>JAIUSX010000018.1:6514583-7817500 GCA_026573805.1 Hesperophylax magnus
CCCCTGTCCGTAATTTGTCAATAAATTAATCTGACAGCATGTCTGCTTACAAATTACTAGTCCTTTTTCTTACAAAGCCGTGAAAAACATAACTGCAATTCCCAAATTTGGTGAACAAGCAAAGTTTCAAAGGGCTTGTTTCCAATTTTATTTTTATTTTGTTATACTATTTAGTTTAGACACTTTCACAAATGTGTTAAAATTTACCCACCTCACTCATTTTTAGCGACGCTATTCAACCCAACTTCAAGGCGGTTTGTAAAGGTTTTTACGAACAATCAGATCCTGCGTAGAAAAGTTCCACAATGGACAAAGCGCTGCAAACCGTTGCGTCATTTTAGCGAACTTTACTTTTCTGCGCAGGGTCTGATTATTTCAATGTGCGCTCTTCGGCGGTCAACTTTATACTGACGTTGTGGTACATTCAAAGGATTCTCGAACCTGGTGCCAAACATATGGTCACTCCGGCTCGTCGAAAGTATAACAAGATTGTATGTACAATACGAATCTAAAAATTTTCGCCATGTTGATACGACCACTTTCCTAATAATAGTGTTGTAAATTTAAGGTTAGAATTAGAAATCCGTTTGATAGTTTCACTTCCCTTGAAAACATCTTTAACACCTTCTGCAATAATTTCTCATTCAATTGAAATTCCTATAATCACCCACGCCCTGTGTTTTTTTTCTCACAAAACCAAGATCTATGAATATTTTTTCAACCTGCAAATAAACGCTATACCGGAAATCCTAAACTAAAAACCAAAAGTTACAGAAGAAAAATAATAAATATTCCCCGTTGACCGCCATCTGGACGCGCCGGACAAATAATTAAAAGAAGAAGACGAGAGAAACACGAAACGCTTTGCGTAAAGAGAAGGAATTTTTGGCGGGAAACGAGCCCAGTGAAGCGCTGTTTGTTTTTTGAAAGCACCGAGGATGAGATGTTTATGCTCCGGCTTCGAGAGCGTCGTTAGCGGCCAGTGGCGGGGAGTGGAACTAATATTATTTATTATTATAAGCAATAATATGTACTTCAGGGTTTTCCAATAAGAGGTGTTATTTTGATATTCAATCGTAAAAGATCAATGGTTTCGTTGCTTGTGTGGCACATAGCGCCGTCTTGTTGACAGCAAACGTTGTCCAGATCAATACCATCCAATTCCGGCCATAAAAAATCATTAATCATCTCTCGATAGCGCAATCCATTCACCGTAACTGTTGCTCCAGCCTCATTTTCGAAAAAGTAAGGTCCAATGACTTCGCCGGACCATATACCGCACCAAACAGTCACACTTTGAGGATAGAGAGGCTTTTCAACAATAACTCTTGGGTTTTCCGAGCCCCAGATGCGAAAATTTTGCTTGTTGACGAAGCCACCGAGGTGGAAATGGGCCTCATCACTCAAGATGATTTGCATTTGATTCACTCAAGTGAATTTTAATAATTTTAATGCGTTGTTGAAGCGTGTGTTGTTCCATTTTTATTAATGGCGTAGGTTCTACTTGTCAAATGTCAAAAAAATGACAGCTTCAAAAGTAACATCTACTAAAATAGCGGGCTATTCAAAATAACACCTCTTATTGGAAAACTCTGTAGTACATATTGAATTATTTGGCGTGTTGGAAATATGCCGACGTAGCTCAGTGGTCCAGAGCACCTGACCGGACATCAGAAGGCGCGGGTTCAATTTTCGTCGGCGGCATTTATTTTTATTTGGGAGATATTTTCAATTTGTATGAATATTTCAAGCGACTAATTATTGCTTTTAATAATTTGTTATCCTTCGTGCTATGCATAAAAAAATTTTGTCTTAAAAACGTTACTTTATAATTAATAAAAATATATTATTTTAAGAGTCACGCGTTTGATAATGGTCGAAGGGCGAAACTTCTGTTACACAACTGACAATGCGATAAGCAAATTAACAGTGGTATTTTAAAATACACTTTAAGAATATACAATGCCAGTATTTTCGTAAAATCATAGTTAAATAAAAATTATAAGAAAGTTTTTAGTTATTATTAAAAAAAAAACTAATTTACCATTTAGTAAAACGATAATATTATAAAATAACAGAATAAATATTAAATTTCTGCAGGATGTTTTTAGCCGTTTCCGTCTGGTACCTAAAGATACCTTAACGATACAAATATGGAAATCTGATTAACTGAAGCAGTAAAATCTGGAAAATTCGAGCTCTGGCATCATGAAAACGTAAATTTATTTATTTATTTAACTTAACCTAACTTGGCTTCGGTTTTTTTTAAATTAACAATTGAAAAACAGCGCCCCTGAGGTGATATCTCACAAAAGCGGCGCTATACAAATTGTCCAATATTATTATTATTATTATTATGCACCGAACAGTATGGTAGGTTGGTTTTTTTTATTTGAAAATTTGTAGGCATTTAGAAAAAGTAGCAAAAGGAAAATATGTTGCAAAGAATATGGAGGTAGAGTAGAAAAAAAAATTGTAAGTAAATGAATAATTATTGGTCCAGAGCACCTGACCTGACATCAGAAGTTGCGGGTTCAATACCCGTCGGCGGCATTTATTTTTACTCGGGAGATATTTTCAATTTGTATGGATATTTCAGGCGACTAATTATTGCTTACAATAATTTGTTATCCTTTGTGCTATGCATAAAAAACCTCGTCTTACAAACATTAGTTAATCATTCAAAAAAATAACGCCCAAAACGTATCAGACATATCTGCAAAACATACAATCAATTCCCTAAGAGATATAGATATTTTCCAAAGTACCCTGAAAATTTTAAAAATAAAATTAACCATACAATGTATTAAGGCGATGCCATACGTAGTAATGCAAAATCATGTGTTTTTGGTTTGAAAATTTGGTCGCCTAGAAATGTTTCAGATGCTTTAATTAAATACTGCGAGTAGAATACATCTTGGCCTTTGAAATAATCGAGTATTTTTTAGATAAGTCTTTTTATAACCCCAGAAAAAAATAATGTAAAGGCCTATGAAAATTGCTTTAAAGTTCAAAATCTCCTACTTACGAACCCATTTTCGGTTATGATTTTATTGTATAATTTGGCAAATAAAGTTATTTACAAAATGATCGAGAAAAAATTAAATATTTATGCCTGATCATCCACAAAATAAAATAAAAGGCACTTTTTGGCCATGTTTTTTTCTTGCATAAATCAAAACAGGCGGATGGTGTTAAGCGGGTATTTAAACCTTATCGCCATCTACGTAAGGGTTGTTATTGTTAGCGGCTCAATTTAAAATATTACACGACGTAGTGCATCGCCTTAAACCAAAACAATTCTTTGTTATTGTTCGTCTTTTCTTTTCATATAGTTTTTTTTTACATATAACTTTAAATATCTACTTTCTTCCTAACGTGTAAACATAAAAAAATTGTAAATGGAACTTAACTGGTTTATTTTATACTCAACATTCCAAATGCAAAATTAATTCACAAGTATAATTGTAAGTTTCCTAAATATATTCAAATAAAAAAAAATCAACCACACACCGCCAATGGACAGCCACTTTTCGCTGCAATAGTGTTTGTTTTTTCTTTATTTTAATAAACGCTTCCCTCCCGTTCAATCTTTACATCTTCATCGCAAACTCCATTACACACCAACACAATAATATACAAAACTAAGCACACACTCAGCATTACACACACACACACAGCTTTTTATAAAATTAACCAATTTTCCCAATACGCTTAACATTATTTCCCTGGGAAAGTGTTTTCTGAGCGCCTTCAAAGAAAATTGCAAGAATCTGTCTGTAATCCGTTGAAACTTGCATAATGCGGAGTGTTAATGATCTGAATCATAATAAAATACAATATTTACTTCATTGTATTTGGGTAACACTCGTAAATGTGCTTCACTTTCGTAAGAAATCATTTATTTTATTTAAAAGCCGATTTTCAAATCGTTAATAATTTAATCGGGTAATTTTCACTGCTTGGTTTTCTTGTAAACAATACGAATTCGTACAACTAAATATAAGGAAACTTCTGACAAAAACGAAGAATTATATAACGTTGTTAGATATAAGTAATGGTTCCATGATAACCCAACACAGTGACAAATCAACACACTTTTAAAAAGTGATATAAAGTCATTAGAAACAATGAATTTTTTTTAACCTAACCTAACCTACTTAACTCAGTTAATAAAGTCTTTGTTTCATCAATTTCCATGATATAACTTTTTAGAGATGTGATGTTCTATCCGGTCACCATAAGTAATATATAATAAAAAATCAACCTGTAAAAACAAAGTTTTTTTTCTTTAATACGTCTATTTTCTGAGTACCAATATATCTGTTTAACTGAGGATTGAACCTTCTTCCACAGTAACTGGATTCAACCACGCTAATAACTGAACCAAATCCAAATTGGGTAGGATCGACATTTATTTCTTATATTAACTGTTGTAATGTAATCCAATTTCAGGTAAATGTGTGTTTCCGCGTATGTTCGCGTAATTGCCACGCAAAACTGTCTTAAAACATTCGATTCAATATAAATTAATCGAAAAAAATTGATCAATTTTAAATTAATCGATTATTTTTTTTAACTTTCGATTAATTTTAAATATATCGAAAAAATAATCGATTAATTTAAAATATATCGAAAAAATAATCGATTGATTTTAAATTAATCGAAAAAGTTTCTTTAAACTTTCCATTAATTTAAAATAACCTAGAAACTAGCAGAAACCATGCTTTCCTATCAAATAATAATCATGACAATTATTTGAAACTTTAATAAGTATTTAAAAATATGGCAAACTTCTTTAAGTTAGTTCAACTCCGTTCGTTAATAAGCCAGTTATTATGTATTAAGACAAAAACATTTGCATGTTTTTTATAAAGAAAGACAAACATTCCCGGGTTAGGAATAACCTGACAATGTTTGAAAATCTCTTACTATCACCACAGTAAGCGGAAAATGTTGCTTGTGATGTGATGGAGGACTTAGACAGCCGAGGAATTGAACACACTACGCCTGGATGGGAACCAAACGCGATGCCAACTCAGCCATACGTGTTCATGCACGTGTTCTGATATATTCGGAATAGACTCATATTTTATCATAAAATGGATTACCTACACGTTTTTAATAGAATTTCAATAAATCAGCCATACTTATTTTTCTCCGTGATTTATACAAATTTTTAAAATTATTATAGTCGCTGACTCTTAACAAATCTCAAGATTTCAACTCATCAACTATAATATACAAGTATTTAAATATTCACAGTTAATTGCACGAAGGGAAAAAATAAAATTGACAAAATTACAAATACATAACATTTCACCTCCCAATTTAATAACACTGATACTAAAATAACGATAGGTAAATTTGAATCCTGACTCACGCGAGTCTCCTCGTGTAATCTAATTTTACCCGGCAGTAATAATACATATATATCTTAAAGTGTTCGCCATTTTATCTTTATTATCCTCCTGTTTAATTGCGATCACAATAAATATCCATAACGATGTTGCCACGTGCTAAAATTTAATTCGATTCCCGACGCCTTACAACACCGGGGAGCTATGTGCGCGCAGCCAGAACTAGTTCTCACTTTTCACTCTAATAAATTCGGCTGTAAATTGGACGGCGTTCTGCAATAATCATTATGCCACACAGCGCTACAAAAAATAAATACATAGATAATGTCGAACTTTAAATAATTGCGTGCTATACGAAAAAGGGGATGGCTTAAATAAGCTCAACGAAATGTATACAAGCCTTCTATCCTTGAAGGATATTTTCTAAAATGAAAAATAGCAGAATGATACAATAACAATATAGATATAATATTTGTAATTACAAAGTTCACAATACGTATAGTAATCCTTGTTCTACCGGTTCTAGTAAACCTCGTTCTACCGGTTCTATTTATTTATTTCTTGAATAATTTGTATAGCGCCGCTTTTGTGAGATATCACCCCACGGGCGCTTTACAGTTGATGCAGTTATTACAAAAAATATAAATATAACAAAAAGAAAGTGAAGTTAAGTTAAATAAAATGAAGTACAGGAACAGGTGACACGAAGATAGAAGATGGAGACTCTGCAGCAAGAGTCCTAGGTGGTGAAGAGACTGGACCAGCTGCTGCAGCGAGAGTCCACTGCGTCCACCAACAGTGCCAGCACGAGGTTCGTCATCTGTCCAGGTATGTGTCTGCTGCTAATAAAGCGCTGACACAATATCCTCACAAAGATACCAGACCTTGGCAGCACCGCTGTGACGTTCTAGTAAACCTTGTTCTACCGGTTCTAGTAAACCTCGTTCTACCGGTTCTAGTAAACCTTGTACTAGATCTGAGGAACTAGCGCCATTGATCCGTTCGGCACCGATGCATATTCGGTAAATACATCAATATATTGTACACAGTTGATATTAAATTTGTCACGTGAAAACTGGTCGTTTATACGACTCATTCTTGAGTTCAACAACTCGTCTGTTTTGCTATAATGCCAATACGAAAAAATATCACTGCACATCCCATGGATGTATCCAGGAAGAACGTCTTTATTATTACGGAAATTTTTATACATTAGTAAATTATTTTATTTAAAAAACCTTAATGTGTACAACGGTAATGACTGATGATAATAATAATATTTGAATGATTTGTATAGCGCCGTTTTTATGCAAAATCACCTCAAGGACGCTGCGCAAATATATAATACACTTCTACAATGATCTATGTTATTACATTACTAACTAAATATGGAGATAATATACAGTACCCTACTTACCTGGTAGGTCAATTAACATTACCTAATTGTTTATTAGCGAAATTTAGAAACAGGATTTAGGACATAATTGGAAAATTGGATGTAATTGGAGTTTCTCTCAGGAATGGTATGTTTAATTTACAGCTTAAAGGGTAAGTTTTTAGTTTAGACCTGAATTCTGTTGGACTTGTTATGGATCTTAGTTCCGGAGGGAGTTTATTCCAAGCCTTCGGCCCAGATACTCCGAAAGCGCGATCACCAAACTTAGTATTTGGCTTGCGCTTAGGTTCCATCAGTCTGCCTACAGCTGATGATGTTGCTGATCTAAGAGTTGACTGCCTCAGACCAATATTTTCCGGGAAGCATAGTTCAGAGATGTAGGGTGGGGCCATTTCATTGATGGATTTAAACACCATCCAGCACAATTTGTACTGGATTCTTTCAGGGCACTTGAGCCAGTGAAGTTTACTATGGAATAAACTTTCAGAGTTTTTCATTGGTGGATATAGTTAGGCAATAATATGACGCCACAATATTGGATCGGAGTTATACCCCTCGACAGACCAAAAAAATTGATTATGTATTGAACAAAGGATTTCGTCTCAAAAACGTCTCCATTTTCACCAGAATGAAAAATACCAATTTTGAAAAAAGTGATTATTTAATTTTTCTGTTCAAATTATTATATTATAGGTACTTATCGCTTGACTGAATTCTCTAAGAAAACACTACCAATTTTGAAAAAATAACTTAAATTCGAAGCAACTTCATTTAAAATCGGAGTTACAGACAGAGTTACAGTAGATATTAGTATCGTTTTGCTAACTAACTAACCATCACGCCGTTTCCCCGCAGCAAATCAAACAAATCGATCTTGGCACCCACTCCTTGCCTCATTTACATTTATTTATTTGTAATTATTTATTCATTTTCGGGAAATCGACCGTTTACATTTAATCAGTCTGTACATAAGTATTATAATATAGTAAAATAAAACCAATTATGGATCTCCTCCTTGTGACTTTAACTGAGACAGCATAATATGGAATAATGTATTTAAATTTGTGAGAAAGGAATATGAATTAAAAAAATTATACAAAACAAAAGATTATATAAAACAAAAAATTTACAAAACAATACATTTATAGTCATGGAGAGAGGTTGTAGATATAAATCAAATCATAATAGAGATATAAACAATAGAGACATTAACATTATTCACAAACCATCAGAGAAATATTATTTTATGGACCTCAAGTATTTGGTAAGTTCGCAACTGAAAATATCAACCTTGGATAATACGCTATTGTAATTATTGCATAGTCTGTTCAGGCAAGAATTCTGCTTAGAGTTCGTTTTGCTTTGATCAACCCTGAACAGGACACAAGAGCGTGTTGAACGCGCAGGTACATTGAATGGAATCTTGTTTACCAACTCTGGGCATTGAATATTATTTTTAACTACTTTATACGGGAATAGTGCATTCTTATTATGCCTTACATACATCTACTCTAAGAACTCTTCTGTTATTCTGACTCTAAACATGACCCGGGTCAATTATCTGGTTCGCTCAATCGTGCTACGTCTTCTAGTTTCATTAAAATATGGAATATCTCGACAGTGACGATTTCGACACATTACGAAAACAGCTTATAATTATTTTCAATTCATCCAGGAATGCAGTTAGAATCAATAATCAATATCGTCGGCCCATATTAAACCAATAATCAGAATGTACGATGTCTTATTGCATTCCCATCGCATTATTATTGGATTAAAAGTGGGTTATGTTAACATTGACACAGCGCGCATAGAAGTGTTTACATATTTTTGTATCATGTCCAAAACTCCAAACAAATAAATCAAATAAAGGGAAAAATGCCCATCTTAAATTCGAATATTAGGTTGCCTGTATATCGGTCGATTAAACTCTAACCTTTTTCCAATCCTCGGAGCATTCGTTTTGAGTCCTAACAAATCAACTTATCAGTGCCCCCTGGCGTACCAGTCACACCGGGATTGAAGTGCTCCTGGCTGGGGTGGTACAATCGTATTTAAACATCTTTAGGGCGCAACATAGCTACAAAATAAATGTTCTTAAAAATACTGTTATTTTCGTTTTTCGTGTCTTCCGAAACATTATTAAAAACTTTTCTCTTTACAGAGTACACGGAGAAAAATTAATATTGCTAATTTATTAAGAATATCAGCAAATTATTGGTAATTCGGTTAAGAACGGGATTGCAGCCAGTTTCCTGATAAAGTTTTAGTAATTTAGTATTATATCGGTAATATAAGACGTGTTCATGGACTTGCCTGGATAATATATAAAATATTAGGATTTTTATGTGCATGTGTTCCGACATCCGACATCGTGATAAAACATTAGTGTTTTGCCAGATGACAGATGCGCCAGTGTTTCCAGTTTCTGATTTATTGCGCTATCAATATCTGTCTGGCTATCAACAGCGCGACCGTGCTCGGGAAATCGGTATAAAATCATCTCCTATCGACCCGATATTGGTTATCGATTTCACTGTGATAGACACTCATGTAAAGATAGTGAAAAATTATGACATTAAAAAAAACTGTTAACGGAAGTTGTATATCTGTTTGTTATCTGAAAACCGTATAGACATTTTAGAAGTCAGTAAGAAATTATAATAAATGGTTTGTTTAATTTTCCGCAGTGGAACAGAGGCTATGTCACAGTTCCAAGCTTCAGGACAGAGAGTTAACAGAAATCAGCACAGATCAACCCCCAACTCCATTTCCAAAGGTAAATCTACAATATCCATTATTATTTATTGTATTATGTGGTGGTACTTGATTGTACATCTACAATATCCATTATTATTTATTGTACTATGTGGTGGTACTTGATTGTACATCTACAATATCCATTATTATTTATTGTACTATGTGGTGGTACTTGATTGTACATCTACAATATCCATTATTATTTATTGTATTATGTGGTGGTACTTGATTGTACATCTACAATATCCATTATTATTTGTATTATGTGGTGGTACTTGATTGTACATCTACAATATCCATTATTATTTATTGTATTATGTGGTGGTACTTGATTGTACATCTACAATATCCATTATTATTTATTGTATTATGTGGTGGTACTTGATTGTACATCTACAATATCCATTATTATTTATTGTATTATGTGGTGGTACTTGATTGTACATCTACAATATCCATTATTATTTATTGTACTATGTGGTGGTACTTGATTGTACATCTACAATATCCATTATTATTTATTGTACTATGTGGTGGTACTTGATTGTACATCTACAATATCCATTATTATTTATTGTATTATGTGGTGGTACTTGATTGTACATCTACAATATCCATTATTATTTATTGTATTATGTGGTGGTACTTGATTATACATCTACAATATCTATTATTATTTATTGTATTATGTGGTGGTACTTGATTGTACATCTACAATATCCATTATTTAATTATTGTATTATGTGGTGGTACTTGATTGTACATCTACAATATCCATTATTATTTGTATTATGTGGTGGTACTTGATTGTACATCTACAATATCCATTATTATTTATTGTATTATGTGGTGGTACTTGATTGTACATCTACAATATCCATTATTATTTATTGTATTATGTGGTGGTACTTGATTGTACATCTACAATATCCATTATTATTTATTGTATTATGTGGTGGTACTTGATTGTACATCTACAATATCCATTATTATTTATTGTACTATGTGGTGGTACTTGATTGTACATCTACAATATCCATTAATATTTATTGTATTATGTGGTGGTACTTGATTGTACATCTACAATATCCATTATTATTTATTGTATTATGTGGTGGTACTTAATTGTACATCTACAATATACATTATTATTTATTGTATTTTGTGGTGGTACTTGATTGTACATCTACAATATCCATTATTATTTATTGTATTATGTAGTGGTACTTGATTGTACATCTACAATATGCATTATTATTTATTTTATTATGTAGTGGTACTTGCTTGTAGATCTACAATATCCATTATTATTTATTTTATTATATAGTGGTACTTGATTGTACCACTACACATTGGATTCGGATGCGTCTGCCCACTTACTGCGGGCCGGATCGGGAGGCACTGGTTGAGGGAGACCATTTGACCTCTCCAGCAGGACTCAATGGACCCATCGCCTTACACCTTCACTCCTGGACACACTGAACTCCAGATTTCTACTCAACCCTCATACCTACGTGTTTCCTTCCTAGAGCTTTCTTTAAATTATTTCCTAAAACAAACCCCCCACGCAGCATCCCCAACGATATCATAGGCCATGAAGGAAATTATTTTCCTCAGGACTTCTTGCTGTGTGAAGCTAATGCAAAAAAACTATTAGAGTTTTTCGTTGGTATTAATATAAATCTAAATTTGTATTTTCGTACAAGTTGTTTTAATGAATGCTAATGACTTATTTTTTTTCTTTTTTCTTTCAGATGAGGAGAACGCATCCGGCCACCACCCAACTTCCCCCATTCAGATCTCCTCTCTCCCCCCAACCAACAACAACAACCTCCACGAGCCCAACTCCTCTCTTCTCCTCCAATCCTCATCCCTGCGCTATCCCCAACCTCCAACCACATCCCTATCTCTCCCCACCTCCAACTTTCCCCAGAGTCAACTCAGCCCCATCACTCAGATGTCTCCCATCTCCCAACTGTCGCAGATAGGCCCGATATCTGGACAGATACCGCAGATTGCGCAACCCTACCCTGGAGAACCTTGTTCATATGGCCCCATTTATCATCACCATCATCACTATGGACAGTTGCCGGGGTACGGGGCAGGGAAGGGGATCCAGGGCAGGCAAGGGGCCTACATGCCCCAAGGTCCTTTTTACCCCGGGCCACCCACTCAAAGTACTACTAGATCTGGAGCGCCGGTTGTTGGGGGCTATGTTATGCATGAGTATGCCCCAAGATAGTGAGATCTTATTGTTATAATAAAACATATTATGTTATCTTAAATTAATTTAAATAAGCCTCTAACGTATAAAGCAGGCATCGCCTATAGAGACGATCTCAAATAATGATTATACTTTTCTGTGCAGATGGTTACTACCGTAGTTTAGATGGGCATTATCGATAAAATTTGTATAATTTTTTTACTTTCAATTTCGCTACTTTTAAGTTTTCACCAATACTACATTACTATAAGTCGGGATGTCAGTGCAGACATTCTGGGACTAACTACCATAATATGTACTTCTTTTTGCCCAGAATACTAACTGATGGAATGTTATTATAACGTGAACTCTTCAGTGAACATTTTCAATGAATATACAGGTTTTCCAATAAGAGGTGTTATTTCGATATTCAATCGTAAAAGATCAATGGTTTCGTTGCTTGTGTGGCACGTAGCGCCGTCTTGTTGAAAGTAAACGTTGTCCAGATCAATACCATCCAATTCCGGAAATGATAAATCATTAATCATCTCTCGATAGCGCAATCCATTTACAGTAACTGTTGCTCCAGCCTCATTTTCGAAAAAGTAAGGTCCAATGACTCCGCCGGACCATATACTCCACCAAACAGTCACACGTTGAGGATAGAGAGGCTTTCCAACAATAACTCTTGGGTTTTCCGAGTCCCAGATGCGACAATTTTGCTTGTTGACGAAGCCACCGAGGTGGAAATGGGCCTCATCACTCAAGATGATTTGCATTTGATTCACTCAAGTGAATTTTAATAATTTCAATGCGTTGTTGAAGCGTGTATCGTTCCATTTTTATTAATGGCGTAGTTTCTACTTGTCAAATATTAAAAAATGACAGCTTTAAAAGTAACATCTACCGAAATAGAGGGCTATTCAAAATAACACCTCTTATTGGAAAACCGTGTATATGTTTGTTTGTTCAAAATCATAAATCTCCGAAAGTTCTTCACCGATTGCTTTGAAATTTCGACACAACGTTGCATTCGAATACATGTGTGTTATATACATTTATTATATAGATGACACATGTGACAGGTAAAAACGTGGCTTTTTAGAAAAACAGCACCATCTGTTGGAAGTAAAACAACACGCGCTATTGTTAGCCACTTGAAAATATTGTTGCTGGGGCATGTCAGATATGTACAAAAAAACTGTAAAATTTAATATAATTGTTTATAATTTTAATAAAGTATTCCTATGTACAAGGAGAAAAGTTAATGATATTGAATATTGCTAATTTATTGAGGATCTCTTCAAATTATTCGTGATCCGGTTAAAAATGGTATTGAAGGCCATTAAGAGGAAGTTACGAGTGAAAAATGTGTATATTCTTGGCATACCTTATATAGGCATTAAAATCGCATGACAAACGGAATCTAGAAACATTCGATTTCAAGCACAAAATTGGTTTTTATTTATTTTGTAAATAATTTTATAAGAAAGCAGAAAAGTTAATCAAGTGAAACTGTCACAGATAATCTTGGCTACAATAATATATTTTTAAAAGTTGTTTCCTTTACGCATTCACATTGAAAAAATATTTTTTTGGTAATTTAAATTTATATTTTTTTATGAGTTTATTTTTTATTTGTATTCTACTCAAGCGAAACGATAGGAAAACCTTCAATTTATCTAAAGCATATTTTTTTGTTATTAATAATGTACACCACTTCGTTATAAAGATCAATTAAAATAGTGATTTAGCATTAAGCTTCGCCTTAACGAATGAATTGATAGGTAAACTTTTAGTAAAATACGAACGTACTATCGGGATATCGGAACACGTGTTCATAAAAAACATTTCCGCATTTAGTCATTGCATATTATCAATACACGTGTTCCGATATGTTAGGAATTTACTAAAAGTTTATCAGGAAACGGCCTGGAATCCAGTTTTTAACCGGATGACCAATAATTTGAAGAGATTTTTAATAAATTGGCAATACTCATTTTTCTCAGTGTGAAATTCAATAATTAAATATGGTCACGGAATGGAAGAAAACGGATCGGATACCAGAAATGTTAAACGTGATTTTTTTCTATGTTTAAAAACTGTATATTTTCCAAAAATGTATTATATAAACTATTTAAGAAACCACAAAATTAATCTTACACACCTAAAACTAATAACGATATCAGACTTTGTTTAATTATGTGTAGAAATGGAACATTGTGAAAACACGCTGCCTTTAAATCTAAATAATTAATGAAAGATATTTAAGTCGACAGTTGTATTTTACTGACTAAATAAAGTAAATTAACAGATTTAGGCTGGCCGCATACATACGTTTTTCGTACCGGCGCGTTCGGAGAAACCGAATGGAAAAAACCTAATGACGTCATGTGGAACGCAGCTATTGCATACAGTTTGTTTGTGCCGACGCAAACGTACGGAAATTTCCGTTCGTAATTCAGTGTTGCCAACGGATCTTGACCTAATATCGCCGTTTCTCATACATAAGGTAGCGTAAAGTAGCCGAATTTGCTGTTAGGTGGGACATGTTTAAAATTGATGTTTTTACGTAAAAATAAAAATTTCGTCGGGGGGGGGTGGCTAGAGAATTTCAGAAAGATAAAATTTGTCCCCAGAAAATAAAAAAAAATCATGGGGAGGGTGGCTAGAGAATTTCAAGAAAATATAAAATTTGTCTCCAGAAAAATAAATTTCATAGGGGGGGGGTGGCTAGAGAATTTCGGGACATGTTTAAAATTGATGTTTTTGAAGTAGCTTAATTGGCGACCAGTCGCCTTTTAGATTTTTTCGGCGCCGATTCTCGCTCTGAGTAGCCTAAATGGCGATATATCGCCCTTGTTGGCAACACTGGTACTGACGTATATACATTCCGAATGAAGAAAAACGAACGTTTGCGCTAGTCTCACGGAATTCCGAATACGGAAAACGAATTCGGAAATCGAATACGGAAAACGTATGTATGGGGCCAGCCTTAATGTTAAAAATAAATAACTTTCCAATATTCCATAAAACGATACGATGAAAAAGCCAATCAAAATTTTGGAACATGATACAAAAACGCAATGTACAAATTTTGGCAAAAATGCACAGATATTATTGTCGCTGTCAAACATTGATGATATGTAGATGAGACATGAAGCGAAAAAATAGGTTCCACTCTTTTTTACCTCCAACTGACCTCCAACTCTCCCAACGCTCTAACTAAAACTACCGAATCTGGTCTACGCCCACCGCTTATCTCGTTCTAATAATGGTTTAACAAGTTTCGACGAGATATTAGTAAGCAGTAGCGCCTCTAATTGTAGCTGTATATTGTCAAAGCAAAACAAAATTAGATTCGCGCGTTAGTTCCTCTTTTTACCGCCTGCACAGAACAATTTATCTTGCCAAAAAACAACTTTTAAGGCGAATCTTAGTGCTAAATCACTATTTTGACCAATCTTTATAAGGAATTTGTGTACATTATGAATACCAAAAAATATGCTTTAGATAAATTGAAGGTTTTCCTATCGTTTCGCTTGAGTAGAATACAAATAAAAATAATAAATTACTCATTAAAAAATATAAATGGAAACTACTAAAATATTTTTTTTTTCAATAGAAATGTATGAACGCGTAAAAGAAACAACTTTAAAAAAAAATACAGTATCATAGTTAAGATTATCTGTGACAGTTTCACTTGATTAACTTTTTTGCTTTCTTACAAAATTATTTACAAAATAAATAAAAACCGGTTTTTTGCTTAAAATCGAACGTTCCTTGACTCCGTTTGTCAAGCGATTTTAATGCCTATTACCTACTATATACGGTATACCAAGAATATACACATTTTTGGCTGGTAGCTTCCTCTTAATAAACATCCCTTCGTTTTTCTAATTTTTTTTCATACAAAAAAGTGCAGGTATTGACATTATTGTAATTACCAAATACTTCATAGTAACATTTAGTTAATATAAACTTTAATGACTACATCTCTCACTGTTTAATTATAATATTTTTCTAAATAAGTTAATGTTTAAATTATTCACAAAAATGGGCAAGTTCGGGATTTGAACCCGAGACTGAATTTGTAGAGTTCTACAAATTAAACTTAGATAATAATAAATAAAAATAGATTGACGTTTCCACGATAATTGAAAATGATTTTTGACAGTATCGCAAAACAATATGGTACCGTCGTAACACAGGCAAATAATGTATTATTTTATTTGAAAATGACTGAGACCCCAACGTTAAAATGGCTAGTTAGGAATGCATAAATACCTACATGTTCGTTCTTATCGTAAATCAAATACAGAGGTAATATATTATGTATAGGTTCATAAACAAATCCTTACAAAAATATTTATACAAGACTACTTATTTTAAAATTATTAGGTTCCCTAATTGATTTAATGGAAAATGAACTCTGAGTTTACACCATACTAAATTAGTGGCTACCCGCCTTCAAATATACTTTGGGACAGAAATATTTATTGTAAGAATATCGAGAAAAACACTCACAGATGTTTATTACTAGGCATCGGATTATATAGTATTACGCTTTATCAAAAAAATGAAATATGCACTATCAGTGACTAAATGTGTACTATCAATGTCTATATTTTCACTATCAATTCCAAAATATGCTTTATCAATGCCTAAATATGCACTTTCAATTACTAAATGTGCACTAACAGTGCCTAAATAATATGCAAAATCAATGCCTAAATATTCACTTTCAATTACTAAATGTGCAGTAACCATGCCTAAATAATATGCACAATAAATACCTAAATATGCACTATCAATGCCTAAATATGCACTATCAATGACTAAATATGCACTATCAATGTCTATATGTTCACTATCAATACCAAAATATGCTTTATCAATGCCTAAATATGCACTTTCAATTACTAAATGTGCACTAACCATGCCTAAATAATATGCACTATCAATACCTAAATATGTTCACTAACAATGCCTAAATAAACACAATCAATGCCTACATATTATGCACTACTGCTGCCAAAATGTGCACCATCAATGCCAAACTTTGAACTATCAATGCCTAAATGTGTAATACTAATGCCAAAATTTGCATTATCAATGCGAAACTGTGCACTATTAATGCCTAAATATGCACCATCAATACCTAAATATTCACTATCAATGCCTAAATAGGTATGCACTATAAATGTCTAAATATACACGATCAATGCCTAAATGTGCACTATTAATGCCTAAATATGCACTTTCAATACCTAAATATTCACTATCAATGCCTAAATATGCACTATCAATGTATAAATATGCACAATCAATGCTTAAATATTCACTATCCATGTCTAAATATGCACTATCAATGCTTACTTATTATGCACTATCAACGTCTGACGGTTGGGTCTGTAATGTCATCCGATTTCTGAGAAATTCGTTTATATCCGCGAGAATGTACCTACGTGATTGCCAAAGATAGAAAGATAGAACGCATCGTCATCGACAACAAGTGTATCTGCCGAGTTTCAGCTCGATCGGATACAAGTTTCCTAGATTTGCATTCATTCATTACCGAACCCAAAAAGTGAAATTCAAATAGAAGCATAACTGCATTCGGGCACCTGCAAGGTTAAACCTTCCGGAGCATTTTATGTTTGTATTCGTGGTACCTAAATTAGTTGCACGTCGATCTTTGCACGTTGTATATTACCTACTTATCAATAGGGCAAAGAAGACAAATTAAAATTGCCTTGTGAAAATCTAATCCTTTAGAAAGTTATCTGACTTAAGGCGATGCACTACGTCGTGTAATATTTTAAATTGAGCCGCTAACAATAACAACCCTTACGTAGATGGCGATAAGGTTTAAATTCCCGCTTAACACCATCCGCCTGTTTTGATTTATGCAAGAAAAAAACATGGCCAAAAAGTGCCTTTTATTTTATTTTGTGGATGTTCAGGAATAAATATTTAATTTTTTCTCGATTATTTTATAAATAACTTTATTTGCCACATTATACAATAAAATCATAACGGAAAATGGGTTCGTAAGTAGGAGATTTGGACCTTTAAAGCAGTTTTCATAGGCCTTTACATTATTTTTTTTTCTGGGCTTATAAAAAAACTTATCTAAAAAATACTAGATTATTTCAAAGGCCAAGATGTATTCTACTCGCAGTATTTAATTGAAGTATCTGAAACATTTCTAGGTGACCAAATTTTCAAACCAAAAACACATGATTTTGCATTACTACGTATGGCATCGCCTTACCGTGTAAGTATGTATAAATTTAATTAAACTCGATTCATTTTATTATAATATGTGTCCAAACAGCACAAATTTAGAGTTTTGTGTATTGGTGCATATGTATGCACTGTCCTTTCGAAACGTCACTGAGAAACAGCCTTTTATCTTGCTTAAGACTACACTTGGGACGGGTGTTACTGTACTTATGTTGAGCTCTTGTTATGTTATGGATATGCAATTATTGAACTACTTTGTACAACAGAACTATCTATGATAATTGATAACTTTATTGTACCTGCTTATATCGTTAATATTCAGTTTATTATGTACTTATACACTTATGACGGGTTGTTTTACAGAATTTATTAGGTTATTTTTCAAGTTCTGTTATTATTTCATTTCTATGAAGCAACTTGCCCGTAATAATATAATAACAGAACTTGAATACGACTTTAACAGAACTTGAAAATAGAGGTTGAAAAACCCGTCATTATTGTACTCCTGAATAACTTACCTTCACGGAGAAAAATTACTGTCAAAAAGTATTGATAATTTCATAATAATCTATTATAAATGGGATTGCAGGCCCTTATCGAATGAATTGATTGGTTTCCTAATAAACTTTTAGTAAAATACGAACGAATTATCACGATATTATAATCATGTATTGTTTCATAGTGCTTTCACACAAACGAAGTATTGAATTCCGTAAGTCTAAACTTAAACTTTAGGGTGCACAGTTTAAACCCGCGCTGTGCAAGCGGGTTCCCTACAGAGCATCGGACCATCCCTTGGGACCATCCCATTGGGACACGTGTTCATAAAAATCATAATATTCCGCATTTCGTCATTGTATATTATCAGGTGCATAAAAAAGTGTTCCGATATGTAAGGAATTTACTAAAAGTTAATCAGGAAACGGACTGCAATCCCGTTTTTTTATTTAATTCTAAATAAATGAGTACTACTCATTTATGTTTGTTTCTCATCCGTGTTTGTGAATGTGTATACATGTAAAAGCCTTCAAGGCGTGAATACATAAATAAATAAACTCTGATTGTAATGTCTGTGCACATAATATAGCTTCTAAATATGTACTAAGCTGTGAAGTTATCCTTATTTCAACTTGTAGATTTTGTACCTATTACCTACATTACGTTTAGTGATAATGAAAGTAGTTTTAATCAATATGCTTTTAATGTGCCTTATTGTTACCAATAGATACCAAAATTAATTGTTTATTTAATAATTATGTATTAGTATTTTTGTAAATAAAAAATATTTCTATAAAACAATTCTTTTATTTTTAGATATGGCAATAGTGGCGAAGAGAAAGATGATTTTTTGACTGGTGTGAATGATGTAATGAGACTGAAAAATATGAACGAAAGGATTATAATGGCAGGCGATTTGAATGGGTGGGTAGGAATTAGACGTGACGGATTTGAAACGGCCTTAGGTATGTTTGGGGATAAAATAACGAATGACAACGGGAACAGAATACTTGAAGTGTGTTTGGAGTGGAACCTGTTTGTGTCCAATACTTTTTTCGATCATAAAGGTATCCACCAATATACGTGGGAAAGAAGAAATGAGAGGTCAATTATTGATTTTGTAGTAATTAACTCTAGGTTGAGAGCCGTTACCGAGGACAAGAGTTTTCAGAGGGGCTGAGGTTGAAACTGACCACTTTCTTGTAGTGTCGAAAGTAAACCTCTTTCGCGTTTGGCGCTCTAAAGTGAAAACGGTATCAACTCCAACTAAAGTCAAAATAGAAAAACTGCAAAACGATATATGTGAATTATGCAGAGATGAGATTGAATGAAAAGAAAATGGACGGTCTAAGCATAGACGGAACATGGAACCGCATAAAAGTGAGTCTTTGTGAATCTGCTAGAGAGGTGTGTGGAATAAATACGCAAGGTAGGAAGAAAGGTGATGCATGGTGAGATGATGAGATTAAAGCACTGGTCTCAGAGAAGAAGAAAGCATGGTTTTGTCTGATAGCGGCTGGCAGTGCTTCCAGCGAAGAGAGGGATCGAGCGAAAGATGTGTATAAGGAATGCAAGAAAAGAGTAAGAGTTGGAGTGAAAGAACGAAAGAAACGCCTGGAAGAGGAAGAGGGAATCAAAATGACACACCACTTCCAAGAAAACATTAAACTGTTTTGGAAGGAAGTCAAAAGGTCCCGGAGTGGTCCAGAAAACGGAAGCATGAAAGTGGTAAAATCGAAAGATGGAAAAATGTTGACGGATGAGGAAGAAATAAAAGAGAGATGGATGAAGTATTTTGAGGATGTCTTTGAAAGTAACCCGAGTGATAGTGTTTCCAGCGGCAAATCAGATATGAATGTTACCGAAATCAGCATGGATTAGATAACAAGATCGATTAAATGTATGAAGAATGGAAAGGCTGTCAGTTTTCGATTTTCTGTACATTATGTAACTTTTTTTAATGAACATTAAAAAAAGATAAAATTAATTGTTTCACTGGATAGGTCCGCCTGTAGGCGGGTAATGAATTCAGTGAAACTGTAGCAAAATAAAAAGAATTTTATAGTTCACTTATTCCGACAAAAAAGTTTTTCGGGCGCATTCGATTAAATTCTGGACCCACAGCTACTGGTGGATTATGAATGCGACAATAAGGCTACCTACACCAATATTGCCAATATGTAGAGTGTACCTCGCTTGTAAATGGTGCCATACGTTAATGCTCGATTATTTTCATACGTGATTGAAATTACCGCTTTCGATTAGTTTGCCTCAAGGCGGCGAAATACATTAGAGGAATAAATTTAGTCGAATAAATTAAAAAAACTAAGATAAGAAAAACATTAGTCGAATAAATTTTCCTAGTTGTGACCGTTATATTTTTACTTTTCTGTGTCTTGTTCTATTTCATGTTTCGTCTATATTTATTATTATTATCTTCTTATTCAATGATATATTAAAATTGATGTGTACAATCTTCAAAATAAGTTACAGAAAAAGTTGTTCCTGAAGTTTTAATGGTTCTCAGCAAAAAATCCTAATGTTTTTAAATTAATCTTTGTAATGCGGAAAAGGAGATGGGGCAGAGAAATATTGGGAAGTATCTGGCTATTCAGACCTAGACGTGGCGGTTCTAGACTACGAGTATTCGCGAACCAAAGTGGTAAGATTGAAACATACTCCATTATTGATGTGTAGCTGTGAAGTAATTTCCATTTTCCTAAAATTCTATACAAAATTCACATCTCGGATATTGTCCTCATTTATATTATGAATAGAAGTTGTTCAAAAGTAGGTACTCTCCGATCTTAACAGCAGGCAAACCGAAATACCCCGAAATATTTCACAGCTTTTTATAATCACATATTATTAAAATTCACTGCCAAGGTTCAAGATTAATATGTAGAGGGTGGAGTGCCCAGTATATGATACTGAATTATACACTTACACACTCTTAAAACTGTTGTAATTTTATTATTAATAACTAATCGCACACAGCCCCTTAAGTACCTAATTCTTGTACCCAATATAAACTATAGATTTGCATTACTGTTAAAAAAACATTACCTATAGATATTAGTTATGTAGAAATGGACAAAATCGTTGAAAACCATATCTTCAGAGATATATAAAATAGGATTCCATGATAACTCCTCAAAATGACGATTCAACACACCTTTGAAATGTGGTATAAAGTCATTAAAAGTGATGAAACAAAAACTAGGTTAAATAGTTACACTTGTAATCTATTTAACCTAGTTATTGTTTCATCACTTTTCATAACATTATGATACTTTTTATAGGCGTGTTGAATTGTCATTTTGAGGAGTTATCCGATCACTTGTGATCACTTGTAGGAAGAAAGGATGGACCGCCAAACAACTCTTCTTTTTTTATTTTAATGTTTTTAACCGTTGTCTATTATATTTCTTAAAGACACAAGTCAAGTATTTACGCTTTTCAATAAAATTCAAATAACTGGGATATTTCTGAACGTAACAGAAAAAAGAAAATTCACAAAACTTCATAATTTTTTCTAAAATAGCGATCGGAATTTGAATCAGTTTTGAAACAGTTTTGTGAAGCAGCTGGCCAATAATGATATAATAAAAGAACTTGAATAAAACTTTCACAGAACTTGAAAATCAACTTTGAAATTTGATGAATTATTCAAATTCCGTTAAACAACCCGTCTTAAGTGTCTTTCATCTGCTTTCGAAAAAAGTATTTTATTTTGAAATATATTCATTTACATCGAATTTATCCGAAATCGAATGTAATGCGAAAATTATTCTGACAGTTCTCATAATATGTACGTTGCAAAATGTCAGAGGCTTTAGGGGTTAAATGACTGATGAGTACCTACCTAACGTTTACAAACCGTAAGGGTCAATTGTTTTAAAGAATTTCAATAAATTCTTCAAATTTCAAAGTTGATTTTCAATTTCTGTAAAAGTTTTGTTCATATTTTTAGTAGCTGACTCAATACAGAATTTTAAACAATAACATTGACTGTACCGAACTTCTGTCCCTTATTAACTTTAACATACTTATGAGACCTTATTCCACACGCTTAATTATAAAAAAATGCAGCATCTAATTCACCAATTAACCGAGCTCTTCATACTCTAAATAATATTTGTCTAAACTCTAACATTGACATTTTTTCAGATTCACTGTCCAAATTCAAACGTGGCATCATGTCAATAATATAAACTGTTCAATGCACGTATATACAGACGCACACACACACAAACCTCACACATACATTACACACACACACACCTATATACTACACACGTCACCTGGTAATTATGGAATAAACATACCACTTAGCAGACATTACAAGGAAACATATCATAGGTACACAACATGAAGTATCTTATTCCTGTATATTGTTTCATCTCTGTAAATCATGTACTTTTTGTTTCTATAATATAAAATTAAATTTAAAAAAAAAAAAAAAAATCAGTTCTATGAAACAACTGACCCGTTATGATATAGCAAAAGAGCTTGAATAGATCCTTCACTTGAAAATTTTAAAAACTTGAAAAATTGCTTTCATATTTGATTAATTGTTCAAATTCTATTAAACAACTGGACCTAACTGTTCAACTCGTTAAGCATTCTAGTTCCAAGCTATTTTACACGGATATCTCTAAAGTAATTAACGAAAAAAAAACTAAATCAGTTTCCCAGAAAAGCGGATAACCGGCGCTGTCACCCGCGTGGCATTTTGTCACACCACGAGTCCATAAAGTTGTCATCGGCCCGACTCATCTGCTCCGAACTCCAACACGGCCACTCCATATACTTGTGTCCTGTCCCCTAAGACCAAACAAATTGAAAAATCTTCTTGTATTATTTCAGGATACTTTATGTGATGCCTGCGGCGCATTATGGAAGCTGTTAACTTTTCTTATCGAGAAAATGTTTCGCGTTTAATGGTTATTTTATTTTTCGGTGGCAAGGTATATTACAAAGATGAAAATAATACTTTGTTTGAAGATGTAAGAATTGAGACCACGAGAGATTTTAGTTACGGCAACTGTTCACTCACGTTGAGCATATTTCTTCGATTTCAAAAAGGCAGCAGTTCTTTGTATTCTTATAATTGAACTAACTTAACTTGTACCCGGGGTTGCTCGGGGTTATGAATTGCTTGGAGTAAATTTATACGATTGTTAATTCTAGAATTTAAGGTTTAGACAGCGTTAGAAATGTAAACGCCCGAAAAAATATTTTTTACTACTTGATTACAAAACATCGATTTTTCTCTACTTTCTATAAATATAATATGCATGTATTTTATAGGGATTTCCAATAAGAGGTGTTATTTTGATATTCAATCGTAAAAGATCAATGGTTTCGTTGCTTGTGTGTCCAGATCAATACCATCCAATTCCGGCCATAAAAAATCATTAATCTTCTCTCGATAGCGCAATCCATTCACCGTAACTGTTGCTCCAGCCTCATTTTCGAAAAAGTAAGGTCCAATGACTCCGCCGGACCATAAACCGCACCAAACAGTCACATGTTGAGGATATAGAGGCTTTTGAACAATAACTCTTGGGTTTTCCGAGCCCCAGTTGCGACAATTTTGCTTGTTGACGAAACCACCGATGTGGAAATGGGCCTCATCACTCAAGATGATTTGCATTTGATTCACTTAAGTGAATTTTAATAATTTCAATGCATTGTTGAAGCATGTATCGTAGTTTCTACTTGTCAAATGTCAAAAAATGACAGCTTCAAAAGTAACATCTACCGAAATAGCGGGCTATTTCAAAATAACACCTCTTATTGGAAATTCCTGTATACAGGGTGTCCGGAAACTCGTAGTACAAGCGGGAAACTGGTGAATCTACATCACATTTGGAGTCGATTTTGTAGTATATTTTTTTTTATTTGAGCTTTCGTTATCGAGTAAATCGAGTTTGAAGTTGATTTTTTTTTTTTTTTTTTTTTTTTTTTTTAATCAAATTCTTATAAATTATTACTTAAGATCAAAGTACCCAACTAATTAAAACTATTTGAAAGTGAAACAAATGAAGAAACTCGGATTTGAAGCATTATTTTGAAATCACCCTTCATTTAACCCGGTGTAATCATAAAATATTTCTGCTCTGCAGGGTTAAAACATCTGTTATTCAACCCTAAACACCAGAAAAAACTTTAACCCTAAAATAGCCGAAAAATATTTTTTTTTTGTTTTTTTTTTTTTTTTTTTGAAAATGCTCAAATCAAAAAACTTTATGTTTTTTTGGGTTCCCCATGTGGTGTAGATTCTCCAGTTTCCCGCTTGTACTACGAGTTTCCGGACACCGTGTATACAAACCTTCCGGAAGAAATTTTCTAAATGATAATTAAAACCCTATCAAATTCCGTTGCGTAGTTTAGAAGAACTAAGCGCACAAACAGACAGACACGGATGGCGACTTTATTTTATACTATTTAGAGGTGTTGAATTTTTTTCTATATGAATATCGCACCAAGAGTCCCAACCGTTTGGAGCTAGTGAGATTATGGGGTCCCCAATCGGGGTATGTTGTGAGGTTGAAGGTAGTGGGGAAGGGAGGGAGACGGGAAGAGGAAGGTGAGGGAGTACCTGGCTATTCAGATCTGGTCACCAAACACAGCTAAAGCCATTTCAAGCAACGTTTCAATTCTTAAAATTCAACGGTTCCATGATAACTCATCAAAATGACAATTCAACACACATATAAAAAGTGCTATAAAGTTATGAAAAGTGATGAAACAAAAATTGGGTTAAATAGTTACATATGTCACCTATTTAATCTACTTTTTGTTTCATCACTTTTCATAACTTTATAGCACTTTTTATAGGTGTGTTGAATTGTCATTTTGATGAGTTATCCGGTCACCGTTTTAGTTAGAGCGTTGGGAGAGTTGGAGGTCAGTTGGAGGTCAAAAAGCGGAACCTATTTTGTCGCCTATAGGATAGAGCCTGCTCAAAAACTATAACACCTCTAAACGAACTGTATAAAATTTGAAGATAAAAATACCACACACTTTTTAAAATTTCGTTCCCAGAATTGAAACCTTTAATCCGATTATCTCAGAATGCCATTTTTTTACATGTTTTAGTCTAAGACTAGACATTCTATTTGATATAAGAACGGAAAACGCACCAAAAACTGGCAGGAATGAAGATGGTCAAAAAAATGGAGTGAGATAGGTTAGAGGCGTTCATCATAATTTGATATAGTAATTGTGTTTACTTTGAGGATAATGAACATAAATAAAATAAATTAATATCAAATCAAAATAATCGTTATGTGTTTTGTAACT
Source organism: Hesperophylax magnus (assembly GCA_026573805.1). Lineage (NCBI taxonomy): Eukaryota > Metazoa > Arthropoda > Insecta > Trichoptera > Limnephilidae > Hesperophylax > Hesperophylax magnus. The sequence continues at coordinate 6,540,361 of JAIUSX010000018.1, forward strand.
ACATCACCGTGGGTACGAGTAATAACGGCATTACTGAATAGATAATAAATGATATATGCATTTCGTGTAGATATTAAAGGAAACCAAGAATATCGCCATTGATTTATTTAGTTCCTTTTGGTTGTAGTAGTCCATTTAGCACGCGCTTTGTCTCTATTTGTATGTATGTCGCCATAATCATTTGATCCAAAAGAAAAATGTTCACAATGATAATGAAACACAGTTCTGCGAATGGTCAGATTTTAGGATCGCGAAACACGACCACGTCACATATCTTGTATTCTTCTTTATTCTATGTTGACGTGACAATGGGTAATAATAATTTATATGTATACATATTATAATGTTCGACATTGTCAATATTTCTAAAATCCCTGTATTTAATTCACAACTTCTCTTCCTGACGACATTTCCCGACAAAGGATGCAATAGAATCCTCGGCTCTACTATGGAATGTCAATAATAATTGGATATTTATTGGTGCCTAATTATTGTTAGTAATCGAAATAGTTATTCACTGGAAGAATAATTCGGACAAAAACAAAGTTCAACGTACAATAAAAAATAAATTTCAAGCACATGAGAAATTGGAATAACAGTTTAATTTTACACCAGATTTTCCAGCTATTTTCACTATAAATTATGAATACGTAGGTGAAATTAGATGATTAAGACATCTATTAACGAGTAGCGAAATATGCAACTCTGAATGCGTGGCAAACCAGAGCAAAAGCGACATCTATGAATGAGTAACAAAAATATTTGTCTATATTCTTTGCGATTTCTTAAAACCTCCTGTTTTACCGACTGAGTCGAAAATATTGACATTTACATTATGACGTATTTGTGAATGTCGTTGTTTGTTCGGAATATTTTGTTTTCATGAGTGCCCACAATATGAAGGATAAACCGGGTGAAAAGGCCCTTGAGGCCTTAAAACGGTTGGATAATGAAATGATCGTATTTAAAGCACCAAAAGGAAGGGCTGTCAAGCGAAGAGCGCCCAAAATAAAGGTTTTAGACGAGGATACATATATTGAGGTTAGAATCTTTCTTTTAAGTTTTACAGCAATCTTCTTCATATTTCATATAACATATATTACTGATAAGAGAATATACATGTTAACTTACTTATTTCTGTTAATAGGAAATGGCAAAAATCATCCAGAGAGACTTCTTTCCAGATTTGGAAAAGCTAAGGGCACAAAACGATTTCCTTGATGCAACTGAACGGAAAGATCACCAAAAACTACGCGAATTGTTTATAAAATACAGCAGTGGACATCGTCCGCCCACAGAGAGATGTAAGTTATTAATTTAATGAACATTAATCACTTTACTTAAACCATCACAATAATCGACATGTTTTGAAAGCAATGGTTTGTGCATCAGGATAAAACGAATTATGAAAATTATTATATATTTAATAATAGATAACATAAGTAGTTATATTTAATACAAATGCACCCTTGTACACCAGTAAACATGAGGATATTAGCAAAGGTAAACTTTTAGAATCGCTGGATACGCTTAATACAAATAAGTCAAACAAGAAAAAAATCATGTTTGAACTGTCAAAACGCATGAAATTTTTAAACTTTGACAATAAATGTAACTTTATTCTAAAAATGCTTTACTTTCAAACAAGCGCACGAATGTCCCCTGCACATCTCCACTGAAGAACACCTCACATAGCAGGAAAAATAAAGGTTCAATCATTTTTTTACCAACCATCTCGAAATTTATCAACGATGTGTGATTGTGGTGTGCTACAGATTACCGAGCATACAGGCAACAAATTCCAGCTTTTAACATTCCCCGGCAGAATTGATGAGGTTCAAATGGCGACGTTTTAGTCCGTTGACTGACTCGCGAATTGGAAGTTGATAAAAGACGAGAAAAAAATTTATTGTTGTTTTCAGATGCCAGTCCCGCCACCTTCGAGACCCCACACAGCGATCTGCCGGGCACCCCGCGGGAGCCATACCCTGCCTCCGACTCTATCCTGAGGAACTCCACCAACAAGTCCAACAGACATCACAACATGGCCTTGGAGGACGATGACGACGATGACATTTTCAAGATTAAAGTGTCTTCTAAACATTCTTTAGGTAAGCGTGTGTTATGTACCCACTGACATGATAGATACTTGGCAACAAAAAATTCTGACCATTACAAAATTATTTCCATGGCGCACCCAACATTCTCTGAGGATGGGTTGTTTCAAAGAATTTGAACAATTCATCAAAGTTCGATCTTGATTTACAAGTTCCATGAAGGTTTTACTCAAGTTTTGTTATTAAATTATTATTGGCCAGTTGTTCAAAACTGAAATAATAACAGAACTTGAATAGACCCTTCACAGAACTTTGAAAATCAACTTGAAATTTGATGAATTATTCAAATTCTGTAAAACAACCCATCCTCAGTATGTTTTAAAATTGAATTTGTAACATTAAATTTTTTGATGTCATTAACATATTCATTTGTTGAACTACGTAGGCGAAGAATTTGTGAGCTTGCTACATAATTTGTTTGTGACCGATGACATTGAAATAGGTCCTTATTGTGTCGAGTAGGTACTCTCAAATAGACCAGACTCAGAAATTCGCAACAGTCGCGCTCTGAATAAATAATTTTGAAAAATATCCTACTCAGATCCTCAAGTGTAGGTATTTCTATGGTGGTTTTTCTTTTCTTTAAATAACAATAAACAAGTATTTTCTTCATATAAAAAAGCGCAAAAGTGTGATCCATAAGAATTCCACCTTACTATGCTAACTTGTACCACCTCTGCACTTTAAAACTTTGAACAAGTGAATCTGAGATTTGTTTTGGATTTTTACAGCCGACATCGACACATGGGTTAGATTATAATGGTTATAATCTAGGCAGGTATGTGCCTATGTAAATTATCGCCCTGTTCGCTGAACCAAAAAGATAGGTATTCGCAAATGTGACTTACGGAAGAGTTGGTTGTGATGTTCGATGATATGGTTCTTATGATAGCGCTCGTATGGTGGAGGAATTCACAGGCACTCGTATAAGATTTAACTAATTATAACTCCGGCTAAAATTCGAATTGACACATCGGTTGCTTTTTCGGTACGGTGTTTTGGTCAACTGTCATTAGATGACGTTTTCGCTACGACCCCGGCGCAGGCAGCTAGATTCAACTCAAAGCAACACTGCGCAGATTCAAACCAGTAAAATTTGAATCCTAGCCTCCTTATTGGTTGGAGCGGAAAAAGCGTTAAAACAATTCAGCGTCACAAAACAATTATCGTGATTTATTTTTGAGGTATTATGTCGTGTTTAACTCTCTCCTTCTTTAGTCAATGTTTATCTTAGTTTGGGAATATTTCCGAAACCGGGATTTTTATCTAAATGGTGAAATCTCCGCGAGGTTGTCTCTTACAATGTAATTCCATGTTATTTACAAATGTATCATATTAATTAGAGCATGCTGATGGCCGAACTTTTAGAATTTTTGGCAAATACCGAATAGTACCGAAGATATAAGTCGTCAAAACGTTGATGTTTGCGGCCGGCCGATAAGCATGTGATGTCAAGATACATACAATGGCTGGCACAGCAGTACTGCAGCAGTGCCATTTAAATTATAAATTGTATCTCATGTAACATCATGAGACCCGATTGCATATGTTTTACGCAAGTTCACTTCGAAAGCTCGTAAATTCATCATTTTTGAAGATGTTGAAAAAATAATTCCTGATTTTGAGGAATTTATACTAGGTCGGGGAATAGTCCCAGGTGCACATCACTATTCCGAACTGACTGCCTCTGGCTGTTGCTGCCATATCAATAATCCTGCTGAGTAAAACATTATGTCACCGCCCAACCTTACTGACCCTGTTCGTCAATCATCTTGCCGTAGCCCAATGATTAGCCGGACGGCTTAAAGAGTCGACTTAATGAACGGGAGCCGCGAGCTCGCGTATGAGCAATGAGAATACTATGCTCGCATGATACGACTCCCCTGGTACGGCTACCCCGTTACGGCTTCCCCGATACAGCTCCCAGCGTATGAATGATCGTACAACTCCCGGTACCGGTACGCCGCCTCGTCCCGTAAGATAAATATGATGCTAGGTAGTTAGTTGGTGAAGGTACATACGTCCAAGTCCAGATGTCGGACTGTTAAACGCCTGTCACGTCTCTGCGTATTTAATAACAATTAATGATGATTTTAATGGGGCTATTTTTATAATAAATATCCTATTAAATTTAAATATTTCCTGATAAAAAGGGTAACCGTTCAATTAAGCCGTGGTATGGATCACCGGGAGTCGTACGAATTACTCATCAAAAAAAGCTACCTCAATTGTGCGGCTCGCTCATGATCATCACTATCAGTGAGGAGAATAACTCCTTGTCACTATTGATATTTCACAATCTATCCCAACCGTGTTCACATTATACTGTGGTATGTTGCAGATTCGTACTTGGCATCCCACACCAGCGAAGATAACAACAGCTTCCAATCCCTGATGGAGGATATGGGTCGCCGCAGTCGCGCGCGCTTCACCTCCCAGCTGCGCGAGGAGCTTGACAGCCAGATGAAGAAGCTGACAGCGTGCGCGGTGCCGCCCATCGAGGCGCAGGCTGACCAGACGCTGAAGCCTGAGGAGCTGGACACGTGGAGCTACAAGGCCAAGAACTACATTATGTACGTGCCGGATGGGCAGCCCGGCGAGCAGACGGCGACCGGGGAGCGCCAAGAGGTTGTGCATTGCAACACAAGACTCGAGATGGAGATGTTTGACCACCAGCGCAGTAAGGAGACCATCTCGCAGATCGCCAAGAGCCAGGTATGTCACGATTAACTCAAAGACTCAGTCACACGGAGTGACTTCATCACTGCTATTAGATAATAGCGACAAAATCACTTCATGTGGCAGTAACTCAACAAATATCTTGCTACACAAAGCAATTTCCATTTGCCAAATCGAAGCGAGGACCAAGAAGCTGAGGCACTGGTAATACCTTACACCTAATACAGATTTTTACCAGCCCCAGGCACCGTTTGGCTCAAGGCCGGCCCTGGCCGTAGATCGCCCCTAGTGGCAAGCTATGTTTGGTGACTTATCAGGGGTGCCCGGGTTCATGGGGTGAAGTTTGTCCAGGTCTTGGCGGCACATGCGTCTGCCCTCCAACTGCGTGGCGGGACGGATCGGCAGACTGGTTGAGGGAGACCCTTTGAACTCTCGCGACCCATCGCAGTGGGAGGGAGGGATTCATACATCCGTCACTCCTGGACATACTGACCCCTAGATTCCTACCCACCCCTCATACCTTTTTCCTACCCAGAACTTCTCTCCTTACTTTCCTTAAAAAGACCCTCCACCCAGCATCCCCAAATATGACATAGGCCTTGGTGGAAATTATTTTCCTCACGACCTCCTGTGTGGAACTAATGTAAAAAAGACATGGTTTTACTCACATGCTCCTCAGAAATCTCATTTCTAATGCATTCAGTTTATCATTTTCCCACCCCGCCAGTTCCATACCTCACTGACACGCATCAGGCTTGGTATCAGAAGTCCTTTATGGACTGCTAGCCTCTCTTTATTTTATTTATTTATTTGTAAGACGGAGACGGTTTACATATAGTTCCCATGAGCACTTAGGCCGTAGGCCCATTGTGCTATATCTCATTTTACCTCATTCCTTTAACAGTCACTTGGTCCCTTTTATAAAGTTCACCAGGGTTGTTATTGTATATGTGACTATGTCTTCTGGTTCCACAATGTGTCTTCCCAGGTTTCATCTCTGCTCTCCAATCCCCCTTGGTTCCCTGAAGATCCCACAAGGGAAGAGAACCTCATCTCTCATCTCCACTCCCCTGTGGTTTCCTGAAGACACCACAAGCGATAAGAGCCTCGACTGTATTCTCCACTCCCCTTTGGTTTCCTGAAGGCCCCACAAAGTAAGAGAGCCTCATCTCTCCTCTCCACTTCCCTATGGTTCCCTGAAGGCCCCACAAGCGAAGAGAGCCTCAACTGTACTCTCCACTCCCCTTTGGTTGCCTGAAGGCCTCACAAGCGAAGAGAGCCTTATCTCTACTCCCCACTCCCGTTTTGTGCCCTGAAGGCCCCACAAGCGAAGAGAGCCTTATCTCTACTCTCCACTTCCCTTTTGTGCCCTGAAGGCCCTATAAGGGAAGAGAGCCTCATCTCTCCTCTCCACTCCCCTTTGGTTCCCTGAAGACCCCACAAGGGAAGAGTTGGTTATAGCTAGCTAGCCTCTCTTACTTTGACAAATTTTTATTAACGAAAGAACTATGAATTGTGATGATAATATAAAATTATTTGTGCAGGAAAGAATATTAAGCGGTCGGATAGGCGTTGATGGCAGCACACTCCTCGATGGCAAGACTCACACGGGGGGACTCGGGGGCGGTCTGGGAGGATTGGGCTCTGGGCAGGATGTTAACACAGGTATATATTGTTATTTTTAATAACTCTTCTATTTTGCTTTGCAAAAATGTAAACAACTTAGAATTGGTAAGCTATTTAAGGTCATTTTATACAAATTCTCCAGTCCTAAAGAGTCCTAAATTTTCCAGTCTTATAAAATAAATATCAACTCTACTTTTGCCACTAATCTCTTATACAATGTAATATCATTAGTATTGAAGGGTAAAAGAGCAAATGTAAAATCAATGTCCAGTGTTTTTACCATAGTGTCTTCTGTGTGCAAAATCATTAACTTTTTAATAAAATTCTTAAATTAAACACAAATAACATAGAGCCTAGAAACTCATAATAAATTGTATAGGACCCTTGAGGTGATTTTTCATAAAAATGACGCTATAAAAATTATCCAATTATTATTATTTATATTTTCTAACGGTGCATGCTGACCCATGAAAAATCACAGGATATTGTAATACCTATTTAAATTAAGAATTAAAATAATTTTCTGTTAAAATATTGTATTACAGGTAGGTACCGACTTTATCGCTTGGCTAAATTATTTTCACACAAGCAGTTCCAATTTTTAAAATGACACTTAACTCTTGGTGTGCCGCAGCAAAATTCCGTGCGCCATCTGATTCTATTATTGTCATAACTTACTTGTTTTTTTACAAAATGGTGTTTTTATCTAACAATATTATTGTTATTAGTTTTAGATTCACCGAGTTTCCCTCTTGTACTGATAGTTTCCGGACACTGTATTATCTGTTCTCCGCTGAGTTACGCTACCCGTCAAGTAAATGTCTGTTTAAACTACTCTACACTCAATCCTACGATTAACTAATTGAGAGTTACTTGACTGTGGTGAAACGGTCGCCGGTTTACTGCCTCTCAATTTGTACATACCTTAACGGGGTATTTCACCACCTCTGAGAAAACTGTTGATTAATGCTACTCATTGAGTAACATAATATATTATCTGTTTCACCTTCGCTGAGTAATGCTACCCTTCAAGTCTGTTTAAACTATTTTGCACTCAATCCTACGATTAACTAATTGGAAGCTACTAGACGGTGTTGAAACTGTCACCGGCTTACTGCCATGTTAATCTTACATTAAAAGTTATTTGATAAGGAGTTACTCAACAGTTTACCCAGAGGTGATGAAATTACAGCTTACCCCCGATTTTCAACGTTACAGAACCTACTATTTTAGAGCCAAACGTTTAACTTAAAGAATTCATCGTCCTTTTGTTTACCCACTGTCCTAATACTGACCTATTTTATCACCTTTTCTAGTAGGCACCCGTCTCCTGCCCATGTCGCTGGCGCACTCGCTGGTGCGGACGCCCTCCCCCTCTCCCGGGGCGCCCGGCGAGTCTCCCCTCATGACCTGGGGTGAGATCCAGGGGACTCCCTTTCGCCTCGACGGGGGCGACACCCCACTGCCAGGGTAAGCAATTAAACTTAATTTTAACCAGTCAACTGTTTTTCGAGCACGTGTGCGTTATAATTTTACGTCCATGCTCGGCGCCCATGTGTGCACTAACACCATCCACGCTAGAATTTTATCCCGTGCGATTTTAACCTGTATGATTTGAAAACTATATAGAGGACCAAATCAGAATCGCTTGCGCTAATGTCACTATGGATTCTACTTTTTACTTCATGAGTGTAGCCTCTATGACATCTTACAAATTTATATATTCAAAAAACAGTTTTTAACATAAAAAACATACTCTTCACATCTCACTAGGGCATTCCTGTATCAAGATTTGCAGCTTTACAATTACATCATTTAAAAAAATACAAATATGTAAACTTAATATAATAATAACATTAAATTTAAACCCAAAAAAAAAAATTAATGACACGGTTGTTTCGAGACCGGTAGACAAAAATAAACAAAATTTTAGTAACAAATGTACGAAAAATAAAACAAAAATGTCAACAAAAGAAGCATTTTATCTAAGGAACTAACCATCAAGTCGTTATTCCGCAGGGGTAGTCAGAGAGGATGGACCGCCAAACAACTCGGTCTTGGCATAAACTGCTTGCTTCATACAAATTCATACATTGTCGTGATTCATACATCTGATTCACTTGCTCGTGCCATGTCTTCCTTGGGCGTCCCCGGCTTCTTCTACCATTCACTTTTGCGTCATATATTCTCCTTGAACTCCTTTCTTCGTTAATTCGCTCTACATGCCCAAACTATCTAAGTATCCCTCATTCTTAATCATTACGCTTACATCAGACATTCTTTGTGGATCTTCACATTTTTCTCACACGATCATACATGATTGGTTTTACTACACATACGCCTGAGAGATCTCATTTCTACAGCAGTCAGTCTTTCGTCTATGAATGTTGAAATTCATTTACGTAAAACCGCGTCGCAAAATTTAAAATATTTGAGTTTTCAAAGTGGTGTAAAGGTCATTATTTCTTTGAAAACACCTTTTGATTGTTGTTTTTCGTGTAGGGTATGTATTCAGGTTTATGTAGAAATAATAAAACTTATTTATATATTGGTATAAATTTACTTTTTTTGATAGTTATCTCCCAAATGGGAGAATTTTTCTTTTTGTTTTAGATAAAGTTTGCCATTAGTAGTTAGCTGGGGAAACGTCTTAGGATATAAACATGAAATATATATGAATGATAAGATACATTATCTGATAAACAGAAAACAATAGCAAAAAAACATAATTCATATTTTTTATTCTGATAACTGAGCAAAACTCATCAAAGTGAGTTTTGCACCGAATTCTCAGTCTTCAGACGGGAGAATTTTCTAGTCGACATTCAAGAGGTTAAAATATATCATTTGAATTGAATCATTGTAAGGCAGGAGAAGCAAAGGACGATCACCGATATGTTGGAGTGATCAAGTATCAAGATCCCTGGCGTCCGGAATGTCAGTGTCGACAACTCTTCGTGCAGCGCAGGAGCGGAGAAGCCTTGTTCACCAGGGAAATTAAATGCCGATCCCTAAGTCTGTTTCAACTTTTGAACAAATCGTGATCAGCAGAAGAGGACAAGAAGTCCTGTTGTTAAACTTGTCAGCTTATTACAATTTGCTGAAATGCACCCAGAATCAGCATTTAACGGGGACCTTGTGTTAAAAAAAACAAAATGGCGCTGAATGGCCATTTGATGACTTTGTCACACGAGAATTTCTGCAAAACAACTGGACCCAAGTAAATTTCTTGTCGGAAGATAGTAGTGATTAATCTTGTGGATATATTATAAACTGTTATTATTGAAATACATTATAAGTTACAAGCTCGGAAGCTAATGTGGCAAAGACAGGGAACACGGCAGTCATACGCTTTTATCGCATAATCACTATCATGCTGTCTCATGCCTGATATGTCAGTTGGTCCGTATCCTTGCTATAAACAACTGCTCAATCCCTGATAGGCCGCAAAGTACAGGTGGGGCAAAAGTAATCACCCAATTTTCTTTGCTGTAATTTTTTTTTTTATGATAAACTTTGGTACTGCTTGTTATTCCGCGTTCTTGCGGAGTAAACCGATTCATATCTCGTCAATTTGTATTCTGCGTTTGTTTACTTCGCAAATGTCAAAACCGAATTGACATTTGGCGCCATTTGCAAAAGTTATAGCGTTTTCCAATAGGGTGATTACTTTTGCCCCACCCTGTAGTTCTGGTAAGCAGTGGCGGCTCTAGTGATCCAGGCACGGTAGGCTATTTGAAAAAAATGTGTGGCTAATCTGTATTTGACATTGTAAAAAATGCCCATACATTATTATCTTTATCAATTTAAGTCCGCGACTCTAAATACATATTATGTTAATTTTAGTAAATTGGAAATATCTACACAATCCATGTACTGATGACAAATTATTTTTAAGAAATTACGTTTTAATGTAGTTGCGCACAACATTAATGTAAATAAAATTAGAGTTTGATACGCCCGTCTGCGGTGCCAAGCAATTGAAAAACAACCATTGTTCCACACACGACAAGCGTGTAAATGAAAAACGAACGTATATTTATGTCACCATCTCTTTAAAACATAATATTCATCACACTGTCTCCCCCACGGCGATGACCTAAGCATCCTTAAGCTTTCTTCGGTACCTAATTTTTACTTTGACGAAGACATAGTGCCATCTCGTTTATTCTACGGTGCGCATAGAGACAGAAGATGCAAAAGGGGACATTCTTTAAATTGACCCAGCGAATCGTGTGGACTTGTGAATGAAAGCTTCTATTAGAGACAACAGATATCACTGCTCATCACTGCTCGTCACTCGCCACCGCCGTTCGCAGATGTTTCGCGGTACATTTCAAATAAATTAAGAATAAGACCATTTGTTTTGATGCACATAATTGATTATTATTGTTGTCTTATAATTTTGGGGGGTCAAACACCAATTGACCTATGGGAAGAACCGCCACTGCTGGTAAGGTATATAAATATAGTAAGAAGGATTTTAAAAGTTTCGATGTGAGAACAGTTTGTTTTCAGAGGTTAGTTTGTCATAATTTCATGAATAGTGCACTGACTCCAGCAAAACAAATACTAAACTGGTCGTTGACATCGGCGGTGCTGATCCGATGTAGAGCTGTATACATATTATGTGTTAAACATCGCTAAGCTTGACATATCAAGCTTAAAAGCAACTGATGTATCGGACAATATCTCTTTCATACATTTAGACACACTTTTACCGTTACAATAAGCCTTCTGGTTTCCAGCGGACTTCGCTCAAACATCTCCAGTTTTGATAATTGTCGGTAGATCTCATCAGCCCATTCCCAAGTCTTTTTCCAAACCTACAGTACATATTCATCTGTTACATTGTGCCCAGTGTGGTCCCACCTCCAGTCACGAGATTTTGTCGGTAAAGTCTTCAACTTTTTCTTCCTCTTCATCCATTTGTGACCTTGTCAATTAAAAATCAGATTAAATTTGGCATTTGATATTACATATTAATTGTTTAATTATTATTTATTATTCTAGTAAGGCAGCGGGGGCTTCCTTCAAGATGGCCACTGTGCCCAAGCGCGAGCAGCTAGCCCTGGCGCTGGCGGAGAAGGCTGGACAGCGCCACCGCGCCATGAAGCAGAAAGCCATGGAGGCCGCTAAGAGGAGCATGCTCAGGTATGAATATACATCACATTAACATACCTTTGAGACGTACACACCATATAGAGCTATTCCACGTGCTTAAAACAAATTTAATCGCCAATTAATAAAATCATGCTTTTCATACCTTCAATAACAGTTGTCTAAACTTTAACATCGACATTTTTTCAGATTCACAGTCCATATTTAAAAGGAGTGCATCATGTCAATAATATAAACTGTTCAATGCTCATACATATACACACACACATACACCTATACCTATGTCACCCGAATAAATACTATTATACATACCAATATTTCATATTCTATATTATATATGTAAAATGGCAAGTATTTATTATACTGATATGATATTTCTGACATGTACAGGGTTTTCCAATAAGAGGTGTTATTTTGATATTCAATTGTAAAAGATCAATGGTTTCGTTGTTTGTGTGGCACGTAGCGCCGTCTTGTTGAAAGTAAACGTTGTCCAGATCAATACCATCCAATTCCGGCCATAAAAAATCATTAATCATCTCTCGATAGCGCAATCCATTCACCGTAACTGTTGCTCCAGCCTCATTTTCGAAAAAGTAAGGTCCAATGACTCCGCCGGACCATAAACCGCACCAAACAGTCACATGTTGAGGATAGAGAGGCTTTTCAACAATAACTCTTGGGTTTTCCGAGCCCCAGATGCGACAATTTTGCTTGTTGACGAAGCCACCGAGGTGGAAATGGTCCTCATCACTCAAGATGATTTGCATTTGATTCACTCAAGTGAATTTTAATAATTTAAATGCGTTGTTGAAGCGTGTTCGTTCAAAAATCGTTCAAATCGTTCCATTTTTATTAATGGCGTAGTTTCTACTTGTCAAATGTCAAAAAATGCCAGCTTCAAAAGTAACATCTACCGAAATAGCGGGCTATTCAAAATAACACCTCTTATTGGAAAAACCTGTATATGTAAAATGACAAGTGTTTATTGTACTGATATGATATTTCTGACGTGTATTATGTTTGTAAACGCCTTATGGGCATTAAATAATTAAAATTAAAAACTATATTTTATATCTAGTTCACCCTGTCCCTTTCTTGGAAAATCTGTTCCTGCTACTAAGAGCTTCGTTAAAACTTTTCTTTCTGTTTCTTGAGAAAGCGGTAAATATTGCGATAGAGCTAAAATTCAAATAGTAGTGCATCAGTTGTACAAACATTTTTATTACTTTTATTTTAATCTCTCTTCAAGATCCAGGATCACTTATTCCTTCAAGGGTCTATTGTGCTATCTCCAATTTCTCCGTGTTCCCATCAGGGTGGGACATTGCCACCATAGGTGGATTGGAGTCTCTTCATCCTCTTTACATTTCCTGATTCTATTGGTGTTTTCCTTAGGTCTGCATGTATTTAATAACCGATTTGTTTTTGCAGTCCATCGCCTCGAATGGCCACAGGCTCCGTGACAGACCGGCTGGCGTCCATGTCGCCGGCCGCCCAGCGTCTCGCCACCAGCCACCTAAAGCTCTCGGGCAAGATTGGGGCTTCCCCGAGCCCCCGCTTCGGTAGCCGCAGCCCCTTTCTCTCCCCATCCACGCGGGGCTCCACCCCCCACGCCAGTTGGCCCTCAGGCCCCAAACCGGCCACACCCAGCACGGCCAAGAGGAAAGACATCCAGACCGGAGAAGACAAAAAGAAAACAATCACGGATGATCTGCTGCAGATTAACTTGCCCAAGAGAAGACTTAAGGCTTCGGACTTCTTCTCGTAGATTTTGTTAAAGTTATTTAAAAATGTTTTTATTTTATAAATTTGATTTACTAACTTTGGTTTTTCATCGAGTTCGGTTGGGGTTTTCAAACTCTCGTCGTATAATACTTTGTTTGCACGGCATTCCGTCTTTCCGGCGACGAATCGTAATTAATCACGATTTGTCAAAAAAGAATGTGATGTTCACGCGGCATTTCGTTTTAAACCGGATCGTGATTATATGCAATTCGTCAAAAATTGATATAACATTATCTTCAATCAGTCAACAAATATAACGAATAGTGTGAACTCAATCATATATCTACTTGTTGGGTAAGTATCTCCGTGTTAGGTGGCCAGATTTAATTAGCCAGGTACTTCCCTACCTTCCTCTTTCCCATTTCCCCCCTCTCCACTATCTTCTACCTTACAACATACCCCAGTTGGGGATGCCAGAATCTCACTGGCTTTATAACTCCAGACAGTTGGTCACATTATGCAGTATTCACAAAAAGTAAATAAAAATCGATGACAGATCTGTCGTTTTTCACGATTAGTAACGCTGCAGATGTTAACTCGCTCGTAGAAGTTCTAAAGCCACTTTAAAAAAAGCAAGAACAAAATATGAATCATCGCCGTGTGAATGGGTCATTAGATAACCATTGAATCGACGATCAACGTCATTATGCTTGACTGCTGATCAACAACCCCTAACTTGTGATGAAAAACCGGTCCTAAATCATTCCTTCGTCTGTATACGAATATGTCAATAGATCAAGAAAAAATATAAGATACAATAATACTATGTATATACATATGATTTTTTATTAGGAATTTTATGAAATTATAATATGTAACATAATGTTGTTACGAATGTATCAACAGTTTCGGTTTTTTAATTAAAATGTGAAAATTCTACATACTTCGTCATTATTCTCCTTTTACTTAATTTTACCGTGTCTTCAACCGATGGGAATGCTCCTTTACGGCCGATGATGATGATAGTGGTACGAATTTATGTCAATCTGCCTCCCGCACCCGGTGCTCAGTGAATGTTGGGCACTGGGTGTGCTGTCGTCTCTGCTCGCTTCTGGCGTTGGCGGTTTTCCTAAGCAGGGCCGGCTGGTCTTGATGAGGTAACACCAGAAGGTTTGGAGCAGAAGACTTGGCGAGGTGAGGCAGTTGGTGGGCAGGAGTCACTTGTTGATAATAAAACGCTTGTTTTGGTGGTAAAGTTGAATTGATTTAATATTTTTTGTGTCGCTGCTTATATGCAATAAGCTTGACTCGCAGCCGACATTTGGCTGTCGGCCGAAAAATGGTGGGGATTATATCCGCGCCACAAACGCGTACATAGGCCACCGCAAAATGTTGCATATTTATTTTGCCGGTGGTATAGCCGAAGGCAGACGCTTAAATTTGGGAGTTTGCAAAGATTTTGCAAGCTCGCCTGAATTACAATTACATAGTTTTATTACATAGCAGTTATAACAATGTGTATCTTGACAACTAGATTTTTAGTTTGTCAAGATACGACAAAAAATAAGAAAAGTTTGTAAAATAAAAGTGTAAAAATGATCTTGAAGCGATCAAATTTGTAAAATGGTTAAGTTAGTATTTTTCGCAGGTCCCCCGTGACATAGCGCTCGGAAAGAGAAAAGATTCACTATGCTACGAGGTTCCTGGATTTTTGTAGAGGCAAAAAGGTAAAATTAATTGTACAAAAATGGTTACACAAATTCGTTAAAAAACGGCATTTTAAATATCTCCTCAGTGGTAGCACATCGCGAATAGTGTTTATTTAATTACCGCCGAGGAGATGTACAAGTAAAAAATAGGCATTTGTAACATTTAATAAATTGTTATTTGTTAGTAAATTTTGTACATAGAAAATCTGAACATCGTACCGCTCGGCAGAGGTAGGTGCGCGATGCGGTACCGATGCTTTTCGGAGTCAGTGTTTTCAGGCCACTTCGGCCGAAACGGGATACAAAATGAGCAGTGGCGGCGAGTGAGGATTTTGCCAGTGGCGTGGAGTTGGCACATTTTATAAATGTAAATTTTGACAAAAAGAAATAATGTGGCCAACAATGTCCGTTACAATCTTCCTAATACATATCACCATTTTTCCCTCTAAAGTTTTGTTTTCCCTCCATAATCCATCTGTCAAATAACTAATATGCTTTTGTTTAATACACTTTAAAAATGGAACACATTCAAATATGAAGTTAAATCTTTAAAGAAGATACCTATCCCAATTTTATTACAATATTTTTTTTATATATACATTCTAACAATAGAGATTGTTGGAACATTTTGTTTTACTTTACTATAAAGAAAAATCTTCAAAAACGGTAAAAGGTAACCTCTGTAGCAGAGCAGTAAAATCCTGTACCGAAAGATGGTAGGTTTCAAATCCGGCATAAACAAATTTCGTGATTAAGTCGATAGTAATTGCTGATGGTGGACGATGTCAGGTTTGACCTTCAGAAATTTGGCATGACTAATGAGAAACTGACCTTGCAAGATCAACAATTTTATTTATTGTTTAGGCAAATATCCAATTCATGCAGGAATAGAATAAAACTTAACAAAATTGAAAATGGCTGACTTAGCTAAAAAATGTCACATGATTTTATCAACTCTATTAAAATATTGTTCCCTATTTTATTGGAATCGTGATTTTCGGTCAATTTTTAAAATGATTGTGATTGGATAAACACAAAAAGAACGTGATATATTTTAAAAATTAAAAGGTGTTTTAAAAATCTTCCTATCCTATAAAAAAGGCCTAAATTGGTTTCTTATAATCACTATTTCGTGTTCCCACTCATTACTAGTATCTTCAGTTAAGAGGTTTAATTTAAAAATGAAAGTTTTGTCATCCGTAACAGCTGTTCTCCTATTTTTTGTAATTTTGACACAAATTGCTGATGTAAGTATGTATATACATATCGCCATTATTATCATAATTCTTCCCTAGATCGTCATGGGTGTTACAACCCTTAGAGTACCGGGCCCTCTAGGAAGACCTTCGCCATTCTTAATGGTTCCCCGCTGTCTCCCTTTAGTTCATTATGCCAAAGATGCGGTAATCTCCTCCACAGCGTCACCAAAGTTTGATCCATTCGATGAGGAACTTCAAAAATTTTACACAATCTGAGGGTATTTTGAGAATGTGCCCATATACAGTGTCCGGAAACTCATAGTTCAAGCGGGAAACTGGTGAATCTATATCACATAGAGAACCAAAAAAAAAACTTTTCTTTTTATTTGAGAATTTCTATTTTTTAATTTAGTACTTTTAAAAACTAAAGGTAAAAAAAAACATTTGTTTTGATCTAAAAAATTCCAACTTCGGGCTCTGTTATTTACTCGAAAACGTAAGCTCAAATTTAAACAGAATTGTACCACAAAGAGGACTCCAAATGTAGATTTATATGTTCCAGTTTGTAGTACGAGTTTCAGGACAACGGTGTCCATTTAACAGTGTATTTTTACACTTCAAAAGCTTCTATTTTCCATCCCGATGCCTGATTTAGTATCCCAGGCTTCCATGCCTTTAAGAAGAAAAGAGAAAACATAACGACGAACCATTCTGATTATTATTTTTTTTGGTATGCTTTTTATTTAGTTATAAAAAAAATTACATTTTTATATCTAGTATAAACCTTTTAATAACTTATTTCTACGACATTAAGGACACTTTACAATACATCTAAAACTCATTCTTTATAGTATTTAGGCATAACCCACGAAAAGCAGCAAGCTTTTAACTTTTTTAACATCTGTCGGTAATTCGTTAAAAAACCTAAATCCTTTAAAATAGAGATTATTTTGGGTTCCTGACAAATTTGTTTTTGGAAGTCTAAAATCTCCAGTTTCTCGTGGGGTAGCCATTTATTGCGTTTTAAAATTTACATTCTTAAACATGTACTTCGGGAGCATTTTATTTTTTAGGTTAAATATAAATATTAGAGTATTGTAAATTATTTGACAAAATTATAAATTATTTGTAGATTATTAATCCAATACCTTTACGCTGATTAAATCGGAATCCCTGAGGTAAAACACCAATGTTAACTTGTTTTTTGCAAAATTATGTTTTTGTAAATTTTACAACCCTACCAGATAATGTGTTTACATATTTATAATTGTTTTATATATCTATTCTAATTATGTAATTTCTCCAGGATAGCTAGTTATATTAAGAAAAATGTTTTTTTTCTCTCTATATTATTATGTCACCAAATATTATATAATGTTACTAAATATTATATTTATTTCACTAAATATTATATTTATTTCACTAAATATTATATTTATTTCACTAAATATTATATAAGAAAGACATTCCAAAATATTCTTGACTTTTATTATATTTTCCAGCTAAATAAGCGTTGTTTACAGTAAAAATAAGGATTTCCTGTAAATATGTAAATACAGTACTGAGTGAGTTTTGAAAATCTGAATTATGACATTTGACATGAAATTTTGAGATGCATTTTTTCACATATAAAATAAATATATTTGCAAATGACAAAACGACAAGCTAGAATAATGTATGTACATTATTTTCTTGCCAAGTGAATAAAATATATTTTTGTAAACATTTAGTATTTTTTCAAAACATCATAAAATCGAGACAAGCGTAGTGAGCTAGGGGTGGATACTTATAATCCAAATTTAAACCTTTTTTTCACAGGCAACACCGTTCTGGCGATTGGGACTGTTCAATGGCAACTTCAAGTCTAATGGCCGCCCCGGTCGTGTTGGAGCCCTAAGGAACCATCGCCCATTCGTGATGGACTACCAGCCGGTTATCAGCAAGACTCAGTTCCGAGGGTTTGGCAGCTCCGGAGTGCACGGGAATTCCAAAAGAATATTTTGAACACGGCGTAGCGAAAGAAAATATTTATTATGAATCAGTAAAATTTTACAATAATAAATATTGTGCGCTTATATGGAAATGTATGAAATTTGTTTGTGTTCTTGTTGATTGAAAATGTTAATAAATCTGTACCTACTATTATAGCTTATTTTCTTATTTTTACCTCTGCACCCTCAGAACCACAGCAGAGGTGGTTCTGATCTTAGATTCGAAATCCAACGACTTGGAAAAAAAATTTCTAGATTGGAAGATACTCTAAGGACGGGTTGTTTCGGAGAATTTGAACAATTCTTCAAATTTCAACATTCAGATACTGTGAAAGTCGTATTCAAGTTCTGTTATTATATAATTATTTACTAAAATATCTCATGGGTCGGTAAGCAATCGACATAAACCGAATGCTGTAAGACCCTTAGCAGAAAAGTTCCACATTGAACTACGCTAGTGCTACCTTACTGTAGCGAACTTAATTTTCTGCGCAGAATTTTACAGCATTCAGTTCATGTCGATTGCTTACCAACCCGTGGGACGGCGGGCTTAGTGTCATCCCGGTGAGAGATCACCATTCAAAATTGAAAATTTGTTTGTAATTGAATTGGCTAAACATTGACTCAAGTAGAAGGATGAAGCGCAACATGGCTTTTCACCTCTTTAACCTTTCCCTTACTGTGCTAAAAAATTCCACACGTTTCGGTACTGTGTAGTCAATACATATCTTAAAATAAGCGATTTAATATCGGAAAAATATGAATATTCATAGTTAATCGCTTATGTTTATTATATTTTATATCAAAAGTGATAATAATTGTAATTTAATTTCTGAAAACATGAAAAAACCATCGGCAGATGCTAAAAAAACGTGCGAGGGGTCCATATCTAACGACAGTCCGCTTCCGACTGGCATACACAGGGCCGTGCGGTTGTAGGTATCGATGGTCTAAATCAAAATACAACTGCGGACGTGTGGATTTTTCATGTTCCCGCGTAGAGAACTAAAGCGGGACATCAATAGCGTGTCATTTCCTCATACACTCTTCGCGTAGCAGTATCACACGGTTGATTGTATAGGTGTATTTGTTTCCGATTTTCAACAAAAATCTCTGATTTTTAATTGAATTTGAAAACTATGTAAAATATTATTTTTTAATTCCGTGCATAAATGTATATCGGAGGAATACCTAAAATCTGAACCCATAATTTATTATATTTATAGAGTTATTAAAGTTATTAGAAGCAATGTGTAGTAAATACACACCACAAATAAGGAAAGGTTAATCGAACAGCAAAAGGCTTTAGATATTTTTAGCGATCATATCGAACCACAGCATAGGTGGTTCTGACCTTAGGTTCAAAAACCAACGACAAAACTATTTATTCATATTCATGGTACTTATGTAAGGGCGCAAACAAATAATTCATCTTAAAATTTGAAAGCACAAATTGCAAAAAGTATATATTAACAAAAAAATTAAATTAGCGCCATCTACAAAAGATCAGATTATGAATTGATAATAATAATAATCATAAAAATTATACCTAGCTCTCTCATTAAAAATTTAGGCGTATTAGATCTATCAAAAAATTTATAAATAAAAATGCAAAAATCAGTCATTTTAAATACATGTAGGATAACGAAAGATTTTTTTAATATTTATGTTGAGGGATCAGTAGGATTTATAGGCCGTGTTAGGAGTTCTACCGAGCCGAACCCTCTGATATGAAAATATCTGGAGTCGGTGAATTATTTTCCCATTTGTTCTCTGGTGAGTTTATGTGTTGTTCTTGTATTGTTTTGTATTTAATATGCTTATGTAATGCACTTGCATAATGTTGATTGACTAGATGATCATTTGTGGAAAAGTGTGTGGAAGGGTTTAGTTTTTCCTATGGGGAAGATTTAACCCCGACATAAAATCGGAAAAGATTAAAAATACAGAAACTAGAACAGTACTACACATAAGACAAATCACTAAAACTACATTACCAACGCTAAAAATTATTGTAGGATTCAACAAAGTGCTGGTATAGATTACGCTTACTTCTATAAATGGAGTCAATGAATATATCAATAGTACCTCCAAAGTTTTTGCCCAAATCATACATCCTATTGGTTAGTGAGTATATCTGATAGTTGGTTGTGTATGTATTGCAGAAGAATGTTATATTTTGTCTTGTCTTCCCAGTCGGCACATGGAATTTAATAGTGGCTACGATGGATTGACTTGTGTTTTGTTTCCCCTTAACAGCTCAAAATGTGACACGTTTTAGGCACAGAAAATAGTTTTTAATTGGATTTCGGGGGACAATATGAAGGAGGTAAAAATAAGGCAATAGGAAAATACACAATAAATTCAGAAGGTTGAGATCTCAAGACATAAAAAGTTTCTCAGAAATAATTCAAAGGTACCTATTTAATTCAAGAAGGTATTTCGTTACCATATTTTTATAGGATTGGGGTAATTCAAACTCCATCAAATCGATGATGAACTCCATTTTGTATTTTTGACATCTGAACGGTCCCTGTTAATCGTCGATTCTCTGCCCATTTAGGCTTTTCTATCTAATTTTGATCAGCTGTCAAGCATAATGATAATGTTTATTTTATTATGTAAGCTTATCAAATTGAATTTAAGTTAAATGGTTAAAAATAGAACTTTTTGTTTGACTTGCAAAAAACTTACAACCGATGCATTATTTTTCATCATAAATTTATCCCTTCCTGCTTACAAAGTTATAATTTATTTGCAAACGAATCAATTGAATTTAGCAGAATACTAAAATAACAATAAAACAGCGATATGTTTGTATAAATTGGAGCTGCAGTGAGTTTTGACAACAGTTTGATTTTGAAGCCCAAATCAAGACCTCCAGTATTATTCCCAGTTCCAAAATGGCAATCGCTTTCAGAGCCATCTCAAGAATTACCCTCTTATATGTTTTCTTTACACTTGTACTGGTCATCCAATATGTAAGCACATACTTACTTTTCTATTGATTTATTTGTTTTGTCGCGATTTCATTGGTAATTTTGACAGCCTCCGTAATCAAGAGGTAAGGCTCTCGACTAACAATCCGAAAGTCGCAGGTTCAAATCCCGGCGTGCGCAAGTAAATTTTAATTGATGAATTTGTATTATTTAACAATTTATTAATTTAAATAATATATAGTATACTTGCGGCATATTCCAGAGTGGAAGATACTCTTAGTATCACCCTGGTGTAAGACCATCATTCAGAATTGAAACATTGCTTGAAATATGTTTGGTGACCAGATCTGAATAACCACGTACTCCTCCAACTTCCTGTTCCCCATCTCCTTTCCCTTTCCACTGCCTTCAGCCTCAGCCCAATTAGGGATACCATAATCTCGCTGGATCACTGGAGCAGTTGTAAGTTGAAATTTCAGACAAAAAATCTGTGGAATACAAGAGTTATTTGCCTTCTGGCATTGAGCTTTGGATGCTGACATCCATCAAATGTATCCAGTTTTACCGGTTCTTGGCAGCTCTCACCCACCCGAAAAAGGCATATTGTTTAAGGTCATCAGTCCATCTCATCTATGAGCAACAAATGACTCATCACACAGAACACAAAGCAGAAGAATATCCCTTTTACGTGATAGCACATCCATACTGAACCAAATGACTTCCGATGCCGTTGACTGGCTAAACAAGTAATAGCATTCCAATTTGACCTCAACCAACTCTCCTCTTCACTATACAAAGAAGAAGAAACAGGGCAATCTTCTCCCAGCTGGCTGCAGTCCGGAACAACTTAGAAGATAATACTAAAATTACAATTCTTTTTCTTTTCCCAGGTAAATCCGCTACGATTTGGTCTCTTCAACGGAAACTTCAGGTCTCGTCCCGGCCATTACCAGCACGGCCCGCTGGACAACTTCAGGCCAGTTCACATCAAGTACAAGCCCATCGTGAAGCAGACTGACTATGTTGGCTTTGGTAGATCTGGAATAAGAGGCAATGCAAGACTGCCATGAAACTGACGAAGTCGTTGAATTGATTGTTGATTTTCACGAAAATCAAAGATCTTTAAATGATTAACACTTACGCTGGACTCTATTTTTATATGGTGGATCGTTCCACGCAATACTGTGTAAAAAAAGTATACTAAAATGAAGAATAATGGTGGATTATTAAATTAAATTGTTGTATAAAAATAGATTCAGGATATCAAAAAATAAAATTCATTATTATTTAATCAATGTGTAGTCATTTTATTTAAAAATATTACTGTATAAAAATCGTAACAAAGATTATTCACTATCATTATCAGATAATAGATGAACCCGTCAAACGCACATTTGGTATGACATTAAGGAATGTAGCACCGTGTTATTTCGAAATCGTTTAAAAAGGGAGTCCGGTTTTCCAGTTTCAGTACATTCATTCTGATTAATTAAGCAATAAAATTTATTTATAATAATTAAGCAATTAAAATTATATGCATTGATTAATCAAATGGCGGTTTGTGGGGTTGAAAAGTGGGGAAGTACAAACATATTAGTAATATGTTATACCAACACAACACGTTAGCGGTAAAACAAATCAACGTAACGATCTTTCATGATAACAAAATAATCGGTGATCTAATTAAATGGCAACGTAATCCAACCGCCACAACACTATACTAGGCACATACCTAATAATAATAATATTATAACTTATATCATTGATGTCGCTATTCCAAATTCCTGTAATGTAGATTTAGGAAATGAAATTAAAAGAATTTGGCATTCTCAAACTATAAAAATATTACCATTTGTTATTTCGGCTACTGGCATTATACCTAGCTCTCTCATTCAAAATTTAGGCGTATTAGATCTGTCAAAGAATTATTTATATAAAATTGCAATAAACAGTCACTTTAAATACATGCAGAATTACGAAAGATTTTTTTAAATATTTATGTTGAGGGATCAGTAGGATTTATAGGCCCTGTTAGGAGTTCTACCGAGCCGAACCCTCTGATATGAAAATATCTGGAGTCGATGAATTATTTTCCCATTTGATCTCTGGTGAGTTGACGTGTTGTTCTTGTATTGTTTTGAATTTATTATGCTTATATAATGCACTTGCATAATGTGGATTGACTAGATGATTATTTGTGGAAAAGTGTGTGGAAGGGTTTAGTTTTTCCTGTGGGGAAGATTTAACCCGGACAAAAAGTCTGAAAAAATTCATTATAATACTGAAAAATATAATTGACAGAATGAGAAATAGCAGTGGTACATTTATTCTAATAATCTAATAACGCAACATCACATTCACAACGCAATGTACGTAAATGTAGTTTTGTATTATTGACTGACAACAGTCTGTTAGCCACAAGTTGTTATGTCATAAGTTTGTCTAGTTTATAGATAATAATAAGATACAGCATTTTAGAAATATAAAAACGGCGCTGTACAAGTTACTTACTTGATAGTCGGGAAGTTAAAGAAGATCCCATAGTAGAAAATCTCAGGACAATCCAGGTGAAATCCGGTGATAACCCGGTCCTCGTTTTGATTCTCATTGGTACATTTATGTACAGAAGATCTCGTACATCCTATTAACTCAGTGATAAGCCACATTATTATCATTAGATCAAGGATTTTGTAATTACTAAGCAGAAAGAAATATCTTTATAAATCCAATGTGATTTTTTAATAAATTTTTTTGTCAATTCGGCAATAAAAAGCACATACTGAGATAGCCATTGTAGTACTTTATCAATTCGTTTTAAATCTATCTTTAAAGGTAAACGGTAATCTCCTATCTAATTTTATTAAGTTTTGTTTCTTCTACCAAGCAGATGTTTTGGTTGTATATTCAAAAGTGAAATATAAATTAAATGAAGTTCAAAAGTTTATTGTTTTTGTGTGTTTTTGGGAGTATGTTGCTGAAGGTGAGATATAAATTTTTATTTTGAGATAGAATTGAAGGTGAAGATTAACTTAACTTCTTCTGGGCTATCGTCTCAACACAGTTGAGGAAGAAATAACGAATTAATAGTAGAAATAATAGTCAATAGCGTTAGCAGTTGTATATTGTATTTAAGTTTGGCTGGCTTCTCTGGCTTCGATTGAGTCCCCGTGACTGAACTGGTCACTTAGAATTACACCAAGCATATCAAAAGAAGGCTTGTTGGGAAGATTGCTTCTGTTGAAGGAGATTGGATTATCATTTCGACCCCGAATCATACAGAATAGAACGAAAGTTGAAGTCGATTCAATATCAGTTTTCTATTTCTATCACATAAAAAGCCTGTTCTCTGATCATACAATAATAGATGCGGTAGGAATGCGTCATATTGCAGTCTACATTGATAAACTAATGAGGTAATAAGTTTTTAAAATTTTTTAGGGCAAACTTAAAATTATTATTGAACACGAATATATAAAAACTCATTCTTTCAAGAAAGGTATAGGTACATTTTACACGGACAAAACTATTTATTCATATTCCGTATTGCAAAAAGTGTTTTTTCCTAAAATAATTAAATTAGCGCCATCTATGAACGAGCAGTTTAAAAATAATTTGTAAAAGTACCCTTAAAATTTTGTAATGCTTTTTCTTTCAGGTCACAGGAGTAGATGGTCTTCGCCTAGGACTCTTTAATGGAGACTTTCGAGCTAGAAGAGCACCGTTCCAACGTCCTAAAAGAATTTACGCTCCCGTATTGATCAATATCTCCCCCGTACATCACCATCAAGTGTTGCCAGTGTTCACCCAATCTGCCCCGCTAGCGTCCAAAATTGCTTTGAAACCCGGCAACATTATCAAAACTAAATCCATAGATGATATGAGAGCTTCAAGATCAAATTTCCATAGATTATTTGACAAGACGGAAGTGAATCAAGATTTTATTCCGTTTTCAAAACCACATAACATTTTCCGAACAAAATCAACAGATGACTCAATCAATGCTCCAAGTTCAAAACTCCATAGATTATTTGAAAAGACAGAAGCGAATTATCACAATAAAGATATAATTCCATTTTTAAATTCAAAGACAAATCTACTTAAAAATAAAGCAAATAATTTGATTGACCATAGAAATAATAATATTAAACCGTCGTTAAATTTTAAAATAAATGAAATTTTGAACAGGAATCACTACGTTGACGATAACATTTTAATGCCTTTATCAAAATTGAAAAGAAGTGATATTTTAAATAGAAATAACTACGATGAATATAGAAATATTATACCTTTTTCAGCGAGAAGAAATAATTACTTTGACAAGAATGTTGGCCATAGAAAAAATTATCCTTTATCGAATTTGAGAAGAACTGAAATTCATGATAGGAATAAATATTTTAATCCTACAAATTTTATACCCATATCAAATTCTAGAAGAAATTACATGAAAAAGAGAAATAATAATTATAGTTTAAATCCAAGCTCATCGCTACAGAATATGTTAGAACATTGGAATGAATTGGCGAGATCTAAAGTAATGACGTTAAAACGACACATTAGAGGATTGAACAGAAAAGAAAAAACTATTGGAATTTTTAATGAACCGAAAGAACTATTTGGAAGTCCTTCAAATCTAAATGAGGTTATAATGCCCAGTGGAGTTCCAAATATGCCACATTTTACAAGAAAACTAACCGGTATATTAAGAAAGTTTATCAACATATTGCGAAACATTTTCCAAGTGCAGAGCAGCCCATAATCAGAACATTATTATATGTATATATTTAATTTAAAATGAAACTAAGTACATAATGTAGATTGTTTCATAGAAAAATATACATACATGTATATATATATATATATATTTAATTGAATATAAAAGAAAAGCACTGTTCTATAATATGAATATATTTTCAAATGTACAAATTTGGCTGTCTGTGCTGTGCGTTAGTCCTGCGTGAAATCTAGTTCAATGAACTCATATTTGCTTTGAATTTAAGTGTCATTTTCAAAATTGGAACTGATGGTGTGAAGCATAATTCAACTTCTATAGTTTGATAACTTCGGGTTTTTTGTATGAAACAAATTGGACCTAAAAAAGCATAGATATGCCAATATATAGACAATAAAATTGTCATTCGGAGCCTACTTATAATACATTGGTTATTATTCCATAGATTTTCATTGGTTAATTAGGCAAATATATGACGCCACAATATTTCGGTTCTAATTTTTAATCGGAGTTATCCCCCCCAGGTGTGAAGAATTCAGACATTACCTAGTATTTTATACTTTATAAGTGAAGTGACAGAAGAAATTTTTTTGATCTTATATTTTTATATAAAATTGTAAATTATCAGTTGGAGCCCTGTTATATTAATGTCAATTCACTTTCCTGTTCCTACCATTAGATCAAGGTTTTCTAGTATGTATTATTGTAAAAATCATACTATGGTTTCAGGCTACAATTCTGTTATAAATAGATTACACACCACTGGTAACTCGTATGCAATGTTAACTGATGTTTTTAATATTCCTAAATCATAATAAATTTTTACTAATGTATTATTTTTTCTTGTTATAATTTTATTTTTTAATATTTATATTCTTGCTTATTCCTTATTCCTTTCTTTCCATTTTGTACTTTCTTTCACATAATTATTTTACAAGAAAATTGTAATTAAATTTCTATTCGATATATTTTGAAATGTGTATTTCTTTTATATAAATATCTTAAGAGTTGATCTTGAAGTTGAATCGGATTTTGTTATTTTTTAATGGTCTATGCTTTTTCTGATTCAAGAAAGCATTATATACTAGGTAACTAACTACATTTGGCTGTTCATTTGAAAAGCAAATTTCCAGTCATTCTCTAATTTGTCAAAAACAATATATCTAAATAGTATAAAACAAAGTTGCTATCCACGTCTGTCTGTTTGTGCGCTTGTAGCGGTAGGAACTGTCCGCTTACATAGCAAGACTTCTAGACACGCGTTGGCATCGAATTTCAGCCGCCACTCGGTGGATTCAAAGAAGCTGAGCGTTGAATTCCAGAGAAGCCGGCAGTTGGTTTTCGAGGCAGGAGGGAATCACATCGGAGAACAGACTGCTTGGATGTCGGAGATTTAATATACGCACGTGAGACAATTTTATTCATCCACATGAATTAGACACATAATCTCTTAGATATCACCATGTTTATGAATTCGTTTAGAAGAGTTTTCTAGACTGGCGCTCAGTGGTGATGTCTTATTTTAAGCTTTATAGTTAATATAATTTTACGAGTAAATGTCGTGGCCGAGTTCAAATTACGTTGTGCTATCAAATAGCCAACCACCCCTGATTTTCTAAATTTAAGTCTTGCTCTTGTAATCAAAGTTTAAATTAAATATACATTCATGTTATTATATCACAATTGATATTGCTGTGTCATCATTTCAATTCCCCTTATTGCTGCAAGCTATGGTGGAGCATATAACCGGTATACGGTGAGTTTAATATGTGGTGACAATCCACGTTACACGCTTAGTTCATCTAAGGGTATGTATACATTTACGAACCGAAACGCGAACCGTACCATGAATTAAGGGAAAGGAATTTGCAGTTGCTTCATTTCTTTCCCATAAGTTGAGGTTCAGTTCTGCAGTTTGGCTCGCGGATGCATACGTAGCATAAAATATGCAAGGGTTTTCACTATCATTTCATATCATAGAGAATTTCTTCCGGAAAGTTTAATAAACTTTCCGGATACACTAATATTATATTTGTTATTATCCTGAGGCAAAAGTTTTATAAATAAGTACCTCAGCTTCACAAATCCTACAATAATTATTATAATATTGTGTGATTTTTCTCTGAAGTCTGAGTTAGTATTATATATTTATAATTTTGAAAGTTTTAGAACCTCTGAAATGGAAAATTTGGAATTTACTACATAAGTACCTACCCGAGTATTTATTTTAGTGCTTATGGTCATAGAAGTAAAATAAAAAATAATTTTCAAAGAAAAGCATTTTATTTTCACATGAAACATCTTAAATCACAATTAAAATATGTTTATAAATGACTTAGTCAAGATTTTTAAATATTAATAAAACCTGTTGAGAGCTGTTTGAAATGGATGAAACCTATGTACCTGCAATTGTATGAAACATGAAATAAAAAAGGTAAAACGTAACATCATCAGTAGATATCATACATAACCTAAAAACTGTGTAATTATATAATTTATAAGTTATTTGAAAGCCCGATAGGTAGTTGTAAAAGATGTTTAGTGGTAATAATAAATGGCATAGGGCTGTGCATAAAAGAAATATGAAAACGGATTTAGTTTTTTAAAATTATTATTAATGAAACTTATAAATTATTATGTATTACATATAACTGCAAATAGTATAAAGAGAAATTAATAATAACTTTACTCTAATATAATATTTACAAGAAGAAAACTACCATAAGACGATTTATAATTCGGTTTACCGATGAATCGTTATCCAATCACTAATGTATTTTAGATCTAGTGATTTGGATATTTAATCTTTCTAACAACCAATCATTTGATTATCCATTTCTTTGGATATCATTCAGTTAAACAATTTTTTCGGATATTCAATAATTTGGATTATTAATCGATATAGAATCAATTGGATAACCAATTAACTGCTTAAACCATTTAAAATTCAACTGTTTGGTTAAGCAATCATTTGAAAATTCAATTGTTTGGTTAACCAATCATTTGAAAATTCAACTGTTTGGTTAACCAATCATTTGGATAGCCAATAAATTGGTAATTATATTCAACTGGTTTGGTAAAACCCTTACTTCATTAGAAAAAATTACTTTACCATGTTCTACTTTGAAGAGTGTCGAAACCACTGAAAAGTAACAGTCCCAAAAAAATGTGGCTTGAAGGGTTTTACCAAATCACAGTCAATATCAATTGGTTTACAAACCATTTGGATATAAGACCATTTGGTTGACAAATCATTTGAACAAACAATCAATTGGTTAACCAAGCGTTTTAATATCAAATCATTCGAGTGTACATTCATTCTATTACCCAATCATTAGAATACCCATTAATTCTAAATTTTACATTCCGCTGTAATAAAATACATAGTTATTAGTAAAATATTCCTTGGACCTACGAGATTTATAGATGGTGTTATTATTTGTACTTTAGATTCATTGAATCATTGGATTGCATTCATAATAATTAAATAAAAATTCAGAGCAGACATATCGAGAACTGGGGGCCTACTCTGTATCTTTCGGGTTAAGAAACCAGTAAGTTCGTGGTTTAACCTTTCCTTACCGGCGCTGTCAACTGAGTGAACATCGTCTCGAATTAATAAAATATCTCTGTAAATATACTAAACACAGAGTAAATATATTTTAGTGTTCCTCAGTAGTACATTTACTTCTTGCATTAAGTAATTACAATATATAAATATTTACCGAGTGTATAGCACCGGAGGACGAGGAATGTTTTAACACCGTAAGGGAAGGGTTAATACGGGTTTGTGACGTATCTGAACCGGCGGCAGGAAAGTTTCGAAAGATACAGAATAGGCTCCCTGTTCATTTTGACACCAATCACGTTTATTTCACAGCACTCGAAACTATCTAAGATAATGCTTTGAACTACTCGGTTGCAAATCGGTATACATATTCCCTTTGCATACACATTTCCTGCTCATTACACCACATCATGACATGCAAATGATTAAAATATTAAAGTTTACTAGGATTGCAAGAAAATATGTGAACATCTAAAAATGGGTGCCATATTATGTAGTACTTTTTTATAATATTAATAGAATCTCACTAATCCGGCACTTTGGAAGTCTGGCACCTCTAGTATCACACGTCACAAATCAAAAATATATTGCCAATATTTTTTATAATTTAAATATGGGCGCGGCCATTGTTGAGATGTTCATTACTAAGTCTGAGAGTCCTTACAAAAATAGGTTTCCAGCCAAATAAATGAATTAGGCAGGTACATTACTTTATTAAAATGATAAGAGAAAATATTTTAATCTTTACAATGCTGTCCTTCCTTTCAACAATATCTCCCATCATGTGGCACGTTTTGACACAATGTATGCGTTTTAATGAAACTTTGTGGGTCACAAATCATTAAAAAAAAAAAAAATAAAAACCCGTTCTATTACCCGTTCTACGGGTTTAATATATTTCCTGTTGATAAAATATTCTTCCTCACAAAATAACTTGAAGATGGGAATGACTCGGTTTAAATTTTTAAAATGAAATAAAAAACTAATGTTTATAATCAAGGTTTTCATGCGTAGCACAAAGGATAACAAATTATTAGCTTGAAACACCCATACAAAATGAAAAATCTTCCGAGAAAAAATAAAATCTGATAAGCAATAATTGTTGAATTAAAAATACTAGTACATATTGAATTATTTGGCGGAGTAAGCTGACGTAGCACAATGGTAGAGTAGCTGATCGGCAATCAGATGGGCTGCGGGTTCAATTCCCGTCGGCGGCATTTATTTTTTCTATCTGTATTTATTGCTTATAAAAACGTGGTTGGAACCCTTACAAAAAGATTGATATAAAATTATCAGACAGCAATGCCTTTCCCGCCATTCAAGCAGTACCAGCATAAAAGGTAGAACTACCCTCCCAACAGGAAATGTGTTAAGAAATTTCCCAAGGGATCGGAAAAAAAAACTTCTTAGGCAGAAAACCATTTTTCAGGGGACTGGAAAAACATGAAAACTTTTTAAGTGAGTTTCACTGTAATTATTAAAAAAACATCGTGCTGTCCAAATGTAGGTAATTTTTGTAAATGTTTTTATTTAAGAAATAATATATGACAAAGGAGAACATATGGTAATGTATAATTTAATCATTTTTAACTGCGGCTGATGCACACGTTATGTGATGTGGAAGTCAAGACCCTGGGTGTCTTTTACATATGTGTAATCCAACGGCACTTAATGTTAATTAATTCTTCATCCAGGAATTTGAAAAATAAGTGATAAAACATGATGATAAATTAAAAACATCAAAATCAAACCGCGTGGGGTCAATTTCTGACCTAAGCTGTTGTTGAGCGGTGTTTGAGTTAAAGAACAATAATTTATTCATGCATTGTACAAATTTGTACACAGGAAAGGTCTGTTCACAGTGTTTTTCTACAATTCCAACTGTGCAGATAAATTGTATACCATTAATTATTAAAACATAATTTTTAACATTAGGTACATACCAAAATGTCATATAAAGTAACAAATAGTTTCATGTTTCCATGTCACTAGGGGTGGCCGTTATATACAAAGCAAAAGAGCATGAAATGATGTGGCATTCCATCATCTCTTCTTACCCCTGAATAAAAATAAATAATACAAAAATATGTTTTAAACAATACAGCTTACATTCTAGGAGGAAAAATTTTAATCTTCCTTCGCCCATTCGCTGCGAACTGCGTAATGTACGACCCGGCAGTTTAATGTGAAGTAAATATACATCGAATAGAGTGTCTTGTACGCCCTTTATGGACGCGGTAACAGGAAGAACTATTCACGTGAAAGCAAAATATTCTCACCACTAGCAATTATTATAATGTAAATACAGGAAAAAACCACACAGAATGTCTATAATAAGCCTGAATGAAACTACCTGAAACTTCTTCATCCAAGAAGTTTCAGGTAGCTGGATGGTCATCAAAGTGGTGAGCAGATCTGAACAGTCGGGTAATTCTCAACCTCCTCCTTTGCATTCCCACTCCTTTCAGCTTCACAACATAGCCCAATTGAGGATGCTATAGTCCAACTGGCTACGGCCGTCGAAGCTTAGGCTCTCCAAGGGTTACCGATGATGTGTGTTAGGGTCTGTTTCTTATGCCATGTTGCGTGTCTGTATGTACTGCCATTGGACAGTATGGTCTGCACGCGTGGTGTCTAGAAGTTCCGGTGCAGACTGGAGAAGCCGAGCCCCACGCCGCGCATGGTGTGCGTGGTGGCGCGCGCCACGTCGTACTGCGCCTGCATGGCCTCAAACATTTCCTCCTGCTTCTTGGAGATGTCTCCCGAGGGTTCAGGCGGAGGTGCCTGATGTTGTGCAACGTCTGCGGAAAAACAAATACACTCTTTTAATTAAATATAATATATAGTAACAAACTAACTAAGCCCCCTGTCCCACAGTCCGGTTAGGACCCGACATAAACAGAGTGCTATACGGTTTGCAGTGCACTTTATTGAGCAGAGTCTTATGATTTATGTCGATTCCTTAGCATTACCGACCCACGGGATGACGGGCTAATAATCACACAATTTCTTCACAGATGATGAAATCACAGAACTCTGTCTTGGCCCACAGAATTTGCTTCATTTCTGCTATTACCAGATTCACGTATTTGATTGTATATATGTTCCTGGGGTACACCCAACTTATTCTTTCTTCCACTTTCACACTATAACGATCCTTTACTGCGAAAACCCAATAACTCCAAATTATATTAAACTGAGATTATTAATCAAATTGTCGAAAGTTTGGACTTCTTTTAGAAATATATTAATTTTTTACATTACAGTTTGAACAGAATCTAAATAAAAAAAAAATCAAAATATGTAATGTACATAGTGACAATAATAGTAAGTAATTCAACTAAAATGAACTTATTGAGTGTGGCAGTAGATGAATAATATATTCACCTGACATTCCATTACTGTCCATCTGCTCTACGAGTCCTTTTCCTTATCTTGTTCATTAAATCAGTCTTTATTCTTTTTTCAAATTTGTTATCCACTCAAGCGATAGCTACCCAAATTTGTTATCCACTCGAGCGATAGCTACCCAAATTTGTTATCCACTCGAGCGATAGCTATCCAAATTTGCTATCCACTCGAGCGATAGCTACCCAAATTTGTTATCCACTCGAGCGATAGCTACCCAAATTTGTTATCCACTCGAACGATAGCACCCAAATTTGGGTATGTGATTTTATGAATTAAAATGATTTATAAATTTAATTTATTTTTATTTTTTATAAAATCTAAAAATATGCGATAAATGTTGAAATCTAGGCAAATTCATTGGTTTTAAACCGCAGTAAGCAGTTCATATAATTACATATTAATATTTGGAGGTAGGTTATTAATTAAATTGAATGGTCGAAATGAAAACTGTAAATCTTGCTCAAGTGGTTGGTTATAAGGTCATGCATGGTTTTACCACAAATGCACCTCATAGATCTCAATTCTACAGTTTTCAGTAGTCTAGTCCTTCTTCTGCCAGTTCCACCATGCCTCACTGCCATAATTTATAAGAGGGTTTTAAAGAGGTTTACACAAACAACAGTTAACTGATTTAAAATAATACTCACTGGGATCCTTAACACCCATCAGTCTGAGGAACTTGGAGGCCACCTTGCCGTCATTGTCCTGCGCAAACTTTGCCCCTTGCCACTTGCTGACCGGGTCTGACTTGCCAGGGGCGCCCTCCGCGGGCCCCATCACTTCTGTCTCCTTGGCCTTGTGGCCCCACAGCAGCTTTCTCTTTTGAATCTGTGGAAAATAACACATTGAATTAATTGATGCATTCAAATTTTGATCTTCATATCTATTATATTATCTTTATATATAAAAAAAGACTAAGGTTGGGTTGTTTCAAACGCTTCTAACGTTTGAGAACCCTTCACCACATTACAGTGAAATTCAATTAAGTTTGGTGTTTCAAACGCTTGCCGTATTCAATGACCCTTCACCGCATTACAGTGAAACTCGTTTAAGAAATTTTATGTTTCTAACTCTTGTCACGTTTGATGACCCTTCACCACATTACAGTGAAACTCGCTTAAGAAGTTTTGTGTTTCAAACTCTTGTCACGTTTGATGACCCTTCACCACATTACAGTGAAACTCACTTAAGAAGTTTTGTGTTTCAAACTCTTGTCACGTTTGATGACCCTTCACCATATTACAGTGAAACTCGCTTAAGAAGTTTTGTGTTTCAAACTCTTGTCACGTTTGATGACCCTTCACCACATTACAGTGAAACTCACTTAAGAAGTTTTGTGTTTCAAACTCTTGTCACGTTTGATGACCCTTCACCACATTACAGTGAAACTCACTTAAGAAGTTTTGTGTTTCAAACTCTTGTCACGTTTGATGACCCTTCACCACATTACAGTGAAACTCGCTTAAGAAGTTTTGTGTTTCAAACTCTTGTCACGTTTGATGACCCTTCACCACATTACAGTGAAACTCGCTTAAGAAGTTTGGTGTTTAAAACTCTTGTCACGTTTGATGACCCTTCACCACATTACAATGAAACTCGCTTAAGAAGTTTTGTGTTTCAAACTCTTGTCACGTTTGATGACCTTCACCACATTACAGTGAAACTCGCTTAAGAAGTTTTGTGTTTAAAACTCTTGTCACGTTTGATGACCTTCACCACATCACAATGAAACTCGCTTAAGATACCTTGAAATTCCAAATCAAAATGCAAAATAAAACAAATTTTTCCACATAAGAAGTTTTAGCTAAAACTGCTATCGCCTAAGAAGTTTTAAAAGTTTGTCGGTGAATCCATCACAAACGAAAACTACGGGACATTAACTCTATAGTACAGACGACTTACAGCAGGACATAGAAGGCGGGAATGGACTTTAACTCTATAATACAGGTCTCTAGCTACGAAACTTAGTTATGAGCCAAAAGTAATAAGTTATAAGTCTAAGGACGGGTTGTTTCGGAGAATTTGAACAATTCATCAAATTTCAACGTTCATTTTCCAGTTCTGTGAAAGATTTTTTCAAGTTCTGTTTTTATTTCAGTTTTGTCAAGCAACTAGCCTACAATGATATAATAACAGAACTTGAATAAGTCTTTCACAGAACCCGAAAATGAACGTTGAAATTTGATGAATTGTTCAAATTCTCCGAAACAACCCGTCCTAAGTGACAGGAATAAATTAAATGCATAAATTAAGTTGTTAAGCGCCCTTCAGGTGATTTTCTCACGAAAACGGTGCTATATAAATAATCCAATCATTATTATTTGACTAACAACATAATGTAGAAGGCTTGAAGGGACATTACAGTACAGACGACCAACAAGATGACAAAAGGTGGGAGGGGAAATTTTCTCTACAATACAGAAGACTTATATATATGTATCAGTAAATAGAAGGGATGTTAAATCTATAGTACAGTTGACTTACAACACTACATACCTGCTCGGCATATTTGAGGGGATTCATGGCGGCGGGGTTGTAGTACTTGGGCAGCTCGATGCCGGTGGCATTCTTCACCTTCTCCACCTGCTCGTCCAGCGATCGCTGCATCAGCATCTGGGCCGTGGCCATGGAACCATCAGGGGTCTTTATCTGCAGCCCTGGGAATATATTAATGTTGGTTATACATACCAGTACCGATAAATAATCGGATTATACAGTTTAACCCTTCCTCACCCGAGGGGGGTTACACAAAAACCCCAAACGAGAGTTTTGTGCGATATCTAAGATGTTTTTACGTCACATTCCCTATAATTTAGGTAAATCTAGAAAAACTATTCAGTAATAGATCTTCATCTAAACGTGTTTTTTTATCCTGCTACTACTTTTTAAAGTTATTAAATAATATCTGTACAATTCTGGCGAAATTACTCTGCTATCCATCTACGCAGGATTACAATTACTTTTTAAAAAATCCTCGCTGCAATCAAGCAGCGAGTACGGATGTAAAAAGTGATAAAATAATATGTATTTGAGTTATGCTCGACTTTGTAATATCTCCTTTACCTTTTTGCATTACTTAATGATTGGCTGCTGGGTGAAGATGGGTGGGTTAAAGTATTAAAAAAAACAGTAACTTCTATCTGAGTGTTACTGGAAAGGGCAAAGGGAATATTAAGAGACACAATCGCTCAGCGATATATGGGGGACCCTAATGACCCCGCTTCGGGTGATAAGTGATTTTTGCCATCAGGTATGTAGAGGTTAACGCACGGGCGTCCAACCTTTAGCTTTCTGGCTGAGTGGAAAGCTGAACTGTTTTATGATAAGGCTACATTGTTCTGTGTAGCATTCATAACTATCAATACCTGATTTGAAATAAGTGGTTGCACTTCTTCAGTGGCCGAGTTGACATCGCGTTTGGGTCCCACCCAGGCGTAGTGTGTTCAATTCCTCAGCTGGCTAAGTCCTCCATCACAACACAAGCAACATTTTCAGCTTACTGTGGTGGTAGTAGGAGATTTTCAAATATTGTCAGGTTATTCGTAATCCGGGAATGTCTTTCTTTTTTAAAATTAGATTAGTAAAATTAGTTCTCAAGGTGTTTAAAGACGGTTGCTCAAATTTAATGTTCAATTAATGTTCAACCACTCGATATAGAATCGTCGCTTGAAATGGTTTTAGCCGTGTTTGATGACCAGATCTGAATAGCCAGGTACATTCCAAACCTTCCTCGTCTCCTTTTGTTCCCCACATCCCTTCGTCCTCACAACTCATACTCAATTGGGAATGCCTTAATTCCACTGGCTCCGGACAGTCGGGAGCAGTTGGGACTCTTGAGCGGTATTCACATCTGTCCAGAGCAGTGAAAACCAGATACAGAATAGTAGAAGCACTAAGTGAAGAATCCCAGCGGACCAAAAAAAGAAATATTGGATTTCGTGAACTTACCCATTTTCTCCATAGCCTGAAGCTTCTTTGACACCTTGTAGCTAGGTTTGTATTCTCCGGAGGTGGGAGATTTTTCTCGGCTGTGGGATCGCTTGGCTACCTTCTTTTCTTGTGAATTTGATCTGCAATAAACAAACGTACATTATAAATATATATACAATAGAGTTTTGATAATAAGGAACTCCAGTCCTTTTTTTACCTTTCTAACTTAAAGACCAGTTTGTTTTTCAATTGTTATAGTTGGTTTTAATAGTAATCTAATATAAATTATTATAGGCGTTTAAATAATGTTTCAATTCCATCAACACAACAATGCAATCTTTTAAATAAAAACAGCATTTTTATCGGTTCCAATGTGGACATTGTAGACCATAGATATATAACCAGACTATCGTAGACAGGTTGAGATGTCGGAATCAGCAGATTCAGTCGTACCAACCAAATGGTGATGGTGTTAGTTTTTAAATGAGGATTTTAAATTCTACGCGTAATAACATAAATAAAACTTATACAGGATTTCCAATAAGAGGTGTTATTTTGATATTCAATCGTAAAAGATCAATGGTTTCGTTGCTTGTGTGGCACGTAGCGCCGTCTTGTTGAAAGTAAACGTTGTTCAGATCAATACCATCCAATTCCTAACTGTTGTGTAACTATTACTCCAGCCTCATTTTCGAAAAAGTAAGGTACTTTACTTTACTTTACTCCGCCGGACCATAAACCGCACCAAACAGTCACACGTTGAGGATAGAAAGGCTTTTCAACAATAACTCTTGGTTTTTCCGAGCCCCAGATGCGACAATTTTGCTTGTTGACGAACCCACCGAGGTGGAAATGGGCCTCATCACTCAAGATGATTTGCATTTGATTCACTCAAGTGAATTTTAATAATTTCAATGCGTTGTTGAAGCGTGTATCGTTCCATTTTTATTAATGGCGTAGTTTCTACTTGTCAAATGTCAAAAAATAATAGCTTCAAAAGTAACATCTACCAAAATAGCGGGCTATTCAAAATAACACCTCTTATTGGAAAACCCTGTATATTCAGAATAAGCGTTTGTCATATCATCGATATGAATATATTTTGTTTAAGCCATAATATGTTTCATTGGAGTTCCTTATTATATGTATATGATAACTAATGAAAAACAACACCCATTCAGACTCGCGAAGCTTTCGGATTATGGCATGTTAGAAAAATTAAATGAAACAGCGGTTTGCTTAGGAAAATTATATTTAATGAACTTCTTTGTAAATCATAATTAAAGAAAGTGAAGTTGCAGACACTCCTCCATCATTCAAATTATCCAATATGGCATACTTTTATGTTTTCATATTGGCTAGGGAACTATGTTTATAACCTAAAGCACCACATGACGCAAGTGCACACAGCGCAAGAGCTCTTACGTAACTACACAAAAACATGGCGTTAGCGGCCTCGGTATGGGGAGGGGCGGGTCATTCCGATTAACCTGGGTACGGATTATCGAGGCTCTAGTTAGCATAGGGAGTGTGGCGAACCCATCGCGCAGGGAGTGGAAACACGACCTGCAATAGCCATCCCAAGCTAACGTGTGAGCTACCGTGATCAGGCTGAATGACCTGGGGAACAGTGTTCCCTAGATACTCGTGGGACGAAAATTGAACGATTCGAAAATTCCCTCTTCCATCGTGGGGCCTTCAGGGAACCAAGGAGGAGTGGAGAGGAGAGACGAAGGCTTCTTCTTTCGTGGGGCGTTAAGGGAACCAAGGAGTGGAGAGGAGAGATAGGACCCTCTTCTCTCGTGGGGCTGTCAGGGAACTGAGGGGGAGTGGACTCTTCCCCCATGGGGCCTTCGAGGAACCAAGGAGTGAAGAGGAGAGATGAGACCACCTCCATGAAATCTTCCCTTATGGGGCCTTCAGGGAACCAAAGGGGAGTGGGGAGGAGAGATGAGGCTCTCTTCCCTTGTGAGGCGGGGCCTCCAGGGAACCAAGGGGGATTGAAGAAGAGAGATGAGACTTGGGAAGACACATTGTGGAACCAGAAGACATAGCTGCATATCCAATGACAACCCTGGTGAACTTTATAAAAGGGACCGGGTGACTGTTAAAGGAATGAGGTAAAATGGGAGATAGCACAATGGGCCTATGGCCTAAGTGCTCACGGGAACTATATGTAAACAGTCTCCACTATATAAATAAACAAATAAAAAATCGAGGCTCTACTGTATTTATAATTTATATATACAAAGGAGGCCCTGAAGAAAATAATTTCACTATGGGCCTATGTCTTCTATGGGGATGCTGCGTGGAGAGTCTTTTTGAGGAAAGGATGACGTGAACCTGGGTTTCATGTTGTAGGAGGAAGGAAACACAGGGACCGGCAAGTCGTTCCACAGCCAAGCTGTTGAACTCAAGACCATTCTCATGTGACAAATGTCAATCGTGTACAAATGTTAGGAGCATGTTTGATGTGTTTCCCGACCGTGCACCTGATTTTTCTAACGGTGCCGAAGGGATCAATGACTCTAATGGTGGTTTTTTCGTATATAAGCAGTGACCTCTTGTTTTAAAAGTCAAGTGTGTAAAATTTCATCAATTTCTGAATAAAACTGAAGATTTGTATAAATATCAAAGCCAGGCCGCCCGCCCAACAGCCACACTGCACGCCGCTACAGACACTTTTCTTTATGTATTTATGTTTAATAATAAGCAATAATAAATCGGAAATTATACCAAATTTTAGATAAAAATGATTTTTTGTGCAAATTAGAAAAATCACCTTCCATTCAGAGTGGATTGGTATAAAAATGTGCTAATAAAAAGAAATTTTGTCCGCAAAGGTTACCTCCTATTAGTGTCGCTAGAGCGAGAGGGCTGGTTCCTCCTGTCTCTTTCCCTGTCTCTGTCGCCTGAGGGAGATCTTCTGCGGTAGCCAGAGGAGTTCTTGTCTTTCGATCTTGACTTCTCCCGTCTTCTATCGTTGTTGGAGGATCTGAAAAAGTAAGCCAATCAAACCAAATATTAGTATTAAGTAAATGGGGGGCCATTCTGTGATGCAATGTCACCATGCCCAATTATGCAACACTAGGGTCTAGCACGGTCTAGCCCAGACATGGATAGTAATAATAATTTGTACAGCGCAGTTTTTGTAAAAAATTCCCTTAAGGGCGTTGTACAAATATTACTTGCTAGAATTTATATTAAAATATATAAACAGATACTTTTTAATACAATTATAGCAGCACATCGATTCTGTAAATAACGGCGACTGGATCAATCATCAAAATGACAATTCTACACACCTTTAAAAATTGAAGTTGCCCTGGCATCCAACAAATCTTCACCACCAACAAAAATATAAATCTCCGTGAACGCTAATAAAAAGAATAAAACACCTTTTGCATCCAATCCTAGGAAACACTTCCTTGCAAATAGAGTAGTGGATGCATGGAACAAACTTCCACAACACATCATTGATTCTACTAATATAAACCAATTTAAAGCTACATTGGATTCTTTTTTGGAGAAAAGAAAGGATTAACTTATTTAAATTTAAAACAACTCAATTACAGTTAAACTTATTGTGAAACCGGATACGATTGTGTATCTGCAGAATGCTGCCTGCTCATTAAATAATAATACATATATAGTACACACGACACCTGGTAATTAAGGAATAAACATACCACTTGGCAGACATTACAAGGAAACATATCACAGGTACCCAACATGAAGTATATAATTCCTGTTTGGCGATGGGTGGAATCATCCAGATTGTCTCGCTAATTGTAAACAACACGACCTACCTATCTACTTGCGAGTGAACTACCTACTCGCGACGTCTAGAGCTACCTTTTTTTTTTTTTTTTATATTAACTCCACACAGGAGGCCCTGAAAAAAATAATTTCCCTCAGGGCCTATGTCATCTTTGGGGATGCTGTGTGGAGGGTCTTTTTGTGGAGAGGAAGGAGTGAACATGGGTCTTGAAGAGTCCCATGTTGTAGGAGGGAGGAAACACAGAGGCCGGCAGTTCGTTCCACAGCCGAGCTGTTGAACTTAAGAACGAATCGTAGAAGCGACCCGTTCTCATGTGACAAATGTCAACCGTGTACAAATGTTGGGCGCGCGTTTGGCGTGTATCCCGACTACGCACCGGTGCCGAAGGGATAAATGACGCTAGTTCCTCAGAGCATCTTCCATTGTAATACCGATAGAACAAGGACAGCATACCTACCTGACGCCTGTGCTCTAAAGATTGCAGTCCGTTTGTTAAGATTGGGGAATCTATCAAACGGACCGCCCGTTTTTGCACAGAGTCAAGGGTTTTTTTCAGGTATTTAGGGGCTCCGGACCAGAGATGGCTGCCAAATTCGACAGTAGGGCGCACTTGCGATTTGTACAGGGTCAGCAGTTGTGTATTATTAAAGTATCTGCGGGCCCTGTACAGTACGCCCAGCTTCTGAGAGGCCAACTTTACTCTGGCTTCGATGGAGCCCCCGTACCTGAGCTGGTCACTTATAGTTATACCAAGCATATCAATGGAAGGCCTGTTCGGAAGATTGCTTCCGTTGAAGGAGACTAGGTTATCATTTACCTACGACAATACGTTGCGAGTTGGTCTGGCACATTACGCCAACTCACTAGAAGGTTCTAGCCTGTTGCCTAGGAATAATAGCAGCGCCAACGAAAGTTCCAGTAGGACTCATACTGAGCAAGTTCTCTCCGTTTTACTTGCGATCTCGCTTACCTACTGATGCCATCGGCCGGTCTGTATAAATAAGCCCGACGCAGCGAGCAGTCAGTCAGTCATCAATCAGCCGTCATTTAACAAGGCACAACGAGTGATAGGAAAACATTCCCGGTTCCACACGGGTTCAACCATGGACTCCATTGGGATATCATCATAGCGCTTTGGCCCCGGCCACCGTCCCTGGCCAGCGCTACACCGGATCATAGCGCCCTCGTTCCAGCGCATCTGACCAGCGCTACATCCGGACCAGCATGCACCTAGACCACGCAGCATCTTCCCTGGTCTACACACCTCCCGTGCAACCGCCTACAAGGTACAACGCACCTTCGGCTTTCCTGTCAGCACTGGAGTATCTGAAGACCCACGTTCTTCGCTAGTTCCTGACCGTCAACGAGTCCGGTCACCAGCAGCGGCGTCGACTCACTGACCCGCGCTTGACCAGCACATCACCGCCTGCATCCGGAGTGTACATCATCAGTCCTAAGTCAACTCTCATCACGGCTACCTGACTCAAATAAACACTGTGACCTTCACAACCTCTTTCATTCCGTGCCTCCTCACCAGATCCCCAAACCTGTATATTGTTTCATCTCTGTAAATCATGTACTGTTTGTTTTTATAATATAAAATAAAATAAAATAATAAAGTCATGAAAGTAATGAAGCAATAACTAAGTTAAATAGGTTAGGTCAGGGCTTCCCAAACTTTTTTCAACTGCGACGCCCTTGGGAAGTTGCCGTATTTTTTGCGACGCCCCCCCCCCTCCCCGATGACTAAAAATCTAAGCCCCCGCCGCTCATTTGTACCAAGCGTAGTATTTCTTTTGATCTGTACTTATTCTTAATTACTGCAACTGCAGAGAAACCTGTCTCACACAAGTATGATGTCGCAAACGGTAATAAAACCTTTAACGCTGCAGTGCTGATGGAACGATATTCTCGCTATAAAGATTGCCTCACGACGCCCCTGGGATGATCCCGCGGCGCCCCGGGGCGTCGCGACTCACAGTTAGGGAAGCTCTGGGTTAGGTTATGTTACAGGTTACTTTTATTTCATAATTTTTGATTATATATCAGTTTTCAAAGGTGTGTTGAATTGTCACTGTGTTGAGTTATCATGTAAGCGTAAATGACTAATCCCCTTAATAATAAACATGTTTTAGATTTAACACAATCGATAAACAAACCTACATTAATGGTTGTTTATTATTAAGGCCCTAGGTAGATACTAATCGGCCAGCTTATGTTATGGGTTTCTTAGGTTTGCAAGTTTACAGTTAAGTGAAGGATTTGATTTTCTAAAGAGAAGATTTTTAAGCTTTTCCCTGAATTCTGTTTAGTCTTCAACCATTCTTAAATCATTATTAACTATAACATAGTTCTCTTCAGGACCCAGGTTCACTCCTTCCTTTCCACAAGACAATCCTCAAAGGTGAATCCCTTCCTGTGTTAAGTTAATGTAAAAAACAAAAAAAAATTGCACTGGCATAAAACTTTTCATATACGTTTTTTTACTAACAATCATTATACAGTAGAACCTTGTTAATTCGAAATCCACAAGACATCAAAAATCAAATTTCGAATTAACGAATTCCCACGTTATTCGAAATTTTATGAAAAAAAATACGCGAAAATCGATTTTCTCGG
The DNA here is from genome assembly GCA_026573805.1 of Hesperophylax magnus. Taxonomy (NCBI): domain Eukaryota; kingdom Metazoa; phylum Arthropoda; class Insecta; order Trichoptera; family Limnephilidae; genus Hesperophylax; species Hesperophylax magnus. Next base: position 6,583,511 of record JAIUSX010000018.1, read on the forward strand.
CCGCCTCTTCAAATCCGGGAATTATTCGTAATAATATCAATTATTTCTTTATTATCACGGCCGATTACCGTAGCGGCCGGCCCTTTAAATTCAGATATTTGCAATAAATTCGTAAAAATGCTTTATATTTTCGCCTAAATCGAGATTTCGCGGTCGATTTCGGTCGCGGCCTACCCTTTAAATTGAGATATTCGTAAAAATACGATATATTTCCGCATAAATCGAGATTTCGCGGTAGATTTCCATCGCAGCCGGCCTTTTATTTCGAATATCTGAATTTAAATTCGTAAAAATACGATATATTTCCGCATAAATCGAGAATTAGCGGCCGTATTCCGTCGCAGCCGGCTCTTTAAATTCAGATATTCTAAATAAATTCGCAAAAATACGATATATTTCCTTGTTAATAGAGAATGCACGGCCGATTTCCGTGGCGGCCGACCCTTTAAATTCAGATATTTGATGTAAATTCGTAAAAATACGATAGGTATATTTCCGCGTAAATCGGGAAATCGCGGCCGGCTCTTTAAATTCAGATATTCGAAATAAATTCGCAAAAATACGATATATTTCCGTGTAAATCGAGAATGCGCTGCCGATTTCCGTCGCGGCCGACCCTTTAAATTCAGATATTTGATGGTAAAGTCGTAAAAATATGATATATTTCTGTGTAAATCGAGATTTCGCGGCCGATTTCCGTCGCGGCGGGCCATTTGAAATTCAAATATTCGAAATAAATTCGTAAATATACGATACATTTAAGCGTAAATCGAAATTTCGCGACCGAGTTTCATCGCAGCCGACCCTTTAAACTCAGATCTTTGGTGTAAACTCATAAAACTACGACATATATCCGCGTAAAACGTTTTTTCTCGGCCCTTCAAACTCGGATATTCGAAATAAATTTGAAAAAATACGACATTCCAGAGTAAATCGAATCAGATTTACAAAATAATAATACTAATTAGGACGATGTATAACCACATAAAAATACATTTTTTGGCGTTTTACCGCCACGGCTGACTTTTAGATTCAGATTTAAGAAATATTATGATTTATTTTCGCAAAAATCAAATTTTTTCGAATTACACGAACAAATTTTCGTGCGCGGACAAAAATAAATTTCGAATTAAAAAACCATTTTGTATGAAAAAAATTTTCTGCAGAATTTTTTTTGGCGAAAATGTCGAATTACGCGTTTTTTAGAATTATCGGGGTTCGAATTAACGGGGTTCTACTGTACAACACACATAAAATTTTTAATAACATTTAAAGTGCGTAATAAATTTGAAGGTTGTATTCATGTATGCAGATTACGTTTTTTGTACCAACCTTTTGTCGTCGTGTCTTCTATCTCTGTCGCCGTGTCTGTCTCTATCCGAGTATCTCTCCTTGTCTCTGTCGCTGTGTCTGTCCTTGTCTCTCTCGCTGTATCTGTCTCTCTCCCTGTCATTGTCTTTGGATCTTCTGTCTCTGTCAGGGTTGTCTTTTTCATTTCTGTTGAAGAAAAATATTTTTTACTATACAATTAGAATTTCATAATAACGTTTTATGACTGCTTGAAATTACATAATATAATATACGATGTAAAATATTATTATTGACTTAAAATAAGTAAGCGATAACTATGAATTTTACAGTGACACCATCAGAAAATAATGTTGTTTTTTGCAGCAGGGCTTTACGATCAAGCAGAGGCGGCTGATGGTCAAAATGGTGACCGGATAACTCATCAAAATGACAGTTCAACACACCTATAAAAAGTGTTATAAAGTTATGAAAAGTGATGAAAAAAAACTAGGTTAAATAGGTCACATATGTAACTATTTAGCCTAGTTTTTGGTTCATCACTTTTAATGACTTTATATCAGCTTTCAAAGGTGTTGAATTGTAATTTTGAGGAGTTATCATGGAACCACTAAATCGACAACAATATCACAAAAACACAGCCCCGTTTTACATGCTACTGAAAAAACCGTTCCTTCTTACGTGATGGTAAAAGTCAGATCGCCGTCCGTGATAAGGTAATATTTGCAAGGCAATGTAACTACCCATGGTTTCAACTTCAAATAAAATAGTAAAATTGTGGAACGCAATCCAAAACGAGCTGCTATGGACATAAGCACAGTAACTCTGCAAGTTAGGCACGCTTAATAAGTACCTATTATGAACAATTTGGTCTCCCAATTATGAGATTCATAATTATAGGATTGAATCCATACAAAGGAAACTAACCCGTGTAATTGCTTATCGTGAAGGTTTATCTGGTCAATTTGGAACATATAATGACCGAATTTTGCACTATAAACTACACTCACTGACGGTCAGACGTAAACTCTCTGACGCACTGCTTCTACACAAAATTATACATGCATCAGTTGATACACCAAACATTTTATCCCAAATTAACATCAAGAAAATCAATAAGGAGGATGAAAGCCAGTTTCTATATTAAAGCCTACCACACAAATACAGGATATTTTTCCCCTGTACCGCGAACATTAAGAAATTATAACATTATACATGGCTCTAATAATGAAATAGACATTTTTAATGACCAATTTAAACACTTTAAAAAAAAACGTACAGTAAAACTCGCTTAAGAAGTTCCCACTTAAGAAGTTTTCACGCTTAAGAAGTTTTGATTTTTGGTCCCTTGAAAATTCCATACAAAAAACACGATTTTTTCCCACATAAGAAGTTTTAGAGCTAAAACTGCTTCCCGCTTAAGAGGTTTTAGAAATCCGGCGGTAAAATCAACACAAACGAAATATTGTGTCGCAAAATATCTAAAATGAACCTTTTTCCAAGTCATAAATTGAAAGACGTTGACTGAAACCCATACCTAGTACCTGAGACCATAAAACCCTTTGTCGGCCGCCGGGCCGTAAGCCGTAACTTGCCGTAACCAATAAACATCCAATAAATAAACCAAATACCCCGTCTCCTAATCCCCTAACTAGGTAAAATAGCAATGGAACGAATAAACAATGCGGAATTATGTAACAAATATGCAAGCGTCTTTAAGGCCGAAATAACATGAAAGATTATATTAAACTCAACCTTAATGACAACGTGGGCTAGATCTACATTTGCATACATTTGACGCCTCCTTCAATAATCTTCTCTTTGATAATGAACATAGAGATGTTTCGTAATATTATTGTATAAGATTTTTATTCCAGCGAATTTGTAAAACACGAAAAACTTTTGATAATCTATCGGATCACGGTTAATACGGAATATTTCACCTTTAAATACATGACAACATGATTATATGGCGGGGGAGATGGTAAAATATGCATTATAATTACGTTTTTTTCATTCAAACATCAAAAATTGCCGTGCATCATGTTTCATCTGACATTTGTCGTAAATTAAGTTTGAAGATTAGGAAATACATATGCATAAATTTAAAATGTAGATTGAAACGAAACTTCGCAAATGATTTTTGTAGTTTTTGGATGCGTTCACAGATTATACATAATTCCAGCGTCAAACAGCTTGTATGATATAACTTTCTGATTCAAGCATCAAGCCATTTATTTATGTGCGAAATCGTAGCTATTCGATGTCTGCTAGTTAGGTAGGACCATAAATGAACCTACAGGTACATAATATTGAGCTGCGCATATTATTTTCATAAGGAATTTCTAGAAAAGGATTATAATATCTTTAAAAATATACGATAGTCGACTGTGCCTGGCGAAAATACATCATAACAATAGTCTCTCAAATCTCAAATGCCATTGGAGCAAGCAGCAAGCGTGCAAAAAAGTTAAAGTCCGCCAACTAATAAGCAGTTTGCCGCGTAGACTTTGTGAGATTTTTCTGTGCAGTGCCATGGCAGGGTTGCAGTACGCAAACGGTTCTGAGGCAAAGAACCCGCTATCATTAGTTTGCGGTTAACAAAATTACTTGCGGTGTCCTTTTATCAAACCGCTTGGTAAAATTAACCACAACAAGTCTTTCTTTCTCCCTCAATTCATATAGTAGACGAAAGCGTAAAAAAGAGACGGCGTATATCCACAGCTCTGTCTTCAACTGTCAAGTTAAGAGTGAGTAATCACTAACAAGTAAATATGTATAATCCATTGCCTTTACACCAATTTAAAATAAGATCAACAGTATGAACCTTTTGGAATGCTGCAACTTTTACTATCCGAATTCGAGTGGCTTTTTCGAGGGATGTACTTTAACAGTTTTAAAATTGTGTTTACTTTGTCCATGGGATGGTTTTGTTTTGATTTGATAATCAACTATGTTCTACCATTTTTCATTTATTTCACATTCCCACCTTTTTCTAAATACATATGTAATACTAATTACCATGATAACTAGAAGATGTACATATATATAATTTTTTTTGACCGCTTGGATCATATGAGCTTGTTTTCACGACAATTTAACGTAGGTAGACATAGGAATGACGTATGCACCGGACTCGAGTTATTAAATGGCTAAAATTGAATCCCACTTAAGAAGTTTTCCCACTTAAGAAGTTTTTTTTCCCCGGTCCCTTGGAAAACTTCTTAAGAGAGTTTCACTGTACATATTACCTTTAATCATATTAAGCTGATATTGTGATGAAGCCCTTTATTTAAAGAGAAGCAACATTGTACCTACCTAATCAGTGTCTCACCAGTACAGGTGTGACAATAACAAATCGTTTATGAACATATTTGTATTTACCTTTTACCCATTCTTATTTGTTATTTACTTCTGCATATTTAGCTTATTCATTTTGTTACTCTTTTTGTTATTATTGTGTATTTAAACATCCATGTATGTAAATTTTTGGGCACCATGCCTCTTGTATGTAAAAATAAATAAATATATGTGTACAGAATAAAAGATGTTTATAAGCTAATTATTGTAAAAATAAAAAATAAATAAAAAAATTTACTTTACAGAAAATAAATAAAAATAAAATTCCTGTGAATGAGATCTTTGTGAGATGTTATAACCATACACCCGAACAATAATAATACAGTAGAAACTCGTTAATTCAAAATCTACAGGACATCAAAAATCAAATTTCGAATTAACGAATTCCCAAGTAATTCAAAATTTTACGGAAAAAAAAATTAATAAATAAGACGCCGAAAATCGAGTTCCTCAGCCGCCCCTTCAAATTTGGGTAGTATCTTTGGAATAAATTCGTAACAATACGAATTATTCCCGTGTCAATCAAATATTCGCGTCCGATTTCCGACAAACTCGGATATTCGAAATAAATTGTGTAATTATTTAAATAATTACTAAAAATATGACATTCCAGTGTAAATCGATTCAGATTTACAAAATAATAATACTAATTAAGACAATGTATAACCACGAAAAAATACATTTCTCGGCGTTTTACTGCCACGGCTGTCTTATAGATTCAGATTTACGAAATTTTATGATTTATTTTTGCATAAATTGAATTTTTTCGAATTACACCAACAAATTTTCGTGGGGGGACAAAAATGAATATCAAATTACAAATTAACGAATATCGAATTAAAATACAATACAATTTTGTATGAAATTTTTTTACTATGCGTTTTTTCGAATTATCAGGGTTCGAATTAACGGGGTTCTACTGTATTATTGTGAATCTGAATCGATTTACAATGGAATGTCGTAATTTTACTTTTGAAGTGCCAGCCTAAGAGTAATCGGCTAAGAAAATTCGATTAATACGGAAATATGTTGTATTATTACGAATATCTGAATTTAAATGGTCAACTGCAGCGGAAATCAGCTGCGGAATTTCGATTTAAGTGGAAATATATCGTATTTTTACGAATTTCCTTTGAATATCTGAATTTTAAAGGCCGGCTGCGATGAAAATTGGCAGCGAAATTTCGATTTACGCAGAAATATATCGTATTTTTACGTATTTACTTAGAATACCTAAGTTTAACGGGCTGTCCACAAGGTAATCGGAAGGCAATAAGTTGAATTTACACCGAACAACCTACCCGAATTAGAAGGGGCTGATGAACTTAATTTTCGGCATTTGTTTTCTTCGTTTGTTTCCTTGAAATTTTGAATTACGTGGAAATTCGTTTATGTCCTGTGGATTTCCAATTCACGACCTAATGTACTTAAAATTTTTTTACAAAAATATTATTTCCACCTTAAAAATGCACTCAGTTTTCAGGTACACCAGAATTAACAACCTCAAAACTTTACTCCATAACTACGAGCAACTCCGGATAAACATCACCTAGTATGTAATAAAATATTATGTAATTTAGAATAAACTGATATATACCTGGTAGGTTGATCTCTTTCTCTTCTCCTGTCCTGGTCCTGCGCAACGGAGGCAGGCGGGGGTCCCCCTCCGAAGGGTTTCAGGTCCATCAGCGACGGGGGTCTGTTGGGACCTTGGCCAGGGCCCGACCCCAGGCCCCCAGAGCCTCTCGAGGACTGACTGTAGGAGCCCAGACCACCTCGTGAGCTCTTGTCGGAACCTAGACCTCTATCTGAAGCTAGAATATAATTTGAGGAATATTTAAGGCGAGTTATTTATCTATATAAATAAAACTGTACATGTTCATTTGTTCAAAATCTTAAATCTCCACAAGTTCTTCACTGATTGCTTTGAAATTTTGACACAATGTTGCATTCGAATACGCATGTGTTTTTATAAACCTATATATAATAGATGTCACCTGTGTAAAAACAGGTTTTTTTTTAACAAAGCTGACTGAGCCACAGCTACGCGTGGCGGGGTACAGCTAGTTTATTTATAATATACATCCATATGGGCTTTCACAAACATGTGATTTACATAATAAATTAGTGAAACAGTAATCATGAAGTAAAATTTGCTATACATATAAATTATACAGAACGCATGCAGTAGAATAGTATTATGCTAACATTAATTATTATCGAAGTATTATCATATTATAACCTTCTTGTAACTAAATTTGTGCAGTTGAACATGTGTACTATTTCTAAGAAAGTATTGCCAACAGATTGCAATATTGGGAAAGCGACTATATAAATAATATAGTTATCTATATCATTTATATGGTCATAATTATAAGTTATGATATAATTATAATTTGTCTTATTTCAGAAATTACTCATTTAAAATAATATGTAAATTCCTCCCACCCGTCTATCAAATCATTTTAACAATATTAATACATTGTTAACCACAGCGTCTGTGATTTTTCACAAAATCGGTGCTATATAAATAATCCAATTGTAATTATTGTTAAGTACCTCCTTTGGATCCTCGTTCGGAGTTGAATCCTCCTTTAGAAGAACGCTCGTATGCTCGGTCTGAACCGAGTCCACCTCCTCTCGAAGATTCTCGATCAGCTCCAAGCCCCCCGCCTCCTCTCGACTCACGATTGTCACTGCCCCTTGAATCCCGGTCAGAACCCAATCCTCCCGATTTAGAATCTCGGTCAGACCCAAGCCCGCCGCCTCTAGATTCTCTATCTTCTCCAAGTCCGGATCTTTGGTTACGATCTTCTCCAAGTCCGCTTCTTTGGTTACGGTCGGATCCCAATCCACCTCCCCGTTCTTCCCGAATTGTGTCTCTATCGAGTCCATTCCCCCTGTCCCCTTTATCTCTACCGAGGCCCGGTCCTCGGTCTTCTCGGTCCGATCCGAGTCCTCCGCTGTAGCCGCGGTCCGGTCTGGAGCCTGCTGAGGCCAGCCCCCCGAGGCCAGGGCCTGTGAGGCCTCCGAGACTGGGGCCTATGAGGTCTCCCGGTCGGTCGCCCAAGAGACCCCGGCGGGGTGGAGCGGAATTCTGAGGAGATTTTCTGAAATAAATTAAAGAGTCGATTTAATCGCAATTTAAATTGTGTAAGCAATTATGCTATTGATTACGGTTGTCGTTGCTGTAGAAAAACGATTCAAGCAATATTAACAGTAAAATAACAGCATTAAATTATACTTTATTGTACATATTAATTTCGAGGCATTAAAAAGCTGTAAGAGTAATGGAAATGTGTTTTCCAATCATTAGAAGGGAAAAGGGGGAGGTTAGGAAGTACCTGACTATTCATATCTAGCCACTATACACAGCTAAACATTTCAGCAATGTTTTAATTCAAAATGGAAGTCTCACTAACTCGATAATGGTGGCTCGTGACTTTTTGGCGTACTAGACTGCTAATATTTTTTTTAAATGGCATTTTTCATGTTGTTATAGTCGAAAGCGTTTTCTTTTTTTTTCACGGTAAATCGGATTTTTATATGTAGATTTTCAGGAAATTGCAGTTTGGCCGCACCGATTTCATAATACCGTATTTTCAAAAAAAATAAAACATTGTTTTGGACTAAACAACAAGAATAATGTTGAATTTTTCAAACTTTCACCAACTGCCACTGCTCAGGAACGAGGCGCAAATACCACCTACGAGTTATGGAAAATTACGTACTTATGAGTTATGTAAAATTTAATTAAGCTGTATCTTGATCCATCTGGGTCCAGAGTCAATCAGCTTATCGCTCCGCCACGGAGGTCAGTAAAAAATAAACATCTTCTCTGTTAAGAGCCATGAACACCTATGTTCCAGATGTAGGTCATATTTGATCACTCCAGCTTCCAGCCTTCCAGTTTTCCAGTGACAGCGAATTTCTCCAGGTTTGAATTTGAGTTTGGCGAGCAACGAAAATGAATTAATTTTTACCTTCTTTCGTCTCTGAATGTGTCTCTCCTGTCGTCTCTGTAGCCCCCTCTCTCCCGGTTGCTCCTATCCGGCGATGGCTTGTCTCTGCCCCGGCTGTTATCGCTGGCTGAATCGCTAGAGCGGCGGTTGTCTGTGGAGGCGGGGCAGGCGGCTGGCGAAGCCCTGCGCTGGGTGTCCTCGTTGCCAGAGAACGAATCCTAGTGTTGCCATTTCACAAAATTAGTCACAGATAAAATAATATTACAGAAAACTGAAATATAAGACTAAAAATATCGTAAACTGTGGGTTAAAAATCAAAAACAGAGGTAGAGATAATATTATTTTTTTAATAGTATTTTATGTTTTATACATATACCATTTTTAACAGCTTGAGTGAGATGAGATTTAAAAAAACATTTTTAATTTCAAAATAATTGTGTTTAATCTGAGGAGATACATAAGGTTAGTTGAGTTTAAATGATCAATTGACAAACCATGTGATATATAGCAATAAATTTTATAAATAAATTAAACAATATTACTGATTTATGAACCACTACATTTTTTTATATCAAAGCTGACCAGTTTCAAAACAACCATTCTTTCCTCAGGGCAAAATATATACTAACATAACATTTCAAAATAAAGGATGAACATATATTATTAAGTGTTAAAATGGGGGTGGAGGCGTAACCAGGGATTAGTGAAGAGTGGGGAGAGGAGAAAGAATGGACGGTGAATGGGAGCATATCTAAGATGGGAGTGGACCATTATTATGAAGGAATTTATTAATTTTTAAATTTATACCTGTATTTTTTTAAAAGCTGTGATTATATACACTTAATAATATATGTTCACCCATTATTTTGTACCTATCTGCTCCCACCACTCTTCCACAAGTCCCTAGTCCCGCCTCCACCCCCACTTCAACGGTAAATAATATATCTTCACGCATTATTTTGTTATGTTATGATATATTTTGCCCTGAGGAAGGAACGGTTGTTCCGAAACCGGTCAGCTTTGATATAAAAAATATATGTTGGTTTAAACAATGTAATGTTTCATTTATTTATAATGGATAACCACAAAGTTATAGATAGCTACATTCAAAAGTAAATGTTGTAGTTTATTGTGTCATAATTTTATGTTCATTTTAACAAATAAACATAACATAAATTATTATTCGCAAATTTCAGTTTGAACGCACAAATCCTGACTGAATTAACTACCACTTTCGTTGCCTGTTTCTCTAGTATTATTATTCCTTGGGTTGTTGCACATTTTAACCTCACTTTTCATGGGCCTATCAAATAGAATTTTTATAAACAATTTTAAATTAAATGGCTAATTTTGTAATAACTATTTAACTTCGAATCACGTTTGTATCTTTTGCTATTCATAAGTATTATAAAATTCTATCCCGGCCTCACACTTACTTATTTGAACATTATTCATGTATTATTACTGGTATCGAAATGAAATTACGAAAGGATGAATTTTACACTGCCATAATTACACACGGACGAAATCGCACGTGGGGAGAATTGCATCTTATTTGAGATTTTCACGTCCAATAGTACTATCGTGATTAATTTTTGGATGTTATGCCGTATTGGGCATCTTCCTTTTTAGCCAACATTTAAAACAGCGTTATAGTGTTCATCATCAGGGCAGAAACATCTAAAGAAGGAGGAAGCGCAAATAGACATAATAGTCCTAAAATTAATAACGATAATAATTACTTAAATTACAGCAACTGGAATTACATGTGTCAAAAAATTCTGTTTTAATTATTTAAATTTAGACCACCTTACTAATAAATGTGTTATAGGTTTTACACACTTATCGTACATTAACGGTTGTACATAACCTGTGTAAAATTTAAAACACGTGTATTAGTAAGTCCCAGAGTGTTTTAAGTGTGAGCTAAATAAATTTCAGGTATTTAAAAATGAACAAAAAAACGTTAGGTTAGTTTTTTTTTTACGCATGCACTTCCAGTAGGTGTGATTCTCTTCATGGGAAATTTCGTCTATGTGTAATTCCGACGTGTTCAATCCTGGCGTAATATTGGTATGTGAAATTCCCGGCCGTACAAAGAATGTATTAATAAAAAAAATCACATAAATAAATCCGGTATGGCTAGACGAGAATTTCATAATGCCTTTACAAGTCTTGCAAAATAACAAAAAAATAATAGAAGTTGATAATTATAACGAAATGAAAAAATTGATTTCTAAGGAGGATTGACTGTGAAGAATAAACAAAATACCATAACCAAATAGCCTTTTTGATTCACTTGCAAAAATATTGTTGTATGTTTAAATCATTGCAAAATCAAGGCACAGCTAAGGCCCAGTTGTTTCGTAGAAATTCAAGTATGACAAAATCATCAAGTAGACATTCAGCGCCGTGTATATTTTTTAAGTTGTTTTTTAATTTCGTTCATACATTTCGAATGAAAAAAACATTTTAAAGTAGTTTACGCTTATATTGTTTTACTAAGTCATTTACAATTTTATTTTAATTCTACTTAAGCGAAACGACAGGAAAAGCTTCAATTTGTCTATTGCATTTTTTTTGTATACATAATGTAAACCAATTCGTAGTAAAGATTAATCGAAAATAGTGATTTAGCATTAAGTTTAGCCTTAATGAAGTATATAATTTTCTAAGGCAGTTAAATGTTGATGAAATGATAGGAACTCGGCCTCCTGGTGATGAAATCTATCAGATTTAGACTATCCTTGCAGAAAACCCAAGAAATATACAATAAAAATAACCTAAAGCCTCCACAAAATACAATTATATCAACAACCATCACAATTTTCTTAAATTAACATAATTATAACAATTGTTTTTATTTATTTTTGTTTATTTTTTTAACTTTTTTCTAGTAGTGTACTCACGTGATGTTGGTGATGCGACAAACGCCGTGCGTACAAACACCGTGAGACGGGTCTGCGTGCGTCGCGCACAAATAAAGAACGAAATATCCAACGGCACACAAGTCCACCGCAGTCACAGAAGAGGGGGTTTATATATGCGTCACAATAATATACGTGTTAATATCACAGAGTGCCAATGGCATGGTCAGTGTTGCTATTATCATACTTTTTTTTATTATGTTTTTGTTCAGTGTCAACATTGAATTCTTTTAAGATCGGGCGGAATGCAATCGTTGCCGTCATTTTGTTGTTGAAATTGAAAGCAAAAATAATATATGTTTTAAGATGTACAAGTTGAAGAGAATTACCACAGAAAATGTTCCCTTTAAAATGAAAACAATTTTTTTTTTGGATTTTCAGAAAAGCAGTTAGTTATCCATCGTTTAGATTAAAGAAAAAAATTGGTTTAGAGAACAGAAGACACCATCGTTTTAAGGTTTGCGTATTCACTGTGATAAAAACATGGTTATCAGACGGTTCTGTTTGCATCCATGGTAAAACAGATAGTGTGAAAACGGTAATTAGTTTTACATGACTACAACCATAGATAATAGAACATGAAGATACGGCATGGAATTGTGCTAACCAAACTGCACAGACTATTAATGCGACTATGCAATGAATGTTATGCATTTGTTGTGAAGGTAGAAAGAAAGGCGATTTGCAGTAGTATGGACGAACAATATTGGCGACACTTCTATGCGTAAGGTTTCATACTAATAATGGTCCATGGCCGATCTCCGTTGTTTCTTTTGTCTATGACTACAACTGATACCACCTACATAGCGCGTTTTTAAGATCAGTTTTATCAACACAGACCTTAAGTAGTATTTCTGGCTTTTGGAAACAGTAGCAAAATTATACTGCCCGCGTTCTGACAAATACAACTATAAAAAGAACAAAATAATATAAACATACGCAAAGTTGTATTTTAATCAATGACGTTACAATATATCTAGACTCATTCTTGTCTCACAAACTCAATATAAAATGTGGCACGTAAGAAACACTTTTGTTTCCAGTTAATTCTTAATTCAAACGTTGTTCATGTATAACGAAGATAGACATTCAAAGAATACGTGCGTATGAATGAAATAAATGATAGCGTATTTTCGTCAAATACTACATTCTATGTCGCTGGTGTGACTGAGATCACAAGACACGCTTACTCGCTTAAACTATATTTATATATTTTTTTTAATAAAGGAGACAGCTGACGTAGGGTTCTCGTGAGCACTTAGGCCATAGGCCCATTGTGCTGTCTCCCATTTTACCTCAATCCTTTAAAGCAGGGTACTCACCAAGAGTGTAGCATGTAACGTATCTGATACTGTATCAATCTGCAAGTGGGTACGGCTCGTCCACGGTAACCGCGTATCCAGCTACGACCTCCCGGATCCGCCTATAGTGCTCGCTATGGTGCTCGCAGTGAAACCGTCGTCGGCGGGTCGCTGCGAGCACACTGCGCTCCACCCGCGAGCGGCTCGCAGTAGGCTCGTGCCTATGTACTCACTTGATACAGTATCAGATACGTTACATGTTACACGGTTAGGTGAGTACCCTGCTTAACAGTAATCCGGTCCCTTTAATAAAGTTCACCAAGGTTGTCATTGGATATGTGGCTATGTCTTCTAGTTCTACAATGTGTCTTCCCAGGTATCTGAGCCTTGTTCCCAACAAAGCGGGACATTGGCACCAAAGATGAATAGGAGTCTCTTCATCCTCTTCACATTTCCTGCATCTGTTGGTGTTTTCCACTCCCAACAACTGCATGTGCCTCCTGAGATGGCAGTGTCCCGTTAGTAGTCCTACCAGTTCCCTCAGTGAGTTTCTGTCCATGTGGAGTAGTTGTCTGGTTCGCCTTGGGTCTGGTCCGTTTATGAGTACTTTGGATTGCCTCATTCCGGGTGCCCTTTCCCATTCCTCCCAGTGCTGTGATTTGACCCACTTTTCAAATTTTTTTTTTGTGTGGCAAGCTGCTACTCCTACGGCCAGCTTGGATACCGCAAGTGGTGCTTTCGCCCCTTTCCTTGCTATTCCATCAGCCCGCTCATTGCCCTCAATTCCTTTATGTCCTGGTACCCAGATCAGGGTTATTTTATTGATGGTAGCAAGTTCTTCAAGAATGGTTTTGCATTCCATCACCAGTCTGGAGTCGCATTGGTTACTTTCCAGTGCCAGGTAGGGCTGCCTGGGTATCAGAGCATATGCCTATGTTCTTATTCCTGTACCCGATACGCATGTTCTCCTGTGCACAAGCTAAGATGGCCTCCATCTCAGCTTGAAATACAATGCAATGTTTTCCTAAAAGTATACTAAGTTCCCTCTTGAAACCCTGTAAACAGACCACGGCCCCTGTTTCCTGTTCTTACACTATACGACGAACACGGAATACTGAACAAGACGACCTACTGCTATCAGGTTGTCCTTCTTGTACTCATGTGTTGCTACGTTCGCTATCTCACTTTCTCTAATGGCGCTGATAATCTTCAGGAAACAATCGAAATAAATTATAACAAAATAATTTGTGTATTTACAAATGAAATCTTATTTCTTGGCAATTACTAGTGTTTGCCGAGTAATGAAAACATTTTGTCATCACACACGGGGGCATTTTGGCACTTTTCTAAGGCAATTTACTTAGAGGTAGCACACAACCTTACGCGAGGCGTGTTAGTTTAGTAATAAAACTACGAAATCGAAAGTAATACAATTATCTTGCTTTTGGTTTGCCACTTTGTGTTTCTACATCTCGTCTATATATATTGTAACGTCATTGATAAAAGGCTTTGTTCAAATCAGAGGGAACATTGATAAATATGGTTATTTTCTTATTTGTACGGAAGGTGATAAAAAAAACATAAAAACACTATATATATGTAATATTCAAAATGGAATAGAATGATGGTATTAAAATTTGTGCAGTAGAATTTGGGTTATAAAACATTGTGTTTGTAGGGATATTTTTTATTATCAGTCAGTTTTAAGAATTTAATAACTATAGCAAACCTGGAAAATACAAATAATGGAGAGAATGCGCATTGATGTAAGGTACACTCTCCTACATAATGCAACATTTCTAACCAGACATAGCTGTTACCTTGGGAAAAAATACATACACGAAATCTTTGACAAAATCAAAAAAATTATTGCTAATAATGCTCATTGAATTGAATCCATTCAACAAGTTTGATAATGCCTTCAGAAGCAGAAATAGTTATCATAAAAATAACTAAACATAACGGAGATTATTAAAAGCCCAAAAAATTTCAAAACTTATGATTTTTTGTTTTTGTCTCGGATATTTAAAAATTACAATAAAACCCTGGAAAGGAATACATTAAAAAATATATTTAAAAAAATAATAGATGACTTCTTTTTTACCATAGACAGAAAGAAATTCATTTACCGTAGACAATAAAATTCATTTACCTCGCTCATATCCATGGTGACATCGTCATAGTTGGTGTCGTCCTCTCGACGCGCTGGATGCTGCGCAGGGCTGCGGTTGACGTCCCTCGGCCGGCCGTTGTCAGCGCGCCGAATATCCTGCAGAGTTACCACGGACATTTTGGGTGGCGTCACAACAAGATAGTGGTGCCATCTGTTGCTTTCTCTTTACACTATGGGGTTTGTTTTTGTATTTGGAATGTAACGCAAATGCCAGAAAAGAAGATTAATAAGGCGAAATGAAAACAGTTTATTTATTTGGAATTTTTTCAGGTCGCTTAAAATAACACTGCCACTGAGAACTCCATTGTAACCTCTCTTTCTGTTATAAATGTTTTTTTATGAGAAAGAGGAAGATATTACAATATAGCTGTCGGCGGTAAGTCATTACGAGTGTTAACCATAGAGAATGATGACAATAAAACCCCACTTTACCAGTACACATAATATTTTATGACCATACTATAAAAATGAAAAAAATACAATTCCCAGATTGTACGCAAATAACTGTTGTGAATTATAATATTACACATCCTTGATCTATCAACTTTAGTAATAAATAGTAACTAGAAGTTCATGTTTACATAATGCTTTTGCAGACTGACTAAAAATAGTTACAATCAAAGTTAAAATGAAAATTTAAATGTTAAATTATTGACATTGTCATTAAAAGAATCTTGACTTACTAATGGCATGGCATTATATATGCAACAAATCGGTGTTAAACAAAAGTTAATAATAATAATTTAGGAACAATAGTTCTGTATGTTGACAATAAACAACAAAACACGCTAGATATCTGTTTAGATAACTTCTGTTTTAGCGAAAGGAAACACAAATTACATGACATATGGAAATAAGTTTCAAATCAAAACAATTAATAAATTGTCATTCACGGCGCCGTGAATGTAATAAACATGTTATATTTCTGGAGTAATTAAAGATACCTACATAATCTATTATTGTAATCCATATTGACAGCAGATTCATTTCCATGTTGAACAATAATTATATATAAAATGTGCATTAAAACATACCTTTTTACCCGTAAACGGGTGATAAACATTACATAAACACGTTGATTGCTAGCACTTTATGTAAATTATCTGTGTGATAATTTTCAACTAACTTAGCAAGCGATGATTCTGCCTCATATTAATTGGTATTGGAACAATGGAGTGACGTAAAAACTTGACACTTATCAAGAATAATATATAAGGATATGTTAAATTCATAAATTAGTTGTTAACTTACCGTTTGTTGACGTGAATTTTCATATTCATATTCGTCGTCGCTCCCGTAGTTTGCTAAGGAATCCATTTTTTGATATTGACCATAAATAAACCAATCACATATTGACGGTTCTGGTGTTGCCAGTATTTTCTAAAAACGCTCATAGACAATTTAGTGTAGTGCGTCCCGGAGACCATCGATATCTATTTTTAATAAATATATATCTGTGAAGCGATTGACAATATAATTGATCGTTTACTGAAGTTAAGCTAGTGACAGACCATCCTATATGCATCAAAGCTTTGTTGGGCGTGACCTATAGAAATTATATGTAAAGGTGTCAGACTATGCTATAATCTTCCTGTAACAGCAGAAGGGGGGGTCAGATCAAATGGGGAGCTGAAGCGGAATATCATTTCTTTGTACGGAATCTTTTACCCAGACAGCTGAGACATTTTGACATTTTCAAATATCGCCTGGCTGGCAGATCGCGACATATCATCATCACCACGCCCACAATACATCAAATGTTGGGGTGAAGGGTGTTCCTCTCATTGTCCGCTCTCTGACTACTACAGAATGTCTTACTATTATATATCTACCAATTAAATGTAACTGTTGTTAGTAAAATGGGCGAAGCCCAACCAAGTGCCGCCCGCAGGGCCTAGCAGCCAAAAACAGTCATGATTAATATCCTTATTCTCGCTTATTTTGTACGCTTGCTAATAAATATTAGATTATGACATCATCCGTTTAGTTTGATCCTACCCCATATATTGGTATTTAAGTTATAGATGAATTTGGTACAATATTACATATAAAAGGAATCTATTGTTACAGCTTGTTCACTATTTAACGACAGGAGGTTATCGTCAAACCATGTTTTTAGACTATTTATATCTTCTGTGGCTTTTAAATATTTTTTTGTCATATTTTATCTCTTATGATTTAATGGTTTTACTGATTTAATAGTTTCTTGATTCCTGTTTTAATAGATTCGTAAAGTCCCGCAAGGGTCTCTGCTTTCTCCAATCCTCTTCAATGTCTACACTCACGACATTCCCCTCTCAGAAAATTCAAACTCACATAAAGCTCTGTACGCAGATGATACCACAGTTATGGTTAGATACTGTTCACCCAGGATGATTACGTACCGACTGCAAAAAAACATCGACTTACTTCAAGATTGGTACGGTAGATGGCGTATAGACGTGAATCCCTCAAAGAGCGTGGCCGTCTTCTTCTCTCGTAGAAAAGGCGGCCGGGCCCCGAGAGAGGAAATAACGATGTACGGCCAGGCTATACAGTGGCAAAAATCGGCCAAATATCTTGGAGTGACACTTGACAAGCGACTCACATGGACAAAACACATAAATATCACTCTCAACAATACTAAAAAAAACATCCAACGCCCTTTACCCGTTACTTCACTCAAACGCTAAAACTTCCATTCAAAACAAACTTCTCATCTACAAAACACAGATACGCCCCATCATGTCTTACGCCTCACCCATATGGGGCAGGGGGAACACAAATCGTCTTGCATCATTCCAGAATGCCACACTTAGAAGATACACCAAAAGCCCTTGGTTTGTCCGTAATAGTATAATTAATTCACGCACGAAAATCCCTCCATTTAAAACCCATGTGGTAGAATTAGCCAAATCATTCTATGCGAAACTTCCTATGCACTCAAACCTGAGCATAGCATGTCTCGGGCGTTCAATTCCCGACGACAAACCCACCTATCCATTTCCAGTCTCCATTACATTCCCCCCTTGATGAGTGGACTCAAATAAAAAATTACATTGCAACCAAATATACAAAATATATAGTATAAATTTACAAAAACCTTAATTTAAAAAAAAAAAAAAAAAAAAATTAACAAAAAAAATAAAATAAATAAAATACCTACATACACCAAAAAAAAATACAAAAAAATAGTATTACAGCCCTATAAGTTGCTATAGGAAGCCCACTCATGCATCGGGTAGAAAAAAACCATCCCACAGGTACCTATCCCCCCTCAGTTCACGAGACATGGAGATTGATTTCCCCGAAGCTCGTAACGTTTTACAATAGGATACCATATTGAGGAAGTTGCTGGTGCTATCCTAGTTTGCTGTCCGAGCAGCGAGGAATTCTCCAGGTAAACGGAGTGGGTCGCCGTACACCAGTTCGGCCGAAGTGCAGCGAGGTCATCCCTCCAAGCTGCCCTGATTCCCATTAAAACGGTGGGAAGCACCTCAGTCCAGCGGTCATTCTGATGGCATTTAATCGCTGCCTTGAGCTGGCGGTTTAGCCTCTCACCCATGCCGTTAGCCCCAGGGTGGTAAGCAGTGGTACGTATCTGAATCGTAGGAACTCTCTTCCTTGGTCGGTAGTAATTCGGAGCGGAGTACCGAACCTGGTAATCCACCCCTGGTAGAAAGCACGCGCCAAAGTTCCTGCTTCTTGATCCCTGATGCCTCTGGCCATCTTGTGAACCTATCCACGCAGGTTAGGCAGTATCGGCATCCTTCAGATGCCGGCATGATGATGATGTCGATGTGAACATGCTCGAATCAGGCTGATGGTCTGGGAAAGGTTCCTGGGGGTGCTGACACGTGTCGTGACACTTTGCTGCGTTGGCACTGTAGGCAGTTGCGTGCAAATTCTCTTGCGTCAGCCTTAATGGCCGGCCAGACATAACTTATTATAATTTTTGTCTATACATGATATGAAGTCATATTCAGTCATACAATTAATATTATTTCTTTGTCCGATTTTATGTCCTGGTTAAATCTTCCCCATAGGAAAAACTAAACCCTTCCACACACTTTTCCACAAATGATCATCTAGTCAATCAACATTATGCAAGTGCATTATATAAGCAAAATAAATACAAAACAATACAAGAACAACACGTCAACCCACCAGAGATCAAATGGGAAAATAATTCACTGAATCCAGATATTTTCATATCAGAGGGTTCGGCTCGGTAGAACTCCTAACAGGACCTATAAATCCTACTGATCTCTCAGCATAAATATTTAAAAAATCTTTCTTTATCCTACATGTATTCAAAATGACCGACTTTTTCATCTTTATATATAAATTTTTTGATAGATATAAGCATAATAAATACAAAACAACACGTCAACTCACCAGAGATCAAATGGGAAAATAATTCACCGACTCCAGATATTTTCATATCAGAGGGTTCGGCTCGGTAGAACTTCTAACTGGACCTATAAATCCTACTGAAACCTTTTGTAATTCTACATGTATTTAAAATGACTGATTTTTTCATCTTTATATATAAATTTTTTGATAGATCTAATAGGCCTAAATTTTTAATGAGAGAGCTAGGTATAATGCCAGTAGCCGAAATAACGAATGGTAATATTTTTATAGTCTGAGAATGCCAAATTCTTTTAATTCAATTTCCTAAATCTGTGTATTTTCTTATTTTTTCATTAACAGATTTTTGAATATTACAGGAATTTGGAATAGCGACATCAATGATGTAAGTTATTTTTTTAATTTTCATGTAAAACTATATCGGGTCTATTATGACTAATCGTTCGGCCTGTTAGTATAGTTTTATCATAATATATTTTATAAAATTCGTTTTCTAAAAATGAATTTGGTTTGTATTCATAATATGGTATTATATTACGGCAGTCAATCATGTTATTATTATAGCGCGCTGGCTCCGACATGAAGATTAACCTATCTTTCATTGCAAAACTTCATTCGCCAACTCGAGGGCTTTGGGGGCAGACGTGTTGTTCAACGTTCTATGATCTACAGACGTGCGATTACGTGTAAATATTTGAACCTATAAAGATAATTTTACGCGTGTAAAGTATATCAGTTAATAAATATTGTTTTTTCAGAGAAAACAATATATCTCTATCTATTATAAAATTAATAATTCATATTTTTATTTATGTATTGGGTAGTAAAAAGTTTTAAATTTTTTTTTTTTTTCAGTATACGTTCTTTGAGAAATAAAACTAATTCCAATGCATTAGAAATTACGGGGTAAACTTTATTAATTTAGTTTGCTTGTTGAGGCTAACCTGTCCTATATGATCGTGATTTATTTGTGAATTAACTTTCTACGTACATAGCACTCTCTTTAGGGTGAATTGCCTAATACAAAAAAAAAAAAAAACTTTCTACGTACAAAAACACACACGTCACTTTACATCTGCTCTAATGATTGACACTGCAACAATGTCCAAAATATAATTTAATATGTAATAATAATATATGGGCCATCTGTTTCAAATAATAATACTCGAACGTGCATACCAGAAACGTAACGAACGTGCGAGCAAAAACAGGTATTGAAAGTGCTGAAACTGTGGGGAATTTAATTTAATTCAGTGATGTTATTTTTTTTATGTCGGAAGGAGGCCCTGAAGAAAATAATTTCCCTCAGAGCCTGTGTCATCTTTGAGAATGCTGTGTAGAGAGTCTCTTTTGAGGAAGAGGGAGTGAACCTGTCCCGAATGACAACTGTACAATTTCTACCCAGCATTTTTTTTTTTTTTTTAAGGATTTATAAAATAATATATTTATCATACAAAACATTTGCAAAAAACAAATATTAATCTTGTCGAATTCCGCTGCACGCTTAATACGCAAAAAAAAAAAAAAACAGCACTTGGTTTCGACTTAATTACTGCAAGAAAAAACTATTTGTGTGGTGCGAAATGGTAAAAGATGAAATAATGTTCCAATTTATCTGAATCAAAGTTAGGTTAGGTTAGGAAATATGCACAAATTATTAAAATACCTAAATAGTTATCTCCATTCGATATTTAAGTTGAAATCAAGTGTTGTTTTTTGTAAGAGCCTTTGCATGCCGCGGAATTCGATAAATTTACCAAAAGAAAAAGATAATTTGGGCATACAAAAAACCATACATGGTTCCAAAACCCTAGAGGCACTACTATTGCATAGATCTGGGTAGATAGTTTTTAATTAGAACTGCTGGGTAGTTACATCAAAGGAAAAGGCACCCAATAGTTCAATTACAGAGAGCAACATACAAGTGCCATAATTTTTTTTCTATTACTTTAATGTACTAATGGAGTTGTCTTCCTTGCCTAATGCCAAACTAATTTTACAAATGCCACAGAATGAATGATCTCTTCCACCTTCAGATTGACACTTTTCACTATTCTTCCATAAAAACTTTCGGCAGTCCTTTTTCCAGAAACTAGATATATCCGCAGGGCATTAACTTTATTGTTTTTTGACTAACCGTACCTAGGTGTTCTATTTTCAATAAACTCTTTAATTATGTTTCAGATGTGAAATCTATACTCCGCTACAGAATGTTTTGCCCGAGTCTTGTAAAGATGTTAATTTGATAGTACAAGTAAAAAAAAAAAAAAGTGGAATTTCAACGTTTTAAGATAGTTTTCGGGTAAAAAAGTTTATTTTTTGTATAGAAAAAAAAACAATTTCTTCTACGGAAAATAAATTTTTGTTAAAAAAATTTGGAAATTCGAAAAATTTTCATTTCTTTTTTACTTCTACTAGCATTTAGAATAACCTCCTGAAGTTTGAGCACTTTATCCCCGGACACCCTGTAAAGATAACCATATAAGAAAAACCTTATTGATATATAAATATCAATTGATTTTATAAAAGTTATAAATTAACTTTTTTTAAAGTATTTTATGTAGTATTTTAGTAAAGTAAAGTAATTTTTTATTCCTATACAAATTGCTTTTTTGTAAAATTTAAAAAATATATTTAATTAATTAAATCCGTAATAAACCCATATTTTGAGAACCATCTTCATTTCAACTTTCGTTCTAATTTGCTCGGTGCTAACTAAAAATGGGTTTGTTTTTCTAGAATGATTCCTAATACAAATTCAGACAGTGACACCTCTGTCGGATTCTTTTAAAAAAATTTTTTTTTTTTGTGGGTGTTACCCAAATCTAAATTCTTTACACGGAAAGCTGGCTTTTAGTTTGCGTAGATCCTGAGAAAACGGTTTCAAATGTTCGATCCCAAATCTTACATTTGATCACCGTGAAGGGATAATTTTCTTCTTCTCTGGTGGGTATCTCACAAGGGAGAATTGCCGCACCGAGGATCGTTGTCCGTATCGGCGCGGCCAATTTCCCAACTGGAACAATACTCTTCAACGTCTAAGTCTCTTCAAGGCGAGGCTTAAGCGGTAAGTGGTTTATTTATGCTTAATCGCTAGAAGGTATAAGGATTTACATGTCGCTTGTGGCTTGGACGTTTATTAAATATTTGCAGTGTAATTGCCGTGCTGAATCCAATTGATCTCGTAGTAATTGGAGTAATAAAAACTGTTCTCTTGCTTTTTAAAAAATCTTTATTTATTTATTTACTGTTTTTTACATGCGGTATCACTGTTTATTTTAATTATTAGCCTGTGTTGAGGTTAATAATTTTACAAAATAATGAAAATAACACAAAGTAATATGTATATTGAAAGAAGAATATTGTGTCATGAATAATTTTTATTTTTTAATAATAAAAGATACACGAATTACATTACGTAATATAATAAAGTTTTTAATTACATAATATAATATGATATAATATAAGTATTTGATGTACTACCCCCATAAATAAGCAAGGCTTGTGTGTATGGGGGGTGTTGTTATTTTGGTTTAAATTTGATATGATTCAGTTCAAGTGTTCGGAATACTTTTTAAGGTGGCTTTTGAATTCGTTTATATTTACATTCATGTTTCTAAATTTTTCTGGTAATGAATTAAAAAATTTAACTAATTAATGGGTATCTTCGGGCTCTTATAAACAAATTGGTCCTAAAAAACCATAGATATGCCAATATATAGACAGTACAATTCTCATTCGGAGCCTACTTATTATTAAAAACTCTATTCCATAGACTTTAAGAGTTTTTCATTGGTGGATATAGTTAGGCAATCATATAACGTCACAAAATTTCGGTTCGAATTTTCGATCGTAGTTATACCCCCTGGTACCTACTAAGCTGAAGGAACCTATTTTAATAAAGTAGTAAATATGTGGGGTGACCATGTGAAATAACATATTTTGCTAATAATTTAAAATAATAAAGATAAAATGTAGAAGAACAAAATGCTATATATTATGCGATTAATTTAGGACAAGAATAAGAAAAAAAAACAATATATTTCAACATAACTGCTATGAACAACTTTCCACACTTATTTTTTAAACATTTTTTTAGCAGTTGAATTAATATTTTGTGATGACAGGACCTACTTCCATGATTCCTCCTTTAATTTGACCTTGATCAAATCTGTGACGGTTTTTATTTTTTCATTAACATTGGCTATTTTCATTAATTTAAAGCTCATAAATTTCAGCAATATTGCACCATTATCTGTTCTATTAGTAGTGATGACAGCTCCCTGTGGTTCTTTTTTTATTGACAATTTGTTTTGATACATACAGGTACATATATAATTATACAAAACATAAGACAGTAACAAAAAGAATCCCACAAAGGCGAAGCCTGGGCGTGGGCATTATAATTGATGTATTCAAAACAGTGGTGGTTACATTATCTATGGTTTAAACGAAAAAAGAAATATGAATAAAGAAAAAAATATATATTCAAATTTAGATTTTTATAATATGATCGATATTAGCAGCTTGAAATGGAAGTATTTCTCTTGTAGGTGAAATTATAATTGGCTTCAAAATCATGAAAAGCCAAAAGTGAGATTTATTTTTGAGTTTTCATATTACTTAAATCGAAAGTATTAATATTTGTATCCCCACATAATGACTTCCTTAATTTTTATAGATTTAGAGTCAAGCAGTATATTCAAGGAAATTATCTGTGTGAGCCTGGGAAGGAGGTTTTATATAGATATATATTTTTTTTCAGCTATATAATTTATTTTTTTTACAGGTGTTTTTCGATATCTGTCCCACTAGTATATATCTGTGTCGAGACAGACGTATTATGGACGTATATGCATGTATCAAATAATACATAGATGAGTATTTAAATATTATTTGATACATGCATAACTATAACTAAAATATAAATTATAAAGTTGTATACATTTTAAACTGTGAAGACATAATAGAAAGTGTAGGTTATCCTGCAGGGATAACAATATTATAAATGTATATGGAAAAGTATTAATATACATGTTAAATAAAGAAAACTTTGCAAGTTAATGAATCTTTAATAGTTAAATTAGGTTCTGTATTGTCATCCAAATAATTTTTTTTCCTAAATCAATATCCATTTTTAATGCTGTAAATATTTTTGGTGGCTTTTACTATTCAACCTCTAAAATATTCTATTGAGGTCATCTTCACGTTTTATTACCTTGATTTTATTGCGTTCTATAGTTGAAAGAAATTTCGTTACTAAATCTGGTGTGAGATTTGTGATTCATTGAAGACTTGATGCTGTGTGTTCGCAGTTACTCGACTTATATTACTGCCGGGCAGTGATGCCATGTCGCCGGTGCTAGATCAGTGACGATACGCCCAAAATTTTATATTTCCCTAGATTTCAGAATGGGTTTGTTTGTAGTGTTCTCATTGCTCACAATATTTTCGAATCCATACGGGGGTGGCTTGAGAACTTCGGGAGAAAAATAATTCCCCACATTTTATAAATCCATGGGGGGGTTTCCTTCCATTAGTATTCTGAACAGTGAAGAACACATATGAAATATTTGTCAAACAAAAAAGTTCCCCGACATTGATCCCCAGGTCCGACCCTCTGAGGGCCTCTACGTCTCTAAGTCCGGCACTGAGGATAGACGATACCTTAGATGAATCATTGTACCTTCACCATTTTCACATTTCATACAGCTATTTTTGCTTTAATAATGCTGAAAATTCAAAAGCATAGATGTTGAAATTATTTCATAAAATAAAATTATTATATGTCTATAGACATACAAACTCTATCACCTTTCGTCTTCTTATACTTAAAGACCTTTCCTTTCCTTCTACTAGACCAATGCTCCATATCCGACCCACTTAAAACCTGATCAGGCGTAACAACTGTTTTTGAAATCATTTCTTTTTTACTGCAGACAATTTCACTATCTGTTACTTCATTTATAGTCCTTTTCTTAATTTTTTTTCTCTGCTCTTTAGTTAACAAGATTTCTTCTGGTAAATCTGGTGTGAGATAGTTAGTTGAATCGTTGAAGAGTCTAACACCTCCTTCTATTTCCAAAATGGCGGGGTCGGGTTTTGTTTTGATGTCCACAAATGTGACCTTGCTGTTGATAATGTCGGAGACCTTTTTACCAACTTGGAGCTGCATGTTGGCGGTTATTCGCACGTCGACTTGCTGTTCCTGATTTTCAAGGTATCTTTGGGACTTTGGCTGCTCTACAGGTTGGACCTTTTTTTCTAAAACAAAACAAAATATAATTTAAGAACAACAGATTCAATGTCCCTGCAGTTGAATGTATGTCTCTGGAATATATGTTTTCACAATATTTCAAATTTCATTATAATTTTAATCCCTTAGGCTAAATTTGTTCAGTTTTGTGAAAAAACAGCTATTACCCAATTTTCCGCTTACTATGGAGGTAGTAGGAAATTTTCAAATATTATCAGGTTATTCGTAACCGGGGAGTGTTTGTCTATCTTTAAAAAGTTAAGTTTATTGTTCGGGCTTGTAATAGTATAAACTAGTTGACGTGTGTTGATGTTGGTTATCCCTAAGAGATAGACAAATACCATATTTTTTACTTTTCTGTTGGCTTTTTTAAGATAAACAATTCCGTAGTATATTATTTCGATGTATCTTATAAGGTTTAAAAATGTAAGCGCCTGAATATATATTTTTTACGACTTGATTACAAAACATCGACTTTTTTCTACTTTCTATAAATATAATATTAATGTATTATAAATACAAGCCTTCCGGAATAAATTCTCAGACAGACGCGGATAGTGACTTTGTTTTAGACTTTTTAGAGATAAATACAATCTACAACACCAACCATATACAGTAATTGCAGCAGAAGGAAGTTCAAAAAATACATACTTATAAATGTTTAAAAAAGGTAAGTTAAGGAAACCCACAAAGGCACTGCCAGTGTGTGGGTAATATAAAAAAGAAACTTTTTAAACAAAATAAAATACTAAAATATAACAAATTTATATGAACAGTGTATTAACATCTAAATCATTCAGCCATAATTTATATGAACAGTGTATCAACGTCTAAATCAGTGATGGGCAAAGTACGGCCCGCGGGCCAAGTCCGGCCCGCCAGGCTAGTCAATCCGGCCCGCGACATTGTTTTGAATAACCCTACCACAATTTACCAATTGAACAAAATGTATTTTCTACGTAGATAGAATAGAATACTTAACGGTTTCCTTCTCATTGTGTTTTAAGTACGGTATTATTGCATCTAATATTAGTTTGCACACAACCTCGCGCTTTGCAGATCGGTAGCATGGCGAATGCATGGCGATGTGAAGTGCAATGCGTGTGTTGCTCGGCTAAGTTCGGGACGAACCGGGCGCTACCATTTTCGTTTCCTCTGTTGTCAAGGTCAGTGTTCAATCGTTCAATGTTCAATATGTTAATCAGTGTAGTTCGGACAGTCACGACGCGATGTCGCGTGCGTAGTCAGTATCGAGTCACCTCTGCGGCTGTATGCCTGGCTTGTGTTTCTATGGTTGTGCTTTTTTGGTAGTGTTTTTGACATTTTTATCAATGGCAAGTAAAAAACGTAAAGTTGATTCAGAATGTCGTATTTTTAAAGATGAGTGGACTTGGAAATACTTTTTTACACATATTAAGGATAAACCTGTGTGCCTCATATGCAATGAAGCTGTAGCGGTATTTAAGGAATTCAACCTCTCACGACACTTCATGACGAAAAATAACAACGCCACTTATGAAACTATGACCGAAGAGGAACGGAAGCAAAAAGCAGAAGCTTTACATAAGAAACTGTCAGGTCAGCTAAATATTTTTAAAAAACAAAGCTGTTCTCAAAAGCTAGCTTCACATGCCAGTTACGTTGTAGCATATGTACAATATTGCAAAAAGTAACAAAGCATTTTTTGATGGTGAATTTCTAAAAACTTGTATGATCCAAGTATGTGACATTTTGTGTCCTGACAAAACAAAGGATTTTGAGACAGTAAGTTTGTCTCGAAAAACAATTTCTTCTAGAATTGAAGTAATTGATAAGCAGTTTGTCTCACAACTAGAGTCAAAGATAAGCGAGTTTAAATTCTGTTCTTTTGCGTTGGATGAAAGTACGGACATAATTGACACAGCTCAGTTACTGATATTTATAAGAGGTGTTGATGACAACTTTTGTGTTACTGAAGAATTAGCTTGCATGCGTTCATTAAAGGGAACGACCAAAGGATCAGACATTTTTCAAGAATTTCAACAAACTATCACGTCTTTGAAAGTACCTTTGACCAAAATTTGTAACATCACTACTGATGGAGCACCGAATATGACAGGGACGAAATCTGGTTTCGTAGGCATGTTTAAGGAATCATTTCCTGGGAACGAAGCTGTGTTTCTTCATTGTATCATACATCAAGAAGCTCTGTGTAAATCTGCTCTAGACATGAAACATGTGCTTGATGTTGTTATTAAGCTTGTTAATAGCATTCGTTCACGAGCACTCAATCATAGACAATTTCGAGAGTTTCTTGACTCATTGCAGTCTGAGTATTCTGATGTACTTTACTACACTAAAGTAAGGTGGCTCAGTGCAGGACGAGTTTTCGAACGAGTTTGGGATTTAAAAGACGAAATAATCTCTTTCATGGAAGAAAAAGGAATGGACGAATGTGAACATATGAAAGATATTGTATGGCTTTCAGACTTTGCATTTTTTACAGATCTTCTCAGTCACATCAATAAATTGAACCTCAAACTCCAGGGAAGAAATCAATTAATCAATAATATTTGGGGTCATATCAGGAGTTTCAAAATGCAATTGAATCTATTTTCTAAACAACTATGTAGTCAAGAAAGACTTTACCCATTTTCCAAGACTAAAAACTATTGCAGTTAGGGAGGACCAACTTAAGAACTATGAGAAAAGCGTGAAATATCTTTATGAAGAATTTGAACGAAGATTCCAAGACTTCAAAGTTATGGAACAGGACCTGGACATTTTTAGCATGGCATTTAATATGGATTGATTGAGTTGCAATGTAACACTGAATTGAAGCAACTGTTTCTCAACGTTTCCAAAATTGAGTTCTACAAGGCCCTGTCAAAATCAAGTTTCCCAAACCTGAAATCTCACGCTCAGAAGATAATTGTGATGTTTGCATCTTCCTACATCTGTGAACATATGTTTTTTACTATGAAGCTTCGCAAAAACAGTGTTAGAAACCGATTGACTGACCACCATTTAGCTTCACTACTGCGAATCAGCTCATCCCAGTTTTTACCAGATTATGATAAACTTTTAGAAGCTAAGCCACAGTTTCATCTGTCTCATACGCCTTCATACTCATATCTTCTAAAGAATAATCAATTTTTGTTACTTTTTTACCATTTTAGCATATAATGTACTCAATATTATGCATGATGTAAAAATTAAAAAATAAAGTACTTATATCACTTATAAAAAATTGTTTTAGTAATTTTTTTTTCCGGCCCGCCTAGATAATTTTTTATTTTATCTGGCCCTTTCCTTAAAAAGTTTGCCCATCTCTGGTCTAAATCATTCAGCCATAATTTATATGAACAGTGTATCAACATCTAAATCATTCAGCCATAATTTATATGAACAGTGTATCAAGATCTAAATCATTCAGCCATAATTTATATAAACAGTGTATCAACGTCTAAATCATTCAGCCATAATTTATATGAACAGTGTATCAAGATCTAAATCATTCAGCCATAATTTATATGCACAGTGTATCAAGATCTAAATCATTCAGCCATAATTTATATAAACAGTGTATCAACATCTAAATCATTCAGCCATAATTTTAATTCTTTTACGTAATACATATGATATTTTATTAGTCTTTTTGTATCAATTTTGGTAGAAGATTAAATACGCTCGCAGACCAATAAAGATGCATTGATTTGGGGTTGTAAAATACGTTATTAATCCTTTTGCTTAAACTATTTTAATTTTTTCGAAATTATTTTTGTTTTTAAATACATATTTGTATAATAAGTCAGTCGGAAATGTACTCTTTCTATTATATACTAGCTGTGGCTCAGTCAGTTTGTGCAGATAGAGAAACAATAGCGCGTGTTGCTTTTTGTGACCAACAGATGGCAGCTTTAAAAAAAAAAGCATGTTTGTCCAACTGATTACGATGTTACTAAGCATGTTTTTACCTGCCATTGGTGACATCTATATAATATAGGTAAGGTATATACAAACACTAAAGTTGTGTCAAAATTTCAAAGCAATCGGTGAAGAACTTTGGGAGATTTAAGATTTTGAACAAACGAACATTTACATTTTTATTTTTATAGATTACATTAATAATGTGCATTTGAGTTATTTGTTATTTCAAACTCAGCACCCCATCCTATAATGGCGTAAATTATTAAAGATTGCACAAGAGAAAAATAGATCATTTTCAATTTGCCAATATTTTATATTCTTCCTTAACCCGCCATCACTCGCGCGGGGTGCTGTCAGCACCCCCCGCATTTTTTAACGTAAAAATGAATAATAATTAGTCTAGTTACGAGTCTGCGCGTCTCAGTACCTTCAAATGACCTTTAAACCCGTCGACACGGGGAGGAAGGGACAGTGTGGCGCGAGCGCTCAACGCGCAACGTGAGGACCCCACGCGTGGGGTGGTCACGACACCCCGCGAGTGCTCGTGTTATATATGTTACCATTGACATTATATTCAACTTTTTCGAGTTTTGCAGGGAACATGTTACTTGATTGCATTTTGTATTGTGGACTCTAATTTTAAAATTATTGTGGGTTTGTTTATAATGTTTTTGCTGTAGTTTAAAACGAGTTTTTTACGTTATAGCCACGTTGAAATTAGTACAAAACATTCTTTAGCCTTAGAAAATGTTTCGATCCAAGAATTTCCATTTACTATAATTACGGTGTCGTCGGCGAAAAAAACAATTTGTCCGGGGATTTCAAAAATACATAAATCATTTACATATATTATAAATAAAATCGGGCCAAGTACAGTTCCCTGTACTCCAACTTATGTCTTTGCTTCTGTAATAATTAATTTTACCTATAGTGTATCTTTTTTGAAACCTAGTTGAGTTATTTTTTTAATGATCTTAATATGGTTTACGGTATCGAAAGCTTTTCTTAAATGTAAAAATATAGCTGGATATTTATTTTTCTTATCGATGGATGTGTATATATTTTTTGTCAATTCAAATTATCTTGTATCTTCAGTGATTTTTCAGGGACTTTTGGGGGGATTTAAAGTGGTTAGAAAAGACCTCCTGTTCTACTGCTAGATCTGCATGGGACATTGAAGACATAATAGGTGCTTTTAAATTACGAAAAAAATAACAGCTAGTGATGATTGGCATTGACATGAGATTGATTGATTTCTGTTCTAGATTTCACTAATGACAACACAACCACTTCTTACTTAAATCCACCAACAAAGAAATAAATGGCACAAAATATATTGTTTATACGGTTACCTGATTTCTTTTTGGATAATTCCTTGAACATATCATCGTTGAATAATGTAGTATCAACAGACTCTCGCAGTAAAGCTGTATGCTCATCGTCGGAAGAATCTGAAGATTCCGGCATTGTTTTATTAAATGGACCTAGTTAAAATAGGATGAAAAGAAAACTCCACAAGTATATTGAAAATAGAAAAATAAACTTTTTTTACAAAAATTCAGTCTTAACAGTTTTTCACATAACCTACTTCGAACTTCGAAACGTCAAATTTATTATTTGAAATGTCAAACAAACCAGGTGGTTCAGTGCTACCATGTTCGGGACAACATTTTTTCCCTCGCACAATATTTCCCAAGAATCTAAAACGCTTCAAACTAACATTGCTGAACCGGGTAATATATTTGGCAAATGGCAGCACTGATGTTTATATGTCAAAAATATATTTTGACGCTCACTGACGTGACCTTGACAGCGATCCTATGGACGCTATTTAAGTACCCTTTCAATGAAAATTAAACCTCATGTTATATTCATAAAATGGAAAGTCCTAAGTGAGCAAAATCACAATAAAGCCAAAGTTATATCACTGTTGAAATTTATGATGAATGTTTTATCAATTATAGTTTATTTTCTCAGGGTGAATTTCACAAATGAAGAAACACGAAAGTTGAGGGAGTTGGTAGAACATAACAAGTATGTTCTTTTCAATAAAAAGTCTACAGCTGTTTCAAACCGACTAAAGGACGAGACTTGGAATGCAATAGCTCAGGAGTTCAACTCGTGCTCAACCACATATAGATCTGCCAAACAACTTAAATATAAATTTGATAATATGAAAAAACTAGCGAGAAAGGTGAGTAACAGTATACAGACGCTTTATCCCAGTAAATATACAAATAAATAAGGACACGCGTAATGTGCACATTTTATTTTTAAAACGCTTTGTATCAGTTAGATAATAATGAGATATACTTATTTCAGTTTCCAGAAATGCAAAATACTGCATTTTAGTAGCTATTTCGTTATAAAAAAGGATAATTTACCGTTTTTTCTTTACACCATGTTTTGACATAATAATATATATTTTTTAAATTGAATCCAAATTAAGAACCTGTTTTAGGATAATAAGTTCATATTTTGGGTTAAATAAAAACAGAAGAAAAAAAATTATCCTAAAACTTTCTCATCAATGACAATGGCCTCCAAGTGAACAATCGATTTTAATGTGAACGAAATAGCTATTATTATTAATGTATTATTTTCCATTTCCGGAGACGTAATTACTTACTTCTCATTATTAACTAACTAATACAGAGTGCATATTGAGCGTGGCCATATTTTCAGTATATTTACCAAATTCCCAACCTATCGATTATTTGGGGATGTAGAAAGGAGACAAATGAAATAGGTAGGTTGTGAGGTCACAGCGTTTATTTGAGACAGTATCGCAGTTTTGAGATGACTCAGGACCGATGACGTAGTTGGTGGATGTAGATCAATGATGAATTCCCCAGGCCGAAGATCGACACCGCGTCGGTGGATATTGTCAGCGGTGATTCCTCCATGTCGAAGATCACACCAGGTGTAAGCGGCGATGACGGCAGTGGAGTGGTCGAGTCCATAAAGTCGGTGGCTTGACACCGCGTTGGTGGAGACCAGACTTGTGAATGTGTTCAGCACTGGCAAAGACGTTGAGTCTTCCGGGTACTCCAGTGTGAAGCAGGATAGTCGAAGGTATAATTAACCTGGTCGGGAGATGCAGGCCAACGAAGGTGTCGCAGGGCCGAGGCGCAGTCCGGCGAAGATATGGCAGGGTCTAGGCACGTGGGAAGGGCAGGCCAGGGTTGATATCCAAGGCCAGGGCGCTAATTATAATCCCGCGGAGTTGATGATTATCCGTAGCCTCTCCTTTAAGGTTCTTGAAACGCCGTCCATCATAGGTCCGTGGCCGTAGCGGCGCGATGGGGTAATGGCGGGACGAAACGCATAGGGCCGGCCGATCAGTTGGTAGCGGCTGCTCGCAGGGTACTCACTTGTGACTGACTGACTAAGTACCTCTCAACGCTTGACATTTTATATAGACGCACGTGCATCGAGAATAATCCACTGAGTAGGTAGATGCGCTGTACCTACGATGCTTCGCTAGTAGGTTCTAATAAAATGCGTTTTGTATGGGCGAACATTCCAGAATATTCTAGTAAAGCACCGTTACAATTGTAATGCTAGTGTCTATATACATAGACAATTTCTGTAGCGTAATAGCATAAGCGTTTGACTTGCTTAGTTATGAGTTTGACTCATGCCACAGCAAAAATAAATATACCTTCCTGTTTTTTTTGATGATTTGTGATTTTCACGGTCAAAAGTAATATCCTGATTTTTCGATTATTATGCCGTGTTGCTCCTTCTCATTTAGCCAATGCTTCGGATGCTGTAACGCTGTGTGAAAAGATAGCTTAAGAATTAGGAAGGAGGATTGCCGGAACGACGACAGAAATACAAGACCTTCTGAGGCCTGCAAAAACCAAAGTTTCCTCTTGAGACAGATGAAGCTTATAAACTCCGCTGTCCCGGATGTGACAAGGTACGTTGGCCAGACAGAATGGACCATCTCCGATATTAGAACACTTTCGAGAGTGCAAATTCGGCCATCCTGACAAATCGGCAATTGCCGAGAATTTAATTGAAACACGCTATTTGAAGTGATTTCTGTTGTCTGGAAAGACCCAAAACGCATCTAGCATGATTAATTACAATTATAGGCAATTGAAATCCATGAAAATCCCATTAATACTAATAAAGATGATGGGGCCAAGCTTAATAGTTTGGTATCCGGCAATTGACACCAAAACTAATCACCGAAAACCATTTTAAATTACCTGATTATATATTGAAATACCAGCCCTTAGCCCTATTGGAGCACGCAACACGGCATCGCATCTACACATATACATATAAGCATACACTTCACCACAATCTTCGATTACACTTCTGCCCTGATGATATACACTGTAATGCTGTCTGAAACGTTGGCTAAAGAAGGAGGTAGCGCAACAATGCATAATACCCCAAAAATAAATCAAGATAAAAACCATAATACACACTTGTTTTTGTTTCCTAACAATCTTCCTATCCTACAAACGTTTTTTAAGCTGTGCATGAATATATTAAAAGTAGATGTCCCAGTGGAAGGGACACAGAAACAATCAAAGGAAGAGGAGGATAGACTGCACGGAAGATGATTGGAATAAAACGGGAAGGACTGGAGGCGAATGATTAACAACAATGTCAGTAGAGCATATTTGTAGGGGAGGCCAAATCCTACCCTGGGACCTAGTGCTGTAATGTTGCATATATGTAATAATAGCAATCTGTTTCAGGAGATGAAAGACTACGTATACGACGGCAGCGGGCACTGTCCCATGAGCAATTCCATCAGCAACTCGCTGCAGAGCAACCTGCCGCTGAGCAGCGATGCGGAGTGGCTCAGCGGACTCGTGAGCACCCCCATAGCGGGTGGCATGTCCGACCTGCAGGCCGACACTACACAGAATCACACTCACTGTAAGACCTATGGAAATACATATTGGACCTTACTAATAAACATGTTTTAACTCTGATAAGCAACTATTGATGTAGGGTAAATGGTTGTGTAAACACATTTATGTAAGGGGATTATGTGTTATATGAACCGATCATCTTTTTCTTGAATTTGCTTTTCTAGTAGCTTTCATAATACCTTTCTGTCGTATTGACTAAAAAATTCAGTAAAATTCTCGTATTGCGCTGCAATCTTTGTGCACAAATTATTGGAATAACTCTTCATTTCAACTTAATTACTACAAACATAGACATTCAAATCAATAAAGTGCTAATCGTGTAAAGGGGAACAAACCAACTTGCGTAGGAGGCGGCTGTCCCACTTTCGGTGATTTGTCAATAAATGAACATAATATTATACAGGCGACTCACATTGTATTATCATCATTCGGCTCTCGAAAATAAAATCTACAACTTACTAGTCCTTTTTACAACGGTGCGCAAATTGATTACTGCGTAAAAACTTAACTACATATGCCGAATTGGGTAAACAAAGTTCGGGTTTGTTTCCAAGGTTTAATATTTTGTTACACTATGTATTTAGACATTTTTACAATTGTGTATTAATTTATCCACCTCACTCATTTTTAGTTATACTATATACTAGCTGTACCCTGTCATGCGTTGCTGTGGCTCAGTCAGTCTGTGCAGACAGAGAAACAATAGCGCGTGTTGCTTTTACGTCCAACAGATTGTGCTGTTTTTACCTGTCACAGTGACATCTATATAATATAGGTATATAAAAACACACGTATTCAAATGCAACGTGGTTTCAAAATTTCAAAGCATCGGTGAAGAACTTTCGGAGATTTAAGATTTTGAACCAGCAAACATTTACATTTTTATTTATGTAGATTACACAACCCGATTTGAAGGCGGTTTGGTTTTTGAACCTTTTTTACGAACATTCCGATACTATTGTTATAATTTTGTAGGGTCCTTTTAAATTAAGCACCGTTATTTTTTAGAACAATCTGAATCACTTTATTTATAATGAATAAAACACGCTAGATACAGGCCGGTTCCTATGGTTATTTAGGAAAGGTGAAACCTTTGATTGC
The DNA here is from genome assembly GCA_026573805.1 of Hesperophylax magnus. NCBI lineage: Eukaryota > Metazoa > Arthropoda > Insecta > Trichoptera > Limnephilidae > Hesperophylax > Hesperophylax magnus. The sequence goes on from JAIUSX010000018.1 coordinate 6,619,062, forward strand.
TTTGGAGCAAGAGAGGGATTTTAAAGAAACCTAGTCTTTTATATGAAAAACTTTTGTCAAATACTTTGACACAAATTCAAATTCAACAGGCAGCAATACAGGAACTGTTCTTACCGACGCGACTTAACAACAAATAACTAGCAGAGGCGAGAACCTTTCATAATTAATATAACCTAATCTTCACAGGTGGCACTAATGGTATATAATTAATCCAATATACTGCGATCAAAATAATACAACTATGCAGAAAAGTCTCACTGCAAACCATTGCCTTAATTTAGTAAATTTTGATGCCAAAAATATGTTCACATGGTTTACTTTAAGCTCGTCGAAATGGTACCCAGATTTCATGTTAGGGCAAGTCTATGAATTTGGATGTCTATGACTACAAGATTAAGTCGGGGGAGATGCAAAAAAAGCATTAAAGTTCCAATTTAGTTAAAATAAAATACACATATGCGATATTTCCTATGTTAAGTTCGCGCCATGTTTGATTTTGATACAGTCATTTAATTTAATTTAAAGTTCTTTAATCCCTTTATTTTATATGGTTATTGATAAAATGTCATCCAACTCTGTTCCAGCACATTCCTTACTTTAGCCACATTCATCCATCTTCTCATTCACACTCCTATGTCATTCGGACTCTTGGCATGACCGAACTTAATTATTTCATTCACTCGATCGTGTAATGTCTTCATTGGGTGTCTCCAAATTCTTTCATCCAGTTGTGCATTATGTATTGAGCTCCATCCATCCATGTCCAACATAAACTTTTTTCTCTATTATGTATCATAATTGTGTTTGTTTTTGCAGTTATTTCCACAGACATGGTACCAGAAAAAAGAAAACGTGAACTAGGATCTCCCCCACAATTGCGAAAAAAATTATCTTCTGTCTCGGAGATGAAGAACAGATTATTACACAGCAGAGAAGTATTAGTTAAAAAAGAAAACATGCTACTATCATCACACATAGAGGAACTCCACAAACAAGAAATGGCTCACAAGGCGGAAAGACATTTAGCGCAATTAGAGCATGAGGCGAAGCTCAACGAAGCTCAATTAAACAAGCTGGCGATGGAAGCGAAGCTCTATGAGTCGCAATTGAATAAGGTAGCGTTAGAGTCGAGGCAACTGGAAGCGCAGCAAGCTCGAGATGCCGAACTTCACGGAGTTCGGATGGCAAGAGAATCTGAACTTCACGAGGCGAGACTCGCGAGGGAGGCCGAACTACATGCGGCATTACTCGCTAGAGAGACGGGTCAACACATCATGAGGAACATGTGAAATGTATACATCTTCTTCCGCTCATCCTATTCGGGTTGGGGACCCACCGCATCGACGCAGCGCCTACGAAGTCCCTGTTATGCGCTACTTCTACGGCCCCAGTCCACAGCAGTGAAATAGTTTCTCACACTAAGTCTGGGGCGGCCCACTCGTAGTCTTCATGTGAAGTTTATAGTTGTCTTATTTTGTTGAGTTAAGTTGAGTACGAATCTGAGATATTTATCGTTAAGTTTTATTTTATTTCAGGATAATTCTGAATACAGTATTATGTTTACGTGAAGCTGGACTTCACTGTGATAATTCTATTACCAATTTGCCGGTATTAGTTGGTGATAAGTTAATTTTCCAGTCAAAGCTTAGCATGTTCGCAGCCACAAAATTTTGAAAAGATGAACAAATTAAACCCGCTCGTTTCCAATTAGGATCGGTCGCAGCGATTTTTTACTCGGTACCATACTGTCACTAATTTGCCTCCCCAAAAACCGGAGAAGTGTCTAATTAGTAAAAGCGGTGGATTGTAGTGCAAACATACAAAATACGCTAAAAATTAATCAAGATTATTTCGTAAAAACAAACAAACATCACTATCGATCTTTCGTAAAATTTCCATTCTTTTGTTTAAATTTGTAAAATTATTTTGTATTTTCATTTCAAACCAAAATTCGGCAGAACGAAATGATACGAAACACATGCGACAGTTGCTAGAATACACAGAGGACTAACGGAAATGGCCTGAAACAACGATAATGAACCCTGGTGACTTGTAAAATGGGCAGCTCTAGCAAGTTAGATGGCGGTAAAGTAACTGGTATAGTAAGACAATCCAACCCGTTGGTGTACAAGTTTGGCGCTCTGACCTAGGCACCCGGCGGACTACTGAATTTGACATACAAATACCAGTGAATTACAGAGCTTGATTTTGTGCTTTCAACTAATAAAAACAATTATTTTGGGTTCTGAATGTTACTGAAAAGTTTTGTAGTGCTGCCTATATAAGTTACAGATTGGCATGGTTAATTTTACAGTCGGTGGCACTGCTAGGATACAAATCTACAGATTTAAAAAATAGTTTATTAGTTCCCGCCTGCCCTGTTAACCTTATCAAGCTGACATCAAATGGAATCTCAAAAGTGTAACTCATAAAATGAATAGTCCGTAGTACCTGACAAGTTAGTAGTATGGTGAGTGGTTCAAAGCGTTTCTACCCAGACGTCGCAGGTTCAATCCTCTGCTAGCTAAGTCCTCCATCACAAATGGTAATAGGAGGAATACAAATATTGTCAGGTTATTCGTAAGCGGAGAATTTTGTATTTCTTTAAGAAATAAATAAAAATGTTTAAAAATTAATGCAACGCTGGTCTTTGCATCAGAATATTTTTAGAAAACTAATTTCTTGTAAATATTTATGAACTTACAAGCAATGTTCCCTATGTGGTGTCCGCGGTGTACAGCCGCACAACTGTTGAGAATTGGCACATGTTTTCATCTTCCGCACACATCTTGAAGAATCTCCATTTTAATGAAACTATGGAGCACTCTTCTCTTACCTGTTATAGCGCTGTCCATTAAATGTGTACTGTGTGTAAAGGGTTGTGATAATGTAAAGAATGTAGTTGAATAATTACGTTAATATTTATTGAAAGTACGGTACACTATTAGTTACAACAGTTTATCAGAAGGGTTTTTATGAAGAGCTAAGAACTGTCAACTGCCAAGGCGGGCGTGGGAAACAGGAATGCTTGCCGTCGGCTAGAAGTGCCGAGAGCGCCGTTTTCGGGTGGCGATCCATAAAAATATGTTTCCATTATTAAAAATATAAATTAATATAAAAATTATCATTCAAAGTTATTTGCCAGTTCTTACCTCTACAGAACATTATCGAACAAGAAAATAGTTTTTTGTAATGTAATTAACTTTATTACTTTATTTTATCTTCGCATAAATGTGCATATTTTCGTATTAGCCTCTTTCCATCTTCAAAATCTTCCACATATAAGACATAACGAAAAAATTAGAGGGAACGTTGCTTACAAGTACATTGGATTTATAAAATCTGCATAACATAGTTAAGTATGTAGATGTTTTATAATGATATTAGCAATACTTACAAAATATAAAATAATGTAAAGATAATTAATATTGTACAATAATTTAACATACCTCACATGTGTATATATACATATATTTTTTTAGTGTAATAAACAATGTGCCTTATGAAATTACTAGTACGGCTTTGTCTTATTTTTATACTGTTAAATGATTATTTCAAAGTTCAATAGCTCTTAATGGAATTGACCGAGAATACCGTAGTTTTGGCAGCTTCGGAACAATTGTTTTCCACTCTAGTCGAAATATTACGAATGTAACGGAATTGGAGGGAATAAATTAAATAGAAACAATACTTTTTCTTTTGTATTTAATATAAATAAATTAATAGTACTTTGGTAAGCCTATAATATTTCTTTAATACAAATAATAACACAGTTACAAAACTAAACAACAATTTCATAACCGGGTTCCGGAACGTTTGATTTTGTTTCTAAATTAATGCAATCTTTCAAATCATTGCGTTTGACTTTTTTCTTGCTGCCACCTTTGTGCACTCTCAGATGAGCCGTAAGGATTCGCTTTAGATGAAATTTCTTTCCACAAACTGAGCATTCGTGAGCCCGCTCCATGTGCTTGCTTTGAATGTGTTCATTGAGACGAGACGCGGACAAGAATGTTTCTTTGCAGTTTGAACACGCGTAAGGACGTTCCCCAGTATGCAGTCTCATGTGCTTCTTTAAAGACTGCTTATTGACAAATCTATTATCACACAACAAACAAGCCGCCGGTTTCGCTCCGGTATGAATCTTCCGGTGTTCGCTAAGCCCTTGAGAAGAAGAAAACGTTTTAGAGCACGTCTCGCATGCGTAGGGACGCTCGTGAGTATGTTTGTGACGCACGTGAATCAGCAACGAGTTCTTGGATGAGAATTCGCGAGGGCAGTCAACGTATTCACAGACAAACATGCGAGTGGTGATCATTGACGAGTGTCTGGAAGCGTGAGCTCTGAGATAAGCGGCACGCGTGAATCGTTTCCCGCAAACTTCGCACGAATGAGGTTTTTCTCCGGTGTGAATTTTTATATGCGTGTTCAGCGTAGATTTCGCAGTGAATCTTTTACCGCAAACGTTGCACGTGTTGTTGTAACGGTTGTCAGAATGCATACATCGAATGTGTTCCCTTAAAAGATGTAGAGTGTAATAACGCTTGTCGCAGAGTTTGCAAGGATGCGGCTTAACGCCCCGGTGGTACTTTATATGTTGGTGTAACCCACCCGCATGATGGAAGCGTTTACCACACACAGGACACAAATAAGCTTTGTATTCGAAATGCGTTACAATGTGATGTTGAAGCGTGTAAATGCGTGAGAATGTTTTATCACAGTGTGGACACTGGTGTCTCATGTCCGCCGGATGTGTTTTCTTATGAGCACGCAGTTCCGTACGATCGTTAAAAATCTGCGAACAAATAATGCATGTGAACGTTTCTGGCTCTCCAAAAGGCAGAGAATAATGTTCATGATCATTTGAATCTTCGCAATCGCTTATATCGGACTCTGAAACAAATTGCTCATCTGACTTTTCCGAAACTGGTTTTTTTCTGATGACTCGCTTTCTTTTTACCCTGTACAATTCTGGGTCAAAATCTGATTCGAATTGTCCATCGCAATTATCACTAACTTCTTCAAAAGGCTTTGCATCGTTACTCTCTTCACAAGGCTGTACATCTCTGATTTCCTCGCGTGTGAGTCCCTCGTTAATCTCTTCAATAATAACATCATCGCAGATATTAAGTTCCGATGTCATACAGCTAATTCTCAGTTCATGTGCTTCCAATTCTGATTTAGTAAGAACTTTAATGTCAGATCCAACCACGAAAAAATTTCTAGATTCCAACGACTGGCAGTTCAGTGAAGATTTCGGAGGAAAGTTTATTATAGAATCAGGACCAATATCCGGGGTCACACCCTGTTGTGTCACTTGAGTGTCCAACTCTTCCTGGTGCAGCAGACCTTCCATCTTGACGTAAGGGTCGGACAGGCCTGCTCCACGCAGCACCGTGTCTGATCTCTCGCACAGAAGCTTGAAATTGTAAGCGATGGCAACCTTTTCAGCGCAACTGTGACAAATGTCTTCTGGTAAGCCATCTCCAGAGTGGGCCTAGAAATAAAACAAACGACACTAAATAATACATAATATATAGCTATAATAATCATAACTCTCTTAATATATAGCTCTAATGCCTCAATCACTGGATATTTTGGCGAGATGCTTAAATACTTAAATTCAGTATGGAATCTGAGAATCGTGTTCACGCTGCTGGGAGTGAAAATAATCTCGGATTGTTTTTACATTATTTTTCTGGCCATTTACAACTCTCAATAATAGAGAATCTCGGATGCTTTACTAGGTATAATCTTAAAAATAGAGAATCTCCTGGTTTGCATAAATAGAAATAAACTTTTAAATAAGTGATATTGCGGTAAATTCCTATTGGGAACAAAGTGTGTTTTCACCTCAATGTAAGCAACGGATAAGAGCATGTCGCACAGAGTTATTTTTTCATCCATATCAGTAAATTCATTGGTATATATCTCCAAGAATGGTTCTTCTCCCGACAAACAAGCTCGGCATATCTTATGGACAACCTTAGAACACTGAACGACCACGTCCATCTTATAAAGAATGTCCGGACGGTTTCTTGTGTATGTAATAAATATCAAACAATTTATTCATATAAATTAATAGCATCAGTATTTGACACTGACATATCGCTCGTTGTTTACGAAAATACGAAATCCAATAAAACCATAGATATACCACTCAAATCTTATTTTCTATCATTGTCTTTGATGCTGTCTCTGTGTTGCAAGCTTCAATAATATTTATGTGAAACAAAACTTTCTCTTCTCGACAAAAAATTACAATAATATCTTTCAGTAAGTTAAAAAATCATTGCATAATATGACAGCAAACAAGAAGAGATAGATGGAAAAACAAAATTTTCAAATCAAACGTTACAGGAAAAATTAGGAAAATGTATTAATGATGAAATATAATAAATCCACCGGCATCAGATATATTAGGTTTATGTTTTGTAAGCATGTTGCCGGGCTCAGGAGTTACTCAATATTGCTCAATTCAGCACTCTGTAATGGCAGCACTGAACAAGGGAACCATAAACAATAACGCAAAAAAAAATCTATGTCAATTCTTTCCCACCTTGCGTGTCATCTGTCTGCGCCGAGGCGTGCTTCGGCCTTTTTTATTTTAGAATTTAGGTACGTTTTACGTTATTATTTTTCAAATTCATTCATAGAAATGAATAGTGCATTTCAGGCTTCAATTGTGCAAAAGTTATGGTGGTTAAAATGCGTTAGAAATAATCGCATATGGTTTAAAATGTCAACCGGTCGGACACTCAAAATTAATGTTCAATAATTGTTTTCTAGCATGCTCATTCCGACACAATCTACATTTATTCACCAAATATGTTAAAGTTAATACGGTCTCTTGACTGTGCATTATTGTTTAAAATTATTGTTGAGTTTGTGAATTATCAATTTAACCTTAAATTTTCAGTAAAATTCCATCAAAATGAGTCGATTTTTCGCCACGGGCTCCGACTCGGAGTCCGAGAGCTCCAGCGAAGAGGAGCAAGCGCCACGCCACCCAACAATGGCGTTCACAGTATGAATATATTTTATTTATTTAATATTATTCCTAATATTCTATTTTACCTACCCCGTAAACATCAGCTTTCTCGAAAGAAACTACCCATGAAAGAATATAATAATGGTTTTGATTTGTTTATGTTTCCAATAATGGAATCCTTGCTTCATGTAATAAGAGTTGTGCAATAACGGTCACTAACTCATTATATTGTTTGATTCCAGTTCAGTGACGATGAAGAAGAAACCAAGAGGGTGGTTCGTTCCAACAAAGAGAAAAGATTTGAGGAATTGACGGGAATTATCCGCAATCTCCGGAACTACAAGAAGATCAAGGATATGTCTTCCATGTTAAGCAGTAAGTTAATATTTCAAAAATTACTACAGAATGAATTCCCTTGTAATATAATTTGATGATTTTAAAATTCTCCCAAAGTATTTATATTATTAAGTTTATGTTGGCTGCTGTGAATAATTAATTCTGTGTGTAAAAAGAACAAAAATACAAGTCAAATTAAGCTCTGAATTCTAAAATCGGATTGAGTTTTTCTTACTCATTGGGAATGTAATTAAAAACTATGTTTGTAATTACATTACACTAGCGCAGATCTGTAAAAATTGCAGGATTTGTGAAGTTAAAAAATATTTTCCTTTCAAAAAACAATCAGTAATTTACGATTTGAATAAAAACCATTAGTTAACTTGATAACTACACTAAATCTGTCAAAAATTTACACAATAAAATACACCTTCCAAGTATAGAATTATTAATTAAAAATTAAATTATGGTACCTACTTTATCGCTTGTCTGAATAGTTCCCTTAATCAATTCCAATTTTGAAAATCACAAAGACGCACCACCAAAATTATTATTTTTAATTAAGCATTGTAATATTATGCTCTTTGCTTTAGTATAATTCTATATTATTTGATATTTTACTTACATATTAGACTTTATCCCCTTCTATAAAGCGACATCAATTTACGCATAGCATTTTGCCATTCTCTATGGATTACTTACAACTTTTCAATTCATCATATTTGTTTATACTTATTAATAACTTGGCTATGCTTTCTTCAGGTTTTGAGGACCTGCAGCGCGCCTACGTGAAGGCCCTGCCCGTGGTTCAGAAGGAGTCCAATGGCCAGCCTCCTGACTTCTTCCTCCGCTGCATCATCGAGTGCGAGACCTTCGTGGCACAGCTCTGGGAGGACAGGGAGTTCAGGTATGTTCAGGACTTATCTATAGACAAGCCTACGTGAGGCCCTCCCCTTGGCGCGGAAGGAATCCAACGGCCAATCTCCCGCCTATCTCATCTATCTAAAGATTGCCACCGAAACTTCACACCATTTAAACCAGCGTTTATGATCCATCGGGGGCTTACCCCGTACGCGGATGTTGCATCTATCTTGTGTCAAAACGTGGTACGTGATGAGGTAGATTGCGTCAAAAAGGTCAGACACAGTTAATACGCACTTTGCATTAATTAGATAACAATGAGAAACAACTATTTCAGTAACCGAAAATAAAGCAAGTCATAAAATAATATAAATATATAAAATAATAGCTATTTATGGACATCTTTTCTTCACACCATGTTTTAACATAATATTGAAATAGTTTTTCAATTTGTTTTTTTATCAGAATAATTTTTGAATAAGATGAACGAAAACTAACCTTAAAACTTTCACATCAATAATATTGGCTGCCAAGTGAACAATCAGTTTCAATTTGAACGAAATAACTACTAAAATGCATTATTTCCCATTTCCAGTGACTGAAATATTTGGTTCTCATTGTTAGTTAGCTAAGAGCTTCACAGATGCACTCATAGAGGGCAGTGCAAAGAGCTTGCTTGGAAGTCCGCAAGATGGCAGCTAGTAGCCGGTAGTCGCCAGGGCCAGTTAGAATGCTCCCAGACAAACTTGGTGTTTTGAGATCTCATTTAGCCAGCTCCTAGTTAGGTCGACTATCGAGTCACCATTGTAATACACGAAGTATATTATAAATCCCTGATTTAAGGCGATGCCATACGTAGTAATGCAAAATCATGTGTATTTGGTTTGAAAATTTGGTCGCCTAGAAATGTTTCAGATGCTTTAATTAAATACTGCGAGTAGAATACATCCTGGCCTTTGAAATAATGGAGTATTTTTTAGATAAGTCTTTTTATAAACCCAGAAAAAAAAATTGTATAAGGCCTATGAAAACTGCTTTAAAGTTCAAAATCTCCTACTTACGAACCCATTTTCCGTTATGATTTTATTCAGGGTGGCCACAGACCTGGAAAACCGGGAAAACCGGGAATTATCAGGGAATTTTACCGAACCGGGAATTATCAGGGAAATGTCAGGGAATTTTAAAATATTCTTAAAATATCAGGGAATTCCAAAAATAAAACGAAATTCGTTATTTACGATTTGTGAAGTCCCAAAGTTGTGTTTTATTACTTTTACTTGCGGCGTGTGTAACAAAAGATATGCCGACAAAGACAAACTAGATAAGTAGGTATTTTTTTTATTATTATTTTCGTAAATAGCCCTTGCAACACAATCATGTCGTAAACCACCCGCCTTGGTTTTTACCCTATTTAGGTGCGAAATCTGTAAAGAAAAAGCTAGCAAAGTTACAACAAAGTGTCAAAAGGGTCGGACACCCAGTACGGTCGTAATAAAATTTAAAGATCATCATTATCAACATTTTTACAAAGTGTCAATACAGTAGAACCTCGTTAATTCGAAATCCACGGGACATCAAAAATCAAATTTCGAATTAACGAATTCCCACGTAATTCAAATTTTTATGAAAAAAAAAAAAAAATATGCCGAAAATCGATTTTCTCGGCCGCCTCTTCAAATCCGGGTGGTATTTTAGTTGTAAATTCGTATTAATACCAATTATTTCTTTATTTTCGCGGCCGATTACCGTAGCGGCGGGCCCTTTAAATTCAGATATTCGCAATAAATTCGTAAAAATGCTATATTTTTACGCGCAAATCGAGATTTCGCTGACGATTTCGGTCGCGGCCTACCCTTTAAATTGAGATATTCGTAAAAATACGATATATTTCCGCGTAAATCGAGATTTCGCGGTAATTTTCCGTCGCAGCCGGCCCATTATTTCAAATATCTGAATTTAAATTCGCAAAAATACGATATATTTCCATGTAAATCGAGAATGCGCGGCCGATTTCCGTCGCGGCCGACCCTTTAAATTAAGATATTTGATGTAAATTCGTAAAAATATGAAATATTTCCGCGTAAATTGAATTTTATCGGCAGTTTTTCGTCGCGGCCGGCCTTTTAAGTTCAGATATTTGAAGTAAATTCGTAAAAATATATCATATTTCGGCATGAATCGAAATTTTTCGGCCGATTTCCGTCGCGCCGTATTTTTTAACTCGGATATTCGAATTAAAGTTAGTAAAAATACGATATATTTCCGCGTAAATTGAAATTTCGCGTCCGATTTCCGTCGCGGCGGGTCCTTTAAAATTCAGATATTCGAAATAAATTCGTAAATATACGATAAATTTACGCGTAAATCGAAATTTCTCGGCCGAGTATCGTCGCGGCCGACCCATTAAATACAGATATTTGGTGTAAACTCGTAAAACTACGACATATATCCGCGTAAAACGTATTTTCTCGGCCCTTCAAACTCGGATATTCGAAATAAATTTGAAAAAATACAACATTCCAGTGTAAATCGATTCAGATTTACAAAAATAATAATACTAATTAGGACGATGTATAACCACGTAAAAATACATTTTTCGGCGTTTTACCGCCACGGCTGACTTTTAGATTCAGATTTACGAAATATTATGATTTATTTTCGCAAAAATCAATTTTTTTCGAATTTCACGAACAAATTTTCGTGCGCGGACAAAAATAAATTTCGAATTACGAATTAACGAATTTCGAATTAAAAAAAAATTTGTATGAAAAAATTTTTCTGCGGAAATTTTTTTGGCGAAAATTTCGAATTATCGGGGTTCTACTGTACTTACTTTTGTTTATTTGTCTATTTTTGTCTGGTCTTTTCATTTGTACACAAATTGTCTTCCGGCGAAATATCATAAATTTGTAATAAGTGTATTTTGTTTTGAATAGATCATTGTGGTGCAAGGAAATAATAAATGCTTTAGATGACGGAATTCCCTTTATTTATGTATCTGTTCTAATTTTCTGGCGTAGATGAAAATCGTGTTTCAAAAATAAAATTTTGAACGATATATCCTTATACCAAATAAAACATATCAGGGAAAAATATAGAAACTGCCCTGGAAAACCTGGAATTATCAGGGAATTTTGAAATCCGTTTTTTGTGGCCACCCTGTTATTGTATAATGTGGCAAATTAAGTTATTTATAAAATGATCAAAAAAATATTAAATATTTATGCCTGAACATCCACAAAATAAAATAAAAGGCACTTTTTGGCTATTTTTTTTTTCTTGCATAAATCAAAACAGGCGGATGGTGTTAAGCGGGAATTTAAACTTATTGATAGCGGCTCAATTTAAAATATTACACGACGTAGTGCATCACCTTAACACAAAGAACTTATTCTTTAAAATCTCCTTCCACAACGAGTTGGAGAACTGTTTGTGGGAACACAACAGTTTTTAAAATAAAGTGTGACTATTGACCATGTCTAGTGTGAAAGGTCAGCATTAATGTAACAAAATCAACAAAATAATTGATACACAGTGATTTCTCGATCGATGGTACCCTGAATAATCGTTTTCCTGCATTTGTCGTTTATTTCTTCCCGTACCGAATTAATTTCATACAAAACTCGCAAAAATAGATTGGTCCGATCGTTCTTTTATGTATCGTTTTACCGCATTTAAAGCATGCAATTTTTGTACTAAATATTTTGCTACATCGATCATTTTTCAAAATCCGAACATGTAACACTATAGTGGCATGCCACTGGTATGGCCCATAGTATTCAAAATATGGCGCTGCCACTGCTCGAGCCGGACGATGCCAGGAGGTACCAAGCGCTAAGGTACTACAGTATCTAGACTGTCCTAGAACCTATTGGACGAGACAGCCGTTGCGAGAAAGTAACACGCGCTTCCTGGAGGTAACGCAGCCGGCTACCAGAAATATCAATTTGAAAAGCGAACCCCTTTCAGTCAGTTACAGAGTGCCCCAGGAAAGTGTTCTAGGTCCCCTAATGTTTCTTATCTGTATCAATGATCTTTGTGAACTAATTACAGAAAGCAAAAACTCAAATACAACGAGCGGAACATTTGAAGTTTTTGACATTAATTATTATTTTTTTGGTAAACTAATGTTTAAGACAAGATTTTTTATGCATAGCACAAAGGGTAACGGGTAAAGGGTAAAGGGTAAGGGTGTTTCAGGCGAACAATTATTGCTTGTAAAATTTTTTACATTAGTTGTGTCAGTGGCGGTTCGTGACTTTTGGGTGTGATAAAGTGATATGTTTTAAAAAATCGCCATAGATGTTTTGTCCAAAACGATTATTTTCGAAAATTTGATAGTTTGTTTAAAGATTTTCAGAAAATTTCAGTTTAGCTGTTTTTAGAAAAAAAATAACACATTTTCAGCCATTTAACATTGTCATATTAGCACTCTACTACACCCAAAAGTCACGGGCCGCCACTAGTTGTCGTTGCGGTGTCAAACACGGCTGCGGTAGTGTGAGTGTGCGAACTTTTTTCTGTGTGGAAAATGTTGAATAACCAGAAAGACACATGGTACACCCGGTAAAGGGTTGAAAGAGAGGATCACTGTGTTTTTTTTTGCGTCAACAGTGATGAAACTGACATATGCGCGTGCCCCTCACACATTGGCAAATTGCTGAAGCTTATGAAGGTGTTTTACGAATATGAAAACTATAAAATATTACGCAAAAGAAAAGGGCTTGGATGACTACGAACATTTTAAATAATTAACAAAACGAAAAAATAATTTTAAATTTGTTTTTAAGAAACTTTGACGCAGCAATGGGTGTAAAACAACAAAACATTTTATTATTTGAAGGTTGTCCAGCTCACCAAAGTGACACAACATTTGTATGAACTTTGTATTTCTCTACATACCCACATCCATTTTTTCCCCAACAGGTCCCTTATCCCCTAACACAACAGATAGTGGTTTCACTGTAATGTTTTATTTGATTTGCAGGAAGAACATGTCAAAGAGCAACAGCAAGTCGCTGACATCTCTCCGCCAGAAGCTGCGCAAGTACTGCAAGGAGATGGACTCTGACCTGGCCAGGATCCGGGAACAGCCGGAGCAGGAGGACCAGGAAGATGGAGAGAAATGTAACTAACTTTACATACCTTTATCACTGTATTTTCCAGTATCTAATATTCTGACTTTGCGCTCTTTTGTAATAAAAGAACTTTATTCTTATTTATTTTAGTGTAAAGTTGACATTCATTCTTTGTATTTGAAAGTCTTAAACCATTTACCTTAAGAGAGTTTGAAATCTAAGGTGGTCATCCCATGGGTCGGTGTTGTAAAGACGCGGGAAATGTTGCGCGATGTATGTTGTATGGTCTCTGCACATAGTAGCTTGTAGCTCAGTAAACTGTACATTTCAGTATTGCAGATTTCTGTCACCTAATTAAGTCACTCTAATTTCATCTTATCATCTATGTCTGTCTTTTGTAATTATATGGATCAAGGTTTGTAAAAAATTATACTACATTTTTTACGAACCTTTGGAATGGATGCCTCTCGACTTACATTATTAATTGGGGATTGATAGTTTGTTTTTGTGCAATAATGACAAGACGACTGAGGAGACAGCCGAATGTCGCATAAAAACGCAAACGATAACAACCGACTGAATCAAATCAGTCACCGAGTGACGTCGAGGTTGTGGATTTTTTGTGATATTAATATGCTTCAATAATAAATTCTTGAGAATATTTTAGTCATTTGTAACTAAAATAAATGTTATAGATGTTAATTAGAAGTTCGTTATGTGATATCGGCGTAAGTATAAGTGAAGAGCGCCCACTGAAACCTGGTACCGCTAGCTGTATACGTGAAGTACATCGCATCTCTCCCCCTCGCCCCCCGACCCGTTTGCACTGTTTGCAGGCCCCAATACAAATAAATGGATCGGACGGCTTTCGGTATACCGCATTCGGTTTTGGTCGATTCTTTACTGACCCGTGGGACAACCGCCTGCTAGCTTTGAATTGAACTGTGAACAGTTAGCTGTGATTGAGTCAAACTGCGGATGAAAATTGGCAGGGCTAAAACTGTGTTAGATTCCACTATAAAAGCTTCTTTTTTTCTAAATGGCTCATAAAAACCTCGGAAAAATTGCATTTTGAATACTGAACACACTGGATTTGAAGTAACCGAATTCCTTTATATACTTTTAAAACCATTTGTGTTCTTCTGTATTGGCACACAACATTTGATGTTAACCGTATGATTTCTTCCCAGCCGGAGACGACTCTTCAGATTCTGAAGCCGAGGTGAAGCGCGTTGAGATTGTGCTGCCCACGGCTCCAGCCAAGGCCGCCCCGCTAATTGCGGCGCCCAAGGGGGACGGAGAGGGAGATGACGATGACTCGGAGGACTCCATTGACTGGGGATCCGACTCCTCGAGCTCGGGAGAGTCCAGCGACGAGTATGACAAGAACATCACCATCAGAGAGCGATTCTTGAAGAGGTATATGAATAATAAAAAAATTACAAATATTTTCGTCTTTTTGAAATACTGTACAATAATTGAACGAACGACTCTCAAAATTTTGTGATCCAGACATTGAATCAGAGAGTTGTGTTTAATTTGCACGCAGCATTGAAATTAATGGATAGATTTTCTCATTTAATGGGATCATGTTGTGACATTATCGTTGTGTCATGTTGTCTCGTAATTTAATTTTTTTAATGAAAATGTATTATATTTAAAGCGTTAATAATTGGTTTTCGATATCCCGGATCTATAACTCATTTGATGTATGTCTGCAGAACCACCGACCGTGATGAAGAAGATGAACAGGAGAAGAGACGCGAGAAGAGGAAGGACCGCTCCGCCCCCGGCGCCAGGAGGAAGGAGAAGAGGGAGAGAGAGGATGACGGGGAAGGAGCGTGGGAGACCGTTCGCAAGGGAGTCGCCACCACACAGGTAAACAGATTCAATACAAATACAACAAAAACAAGCTAAACAGCTCCTTATTATACTATGGTACTAAACCCTACAACTAAATCCCACTCTTATTCAAAAATCACAACAATATTATAACATTTAAATCTCAAATAAAAGCTGGATACACAATATAGGGAGATCACAAATAGAAAATATACTGATTATGAGAACAAATACAGACCGTAACCAATCAACTGCATTAAAAAACACCATGTTATATATTTATAGTTATTTCATGGTGGAGCGCAAATCTTTCGCTCGCAATTGTGCGGAGATGCGGAGTGCGATAAAGAACTTAACAAAGTAACAACGAATTGAATTTGCCTTATATTGTTTACAGGAGATGAAAGATTGGGAAAGGCCAAAGACTTGTCCCTAGGTCTGGTCCATCATAGCCTCTGGTTCCTTTAACACAGATCAGTTCAAATATAATTAAGGCAATTCCTTTTGATACTTTGTTCACATAACATATTACAGTGATGTTCACTGAGGCGGGTTAAATGTTTCACTTGACAATGTGATATTCGAAAAAATTCAGCCGAGTTTAACATTTGCGGGTATTCACAAAATGACACGAAAATTCTTCTCGGTGACCAAAATACAATGGTAATGTTCCTCTGGCCCAGATTAGCAGGAAAGGGGACAAGGGGCGAAGGGGGGGTAAGGTAAGGTAAGGGGTGAAGGGTACACATTTAAGGCTATTCAATTAAAACCTCACGCGCAACTATTTCATATTATTCAGACTACAAAATTTGAATTTGTAAATTAAATCCTCAGCACCGCAGATCCCAGTGAGGATTTCATCATCTCTATTTGTTACAAAGAAGGAAGATAATAAAACATTTATTCATTATTATTATATTTTCTCTAAACAGCATAAAACACAGTCGCTATCCGCGTCTGTCGGTTTGTGCGTTTAGTTCTACTAAACTGGATAGCCGCCAAAGATCACATACGACAGTCACATAAGATTCATATAAATGATATTCAACATTTACTAAACAGTCCATCTTTCCTCCAGGAAAAGCCTAAGATGTTTGCCAAGGATGCTGAGGTCAACGTGGCCGCCGTGGTCAAGAAGCTGACAGAGGTGGTGGCTGCCCGTGGCAAGAAGCGCACCGATCGCCGCCTGCAGCTGGAGCTGCTCCGCGAGCTGCTCGGCATCAGTGACGCACACAACCTCGGCGCGGCCGTCGCCGCTAAGCTGCGCTCTGCCATCGCTGCCGCGCTCTTTGATTACAACGCCAAGGTATCCGATGCCATGAAACCGGATCACTGGAATAAGTAAGAACCTGTTTTGGTTTGAATCTTAATTTATCTATCATATGTTATCCTAGAGCAAGGCTGCCCAACCTTTTTAACAGTTGGGCAAAATTGACGATTTTATAGTCACTGGCGGGCCACTGACTACTGACGGTTCCTATTTTTGTAACCTTAGCTTTTTTAATGTCTTGCTTTGTGCGTTTATTAAAATAATAAAATAAATAGCATCTACTGCCAAATAACGAAACAACATTTTATGTAACAAAAATCTAAATCCAAGTAATTGGTAGAATCAGTGTGATTTCTGACATTGTTTTTGTTTTAATATTTCTCCTATGTTAGGAGTCAGTTCAGATGTTGACAGTAGCAACAAATCAAACATATGTTGCTCAGTTAGAGATGTGCGGTATTTATTTTTTACAAAATTAAGATTAGAAAAAAACTTTTCACGAACATACTCATACGTTGATCCAAAACTACTTAAAAATTGAAACGCCAGTCTTCCTTTGGCACCAATTTCCAAAAATCTCCAAATTCTTCTGAAGAAGTTTGTGACTTTGAAAATTTTATTTTTTTCTAAAAGGTTTTTCAGTGCAGAATGATTTTGCAGTTCAGTGAGTTCCAACTGGATATTGGCAGGATAACTAATTATTTCAGTCAAACTGATTGTGAAAGGATATACAAAAAATTTTAAATTTTGTTTTGTACTTTCAAAGTCCTGGAATCTGCTTTCAAACTACTGTAATAAGCATCTAATTTTAGCTTCGTACTTTATGCTGACAATATTGAACTTCTCTTTCAAATCTTTGAGTATGAGATAAAGGTCAATATTTTCGTCGGCTAAACATAGTCGGAAGTGAACAATCTTTGCCTTGTAATTTGAGATTTAAAATATTGAGATAATTGGCAATGTCAACAAGAAATGCAAGATCACTCAACCCTAACCTTATTCTTGAGTAACTCACTTTCCAAAGGTAACGCCCCCTTTTCTTCTAAAAATTCCAACACCTGCTCTCTCAAGATGAAGAAATGTTTTAAAATGTTTCCCCTTGAAAGCCATCGCACAGCGCAATACAGTTGTAACTCTCCAAATTCGCTGATTTCTTCTTCAAATAAAACTCTGAATTGACGTCTGTGAAGAGCTTTTGGATGTATGTAATTTATGCAGCGAACTACCGGCTCCATTATATCATTTAACTTTATGTCCTTTGCACACAACGCCTCCTGGTGGATGATGCAATGATACGAAAATATTTTTCGATCCAAGTAATTTTTAAATTGGCTGGTACATATTTTGAAAATGGTTCACGCGGGCCACTTATAATTCGTTCACGCGCCACAATGTGGCCCGCGGGCCTGGGGTTGGGCAGCCTTGTCCTAGAGCATTGATTTATTCGGAATTAATGAAAATCTAATTCTAATTATTATTTTTTTGGTAAACTAACGTTTAAGACAAGATTTTTTATGCATAGCACAAAGTGTAACAATTATATAAAATAAATTATATAAATATATAAAATAAAGTTGGTTGTTTTCAGGTGAAAAAATGTAACAAGCAGTAATTGTTGAATGAAACACTAGTATATATTGAATTATTTCGCGGATAAGAGATAAGCCGCCATAGCTCAGTGGTCAGAGCTGTCGACCGGAAATCGAAGGGACACGGGTTCGAGTCCCGTTGGCGTCATGTATCTTTTATCAGGAGATTTTTCAATGTGGATGAGTGTTTCAGGCGAATAATTATTGCTTGTAAAATAATTGTTAATCTAATTCTACTTTACTGAGAAATTTCATAAATCCATTCTTTTGAAACTCTAGCTGGTGAATTGCGCATAATGTGAATTTATCCACAGATTCTAAATGGTGTTAGAAAGAGAAAATACCATGCTTTATATTCAAATCTTGAAGTTTGCCACAGAAGACTTAAAATGTGCACCTTTATAAAACCCAAGGTTCCGACCGAAATTTGAAATTCGTGATTCTTTTATTAATTATTTTTATATGAAACGATAAAAAGTGAGGTCACCTTTGTAATTCATTTGTCTAACAATATATGTTTGTTCTTATATATTTTTTCATGGTCAGTAAAGTTAGTTACAAAAAGAAGAGAGCCATTATAATTTTTTTTAAGGGTTGAATTTATGTTTAAAAAAATTCATATTTATTTCTAATCAAAAGCGGAAATACTCTGACCGTCTGTCAGAATATCCCCCAGGAGTTAAAAAACCATGACTTTGAGCTAACTTTTGATAAATGATCAGAACACTCAATAAAGTCGGATTATTTAAAAATCCTTTTTACTTTTGTCAGCATTCTAATGAATATTTTGTTGTCACCAGGTTGGTAGAGTGCGTGTCGGAGCTGGTGGAACTCCTGGTGGCGCACACGGAGCTGGAGATGTCGGAGACGCTGGCTGAGGAAGCGGAGGAGCTGAGCGTGCCCCCACTGCGGGTGCGGGGATGTGCCGTCACCGCCGTGGAGAGGCTGGACGACGAGTTCATCAAGCTGCTGAAGGAGTGCGATCCTCACTCCAACGAATACGTGGACAGGTGAGATGTCATTACTTGTTACTCGCTACTTATCGAATAACGCCTTAGAGGCCTTCATCAGGTCTATTCATCGACCGGTTGCTTATTTGAATGTTTGATTCCAGGTTGAAGGACGAAATCCGAGTTGCTGCCATCATTGACCGCGTGCAGGTGTACGCAGAGAGGCGCGGCGTGGCAGAAGAAATGTGCCGAGTGTACCTGAGGAAGATCGACCATCTGTACTACAAGTTCGACCCCAGCGTGCTGAAACACAAGGCTGTAAGTTTCAAATATAATTTCTTGTCTTTTTTGAGTCTTATTTTGTCAAATTCTTTTGAGAATTTAAATTTATTTATTAATGCCCTAGCAGGCTTTTACATGAAATTAATGCAAGTGATACAGTTGCGTTAACTATTTGTTTTACAGAGTATTGATTTATAAAATAAGTAATGTTACAAAGCATAACGCATGAGTTAAGCACATGTGAAATAATATAGAAAACTCACTTCTCTAAAATGAGAAATTAAGATTAACGAATTAAATTAAATAGCGTAAAATATAAAATGAAATATATTTAAAAAAAATTAAAAATAAAGAAACAATGTTTATCACTACAGAGTGGTAAACATCTTACATTTCAGAAAAGTAATTACATATGAAGATTTCATTTCATCACTAATATGGAATCTGACTAAAACATGTCTTACTACATTCCCAAATCTATTACCATAATTAATTCATCTAAGACACGATCAATTGATTTCATTCCAGCTTGGAGATACGAAAGTTATTAAAATATCAGAAGTTATGAATAAAGATCTTATTAACTAATTATCTCTCTTTTTAGAGTCAAAAAGTACAGGGGGATTGCTAATGTACACGTACCTATTGTAGGTAGTATTTCATTTTGAAATTATCTGTATTTTAGTATTTTTAATTTTTACGTAGCCATTTGGGGATTAGGAATGTCAATCTATAAATAGATCCGCCAGTATAACAATTTCTTGTTTACTTTGTGTCAATATTGGTTTGGCTATCGACTGCGCAACCATGCTCAGGATAGGGATATAAAATCATCGGCAGTTAAGACCCCCAGGTTATTTATGATTAGAATCAAACTCAATCAGGGGCACCTCAGTAATTAATACATTGTATTTTTCCAGGGAGAGATCGATGCATCCATCGAGACGTCTATGCACGTCATGGAGAAGCTGTGCAAGTTCATCTACGCCAATGACGCCACCGACAGACTGCGTACGCGTGCGATCTTGTGCCACATGTACCACCACGCACTGCACGACAATTGGTTTAAGGCGCGCGACCTGTTGCTCATGAGCCATCTCCAGGAAACCATCCACCACTCGGATCCCAGCACACAGGTAACCATTCATTCACCTGTCATCATCACAGCGCTGTTTTTTTCCCTAGGTTTGCCTCTGGGTCGCTTCCACTGGGGCACCCATTTCGTTCATTCACATTATAAGATTAATATTGAACACTGCTGTTAGGGAAAAAGGCATACCAAGCAGGTAACGGAGTTGGCTTCCTGGCTGCAAACTCCTTTGATAACTACACTTTTTATTGTGTGGATCCTTTATGTTGATTTCTGATTTGCACTAAGGCGATATTTAAGGCCAAGTATAATAGGTACCCTGTTCAGAACGAAACTACAACAATGCCCCCCAGCGGAGAAACTAGGTTTTACTAGCCATTTAAAGACAGTTCTGTACTAAAAAAGTTCTGTTGAAATTCGTAAGATGTCACTAATTATAACTGACTTATATTGTATGTCAATATTTGATTTTTTAAAACACTTTCCCACTGCAGAAGGCTCCGCGCTGACATAAAAAATACAATAGGTAGGTACCTAGGTAGGTACATCAATGTGCTCTGACCGTAATAAAAAAACGTGCTTGAAGACTATTCAAGAGTAAAAAATGCATGTTTTGAAGGATAACAAAAAAACATGCTTTTTGTAAGCTTTTTTTTAATAAGGATCATAGAAGAAAACAACGGTGCCTAAGTAAATAATATGTAATGCATTATTAAAAACAATGTCATGACACAAGTAAAAATAAATTACTACTAAATTGCTACTTATAAATTCACATATTTATAAGTAGCATGTGATAAAAAAAAATTTAAAATTTAAAAAATATGGGATTCGAACCCGGGTCCTGCATAACGAGTGTCGAACACTCTGCCTCTAGACCGCAAAGAGAGGTATCTTGCGCGACGAGAACCGCGTATACGACGTGTACTCCTCAATTGACTTGTCCCGCGCAATTTTAAATTTTGAAAAACTCACTTACGGCTGTTTTTTTACTAAAAAAACTTGTCAAGCACATCTGCGAGGGTAATTAGTCGCGTTATCGGCCTTGAGTCACTTGACGGTCATGAGTCGGTTTTACTCCGGTCCTTGAAAATGCATAACGCGCGTAAAGAAGTTTCACTTCAATATATAAAAATCGTATGTAAAGTACATTAAATTTGAAATAAAAATTATGAACGTATATAGCATGTACCAAATAAGAATCAGCTAAGCACACCTCATAATAAATGTAATATTATTTTACTTATACAATAAAAAATTGTTAAGACGAATCGTATCAACCTAACTCGATGAACATCTCTGATGCCTGTCCTCAAAATCAATGACAAAACATATTTACATAATATACACAAGTGTGTGTGCGCATGTCCACGTCGAAAACTAACACATGTATAAACACGTGCACAGCAAGACCGTTTGTCAATTTATAAAAAATTACTGGCAAACTTCTTCGTATATACAAGTAGGTATTATCTTCGCTGACTGATGACACGCAAGATTTTGTTGAAAATTCCAAGTGTCGTTCCGTGATTAACGCCATCTGTCGACATATTTAAAAATAAGCCTTCAGTTCTAATTTCTGCCGTTGTAGCTGAATTAATGTCGCCACTTTACGGCAACATAATTTATTATTTTAATAAACTCGAAACTCTTAAACAAATGGTAATTTAAAAATGTGAAAATAATTTTAAAAAGTGGACAAAAATAATAGAAACTATTCCTCGTTCCTTTTTTTAGAATAAATTTAACCAAAGTTTAGTAAACCGCATTTACAAAAACATTAAAGATAGTGCTTAGGAAATAATTATACCACAACCTTATTCTTTTTTTTTTTTTTAATTTCTGAACGAAGTCTTGAAGAAAAACCTTCAAGGTATTTTTTGATATATTCAAAATTTAAAAATATTTTTTGAACAATACGAAAGGACGGCCATAAAAAGGTCATATTTCTGATTTAATTTTGATAAATGCTAAGTCTTTATAAATAATAAAAATATATAATATTTTTTTTTCCGGCTAAGAACATCATATTTACCGTATTGCGTAATAATATGTTCATTATTTTGAATTGATAAATTACTAGACACCGCCTTAAAGAAACAACTCTATTGCAGTTGGTTACAGTGAAACCATCTTCGTGTTTGTTCAGACAGATGCATACAGTGGAACTGTAAATTTAGGTTTAATATTTGGAGGTTTCCTTTACAATGTGTTTACCTGGAAGATCACTTGTATTTTAATTAGTTAATTATTCAGGGTGGCCACAGACCTGGAAAACCGGGAAAACCGGGAATTATCAGGGAATTTTACCGAACCGGGAATTATCAGGGAATTTTACCGAACCGGGAATTATCAGGGAAATGTCAGGGAATTTCAAAATATTCTTAAAATATCAGGGAATTCCAAAAATAAAACGAAATTCGTTATTTACGATTTGTCCCAAAGTTGTGTTTTATTACTTTTACTTGCGGCGTGTGTAACAAAAGATATGCCGACAAAGACAAACTAGATAAGTAGGTATTTTTTTATTATTATTTTCATAAATAGCCCTTGCAACACAATCGTGTCGTTAACCACCCGCCTTGGTTTTTCCCCTATACTATGTAGGTGCGAAATCTGTAAAGAAAAAGCTAGCAAAGTTACAACAAAGTGTCAAAAGGGTCGGACACCCATTACGGTCGTAATAAAATTTAAAGATCATCATTATCAACATTTTTACAAAGTGTCAATACAGTAGAAACTCGTTAATTCGAAATCCACGGGACATCAAAAATCAAATTTCGAATTAACGAATTCCCACGTAATTCGAATTTTTATGAAAAAAAAAAAAAAAAAAATACGCCGAAAATCGATTTTCTCGGCCGCCTCTTCAAATCCGGGTGGTATTTTAGTTATAAATTCGTATTAATACCAATTATTTCTTTATTTTCGCGGCCGATTACCGTAGCGGCGGGCCCTTTAAATTCAGATATTCGCAATAAATTCGTAAAAATGCTATATATTTACGCGTAAATCGAGATTTCGCTGCCGATTTCGGTCGCGGCCTACCCTTTAAATTGAGATATTCGTAAAAATACGATATATTTCCGCGTAAATCGAGATTGCGCGGTAATTTTCCGTCGCGGCCGGCCCTTTATTTCAAATATCTGAATTTAAATTCGTAAAAATACGATATATTTCCACGTTAAACGAGAATTCACGGCCGTATTCCGTCGCGGCCGGCTCTTTAAATGCAGATATTCGAAATAAATTCGCAAAAATACGATATATTTCCGTCTAAATCGAGAATGCGCGGCCGATTTCCGTCGCGGCCGACCCTTTAAATTAAGATATTTGATGTAAATTCGTAAAAATATGAAATATTTCCGCGTAAATCGATTTTATCGGCAGTTTTTCGTTGCGGCCGGCCTTTTAAGTTCAGATATTTGAAGTAAATTCGTAAAAATATGTCATATTTCGGCGTGAATCAAAATTTTTCGGCCGATTTCCGCCGCGCCGTATTTTTTAACTCGGATATTCGAAGTAAAGTTAGTAAAAATACGATATCCGCGTAAATTGAAATTTCGCGTCCGATTTCCGTCGCGGCGGGCCCTTTAAAATTCAGATATTCGAAATAAATTCGTAAAAAAACGATATATTTACGCGTAAATCGAGATTTCGCGGCCGATTTCCGTCGCAGCGGGCCATTTAAATTCAAATATACGAAATAAATTCCTAAATATACGATACATTTACGCGTAAAAAGATATTTTGCGTCCGAGTTTCGTCACGGCCGACCCTTTAAATACAGATATTTAGTGTAAACTCGTAAAACTACGACATATATCCGCGTAAAACGTATTTTTGCGGCCCTTCAAACTCGGATATTCGAAATAAATACAACATTCCAGTGTAAATCGATTCAGATTTACAAAATAATAATACTAATTAGGACGATGTATAACCACGTAAAAATACATTTTTCGGCGTTTTACCGCCACGGCTAGGAAATATTATGATTTATTTTCGCAAAAATCAAATTTTTTCGAATTTCACGAACACATTTTCGTGCGCGGATAAAAATAAATTTCGAATTACGAATTAAAAAAAATTTTGTATGAAAAAATTTTTCTGTGGAAATTTTTTTGGCGAAAGATTCGAATTACGCCTTTTTTCGAATTATCGGGGTTCTACTGTACTTACTTTTGTTTATTTGTCTATTTTTGTCTGGTTTTTTCATTTGTACACAAATTGTCTTCAGGCGAAATATCATAAATTTGTAATAAGTGTATTTTGTTTTGAATAGATCAGGGCTTCCCAAACTTTTTTCAACTGTGACGCCCTTGGGAAGTTGCCATATTTTTGCGACGCCCCCCCCCCTCCCGGTGACTAAAAATCTAAGCCCTCCGCCGCTCATTTGTACCAAGCCTAGTATTTTGAAGCCCCCCCCCCTGAACGGGTCACGTAGTATGGGTACGTTACCTAATAACAATTTGTCAGAAAAACTCCAAATAGTATCTATATTTTTTATTAGAAAATAAAGAACACAACATAAAAACAAAAATGGAAGCAAACAAAAAAGAAAAAAAAGCAATTTTTTTGTTTGGTATTAATGAGAAGGATGTGCTTGCTTTTCTGAGCATAGTTTCTCAAAACGAGGTTGAAGTTTCGAAATCGCCACTCTCTAAATTTATTTTTGATCTGTACTTATTCTTAATTACTGCAACTGCAGAGAAACCTGTCTCACACAAGTATGATGTCGCAAACGGTAATAAAACCCTTAACGCTGCAGTGCTGATGGAACAATATTCTTGATAAACTGAGCTCCGAAATTCAAGTAGCTTATCCTTATTAAATTGCAGCTTAAGGCTGGAGTCACAGGACAATTCTATTAATTGTTCTTCTTCTGCTGTTGAAAGTGTTGATGGTGAGGTCGACTGGAAAGGGTTTCTAACCCAGTCATATTGCTCCAGATGCGCGGCGGTGTGAAGTGGCGCGGGACTCAGTCGCTCCGAAGTGTGCGTGTGGAAGACGCTATAAAGATTGCCTCACGACGCCCCTGGGATGATCCCGCGGCGCCCCGGGGCGTCGCGACTCACAGTTAGGGAAGCCCTGGAATAGATCATTGTGGTGCAAGGAAATTATAAATGCTTTAGATGACGGAATTCCCTTTATTTATGTATCTGTTCTAATTTTCTGGCGTAGATGAAAATCGTGTTTCAAAAATAAAATTTTGATGATATGTCCTTATACCAAATAAAACATATCAGGGAAAAATATAGAAACTGCCCTGGAAAACCTGGAATTATCAGGGAATTTTTAAATCCGTTTTTTGTGGCCACCCTGTTATTGTTTGTTGTATTTCCAGATCCTGTACAATCGTACCATGGCCAACCTGGGTCTGTGCGCTTTCCGCCACGGGAACATCAAGGACGCCCACGCTTGCCTCGTGGACCTCATGGTCACCACCAAACCAAAGGAGCTGCTCGCTCAGGGTCTGCTGCCTCAAGTAAACACAATTCTATTTATTCCTTCAAATATACTGTGAAACTAACATTCACTTTTAAAATGATTTAAACTTATGCTGTATCATAGTACATTCGAACATTATTGAAAATTAGGTAAAGTTGCCGAATTCCGCTGCACGCTTAATAAGCAAACATATAATATTTATTTTTCGGAATAACTTTATTGAGTAAAACCTCAAATTGTAATATTTAAATATTGAAGACAATATTAGTGATTTCTAAACGAAAATCTGAAACAGAAAAATCAGAAAAGGAAACGGTCCCGGATGTGACCGTTTCCTTTTCTGATTTTTCTGTTTCAGATATTCGTTTAGAAATCACTAATATTGTCTTCAATATTTAAACATATAATAGATAACACTTAGTTTCAACTAATTATTACAAGAAACGACCATTTATGTCGGGGGAGATGGTAAAAAATTAAAGTTCCATTTTTTCTAAATCAATACAAAAAAATAGAATAATTTTACCTACCAATAAAATTTATATTTTGTTTCCATCGATGCCTGGAATCCATTATGAGAGAGAGAGCTTGCTCTTTCGCCCTTTTTATTTACGTTTCGCGCGTGTTTATTCCCTATATTTGCCCCTTTTCTCCACTTGCCACACTTTCTCTCCCTACTGGCAACACTGTAGTGACGCGCATTTCAGGTCACGTGATGTTTTTGTTCATATGACTCGTAATGCACCAGGTAGGGATTACCTGGATTCCAGGCATCGATGGAAACAAAATATAAATTTTATTGGTAGGTAAAATTATTCTATTTTGTGTTCCTTATCGATGCCTGGAATCCATTATGAGATGTGTCTGCTCTCACCTGGTGATCTGAAACTTGCGTTATATGTGATGCTATTTAACCACTCGGAACATTAGAACGTCAAAAGACGTAAATATGATAGCGGTCAAGACATTAGTACGTCTTTTCACGTAAACGCGCGAGATTTTACAAAAATCGATTTATTTCCATCACTAGTATACGGATTGCCATGATTTAAAAAACAGAGTATCGATAATGAATAACGCTACGCGTCTGCATTCAAGAATATCTATGGAATGTAGAGGTGCATTATCTGAGTCGATTGAATCTGTCATCTTGTTCGTTCATAATTTATTGCGTTTTTAAATAATTTATTAAAAACATTTTAGTTTGGACGGTTAATATTTTGAGGTGACTAATAGTTTTTAATTATATTTCTTCAATATATAAAGTGTTATTTCTTTATGATACTCAGAAAAAAGTACATTTTTCACAGCTTTGAAATAATGGTCAGCGATTTTTACACATTTTTGACGTTTTCAGAAAATGTATATTTAGACACGCAAATATTTACGTATAACAAAACAATACGATAGTGAATTTCATAATCTTTCCAAAACATTTTTTAGAATGAGGCTACGTTTCCCAAAACGTGAGTTATGAAGCTTTTAACAAAACTCGTGAATAACACAAAAATTTTCGCGTTTTGACAGTTCGCAAAGGAACACAAAGTAAATAAAAGTCCTTTTCTGAGAGGTTAAACTGGAGTAAAGAATGGAGCCATTGAGCACTGGAGGTGTTCGCTAACCGAGTGAGCGACCTCCCTTCGGTAGAATTTCCGGAAGGTGTGCTCAGATTTCCAATTCCCTCTTGTGAGTATCTCCTCTATAGGATAGTCTTCCAACCAGTTTAGAGAGGCTACAGCCGAGCGTACACTTCCTGGGGTTGCGTGGACTCCTGCTTCTCTGAGGACTGATTTAATCCACCCCCCTATTATTGTCTGCGTTGCAGGTTTTGCCTCTCCTGATGTGGTCACAAACAGGTCCTTTAGTAGCGGCCCTCTTCTGGCTTTAGAGAGAGCAACAACTTTCCTCAACCATTTAAGTGGGTTGATGTTGTCTTTTTCTGAACCCGTCAATTTCCAGCCTGACTGTTTGTGCTTGGCTGAATCGGTCTTTGCTCCGAAAACTGGCCACAAGGTGATCGTATTCCTCTTGTCGATAAAATGGTCTGGGGTAACTCTTAGGAGAGTTAAATCATGAACTCTCCTGCCTGACGCCAAGACGAGAAGTATTGCTGCCCTTCATGATGCTTCAAATAGTGAGTCTTCTGCGGGGGGGTTCTTGACCAACCAGTCTACCACCTGTCTTGGGTCCCAGATGGGGGCTTTCTCTTTGATTCCTCGTGCCATTGAGATTGCCTTGAGAACGTGTCTCACCAGAAAATCAGAACTGATTTTTCTCGCATTCTGAGCTGGGCCGCAAAATGTGACGATGGCTGATTTGTGGACCTGAATGGTCTTAGGGGCTAGACCTTCTCGAACAAATAAGTGGGCTAGATACCTGGCGACCATTGTTGGTGGGGGATTGTTGACATCCACGCCGTTCTGCGTGCCCCATCTACGCCACCTATCCCATGCAGGTTTGTAAGTCTTCAGTGTAGACTCTCTCCAGGATGAGTTGAGGAGTTGGCGTTCTTCCCGACTCCAAGATGTGAGGGCTTGATCCCACCCGCAATTCTCCACACCTCTAGTTCCAGATCCTGGATCCTGGGAGGGGGCAGTCCTGTCGACGTGTCTATTAGGACTCCCTCTAGACTTTGCAGGCGCATTGGGGGTTCGTCTGTTCGCTGTTTTAGGTCGCTTCTCCAGAAGGTCCTCTCCCATTTTGGGGCGACTAGCAGAAACATGCCCCTTGCCTGATTTAAGTGTGCGAGCACTCTCGGAACGAGATTTGGCGGAGGGAATACCCATGCTAGATTGTAGTCCCAAGGTCGACTGAACGCGTTGGGAAAGCAAGCTGAGCAGTCGCTTGAGTCTCTGGATACGTAGGTTGGTACCCCGTGAGCCGTGGCTGAAGCGAACAAGTCTATTTGAGGGCAACCCCATTTTCCAAATATCTTTTCCGTCACCGGACTTAGTAGGTGCCACTCTGGGAGCTGTGCGCCCCGAGAGAGACAACAGCAACAACTGTCTTGTTGTCCGTCTGTAGTAAGACATTTGTCCCTGCCAGGAGATGAGCTTGGTCTTTGATGACCGCTAACACGGCGTATGCTTCCTTCCGGTTTGAGTGCCATAGTGTCTGCTCCCTCCCCATCCTGTGTCCGCTGCATCTGTCGTCAGGAAGTGATGGAATGGGAGGGGTTGAATTGGGCTCGTCCTTCCGATGGCCCCTAGCCACCACTGTATGTCCTGCAGTGCTGCGGCGGACAGAGCAACCGGCCGAGACGGTTTCAGATGCTGTATGTGGCGGCTGAACCTCTGCAGTCTGCGGCAATGCAAGCGACCACGAGGGATCACGAAATTTGCAAATTTGAGTCTTCCCAGGAGACCTAGAGCCTGCCTGGGAGAGCAACTGCCGACTTCCAAGGGAACCTGTAAGGCTTGGCGTAGACCAGAGCACTTGCGGTCGGAGAGAGACTTTTGGTCTGCTCTCATGTCCCATGTTATGCCCAGGAACTCTAACTTTTGCGTGGGCGTCAGGATGCATTTCTCCAGGTTTATGCACCAACCTAGTTGTTGAAGTGTGTGCACTATAGTAACGACTTGGCGGGCCAGGTGTTCTCTGCACTGGTTTGCTACTAAGAAGTCGTCTAGGTAGACTACTGTCCTCAGTCCCTTCCTTCTTAGCAGCTCCGCTACCCAGTTTGAGAGCAGCGAGAAGATCCTTGGCGCTGATGACAGGCCGAAGGGCAGACACGTCATCTGAAGGAGTTCTCCATCGTAGACGAGGCGCAGGAATTTCCGGTGTGATCTTGCGATAGGCACGTGGAAATAAGCCTGGGAGAGGTCTACTTTTATCATCCAATCGTCGGGTTGGAGGAATTCCGGAACCCGAAAATAGCTGAAATGTTTGAAGGGCTTTGAATCTATGAAGACGTTCAAGGCCTTCAAGTTGAAGATGGGTCTGTAGGTGTGGTCTGATTTGGAGGTAAGGAACATACCTGACAGGAAGCTCGGGGAGTCGTCTGCTGCCTCCAGAATCTTTGACGCTTTCATCATTTCGATGTGCGCGGTCATGTCTGAAGACGACTTTGTCCTGAAATTCTGTCTGAGCTCGGCCGACGGGAGAGCCAGAGGAGGTTTGGACACAAAGTGAATCCTTGCTCCTTCCAGGATGTTCAGGATTAGTGGTGACGCCCCCAACTCCCTCCACACCTCCCGATATGCCTTCAGGCGTCCTCCCCAGAAAGGCTCTGGCCTCCAGTCACCTCCATCGCCTCCTACCCCGATCGCTAGTCGCCTTGCGAGAGGGCTCTTGCTTCTTGGTGGGCTGGCGATGTGTCCTATCTTTCTCTGGCCTAGGAGCGGGTCGAAAGGGCTTTCTAGGGAGTGAGGGTGGAGCTTCCCTCACCGGCCTTGCCATTTGTGAGGTAGAGGGTTGTGGTTGACGGGGGGTATAGGACGAAGGTGCGACACTGACAACCTTGTCTCGTCCCCCGTTTGCCAAGATATAGGCCGCAAGTTCCTCTTTATTAAAGAGGTGACTAGAGCTCGGTGGGATCCTGGCGAGGCCTTCCCTGGTAAAGGGGTCTGTTATTCCCTCCAACAGGGCCTTTCGCCTACTTTGGAGACACTCAGTTCGCCTTCCACATACAATTTGTAGGACGTCGTCCGTGATCCTACTGTATGGGGATTCCTTGGCGAACATCTCCTGGATTTTCTCGAACAGGGTCGAAGGGGTCAAGCAGGTGCCGGGATCGGCTGCCCAGTTTACCAGCGTCTGCATATTCCCTTTTACTGCCTCCGTTTGTGATAAGATGGCATTCGAGAGAGCTCCCAGGGAACGATCCAGGGCTGGTGCAAAAGAGCTGTTCTTGTCGAGCCTCTTCAGCTTTTCATTCACCTCCAGCTCTACGAAGGCAGGCGTGGCGGTGTAAGCCTTTTGGGTTTCGGCATAGCGAACCCGCGACCATTCCTCCGAGTTAAAATGTTGAAGAGCCGAAATAACTCCCACTCTTCTCGCGTCCGCTTTCGGGATCGGTGCCTCTTTCACCACGGTGCTCGGGTTTCCGAACTCCAGAATGTTCTTCTGGGCGGCTAGGCTGGCGGGTAGTTCTATGAACCCCGATACTTCCCGCCGTATACCTTCAGCGGGGGCTTCTCTCCCCGGAAATTCCTCGAGTTCTACGCGACTGCCCATTAGGGCGTCCGTCAGAGCGGACACCTGTTGCGTCAGTCGTTCAACTCGCGTGTCCAGGTGTCTGTAACCCCTCTGACTGGACGAAGAATCGGAGTCCGAATCCTCGCGTCGGCGCTTTCGGGAATCTTGCGTTTGGTCGCTGTTGCCGACCGACGCCGCGTCATTATTTTCGATGTCACTCATTTTCGCAACAATCACAATTAAAAGACGACAAAACACTGATAAACACGATAAAACTATGAGTTAATTTCTCGCAAACAGTATATTTATTAAGGCTAGGGAATAAACTATGATTTTTGCACTTAAAGTTGGTTTTTAAGCACAGCACAAACACGAAACGTACTTAAGGCGCGAAAAAACGGCGTCATATGAACAAAAACATCACGTGACCTGAAATGCGCGTCACTACAGTGTTGCCAGTAGGGAGAGAAAGTGTGGCAAGTGGAGAAAAGGGGCAAATATAGGGAATAAACACGCTCGAAACGTAAATAAAAAGGGCGAAAGAGCAAGCTCTCTCTCATAATGGATTCCAGGCATCGATAAGGAACACAAAATAATAATTTTTACTTATTTTTTTGTTATTTGTTTTTGGGGTGTCATGCCGTGTTGCGCTAATGTGAAGGCACATCTGCTCTGATGATGGACACTGTAACGTTGTCCGAAACGTTGGCTAAAGAAGGAGTTAGCGCAAAACGGCATAACACCCCAAAAACAAATAACAAAAATACTTTTGGCCGTGAAAATCTTAAATAATATTTCATCTGACTTTGGTCTTAAGTTATGTTTCAAGGTTGGGAAATACGAATAAATTATTAAAATAACCCAAACTGAGAACCTATTTGTGCTTGTTTTCCATCTCCCCAGATGTAAATAGTTGTTTCTTGTAGTAATTAAGTTGAAACCAAGTGTTATTTTAAAAAAAAGAGTATTCTAAGGAACGGATGCATGAACTTTTTTCATGCAAAACTTAAATTTGGTTATTTTAGTTATTTTATTCTCCAAATTATAACAAACGCCATTTCCCCCCAGCGTCAGCACGAGCGCTCCAAGGAACAGGAGAAGATCGAGAAACAGCGCCAGATGCCTTTCCACATGCACATCAACCTGGAGCTGCTGGAATGCGTGTACCTGGTCTCCGCCATGCTGATCGAGATCCCCTACATGGCCGCCCATGAGTTCGACGCCCGCAGGAGAATGATCAGGTCAGAATAAAAAAAAATACACACTTTTGATATACTGTAGATCAGAGGTTCCCAAATTGGTCTATATGGACCCCCAGGGGTCGATATCAGCTTGCTGGGGGTCTATGTCAGCGAGAAAAAAATTTGGGGTTACATACGAGCAGACCCCCATTTACCTCAACTCAACATTAAGGAGTTCCGTAAATGACACAATAGACCTAACACAAATATATTATAATAGACTGAGAAATTACTTATTTGATATTTGCATTTTTATATTTCGTAAAGTTGTTAATTGAGGTATATAAATAGAATCTTTCCTTTACGTTCCTTTTCTCATCAGAATTAATATATTCAAGCAAAACATTGCACATTGGAAGCCGCGAATTTTCCTAGTTCCCCAACATGTTTTTGAAAAACATCCAGGGTAATACAGTAGAACCTCGTTAATTCGAAATCCAGCGGACATCAAATTTCGAATTAACGAATTCCCACGTAAATTTTTTTATTTTTTTTTTTATTTTTTTATATTTACTCCACACAGGAGGCCCTGAAGAAAATAATTTCCCTCAGGGCCTATGTCATCTTTGGGGATGCTGTGTGGAGGGTCTTTTTGTGGAGAGGAAGGAGTGAACATGGGTCTTGAAGAGTCCCATGTTGTAGGAGGGAGGAAACACAGAGGCCGGCAGTTCGTTCCACAGCCGAGCTGTTGAACTTAAGAACGAATCGTAGAAGCGACCCGTTCTCATGTGACAAGTGTCAACTGTGTACAAATGTTGGGCACGCGTTTGGCGTGTATCCCGACTACGCACCGGTGCCGAAGGGATCAATGACGCTAGTTCCTCAGAGCATCTTCCATTGTAATACCGATAGAACAAGGACAGCATACCTACCTGACGCCTGTGCTCTAAAGATTGCAGTCCGTTTGTTAAGATTGGGGAATCTATCAAACGGACCGCCCGTTTCTGCACAAAGTCAAGGGTTTTTTTCAGGTATTTTGGGGCTCCAGACCAGAGATGGCTGCCAAATTCGACAGTAGGGCGCACTTGCGATTTGTACAGGGTGAGCAGTTGTGTACTTTTAAAGTATCTGCGGGCCCTGTACAGTACGCCCAGCTTCTGAGAGGCCAACTTTACTCTGGCTTCGATGGAGCCCCCGTACCTGAGCTGGTCACTTATAGTTACACCAAGCATATCAATGGAAGGCCTGTTCGGAAGATTGCTTCCGTTGAAGGAGACTAGATTATCATTTGGATCCCTTTTAGACGTAATCAGACAGGATTGGGTCTTTGAAACATTAAATTCGACGAGATTATTATTACCCCAGGAGGAAATACTCTCGAGATAACCGTCCATTCTCTGCTTCAAAGCCCTCCGAGCCGTTGGAGTTTGTGTGCCCTTTGGGGGCTTGTCAAACAAAAAGCTATCATGAACTGTACTGTCATCCGCGTAACAATGAATTGGTGCACATGTCAAAAGGTCATTGATGTGCAACAAAAACAAAGTCGGAGACAGAACCGATCCCTGTGGGACGCCAGCATTTATGGAGTGCGAGGAAGAGGTGAAACCGTCAGCAACCGCCTGAATCGACCTATCCCTTAAAAAGTCAGCAATCCACGTACACAGGGATGCGGGAAGTCCGTAAGAATGCAAATACCAATTATTCCCGTTTAAATTGAATGTTTGCAGCCGATTTCCATCGCGATTGGCCCTTCAAGTTTAGTTATTCTAAGCTAATTCATAAAAATACCACACATTTCCGCGTAAATCAAATTTTCGCGGCCGATTAACGCTGCGGTCGGCCCTTTAAACTCGGATATTCGAAAAATACGAATAATTATGCGTAAACCGAAATTTCGCGGCTGACTTCGGTAGCGGCCGATCCTTTAAATTCAGATACTTTAAGTAAATTTCGTAAAAAATACTATATTTTCTGCGTAAATTGAAATTTCGGAGCCGATTTCCGTCGCGCCGGATCTTTGAAATTCAGATATTCAAAATAAATTCGTAAATGCGATATATTTATGCGTAAATTGAAATTTATCGGCTGATTTCCGTCGCGGCCGACCCTTTAAATTCAGATATTTTAAGTAAATTTCGTAAAAATACGTCATATTTTCGCGTAAATCGAAATTTTAGCGGCCGATTTCCGTAGCGACGGATCTTTTAACTCAGATATTCGAAGTAAATTTAGTAAAAATACAATATATTTCCGCGTAAATTGAAATTTTGGAGCCGATTTCTGTCGCGCCGGATCTTTGAAATTCAGATATTTGAAATAAACTCGTAAAAATGCGATATATTTACGCGTAAATCGAAATTTCGCAGAAGACTTTCGTCGCGGCCGACTTTTAAATTCAGATATTTATAATAAATTCGTAAAAATACGATATATTTCCGCGTAAATTGAATTTTCTCGGTAGATTTTCGTCGTGGCCGGCCTTTTAAATTCATATATTTGAAGTATATTTGTAAAAATATGTCATATTTCCGCGTAAATTGAAATTTAGCTTTCGAATTCCATCGCAGCCGACCCTTTGAATTCAGATATTTGATGTAAATTCATAAAACTACGGCATATTTCCGCGTAAAACGAATTTTCTCGACCCTTCAAACTCGGATATTCGGAATAAATTGGAACAAATACGACATTCCAGTGTAAATCGATTCCGATTTACAAAATAATAATACTAATTAGGGCGATGTATAACCACGAAAAAATACGCTTTTCAGCATTTTACCGTTATGCTGTATTTAGATTCAGATTACGAAATTTTAGATTTACGCGTTTTTTCGAATTATCGGGGTTTGAATTAACGGGGTTCGACTGTATTTGATTAATGGGTAACATTCACTTGAATTCTCTGAAAGATTTCCAATGGAGGGTGTTAGATGTAAATTGTGAGATATTCTCGTTGCATTAGGTCGGTAACAATGCCATACAAAGGAACGACTCTTTATTATGTATCTCTTAATAGTATAAAACAAAGTATTATATACAGTATCCGCATCTGTCTGTTTGTACGCTTAGTTCTTCTAGACTATGCAACGGAGTTTGATAGGGTTTTCACTATCATTTAGAGAATTTATTCCGGAAGGTTTATATATATATAATACATGGATATCATATTTATTGAAAGTAGAGAAAAGTCGAGCAACGTCGGGTACACGTCATGCCAGTCTCAATATTACCACAGAAAATTAAAGTTTTGATGATATTCCAGGAACAAGCGTACTTGTATCTTGTTCCTGTTGTATCCTCTCCCTCTCTCATAAATATACATTGGAAGTTGAATGTTAATGTTTCTTTTTTAGTAAGACGTTTTACCAGAACCTGCGTGCTTCTGAGCGCCAGTCCCTGGTGGGCCCGCCGGAGTCGATGCGGGAGCACGTGGTGGCGGCCGCTAAGGCCATGCGCCACGGCAACTGGCAGCTATGTCACACCTACATCGTCAACCCCAAGATGAACGCCAAGGTAACAAACATACGCTTTCACATACAATACCAATCAACTGTGTAGAATCAGATATTATCTCTATCCTGACGATTGATATTTTTTCTCATGTTAATGGAAATGTCTCCTTGCTCCAGGTATGGGACCTGTTCTACCAGGCTGACTCCGTGCGCTCCATGCTGCTGCGGCTGATCCGCGAGGAAGCGCTGAGAACCTACCTGTTTACCTACAGCAACGTGTATGCTTCTGTCAGCCTCAAGGCGCTGCAGGAAATGTTTCAGCTACCTCCCCCGGCTGTTCACTCGCTGGTCAGCAAGATGATCATCGGTAAGTTGGCTGGCTCCTTTTAATGACTTATATTCTTCTTCTTCTTTGCCTCATTGCTGAAGATCCTAACCCCCAATCCAACACCCCCAATCAACCAGACTCTTACACTCTCTATGGTCCTGCACTGCATGAAGAGCCGCGGGCACCTACATTTATCGGTAATCTTTCTCTACTTCTGCTGTTTTCAATTTTGCCATTGACCAAGAGCTTATGCAGGTTTGATTTTGGTGAATGACTTGTTCAAAGCATCTTGGTATACATTGTAGGGTAGTCAGTTGACAGATGCCAAGCTCTTCCAGGATGGATAAATTGGTGTGCCTGACTTTCCATGGTATCCTTGGAGGGTCAGTGTATCTTTTGCATTAGATAACACAGGTTAAATTGATGTTAAATAAGTCGCTTGTAACGTACATAACAGACTCACCTCTCCAGTTCATGTGTTTGTACATTACACGCAACTGGTTTAATGCCGCGTTACTTGACACAAAAGATACACAGTCTCACCTCCCTGAGCATTTCCCTTTGCTCTAAGTGTCAAAGTGACAAGTGTCTCTAAAGGTTTTGACACCATGTAGAAATATGGGAAAGATCGGCGACTAACCTCGTAAATTATTGACGATCATAACTTCTCCAGGCGAAGAACTCCTGGCTAGCATGGACGACCCCAGCGGCTGCGTGGTGCTCCACCGCTGCGAGCCATCACGTCTGCAGGCCCTGGCTCTGCAGCTGACAGACAAGCTCTTCAACTTTGTGGACTCCAACGAGAGGATCTTTGAGATGAAGCAAGGGACCTTCTTCCAGAGAGGGGGCGGACAGGGAGGCGGCGGACGCGTGAGTATTCTGTTGCTTTACCATCGATGATAATATTGTAATATAAATGGTCAACTAACTTATATAGCGCCGTTTTGTGATTAAATTTTTATGGGCGCATTTTGAATGTTGATAAAATTTGTCCTGTTGAATCATAGAAATAAGTCTCGTCATGAGGGGTGACGAATATAGCATTACCAATGGGATGGGAATCACCACACCTAATGACTTTGAAACCTACGTAACTGATATGCTTTCAGTTACGTTGAGTTGTTCCTGGCTCTAGTCTGCGGGATAAAGATTGCCCTGATGATAATCAATCTCTCATAGGATACAAGATGAAAGGTGGTTGTATGTAGTATAAACTCATCCCGAATGTGTGGTAAAAGTATGAATGACCATATTACAAACAAGAAGATCCAAAAGAAATGAACAAGATTCTGTTGTGAGTGGTTCTTGTAAGTAATAATGCCTTCTATACACAACACTTCATCTTTAATTAGAGTAGAAACTTTTACAGTCCAGAACGAGTGTGTAGGAGGACAGCCTGGAGGCCAACTTTCTCTCTATTTTGCTCTCAAAATCTCTATACCTCACTGCTGGCCCGCCACAGTCCTGAACATGGATGAAGCAAACCTATACACTAGAGACATGTCTTGTAGAACATTATGAGCTACTAGCACTAGAGCCGTCTAGGCTACGTTACAGACAGACAAGTGTATGGAAGAAGTTGAAGTCTATCAAGTCTTTTAGGAGTGAATGAAGAGCTTGTAATTACAAATAATGGTAGGACCGCATGCCAAGACAGTTGTGGGGCATTTCACTCTCTCTGCTTACCTCTTGAGAGGAAATGGTGTGATGTTTTGTGTCTTAACTTTTACTTGTATTTTCTAGGGAGGCGGTCGTGGGCATGACCGTGGACGCGGCGGAGGTAACCGAGGCAATCGCGACGGGGGCCAAGGCGGCGATCGGGAGGGGGGGTGGCAGCGGCGAGGGGGGCGAGGGGGTGGGGGGCGGAGGCACCACGAGGAGCGCAACCACGACAACCAGGACTACTGATAACCAACCACAAACCCAGCACGCTACATTTAATAACGACATGCTAAATATTCAAAACAGTCTATATCGACATGCCCGAGACCTAGACAGACCTAATGCACAAAAACAACAGCTTTCAAGCTGCAAGAATCAAGACTTTTCTGAAACATCTTGTAAACATTTTAACTCTGTTGGTAGTGAAGTTTTTAATGGCAATTTTCTATATGTCTCTAAACAAACTGACGCTGACAATAAACAATTACGATTGAGACGCCAGCATAGAGATCGCACGAGATACGGCAGCTGCTGTTCTAACAATATACGAAGAAATGCAGATAAAATCGACGAAACTACAACAAAAAATGTAGCGTGTTGTAACATCTTCTACCCTGCTTTCAAAAAACCACCCGATCCGCAAGAAAATCAGACTGAGGAATGTAATCCATCACTTAATGTTGAAATCTCCCTACGTTTAGAAATACCATCGATTCTGTCAAAATTATCTTCGGTTTCAAATATCAGTCTGTTTGATTTAAATTTAATTGCGGATGGTAAAAAAAATATCTCTTACCGTTTTTTGGACGTGGTTTATAATTTTCGCTTTTTCTTTTCCCCCCTCGTTTTTAATACTTCCTAAGTGGGCAGACAGGTGGCAGCTCATTCACAACGTAAATTAAATAATGTTCTTCATTTAAAATGGTTTTTGGATGAGAAATGTTTTTTTTTATTTTACAATGAATTTTCCGCTGTCTGTCTGCCCATGAAAATATACAAAACATTTCAATATTTTAAAACATAATGTTGTAACTATTCTTTCAATTATTTTTTGCGTTGTTAATACTCCTTCATTGGTGAAGATCATACTTCAAGTCATCCAGAAGTAACTTCATCAGTTATCCACCACAAAATCAGGTATTTTGAATAAAAGAAGTTTTTGTTTTAAGGCGATGTATTGTCAAGTTATTTTTACCACTTAAAATCTTGATAACGATACATAATTTCGGTATAAGATCACTTACTGTGTAAGGTTGTAATATGTATAAACTTTTATGTAACAGGATTTTTTAAATGGTGAAATTTAATAAAGCATTAAATTTAAATGTATGTGTTGTTTTTTATTCTTGACTCGCCCAAAAATCACCACAACTTATTGCTGTAATATACAGGGTGTATCGGCACGTACCCGACAAACTTTAACCAGCTATTCCTTAGCACATTTGGAGTAAAAAATGTTATGGGCACTTTACTGTCCGGTAACATTTTTTTTTAATAAAAAATTATTATTCATATTTTCACCACATGTCACCAATGTTTTATCCTTTGTCAAAGTTTGAAAACCCATCTGGCAATATTTTGTTCGAGTTTCGTTGAATAATGTACGTACGTACCTACGTTGGCGCGCTTTTACAATCACAACGAAATGGCACGGCACCATTCGTCTCATTTTTTAGTGTGTACGAAAGAGCGAGGACACTTTTTGACACACTTGCTAATAACAGCTGTTGAACATGAGAAATAATGCAAATGACAGTGACGGAGTGTGGATTTTTTTATTTATTTTTTGTTTTTAATGGAAAAAAAATGTTACCGGACAACAAAGCTACCATAACATTTTTTACTCCAAATGTGCTGAGGAATAGCTGGTTAAAGAATGTCGGGTACTTGCCGATACACCCTGTATACAACTATGGTGGTGAGTACCCACTCATTGCTCGGTTCGCGCATTCGGTTATGAATGATTTGAACTAAAGTTTAGAGGTTATGAATTCTAAGTGTACCAGAAAACTGGATGCATTTATTATTATTTTATTTTTTTATGATAAACTAATGTTTTTAAGACAAGGTTTTTATGCATTGCACAAAGGATAATAAATTATTATAAGCAATAATTAGTCACCTGTAAAATCAATACGAATTGAAAATATTTCCCGAGTAAGAATAAATGCCGCCGACGGGAATTGAACCCGCGCCTATTATAAACGGGCCTTAAGTTGTTGAGGAGCTTTTTAGGAGCAGTATGAATATATTCAATAAAACATTGTATTAATTTTCCCCCGAGTACTGTGGGAAAAGTGACTGCTCACTTCTCTATTGTGCCAAATTATATATTTCCCACGTGTGTTTAATAGTGATGATCATCCTACTTCTCACAGAATGCATGAGTCATAGCAGAAATTAATAAAGGACATTTTTTTTAAATGCCTGAAACTTGAAGGCCGAAAACTCATAAAAATTAATTGCCTTGGTCTCAACTTGAAGAAATGAGAAGAATTGATAGTGTGATATAATGATAGCAAAATATTGGTGACCGGATAAATCATCACATCTTTAAAAAGTTATATAAAGTCATGGAAAGTGATGAAACAAAAACTTAATTAACTGGGTTAAGTAGGTTAGGTTAGGTTTAAAAAAATTAATTTCATCGTTTCTAATGACTTTATATCCCTTTTTAAAAGTATGTTGAATTGTCACTGTGTTGAGTTATCATGGAACCCAAAATATTATACAGTACACAGATATGACAAGGCTTTATCAAAGATGTGCCATCATAAAAATGTGAGACAAGCAAATATAGCCTTGTTTTCTTCAATAACTTTCTACAGCCATCCAAAATTCAGTTAAAATAATGCATTAGGAATATTTATGAATAAGAAATAAAATAAATATTTAAGGCCAATTTTTTTATTTCAAATTAAAGGAATCACAGGCAACAATGATACAATATAATTTTAGGATTCAAATGAAATCTAAAACACTACCAAAACAATTATCACAAAATTTCTAACACAAATAAAAAAAAATTGTATTGTTTTTTGTTTTGTTTTTAAATTTATGTCCCTAACTATGAAGAATCGTTCGATTTACCACATTTATCTTGATTTGTTGATTAAAATTAAGTAAAAAAATTAACCATGGAAATATTTTATAGGGTAACAAACTGAAGAACAAATTTACACGAAACATTACAAATGAATTCTAACTCACGCAAAATTGATGAATGATATTAGTTGATGATTGGCTTTCAGATGAGGTTAAAATCATGGTCCAACTTGACATGTAAGTTAATTTAGTTTTCTCTTTATAAAGACCCTCCACAAACACAGCACCCACAAATATGACAGCTAAAATTCAGATGTCAAAAGGTGGTGAAAGACAAAACTTTGGGACGCACTTTAGAAGGCTTAGTTAACAACTGGTTTATAAAACTGCATTAAAAACAATCGGAAACAAAATTAACATTATGTGTAAATTGATAACATGTAGGCCGAGATATGCAAGTATCCGGTACTCATATTGTGTACTTGCATCTCAATGTGCACCGGGAAATATTCACTAACCTAATATAAATTCCCCAAAGTTGTAAATTTTTTTTTTTTATTAAGAAAGTTATTATTTTTTTGATGAAAATGCATGATATTTAAAAGTTAATAAGTAGTTTTATGATCTCCAAAAATGAGCTTTCAAAATAAACATTGGTAAAATGTATACAATCGTGCCTCGTGATGGTCACAATCCTTAATTCGAATGGATCTAGAATGCTACGCCAGGTCATTGTACGTACCGTTATATCACATGCTTATCGGCCGGCTGCGTTCATCAACATTTTGATGTCTTATATCTTCGGTACTATTTGGTATTTTCCAAAAATTCTAAAAGTTTTATCCTCAGAGCATGTTCTAATTAATATGATACATTGTAAACAACATGAAATTTCGTTGTAGAAGACAACATTGTGAGGACTTCACCATTTAGAATAAAATCCCCGTTTCGGGAATATTTCATAAAAACTAATTCCCAGGAATTTACCCATCACTACTTAACGCTGCAAAAAATTTGCCACGCACATTGCTGCTGAAATGACGAAACCCGCGTCGCCAATCATCGTTAAATATTCTCAAAATGTCGAAACTAGAATGCTTTCATAGCCTCATTCAACAACCAAACAGTCGCTGTAGCTGTCATTCTATGTCGACTGTTTTGTTCCTAGCATTGATCTTAAATCACATGCAGTGTTACAAAATGTCTTGAGTGGCGACAACCTTGTCCGGCTGGTCGCTAGAGACTAGTGTCGCCGAAGAGTTTCCTAAACAAGTTTCGGCAATGTGCGTCTATGCACGAACTTCTAAGCAGATTTACAGCGGTGGTCGCACAGGATACTTGAACTGTATACTTGCATTTCCCTGTGATCAGCAAAACTGGAAAAAGTTTGGAAGGTTCTTGAACGAGAATTCAATATCATTTCAGGACCCATGCTTCAAAGATCTTATCTCTATTCAAGAGTATCTAAGCAAAAATTCAAAGTTTGTAAAGTCATTTGTATTACACAGACCTGCATTAAAAAAAAAACAAAACTTTGTAGGTATTGACTTACGATAAAAAATATTTTTAAACTATGCATTAACCTAAAATATCGAACACTGCTCGATGAGATTTCGATGGGCAGTCTTTAAAACAAAGTTATTAATTAAA
Organism: Hesperophylax magnus; assembly: GCA_026573805.1. Taxonomy (NCBI): domain Eukaryota; kingdom Metazoa; phylum Arthropoda; class Insecta; order Trichoptera; family Limnephilidae; genus Hesperophylax; species Hesperophylax magnus. The sequence continues at coordinate 6,661,256 of JAIUSX010000018.1, forward strand.
ATTCAAACCGAAATATAATTTGGCAGATATTTTGTATTTATTAACAAACTTTGTAGGTACATTCTCTTTAATACTTACAAATAAATCTTATAGTAAAATATAGAGGAGGTGGCAAATAGACTCCATGAAACATCTATTTTGACAACTGAACTGAATTGCTAATAATGGATATATGAGACACCCAAACGCCGTAGAATTCTGAATCGACCAACCATCATCTCCCCCATCTCTTCCCTCTTTCACAGCTCACAGCACATCCGAGGGATGCCGTAGTCCCACTGGCTGCAGACATTTGGGACTGTTGTGCGATATTCATATAATTTCTGTTGTTTATTAACAAGATCCTATTACCTGTAATTATTGTGAATCCATATCTCTCAAAAACATATTTCAGGCAACATCAGTATGAACTATCGAAATCAGAATAATTTTAGCATCACACGCAATGAATAATCAGTTTATTATTTCAAAAAACCAGAAAGAACAAGATTATGTCGTAATGCATAGAATAAAGACGAAAACCAGAAGTGCCTTCAATATAAACAAATATGCCACTACCTTAGTACCTTTTGATTCTAGACCATTTAGCTCGCTGTCCGTCTCTCTTACACATGCCTGAAATTATATATCGCCACACCAGGCACTTGTGTTATTCTTTATTCTATGACATAATGCAACATTTTTATGTGGTTAATTTCTTGTTATTTTTGGGTCAGTTTAAAGTTATTTAGGGCCAGCTGTAAATTTGAATAATTCATCAAATTTCAAAGTTAATTTCCAAGTTCTGTAATTATATCATTATGGGCCATTTGTTTCACAGAACTTGAAAAATATCTTTGAAATATGATGAATTGTTCAAATTCTGTCAAACAACTGGCCCTTAGTGTTATAAAGGTTGTTAGTTTCCACACTAAATATTCATTTTGTCATTTATGTACATAGTATTTTCACTTTATTCGTGAGGTCATTACTAACTAGGGTCATTTTCATATTACATATTTGGGTGGTTATTGTCACCTGACTTAAATATTTTTACAGCATTTGTAGGTTCATTTTCAGCATATTCACGTGGTAAATGTCACACTATCTATGTAGTAATTTTCACTCACTATTTGCAGTCATTTTCACAGCACTTGTGTGGTTCATTTCACATTTAAACAGCCTCTTATACAAATCGGGGAAACTTAGATTAATGAATATGAATGAATTCACCCCGTGTAGTTTAACCTTCGGGGGCCGGAGTCCTGCAATTGCAGTGTTGAAGAATTGTGCCCACGCACATCACGAAGCACTGCAATTGCAGTGTCGACCTTACACTTTGAATATTACTTCTACTTGGTTTGTTAAACACAAAAATTAAAATGTCACTTTATTATGTATGGTACTGTCTACATATTGGCTTTGACAAAATGTATTTATTGAATATTCCTGCTGGCTCCTATGGGTTAATAATATTCCTTCAAAACAATAATTAATTAAAATAGTTAATTCCTTAATTTCCACAATCGTATTTAACACTTACGCGGTAATATATACACAGTAGAACCCCGTTAATTCAAACCCCGAAAATTCAAAAAAACGCGTTTTTCGAAATTCGATTTACGCGGAAATATATCATATTTTTACGAATTTATTTAGAATATGCGAATTTAAAGGGCCGTCTAAAATTTGATTTACGCGGAAATGTGTGGTATTTTTACGAATTTACTTTGAGTAACTGAACTTGAATGGCCGACCGCGGCGGTGATCGGCTGCGAAAATTCGATTTACACGGGAATAATTCGTATTTTTACGAATTTATTCCAAAGATACTTTCCAAATTTGAAGGGGCGGCCGAGGAACTCGATTAATGACAACTTTAAAAAAAAATAATAATAATTTTCGAATTACGTGGGAATTTGTTAATTCGAAATTTGATTTTTGACGTCCTGTGGATTTGAAATTAACGAGGTTCTACCGTAGTACTGTGTAGCCTTAACAAATTAGTGTAAAAGCTATTTTCTTGAGTAAGAAACAGGTTTATAAGAATTACTGATCTAAATACATAATATTTAAATTGTTTAGTACATAATATTAACACTTGATAAAAAATATTATAAAACCCAACACTAAGGGTAAGGCTGATGGCGCCGGCGGATAATAGGATTATATGGCGTAATAGCTGTCCAGTGCATCCTTACCCTAACCTTCTATCCATTTTCTATCTACATGTTATACAAACTTATCTTAAAAGTACAGTCTTCCAACTCAAACCTTAACAATCCATTTTACAAGTTGTTAGCAATAGGCCAATAGAAAAATCTCCCTCAATGATTCTTACAAACATAGTTACTAGTTGTGTTCCAATTTTAGAATCACAGTATTACAACAATATTTTCGTCTGCCGTCGACTGCTTAAATTCCAAACAAGCTAGGTTAGGGAACTAGTAGGACTGGGAACTAGGAAACTGATGGAGCTAATAAGACTACACTAACCGGACATTCAACCGTTGGAGGTGGAAAGCACCAATCGTCAATAGCAGTTGGAAATGTGATGAGAATGAAGAAACACCCATAAATGAATATCTATGGTGTCAATATTCCGCCTTGATGAGAAGAAGGTTCAGGGGGTCTAGCACAGTGAAATTGATAGCTACAGATGATTTTGTAGCGATTTGGTCGCCCTGCTGATAGCCATACCGATATTGATAATGCAATAAATAGGAAATCGATATACGCTGGCAAAACTGGGTGCATCTGTCTACGAAACGACATTTTTCATTTTAAATATTGTTTCTCCACCTGAACCAATGTAGTGTCATTGACCCAAACGGATCAAACTCACCGTGTGTACAACCTCTTTCAATTTTAGAGCCTCGTTAGTTCAACTCCATTCGTTAATAAGTAATTTTGCATAACAAACAACATTATTAAAAAAGATGTGTATATTGACAGATAACTGGAGCTTATTTGACACTACGGAGGTTGTGCAAAAAATTTGTCCAACGGCGGTCTAAACATTTCTTATCAATCGTTGACCGTGCTCGCAAATATCGCTAACTGACCATAGATGACGAATTTAGTCAACATCGTATTGACATAGGGTTTTATCGATCATCCGTGCTAAACCTCCAGATACCTAAAGAGTTAAATACCATGCTGCGGAACCAGGAACATCCGTATACACCGAATGACAATGTTGGTGAATTTTGCGAAAGGGACTGTTCAAATGAATAATGCGAAACAAGTGAGAGAGCATAATGACGCTTTGACCTCAGTTCTTAAGGGATTAATAATGATGAAGAATTTTTCTTGTTTAACATAATCACACGATGACAATACAGAAGACAGGTAAATACTGTCCTGTTCCAGCTCCGTCAACAGCTTTGACCGCGCAGGACCAAACAGTGGGACAATACAACAATTCAACCGTAGTTCAAACGGGGTGGCGGGGGTAAGCCACTGCCATGCGGAGATAGCCTGCCTGTCTATCTATAGGACAATGTCTTGGTCTTTTGTCCTGTTCTCCAAACTTATGTTCACACTAGGACAATATGTATGTTCGGAGTTGGGACAAGACAAGTATTGTTCTGTCCTCGTGTGAACTACGCATAAAGAAATCCGATTTAAACTTTATAGGGTCAGTGGGCCGGTTGTGGCCATTGGGCCGGTTCTGGCCATTTTCAACTTTACAAGTCGAAATATAAGCCAAATAAAATCGAATCGTTTTTTACTCTATGGCAAAATGCATATTTGTCAATGGTCTTCGTTGACAAGTGACACAATAAATCTTATTGTTAACAGTTTGTGTTTGGTCGATGCGAATAAGTGTTGCGGATTTTTTTATTGAGATTGTTATCCAAAACCTTAAGGAACCCACTGTAAGTAATCTTAATATATATTTGTAATCCTTTTGATGTTTTATTTGAAAACAAGTTGTACCCATTATAAAAGGGTAAAGTAATATGTTTTTGAGGTAATTTTTAGCAAATTGGTTGTTTAAACATGATTTTTCGATGTGGCCATTACTGACACAAGAATTTATACAAATGTATGGGTTGTGGCCACGCTGGTGGCCACAAGTGGCTCCCATACAGTACTAGTTTTGGCCATTATCTAAAAAAATGTACATATCCGCTAATTTTGATATTTTAACTTAATAAATTATTATGTTTCTTCTTTTTTGTAGTGTTTTAGAATTGAATATGCCGACTAATGCCGCAGAATTAGTGAAAAAATGCGTCATATGGCCTGAAGAGAAGACAAATACTACCAGTCAAAAGAGAGAGTATATTTCTTCGGTGTTAACATCAGATAAATGGAAAGATATTATGATGGCTAAGGAAAAGGAGAAAGACAGAAAATAAGAACAAAAACAGATAAAACTAGCTAAAAAAATAAATAAGAACATTTAAAAAAAGAAACCGACCATTGAAATTTCAGAGAAGTCAGAGGAAGAAAATTTGCGTGATACGTCTCATTCGGACTGCGAAGACTGGATTCCACAGGTAAAGCCGTCGGGTTTCGAAGAACTAGATCGAACACCCCTGGAAGGAGATTATGCCCTGGTTGAATTCAAGAATCCCAAAGCCACTTTTTATTATGTCGGCAAAATATTGCGTTCAAAAGACGAAGACAATGAGTTCGAGATAAGCTACCTGAGAAAACATAATACCACTGGTAGCCAATTCACAATGCCACAAATTCCTGATTTGGCATCTGTTGCTGAGATTGATATTAAAATGATATTGCCACCACCATTGTTTACAGGTACAACCAAAAGGCAAAATTCTTTTTATACTTTCGAAATCGAACTTTCAGGTCTAAATTTTATTTTTTTATAAGTTTATTGTATAACTTGAATAATAAACATCGATTTATAATCATAACTGTGTTTAATTTAGATAAAAAATGTAAGTTCCCTCATAGATTCATGTGGCCAAAACCGGCACACGGGTGTGGCCAGAACTGATTAAATTGTGACCACAACTAATGCATGGGTCCAGTTCAATGAAAAAAAATTATTTAAAAATAATTAAAGAACTGTTACTGGATATATTTACATATATTAAAGACAGGTATTTTTATTGTACATTAATGTTGGAAAAAATATAATTTACATTTATGTGCAAGTTTGGTGCTCATTCAAAAACGAAAAAATCCTTAAGGTGGCCACAACCGGCCCACTGACCCTACTTAAGTTTTATAAAAACCTGTATAAATATATAAGAGTATCGAGATGTGCGTAACAACTAGTGGTGGCTCGTGACTTTTGGGTGTACTAGGAGTGCTAATATTTAAAAAAAAATAAAATGGCATTATTGATGTTGTCGTAGCTGAAAAACGGTTTTTTTGTTTTTTTTTTTCAGTTTCTTGTATGAAGTGTTCAGAAAATGGGTGCAGCACACTGCCAAACTGAAATTTCCTGAAAATCCTCATACATAAAACCGAATTTTCTTTAAAAAAATCATTTCGGACTAAACAATGTCAAATTTTTCAAACTTAGCACTCTATCACACTCAAAAGCCAAGAGCCACCACTAGTAACAACACATTTTGAACCTAAGAAAATCCCTCTGCTTAAAAGCAATCTGCAGCTAACTTCATTTGTATCATGGTCATAATTAAATTTTTGTAAATGGATCCAGAAGCAAAAGCTTCCAACGTCTTCGGTAAAAATATAAGATTTGAATTATTCATGTCAAACTGACAGTAAACTTCGTAGCAAATTATGAACTAGCACTCGACACTAACACGATACATCCATTATTACTCCCTCATGAAAATCTTTACATGATCTCATCATTACGACCATAGATAATAGAAAAAAAGGCAGATATGGCATGAAAGCGTTCCAACTGTCAATGCAGAGCTATGACAAAACTGCAGACTATCAAAGTGGCCAGAAAGACTGGCGAGGCGTCGCTGTGTCACATCTGCATAAGTATGTGTGAACGAGACGAACCAAGAAACTACTCAATATGGACAGAAACTCGCTGAGGGAACTGGTAGGACTACTAAACGGGACACTGCCATCTCAGGAGACACATGCAGATATTGGGAGTAGAAAACACCAATAGATGCAGGAAATGTGAAGAGGATGAAGAGACTCCAATTCACCTATGGTGCCAATGTCCTGCCCTGGTGGGAACTAGGCTCAGATACCTGGAGAGACATACAGTAGAACCAGTAGACATAGCCACATGTCCAATGACAACTCTGGTGAACTTTATTAAAGGGACTGGGTTGTTGTTAAAGGATTGAGGTAAAATGGGAGATAGCACAATGGGCCTATGGCCTAAGTGCTCACGGGAACTACGTGTAAACCGTATGCTCTTTAAAAAAATTGGGAGAACGATGTTGGCGACATGCAGTTTCACAGTAATGGTTCATGGCCCATTTCCCTTGCTTCTATTATCTATGGCGTGAAATTTCGATGCCGAACATCCATAATAACTCCCTCATGAAAATGACTTTACTTTGCCACAGATATTAAAAAAAAGATTATTTGCTACAAAACACAATCTACCTAAACTAGCATGTATTATTATAATCAGTTATTGTTACATCTCCATGTCCATGTTGGCGTAGGGAGGGGGGGTGTTGCAGTGGACCAGGACACTCCTGCGGCTAGTGGAGGGTTGGGTGGTGTCTTGGCCGTCTGCGTCGTCGGGGTTGTTGTTGGGGTCCTTGTCGGAGGGGCCCTGCATCAGGCGCTTGGGGGGCTGCCAGAGCACCAGAGACGTGCAGGGCTTTTCCAATCTAAAGAAAATACACAAATATTGGGTTTGATGGATAAGTAAGTTAAGTGGATAACTTTAAAATGCTGTCAGAAAGTCAGAGAATTTGAGTATTTCCGCTTCTCAGTAAAATCCAAATAAATGGAATAATAAGAGATGAAATACGCTTCCAAATTTTATTTTTAAAGTATTAAAATTTTTAAATCAAACATAAAAGTTTTAAAAATGGCTAATCTCATTTAGCACTAACAAAGCCTTTCCTACAAAAATAAAGTTGGTTGTTTACAGGTGAAAAAATATAATAAGCAGTAATTGTTCATTGAAGTACTACAGTAGAACCCCGATAATTCGAAAAAACGCGTAATTCGAAATTTTCGCCAAAAAAATTTCCGCAGAAAAATTTTTTCATACAAAAATTTTTTTAATTCGAAATTCGTTAATTCGTAATTCGAAATTTATTTTTGTCCACGCACGAAAATTTGTTCGTGTAATTCGAAAAAATTTGATTTTTGCGAAAATAAATCATAATATTTCGTAAATCTGAATCTAAAAGTCAGCCGTGGCGGTAAAACGCCGAAAAATGTATTTTTACGTGGTTATACATCGTCCTAATTAGTATTATTATTTTGTAAATCTGAATCGATTTACACTGGAATGTTGTATTTTTTCAAATTTATTTCGAATATCCGAGTTTGAAGGGCCGAGAAAATACGTTTTACGCGGATATATGTCGTAGTTTTACGAGTTTACACCAAATATCTGTATTTAAAGGGTCGGCCGCGAAATTTCGATTTACGCGTAAATGTATTGTATATTTACGTATTTACTTCAAATATCTGAACTTAAAAGGCCGGCCGCGACGAAAAACTGCCGATAAAATTCGATTTACGCGGAAATATATCATATTTTTACGAATTTACATCAAATATCTGAATTTAAAGGGTCGGCCGGGACGGAAATCGGCCGCGCATTTTCGATTTACACGGAAATATATTGTATTTTTGCGAATTTATTTCGAATATCTGAATTTAAAGAGCCGGCCGCGACGGAATATGGCCGCGAATTCTCGTTTTACGCGGAAATATATCGTATTTTTACGAATTTAAATTCGGATATTTGAAATAAAGGGCCGGCCGCGACGGAATATTACCGCGAAATCTAGATTTACGCGGAAATATTTCGTATTTTTACGAATATCTCAATTTAAAGGGTAGGCCGCGACCGAAATCGGCAGCGAAATCTCGATTTACGCGTAAATATATAGCATTTTTACGAATTCATTGCGAATATCTGAATTTAAAGGGCCCGCCGCTACGGTAATCGGCCGCGTAAATAAAGAAATAATTGGTATTAATACGAATTTACAACTAAAATTCCACCCGGATTTGAAGAGGCGGCCGAGAAAATCGATTTTCGGCGTATTTTTTTTTTTTTTTTTTAACATAAAATTTCGAATTACGTGGGAATTCGTTAATTCGAAATTTGATTTTTGACGTCCCGTGGATTTCGAATTAACGAGGTTCTACTGTAGTACATAAAATATTTCTATACCATGTGGAACCCTTATACGGAATTACTACAATTTTTTAAATTTTAGTAATTATAAATTAAGGCTGATGTAAGCGCAATGAGTAAGATTAGGAAAGGGATGCTTAGATGGTTCGGACGAGTCTAATGATAATGTATAAAATGAATCTGAATGGTGGAAGAAGTCGGGGACGCAGAACAAATGTGTGTGCCAAGACAGAGTTATTTGGCAGTCCATCCTCTGTACCTACCACTGATAGTAGTTAGTTTTTAAATTACCTCTGCAGCAAAGCTATGGGAATGATGGGTTCACTCCGGATCCTCATCATCTCCTCGCTGAGGACGAGGCGGTGCGCCCCCTTCAGCCGATCCGCGCTGCTCCCCACCTCCACCTCCATCCCGCTGCCGCCCTCACCCTCCACATCGCCCACCCGCTCGCTGCTGTAGCCACCAGATATGTGCATTCCGTCAAAGTAGGCCGCCATCTTCTCTTCCGTGATAAGCTGCTTTGATGGGCTGGAATGAGATTAATGATAATAATAATTGAATGACTTGAACAGCGCCGTTTTTGGGAAAAATCACATTAAGGGCATTGTACAAATACACACTACATATTATTATTATTTTTATTTATTTAATGCCCACCGTTCATCTACGGACATGCAATCGGTGCATTCACACTGGTACATCGACCCACCCGCTTGTGTATGGATTGTATGAAAGCAGCAAATGCGGTCCAATTGAACGCTGAACTCACAAACGACCCGCAAATCATTGTGTCGAAAAGTTTGGCCGTCCAACTATTGTTACCTTTAGTTAAGCCCATTATTTGATCCCTTCCATACTGATCTGCACTCGAGGCGCCCCAGCGCCCTAGGTCACGAGTCGACAGACATTCTAGTGAGAGGGGCCAAACATTTTCATAGAGGTGAAACATAAATTATTATCACTGTGGAGCTGGGAATGCTAAAACAATACGTAATATGAAGGCGTTGCGTTATGTTGAATAATGTTCATTTTTCTTGAATAGCTTTGACGTCATTGAATAGAAAATAACTGAGGAAGTGCCCTAATAATATAGAGATAGAAAACAAATAAATTACTTATTAACATTGCATAGTTGTACTCTTCTCTTGCCATCGCATATCCCTTGTTTAGACAGAGACCAGAATAGTTTCATCGCCTACATCAGAGGTTCCCAAACTTTTTTGCCCCGTAGACCACTTGCCAAATTTTTTTTTTTTCCGTAGACCTCCTGCCTGCCGAATATTGAGTTTTCCTAAAACTATTAACGTCCCATGTGATAATCATTTATTTTTTTCGTAAAAAGACTCCCTTCCCTTGCCTGCCCTACAACCGAGTGGCGATATAGTTCCTGTGTTTTTGCATTGTGCAGACAGGGGCGCCCTTTTGAGGTATTACACCAAATGAAAATGGAGCAGGATAAGCAACGGGAATTTCTTTCTTTAGCTGGCCCTACAGAACTGCCCCTTAAGTTCTTTGTTAGCGGTTATTCCAATCAGTTCTTCTTGTCGTATGATATCCGATTCTTCAACATTCCATTTCCAGTCAAAATGTCCTCAAACTTAGTTTTGAAGTCTGTGTGAAGTGCATTTAAATGTTGAACGTCATTATTACCCTGGACGTTTTACAAAAACAAGTTGGGGAACTAGGAAAATTCGGGGCTTCCAATGTGCAATGTTTGGTTCAATATATTAATTTTGACGAGAAAAGGAACGTAGACTCTATTTATATACCTCAATAAACAACTTATAAACATACACTATATAAACATACAAATATCAAATAAGTAATTTCTCAGCCTATTATTAGTAGTGATGCCGCCGGGTACCCGGTTCCGACCCGGTTCCCACAGGACCCTGTTCTGACAACAAGAACCGACTCTAATTTCAAGACGTGTAATTTTTTTGAATTGTTTACGTGATGAATGCTGTTCTATTTATTTACGAGCTCTTGATATTTATTTTAACTGTAGACACAATAAAACAATGGTATAACGAGCTGTCTTGTATTTATTTCGTCGAAACAGTCGTGTCTCGGTATAATAACAAGATACGTTATACGTTGTGACTAGACTGCTGACTGCTGTCGACTGCGAGCTAGCCGCGTAAACCGACGGGGTGCATGTCTCCCACTACCCCCACCCTACCCAGTCATGCGCACAAACCAAAACTCGTCTACCACACGCTCGCCCAACGTGTGCTAATTAATCAGTGTGTTTTTTATAATTGTCGAGTGATTATTAAAACAGCAGTTACAATGACGAGTGCAGTAAAAAGAAAGGTGTCATTTGTTTGAGATTTTTTTAAAGAGCTACCAGAAGAACAAAAAGTGCTGTGCAGTCTTTGCAATTCGAAAATCCTTTACAGTGGATCGACAAGTGCTATGGGCAAACACCTAAAAAATATCCATCAAAAAGACGAGAACAACGAAGTTGGCTGCAAGAAGCAGCCAACACTTACTTCCTTTGGAGTAACAAGTGGCAGGACTTGTGATGCCAAAAGACAAGAAAACATCACTAAATTGACTGCTTCGATGATTGCGCGTCACCACTTGCCATTAGAAATGATGGAGTGGCCTGGTTTCAGGGAGCTAGTAGTCTATATAGAGCCTAGCTACAAACCAGTGTATTCCGAAACCATTAAAACATTGGTTCCAACCTCCAATACATGGTGGCAAAATTCAAATACACGCTACAAAAATCGGCGGGGTTTTTGAATGTTTAAAAACCGCCCGGTTCCTCAAACGGGTACCCGGTTCCCGAAAATGAGACCCGGCAGCATCACTAATTATTAGTATTACGTAAACTGTGTTATTTGTGTTAGATGTATTGTGTGATTTATGGAACTCCTAAATATTGAGTTGAGGTAAATGGGGGTCCGCTCATGTGTACCCCAATTTGAATCTCGTGGACCCCCCAATTTTTTTCTCGCTGACTTAGACCCCTAGCAAGCCGAAATCGACCACTGGGGGTCCATATAGACCACTTTGGGAACCTCTGGCCTGCATTCTATTTTGAAACTACGTTGAATTCCAATCGTCTCTCCAGTATTACGCGTGACGCCAATGTTGATAGTCCATTTCTTTTAAACTTCAGTCGGCTAATTATAAATAAGCTTAAAAACAGTATAAAGTTTATTAGATAAACAAGTGTTCAGCTGATGAGTATAAAAGAGATTGAAATAAAAAAAAACAGTACGAATATCTTTTCACAGATCAGTGAAAGTTTAGGAAACAATTCCGAAGAATGTTTCGTCAAAGACCATTGAATGAAACTCGATTGATGAAGCAGTGCCCACAACTAAGAGTAAAAAATACTTATTCTGAAAAATTACGTTTTGAAAAATGAAACTATTTCCTTGATATTAACTAGCTGACGTGTACTTTATTTTATACTATTTAGAGAAGAGTCTTAGTTTTGCCAGAAAATTATTACACTAAATACAATATTGTACAATCAAAAATGTGTTTTATTTAAATGGATTAGGTTATGATAAGTGAGATATAATTGCTGTTGCCCCCAAATGTCGAGCCACTGAATAATAATCATGAAAACGGACTAGCGTTGCCGCCATCTTGGCAGTCATTTTTGTGCTATTGATTGGACAGAATATGTTATTGCTTCACCACATCCTCTCTTAAGTATTTTATTTAGTTATTGGTTGACGTCTACGGTATCGAGCTGTTATTTTATATTTTGATACAGTACTAGCGTAAACACGCAAATTATAAATTGTGATGGTGCCGTTTGAGATTGTTTGGCGGCCGTTTATTGTGCTCTTCTACTGAGGCTACGGAGCGGAGGTGAGCCGCATTCTACCAACCCCTGCCCTAGCCCTAATTAGTATTTATTTATTCTTGGCTAATTTATATAGCGCCGCTTTTCTGAGATATCACCTCAGGGGCGCTGTACAGTTGATGAATCGATTTACATTGATTCATTTATTTTGTGGGATTCTGTATCCTCTATTTTCTTCCCTCGTGGGACCTTTAGGGAACCAAGGAGGAGTGGAAAGGAGAGATGAGACGACCTCCGTGAACTCTTCCCTTGTGGGGCCTTCATGGAACCAAAGGGGAATGGAGAGGAGAGATGAGGCTCTCTTCCCTTGTGGGGCATTTAGGGAACCAAGGGGGATGAGGAACACACATTGTGGAACCAGAAGACATACGGTGCAAGAATATTCTCATACTTCTTTATGCATTTAATATTTGGAGAAATGATTCTTTAAATGACGTTATTTGTTTATAAACAGCCTTTACACACATTATTGTGTGCGACAGATAACTGGCAAGTCCCATCCCATCACGTCACTCACTTGTGATCCGGGACTTCCGTGCCAGTGCGTCAGTCTCTGGTTAGCACTCGTTCCGCTAGCACCTTAGTGTAAACTTCTGTTCAGACATTATTTGTAAGTTTTTTAATTGTTATTAAGTTTAATAACCCTTGCAAAATGCAAAAATAGGAGAATAAAAGTAACTGTAGAAATGAAAGGTAAAATCATTGAAATGCAAAAATGAGGTGTGAGCATGGCTGATCTAGCGAGCACATTCAATCAGACTACATCAACGATTTGCACTATCCTCAAGGACAAAATTAAGAAGATAGCTGCTATGATAGATGCAATACCACTCCGTTACTCCAGCCTATGGACCAGCAGGTTATTTCTAACTTGAAGAAACTCTATACTAAAACACTCTTCGAGGGTTGTTTTGAGGTGACTGAAGGGACAAGTCTCACTCTCAGGGAGTTTTGGAAAGATCACTTTCACATCGTTGCTTGCCTCAAGATGATTGACAAGGCATTGGAAGGGGTTACCAAGAGGACCCTCACTTCTGCATGGATGAAGCTTTGGCCAGAGAGCGTTGTCAAATGTGATTTTGAGGGGTTTGAAACAGTACCTGTGGAGTCTGCAGTCAACGAGATGTGTCTTTGGCCAATACCATGGGACTGGAGGTGGATAGCGACGATATTGATGAGCTTGTAGAAGAGTACAGTCAAGAGTTTCACAGCAAGAAGTTATGGAGGAGAGTTTATTAGTGGAGAAGGAGGAAGTAGCAGAGCAACAATTTGCTGGTGCAATAAGAGAAATGCTGATAGCATGGTAAACTGTTGCATCGTGCATTGAGAAGCATCACCCTAATTAGGAGGTGGCTATGCATTCTACAAATTTATTCAATGATAATGCAGTGTCACAATTTCACCAAATTTTGAAGTGTCGGCAAAACCAAATGTCTACTAGTAAAAAAGAATTGATCATTTGTCATAAATTCATTAATAATAAACTAGTTACTTCGATTTTTCTTATTATTTTTTGCAAATCTAAATCACATACCAGGTTGTTACGCTCCATAACAATTTGAATATTGTAATTTTATGTGAATATACATTAAAAATAAAAATAAAATTGAGCATTTTTCGGCATGGAATGCATTGTTATATTTTACATTGATTTATATGCGAAAACTTGTTTAGCTTAACGAGTGTTTCACATAACAAGCACGAGGTTCCACTGTATATGTAAGTCAAATATGAATATTCCAAAAGTTTAATATTGTGTTATATTAAAAGTTTTAACATTTATTTTCTGCAGTCAAATAACAAGTTTTAAACATGCTCTATGGAAGCAATGTATCTGTGGAGTACTGTGTTGGCATCAACCCTCTCTATCTCTGCAATAACTATACATATCGTCGCTGTCACCTAAAAACTATTCATTATATTTTGCCATTTTTCTGGATTAAAAAACATTGCACAAAGTTTAAACAACAAGTTTTATTAACCACTTAATGCTTTAGAACGAGCGGTGTTCGCGGACGGTTCGTGTATCGTACCGCGACAACCCGAACACTGCTCGCGTGTTTTGACTTGTTTGCGTTATACAAGATAAACAAATAAACTGCGCTCGCCACTCGGCGGGTTTGAGCAAATCTTTTCTTCTGTTTCAACTTATTGAATACTTTACAAAAATATTTTGTAAGTATTATATTTCAATAATTACTGATTCATACATTGATTACAATTTTCGTATTGCATTTTTTACGACTTTTACTATTATTTATATATTTACATTGATTACAATTTTCGTATTGCATTTTTTACGACTTTTACTATTATTTATATATTTACATTGATTACAATTTTCTTATTGCATTTTTTACGACTTTTACTATTATTTATATATTTACATTGATTACAATTTTCGTATTGCATTTTTTACGACTTTTACTATTATTTATATATTTACATTGATTACAATTTTCGTATTGCATTTTTTACGACTTTTACTATTATTTATATATTTACATTGATTACAATTTTCTTATTGCATTTTTTACGACTTTTTCTATTATTTATATATTTACATTGATTACAATTTTCTTATTGCATTTTTTACGACTTTTACTATTATTTATATATTTACATTGATTACAATTTTCTTATTGCATTTTTTACGACTTTTACTATTATTTATATATTTACATTGATTACAATTTTCTTATTGCATTTTTTACGACTTTTTCTATTATTTATATATTTACATTGATTACAATTTTCTTATTGCATTTTTTACGACTTTTACTATTATTTATATATTTACATTGATTACAATTTTCGTATTGCATTTTTTACGACTTTTACTATTATTTATATATTTACATTGATTACAATTTTCTTATTGCATTTTTTACGACTTTTTCTATTATTTATATATTTACATTGATTACAATTTTCTTATTGCATTTTTTACGACTTTTACTATTATTTATATATTTACATTGATTACAATTTTCTTATTGCATTTTTTACGACTTTTACTATTATTTATATATTTACATTGATTACAATTTTCTTATTGCATTTTTTACGACTTTTTCTATTATTTATATATTTACATTGATTACAATTTTCTTATTGCATTTTTTACGACTTTTACTATTATTTATATGTATATTTACATTGATTACAATTTTCTTATTGCATTTTTTACGACTTTTTCTATTATTTATATATTTACATTGATTACAATTTTCTTATTGCATTTTTTACGACTTTTACTATTATTTATATATTTACATTGATTACAATTTTCGTATTGCATTTTTTACGACTTTTACTATTATTTATATATTTACATTGATTACAATTTTCTTATTGCATTTTTTACGACTTTTTCTATTATTTATATATTTACATTGATTACAATTTTCTTATTGCATTTTTTACGACTTTTACTATTATTTATATATTTACATTGATTACAATTTTCTTATTGCATTTTTTACGACTTTTACTATTATTTATATATTTACATTGATTACAATTTTCTTATTGCATTTTTTACGACTTTTTCTATTATTTATATATTTACATTGATTACAATTTTCTTATTGCATTTTTTACGACTTTTACTATTATTTATATATTTACATTGATTACAATTTTCTTATTGCATTTTTTACGACTTTTACTATTATTTATATATTTACGATTAGACCTACAAAAAGATGTGTGGTCTGCTGTTCCAAGCGAGATAACTGAGGAAAACGTATCTGAAGGGAGAGTCGTTATTGGTGTGCAAATTGTGAAGTTGGTCTCTGTTTGGAACCGTGTTTCGAAATATACCACACAAAATCAAATTTTATTACTTTTATTAATTTATAATACTATACTTATTATTATTTTATTTTTTTTATTATTATGGTTAGATTTTTTTATTTTTTATAAATAAATTTTAAATTATGTTAACTCTTTAAATAAAAAATAAAATAACCTGACGTTTTTAGTTTTATTTTTGTTAAAAAAAACCGAGTATTAAGTGGTTAAGTTGCGTCTCCAGCGACCAAATGTTTTCAAAATACCGAACAAAAAGAAAAACATTTGGTCGGGACCACAAAGTTTTTTTGTTTTTCATCGACCATGGAAAACAAAAACATTGTGGCCCTGCCCCAAAGTTTCCACAGACATTTCGGTCAGTTTTGGTAATATTGACGCTGGAGACCCGCCTTTAATGTAATCATTAAACCATTGTTCCAATGTAATAACAATGTCTGATGATGAAATAAATAAAAGATGTGGTTTTCTTGAACTTTGTGGGATGCTTTATCCTCTTAGAGATTTTGCCAATTGAAGTGATAAAATATTTTTACAGTCAGGAGTGCAATTATATGCATTATGAATACAGTCAAACTTGGTTATAACGAGCACAAGGGGACCAACTAAATTTGCTCCTTATATGCTCCTTATTTGTTCATCGCTATATCCAAAATACATTATTTAAAAGTCGTTTGTACCTACCTACCTGCCTGTACTATCAATATATTCGCAAAAGTACAGTAAATTTTTAAAATACAAGTAGGTATAACTATTAAAAAATAAATTAGAATAATACACTTTTATTACTCAATCAATGATTTTTTTAAACATTTCGCTTTCACGTTTCTCAATTTCCTCTTCAAAACAATCAAAGCGTTATAACTATCATCACCTGGTTCAAGGCAAACAAGAAAAATATCACTAAATTGTCTATCTTTTTATCACTAGCTTGTGCGTACTGCACCTACCGCTTGTAAAATTGCACTTATTATAAATAACTAGCTTGCGGGATTGTTTTGGTTTTCGGCTGTAAAAATTTATTGTCACAAACCAGTGATGCCATTCTTGCAGCCAGCATGTTAATTTCATACGGCCTACTTGACAATAGAGAAAAATCCAAATGTTTTGGGTAATTCTTGAAAACCCTGGCTGAAAACATTTTTTGCAAACAGTTTTTAATTTAAGCTGCATTTCCCAAATGGAACCAAATTTGAAGAACCGTTTTGCATAAAACTCACTCACCACTCAATCAAAAAAAAAATCAGCTTGTCGGTCGCGGCCTGTTTGAAAAATAATATAATAAGCAGTAATTGTCGATTGAAGTACTCAGTAGTCCAGAGCACCTGACCGGATATCAGAAGGTGCGGGTTCAATTCCCGTCGGCGGCATTTATTTTTTACTCGGGAGATATTTTGAATTTGTATGGATATTTCGGACGAGTAATTAATACTTATTATAATTTGTTACATTTATTGGTTTTTAAAACAAAATTGATTTCTAATACAAAAGAAGACGTAAAAAGGAAACAATTTTGCAATGACGTTTGCAGATTTTATGAAAATTTTATATTGTGCCCGATGGATAGCAATGATTGATAATGACATAGCCGACAATCGTACCACAAACAGGCCCGAACGGGATAGGAAATTCCCACCCCTTTGTTTTTTACTACTTCGAGAATAATTCCCAACAAATTTTTAAGATCCGTCCATGTATTCGGAAATTGTGTTGACAAAATTATTTGCACGGTATATCATTGAATGGACCTCGTTATAACAGTCAACAATTGTATGAAGATAAGCCTGAACTTAAATATTGTTTTGTAATTGCTCTTTATAGCCGTGATCTCGCTATTGCCGTGATCGTTATAACCAAGTTTGACTGTATTTGTAAACATATACACATTCTTACTAATTGAATGGAGATGTATAAACTTGACTTTAAATGTATAAACTAGCTGAACCCCGCCAC
Source organism: Hesperophylax magnus (assembly GCA_026573805.1). NCBI lineage: Eukaryota > Metazoa > Arthropoda > Insecta > Trichoptera > Limnephilidae > Hesperophylax > Hesperophylax magnus. Next base: position 6,679,087 of record JAIUSX010000018.1, read on the forward strand.
GCATTGTTGTGGCTCAGTCTGTCTGTGCAGATAGAAAAATAATAGCGCGTGTTATTTTTACGTCTAACAGATGGTGCTGTTTTCCAAAAAAGCATGTTTGTCCAACAGTTGGTGCTGTTTTTAAAAAAGCGCGTGTTTTTACCTGTCACAGATGACAACTATATAATATAAGTTATATAAAAACACATGCGTGTGCAACGTTGTGTCAAAATTTCAAACCAATCGGTGAAGAACTTTCGGAGATTTAAGTAATATCCAACTTTCCTCTTGCACTTCTACTTCCCCACCCACTCCCATCAGCCTCACAATATACCACAATTAGAAAGGTCATTGTCACCGGGCATTAGAGACTCTTGTCATGCTGACATAAATAATAAACAAACAAATGCATTAAATATGTACTCACATATTGGGATGGAGATCCGACTTTCTTTTACAGTGGAGGACATTTGTTTTTTTGTTTCTGGACTGCATATCGAATGGGGTCGCCGTAAACTCAACCACTCCGGGATGGGGCCCGTTCAGGCTCCAAGACATGTCCTGAATGTTCCAAGGGAGCCCAGTCGGCTGGGGCATCGCATGGGGAAACGAATTATTCTGCCTCTGAATAGAGTTGGAATTGTCGATATTAGAAAATCCAGTGCTATCTTTGGGCAGAGACTTCTTATCTAAATCGGAGTATTGCTCCCACTGGTTGTCACTTGAGAGCGACATCTTATTCTCAATCTCTCATCAAAAGGAAACAATTTCAACGATAAAATGTCACAAAGTAAAAACGCGTATATTAATATCCACTAGCACTGTTGATGAAAGTCTTCACGGCATGTATCAACGTTATAATGGGTCTAACTATATTTTACCAATAGTCTAAGGTTTCAGTTTTAAAATTAAAATGTCACAAGAAAAGACGTATTTTTAAAATCCACCAGCACTGTTGATTAAGTTTTTACGAGCCGTATCAACGTTATAATACACCTATTTACCCCTTTTTGGATAGTATTTTTTTTTAAATCACCGAATTGGATTGTTTTAACTCTTTTCTCATCTCGAAGAAAAGAAAACAAATTACAAATCGAGACCACACTCCGAACAAAAACAATACACACGAGTAAAAGTGACCCTATCAAAAGTCTGCTCGTCTTACTGTCAAACGAAAAATTATTTTCCCGACATTTCTAGAAAACTCCAGTAAGTAGATACTATGTATATTTTTTAATTTATTTTTTGGCTTTCACCCAGAGCGATCTTGGAATCTCAAGTAATAAATTTGCGATCAGCTACGAAACCTAATATTACGTGGACTAAAAAAAATTACGCAAATAAAAATATTTAATAATAATTCGTGAAAAAAATAATATCCCGTTCCAAAGGTTAACAATAACCGTATTGGTAATAATGTGGTCGTAAGAGGCACTCGATTGTTGTATAAAATTTTGCACATTAAATAAAGGATTAGGTGTTATTAATTATAATTTTATACTGAAGACGCTTTTTGAAAAGAGAAACCGCACAAGAGTCCCAGCTGTTTCCAACCGTCTGCAGACAGTGAAAATATATCCACCCCAATTGGAGTATGTTGTGCGGCTGAAGGAGATGGGAAGAGGAAGGTGAGGGAGTACCTGACTATTTAGATCTGGTCAACACGGCCAAAGCCATTTCAAGCAACGTTTCAATTCGGAATTGTGGTCTTACACCAGGGCGATACTGAGAGTATTTTCTACTCTGGATGCTGTCAAAATAAATTTCACCAAGACTGATTAATATATCGCTCTTAATAAATATTAAAAAAGTATTGTCCAAAAAGCCGAGCCGAAAAAAATCCCTATTTTTCAGATGAAATTTGAATGTTGCCAGTCCCGAATGAGAGTTTTTGAACTTTTCGAAATTAAACGTCAAACAAATTCTTCACAATATTCACCTGTCTTTATTAAACATTTGCACAAATTATCCATATTGGCGTTCCATTTTTGGACGGTTATTGAAAACAAAAGGTCTCGCAATGCCGAAAGCCAGTCCATCCTTCAAAATCGGCTCATCGAAAGCTAAAAAATCACCACGTCCCCCCAAAATGCAAAACCGGCAAGAAAATCACAATCCACAAAATCTGTTGAAACAGAAAATTGAAGTATTGAAGAGTCCTATTAAATCTGAATCCGACAAGAAGGAATACAAGTAAGAATTAATTAATATATTTTTAAACCGCTAAAAACAAATGTATGGTACTGTCAATGTGCTGCACCGTTGTAACCTCTCTTTCTGCTTTGGTCCTGCAGCTGAGAGCTCCGTTGTAACCTCTAATTCTGGTATGTATCGATTGATACCAAGATATAACATGTAAAAAGGCGGCATGCATTTAACCCTTTCATCACCGCAGTTTTCTTTCCATATATAGACCATATTATTTAAAAAATTTTGAGGTATAAGTTTTTTTTTACTGCCTGATTTAGATTATTTTCTAATTTGATTTTTATTATTTTTAGGTATCAAAGGGTTATTTTTTATTAGTAAGGAAAAAACTTAAACCTACCTAACAAACATGTTAAGTTTAAAAATATATTAATTTACAGTGCAACATGCAAAAAAAACATCAAAGTAATAATGGATCCTAGTCCAAGCAAAACAGCCAAACGGGATCTGTCATTGTATTTACAGTATCTGTTGTTGAAATGAAAAATGGTTGCAACCTAGCATAAAACATATTGCGGAATATCCTTCTCAAGCGGTACTCAAAATACGGTGCGATTTGTTTGACAACATCAAGAGATATTAATTTTTTTGTTAATGTTCCCCAGGAGGCGCTCTGGTACTGAAAGGGTTAAATGAGTCCTTTATTGGAGGTTATCATTATGTGTTTTTTTTTTTTTTTTTTTTTAATTTATTATTGAATTTTTTTTTATACATGGTTACATAAAATATTGAAAAATGTAAATAAATATTGAAAAATGAAATAAATGTACATAATTAAAAAAAATCCCACGAAGGCGAAGCCTGAGTGTGGGTATTATAAGTATTTTTATCTTGTGTCTATGGTTTAAGTGGAAATACAATATCAAATATAAATTTAAGTTAAGTGTTAAATTGCAAATTATTATTTTTAGGGTTATTCGTTTGAAGAATGGCCTCCGCGCTCTTTTGATCAGCGATTTGAACTCCTTGAAGGAGAAATGTGGCGAAGTGAGGTCAATGCTACACGAATGTGATGAGGTCAAGAACGATGGACAGTGGATGGATGGAGTCTACAGCGGCAGTGACAGTGAAAGCGATGGCAGCTCCCTCGAAGAAAGCGATACGGGTGAAAGCGTAGATGAAGAGGAAACCGATGAAAATGAGGAGGACATTGAAGATAATGAAGGTAGAAGACATGCGAATAGACAAATGGATTCCGGAGATGAAAAAATGGTAAGCATCATTGTGTTTTTTCTCTCGTGAATTTGGCTAAAGGGTTGCGAAATTTGAAGAATACAAGTTACAAGTTACAACCAATATAAATTGTTGTTTTTACTTTATAGAATTCAAGAATTCCTAACCTTGTTGAGGGTGAGAGATACTTTTCGTCTTAATTTACAAGGCGATTGGCTTCTAAAAAGCATCTTATAAGAATTTTTTGTACACATTTTTTGAAAACTAGATAAATAAAATGAGTAACAACTATTATCAGCTATTTTGTTAAAAAGAGGTTAATTTTATGTCGTTTTTTAACTAACCTTAAAATTTCACATCAATAACAATGGCCGCTAAGTGAACAATCGATTTTAGTTTTAAAGAAATAACTATTAAAATGAATTATTTTCCATTTCGGGAAACTGAAATACTTACTTCTCATTATTATCTAACTGATACAAAGTGTTTTTTTTTTAATGCATATAAACCGTGTCCAACTTTTCTGTTTATTTATCTCATTTTTGTTGCTTATTTTTTAGTTCTTCACTTTAAAAGACAAAATATCGTTAAATACACACAAAAGCTTACTAATTTGAATATTTTCATCAATATTTAAACAGTATGATAGGAAACTGCAATAATTGAAATTACTATGTATCACAATCTTAATTAGGATCGACCAAATTTTGGTTGGCGATTGACCGATCCCGATCGAGTGTAAAATGTAACGTGTAAAAAATTCTGTTCTGCAGCTGCTGACAAACAGCGATCCATTTGATACAATTCTTCTGCAATCTTAAGTAGACCTGAAATGATCAATTTAAATTGTCAATATTTACAATAATGTAATTTATACGATTGACAATAATTGCTGATTGATGTCGAGATCAGTCGCGATATTATGCAATTACAAGCAAACAAATTTCATTCCGCAATGAAACAGAATTATATATTAATTTAATTGCTCTATATATATAGCTGCGTCAATCAACAAGTGCTCAATCAAAATAAAAGTTATTCCAAAGTCTCCAATTATCAATTGCTTCATTGATTGATACTGAGGCAAATGAAGCAATTGATAATCGGAGACTTTGGAATCACGTTTATTTTGATTGAGCACTTGTTGATTGATGCAGCTATATATATATAGCAATTAAATGAATATATATTTCTGTTTCATAATATAGCGATATTTTCATAATATTGCATAATATCGCGACTGTCCAGAGTTAATGGAAAGAAAATCAAAAGACTTATCACTGTATTCGCACATATTTCTGCAGATGTCCACAAACCAACTGGGGTGAAAGTATTGACAATTCGATTGAATTTCTGATTGAATTGCTCTTCAATACACATTTTCAACGACGTAAGCACACATTTCCATCTCCGGACCCCATTAAGAACGCAAATAACGGGTTACTGTATTGTATTGATGTGTTTGTTGAATTCCAGGCAGCCTGCGCCCTGACTACCGGAGTGGGCAGTTTCAGCGACCCCGAGCACATCCAGGGTCTCGCACACTTTGTGGAGCACATGCTATTCATGGGGAGCAAGAAGTTCCCCAAGGAGAATGACTTTGATTCTTTCATTAAGGTATGTGACATTCTTTATTTTCCATTACTAAAAAAATAAATTTAACATCCAAATTTGACTATAAATTTTTATAGCCGGTTGTTCAACATTTGACATCGTCGTAAATCGACACTCAGCGCCATTTTGAATACTTTCATATTTGGAAGTTCCCTGTCAACCGCCGATTTTCGACCTGTCAGTATTGGTTAATTTTTGATGACTGTTATGCTTGACGGCTGGATCAACAGCTGATCAAACAACCAACACAAAGTAAAGTTTAACAAACCGCTGTCAGGTTGAGTATCTATGGTTGATAAGGAATGTTGAAGTATTCAAAATGATGCTGATAATCGTTTTAAAGTCAAATGCGATGGTTAATCAAAGTGCTGACCTTTATTATTCATAATATGAATTCATATTATGCTTTTAAAGTTTACCTAGTATTATGCAGAACACTTTAAAATGCAGGTATGTTGTATAATATGTAAAATTGTGAATTGCGATCTTCGTATTACCGGAGTGCAGTTTGGTTTCTTCAATCTTTCTATACCTGATGACTTTTTTGATATTTTTAAGTATTTCTTTTGTAGAAAAAAGGCGGGTCAGACAATGCTCAGACGGACTGCGAGAACACTACCTTCCACTTTGAGATCCAGGAGAACTTCCTAGAGAAGGGCATGGACAAGTTCAGCCAGTTCTTCGTGGCGCCGCTCATGAGGCAGGAGGCCATGCAGAGAGAGAGGGAGGCCATTGAATCAGGTACCTACATATATTATTGTATACCTACATGCATTTTGTAACAGTATAAACCATTTCCACAACAACTCTCTAAAATGGAGAATCATGTCTGTCGTCCACATCATCACTATGTACATCCCAAGGTGGGATTTGGCCTTCCCCACAAATGCTCTCCACTGGCTGCGGTCTCTCGCTATTAGCCTCCGGTCCTCTGTCCTTACCGTTCTGCTCAAATCCTCTTCCACTCGGTCAATCCTCCTCTTCCTCGGCTGCCCCTGGGCGGCTCCCACTATTGGTAGTGTTCTGTCATCTGGCATTCTTTCTACATGTCCAGCCCATCGCATTCTTTGATGGTTTGAAACTCGACTATCATGGAGAGCATTAATTTCTATGTTCCAAATGGTTACCTCCAGCACACTGACGTGTTTCACCTCAAGGCCTGCAGAACTAACTTGCCAATGGTCATGCCGGTGGGGAGAGCTATTTTGCTGTTAAATACAATCACTTTCGATATTGACATTCAACGCAATAAAGCAGAGTTTAAACGGCAAGCCTTGTTGGGGCTCGTACAAAACTGACTTTTAATATGTCTATTTCTTTTTTCTTTACACTGATTATTAATGTTTTTAAACATCATTTTGTAATTATCACTTTTTATAATGATAAACTAATGTTTATAAGACAAGGTTTTTTATGCGTAGCACAAAGGAAAACAAATTATTATAAGCAATAATTTGTCTCCTGAAATATTCTTGTGCTGGTTCAATTCCTGTCGGCGGGATTTATTTTCAATTTTTATGAATATTTCAGGAGACTTATTGTAATTATTTTAAAAGTAATGAATTTAATGAATCGAATTCTTTGGGACTTACGGAATTGTCCATACACAATTCGATTTTTGAGTTCAACTTACTGTAATGTATACTATCTGAATTACAATGAAATCGTTTACCATTTTTTCCAGAGTTTGCCCTAGCCCTGCCCTCGGACGAGCACAGACACGACCAGCTTCTTGGGCAGCTCCTGCCCGCGGGTCACCCTGCGCGCACCTTCATGTGGGGCAACCTAAAGAGCCTGAGCGCCCCCGTGGGGCCCGAGGATCCCGCACTACACGCCGCTGCCCACGAGTTCCGCAAGAGACACTACAGCGCACATAGGATGACAGTCGCCGTTCAGGTAATTAACACCTTTTCATACAAAATTAGTTGATCCCAGAGAAACGTGCTTTCAGCCATGTGCACTAATCTATCCATTCTGAAAGCTAGGCATCCACAATTAATAACAAACTGACAGTCTACATCGCTTTCTGAGATACTTTGAACACGTTGCTAGCCAAACTGAAAACACAAACTTGGAATAGGTCATGGGCACTAGCTCTGTTACTGTGATTTATTTTTGGGGTATATACCGTGTTGTACTTCCTCCTTTAGCCAGAGTTTCAGGCAGCGTCACAGTGTTCATGATCAGGGCAGATGTGTAGGTTGTAGTGAAGTGCGTGTTTGTAGAAACGATGACGTGTGGCGTGAGTTAATCCTCAGCCGGTATTTCAGTATAATTCGTTAAATTAATGTGGTTTTCGGTGTTTAGTTTTGGTGTAGCCATCTGTAATACTGAAATTCAGGCCCTAAGAGGATTGACATGCGCAACACAATATCGTTTCTACATACATGAACACCACTTAATACCCCAAAAATAAATCACAACGTTACTTTTGGCCGTGGAAATCTCAAATCATATCAGAAGCTGTATTATTTATTGTGCAATTATGGAGGACTTAGCTAGCTGTGAATTGAACTCGCGACGCCTGGGTGCAAACCTGATGCGTTGAACCACATGTTAATTAATAAGTCAGTTACTATGTACATATGTCTGCTTCCCCCAAAGTATAAATGCAATCTTTATCATACATCTCCCTCACACGTATTAAAGAAATGATGTTAAAATATATTTATAGGCTCGTCTCCCCTTGGATACCCTGGAGAAGTATGTGGTAACCACGTTTGGGCTGATTCCCAACAACGGGCAGCCTGCCGATGACTTCTCGGCACACGCCTTCAAGCCAGAAGACATCACCAAGGAATTCAACTCTATATACTACATCAAACCAATCAGCCAAGTCACCGAGGTAATAGTTATTTTCACAAACAAGACAGCATTATTGCTGCATTTATCATTTTTGCTGGCCATTTTTGTCATTGGTGTAAATCTGTAAATGCTTTTGTAATTCTTTGCTTTCCACAAATTTTTCTGGAAAAAAACGTGCGTTGCGTAAAAACTTTTGATGGTTTCCTGTTTCAGTTAAATCTGACATGGTGCATGAGGTCGTTCTTGGGAGAGTACAAGAGCAAGCCGCATCAGTACGTGTCTTGGATTCTCGGACATGAGGGAGCTGATAGTCTGCTCTCACATTTGAGGAAAAAGTAAGTCAAACGTAGGGCAGCTGGTACTTAAGCTTACCCACGCAGCTGTCGCATGTGATCTATTGTTACTCTCCATTTTAATTACTGAATCTTTTTCTGTTTCACATATTTGGTTTGAGAGTTGTTATATGGTCTTCAATGATTCAAAATTAAATGTTTAATTTTTTTTTATCTCTTTTAGAGTATGGGCTCTTGAAATATATACCGGGAATTCTGAATCAGGAATAGACCATACGTCTCTTCTCTGCTTCTTCACTGTCACCATCGTCCTGACGCAGGAGGGTCTCAAACACTGGCGTGAAGTAAGTGCCTCCCTTTTTATTCTAGACATAAGATAGATCACAAATAGTGATATGTTAAGATAGTTGAGTTTAAGGGATTGTTTGTTAATGTAATAATATGAGAAGGTATACTGAATGCTATAGGAATGAGATCTCTGACACATGTGTGTGGTGAAACTTTGAATGACCGTCTTAAAAATGTGGAGATCTTGAAAGAATTAATGAAAATCAAGCGTAATGGTTAAGATTAAAAAAGGGATGCTTTAATGATTGGGCTTGTAGAGCAGATGAACGAAGAATAAAGTGTAAGGAGAATATATAATGCGGAAGTTAATGGTAGAAGAAGTAGGGGACACCCGAGGAAGACATGACACGATCAGATGAGTCGGGTCAAGTCAAGAGTCAGAATTACAGAATAGTTTGTATAAGACGATATTTGAATGTAAATGAAGCAAGTAGTGTGTGCCGATACAAAGTTGTGTGGTGGTCCACCCTCTGCTTACCCCTGCGGAATGGCATTGTAGTTAGTTAGTTTCATGAAACAATCAAAACGTCTTGATAATAGTAACATTTTTGTATTTCAGGTGTTGGACGATGTCTTTGCATACATCAATATGCTGAGGAAACAGTGCCCCAATGAAAGAATATTCAAAGAAATCCAGGTATGTCTCTACCAGACGATTATTTAATTTTTCTTTTTTTTTCCAAAGTCTATTTACTTATCGCCTCGCTTACTAACTTGTTTTTTTGTGAACAACTCATGTGGTATCATAGAAATCGTTGTCTCCCTTATTGTCATGGTTAGAAATATGATCTAAACGGGTGTTAGAAAGAGAAAACACCATGCTTTATATTTAAATCTTGAAGTTAACCACAGAAAAATTAAAATGTACACCTCTATGAGACCAAAAGTTCCGACCGCAATTTGAGAAAAATTTATGAAACTTTGTGAATTTTTTATTTATATATTTTTATATGAAACGAAAAAAATGAGGTTGCAGTAATGTTTATAATAAATTTGTGTAATCAAATGTGTGTTTTTCGTTATCAATAATTTTAATTTAATGTTCAAACGAAAAAAAGTGAGGTGAGACATTTTTAAAACTTTTTTATGTTTGCATTATCAATTTTGTTTAACAGTTAAATTTTTTTTTGTTTTTAACAGTTAAAAAATTATTTTTTGTATTTCTAATAATAAAATTTGAAAGCATATTTCACCTCCTTTCAAAACAGTTTTTAGTTTCTGATACGTTCAGAATTATACAATTTATTTGGATTTTATTGCAAAGCGGAAAAACTCCTACCTTCTGACAGAATATGCCAGGGACCCGAGAGGTTAAAGTAAAGTCACGTTATATTGACTGGTCATTGACCTGTCACTAATTTTGTCTCAATGCCAACCGACCTACAATGAGTTTGCAATGTTTTTAGCACTAGATATTCACTGTATCAATGGTAATTTTTTAACAAATAAGATATAAGGCGACCGTTACACGCATAAGTCTTTTTCTCGAAAGTGACTTATGGCATAATTACCAATGTAAATGACATTGTAAATTATTTACTGTAATTTATAGCAAGTTACAGAAGTCGTTAATGCCGTCAGTTTTTGACAGGTCTAATCATGTCCGCGCGAACTTACAGCCAATGCGAGTCGCTAAAAATTAATAGACATGTTTTCGTCAGATTTTTATTCCTATAAAAACTTCCGTTTTTATTATTTGAATTAAAATCTGATTGAGATAAGTCGATAAGGCTTTCTCAAATTATCTCTCGAAAACAATGTTAAAAATAACACTAGAGAAAATCCAAATAAGCACTACCAAAATCAATGTGAATGGAAAGAAAATTTTCTGATTTCAAAATCATTTATTTATCAAAATATTTCTGAAAATGAGCAACCTTCTTTTTCATTAGCGGTTCATTTTTTTTTGTTTTTTCATTAACCCCACACATCTTTGGGTTTGCTGTGTGGAGGGTCTTTTTAGGGAAAAGAAGGAGAGCAAGTTCTGGGAAGGAAAAAGGTATGATGGGTGAGTAGGAACTAGGGATCAGTGTGTCCAAGAGTGACAGACGAATGATGTCTCCCTTTCGCTGCGGCGCAAGGTGACGGGTCGAGAGAGACTGGTTGTAGAGGTGGTCCAAAGGTCTCCCCAAACCAGCCTCTCCTGATCTGGCAAGCAACCCGATGAATCCTTTCTAACCCCAATGTTTCTGTTTCTAAAGTGACATATTTGAATTCGAAGTCAGTTGCTACCATTTGGATTAAAAATGAACTGCTATTAATTGATCTTCCATTCAGCTCTGTTAACCAAAGCATGTGGAGATTTTTTTTCTATTCCAACGCTTTATTTGGGCCATTTTGTCTATATTGAAAAAAATGGCGTAAATTATGACAGCAGCAATTTGTTGACAGATCTTACCGCAAATAAATTTTAAGATGTATTGGTCGCTATTGGCACTTACACATAAGTTAAACTTCCGAACAACTTACATGTAATCAATAAATACCCTAATTTGTTTGAATATGTTAGCTTACAACTTACATAAGTCGTAAATTTTACTGCTAGCCTAAGAATACCTGTAATGTTATAATATTATGTACAGAAATTAAATAATGGACACGTGTTGTAATAAGCTGTAGGTTTAATGTATGTATTATAATTTGCAGAGCATTGAAGAGATGAACTTCAGATTTGCAGAGGAGTGTCAGCCGTGTGACAATGTTGAGACCTTGGCTGAGAACATGCAATTCTATCCTCCGGAGCATTATCTGACTGGAGCAGACCTATTCTATGAATACAAACCTGACGTAAATATTATTCTTTTTTTTCTTTCTCAACAGGTCTTGATTACCCCTTTTGGGTTTGTCATTTATTTATAGGAAACAAACAGCTTATAGTAGTCGCAGAGATAGAGAGACATCATCGATGATCATTTTAAAATGCTTACATAAAAATCTTCCTTCTCACACATCTTGTATGAAAACGAAAAAGACAATACACAAGAATAATGACATCACATACAACCTCTCTCTGGGACTAATATATATAATATAAAGATAATCTTCCTTCTCACACATTTTATATGAAAATGAAAAAGACAATACACAAGAATAATGACGTACAACCTTTCTCTAGGACTAATATATATAATATAAAGATATAGAATAATGTTCTCGGTTTACCCGCGTAAAGTAGTCCTTAAAAGGACTTTTTAATTTCTGACGTTTCGGACAGATCTCACTGTCCATCTTCAGAGGCCTTATGTCCTGAATTTCGTCTCAAACTGAACGCTTTCGCGTGTCTGTTCGGTCCAGAAGTCAAGATACAAGTGGGTGCTTATCAATTCTTATGTCTAGGACGAAGTATGCGTGTTGATAGTGATTTGACGGTAGAAGGGGTGGGGGCGGGGTTGGCAATATCAAGCAGTATGCGTGTAGCGACCTGATTGGGTTGCTTTGAACTTGTTGGAAGTGCTTCTGAGAATTTTGGAAATGCCGGTTTTGGGTTATTTTGGTCAATTATAACTTTCCAGGTGTTGGGAATTCTAATTGAGTCATTTCTGGTATTCATATTATTTTTATGTTTATGAATTTCAATTGCTTCGCGGTAAATTCTTTTTGGCTCATTGTATATGCTAGCTATTGTTGTACAAGGTGGATGTCACTAATAAACGCTTAACTTCATCCATAGTGCAACATGTCCTTAATGAAGGTCATAAAATGGACTTTAACAATACCACAACAAGTTCAAAGCAACCCAATCAGGTCGCTACACGCATACTGCTTGATATTGCCAACCCCGCCCCCACCCCCTCTACCGTCAAATCACTATCAACACGCATACTTCGTCCTAGACATAAGAATTGATAAGCACCCACTTGTATCTTGACTTCTGGACCGAACAGACACGCGAAAGCGTTCAGTTTGAGACGAAATTCAGGACATAAGGCCTCTGAAGATGGACAGTGAGATCTGTCCGAAACGTCAGAAATTAAAAAGTCCTTTTAAGGACTACTTTACGCGGGTAAACCGAGAACATTATTCTACATCTTACACCCGTGAAAACCTTAACCATAACACAATATAAAGATAGAATATACATGCAAAGTTAATTAAAGTTAAACCAAAAACTTATTGTGACTTAAAACTAATAAGTAGGTAAAGGGGAGAGGAAGAGGAATATAGGATAAGAATAGGAGATGCTCCCGATACATTTTATACGCGTCTATGACTGCATGCTTTACTTGGATATTTCTGAAGGTTATTGCTATTTTGTATTACACTGCGCACATATACGGGGAATTTAGGATATTTTTCTAATGTTGTTTCTGCATGTGGGCAAATGAAAGAAATCGGTTTGTCGTGTTGGTTTTGACAGTATATTAATTTTTATTAAATTCGTGGTTTTAGGCGAGTCCAGGTCATTATTCAGAATTTTAAATAACAAGTCATGTTTGACCCCTGGTGTGCCTGCATAGCCTATAGGCTATGTGTAATTCGTACCTATTGTGTGCCGCCATATCCTTAAGGCTACATGTGTATGCCTCCAGCTTTGCAATCTGTTAGTATGTAGTATAATATTTCACTAAATGAAAGTTATGAGGGTTTGAATCAATCCAACTTAAGTAGGCTGCTGTGGCTTCAGTTTATAGGCTTCTCCGTTGTACTGATATTTATATATATTTCTTTATACATAAATTGTCCTGGGACACTTCAGCAGCCTCCATCCATCGCAATCCCAGCTTCTTCTCGCACAGCCTCTGGAGTTGCTTCTCTCAACTTTGTCAGGGGTAGCCCACTGAACGTCTTCACTCAGAATTTTCAGCGGAATTTGATCTTCTGGCATTCTTAATACAGGGTTTTCCAATAAGAGGTGTTATTTTGATATTCAATCGTAAAAGATCAATGGTTTCGTTGCTTGTGTGGCACGTAGCGCCGTCTTGTTGAAAGTAATGGTATCATTGGATGGTATCAAATGTCAAAAAATGACAGCTTCAAAAGTAACATCTACCGAAATAGCGGGCTATTCAAAATAACACCTCTTATTGGAAAACCCTGTACATGACCAAACCACCTCAATTGCAACATTTCTATGAAAAATAATGGGGTTCGTCTTGGATTGAAATTGTAGGCTTTCTCATTCGTCCCATTTATATTGTTGACATTTGTTCAGGGCATAACGTACGTGCTGGACTGCATGGTGCCGGAGAAGGTCAACATTATGGTGCTCTCTCAGGAGCACGAAGAACCACCAGAGTACGACCAGGTCGAAGAGTGGTTCGGAACTGAATACAAGAAGACTGGTAAGCTAACTCCGTTAAATAATTACAATATTGGTTTTTGATTGATTTACCGGTATGACACACATGGCATTCCCGCATTCTGTTCTCTAAAGATCACAGTTTGTCGATTAGGTTTGAAACAATGCAAGAAGATAGATAGCAGCATAATCTTTAATTTCTAATACATTCATGTTATTATATTTTCTGCATTGTTGAGCAACTAATCATAAAATTAACTCTATTCTGCAGAAATTTCTGAAGCTGACTTGAAACGCTGGAAAGAAATAGCGCCGTACGAAGAATTCCGACTGCCCGAGCCCAACATCTTCATCACGGACAATTTTGATCTCATTCCGCTTCCTTCCAAACTGACGGAGCTTATTGGAACTGAGGAAAAGCCAACAGAGCCTGCAGCAGTACCAGCACCAGTTCCTGAGAAGAAGACAAAAGCAAGTCCCAAGGCAAAAGCTGGCAAGAAACACATCCAAAAGATTGACATTCCGGAAGTCTCTGACGAAGAAAAGAAAGCTTTGCAGATGAAAGCCGAGGCGCAGAAACTGAGGACGGATACTATTAGGGGTATATTGGATGCTTCTCCTTCACTTCTCATCAATGATGGTCTGCTGGAGCTCTGGTACAAGCCGGACTACAAGTTCAGACTGCCAAACGCCTTCATTAATATCCACTTGATTTCTCCCATTGTCATGATGTCTTGCAAAGAGTAAGTGGTTTTGAATTTGAGATGCAGGTGTACATATTCTTAATTTTAAACAAATAACTTAAATACAGGAAATGTCTAAACAATAATGACAACCTCAACAAATAATTAAACTTAACTTATGGTCCCATTCTTAATACATATTACACCCCTCCACTTCAAGGGGAACCTTGTGCTGTTTCCCACTTCTACATTTAAAATATCTTCAACCCTAAAGGTGTGACGCCACTCCCTCCATCTTACACGTCCCATGCCGATCTGGACAACCCAGATCGGCGCAGCAATTTTAGCGTGAGTTTGCTTTGCGTGTTTCTTTTTTGACAAGCAACCCCGGGTTACGAATAACCTGACAATATTTGAAAATCTCCTACTTCCACCACAGTAAGCGGATAATGATGCTTGTGTTGTGATGGAGGACTTAGCCAGCCGAGGAATTGAACACACTACGCCCGGGTGGGACCCAAACGCAATGTCAACTCAGCCACCGACCGGTGGCTTCTAGTTCTAAAGCAACTATTTTCATACAAAATTTGTTTATTGTAATTAGTCCAGATATCGTAATGCATCGCTTATGTAATGTACGTCGACCCAGTGCGTTTTTACCTTGACTCTGAAAAATCCAACAAAATTTAAATGACTGTTTTACAACAATGGTGGCATTATCTATATTATCATTATCTGTACATTCAGCTCCACCCTGCTTGACATCTGGTGCCAAATCCTGAAGCAGATGCTGACGGAGAAGCTGTATGCCGCTGGTATGGCGCGACTCTACCACGAGATGTACCCCTACGAGAAGGGGCTGAGCATCCGCCTCTGGGGTTTCAGCCAGAAGTTGCCGGTGAGTCGCAGAACATTTGATTGTGTCATCATCATCACAGCACTACATCCGTGGGTGGGATCTGGTCTCCACTGGCTATGGTACCTCACCTCAGCTCTTCCCGTCCTGCTCCAATCCTCTTCCACCTCTTTTGGCCGCCCGCAAATATCTTCATTTCAACGGCTTATGTCTTTGGGGATCAGGTGGTGAGAGGCACGAAATAAAAAGGCGTGTCGTGAAGGTCACTGTGTTTATTTATGAGTCAGATAGCCGTGATGAGAGTTGACGTAGGACAGATGTATTCACCGGATGCTGGTTGTGTTGGCAGTGAGTCGACGCCGGGCGCTGGTGACCGGGACTCGTTGACTGTCAGGCACTGGCGATCTGGGGAATCAATACTCCAGTGCTGACGGGAATGCCGAAGGTGCGGCGGACCTTGTAGGCGGTTGAGCGGGAGCGGCATAAACCAGTGAGGATGCTGCGTGTCTTCGTGGTGGTCATGGTGGCGTGGATGAAGCGCTGGTCAGAGACGCTGGAACCAGGGCGCTGTAATCCGTGTAGCGCTGGACAGGGACGGCGATCTGGGCCAAAGCGCTATGATGATGTCCCGAGGGAGTCCGTGATGTGTACGTGCGAAGCCGGGAGTATTGTCCTTCGCGCAAAGGTGCGCAAATTATCACTCGTGAGATTTGTCCACGGACGGCAGGTTGATGACTGACTGACTAATGACTCGCTGCGTCGGGCTTATTTATACTATACGGCCGGTGGCAACAGTAGGTAGATGATTTGCAACTAAATCCGAGGCACTCGCACAGTCTGGGCCTTTCGGGAATCTTCGACAGCGCGGCAATTATGCATAGGCGGTAGACTCGAACCTTCTGGCGAGTTGTCGTAATATGCCAGACCGACTTGCGATCGTATTGTCGCCGATAGGCAAGTAGGTGCTTGTAGCAGGTAGGTTGCTTTGTTTACCATTCGGCTGTCAGTACGTCCCTGCAAGTACATACCTAAGTAGGTCGAGCGGTTTATTATTAATTGGTTAATCTGGATTCTTCTCGACGCCACATGTCTATTGTCTACTACAGGTTATGTTGCTACTGTTCGGTATTTCCGTGTTGTCGGTCAAGATTGCGCAAGATTATTGTGTATTTTCTATTCTTGTCCATGTATTGCCCTGTCTTGCTGGTGAGTTCGCTCGGCTGGGGATATTACGACGGTGTTGCCGGGCCAAATCTATTGCCTTCTTACATATGTGCATCTCTGTTTGCCACCTACCCGCTACCAAAACTATCACAATTTCAAATGCGATTAATGTTAATAAATAATTTCACGATTTGTTTTCAAGTTTACATAAGTTTGGTGGAGTTATTGCAGGAGATTTTTTTTGTGTTGTGAATTTGTCATATACAGTATGGCAATCTTAATGGGACATAATAATATTGACGGTCAACTCTTTGACCTGCAAGACTACTGACGGCCGAGACAATTGTTCGGCAGTAGGTAATAATAGGCAATTTATCTTTCTCGTTTACCAGCACCTTTATGTAAATTGGCAACATGAGTTTTCTCTTAAATCGATTACCGCCTACCAAATACAGGGTGCAGCAAAACAGACTATGCAGTTTTGAAGGGCAAGTACATCCTGTGTGGTGGGGTTAGGAACCTGGGAGGGGTTCATTGTGTGGAGGGTCGTACCGTTTTCAGTCGTTACCATTGTTTGGTTCTTACAATACCTTCGCCGTCTGCACGTTTCTTGAAAATGACCGTTCTTTCGTCGCCACCCAGCGGGACGACTGCAATTTACGACTTCTTCCTGTGAGGCTACCTGAAAGAAAATATTTTTAAGCATCGGCCTCACTCCTTAGAAGAACTCAAGGATCAAATATGCCAAAAACTTCGAAATCGCCTTCGTCGATGTATCGATGCTAGGGGCCACCATATTTCTGAAGTCATCTTCAGAATTTGATGCATAAAACGGCATGATTTACCGAATATATTTCCATATTTATAACATATTTCCCTGTAATGTTTATAGATATTGGCCGACGTTATCACTAAAACAATGAGGGACTACCGGCAAGTCCTGTCGGAGCCCCTTTATCTGGCCATCAGGGATATCCAGTCCAAGCGTTACCACAACTCTATCTACAAGCCCTCGCAGCTCGTCAAGTAAGTCATTATCTGACACACAATAAATTCACTATAATATTCCGTGATTCATTATGGGTTCGAAGGATATATATCACGACGTACATCATGATATTTATTGCCGACACATTCTATAAGCTGTTTTTTTAAATTTAAAAGATGTCTTTGTTTTTATGGTATATTGTCACTTTTCTCTGTGTTTAACTTTAATAAGAATCCTCGGGTGCCGTAAAGTCATGTTGTTGTATGTTTGGAACTAATACAGCAACAGCAGTTTTAGAGAGATACTTTTTTTAACTGTATTTCTAGTTGTTAGTCCCATTCCCTTTAGAAAATAAATATCACTTTTTGATATATATCCAATAAATATGTCTTCGAACCCTGAGTTCATTTAACGGGAATCTTTAACCTGACCTATGCCGCTTTCACAATGTGATTCATCGGCGGCTATCTACTTACGCGGATGTCGCATATGTGATTCATAAAGTTTCACTACAATGCATACATTGCATCAAAATGTGCTGCATGATGTGAAAGATTGCTTTGAAAAGGTTAATAGATTTTCCCCAGTCCATACAAATAAAAAAGAGTGGAGATAAATCGCAGTTAAATTTCTAGTGCCTAATATAATAAATGTCTATGGTAACCTTAAAACTCTGTCATTCTCTTCAACAATTGGGTAATTAGAGATATCAGATTCGCTCTCACGCTGGATACCTACTGGACCAATATGCAGAAGCTGGAGGCCCTGGAGGAGATCAAGTATGAGGACGTTGAAGCCATCGGAGAACGCTTCCTCGAGAAGCTGCTGGTGCAGATGCTGGTGCAGGGTAACCTGGTGAAGGAAGATGCCCTGGCCCTTGGGAAAACCATGCAGAATAACCTGGATTGGAAGTTGCTCAAGGAAGAAGAAAAACCCAAGGTAAATGATACAAAAGTTTAGTTTATTAAATTAGGTCAAAATTGTTGAATTGATCCAATGCTAATTGATAAGGCCTAGCCCCATTGAATTATCTTCAATATATTAATTTATTTCTTTGATAGTAGCCCAGTGCCTTCATTAAAGTTCACCAGGTTGTCATTGGAAGTTTGGTCGTGTCTCCTGGTTCCACTGGTACGCGAGCCTTCTTCCCTGCGACGGACCTAGAATCGACATATAACCTTTGACCTTTCAAATTAGTAATTTTATATTGATGTTACATTTGAATTTGTGTGATTCTCACCAAACTAAATCTGCTGCACCTGGACTACAGTTAGTTCAGCTTTTTCATTGTTTCAACAATTATTTCAAATATTTGTCTGGTGTGTTGAATTGTTTTCCAGGTCCGAGTGTTGCAAATCCCCGCTGGCTCCAAGTTCTGCCGAGTGATTGGCCTCAACAAGGATAATAGTAATAGTAACATCACCAACTACTATCAGAGCGGAGCCTACAGCCTGAGGGAGTCTTGCATCATCGAAACTATTGTGGTAAGTCTATCATCCCCTGCCAACAAACATGCAGAAGGAATCTTCATACTTTTTGTTGAAATCGCATTTGTGTTATGACATATACACTTCATGTCCCCCTCATATCCTCAGGATGTCATGTCCTTCTGTTCTATTAAAAAATTTGCAATCTTTATTTCTGAAAAGTCACTGTGAACCCTAAAAACAAGAACATTAAAAGTGAGTGAATACTAATCATTCATCGACTGGACTAACAAGGGTGTCGTATATAGCAAATGGTGATATTTACCCCTGTAGCTCATGTGGGCCTAGTGGGCCTAGAAGCTACTGAATAGATAATACATATATAATTTCATAGCTCCTGGAGCTCACCAATTTATATTTGTATTGCATACTGTAAATATACATATAATAAATAAATAAAAAATAATATAAAAATTGCCTTCCTTGTAGATATGAATGGAAACCAATGTCACCACTAACTTTTGGTTCTCCCTGTAGTTAATGAGCGCCCTGTCTCTCTTAAACTTGCCTAATATTGAATATGACCATCCCATTTCAATTTCACAATTTATTTTATTTTACTAATCATTGTTCTTCCCTTATGGACTTTTACAATTTATATGATTTAGTGCATATATACGTAGTGATAAAAACAGTATGTTTTAAAAAATGTTTATATAAGAACAAAAATTGATATAATACGTGATAAGTATAAAGATGCTTTTAAGCATATAGCGACGGAATACGGCCACGAATTATCGATTTACGCGGAAATATATCTTATTTTTACGAATTTAAATTCAGATATTCGAAATAAACGGCCAGCCGCGACGGAAATCTACCGCGAAATCTCGATTTACGCAGAAATATATCGTATTTTTACGAATATCTCAATTTAAAGGGTAGGCCGCGACCAAAATCAGCCGCGAAATCTCGATTTACGCAGAAATATATCGTATTTTTACGAATATCTCAATTTAAAGGGTAGGCCGCGACCGAAATCGGCCGCGAAATCTCGATTTACGCGTAAATATATAGCATTTTTACGAATTTATTGCGAATATAAGAATTTAAAGGGCCGGCCGCTACGGTAATCGGCCGCGAAAATAATGAAATAATTGGTATTAATACGAATTTACGAATTAACGAGGTTCTACTGTATTATTATTTTTATATAAGAATGAGAAAGAAAGTAAACATAACAGTTTTAAAACGCAGATGGCATAAAAAAATATACAAAATAATGCAGGTTTTTAATGCACAATTAATTTAAATATAAAAAATATCAAAGGACCTTTCCCAGATTTTCTTTAAGGGTTACTGTTATTTCCCGATAATGGAGATGGTCCGGGAGAAAGCTCGTTTATAATAAACTATAATGGAGTATCAGGATTTTCTTTAATTGATTGTGTATTAAATGCATGACTATTAATTTCCCAATAATGCATTATAGGGTTTGGGTTTACCTAACTTGTAATGTATATTACATAATTATACATTAGTGGTAAACACAATTATTTTAAAGATAAACATAGTGGAAATTTAAAAAAAAACAAATACACGCCCGTAACGCATTTCTTGTGTTTTTCTTCTTTACTCTATGCCAGAAGTGCTCACTGGCGACTGAGTTGACTAGCGAGATTGGCAAATTTGTTAGATAAAGACCACGTTAAATGCACGCAGTGTTTGCCGCAATGTCAAAAATTTGTCTCCTACGGTTAAAGCCTTAGACACATTACGCTATAATTTGGGCGTGGCATATATATATTAATGTTCGGGTGACATACTACGCTATAATCTTCCTCATAATTTAAAATATATCAGCACATAACATCAACACTTATAACATAACATCTTTTAGGTGTGACAGGTCTGTATGGGATTGTATGGCGAGCGATATGGAGTTATATAAAACGCTTTGAACTCATAGCATTATCTGTCAACCCCTTAAATAAGTATTTGATTATATGAATGAAGTGGAAAATTCCTGACATCTGATAGAGCTGAAGCTCGGCAGATATATTCGTTGTTGATTGCAATGCATTCTATCAACTTTTGGTGACAAACACGCGTGACATTAAAGCAGTTAATATATGAAATAAATGTCAGTCCTACCCAATTGGGATTTGGCTCAATTGTTAGCGCGGTTGCCTCCAGTCCCCGGGGGAGGAAGGTTAAATCTTCAAGCTTTTTTTATTAGAATTAATATTTGCAGATGTTGATGGAAGAGCCTTTATTTGACACCCTCCGCACCAAGGAGCAGCTGGGCTACAACGTGTTCTGCATGTTGAGGAGCACCTTCGGAGTCCTGGGACTATCAGTCACGGTCAATACGCAGGTGGAGAAGTACAGGTACGCATATTTTATTTACCTTAATTCTCTTTAATTTTTTTTTAAATATTAACTGAGCATAGCAAAGTCCTGTTTTAACTCGAACTACACGACCATTTGAAATTTTGTCTGTCTGTAGATTTGTTTGTTACGTTCCGGTTAAAGATGGGTTGTGTGCCGCCAAAATCATTTCTCTGATTTTAAGTAGCTGTTCTGGGGGAAATACTTACGGTAGATTATACAGGATGTATCGGCACGTACCCGACAAACTTTAACCAGCTATTCCTTAGCACATTTGGAGTAAAAAATGTTATGGGCACTTTGCTGTCCGGTAACATTTTTTTTAATAAAAAATTTACTATTCATATTTTCACCACATGTCACCAATGTTTTATCCTTTGTCAAAGTTTGAAAACCCATCTGGCAATATTTTATTCGAGTTTTGTTGAATAATAATACTTACATTAGTGCGTTTTTACGATCACAACGAAATGGCATGGCACCTGTACCGGACAGCAGGCGGATGGACATAATCATTAAAATAATAAGGAAATGAATATTTACTGTTATCACGCATCTAACGACGCCGAATCCCTTTTTGAAGCTTATCACCGGACACGTATCATGTTTCAAATGGGATTTAACCGTAGTAATTAAAATTTAGTTATTTTTTTTATTGGTTCCTTAATGCTCTCATGCATCCTGTTTAGAGATAAGAATATTTGATGTACATTAACACGTGTTGAATTCGAACTCAATAAATATGCAAACAACTGCCACAATCAGTCAGTTGTCCGACGACATTCGCAAGTTGTGTTTCTTTGAAAATCCTTACCTAAGGTACTCCCGAGAGGAAACCGGCATTTACAGTCGATGTCACTGGCGTAGGTGTCCAGTACATTTATGGTCCTTCGAGCCGGATTTTCCTCAGAAAATCAAGAAACATGGCACCGTCACTACGCTCCGGGAAAGGCGCCGAAGCACCTGCTTCCAGGAGAGGATCAGTGACGTCTTCAGAAAGCGACAACTCGCCCTCTCTCGAAGAAACTATTCGAATACTCCGTGCGGAGAATCTGCGCTTACAGAAGGAGTCTGCACGGCAACGCATCAACGCATTGATTGCAGCTAACCAAGGTGGATCAAGGCCCACCCACATAACACTGTCTGAGGAACAACCGCAAACAGCGTACTCGCCTCAGCAGATTAGGCCAGAGGAAAACATGGCTGTCAAGGAGAATCCACAGATACAGTCAACCTCTGAGCAATTTTTTGAAGAAAATGAAGAATTTTGTCAACATACATTGCCACCAAACACGGCAAAGGAGAAAAAACGACACACACAAGAGTGGGTCAACAATCAGCCAGATCTGCCGGATACCATGGCACTGATGACAGCCGCAATAACGGATGCCATTAGATCAACTAGGGGAGAAGGCAGCCCTAGAAATACTACTAACGAAGAAGATTCAAGAATGACGGCACTCATAGCACGGCAATCTAGTGCCAAAGATCTTCCTTTGTTCTATGGTGATCCACTAGACTGGCCGACATTTAAATCCCAATTTGATCAATCCACTGAGACTTGCGGGTTGACGCTTGCAGAAAATCTTCTACGTTTGCAGCGCGCCTTACGTGGACGGGCCAAAGAAGCTGTATTCTGTCTCCTCGTAGAACCGAGAAACGTGCCTGAAATACTACAAACATTGGAGTTACGATTCGGACATCCAGAAGCAATCGTCGCTACGATGCTTGACCGTGTGAGGCGACTTCCTAAACTTCAAGAGAACGCCGCCACAGAAGAAATTGTAGAATACTCGGTCACCATACGAAACGTGGTGGCTACAGTCGAAGGTATGCAGGAAAAATACCTGGCATCACCCCAGTTACTTAACGAAATGGTAGCAAAATTGCCCCTTTCCGCACGACTCATGTGGTTTGGATCAAGAATTGGAGGGCCAAGGAATGCCACTATAAGCGATTTGTCTCAGTGGCTAATGGGAATTAGCAATGTGACACCGTATGCAGGAGGTCTCGATCCTCAGATATACGGCAGAATTCAAAAAACTCGCCGTGAAAATACAGTATTCACCCATCAATCCACCGTTAACAATGAAAAAAGGGAGCCATGTCTTCTTTGTAATCAAATGCATCGACTCTTTGTGTGTCCCGATTATCTCAAGAAGAATATTAGTGAGCGGTGGGAATTTATCAAAGAAAGAAAAATATGCTATCTGTGCCTGAATGGCACTCACAGATCACCCACGTGCCACAATCAAAGAAAATGTGGTGTTGATAAATGTCAGATGTTACATCATAAAACGTTACATAATGCACCACGAAAAAGATATGTTGCCGGTAATAATGATTCAAGTAACGCCGCAGCTGTAACTCGAGCATCCGACACTGTTATGAATACTTACAGTAATGGACACCCGGTGCTGTTAAAAATTGTCCCTATAACAATTAGTGGCCCTCGTGATAAGATTGAAACATACGCACTTCTCGACGAAGGATCTACAATTTCACTAATTGATGCTGGTATTGCAGACGCTCTTGGGGCCCGCGGACCTAGACAGGGAATAAAAATTCATGGAGCTAGTGGAATGTGCTCAACAGATGACGAGTCGAGATCCGTGAAAATTAAAGTACAAGCTTCGCCCACAAGTAACGAATACTCAATCCGAGTAAATACGATGAACAATCTTGACCTGCCTATTCAACCCTTTCTACAAAACAATAGAGATACAGGAAGAGCAACCGCGGAACAAGTCAAGGTCTATCCACGCATATTAATAGGGCAAGATAGGGCTTCTTAAACTCAATGTCGAAAAATGCACTGTCCTACATGTTGGAAAAACTAACCCTACACTTGCCTACAAACTTAATGGAACACCTCTAAAAGCAGTGACATTACAACAAGACTTAGGAGTTACCATATCACAGGACTTGAAATGGGAACCACATATCGCTGGAATTGTGAAAAGAGCAAATTCACTAACATATGAGTTGTTTGGTATCAAAACTGGTCAGATCCAAAATTAAAAAAAAATAAACTAAGTATTGAACTGTGTTCATTATTAACAAAAGAACAGTTCTTATTTTTCAAAAGCAGTCATATCCGCATATTTTGTAAGAGAAACCGGTTTAAAAAGCGGCTGTGGTATCAAAAATAGTCAAATCCAGCACTTGTTTTGGTGTTTCCTGAAAATTCACCTAAAGTGGAGTTGACCAGTTTTGATACCAATTGACTCATATCTAATCAGGAAAACCTTCCTTGACCTAACACCGGACATGATGTTAAAAATATATAAAACATATGTGCGACCTCTCCTGGAATATGCTTTCCAAATATGGAGTCCTTACTTCACAAAGGATATAAATCTGTTAGAGAGAGTAGAGTAAGGATGCCATTTACCGGGTACTTTTTTTTGATCAGCCATAAAACGAAGAAATGATTGATTTTTCTGAAAATGAGTTTGTATGTGTATAACTGTATTAATCTTTTATCATGTATGTACAATAAAAATAATTTAGCGGCTGTACTTAAAAACACAAAAGGAAAAATATGTGAAAGGAGAAATTTTGTCTTTGAAAAAAAGAGGTCCTTATATCGGGTACCATACCTGCCTTTTATCGGGTACCCGGTGATAGGATGCCTACCATTTATCGGGTACCCGGTAATACGCATAAAAAGTATTTCTACAGGTGCTTTGAAAAAATTATTTTTTTATTTAATAAAACATAGTTAATTAAGTTATAAAAAGGCTGTTTATTTTCGTACTGTTAAGTTCAACCGTTAAGGCAAATATCACATATGAAATCGAAATTCCCGTTACCGGAACATTCTACGTGAGCTCATTTTTTACATGCAATGCATTTTATCCATTTTTCTCCTCTGAAATTAGATGAATATGCTTTGTTACAGTAAACGCACGCTGCATCTTCTTCATCGGTATCTGGGTCATCGTCGGTTTCCATGAAAATAACAGAGTCATCGTTACTCTCACCACTGCTGGAATCTGATGTGTCCACTTTTTTTTTGCGTCCTTTTCATCTTCGTTGTATTTTCAGTTTTCGTCTGTTTTTACATAATGCGTAGTTTACCTTTAACCAAATTAATTTACTGACCCCTTTCTTATCTTGTTTAGCTAAAGACTCACTTAAATTGTTTTTGTATGGGGATCCTGAAATGAAACAAGCAGATCCGGTTCTTTTACTTGTGTTAGGTTTAACAGTGGGTAGTTTTTGAATGTCAATACATCTAACAGGATCATTGCTTGAAGATGCAGCAGGGGTATCTCAGTACCAACAGTTGCCAACGCCTGAGTGAGATGTGTGCCAGAATCAAGTAACTCAGCTTCTAGCGTAATATTTTTCTTTCGATTCTTCCGGTTCTGGAACATCGTGAGCAGCAAAATCGTGGTCTCTGAATATGAAACGATTGCAAGGAAATATGCCACTTTTGCGGAAACCATTGATGGCCACTTCAACAGTTGCACTACGTTGGTATTCTTGCCCCATAAGACTTGCGACTTGTAATGGAGTCACCATTCTTCTTATTTCTCACGTAATCTTCCAAAGTAGTCTGTGGGACATGGAACTCCCGGGATGCTTTCATATATCCCATCGTTTTGTTTTGAACAGCTTCTATAGCTCTTTTCATATCTGAAGGATCCCATTTTTTGCGTGTTGAAGTTGCCATCTAAAACAAATATTAGCTGAATAAATTAAGCCTTTTATCGGGTACCCGAAGTTGGCCATTACCGGGTACCCGGTATTGCGGATATCACAAATCTGAACAACGAAATGATGACAGAAACGTGACAGAGCGATGAAATGTCCAAAAAATGCATGTCGTGTGAACTTAACTACATAGGTTAAAAGAAAAATAATAATAACTCTAAAAAACACTTACCCTTGTTATCAAAATATGCCGTGTTAAAACTACCTTGATAAACTATTAATCAGATTTTTTGCAAAAATGCCTGCCACTTAATGAACGTGCGAGTGACGGTTGTCGATCTTCTCCTTATGATGGCGGATGGTAAGATCTTTGTTTTACCGGTCGATTAGTTTGCGCAGTTGGCACCAGTTTCGACATAAAGGGGTACCCGGAATTGGGCAACTACCCGGTAAATGGCGTCTTTACTCTACAGAGACGTTTCACTAAAATACCAAGAGCTCTGAAAGATCTACGATACGAAGATAGACTCAAGGAATTGAGATTACCAACCTTACAAGAAAGAAGAGAAAGGGGTGACTTGATCGAGACTTTCAAAATTTTATCTGGACATTACAGTTGCCCTAGCATCCAAGAAATCTTCACTAATAATAAAAATATAAATCTCCGTGGACACTCAAAAAAAATCACCAAAACGCCTTTTGCATCTAATCCTAGAAAACACTTCCTTGCAAATAGAGTAGTGGATGCTTGGAACAAACTCCCACAACATGTCATCGATGCAACAAATATAAATCATTTCAAAGCCCTATTGGATTCACATTTGGAGAGAAGAAAGGACTTAGTTCAAACATAAAACATTCAATTGCTGTCAAACTAGTTGTGAAACCGGATATGAGCGCATCAGCAGAATGCTGCCTGCTCATTACATAATAATAATAATAATAATAAAGATAATGCCCATCTTATTGTGACACGAGAATTACGTGAGTGTAATGGTTATATTACATCACTAACAGCGCTCGGATGGACGACCCATGGAAAAATAAACAATAACAATGAAAGAGAGCATACGGCTTCAGTTATGAATACGATGATTAAGAAAGAAACCATCCAAGATAAACAAATGGATGATTTAATACGTCAACACTTCGCGATAGATTCACTCGGGGTGGCGTCTAAGCCAAGAGAAAACGCTGATGATGTTCGAGTAAAAAGAATAATGAATGAATCAACACGACTCCTAGATACGGGACATTGGGAGACAGGTCTCCTGTGGAAAAAGGATAATACCTGGCTACCCGAAAACAAAAAATGCGCTTTAAGCCGTCTATTGGTTAACGAGCGAAAAATGAGAAAAGACGCAAACTTTGAACAAGCTTATAAGGCAAAGATGAAAGAATATATCGAGAAAGGGTACGCACGAAAAATCACTACCAAAGAAGCTACAGTCCCGGGAAAAAGTTGGTACTTACCGCACTTTGCAGTGCTGAACCCGAATAAACCGGGTAAAATAAGAATCGTCTTCGATGCGGCCAGTCAATGCAAGAGAATTTCTCTCAACAATCTACTACACACCGGTCCCGCACTTTTATCATCGCTGCTTGGAAATATATTCCGTTTCCGCGAAGGCAGAATCGCCCTAGCTGCTGATATAAAAGAAATGTTTCTTCAGGTGAAAATAAAAACTGAAGACCAGAAAGTACAATTATTTCTGTGGAGGGAGAATCACCTGGAAGAACCACAAACTTACGCGATGACTTCAATGATTTTTGGCGCCACTTGCTCGCCCAGCAGCGCCCAATACGTGAGAAATAAAATCGCCGAATCACAAGAACAATATTTTCCCGCAGCCGCTGAAGCCATTAAAAATAAATTTTATATGGATGATTACTTAGACTCAATGAATTCAGAAAAAGAAGCTATAGTGATGGCACGAGAAGTGGGCCAAGTTCTCCTAAAAGGAGGATTCGAATTAACTAACTGGGCATCTAATAGCCCACTTGTGATGAAGACAATCCCGACTGAAAGACGGGCTACCTCTGCAATTGAGATCTTTCGAGGACATTTGACAACAGAAAGAGTACTGGGAATAAGATGGAACCCAGCTTCAGATGAATTTATATTCAAGTTTCTTAACAATATAGAAGCTAAAGAATGGCCAACTAAACGGGAAATGTTAAGTGCCGTAATGCAAACATTCGACCCGGTGGGATTTCTATCATGTCTTCTAATAAGGTCAAAAATACTCCTACAAGAAGTCTGGCGCTCTAATATCGGGTGGGACGACAAAGTACACCTAGAACACCAAGAAAAGTGGAAAATTTGGATAACACTCATGAAAAGATGCGAAATAAACATACCGAGATGCTGTGTAATAAATAAACAGAACAACATAACATTACA
Organism: Hesperophylax magnus; assembly: GCA_026573805.1. NCBI lineage: Eukaryota > Metazoa > Arthropoda > Insecta > Trichoptera > Limnephilidae > Hesperophylax > Hesperophylax magnus. Next base: position 6,707,321 of record JAIUSX010000018.1, read on the forward strand.
TGTGTTTTGCGATGCGTCGGAGTTGGCTTGCTGTGCAGTGGCGTACTTCGTGGAGCAACATGAAAATGGAGAATTAAAATCTTCATTTATTAGCAGTAAATGCAAAGTAAGCCCGTTAAGGGCGCTGTCAATTCCACGTCTCGAACTCCAGGCAGCATTAATGGCGGCGAGATTAGCGGCCACAATCCGAGCAGAATCAAACTGCACAATTCAACGAACCATATATTGGACAGATTCGTCCACTGTATTGTGTTGGCTGAGAAATGACCCAAGAACGTATTCGGTGTTTGTCGCCCATAGGCTGGGAGAAATAGAAGAACTAACGGAAATCGCAGCATGGAAATGGGTACCGACTAAAGAAAACCCCGCTGATGCTGGGACCAGAGATGGCGAGCCACCGGAACTCTCACCGGAAGGAGCCTGGTTCAAAGGGCCTAAATTTATCACACAGCAGGAAAATCACTGGCCAAAGGAAAAACAAATAAAACCAGATGAAGCACTGTTAGAAGTGAAATCTAAATTTGTAGCAGCTTCAACAAACAGCAGTATAAATGCGTTGCCCGATATACAACGATTCTCATCATGGACGCGATTAATACGAGCCACAGGATGGATGTTAAGGTTTATTGAGAGATGCCGTAATATAACTGACAAATTACCAAACGAACTATCGACAGAAGAACTCAACAAGGCCGAACAAATGTGGGTAAAAGCTTCCCAGGCAGAATCATTCGGTGAGGATGTCGAGACTTTGAAACGGGGGGAGAAACCCGCTACAAGCAGTAGGCTTCACCCTTTGACACCAATGCTAGACACGGAAGGGATAGTTAGAATGAACACGCGCTTGCAAAGATCAACTAGCCAAGCCATTACACAAAGTATGAAAGCTCCCATTATACTAGATGGTGCCCAATCATATACAAAATTGTTGATAAAATATTATCACGTAAAGGGGCACCACTGTAGTTCAGAAAGAACATTGAACGACTTACGAAGCAGTTTGTTTATATTAAGAGTACGCACGAACACCAGAAATATTATAAACAAATGCCAGACCTGTAAACACTTGAAATGTAGGTCACAAACTCCGTTAATGGGTCAGCTGCCTGAAGGGCGCCTGTCACATAACAATCGACCATTCACTCATTGTGGTATTGATTATTTTGGGCCCTTGCAAATAACGATTGGTCGACGCCGAGAAAAACGTTATGGTGTATTATTTACATGTATGACCACTAGAGCAGTACATCTTGAACTGGCAGGATCTCTCAGTGGTGATTCTGCGATTTTGGCTATCAGACGTATGTCTGCACGTCGAGGACACCCTACTGCATTTTACTCAGATAATGCAACCAATTTCCATGGTGCAGATAAAGAGATGCGAGAAGCAATAAAACATTTGACGAAAAATTCGAAATTACATGACGAATTAACAAAGAACAGAATTGAATGGAACTTCATTCCTCCAGCGTCACCACATATGGGCGGAGCATGGGAACGCCTAGTACGCTCTGTTAAAAAAGCGCTAAACGCGGTTCTGAGGGAGCAATCGCCGCGGGAGGAAACTCTCATCACCGCGCTAGCGGAAGCAGAATTTTCAGTAAATAGCAGGCCACTTACGCACGTATCGGTGGATCCACGAGATGAAGAGGCACTGACGCCGAACCACTTCCTCATTGGTTCTGCCGGAACAAGGCCTCATCTTGCCTTCTATAAAAAAGAAGATGATGAAATATGCTTGCGTAAACAATGGCGCGTAGCTCAAAAACTAGCAGACATGTTCTGAAGGCGATGGCTTAAAGAATATCTACCAACTTTGGCCCAGAGACCCAAGTGGCAGACTCCAGCGAACCCCATTAAAGAAGGAGACTTGGTATTAATAATGGATCCAACTACACCAAGGAATACCTGGCCAAAGGGAATCGTCACCGAGGCCAAGCCCGCAGCAGATGGACAGGTGCGAAGCGTTCGTGTCAAAACAGCTACCGGAGAGTACATTAGGCCTGCTGTGAAAACCATAGTTCTTCACGCCTGAAGAAGATACCTTACTGTCCGAGGAAACTATTAGGCGAAAAATACTTTTTCACGTTGGGGGTGTACCAGACAGCAGGCGGATGGACATAATCATTAAAATAATTAAGGAAATGAATATTTACTGTTATCACGCATCTAACGACGCCGAATCCCTTTTTGAAGCTTATCACCGGACACGTATCATGTTTCAAATGGGATTTAACCATAGTAATTAAAATTTAGTTATTTTTTTTATTGGTTCCTTAATGCTCTCATGCATCCTGTTTAGAGATAAGAATATTTGATGTACATTAACACGTGTTGAATTCGAACTCAATAAATATGCAAACAACTGCCACAATCAGTCAGTTGTCCGACGACATTCGCAAGTTGTGTTTCTTTGAAAATCCTTACCTAAGGTACTCCCGAGAGGAAACCGGCATTTACAGTCGATGTTACTGGCGTAGGTGTCCAGTACAGCACCATTCGTCTCATTTTTAGCTATTATTATTTAGTGTGTATGAAAGAGCGAACACGCTTTTTGACACACTTGCTAATAACAGCTGTTGAACACGAGAAACAGTGCCAATGACAGTGACGGAGTGTGGATTTTTTTATAATTTTTTGTTTTTAATTGAAAAAAAATGTTACCGGACGGCAAAGTGCCCATAACATTTTTTACTCCAAATGTGCTAAGGAAAAGCTGGTTAAAGTTTGTCGGGTACGTGCCGATACACCCTGTATACTACTTTTATAAAAAAATATAGAAACACATTATCTGGCATGTAAAGCGAATGAGCGAAGAAAGGATTATAAGGACGATTATATATGATGCAAATGCGAATGGTAGCAGAAGTCGGGGATGCCCGAGGAAGATATGGCACTTTTTTTTTTGTCATTTTTTTTTGGGGTGTTATGCCGTGTTGCGCTACAACGTAATTAATTTCATACCTCGAAATATTAATAGGAAAATATATTAACTGCTTACTGCAGTTTAAAGCCAATGTATCCACTTAGATTTAACTGTATTTTAAATTTTTTTATTTAAAATTTTATTCATAAAAACCACCCACCTAAATATGGGTAGCTATCGCTCAAGTGACTAAATCATCGATTTTTATTTTTTAAATGCAGAAATCAAATCGATTACCGAATAATTTTTCTTGGATTGTCTTAATTATAGAGTATGTGATGTAAAAAACAATCAGATATCACACAAAACTCTCGTTTGGGGGTAGTGTATTACCCTCCCTTCGGAATGGAAGTGTTGCCATAGTAAGGTTAAAAAAATGAGAATCTTATGAATCTCTTTGTTATTTCCCATGTCAGTGCCGACCACATAGACGAGCGCATCGAGAGCTTCCTAGCCTCCTTCGGCGAGGATGTGAAGAAGCTCCCGCTGAAGACCTTCGAGCAGACCCGCCGCGCCCTCATCAAGATGAAGCGGTGTGTGGACGTGGAACTGAAGGACGAGTTCAGCCGCAACTGGAGTGAGATCAGCTCGGCCGAGTACAGCTTCAACAGGCTACAGGAAGAGGTGACTAACATTACATTTGTAGTACATAACTAATGGTATCCGGTAAATTCACTGCCAAGTATAATTTATTTATTACACGCCCTAGTGGGATTTTACATAATAATTTACAAGCTATCAATATATATATAAAGACATGATTTGAGATTTTCACGGCCGTATTATAGTGATTTGTTTTTGGAGTATTATGGCGTGTTGCGCTACCTCCTATAGCCAACGTTTCGGACAGCATTGTAGTGTCCATTACCAATATAATTGTCACTAGGAGCTTACCCCATTTATTGACCTAAAATTTTTTTAAATGTTTGAAATGTCAAAATATTCCCTCACGACAGGAAAATGAAAAACTCAGTTATATGTTAAGCATTTTTATTTGTGCAAGACAATAAATTATAGATACAGGTTAAATCAGGTAGAATGATGGATTTCTACCTTGCATTATATAATCACGATTCAGTACGGCATCACAATACGCACAATCCTGGCAGGAACACGGATACTGTCTGAAATAGAAAATAGATTCATTTCTGCGGTGAAGTTAAATAAAGGTTATTACAAATTAGTAACAAAACAAATAGAGATTCTTGTCTTTTGCTTGGTTACAAACACGTGTTCTATTTTGTGTTTGAGATGTCAAGATTAAGCGTTGGCAACGCTTAATTTCGTAACGAACCACTCGGCCTTTTGCTTCCGATTGAGAAAAGAGAGCCACAAACTGACGGACATCTCGCAAATATTGGATAAACAATATATTAAAATCCGCCAAAACTACACGACAACAGCGTAGTTCGAGATCAAAATATCAAATAACCATAGATGTACCACTCAGCCAGTACTCAGCTGTCAACAGTTTTTTCCAAAGACATTCAGAGCTTTTCATTGGTGGATGTGGTTAGTAAATAATTTAACGACATAAGCCATGGAGATTACCGTGTCTTTTCTACGGTTTCAATTTTCGATCGGAGTTATACCCCCTGGTTCAGCCACAGCAGTTTATCCATAGACATTCAGAGTTTTTCATTGGTGGAAGAGAGTAGATGAATATGTGGCGTAACAAACCATGGAGATTACCGTGTCTTTTCTTTGGTTCCAAATTTGGATCAGAGTTATACCTTCCAGTTTCCCTCCCAAATCTCATCACATTTGTTTTCAGTCATAGACAAAACTCAAATATTATATCCCATTTGAAATTGGAACAATAACAAAAAAAACTGCTTTTTACTTGCTATTATTTTTCTTCTTTCTTTCTAGGGTTTTTATATACGTGGGTGTACCTTTAAAATCAATTGTTTTTGTGATTTCAGATTGAGTGTTTGAAGACTATTACCATTGAGGAGATACAGCAATGGTACGATGAACACTCTATGTCGGGTAGCAAAAAGAATTTCAAGAAGCTCTCTGTACAGGTAACTATATAATATATTTTTTAAATTCGGTCCTTGCTAACGGGTGGTCCATGGGATATGCCGAATTTAATGTTGTCGTGAAATTTTTAAGGTGTTTTAACAATAACAAGACGTTGTTCTATTGTATAGCGAATCATTTTTAATAACCTCAATAACAGCAGATGACAACTGTCAAACATTAGAGTTGCCAACTTAAATACATACAAAATGGAGGGAAACTTAATTATTTACTTTTTAATTAATGCTACATATTTCACCATGACCTACAAAACTTTAAAAATACATTTAAACATAAATAAAGTAAAGATATCATTCTGTATGCTCATGTATTTCAATTATTGTTCAATGAGAAAAAAAATGTGTTGTTATAATAAATGAAAAAAAATTTAAACCAATTTTTTTCTCAACAATTTGTTTAGTGGTGGTGTTTATTGTTCCGCCTTCTAATGCGGTTTTTATACAAAAGTCACAAAAATTTACTTTATCTAATTCTATAACTCTAAACTTTCTAATGCTCTTTCTTCTTTTCCTACCAGGTAATAGGCAACAAGAAAGGCGAATCTCCTGAACCGATTGCCCCCAAAATATTGGATTGCGTAAAAGAGATGTCCAAAGCGAATCCCTCAATCCTGCAGCTTAACTTAATTCCTGGCTGCTCCAAACCAGTCAGCGACGAACCGGCGCCAGAGTTCATATTAAGCGTGGATGAATTTAGGGCTCCCTTGGAAATGTATCCAGAAGTCAAACACCCCCTTCCCGTCCAAACACCCTTAATTTAGAGTCATCAGTCTGCGGTCCCTCGACATTTGTCTCCAGTCCTCGGTCCTTTCCGTTCTGCTCCAATCCTCTTCCACACAGTCTGCCTCTGGCTCGCTTTAACTGCGGCAAACGCACCGTCATGACTTTTGGTGTCTTGAGATCTGGCATTCTTTCAACACATCCAGTCTATTGCACTCATTGGGACCTACAAAATCTTATAATCGTCTCTTTCTCAATCAAAGATTTATGCTCTAAATCATCATAAATAATTTTTAATTTATAATGAAATCTTCACTAACTGAATTATGTAAATATTTAGCATTTGGCTGCCTCTGAATATATTCTTACTGGGATAAACACTTTTGTATTAATGTCATTTAGTCTCTGTTTTAAATCCCCCTGGTTAATAGTGTCGCTTAGCATTTTAGAAATTTAATGCTATTTTTTGTGTTATTCTATGACTCACAAATAGGATTTTATTGAACCTATTCAAAGCCATAAAAGACGAAAAAACACCCGCATTACCGGAACATAAATTGGCAGCAATTTTACTAGACTTTTTGTAATCAGGCATTGGAAATATCAAAGGATGCCGGCATCAGATGATGTAGTTAGTTTTTGTGCTGCAGGCCTTATTAAAAGAATATTAATTTTGTTGTGGGACCATGTTTTCAAATTTTGGTAATCTTTTTACGTCACTGGATTTCCAAAAGTCACCCTCAATTTTGCGTGATACTCTGTTAAGAGTAAGTCTATATGTAAAACATTAGTTGTAAAATCTTTCTACTTTTGCTCTCGTCGACTGCATACAAACTATTAGCGTAAATTACGGTTGTTGAATTCTAAATTAATGTAACATTTTACTGTTTTTAACAATGAAATGTTCGTGTAATATATTATGCAATTGGTGCTATAAAATATCAAGCATATAAACCTATACACTCGAATTAGTACTATAATGTGTGGATATTGTTCCTTAATAATAAATTATTGTTGTGCAGATTAAAATTTGACACTTTAATGTAATCAAAAAAACTTCTTTAATACATGCTCCAACTTTTAATTCTGGGAAACACGGACCCTTCCTCCCGGTGCTGGGCTTGTCTTAATCCCTAGATTACGGGATTTTTCTTGGTTTCGCGACGTTGGTTCAAATGTGGGAATTTCTTTTTTAATAGGCAGCCTGTCGTTTATTGCACAATATTCTTGAGATCTTTGGCTACAGCTCTTAAAGTTTTTGGGGTCGGTTAAATTTATTGTGCTGTTTCATAGAAGTAAGGAAAGTTCAACTGGAGCCTTCGTAGCAGTATTTAGTCTTCAGAAATCACTACACCGGGATTGGTTTGGGTAAACATTTCACTTCTCAATTTTAAACACATTTTAAATTTCAAAATATTGAATGAGTTTTTTTATTCCAGTTTTTTCCTATGTTTGATTTTAGTTCTTTTGCGCAGCTACTTTTATATTGTTGGAACTTAGTTCGTAATCAATTTAATATAATACCAGGCGAATAAAAATAAAACATTTGTTACAAATACTCCTATTTTTTAATAATATTTTAAATCAGGACCCCAGGATTGGAAGCCCTAATACGTACATATTCAAAATTTGACATTGGATTTATTTTATTTTATTGCACTTGTATTAAAAAAACAGTTATAATCTAAAAATATAGCATTAATTTCATGTGGTTGTGCATAATAAAACTTTGAATTGGTGTTCCAGCAAAATAAGAATTCATTTTAAGATTTCAAGCAAAATAGAAGGTTAATTTTGAATTAAATAAAACAATAACTTCTGTTTTGCATCGTATTCGCTCTAACGATGGCTATCCAAATATGGGTCGGTGATTTTTATGAATTATAAATTCCTAAAAATATGGGATAAACAGTGAAATCTACGTGGATTCATTGGACTTTGAACCAAATTAGGCAGTTCAATATTTGGAGGTATGATATTAATCAAATCGAAAACCAAACACCCGTAAATCTCCATTGCTTAAATGGTTAAACTATCATTATTATTGCCCTGACGAAACTGGTGTTATCAAAACCTGGTTAGCAATAATATAAAAAAGTGATGCAAAGCATAGAACTTATTGTTTTGTTTTAAATTATAATGTCACATCACAGAGTGTTTTATATGAAAATATAATGTTTGTTCAAGCATTACATAAGTAAATTGCAAACATTATTCAAATACAGAGTGTTTTATATGAAAATATAATGTTTGTTCAAGCATTACATAAGTAAATTGCAAACATTATTCAAATACAGAGTGTTTTATATGAAAATATAATGTTGTTTGTTCAAGCATTACATAAGTAAATTGCAAACATTATTCAATCTTATTCAAACAAGTATGCTTATAAGGTACGGACATTCATAACTCATAAATAAGTGTGCTCTTCAACTGTACAAATTTGCTTCTGTAAAGCAATACACGTTTGCAAGTTATACTCCTGAATAAGCATGCTGAAAGCAAACCATTGAACACGTGTACTATTTAAATGCACAAAATGGAGGCTTTTTGAGAAAATACAAGTAATCAAAACCATGTCAGTTCTGGGATCGAATCGATACTAGCATGCTTATAAGACCCTTGTCAAAACCAGTAGACGCCTAGATAGGAGATCACTGTAATCAATAATATTTGGATGATTTGTATTTTGTGTAGCGCCATTTTTTACGCGAAGGTATTATCAGCGCATGGAAAATTCGGCACCCGAAGCGGACTGCTCCAATTGCGCCTGCATAGGGGCCAGCCTTGAGCATGTCTCCTTCCACCCGCGCCTCTGTTAGCATGCTTAATACTAACAATGTTTTAAATACACATGCCAGTATGTAGTAATTGCTAAATAATAGCATGCTTTCTAGGTACTAATGAGCTTGTCTGTCTGTTGCTAAATGGTTTGATTGCTCATTGTTCTCTACAACGCTCCAGCACCGAATAGAATATCCTCAATCCCTGTGGGAATAAGCAGAACCTTTGTCAATTAGGTTATTGGTCCAAATTTCTTCTTTTTTTCTGTCCTGTGATTCAAATACCTTTCATGGTTTGCATTTTACTTAGAATGACTTGGTATTTATTTTATATTATGAAATATGATTTGCCATATCATATATTCAGGAAGGGTTGTTTTTACAGAATTTGAACAATTCATCAAATTTCAATGTTGATTTTCAAGTTCTGTGAAGGTTCTATTCATGTTCTATTATTTTATTACTCGTCCTTAATATTATTGTTAATGATAAATTCGTGGGTCGGGGTATAAGTCTGCTTACAATGATAATATTTTAGTCAATTAAAAAAAATGTATAGTGTGTGTAGGAAAATAATTCACACAACCAGGTAGTATGTAGTATACATAGGTATTGAAGTGAATGTTGATGCGAACATAATACTCACACAGATGCATTGTTTGCATAGATCATCTTTCAAACTTTTTATTTGACTTCATCCTTCACTTCTTGTTTTCAACAAAAAAATAATTAAGGCGCAAGCAAGAAAAAGGCTTGTTTCTCAGTAACTTTTCGCAAGGAAATTTCTGTTGAAAGTGTGTACATGTACACCAATACACACAACACTTGGCCGTCTCGATTCTAATTATGTGACCTATAACTTACTGTGTACTAGTATAATATTATTAGTGACTATTTTTTTATCACGCTTTTTTTGTCTATGGTTGATAGTTAAAATGGCCGAACCACGAATTTTACCTACAGCTACGGGTATCTACTCCTACTTTTCCGAGTTAATATTTTTTGTTAACATATTGTTATATAATTTTTCGATAAATAAATTTTATTGATACGACGATACTTTGTCAACGAAGCAAGTGCAATTTTTTTATATGCAATGATAATAAATATACTTAAAATAAATAAATATAACAAATGGTATTTTTTATTTTCACCTACCGATATGCTGCAGCGCTATGTTCTTGGCGGGACTAGTGCACTCTTTCAGAGCACTTCACCCAAGAATATCATCTCCACTGCCATGTGAATGGGCGACGGCTGTTTTCTTTCGAATCAGTGTACATACAGGGTTTTCCAATAAGAGGTGTTATTTTGATATTCAATCGTAAAAGATCAATGGTTTCGTTGCTTGTGTGGCACGTAGCGCCGTCTTGTTGAAAGTAAACGTTATCCAGATCAATACCATCCAATTCCGGACATCAAAAATCATTAATCATCTCTCGATAGCGCAATCCATTCACCGTAACTGTTGCTCCAGCCTCATTTTCGAAAAAGTAAGGTCCAATGACTCCGCCGGACCATAAACCGCACCAAACAGTCACACGTTGAGGATAGAGAGGCTTTTCAACAATAACTCTTGGGTTTTCCCAGCCTCAGATGCGACAATTTTTCCTTGTTGACGAAGCCACCGAGGTGGAAATGGGCCTCATCACTCAAGATGATTTTTCAATGGAATTCTAATAATTAATAATAGTGAATTTTAATAATTTCAATGCGTTGTTAAAGCGTGTATCGTTCCATTTTTATTAATGGCGTAGTTTCTACTTGTCAAATGTCAAAAAATGACAGCTTCAAAAGTAACATCTACCGAAATAGCGGGCTATTCAAAATAACACCTCTTATTGGAAAACCCTGTATTATATAAATACCATCCAATTAGGATTTGGCTTAACTGATAGCACAGTTCACTCATTTTAGTTGGTCCCTGGGAAAGAATGTTCAATCCTCAGTCAAATAAAAAATGATCTATTAGTAAAAAAACTTTTACTAAAAATTTTTGAGCATTTCAACCTTAAAAATGAACCATTGATGCAAAAAGTTCGTACTCTTCAAGAAAGATTAAAAAAATTTATAGAAGGGGAAAAAATTCCACAAGCATTTAGGAATCGCCGCATTTTCATTTAAACACATTAATTTATATGTGAAATATATGCATCCTTTTTTAGAATATGAGTTCCCGCATCCATTGTTTTTTTGCATTCGTAGTTTACTTCAAAAACGATAGATAGAGGTTTCACTGTAAATATGGGTTTTGAATAAATAAACAAATAGTTTTGGAACCAAATCATGTTTATTACTAATGACATTTTTCAAATCTAAGTTACAATATAAACTGATACAGAAATAATCAATATTTTTTTTTTACGTAGGGTGGATTCTGTTGAAATTTGCACAAATTCAATATGTATTGCATTAAACTGAACAGCGCTGTGAAAATTATCCAGCAATTACTGTTAGTCTATACACAATGGAAAAATATTAATATAAATAGCAAGGAATGCTTCGGTTGGGGTGATTCAAACTCCGTCACAATTAATAGCCATCAAATTGATGATCAGTGCCATTTTGAATTTTTGACATTTAAAAGGTCTCAGATTAAGCAATGATTCTCAGTCTGTTTCAAATTTTTGATCAGCAGAAAAGCACATATTGATAACAATTTGATATAAAGCTGGATAGTGTAAAAAAAAAACAAAATGGCGCCGATTACACATTTGATGACAAAGGTACATTTGAATTCCTGTGAAGCACTCCAATCTTAGGTAAGAGTATGCAATCGAAAGAAAAAACGCTGTAACAAAATTATTAAGTTCTCATAATTTTCCACAAATTTGGGGAAATAATGTTTATAAACACCCTGTTTATATGTTTATTATTAGAGTCCCAAAACGGATAAACCCAAATTTAATGTCACTTATGATATAATATTTATTTTACAAACTAATAATTTCACAGTCAAAATAAATAAATAATTTATTACGTATCTCATTGGATGGATGTAAAATGCATTGATTTCACAACAAATTTAGACATTAAATTTGTAGTTATTTTAAAAGTGAGCCCATTGTTATAAGTATTGCAGCAAATATTGATGTGAAAACAGATGTATTGTTTGCATATGGCACATTTCAAAATTGTTATTGGATTTCGGAAAAAGAAAATTCCGGTAAAATTAAAAAAAAAAGTTTTAATCAACACGATGCAAAACTTTTCTCCCTTTTTCACTCGAAATATAGAATAAAGAATAATTCTTAATAATTATAATAGTGTAAACAAGGTGGGATAAAATCATAAACAGTTCCCAAGTCATTTTAGGGCAGCCACAGCTTTTCAACCTTTGTGGATTACACGCCACTGGTAAATTATGTTTAATTTTGTCCGTGTGTAATTCTGGCCACGAAGCATTGAAACGTGAAAATCAAGCTGACGTAATTTCGTCATTTAACAAAAAAGGATATCTTGGGAAAAGTTCCTATCAAAGAGTTGCAAGTACAATGGATTTGGATCCTTTTCAAAGTACAGCAGACTTGGTGATCTTTGCAGATAAGGCGTATTGAAACAATGATGACGAACTCCGCCAGGACTTGCCGTAACGTTGTTGACAGCAGATCATGGCAGTAAAAGATACTGCTGCCTTTATTAACCCCTCGCGGCAGCAAGTAGTCCTGGCCCATCGCGGAACCAACAGTCTACTAGCATTGTACACAGATATAAAAGTAGTTTGGCTAACCGAGTACACATACACAGATTTCGTGTTTTCGGCTATCACCTTGGGAGATGATATCAAACATGCAATCCTCGACCTGAACAAGCAGGACGGTGTTTGTTTGATGCTGACCACTCCCTCGGAAAGTGACTAGTTCAGGTCACAGCACTTAAAATAAACCACCTGACGAAGCAGGCCAATGGGTTTGTTGGAGTTTCTAACATGAGACGGATGCATCCACGCGCACACAGTCGCATTTCGCAGCCCAGTAGTGCAAGACAAGATGATAAAATTTCAACGTGGTTACAGAAGGTACGATTGTACCCAATATGCTTTGTGAGTTTGGATATTTTCAACTTCTTCATGCCAGTTAACTAAGTAAATTACACTGGATTTCACGTGGGCAGTATGTATCAGGTTTCATCCAACCTAGTTTTTTTGGCTATAAATATTTTTTATATATATATGCATAAACCATATAAGCTACGCTGACGACATGATCCTCCTAGCTCCCTCGATCAAGGGATTAAGATTACTGCTAAATATTTGTGAAGAATATGGAAAACAGCACAATATGATATACAACCCGAAGAAGATGGACTGATTGCGTTCCTCCATGGAAAAAATCCAGATACAAGATGCTCCCCGTACACCTGAACGAGGCAAGAATAAATACATGTTCGAACGTAAAATACTTGTGGTACATTATTAATCAAGACCTGTCGTACGATGGCGATATCGAACGACAAAGAAGCCTAAGCATAGTGTCTAATATGATTGCCCGTAGATTTTGCAAATGCAGCAATACTGTTCAATGCATTCTGTACCGGCCTGTATACGTGTGAGACATGGTGTCACTACCGAACTTGCTCGATGGAACGACTCCGAATCCAATATAATGACGCCTGTAGAATCATATTTGGATACCGAAGATACAGCAGCGCATCGACAATGTTCACGGAATTAGGACTAAATGGATTTGCCGGCCTGATGAGACACCGGGTCACTGGAGCCAGGATGCGGCTAATGGCCTCTCAGTCAATGACACTGGATTTCACGTGGGCAGTATGTACCAGTTTTCATCCAACCTAGTTTTTTAATATAATTTAAAAAAATATATTTTATCCAACTTAAGCACGCATAGCATCGAAAACTTTGCCTTTAAACGCATTTGGAGCGGAGAACGTGAAACTATTCCAAGTGTAAGAAGATGGGGGAGCACAAACTGGACGGTGCACGGACTACAGAAGGTGGATGGACTGAAGACGACTTAATACAGATCCCGAAGCAGGATAGTCTGGACATTATGAGATGGAGAAAGACCCGGGAACGAGTGTTAGATTCCACCGATTCTCGAAAATAAATCTGGATTTAGTGAAATTGCTAAGTATGGTGAGAAAGAACGAAATCCGAGATGGTAATATTGAAACTTTTTTTGTTCTAACACTTGTTTCCCAATTTTACGATCAACAGAAAAGAGTGGGACAAATAAATTCATGTGCTTGACTCTGTCAGTATAGAGCGAGACAGATAGATGACAGTCGTATAAAAGCCCATGTTGTAGGTTGATCTCCCTCTCACATCTCAGCCCTTAGCTAGTAACTGCGTTTCCCTAATTTTTGTACTTGGTTGATAATGAACGAAGTAATTTATCTCGTAGAATCATTTGAATACCAGAACCTACGACAAACCATATAATAACATTCGGCGTAGTCGAAATACTGATAAAAAATTTGCAAACTCAAAGCGAAAATTACGGAAATCGTGAGTAAAAGAAAAATTGAGACAATATTTTCGAGGCGGTAAGGGCACCATCATCATCGTGAAAGTCGATTGTGGAATCCAGGAGTTAGAGGAATAGGAACTGCATGGAAAGGCGTGTGGTTCCATAGATTCACCACTTTAAGGCGTGGATAGCTAACAGCCGAATTTCACAGAAGGGTTCACCCTTGTCTTCAGACAGGACTGGGCAGGACCAACTGCATGGAGTGGACCAAGTGCATAGGCGTGGAGTCGAGAACTGCAGGAGCAAGCCACAGTAGTGGTTAGAGCCATCGGAGTAACCAGTGAAGCAGGACAGTCTGGGCATTAAGAGATAGGAGAAGAAGACCCGTGAACGAGTGTTAGACTGCACCGATTCTCAGAAGTAGAGCTGGATTTAGTGAAATGATAATGATAAGTGCGGTGAGAAAGGATTGGATTGGTGGTTCGAGGCGAGAAGAACCAAGGATCATTGTAGTGGAGACTGGAGTAACGAGTCGTAGTTGAGTACTTTTCTTATTTTCCTTTTAACCAGGATCCTTCGGATTGAGAATTTCAGTACCTACTCGTCAATGATGAAAAGCACGCAATAGATGTGAAAAAGGGCTATTTTTCTTAATGCTTTGGAGGATGATACTTTTTCACTTTTAGTAAATTTATGCATTCCTAAAAAGGTTACCGATGTAAAATTGGAAGACTTAATTCCAAAATTCAATGATTATTGTAGCATATCCAATGTTTACAATTTTACTCAAATCTGTAAAACAATCTGAAGATTAATCAATAAAAGATTTTGCGGTTCACTTTTTGTTAACGTTGGCTCCAAACAGGAGGCCCTGAGGAAATAAAAATCCCTCAGGGCCTATGTCATCTTTGGGGAAGCTGTATGGAGGTTCTTTTTAAAGAAAGGAAAGATGAGGGGTGGGTATGAATCTGATGAACGGGAATGACGGACATATGAATTCACTCCGCTGCGGTGCAAGACGATTAGTCGAGAGAGTACGGCTGGAGAGGTCAAAGGGTCTCCCTCAACCAGTCTCCCGACCCGGCCCACCGTACAGCAGGTGGGCAAACGCATTCGCCGCCAAAACCAAAACAAACCTCACCCCACAAACCAGGGCACCTCCGCTAAGTCACCAAACGTAGCAAATCACTTGGGGCGACCTATAGCAGGGGTGTTGATGATCCAATAAATGGTTCCCAGGGAGGTGGTAAATCATTATCAATTAACTGTAAGTTTGGGAATAATTTACCAGAGAAATTAAGGTATTTTTTGTGCTTGGTTGCAAACCAGGAAAAGTTCAATAAAAATTGTTTTTAGAAGGATAATCCCACACTTGCATAAATTGCGTACAGACAGCAGAGTGCATTGAACTTGTACGGTTGACGCAGGGTCAGGGTCGCGAATGGTATACTGTTGCCAATCTAGGTGAATATTCTATACGCGAAGCAAGCCATAGAAATAATTTTAGTAAATTTCGTCAATCGAAAAGTGTTGCAGATTTCCATCGCCGAATAAAAATTCCAGAAGATTTAATTTTGAAGTTAAGGTGAATTCAGAATTTCAAAAATGTCGTGGATGTGGTGGGAAAATCCATTATCGACAGATTGTAAATTAAAAAATCATGTGCGTAAACAATGCAATAAAAAAGGTAATTTAGCTAAACAGTGAAAACGTGTCACAAAAGTGTGAATACGATAATTTCTAATTTGGTAACAAATAATAATCACGTATATAGTTTAGAGCCATATTACATAGACGTATTAATCGACAACATCTAGCTAAAATTAATATTGGATTCTTGGTCCTCATGTAGCGTCCACAGATGAGGTGACTTATTTAAAACATTAAACGCCGGAATTAAATTAGTCTACAACAAACTTATTAACCACTTAATGCTTTTGAACGAGCGATGTTCGCGGACGGCGCGTGTATCGTACCGCGACAACCCGAACAGTGCTCGCGTCTTTTGACTTGTATAAACAAACGAACTGTGCTCGCCAGATTTTTTTATTGTTTTTATTTTTTACTATAGTTAGTCTTGTTTTATTTTTTTGAATATGGTTAAGTTTTTTTACATTTTTTATTGCTTCTGTTTTGTTTTTTTTGTGAACTGGTCAATTTTAAATTATGTTAACTCTTTATAAAAAATAAAATAACGTGATGTTTTTAGTTTCATTTTTATTAAAAAAAAAAACCGAGTATTAAGTGGTTAATGTAGCAGGTACTTTGATTCTGAAGTACATTATTTTAACAGTAAATGTTACAATTTTGAAGTTTGTTTCAGTTTCAAATCAGTTCTAGGAAGAAATTGTATAGAAAATATAAGAATTTCAAGGATCGTGAATTGTTTTTCTAAAAATACATTAAAAGAATGGTTGGTAGAAAAAATTCCAGAAGTTTTTACAGAACTGTATTGAACGTCCAAATAGAACAGCGTCATCATCAATATAACAAACACAACAAAATGCCATCATATTTACCGCTCGAAAACTAACCTTCCATAAAAAAGTAATGTTGGTAAACCTGCCCTACAGATAGGAAACTAATGTTTAAAAACCTACCCTGCCGGTTAACGGGACATTTTATCACCCCGGCTCAAAGAGCAGTTGTCTCGCCTTAACTCAAGCAACCATCTTGCTCTCGCTAAACAACCGCTGATTGGCTGAGCAAAAAAGCCTGCTTCTGCGGTCAACAGGCATCCAAGAGATTTGAAAAATATCAGAATTTGCAAGCCTTTTCTGTAATAATAGGAGACAATGTTAACTAAATAATTTTATACAAAGATACTTGCATGTTAATTAAATAAACTGGCATAGAAATAAAATATGTTACACATAAGATATATTATGTGTAACATATTTATATCTTATATGTAATCAGCGAAATTCTCAAAATGGTAAGAGATTTGACGACTTATTATATGATATGTGATTTATTATAACCAAATAAAAAATATTGCAAGAGCGTTGTTTTGGTAGAGCAACAGCGGAAGATAAGGACTGATATTATAAAACGTTCACTTGTCTCTGAGATAAACTTAGTTCATGCTACAGCGCATCAAGTTTCATAGCGAAAAACACAAAGCTTGTTACGAGAATTTTGATATTACAAACAGGGATCGGTGACACGGTCCTAGAGCTTCTTATAAATACGCTGCAAAAACCAGATACCGGCCTCTCTCGCCTCAAGTTCTGGACCAGTCAACACCTACCGCTACTCTCTCCGCCCAAACCTGCCTCTTGAGACCCAATTCGAGCAGCATCTCTTTCCCCGAGGCCGTCTACAGTTACCGGCCGAGATTCGGTGCAAGAAGTTGCGCCCGCAATAAAATACCAACCGTCTTTATAAAGGTGTTCTTATTTTATGCAAATCACAAAGTGAATAAATCATCTTTCTCAAGACGTACACGTACATAAAACACTACAAGAGTTGAAAATCCCTTTATTTTCATGGTGGTTTAAATAATTTTGTGACGATTGAAATGAAATACCTCAAGTGCTTTATTTGAATCATTACAAAGGAGAAAGGTGAATGTGTATCGGTGCTTATATTTACAGTTTTTTCTTGTACAGGCAAACACGTCCCATACAAGACATTTAGGCAAATTTAGTAAATATGAAGTAGAATTGATGTTAAAACAACATGCAATTCCGATATTTAGGAATAGTAGATTTATTCCTTTTACGCTGAAAAAGAGAGTGGAAACTGAATTAAATAGATTAGTTTCGAAAGGAATAATTGAACCGGTTTCGTGAAGTGAATTTGCGAGTTCTATAATGCCGGAATCAAGTTGGAGAGGCCAAAGGGACTCAATAACCAGTATCTCCCGATTAACCCGGGAGGGATTAAACCTCACCCCATGAACCCGGGCACCACTGGTAAGTCACCAAAAGTAGCAAACCACTTGGGGTATATGGTGTTGGTCATCCAATAAATGGTTCTCAGGGCGGCAGCACCCATATCCGCCTCCCAAATTGAAAACAAATTAACAATTAACTTTCAATTATTGAGAGAACAAATATCCATTGCTGAGGATTGAAGAGTTATTGAGATTGATCTAAAACAAGGGTACAATCAGTTCATATTAAAAGAGGAATGTAGAAATTTCACTACAATTAATACACATTTGGGTTTATTTAGGTATAAAGTTGAAAGGACGGATTAAAAAAAATGGCGTTTTATCTCGATGATATTATTGATATCAGGGGAAATGAAAACTTATGTGTTTTTTAAGGTTAAAATGTTGTAATTTGACAGTGAATAGTGATAAATGTGAATTCAATTTGGAAGTTTTTTAGGTTATAAAATTAGTAAAGAAGAAGTTCAGTCTCGCGAAGCTATCTTAAAGGCACCGCCACCGAGTGATTTAAATCAGCCAGGAAGTTAGTTAGGTATGATAAGTTATTATTGTAATTTTATTCCTGTGTATAAAGGTATTGAGGGCAACGAGCGGGCTGACGAACTAGCAAGGAAAGGGGCGAAAGCACCACTTGCGGGATCCAAGCCGGCCGTAGGGGTAGCAGCTTGCCACACCAAACTACATATCAAGAGGTGGGTCAAATCCCAACACTGGAAGGAATGGAAGAAGGCACCCGGAATGAGGCAATCTAAAGTACTCATAAACGGACCGGACCCTAACCGAACCAGGCAACTACTCGATATGGACAGAAACTCACTGAGGGAACTGGTAGGACTATTAACGGGACACTGCCATCTCAGGAGACACATGCAACTGTTGGGAGTGGAAAACACCAACATCTGTAGGAAATGTGAAGAGGAGGAAGAGACTCCAATTCACCTATGGTGCCAATGTCTCGCTCTGCTGGGAATAAGGCTCAGATACCTGGGAAGACACAGTGTGGAACCAGAAGACATCGCCACATATCCAATGACAGCCCTGGTGAACTTCATAAAAGAGACCGGGTTACTGGCAAGGGAATGAGGTAAAATGGGAGATAGTACAATGGGCCTATGGCCTAAGTGCTCGCACGGAACGTAAGTAAACCGCCTCCAACTTAAAAAAAAAAAGGTTAAAATGTTGTAATTTGACAGTGAATAGTGATAAATGTGAATTCAATTTGGAAGTTTTTTAGGTTATAAAATTAGTAAAGAAGAAGTTCAGTCTCGCGAAGCTATCTTAAAGGCACCGCCACCGAGTGATTTAAATCAGTCAGGAAGTTAGTTAGGTATGATAAGTTATTATCGTAATTTTATTCCTGTGTATTGTCACCGATATACAAAATGCTTAAAAGAAGACGTTAAAATTAGTTGGAATAAAGAAAGTTTTGCGACAATAAAAAAAAATACTAATGTCAAATTTTAACTTATTTTGATGAGAATATTCCAGAAAAATAAGTGACAGACGGAAGTATGAACACAGTCGGAGCTATGCTTATACATGTGTTTAAAAACAGAAATGAAGGACCTATAGGTTTTGCTAGTAGAACATTAGGTAAGGCAGAGAAGAATTATTCGTTTTTTGATATAGAAACAACTGCTATTATTTTCGGGGTAAAAAAGTTTTATCAATATTTATACGGCAGAGAATTAATTTATCTCACGAACTGTTTTTGAGGATTTTTGGTAAGGATAAAGAGGTTCCAAAAACTTCAACCCCTCGGGCAGCAAGTAGTCCTGTCTCACCGTGGAACCTACAGTCTACTAGCATTGTACACAGATATAAAAGGAGTTTGGTTAACCGAGTATACGTACACGGATTTCATGTTTTTAACATCAACGAAGGCGTCCACGCGCACACGGTCGCAGTTGACAGCCCAGTGGTGCAAGATATGATGATAAAATTTCAACGTGGCTACGGAAGGTACGATTGTACCCCGTATGTTATGTTTCGGAGTTTGGACATTTCCAACTTCTTCATGGCGGTTAACTTAGTCAATGACACTGGATTTCACGTGGGCAGTATGTACCAGGTTTCTTCCAACCTAGTTTTTTAGATCTGGGTAAAAAAACATTTTATCCAACTTAAGCACACGTAGCATCGAAAACATTGCCAACGCCGGAGCGGACAGTGTGAAACTATTCCAAGTGAAAGACTGGCCACAAAGACGGGGGGAGCGCAAAATGGTGCACAGACTGGAGAAGGCTCAGAAGACTTATAACCCAGATCCTGAAGCAGGGCAGTCTGGGCATTACAAGATAGGAGAAGAAGACCCGGAAACGAGTGTTAGATTGCACCGATTCTCGGAAGTAAAGCTGGATTTAGTGAAATTGATAAGTGTAGAGAAAGAACGAAATCCGAGATAGCAAAATTTTGTTCCAAGATTTATTTCCCAACTTTACAATCAGCAGAAAATAGTGTGGGACAAATAAACTCATGGTTATAAAAGCCCATGTTGTAGGTTGATCTCACTCTCATATCTCAGCTCTTACCTAGTAACCACTGTTATATATAAAATATGCAACTATACTGTGCTTACATTCCTAGTCATTAATTTGTGTTTGATGCTTTTATACACTGGTATTCCGATGTTTGTCTATGACTGTGACAAAAGGAAAGTGTATTCTTTAACAAAACACAAGACGAAAAAGGAGTTCTCGCTTGTGTGTTGCTGACGAATCCATAAAAGTACAAGATCTTATTTTAAAAGTGAAGAATAATTTTAATCCAACCGTATCCGTAATCTTTGTACTCGGTTAATAATAAACAAAGTAATTTATCTCGGAGTATCAATTACTTGAATGTCAGAACCTAATACAAACCACAAAATAATAGTGGCGCAGTCGAAAAGCTGATAAAAAAACCAGCAAGCTCAAAGCTAGAATTACAGAAAATCGCGAGTAAAAGCAAAATTGTGACAATATTTTCGAGGCAGTACGGGCGGCATCATCATCGAGACAGCCAATCACGGAGTCCGCGAGTCAGAAAAATAGGAACTGCATGGGAAGGAGTGAGGTTCCATAAGTTCACCACGTAAAGGCGTGGATAGCTAACAGCCGAATTTCACAGAAGGGTGAAGACAGGACTGGGCAGAACCAACTGCACGTAAGGCAAAGGGTCACAGTGAGCTTCAGGAGCAAGCCACAGGAGTGGTTAGAGCCATTGGATTAACCAGTGAATAATTTGATTGGTGATTCGAGGTGAGAAGCACCGAGGGTCGTTAGAGAGGAGACTGGAACAACGAGTTGTAGTAATAAACAAGAAACTTCAAACAAAAAGCCTTATTGGTGTGTTTCGTGATCTAAATATTTGCCTAATTGAAGCAATAAATTTCCAATACAAAACTGTGTTTACGAAATTCAAATGATATAGATTTAAGATGTCAGGCGAGTGTAAGTGAGACGGAGCGCTGGGCTATAACATCTGTTTTCATGCAAATTTGTATGCAAGCACTTCTAGTGTTATTCTTTATGCTATGACTAGAAACAATAAGCAGGTATAACACGACGAAATGTTTTATGTGATGATTTTCAAGGACAAGTACTGTCGAGAATTCACATACATATCCACTCGAGCCATTGCTTGTATGCATATACATTTACCAAATTACTTAATTAATATCATTTCTCAAAATATAACTGCTTTCTGCAGCTTAAAGCCAATGAATCCATTTATTTATCCCATATTTTTAGGTTCTACAAGCGATCATTCAAAATGTTTTTGCAAACTTGGCATAATGTGCCAAAAATCGCTCCAGTGGATATGCACCAAACAATCCTAAGTAAGTGATAACTTATAAAATGGACTCACTTTTGTAATGTCTGTCATCCACTATCGCCGGACGACTCAACTAGGTTTTTATTTTATTGAAATTATTTATTTTCAAAACAAAAAGCTATATTATTTTCTATACAAGCATTGCAAACTATGCAAGTCAAATGCGTTAAATTCTGATCAAATCCTCAAAGACATAAAAAATAAATATAATATTTCACCATAAAATTACAGCCATCAAACCTATTCATTTTGATTTTTGTTACAATATTGTGTCTCGCCATTAACATAAAAACCAAAAACATTTTATTAATCATCAAGAACTTAATCCACTGATTTTTTGCTCCCAGATGTCTAGAGCCTATGGCACCCCAATAGCGGTATGTTGTGAGGGGAATTAGGAGGGGAAGGAAATGGATAAGAGGAAGGTTAGAGAGTACCTAGGCTATTCAGATCTGGTCAACGTTTCGATTTTGAATGGTGGTCTTTTATCAGGGCGACACTGAGATTATCTACCCCTGAAATTAGCCAAGTAATATTATTATTAATTTCAATAGGAACATAATTATTTAACACTAAAGACACAACAAATAACAAAATCCAAAATGAATCAATCCTCTTTTCTATTCAATGACAATGAATACACAAGCTTACCCTATCTACTCAAAACACTTTTAAATAAAACAATATTTTTTTATAACTCATACTCTTAAATTTGTTATTTAAATAAATACATACATACTCCTAAAATTCTAGGTAGGTACTTGCAAATAATTTAATTCTATTCCACAGATAAAAGCAAATCTTTGTTACCACGGATTTTTTTTTAATCAAAGTCATATTTAAAAATTCGAATCTCTTGTTTAGTATACACATTTTTTGTAGAATATTTTAAGATTGATTTTCATCAAGAACACCATGAAATAAGGCATATTATGGTGGAAGTTGAGATATTATTAACATGACTGAATATTTTATCAGACTTGATTCATTATTGTAACGTGAAAACAAATTTGTATTTTAAGGGTATCAGCTCAACTGGCCTAGCATTAAAAACATTACGAAAATGTTGTCATCGAACGGTATGTTTGACAAACAAAGATAATTTTCTTTCTTCTTATTACTAGACCAGTTTTTGGTTAACCCTTTTTTTATAAAGGGTATAAATACATAAAAAGACAATTTTGCTTAAAGATATGCACAGCCACATGCCTTTAATAAAGGGGTTAAATATGGGGTGGGGAGGGTTATATATAATAATATTGATAATACATTGAACGTACTTGATTATCAAGGTACTAAATAAATAATTTTTTAAAAAAATTCACACACTAAATTCTATTAAATAGGTAATTGTTCTCCAATGATGACTAGAAGTTATTTTTGCAGCTTTGACATAAATTAGAGAGCGTTAAAGTCCTTACTAAATACTATTGATAACATTTTCAATTGAAAAATATTATTTAAAATAAATAACTTAATTTTTACTCACACCTTACATCTATGTAAAGATTACATTTAAATATAAATAAAAATGGTATGTATTTCGAAGGTTGTGGTTTTGTCTACTTTGATAACATCAAGATTAAATGCAGCAATATGCATAGTGTTAAATTATATCTCATTGACAATAATTACGGAGAACTAGACGGTTAACGAAAAAGTGACGTGATAATTTATTGAAGGGTTGCAATAGAACATTAATCACAACCGATAATTAGATTTTATATTGAAACACTGTCGTATTCATTTCTTCAATGATTTGAAATAATTAAGTTTTTTCGTGGTACTTAAAAATACTATTTGTACTAGTCTAAAAGAAAAACATAAAACTTATTGAATCCTATGTTATCGAGACTTTGAAAATCACTAATCATACGATTAAAAGAGAAGAAATCTATATTTTTTCATTTGATTTTGAGGTGTGAAAATTCTAAAATTTATTATTTTACTGAAGAATTCTTAACGTTGCCTAAAAGAGTTTTCTTTTGCATATAAATATTACAGATTATTGAATAACATTACAGAGAAATCAATACCTTTGTCACTTACATATTAATAATTTTAAAAGTATGAAGGAATGTATATTGTAAAATAAATTCCATAGATAATTGCTCATCAAGAAAGAAAAAAATCCCTTCCGATTACCACGGAAGCATGCAAAATAAAGACACACTTAAATATCGTCAGGTGAGCAATTAATACAGTATGTACCTACTGGTAAAATATAAAGTTATTTTATCCTTCTCATAATAATAATTATTCTCTTTCCAAAATATGAAATATCTCATTTCGTTAAGCTCTTTTACTATAGATTATACATTCTTACCTTGTACCTTTTAGGTTAATAATGACAAATCATATTGTGAATTATTAATAATTAATGGAAATTTTCAATCTTTCTACTTAATGGTATTTATAGAAAATTCCAATTTGCATTTAAAAGTTAAATTACTATGCATGTCAATGATACACACACAATATAGACACACAGAAATAATAAATCATTAATTAACTAAACATATTCATTTCAACACAAAATAATAAAACTCGCACACAAGAGCAATGAAAAAAGTTACAATTCTGACAAAAATCAAAACCTTCCTACATAAATGCCCGGAAACTGCAGCACCTCTAGGAGCAGAAGAGGGAACTTTTTAGAATTGATACATTTTGTATTTAGTTTGGTATATTTTAGTTTTACCAATGTAGGTACAATTCTTTTTGAACGGTAATTGGGAAAAAGATATAGTATACAATAAATAAATAAATATCAACCATGTATAAAATCATGTTCAAACAAGCGGCGGCAATAACTGTCTAGCCATTATTTACATAAGGAAGGTTTTGCTAAAACACAATGACAGTGTTTTTAAAATTAAATGAGATACATACTAACAGATTTGTAGAAAATGTTGCAAAATAGTGAATTAATGGCTATACAATGCATAATTTTGACTATAATAATATTTTTTTAAATTACTTGCACATAGTGAGTTTTGTGAAATCTTTGGTGGTATTTTTTTTTTCGATAACTAATGGTAACATTTTTAAATAAATTAATAGTGACTTTGTTTGAAACTTTAATATATTTATTTGAAATTAAATTAAACATTAAAACGGAATGTCTGCTAAAATAAATTGGAATGTAAAAATAACATATTTTATTTTCAAATGTTCTAAGTCTGTTATTTTGAAGCAAAATTAAATTCAGGCTTGATTTTGGAATGTATACCGTTAACAGGTGCTTAAGGCTATCGTAAATGAGCAATTCCTCACCAGCAAGAAATTGCCGTAAAAACTTGGTATTTTATGAGATAAAAATATGTACTAGATAAAAACATGTCAAATTAATCTGGAAAAGTCTGTCTCAAACATGAAAACAGCAATTCTGTTGGCACGGAGTGTAACTAAAGCGTAAATAACTCTTTGAAAAATCATTTATTACAATGGCATTATCTGGCTAATCTAAATCTGCTACACATACATTGTTTCACCGAGAAGAAATCAATAAAATTTATGAAACCTCATAAACTAATGTCATTTTATTTTGAAGTATCTGGTATTTCTTATGATTCATTTTACCGTCCGTCCCGCACGGGCACTTGCAATTTAATACATAAAATGCAATATTCTCATACATATCTCTGTGAAAAGGATAATATTCCCAGTGAAGGTAGACGTTTTTCAAATATTGTCAGGTCATTCGTAACCCGGGCATATAATTTTTCTAGTTACCAACCGAAGTTTCGGTTTCGGCCAATAAACGAGTTTCGGTTTTGGCCAATAATTAGCCGAAACCTGCGTTAGTGATGTGTAGGATCACGTTCGGCTTGACTCAGGTTAGTCAGTACGCCTTTGGTCTATAATACCAATATTATTTTAAAAGAAGCTGTTATATAAAAGTTAGTTTAAATTATAATTAGTTATTGTATCGCTATTATCTAACAAAAACTAGACTGATCTGTTTATATAGTTCTAAGACTTTTGTAATTTCTTTAAAGTTTAAGTACCTACAGCGTACATTGATATACCAAAAGCAAACTGATTTAGTCAACAAATTGCTGTCTTTTATTTCATTATGCATTTTATTTAACAATAACTTAAATTAACTCAACAGTTCAACAGTAAAAATGTCTAAATATAAATAACTTTCGTTTGCGTTCTCGGCCGAAACTAGAATAGAAGCTAAACGTTGGTGTCGGTTTAGACTGTAAATCTAGTTTCAGTCGGACACTACAACTTTCCACGGTAATGTCTAATTTAAGTTCATTTTTGATAATGACTTCTTCTCGGTAAATATAGTATAGATAGTTTTATGACCATTGGAACATATGGAGCCGAAGTCAATTTGCTTAAAATAAAAGGTAACATTACATGATTTTTTTTTCAGTATTTCTGATGCATATCATAAAAATCACACAAAAACGTGAATTGTTGTTGCAAATGAAAAAATTGCTTTTTAACCTATTATGTATCAATATTTTTTGTGAATAAATAAGCGTGTCTGTTTAGAAGCAAGACCATAGAAGTATTTTCATTTGTAAAGAAAATTGGCAAATTGTTTGTATACCGAACAACATTTTTTAATTGCATTGCAACATTGTTTGATCGTTGTTTGGGTTTAATTCTTCTTGCTAGCTATATCCTTCATCATTGCACAAACAACATATTCTTACTATAATTATGGTAGTTTTTTTTTTCAAATATTGCCATGTAAAGTTCAAAACGCGGGATTATTTATCTTTCATAAGAAATGTCTATAGTATAGAAGTGTTTGTTTGGAGATTGCAGACAATTGATAAAGTACCTATAATATTATTATTTATTTGTCGGGAATTCTGACTATCCCCATTGATGTATTATATTTAGATAAGACACGAAGCGAAAAAATTGGATCCACTCTTTTTACTTCAACTTCTCTTACTTTTGACCTCCAAAGCCCAAATGACGAACGACCGGAAACTACCAAATCCGGCCTCCATGCACTGCTACTTGCGTAATAATAATGGAACATGTTTCAATGTATTAGAATAAGAGCCTTAAAAAGGGAGTGATGCCATTTTTCCTGTGAATGTCAAAGTCAAACATAACCTCACATTTAAATGTACTAAAATTTGTTCCGACATTGGTGTTACTCTGTGTTGCCAGAGTAGGGACAAAAATTGTTCCATTTTATTAAATTTCTTTCTTAACGAATTGTGTGTCGCTACTTATTTGTTATGAACATGCTGAACATAAATTATTATAATGAATGCCAAAATGATAAATACCTCTATGGTCTGTGATCATGACAGTTGTAAGACTTAGCAGTGGGGATGGTGTGTAAAGAAGTGTATAGTTGCGAGGGTAATACAGAGGGTGGGGAGGTGTTTATATGTTGACGCCGCCGTTGTACGCATAGTCGGCCTTGTTGTGCATCACCAGCCGGTTCTCCACGAAGTAGAAGCTATCGGAGCAGGTCTCAAACGGGGCCGTGATCATCTCTTCCACTGGAAATTAAACACATTCGTATTAACCACCGAAGAGATAAACTGATAGAAGTGTGTTGCCTGAAATAAGATCAATTTTCCCTTAATTAATTTCACTGACCTACTTGAGGCTAAGGAGTTGAAAGGTAGTAAATTGGCGACAATCATTTTATTTCAAATTGGTATAGTGACTTCTAAGGATTATATAATCTAGTGTTATGAGTTGGCCATATCCTCCAATTAATCAAGCATCCCTACGACTACAAATCATAGAGGATACACCATCACATCGATCACGCAGCAATATAGTGTAAAACATGCCTTGGTCATGTGCAATCAGAAGCATCAGGTGATCTACGGAAGAGCAACAAGCGCTAACGCAAAAATAATGTCCATAAAAGGAATGATTAACTACGGACGAGGGGGAGGGACAAAACAGGAGGGGTGGCGGGAACACACAGCGGGACTGCACTTGAGTGTGGAGAACTCCTCACTTCAGCGCGGAGAGCCGTGGACTTCAGGTGGGAGAGCAGAGAGCCGCCGTCCGCTGTGTGGGTGGTTACTACCCGCACGTAATGGCAAGGCCGAAAGCTGTTTTACTCTAAACTCTGGAGGGTTGAACGACGCGATGATGACACGAGAGAAGTAACACAAACGTCTCACACCAGTGCACAGTAGTGCGCAGCAGTAAGCTCTTTTAAACATATGGTACCAAAAGTAATGAAACAGAGCCAGTAACTTCCAGCGTACAATTATTCCAAACAATAGTTTAAGCTAATTTAATAATATTATGCATAACCTTGTTGACAAATAAATGGTAAAATATATATTTATATATATTGTGGTTTCTTTATTTTGGTTCCTTTAGAGATGGCCAGAACCCCGATCCCTGAGATATCAATAAACCAGTAGTCGATATATCTATTTAACACTATCTTTATATTATAAAGAAGAGCATCTATGGTGGTGTGGTTTTGTTTTAATACAAATCTACAATTTTATTCCGAGATTGATGAAATTTTCTACGTGAGATCTTGAAAACCCACCCACATCCCCTTTTCCCACCCTTTAAAGTAGAATTTTGATACTCCAATTCAAAATAAGTGGAATATTATTGTCTACGTATGATTTTCTAAAACTCTGCATAAAGCCCGGGTAACCCCAAGGATTTCAGGCAGTTTAAAAATATAAAGTAATAAAATTGATAAAACTTATTTTAAAAGATGCCAAAAAAACATGGATTAAAACATTTGATTTGTGAGTTATAAATACTCTAAGTATCGCCTTGGTGCCTTCACCATGGTGGTCATTACCACTATTCAAAATTGATCAGATCTGAATCCTAACCTTCCTTCCCCTCCCCACACCCTTCAGCCTCACAAGATACCATGGGATGCCATAGTCTCAAGGGCTCCAGGCAGTTCGGAGTTGTGCGGCAAACACATAAAATAATAATTAAAAAAACAGGTTTCCAAGAGTTTCCCAAAACCCAATGGATGACAGTGGTGGATAGAGTTACCAGCCCTCAAAAAAAAAACCTTCTGTCCATAGATAAATTAACATGTTGTATAACATCTCAGATAATTCGTAATCTTCTTAAAAGCATTATATACAAATTAAAAATTCGAAATTCAAACACACCAAAACACAAATAGCCAAACAGTACATTGATAACATAAAATTAACAAATTTATTAGTATTATGTACTGGCAAACCATTGCATGTCAGACCCACTAAACACATTTGCCTTCTTATTGTGATTGAAATAATCCCATTGAAAATTGTTTACACGGCTGGACTATTGACCAGTCGTTAAATTTATTACCCCTTAGAACCATTAATCCACAACATCAATAGTTCTAACATGCAAGGTACTTGCAATGGCTTAATCCCATACGACAGACTAACAAGTCGTCAAACTCTTATTAACTTCTACATATCAGAAGGTAAAAATAACATGTCACCTAAAGGGGGGTTGCTAGGGTCTTTTAAATTCCTTTTGCCCTTTCCAGTAACATTCAGATATTAGTTAGTACCTACCGTTTTAACCGGACATTTTACATCTTCACCCTGCAGTCAAACACTAACGATGGGATGTTTTACAGAATTTGAACAATTCATCAAATTTAAACGTTTATTTTCTGGTTCTGTGAAGATCCTATTCACGTTCTGTTATTATATCATTATAGGCTAATTGCTTGACAGAACAGAATGTGAAAAAATGTTTCACAGAACATTGAATTAACTTTGAAGTTTGAAGAATTGTTCAAATTCTCTGAAACAACCCGTCCTAAGTAATTCAAAGCAGTAACTTTCTTGTAAAATGCACCTTTTACAACCACACTCGCAGCTTCTTTGCGGTAATGATTTATTTTTAAAGTAATAAGAATCAGGCGGGGGGAAAGGGACAGTCATTTCATCGAATTGAATAGTTATCATTTAATATCTTAAAAAATAGTAACAGGTAAAAAAAAATTACATGCAGATCGATTACAGAGTGGTTGTTCTAAGATTACCTACAATGTAGAGCATGTGATGTAAAAAACAACTCAGATATTGCACAAAATTCTCATTCGGGGGAAGTGCATCACCCCCCTCCTTGCGAGAGGGTTAAATGTTGAATAATACAAAATTGCATGCTCATCAATAATTCAAGAAATAAATATGGTTGGGGTTTGAGACAGAATGACCGTCCAGTTAAAACACTGAATTAAAGATTGTTTGTGAAACTAGTCATATAACTTTTTCCGCATATTAGTATAGTCATAAACTGATAGAAATGTATTGCGAGTGTATCTGTGTTCCCAAAGTAAGCTCAATTTTTGAACACTTCTGTTTTGAAATTGATCAAACATTTTGAAATAGTGAAATTATTTCTTGAGCAGATAAACAATTTCATTTATGTGTTTAGCCTGTTTGTGGCCAAAAATAGACATTCGAAGCATGTGGCAAAAGGCAGGCGGCAACTGGAGACGACACTCGCCGCGGCGGCAGACAGCAATACTTCGCACTATTATTTGATATGGGTGCACTTCCGAGGCCAGGCGACATAATATGTCGTCAACTGTTGACATGTTATGTCGCTGAGTGGCAGACGTAACGGACGTGTAAACTGACATTTCTTGTAGTTTTTTAAATAAGATCTATAAAAATTGAACATAACGCAAAATTAAAGTAGTTTTCATACAACCGGCAATAATCCCTGTTGAGTGTTGTGTTGTCTGATTAAATATTTCATTTCATGTTTTCGTATTTATCATTTAAAATTAACTTCACTTTTCTTATCTCAATTTGGAAAATCCTTTACATCAAATTCGCGTCTGTGTATCACCTTTCCTGTCATATTTACGTTTGTCTATGTGTTTTTATGTCAAAACAACGGGTTTGGGTTAAAATGTGCTATTATTGATATTATTGTATCATTACCTTTTACAAAATTCGCTTTCATTCGTCATCTTAAAGCCTCTGAGCTCACAACTCGAATCATTGCAAATTCATCTGAATTAAACGCAATAAATCAATCTATTAAAACACAAGTGTTTTTAATAACAACCATCTCGCAACATCCATCTATCTCTCTGTACGTATCCCTGCGCAAAGACACGAAGGACTTCAAGGAACAGCTCGCCTTACAACCGACGGCAGAAGTCCTGGAGACTATCGCAGGGACCGTCCAATCCCCATTTAAGTGTTAAGAGACTTCTTCTATTCTGTACCTGTTTATTGGTAGGACTGGTCTTCTTATTTTTAAATACATATAGCTGATACAGGAACAAGTCATCGTCTTCCACCTATTCTAGTAACATTTGCTGTATTTTAATCACTGTTGAAGACAGGCCGGCAAAGGTCCGACAATGACGCTGGCCGCAATGTAACTATAGCCGGCTTCGGAATGCGGGACGATGACACATGTTGCTTAACGGCAAGCGCCGTTGTGACTTACCGTTGCCATCACCGCCAACTTATGAGTCGAAAGATCAGTTTTCTTTCACAATTCTAAGAATTATCTATTCAGGATATCATAAGAATGGGAAATACATCTATTTTTTATTTAAATCATTCGAAAAGCAATGCGGCCTGCAATGGACGGAGGAAGCTGAGATACTCGTGGGGAAGCAGTCGAGATGAGATAAAATAGTGGCTTACCCAGATCAGGCGGCAGCGTGGGAAATTCGTAAATGTGTTCGCAGGTGTTGCGCGAGTACGGGATGCAGAAGCCAAACTCAAAATCAAAGGTCTTCAGCAGCGTGTCACGGAAGAAGTGGCGCTCGATCATGCGGAAATGGTTCACCGGGCGCCCGCCTACCGTGAACTCAACCCTGTAACAATGTCAGTATATTTATTAACCAATCTTTTTATGGTAACATCTATTTGAGTTAGTAAAGGATACATACTAGGGTTTTTCAATAAGAGGTGTTATTTTGAATAGCCCGCTATTTCGGTAGATGTTACTTTTGAAGCTGTCATTTTTTGACATTTGACAAGTAGAAACTACGCCATTAATAAAAATGGAACGATACACGCTTCAACAACGCATTGAAATTATTAAAATTCACTTGAGTGAATCAAATGCTCATCATCCTGAGTGATGAGGCCCATTTCCACCTCGGTGGCTTCGTCAACAGGCAAAATAGTCGCATCTGGGGCTCGAAAAACCCAAGAGTTATTGTTGAAAAGCCTCTCTATCCTCAACGTGTGACTGTTTGGTGCGGTTTATGGTCCGGCGGAGTCATTGGACCTTACTTTTTCGAAGATGAGGCTGGAGCAACAGTTACGGTGAATGGATTGCGCTATCGAGAGATGATTAATGATTTTTTATGGCCGGAATTGGATGGTATTGATCTGGACAACGTTTACTTTCAACAAGACGGCGCTACGTGCCACACAAGCAACGAAACCATTGATCTTTTACGATTGAATATCAAAATAACACCTCTTCTTGGAAAACCCTGTATTTTAATAAATATATAAACACATTATCTGGTAAGAAGGAACAATTTACAAAAACATTGTTTTGTAGTTATGACGAAAATAGAATCAGATGGTGAACGACGAAAATTCCCAAGTACTGAAAAACTGTAATCTTTTAACCTTCATGCGGGCGCGCCTTTTGTTTATTACAAGTGGGAGCGGGACGGTAATCACTTATTTTACAGCTTACAAGCTATTTTACTATAGCTTATTTTACAGATATGTCTCACCATAAACCTTTGTAATCGGGATTATTTATTTATTAGAATCATCAAAACACATGTTCATACAATGAAGACATTTATTAAAGCTTGGACATTATATAAAATAGATATACAATAAACAGTTATTACTCTTGAAAGTTGGGTAATTAAGTATCATAATATTAGTGTACTTAGTTGTGTAGTTCCAAATAGATATCATCAGGGAAGTCCACTTTGTCCTCCTGAACTCCATTTTCTTCTCCTTCCGCATCTATTTCGAGGAGGATTTTCTCAATATCTTCTGGGTTAGTGAAGGGTGCCCCGAAAAAGTAAAAAAAAAAACCTTAAAACATAATTTCACCTACTGTAGGTATATTTGATATGAAAGGTACCTACTACGTCTACAATAATTACTGGGAAGGAAGGTCCTAATTATTATACAATACATGTAAATATTTTAGGACCCCTTACGACATATTTAGTAAATAGACTTATTAAACAGGCTGAAATGCCTGATGAGCTTAAATGTGCTATTATTAGCTTAATATCAAAGATATTCGAAGAACGAGATATGCTATGTTGGCCGCCGGACCGTAGGCGGAGTACTACCTAATTAGGGTACTTTGAATGCTATCGGGACGTGTACGCACAGAAATCTGTTCTATGTATTAGTGCGGATACCTTAGCGTAAGCGAAGGTGTGCAGTAGTATTGGTGAACAAAACCGGCGACACTCGGCAAAACAATTCCACACAGTATGAACTGCTCATAGCACATCTCGTTCTTCTAATATCTTTGCTTAATATACAAAGGAGGAAAGCATTCAGAACTAAGAAAGTATCGACTTATTAGTATTTTGTCTGCAGTTGAAAAATATATTTCTTTGGAATAAAACAAATACTTAGAAACTAGCAAAAGAAATATGGCTTTAAAATCCAAAAAAGCACAGAAACATTACTACAGGACTACTAGAATTGTATGAATAATGAATTAATATTATTTATTCATAATTCCAAAGCATTTGACGCAATTGATCTGCAAAAATTATTAATAATTTTAGAAGCAATTGAATCAGAGGAAACCTATTAAATTTGTTAAAAAAATATTTATTTAATAGACATATATATGTAAAAATATTAGAATAAATGAGTGGGAAATAAATTGTGTGCTGGTGTCCCTGAGGGGTCAATTTTGGGACCTACGCTTTATATTATACTAGGTGATGTGTACCCGACATTGCTGGGAGTTATCCTTAGGAGATAGACATATACCGTCGTGGACTTTTCTTTAGGCCTTCTTTAGATATACAATTCTGGGTAACCGGATAAATCATCACATCTTTAACCTTTTGAACGCGTTAATTTGCTCCGTTTTATCTATACCCGTACGCGGTACATATTTTCAAATACCTATGCACGCAATTAAATGTCAAATTATAGCATTCTGGCATGATTTATTGGACTATACAGACAGAACAGATTATTCTCCACAATATGAAAACAAATCCTCGTGTGTCAACACTCTTAGATGTTTGTATGTTTATAAAAACATAACCGTATCTTTTAAATGTGGTCCCGCCATTCACTCGGCGTCATAAATAAACCACTCTCGGCGTGTGTGTACTTAGGCCACTGCGTTGATAGACACAAGTGGGACACCATGATCACTTATCATTTTTAGTTATGAAAAGTTGTGAATGACATACTAGTACTAACGCCATCCGTTGACAAAAATGTAAAATAGAGGACTAAAAGGCGCGAAGAGGCGCACTTGATTATCGATCTTTTTTTATGAAATACAATTTTATTTTTGATAAATTCTTGTAGATGTCAGCATCGTGATAGTTCTACGAATGTCCAAGTGAGCAAGAAATACATTTATGACGAAAGAGCGCTGAAATATCGGCCGTCAAAGTTTCCGTATCAACTGTTGATACAGCCGCGTGTGAGTATAGACTTTTTGCCGTAAAAACAGTTGATACGGCCGCGTGCAAAGAGTTAAAAAGTTATATAATGTCATGGAAAGTGATGAAATAAAAACTTTTTTAACTGGGTTATGTAGGTTAGGTTAGCTTAGGATAAAAAAATAAGTTTTTCATCGTTTCTAATGACTTTATGTCACTTTTTAAAAGTGTGTTGAATTGTCACTGTGTTGAGTTATCATGGAACCACAATTCTATAGTACATTATTTTGATATATCTCATAAGGTTTGGCTCGCTTTAGCAATGTAAGCGCCCGAAAGTATTTTTTTTACAACTTAATTACAAAACATCGACTTTTATCTACTTTCTATAAATATAATATGCATGACTTATATATATAAACCTTCCAGAATAAATTCCCTAAATGATAGTGAAAACCTATCAAAATCCGTTGCGTAGTTTAGAAGAACTAAGCGCATAAGCAGACAGACGCAGAAAGTGACTTTATTTTATACTATTAAGAGATTTGTATCATTAATGAAAAAACTTTTTTCACATGTATATGCTGACGACACGGCTCTTGTCATATCTGATGAATAATTATCTGTTGCTATTTAATGTGTGCAACAAGACTTTACGTCGCTAATAAAATGGTCACATGACGCAGGCCTAATCATAAATACCAAAAAAACCAAATTGATGCACATACAATCTCCGCATACAATGCCTTAGTTTACAATCTCCACATACAATGCCTTAGTTTACAATCTCCACATACAATGCCTTAGTTTACAATCTCCACATACAATGCCTTAGTTTCGATTACACCTGAAATAATATCTTACAATTTTACATGTGTTTATCAAAACATTTTGCAGCACTTCAAATGCGATAAAATTGAAATGGTAAATGAATACGTTTATTTGGGAGTGACTGTTGATTGCCATTTTAATTGGGACATTCAAATAAATAACGTGCGTAAAAGAGTGATTGTGGATAAATTATATAAACTGAAATGTTCATTCCTGTGAATATTAAAAAATCATTACCTATCACTCGCAGAATCCACTCTACGACATGGAATAACCACTTGGGGACATTCTTGCAAAACTAATTTAAATTACCTTCAATAAGTACAAAATTCTATATGTACTTAATGCTAGTTTCAAAAAAAAAAATTCACAGAAACCTAACATTTCATTGTTGTATCGAAACTTCTAAACCTAACCTAACCTAACATTTCATTGTTGTATCGAAACTTAAATATCTTGCCTGTGCAGGCCTTACTATGGGACAAAACATTGATTTAGAATATATCTGACTCTGAATATAAAAATAAATTGGAATATGAACACAACACTAGGTTCACAAAGAATGAAGGCATTCTTGCTCAAAAATATAACAATAAATACGGACAATGAAACCCTAGAATATAACGTGCCCAAAATGTTCAACATGTTGCCAAGTAACATAAAAATTGTAAATTCCCAAATAGATTCTGATATATGCTGAAAACAGGGCTCATAAGTAGAAATACTTTATACTAGTCATAAGCTTTCGGATTCCACAACGTAATACTAGAAGTCAGGATTTATTTCAGTGCAGAAATTCTGGGACTAACTACCGTATGTATTCCTCTTTGCCCAGAATGGAGGGAAACAATTATACCAAGTCAATGGACATCTTCAATTTATCTTTAAACAAATATAAAATGTTGTTAATGAAGCAATTCAGTTATGCGCAATAAATAATGTATATTTCTTGATATTCTCATGTAAAAGCCCCGAAAAAGGGCGTTAATAAATAAATAAATACTTGTAATTTATTAGCATGTAGATTTAGTGTTATTTTGGATTATGTGTGCCAATAATAAAAATAATCTGAATATGTTATATGTAGCAACAATATTATGTATTAGTAATAATATTAAGAGTGGGTTATAGGGCATAATGGTGATTTGCTGGAAAACAGCTCCCTAAAACGGCTTAATACTACCTTTCGTATGTCATTCTCAGACTTCATATTTTTTTATACCAATTAATGGACTATTATTTTTCAGTCTGCCTATTTTTTTTTGTAGTTGTTGTAGGCATTCGACTATAAAAAATAAAAACATTGATACACCATACAACCCACTTTTAAAACTTGGATGTATGATTATGGCGTTAATAACGGCTTTACACTATATTTTTAATTTAAAATATGTATATAATACACACATCTGTAGAAGTACGGCCTCTTATTATCGTTATGCTATCTGTGGATATTAACAATTAAATAAATACTTCATCTTGCACCAAATTTTCAACGCATTTCACAGTTTTTTACTTATTCCGGGATGGAAGCCCCCGGTGATGGCGGTGGAGCTATAGGCTCCCTGTTTTACGGCGTATATATTTCGAAAATGCCATCAAAATGTTTCATTAATGGGTCTAAAAGTAGAATACCGACTCACTTAAAGAATTGCAATAATCTAATGAAGCTACAAAAACAGTAATTACTCACAAATTCTCTTTTTTCATGTAAATTTGACGTATTGTATTTTTTCAAGTGTCATATTTTAAAATACAACATTATAATGCGTTCCTTTTCCTAACGGTTAGCACTAACGTCATGTTGTTTACTGGCGGCATCTTTATGCAAGTGTGTGTGAGAGAATTCATTGTCTTTACGCGCTCTGACCAAGTGGGAGAGTGAATGTTTTTTCATAGGGCACGTTTGGTAATTGAACCAAAAATTACCAATATTATTTTTCTCTTTGTAGATCAATATTATGATTTATCCATGGCAGCCGGAAAAAATACTCCAAACAAGGTATGCTTCAAGTAACGAATAAATGAAAAAAGATTATTGTTTAGTTGTACTAAATAACACAGAATAATTTAACAAATATATAAATAAAAAAATAAAATTTCTTTTATTTCTCGAGGTCAATTTATTAATGATGTTATTAATATGTATAGATATTCTATCAAATATAAAATTAAGAAATTCACCAAATAAATCCACCTTCGATTTTCTCGAAAACGAAAGCTCAAATAAAAAAAGTCATAACCCAAAATTGTCAATAAATGAAAGGTTATTCACAAGTTATCCCTTTATAGGACAACTTTTTTTAAACGATACGCCCGTAATGGTTTTATTTATGTATTCTATATTCATTTTGATGAACAGAAAAAAACTTTTTTTTGCTTAGCTTTTTTGAAATTTTCGATTTTCCAGCGGGTTTTTTTCTGACCGGTGTCCATTTAAAAAAAAATGATATAAAATTATTGTTTTCATTACAAAACGACAGGTTGGTAAGGAAAATGTACTTTTATTTATTTGCGTTACAGGGGAATAACTGCTTTGATAATGTTATAGAGAAACTGACCAGGACGCGATTTTCGTAAATTTACTCAACATGTGCGAACTTCGGGCGGTTGGTTCGATTCAAGACCTCTGTGCGTTACCTCAGAATGATTACAACCCAAGGGCTTATAACTTGTAAACATAAAGAAATATAAACCTTAATGTTGCAGGTCTCAAAACTATCCGTTTTTAGCTTATGACCTATAAAGGGTTTTACCGTTTATACCACGAGTTTCCGAACACCGTGTAAAGCAAACTATATGTATCGGAAATGTTCCTCAACACTAATGACAACAGCAAGTGAATGATGAAACATTTATAAAAAATGTCAAATTAAATGCTTTACCAAAATAGTAGGTTATGCAAATAAGTCATACCTTTTTACTAAGTTGTTTGTTTTACTTAATATTTCACATTCATATTATACGATCATTGCTTTGCGACAAACGCACATGTGATGTTATATTTTAACATGTTCATTAATGTACAACTACCGCCCTCTAGTGACAAAAAAATGAAGACATTTTGACAGTTTGCGAAATTTCGCTATCATATAACAAGCGCTTAAGTATAGATACTTTCATCATAATTGGTAGATCCTGTTAACAAACTGCTTAATTGTAGTTTAACGAGAAAATACTTTAAAGAACAATAAAACATTAAAGATATTTATTATAATGAATAAATTGTTAATCATACTTGGGAGAGAGTGATTTAGTAAATTAATAATAAAGAAGAAAAAACATGAAATTGATGATAGTACCAACGTAATTTTGGTAAGACACTTCATGATAGCACATAATTATGATCCTGTTGGATACAAAGCACTGCAAAACATTAGTTTATTAATGTTTTTACTCATACATGCAATAAAACAAGAAAAAAACACGAAATTGACTACTCACATTTTCCTCGGATGGTCGGAGAAATTAGTCACACCACCGGGCGCACGGCGGTAAATTACCGACAACCAAACCTTCCAACTTTTGATGATGACTACCATGAGAGAATACGAGCCCCTCGTGAAGTATACGGTATTCATGTTTTTCTGCCACGGGCAGTAGGCTTGAAGGTTAAGTAACTTTTTAATTGTAGGTACCTTAGTAATAATTAATACTAATTGTACATTTTGTATAGTGAGGTTTATATGAAAAAAATTATCTGAAGGGCAGTTTATTTTTGTAAGGTGTACTGCGATTGCTTGGGCCCTCTCGCCAAACGCCAGATCGGTGATTTATATCCCCTGAATTCCCCTCTCGGCGATACCGTGTAAACCATACCAGTATCATTTTAACAGAGCATGGTTTGTGGCAGAATATATTTACTTAATTCTTTCAAATAATTTCAATAAAGTGATCAGTAATAGAGACCAGAGAGACATGAAATGAATCTAAAAACAGAAAATATTTTCTAGATCTCCATCTCAACTCAGACAACAAAGGACTGTTTAATATAAACTTCATTAAATGAATTAAATCTACTACAGGAAGATACTACTTCGCAGATACTACTAATATTTTTATAGCATATTATTCAATGAGGGACTTACGTTGCTCCGACAGTCTTCAGCTTCAGGAATTGTGGTGTGAACTGGTAGCGAACAAATCTCCCGGCATTTGGGTCCAGCGGCTCCTCTTGTACCTCCGCGTCTCCCCCTTCTCCACTCTCATTGTTGGTTTCACAAGGGGGCTTAGCTATTTCAAATAGAACAGTCCCTGTCTCCAAATCGCGAATTTTGAACCTCGTGAAATCAATGTCGTATATATTAGCTTCTGGACTACAGAGATAATTGTCTGTTATATTTGTGAGTCGCAAAACATCCTCGGGGGTGATACTACAAGGCGTGATTCCTTCCTTCGCTTCTAGGGAATGATTTGAGGTCAGCGGCCCACACTTCTTGCTGAGGACGCTCATCTTGCTAATTCAATTGTAAATGTTTACACTAATGTTTGTGGGAGTCCTGACGCCTACCCGAACCGATGTAAAAACTAATTTCACTAATTGATCGTCAATTATCGAACAGAAACGTCAGATTTTACTACTTGACAACCACATTCCACAATGACAACAATCGCGAATACTTTTTCGAATGGAATTTGGGACGCCATAAATACATTTAAAAAGTATAACACTTATGCACTGAGGGGTACTTTTGAACGTTGATTTGAAGTCGACACACGCAACCATAAATAAACCACGCGATACACGCCAATATGTGAGTGGTTTATATATATGCAAAACTACCTTCCCCAGTCAACTTGCACACTAGAGTAGAAGTGTGTCGTTCCGGCCGGAGCGAATCAAATGAGTCCGAGTCCGAAGGCGTTTGAATCGATCCGAGTCCGCAAAATAAAATGGATCGAGTCCGGACTCACTCTCACCTCTCGCTCTCAACTCTCACCTCTCGCTCTCGCCTCTCGCTCGAAACTCGCACCCCGAACCGAACTGTGTTTGGATTGTTGATCAGCAATCAACAGGTTGACGAAAATATTTTTCAAAAAGAAAGTTTATAAGTCTTAGTCAAAAGATAGCAACAAGCATTGCTTTTTCCTTTTGTTGGTCTGCGTAGGGCAAATTTGCGTTCCAGTAAACTCGCGCCAACGTTACTTAGGTCTTATCTAGTCTAATTATTTAGCTTTGTGAAGATCATTTTTCAAACACAAAATTAAAGCAGTTATTAATATTTTAGCTGGGGGTCACCGCTGACGGCGCTGACTTTATTATTAACAATTTAATCAGCTGTATGAATACCTCAAAAAATATATACGCCGGACGCCCCCGATAGATTGGAAGCAGCGTATTAAGAAAACTAACATTTGATAAAAAGCATTAAATTTCTTGTGGCGCGTCATCTCAAGTCTTCTATTGGCTGTTAAATAATCAAGTTACAACATTGCGTTTGAATGAAAGGTTTGTGATCATATGTTTATTTTGGAGGGGAATCTAACCATCTGTACTGTATAAAGGAACGACGAGGCTTTTGAATATACGTCATGAATATTAGTCATAAACGAAAATCAACCCTATTCGATAGTGTAATATGTGGGATTTTTCTTTAAAACATCAGCTTCATCCCAGAGCACCTGCAAGAAGTTTCGGAACAAGGTCTCCGTGCAGGGCGTTAAGTAAGGCACCTCACAAATTTGCAAACTCAATAGGTCATTATTGTTTTTATTATTATAACAATAAATAACAAAGGTGATACTTTTTTATTGTTGTGCATTAATTACTCATTGTATTAGTATTAGAGATAATTTTTTTTAAAGTAAAGTAAAAGTAGCAGTTTTCGTACTCGTAGTCGGGTGAAGGCGAACGTACGCAAAAACTTGTTCCGTGCAATTTGTTCCGAAATGTCTGCAATAAATAAGAGAAGTGAAATCTGGAAGCATTTTTCGGTGTTACCTACAAATACAAAGAATGCGAAATGTGAATATTGTTCTGATATTATTAATTTTAGTGGGTCAACAAGTAATTTATCACGTCACATGAAACGCAAACATTCAACAGTGCCCGTTGTAAAAAATATAATGTATTCCAGTAGGTCCGGGGCAAACAGATTAATTGTGCCAGCTTGTAAACCTACAATGTATAATAGTGCTAGTGCTAGTGCCAGTACCAGTGTCATTACTTCCTCATCGGTATCGCCACCAGGACAGCCACCAGCAATACCCGAAAGCGAGCCTTCCACTTCATCAGAACCAGCTACGAGAAATGTTCGTATTATCAGTGGTGCGCAAACTTGTATCGCGGACTACGTCACCGTAAAAAAACCTATTTCTGTGCATAAATCAAGAGAGATTGATAACCAATTACTGTTGATGATAGTCAAGGAATATCATCCTTTTAGCCTCGTAGAAGATCCTGAGTTTAAAAAATTAATAGCCTTATTATGTCCAAGCTACAGCCTTCCATCTAGAAAAACCATCAGCAAAAGCCTATTGCCTAAAATGTACAATTTAACTAAAGAAAAGGTAATAATGGTTTTGAAAGAAGCAGAAGCCGTTTCCTTGACGACGGATGGGTGGACCTCTCGCACCAATCAAAGCTATTATGCTCTGACATGCCATTTTATAAACAATCAAACGCAACTGACTTCTGTTCTGCTGGGGTGTATTTCGTTTGACGAAAGGCATACCGCAGAAAATATTTCAATATTTTTAAAATCCCTTGTGAAGGAATGGAGTTTGAATGTAAAAATATCAGCCGTTATATCAGACAACGCAGCTAATGTTGTAAGTGGAGTTCGTCTGTGCGGTTGGCCCCATTTTGGGTGCTTTGCCCACACCATAAATTTAATTGTTCAGTCTGGGCTGGAAAAAATTAAACCAACTTTAATTAAAGTCAAAGCAATGGTAGAATATTTCAAACGCAGCTCCCATGCTTTGGCTAAATTAACAGCAAGACAAAACGAGTTAAACTTGCCGCCCTTAAAATTGATACATGACGTCGTCACGAGATGGAATTCAACATACAATATGCTGTCGAGGATTTGGCTGCTGAGGGATGCTGTTGTTTCAACGTTGGCCGTGGAACAACCATTATTGCTCTCCATGACTCAAAACGAATGGATTATCATAGAACACTCCATTATAATTTTAAAAATATTTCTCGACGTCACCAATGACGTCAGCAGTGAAAATAATGTATCATTTTCCAAAGTGATCATTTATATTCAGGCAATGCATGACCACTTGAATTCATACTGTGCGAATGGAAGTAATTTTCCAGTTGAAGTATGTGAAATGGCGTACTTCTTAAATGAAGAAATTATAAGGAGGTTTTCGAAGGTCCATAAAGACAAAATAATCAATGAAATTATCTTTTTGGACCCAAGATTCAAGCAATACGGAGGGATGACTGAAAACCAGTTTAAAATTACAAGAAATGAAATTGAAATGAGGGCATCGTATATGACATCAATTACATGTAATGTCGAAGAAGAACTAACGGCGACGACGAGTACAAGCGATTCTTCTCCATCATCGGTACTGCCGTGGTAAGTAAATACTTACACTATTTTATTTTATTTTAAATAATCAGAGAAGTTTATTTATCGACAAGATCTGATGTGTAATTATTATTATGCATGAAAGCTGTTTCGCCTTCTGAAGGCATGATCAAACTATTTTGACGGCTTCCTTGATCGAGCGGTTAAAATCCTGGTGAGCGCAAGTAAGTTTAATTGATAGAATTGTGTCATTTCCCAATTCAATCATATAAAAATAATATAAGGTATATTTATATTTGCGGCTCGTTCGAGAGTAGAAGATACTTTAGTATCGCTCTGGTGTAGGACCACCTTTCAGAATTGAAACTTTGCTTGAAATGGCTTTAGCCGTGTTTGGTGATTAGGTCTGAAAAGTCAGGTACTTTCCCACATTCCTCTTCCCCATCTCCTTTCCCTTCCCACTACATTCAGCCTCACAACATACCCCAATTGGCGATACCATAGTCTCACTGGCTCCAGGCTCCTATATTATCCATAAAAAGTTTGTAAAGTATAATAATATGTAACTAAGTGATGTTATTCTAATTATTATAATGATATCTATTGAAAATATGAGATTTCCTGTTTTTACTTATTAATGGCTTTTTTCGTTTTCTATGGTGCCTGTAAGTAAGTAAAAAAGCAATAGAATGTGAAAAATAGTCCTAAGTCCCAACTACTATGGCATCCTGGTTGGGGTATGTTGTGGGGCGAAAGAAATGGGGAAGGGAAGTAGATGAAGTAGTAGATACATTTTGGAAGTACCTGGCTCTTCAGATCTAGTCACCAAACACGGATAAAATCATTTCAAGCAACGTTTCAATCTCGAAAACTGAATATACTAACGTGCCACAAATACACTATTACTTATTTTATTTAAATATTGAAGACAATATTAGTGATTTCTAAACGAAAATCTGAAACAGAAAAATCAGAAAAGGAAACGGTCACATCTGGGACTCGAACCCAGTTCGAGTCCCAGATGTGACCGTTTCCTTTTCTGATTTTTCTGTTTCAGATTTTCGTTTAGAAATCACTAATATTGTCTTCAATATTTAAATATTACAATTTGAGGTTTTACTCAATAAAGTTATTCCGAAAAATAAATACTTATTTTATTGTTGTGATGATTGTTGTGGTGGTGGTCACATTTGCTAATTTTGGTAATTACTATGTTTTTAGTTACGACAGCAGCACAGCAGAATCTTCTTTATGGAAAACATACGACAAAACAGTCAGGACTGTGATGGCTCCGACTGTTTCTAACTTCAAAGCAGCTGCATTGCTCGAAGTAAAAAAATACATTGAGGAGCCCATCATGAACAGAAAGGAAGATCCTTTGAAGTGGTGGGAAGAGAGAAGGCGGGTATATCCCCGTCTTTATAAAATTATGAAGACCAGACTATGTATACTACCGACTTCAGTCCCATGTGAGAGGTTGTTCTCCAAAACCGGAATGATAATTAGTGACAGAAGAAGCAGGCTGAATCCTGAAAAGGTATCTCAGATGATGTTCATAAGCAGTAATATGAATTTTGTGTAGGTTAGGTTTTTTGTTGGGTAAATGGACCTTTTGTATCATCATAAAAAAATGAAAGGACGTAATAAAAAGTTTCAATGGTGGTGGTTCCACTTCCAAC
The DNA here is from genome assembly GCA_026573805.1 of Hesperophylax magnus. Classification (NCBI taxonomy): domain Eukaryota; kingdom Metazoa; phylum Arthropoda; class Insecta; order Trichoptera; family Limnephilidae; genus Hesperophylax; species Hesperophylax magnus. Next base: position 6,751,482 of record JAIUSX010000018.1, read on the forward strand.
GTACGATGTTTTAATATTCCTTAATTAAATTTGTAGATTATATATATTGTAATTGTCCGAGTAAGCTGCAGGTTGCGGTGTTAGTGATAAAACTGTTTTAATCCACTTGAAGCAAATTGGGAATGTGAAAAAGCTTGAAAGGTGGGTACCTCACGAATTGAGTGAAGCAAATAAACAAATTATTAAATAAACCTACTTATTTGATTTTTTAAAAATTGGTAATTTTTTTAAACTTTTGAAAATTAGATTTTTTTTGAAAATTTGCCTTTTTTGGGTAATTCGAATTTTTTAGAAAATTTGCCTTTTTTGGGTAATTCGAATTTTTTAGAAAATTTGATTTTTTTTTTGAAAATTTTGACTTTTTTGAAAATTTTAATTTTTTTGAAAATTTTAACTTTTTTTAAAAATTTTGTTTTTTTTAAAAAGATTTTTTTTTTAAAATTTGACTTTTTTTTAATCTTGCAAATTGTGTATTTTTAAGTATCCTTCCTGTAGTTAATAATAATATGTGTAACTAATCCTTTACCTTTCGAAAATCGCGAGTTGCGAAGTAGGTATAAGGCTAGCTTTAGACTTGTAAGTTTTTTCGTAAATTTACGACTTCTAGCCAAATCCATATTGGATTTTTGAAAATCCAATATGCCCATTGGCTAGAAGTCGTAAATTTACGAAAAAACTTACAAGTTTAAAGCTAGCCTTACAGATAACAGGATACACAAAATCATTATTTCGTGACACTCATTGTGACGTTCCACCGGGTTCTGCGAATCCAGCTGATTCAAATTCAAGTCCACAGGACTCGAACCTCAATCGAATCAAGATGAGTCCGGCGGAACGGTTTCTAGTTTGAGTCCGCCGGACTCATTTCAAACGTTCCGACTCAAACCGTTCCGCCGGACTCGCTTGATTCGTTTTGTAGTATGAGTCCGGCGGAGCGGTTTGATCGCCTTGATTCGAAGGAGTCGGAGCGAATCCAATGAATCGAGTCCTTTAGAATGAGTCCGGACTCTGATTCGAGTCCGAAAAATGAGCGGAACGACACACTTCTACACTAGAGGTGAAGCGTAAATATTAGAATATACGTTTGGAATAGGTATATCAAAGATACTTTCGTACTTACTATTTGTTCTTATTGCGCGTCTTGCGTATACAATATACACATACCGTGGGTGGAAAATGTCTATAGGCATTTCGCTTACTCGTTTACACAAGAAGAGCGTTTCCCTAGTATTTGAATACTAGGAAAACACACCTCTTATGTAGGTGAGTAAGCGAGAAAGGATATTTTATTTCCCTAGTATTCAAATATTAGGGAAACACTCTTCTTGTGTAGACGAGTAAGCGAAATGCCTATAGATATTTTCCGCCCACGGTACGTGTATGTATGTTCCAGAAAATACGATATCATCGTTGCCCTAAAATTTGTTATGAAGATAAAAATAATTATATTTTTTAAACATTCAGAGACGTGTTATTTAATAACAATAACTACTAAGTTACAGTAACATTTCAAAAATAATATTATTAATTGCAGTGTCACGGGCATTCTTATTTCTGTAAACTTCTTGCTTCTGATCCCAAAGATAAGGATGGCTTGGTATAGATCCATAAATCTAAACATCACATCATCCAACCACTTAATACATTCATTGAAGTAAATGTCATGATGGTAGGAACTAGGTACGCGTAAATAAATCACTCAGTAGAGACGTCTAATGTCTACTTTCGACCGCAAGGACCGCAGGCGTAAATCAACTGCAGGGAACTAAAAATCGCAAGCGACTTGAAACACATGTTCACACGTTTCGATTCGGCGGGAAAATCAAACGATGACTCATACTTGAACAACAAAAGTAGACGGACTTTCGTCGTTCAACTAAAAACTTGATCAACTCTGTTGAAAGGCTGTTCACACTTATCGATTAGCTTTCAAGTGTCATTCAATTCCGACTTGATCAACTAATATCGCTCTGTGTGAATGGGTATTATAGAATGAACTGACAGTAGAAGAGAATTTTTTTTTTACTTTTGCACCGAGTTTATATGTGTAGTTAGTATAGGTTAGTAACATGGATTAATACCAAACCAACGTATCTTTAACTGTCAATTCATTTTCTACAGCGCGGCCTGTAAATAGAGATGGCGGTGATCAAAGCCATTGTTTCCGCAGACTCCATAAATAAACCACTCACCTCACTCACTCGCTAAGAATACCCTACTCACAATCACACCTATTGCGAAGATGTATTAATAATATATTAACCAATGAACATGTATTACATTTATATAATTATATACAAATTTCGACTACCATAATACGGACGTTTCTAGTGTGGTAGTCGAAAAGCATGTAAAAAACTGTATACAAATATATTTTAAGAAAAAAAAAGAAAATATTTTCTCGTGGATTATTTTACTCAGTGCCCATTTCCCTAGAAGTATTGTTATAAATATAAAAATATCCATAGAGAAAGTCATTTTGACGCAGCGTCGTTTCGCTGTTTATTTTATTTTTATAGAGAAATATAGTTGAATTCATCGTTTTTTTGCACACGGATGCAATAATAATAGTAAAATATGAATTGTTCGTCAAGTATTTCATCAAATGCGTTAAAATCAAAGCGGCCCGAACGGTGTGAGGTTTGTGGTATCTAACCTTAAATCTGATATGATAAAAGATTTCGAGCTTACCATAAGATTGTTTTGCATTGCTTTCGTTCTGTTAATAATTCTGCTGCTTAAGGAATACTTTTACGCATATGTGTTCTAATAATTAATCTCCCAAGATGAGTAGCAAAAAAGTTTCATATTTTTACAATGCTGATGTTGGAAACTTCCATTATGGCCCCGGGCACCCTATGAAGCCACATAGATTGGCAGTAATTCACAGTCTGGTGTTGAATTATGGACTAAACACGAAGATGAAGATATACCGGCCGTACAGGGCCTGTGCACATGATATGAGAAGGTTTCATAGTGAGGAATACATTGAATTCCTTCAGAGAGTAACGCCTCAAAATATTCAGAGTAAGTTATCAATCAATTTCATTGGGTGAAATGCAGATCACGCCAAACTCTGGGAATTGAATAAAAATGCACTTTCTAGATGAGAAAAGTGTGTAGAAATTCATTAAAAAAATAATTAAGGCGCGGAAGAATAAATTGAGGGAGATACAGCCGATCAAAGTTTAATAAATTGCACTTCGCGATCTCATATTATAACCATATTATGACAGTCCGCCGCCATATTTTGTCACTGTTGTGTTGGTAGACCTAATACTGACATCAGCTACATGCGATTGTAGCCGACTTCGTGGGGTAAATTCATATGGCGCGTAATTATGAAAAACAAGCCGACTTCGTGGGATACAGGAGGCGCGTAATTATGAAATTTGTCTAACGGGCATCTGCCCCAGTGCCCAGTGCCCCTCTGTGTAGCCCAAACTAATAACCTAATTTGTTGCATGTAAAGCGGAATTCAGCAAAATTACCAAGAATTTGAAAATAGAATGATTTTTATCAAAATTATCTCTGTAGGTACCTACAATGAAATTCCACTAAAAAGGTGCTAAATAATTTATTTTTTTTAGGTTTCACCAAATACCTACAGCACTTTAATGTGGGGGATGATTGTCCTGTGTTTGAGGGACTATTCGACTTTTGTTCCATGTACACGGGGGCTTCCATGCAGGGGGCCATGCAGCTAAACAATGAGGACTGTGATATAGCCATTAATTGGTCAGGGGGACTCCATCATGCAAAGAAATTTGAGGCCTCAGGTAATCTAACACATATCTAGGAATCCTTTTATTAAATTATTATTTTATGGAAAGTGCTGCAGAAAGTCAGCGGCAGCCGCCCGAGGGTTTCGTGTTTATTTAGAGAATCTTTAAGTGTCACACAGTAATAGCATTAACACTGAAAATTTCAGTGGTCCTGCAGAACATATTGTTTTATTATATGATGTAGGACTAATTATTAATGTCAAAAAAACTAAATGCATGTATAAAAGATCACCGAGCTTGAAAATGTGGAACTTACCTAAAATAACTGCACATAATTTTGAATGTATACATAAAAAAATGAATAATATTTGCTGCTGTGAAAAAATTGATTTTACAAACGAATATACTTACCTTGGCATAATCGTAGACAATAACTTTAAATGGGACAAAAGTGTGACCAAAATTTGTAACCAGCTCCGATGTTTGGCGAGTAATTTTTATAAATTAAAATTTGTATTGCCTCGATGCACTCTCAAACTTATATATCATTCTATGGTCGAATCAATACTTAGATATGGAATTCGAACTTGGGGACACTCGAGTAATGTTAATATTAAATACATTCAAAATTTACAAACTGCTATAATAAGGAAGTTGAGTCCATTTTTTTTATTTTTTTTTTATCAATGTTCGCATTCAAACTTAAATACTGGTATTTTTTTTTTTTTTTTTTAAAGTCTGTTTTCATAATTAAATTAATTCTCAAAGTTTAAATTTTATTAAGCCTGCCAAAACGAGCGGAATCCGAGCGGTAAGAGGCGGGGTGTGGGTGTGATGTCGTTCAAACTGTGAGAACGACGTTGATTAAACATTTTGTATGGAAAAAAATTTAATTCTTCAATAAGGAATTCCAGTAATTTTTTTACCAATGTTAACCGTCTATTACAATTGATGTTATTAAAAAAAAAAGAAAATTGATTAAGATTTCATAGTTAAATTAATATTTTAAGTTAGAATATTTGCTTCTCCCGCCCGCACGGTATTGAAGATGCTATTTGTTGACGTGCCCCGCTCCAATTCAGGACCGCCGCGCAGAAAAGTAAGACCAAAAGTAAAATAACGGTTTACAGCCCAGTTCACTGTGAGACTTTTCTGCGCGGTATCTTTAGAAATCCATTTTATGTAATAATAACAACAAATACCTACATGAATATTTGACAATAGATGGGAGCTATTTTTTTCACATAGATCCTATTGACAAAGGGGTTTCTCCGGGAATGCAGCTGGTTTTCAGCAGTGCCTTATTATATGGTAAACAAAAGATGAATATTTATAAGCCATCACCACATTATAATATATATTATAATGAGTAGAGAATAATTATCATGTCATGCAAAATCAATAAATATACCTGCACAAAACTATGAAAAAACTATAAAACTATAACTATACTGGTCATGGCGAAATGTCAGATGGGTAGATACGCAATGATTATTATACTGTAAAAATGCATTATATTTATCGTAACCTACAAATGAACACAATTAATAATTTGATATACTTACTTGGAAGCTTTAACCCCACGACTGGCTGTGATTTGGTCCAAATAAACGTTTGGCCTATACACCTCTCTCATCTAAACCGACCATCTCTCATGTAATAGAAAGAGATGCACCATAGGTGATCCGTTGTACGTACAAGTCACGACACATGTGACGTCAGAATTCTTTCGACCAATCGTGGAGCGTATTCAGTTTATTGCTATTTAATGCTTTTTCAAGAACGTTTAACTAATTCTAAGAATAATAATATAGAAATATATTTAGAATTGATATTTTTTGATCTACATGAACATATTTTTTATAAGTCAAAATATTTTTCACTCAACTTTCTTATTAAAAAAATTGTTAAACCTAGCATTTACAAACAAAGAAACAACTTAAAATTACTGTATGGCTCTGAGGGCCTACTTCCAATTAAAGGGCTTCTCTGGTTTATTATAATTATGGATAGTGCGGGAGAAAATGCGTGCAAAAAGTCATTGGTGCATAGTCACAAAACAAGATTTACTGAAAAAAAGGCCTAAAAACTCCACTAATATCAAATAAGTATGGTAGCAGAACACTTGACTATTTGAAATACCTGTGATTTATAACAAATTTAACGAAAACTTAAACTTAAATAATGAGGAACCCTGCCCTAAACTGACAAAAAAGTGTTTAAGGCGAAATAGGTAGACTTGACCTGAAATTTGGCATTTTTGAGGTCACTTTTAGACGTATGGACACTTTTCTAGAAAAAAACACAAATTGGTTTCGAAAGATCGTTATTTTATCTTGTAAAGTAAGTTGTAAAATTTTGTAAAATGATATTATTTTCATACCATAATAAAGTGTTACCGTTGGACGATATGCAGATTTGTTGCATTTTCAAAGGCGAAGTTGTATCATACAACAAATATTTCAAATCATATAATAATACAGTATAAACAATCAATAAATTATCTATCATATATATGTATAAGAATTTTGTTTTTATTTCAAATAAAATTACTAATAAATAAATCCGAGCACGCGTTTTGTGACGAAAATCCCTCAATTTGACTATTTATTTATGACCTTACAAATTGGTATAGTTGAGATTTTTTTACAAAAATAATTTACTATGATATTATTGAAACATTAATAATAATTTATGACCAAGAAATATATTCTTAAAGTATATAATAGTAATTAATTTCGATTAGCGTTTTTTGTTTGTTCGTCGTTTCTGATTGCCACGGCGCAAGCCGAAATTTCGTCAGTATCCGCTGCGACAGGGCGGTGAATGGTCGTTCGGTTCGTGCCGGTCTAGTAAATAACATTTTAACGAAATTCCTCGTTTAAAAATGGTTAGAAAAATACTATCGGACAAAAGTTTTATAAGAAAACAAAAATTTCGTCATCAAAAACGTACATGGGAGAAATATTTGTAGAAAAAAAAAGGGTTAGTCATATTTAATTATCCTTGTACATTGTACGTACTCTATATGCTACAGGGTCGTTCAAACGAATCAGTCAGAATACGCATATATTTTTTATAACATTTAGCGATAATTTTGTGTTGTTTAATTTTCAGGGAAAATAATCAACTACCAACGAATGATTGTGATTCTGAAGCAAATATTGTCTCTAAAATTCCGTCGGTATTTTTTTTTTTTACAGTATTACCGCACAAGAGTCCCAACTGCTCCCGTCTGGAGCCAGTGAGACTATGGCATCCCCAATTGGGGTATGTTGTGAGGCTGAGGGTATTGGGGAGGGGAGGGAGATGGGGAAGAGGAAGGTGGGGAAGTACCTGGCTATTCAGATCTGGTCACCAAACACGGCTAAAGCTATTTCAAGCAACGTTTCAATTCTGAATGGTGGTCTTACACCAGGGCGATACTGAGAGTATCTTCCACTCTGGAACGTGCCGCAAATATACTATATATTATTTTTAATTAATTAATTGTGAAATAATAACACAAATTAATCAAATAAAATTTATTTGCGCACGCCGGGTTCGAACCCGCGACCTTCGGATCTGTAGTCAAAAGCGTATACCACTAGACCACGCCGGCCGTCAAAGCCGTATGTGTAATTTACATTAATATTATTATTATTTTATTATGTAAATAGGTAATACCTACAATATATTGTGAATCATGGATATTATGGTGACCGAAACCGTCAATATCGGGGTATTTATAAAGTAGCAATTATTCCCGGCGTTACGCGAGTTACACTCACAAAACCATACCCTTGTATACATGGTGTCGGGAAACGCGTAGTATATTACTGTGACCGATTCAACTCTAATTACCGCGGTAATTATAAACAAGCATTTACTACCCGGTGTTGCGCGATTTACGCGCATGCGACATTACCACGTGTACACGGTGTCGGGAAACTCGTGGTGAAATTACGGTGACTGAAACCGTGAATATCGCGGTAATTATAAAATATCAATAATTCCCGGCATTACGCGAGTTACACGCACAAAACCATACCCTTGTATACATGGTGTCGGGAAATGTATGGTATATTACGGTGAATAATTTCTATTCTATTGTCCAATTCCCTATTACATAGGTATAATTCAACATATTTAATATTTTTAGTGTTACTTTTTGTCAGTTTCATAATGTCATATTGTGAATTGAGCTTCTTGTTTTAGGAGAAAAAAAACGAGGTTATTTTGACATACTTACTTTAAGTATTAGAAATAAAACTTACTGGTAATACCTATCGTACAAACGGATAAATATGTAAAACGAGAGATTTTTTACAATCAAACTTAATGTTAAACACTTTTGTAAAACCTATGTAAAATAAAATTTAAAAAAAAACAAGTGAACAAAAATATTTGAAAAAAAAAAAAAAAAAGTTTATTCAAATACCTACCTACTATGTCAACGCACTGCATTTGTATTTATTTATGTTTACGCACTCCGACGTATAATTTACAAATATGTATGTAACTACTCATTAGGAAGAAAGCTACAACCGAAAATTCAAACACAATAATTGTTAAATACTAATAATTTCATCGGAACCATGCTGTAGGTTTCGGCCGCCGTGCGGAGTGTACGGCTGGCAGTGGAATGAATATGGTATTTCTGTCTCGTTCTAAAAAAACGTCCGATCGCCAGACCGTCTTTTGACCAAATTCGAATTCGCGGCCGCTGGTTAATACGCCTTAATAAATGAACAAAACGTTCATCTATCCTAAACATTATATTTGGTATTAATATTTAAACTTAAGCTAATGTGTATTATGTTATAACATTAAATGGTAAAACCTACATACAAGCTGATTGTCACAGCTTTGTGGGACTACCCATATCTTATACTGTATTAATGACTGTATTAAATAAATAAATAAATTAAAAAAAATATATTATTAATGAAATATATAATATTATTGCCTATTGCAATATTAATTTTAACATACAAATAGAAAAGTCACTAACAAAAACCGTATCCGCATTAATAGGAGTTAAACTTAATAGCATGTCCCTAGCAGATTTGCTGGGAACTCGCCGCACATACCTCGATTTTAAGGTATTTTCAACCAAAATTATTCCTAGCATTTTAAAATATATTTTATTCGCTTGACAAGGAAATAATGAATCTTGATATTATTCTAGCTTGTCCTTTCATTACTTGCAAACATATTTATTTTATCTGTGAAAAAGTGTGTCGCGAAATCAGATTTTCAAAAGTCATGACACGGAATTTATTTTCAGGAAAGCCTCAGATGACTTATTTTTACTGTGAAGAATGCTGAATTAGCTTGAAAATATAATAAAACTCAAGAATATTTTCATATATCTTTATTATAGTATTATCTATCTTCTATATAAATAAAAATGTTAATGTTCGTTTGTTCAAAATTGTAAATCTCCGAAAGTTCTTCACCGATTGCTTTAAAATTTCGACACAACGTTGCATTCAAATACGCATGTGTTTTTATATACCTGTATTATATAGATGTCACCTGTGACAGGTAAAAACATGCTTTTTTGAAAAACAGCGCCATCTGTTGGACGTAAACGCAAAACGCGCTATTGTTTATCTATCTGCACAGACAGACTGAGCCACAGCAATGCGTGGTGGGGTACAGCTAGTTATAAAATCAGAGAAAAAACATTTATACTATAGTTCACTAACTACGTAGGAAGATATACACAATTATTAAAAATATATATACATTATCTGGTAAGGCAGTACAATTTACAAAATCACTCCTTTGCAAAAAACAAGTAAGTTATTACGAAAATAGTGTCAGCCGGCGCATGGCGGGCTGCTCGGCATTTAGCTGGGCATTTCAATGGTTAAGGAGATTAACGAGGGCAACACGGTATCATTTCTACAAAAATAAACAGTTTTCACCACAATCTAGAAATTCGCCCTGATAATAGACACGGGATTGTGGTTATTCCAGGTTTCTGTTACGTGAACGACATTGTGATCAGCATCCTGGAGCTGCTGAAGAAGCACCCACGCGTGCTCTACATTGACATTGACGTGCACCACGGTGATGGAGTGCAGGAGGCCTTCTACTTTACGGACAGAGTAATGACCGTCAGCTTCCACAAGTACGGCAACTATTTCTTCCCCGGCACGGGCGACATGTACGAGATGGGTGCCGAGAGTGGACGCTACTACTCTGTCAACGTGCCGCTCAAGGAGGGCATAGACGACCAGAGCTACGTGCAGGTAAACACTTACATAACCCCTTTATGTTTAATCCCAAACAACAAATCCAACTTAAGGCGATGCCATACGTAGTAATGCAAAATCATGTGTTTTTGGTTTGAAAATTTGGTCGCCTAGAAATGTTTCAGATGCTTTAATTAAATACTGCTAGTAGAATACATCTTGGCCTTTGAAATAATCGAGTATTTTTTAGATAAGTCTTTTTATAAGCCCAGAAAAAAATAATGTATAGGCCTATGAAAACTGCTTTAAAGTTCAAAATCTCCTACTTACGAACCCATTTTCGGTTATGATTTTATTGTACATATAATGTGGCAAATTAAGTTATTTATAAAATGATCGGAAAAAAATTAAATATTTATGCCTGAACATCCACAAAATAAAATAAAAGGCACTTTTTGGCCATGTTTTTTTCTTGCATAAATTAAAACAGGCGGTGTTAAGCGGAAATTTAAACCTTATCGCCATCTACGTAAGGGTTGTTATTGATAGCGGCTCAATTTAAAATATTACACAACGTAGTGCATTGCCTTAACATAGCGTTTGGAGTATCAGGCCCTAAAGCTTTTATACTTTCTCTTACCACTAACAACAACGGCAGTAATCGTAACGATATGTAATTTATAAATTTAAATAAGTGTGTTAGTCTCAAGTCTCTAGTTTTAAGCCGTAGTCGTAAGTTATATTATAACATTATTGAATTCCACAAGCCGAAGATCGACACTTTGTCGGTGGATGTAGTCATCGGCGAATTCCCTAGTTCGAAGATCGATGCCAGATGTAAGCGGAGATGATGGTGGTGAAGTGGTCGAGACGATGAAGTTGGTGGCTCAACACTGCGTTGGTGGAGACCAGACTTGTAGATGGTGTTCAGTACTGGGGATGATGTTGAGTCTTCCTGGTACACGACCCGAAGGTGGGTTGACCTGGTCGACAGATGATGCGAGCTTGGACATGCTCGCTGCACGGGAGATGTAGGCCGGTGAAGATGACGCAGGGCCAAGGCGCAAACCAGAGAAGATGTCGAAGAGGTCCTAGGCGCGTGGGGGGCACAGGCCAGGGATGATATCACAAGGCCAAGCGCTGTTGTAATCCCGCGGAGTCAATGATTATCCTTAGCCTCTCCTTTAAGTTCATGCAACGCCGGGAGTAGTAGGTCCGTGGTCCATGGCGGTGAGGTAGGAGCGGGACGTGGCGCAGGGAGCCGGTGCGCGGGATGGGGGCGACGCACGGGACCGCTTGCTCAGTAGGCGATTATCACCAGTTTCCCGGAGAGATTGACCGCATCGGTTTATCATGTGTGATTAAAATCATGTTTTTAATATTAATGTCTATTCTAATGACTAATTCACTATTATATTAGTATAATTCAATATGTTTGTGTTATTTTTTCAGTTTTAATCCATTAATAATGTCACATTATGAGTAATATAGTTTCATCAAAGCGAGGTTATTTCCTACTATTATTTAAGATTTTCACGGCCAAAAATATTTTTGTTATTTGTTATTGAGGTGTTATGCCGTGTTGCGCTAACTCCTTCTTTAGCCAACGTTTCGGACAGCATTGCAGTGTCCATCATCAGGGCAGATGTGTTATCACATATAACACATCTTCCCTGATGATGGCTAAATTAGCATTTGTGACTGCCAGATCTTGACAAATTTGTTGGTCTCCAGGTGTTTAAGCCGGTGATATCCAACGTGATGGAGTTCTACAAGCCCACGGCCATCGTGCTGCAGTGCGGGGCCGACTCGCTGGCCGGAGACAGGCTGGGCTGCTTCTCGCTATCCACACGGGGACACGGGGAGTGCGTGAGGTTCGTCAAGGAGCTCAACGTGCCCACACTCGTTGTCGGCGGTGGAGGGTAAGCAAAATAGATAAAATGCCACACGGATATTGACCTCTTGCATTGAAATCACATGTAGCACTCTTGGTAGTAAGCGGAAAAGATAAAGTGTCACATGCATATTGATCCATTGCACTGAGATCAAATGTCGCACTCTTGATAGTAAGCAGAACAGAAATCAAATGTCGCACTCTTGATAGTAAGCAGAACAGAAATCAAATGTCGCACTCTTGATAGTAAGCAGAACAGAAATCAAATGTCGCACTCTTGATAGTAAGCAGAACAGAAATCACATCTAGCATTCTAAGTACAGGGTTTTCCAATAAGAGGTGTTATTTTGATTTTCAATCTTAAAAGATCAATGGTTTCGTTGCTTGTGTGGCACGTAGCGCCGTCTTGTTGAAAGTAAACGTTGGCCAGATCAATACCATCCAATTCCGGCCATAAAAAATCATTAATCATCTCTCGATAGCGCAATCCATTCACCGTAACTGTTGCTCCAGCCTCATTTTCGAAAAAGTAAGGTCCAATGACTCCGCCGTACCATAAACCGCACCAAATAGTCACACGTTGAGGATAGAGAGGCTTTTCAACATTAACTCTTGGGTTTTCCGAGCTCCAGACAATTTTCCTTGTTGACGAAGCCACCGAGGTGGAAATGGGCTTCATCACTCGAGATGATTTGACCGGTCGGTGGCCGAGTTGACATCGCGCTTGGGTCTCACTTGGGCGTAGTGTGTTCAATTCCTCGGCTGGCTAAGTCCTCCATCACAACACAAGCAACATTTTCCGCTTACTGTGGTGGTAGTAGGAGATTTTCAAATATTGTCAGGTTTTTCCTAACCCGGGAATGTTTGTCTTTCTTTTAAAAAAAAAAAAAAAAATGATTTGCATTTTATTCACTCAAGTGAATTTTAATAATTTCAATGCAATGTTGAAGCGTGTATCGTTCCATTTTTATTAATGGCGTAGTTTCTACTTGTCAAATGTCAAAAAATGACAGCTTCAAAAGTAACATCTACCGAAATAGCGGGCTATTCAAAATAACACCTCTTATTGGAAAACCCTGTATTTAGATAGTAAAATTAGAATTATTTCTTTTGCTATTGAATTCAAATTTGGAGTAGTGCCTATCAGGCAGTGTGTGTATATTTGTGGATTGTTGCAGATATACCCTGAGGAACGTTGCGCGGTGTTGGACCTATGAGACGTCCCTGCTGGTGGACGAGAACATATCCAATGAACTACCGTACACGGAATATCTAGAATACTTCGCCCCCGACTTCACGCTGCATCCTGAAATAGCCACAAGGTTTGTTATGCACAAAAACATCTTAATCTTAATGAATGTCAATGAATTGATACCTTATTTGTTTCACAATTCAATCATCATAACCTAACCCTTACATGAACCTCTATGCATATAGAAGTGACTGTCACCTGATTATATTTCTTTATTTTTATTTTATTTTTTTTATTAGTGTCTATTTAATTACAGGTTTGATGAGAGTTACAATATATGATAATCTATAATATTTCATCTGTTTGTTCTTAGTCCTCCTCACTAGGTAGTCCTGTGCTGAGGCGGACTGGTAGATTTCTTTGATTTTCTGTTATTTAGTTTCTATGATGTTTTTAATACATTTTCTAGTATGTCTGCATTAATGTCTTTCACCCATGTTTTGATTTTTTGCTTAAGCTTATTTATCTTTTCTATCTTTTTCAAACTTGGAGGAAGTTTGGTTGCCAGATATATGTGGTTTCTTTGGCCAAAACTTGTCTTGAATTTTGGAACATCTCGTATATCCCTTTTTGAGGCTCTTGTATCATGTAACCGAGTTTCATTAGGAGATTTTCTGTTTTTAAAATGATGTAATAAAATATTCTTGGCATATATTTGTTTTAAATTTAGAATGTCAAAACACTTAAAAATATCTTTTGAGGGGGTTCTGATGGGTAATTTTAGTATGGTTTTTAGAATGCTCTTCTGGGCAATATCTAAGATAATTTATAATAATTTGACGTTCAAATAAGACTAATGTAATAATAATAATAATTTTCTTCCGAACTATGCAGGGGTTGTATGGCATGTAATGTAAAAGAGTATACTATAGTCCAATGTCTGTAAAAAACATTACTGTTGATCGCATAAATCAAGGCTGCCCAACCCCAGGCCCGCAACGAATTATAAGTGGCCCGCGTGAAACATTTTCAAAAAACCCGCCAATCCGCCAATTTGAAAAAGTGTCGCGGGCCCGCGGTAAAGCAAACAATGTAGCTTGCGCGCGGTCACCAGTGTTGCCAACGACGGCGATTTATCGCTATTTAGGCTACTCAGAACGAGAATCAGCGACGAAAAAATCTAACCTGTTGAACTTACTTTTGAAACAAAAATACACCGGTTTTCGACATAATATTCTTTGCGTCGAAATGGAATCCTGTAGCCACCCCCCCCCCCCATGGAATTCGAAAAATTGCTGTGGGGTAGGTAATTGCTGTGCATATGATGTTCGGGTGTGCGGAATTTTTTCTCAGCGAAGTTCCGTAACAACCACCCCCCCCCATGGAAATAGGAACCGTCAGGTATTCAGTGGCCCGCCAGTGATTCAAAATCGTCAATTTCGCCCAACTGCTAAAAAGGTTGGGCAGCCTTGGCATAAATTGACTTTAGCCATCACTTTTCTGAAGACATCTACGTGATTCGTAAATGCACTTTTTGCTGTATTTATTTAAGTTAAAAATATATGGGAGATATTTTTTTGTTTAACGCATTCAAATTTCACAGTGGAGATTTTAAAAATATTGTTATTTATTCATATTAATGTTTGTCTTTCTTTAAAAAAAAAAAACGGTTAATCATTTTGCAAAATTTATCTTTATTTGTGTTTTTATTTCAGGCAAGATAACGCCAACAGCAAACAGTATTTGGAAGCAATTACAAAACATGTTTATGACAACCTAAAGATGTGCCAAAATGCACCCAGCGTCCAAATGCATCATGTACCAGGTATGTCTGGTTCTGTTGTGCCAGTTACGATTTAAATTTTATCACTTATGACAGCTGCTAAAATCTTTTTGGACTTTTCATCCAACTTGACAATCAACACCACAATACCCAAATAAGCATTATTGAATACAGTTATTGTAATGAATGTGCGACTGAGGTTTTGTATGATAGAGACTGCATGAATGCGATACAACTATAGGAATACAAATAACGAATTTGAATGGTTGTCCGGTCTCTCTTCATTATCACCTGTCAACATGATCGATTGGGTTACTTTTTCAAGAAAGGTTCGATCATCGGCACCCGAGTTTCGTGATGGAGGCCGGTGTAGCGAACTAACATAGATGTATGAATTTTGTAGACCAGGCAACTCGAATCTCATCCTCGACCGATACACCACTCGATCCATAGAGATTTCCGGGTATTCAGTTTTCGATTTTGCCATCAGATTTAATTAATATCATAGCCTGTTCAAGACCCGCATTAATAAATCCCTTCCTACAGCCCCTACCTTTACCCGCCTCACAACGCTGCCCAACAGGGTGGCAACATAGTTTCCCTGTCTTTACACTGTACAGAAAGTGGTGCTCTTGTGAGGTTTCTCTCTCTCTGGTTTCAATCCTGGGATTGGTTTGCAGCAATTTCATCTAATCTCCTCTTCCATTCTTCCTTGTCTTGTGCAGCTCTTTTGACTGAAGATCATATGCAGAAGTGATGATCATATGCAGAAGTCAAAAGAGCCGTGAGGTTTAAAAAGGTTTAAAAAAAATTAATAATTAAAACGTTTTAAAAAAAATATTTTAAATTGTTAAATTTAACAGCACGGTTTTTTGTTGTTGTGGTTTTTCAGTTTCTTCTCATCAATTCAAAATATTTTGGACAATCTGACAATGTATGTATATTATGTATGATTCAGGTGACGCCTTTAAGAAAGAAGAATGCGTAAAAGAGGAGCCCGACCCGGATGTGCGAATCAGCCAGGACGACGCCGACAAGATGGTGGACTGCAAGAACGAGTTCTACGACAGCGAAAAGGACAATGACAAACCAAATGTGGAGCCGCCAGCGCAATAGCCATTTTCCAGAATTCCATATGCACAGAAGTGATACACATGACCGTTTCCTGCTAAGACGGAACTTTCTGTTTTTGGTACATTGCAAAGATATTAGAAGAACGAGATATGCTATGTTGGCCGCCGGACCGTAGGCGGAGTACTACCTAATTAGGGTACTTTGAATACTGTCGGGACGTGTACGCACAGAAATTTGTTCTATGTATTAGTGCGGATACCTTAGCGTAAGCGAAGGTGTGCAGTAGTATTGGTGAACAAAACCGGCGACACTGGGCAAAACAATTCCACACAGTATGAACTGCTCATAGCACATCTCGTTCTTCTAATATCTTTGGTACATTGACTGCTACACAGATTTAAAATATGTACAGTCGAAAATAGAACTGCAAGTTTTTGCTTGGCTTATTTGCGCATGCCGGGATTCAAACCCGCATCCTCTGGATTCATAGTTGAGTATCTTAACCGCTCCATTACGGAGGTCCCCAATAGAGCTGTTGGGAGATTGGCCAACTGGGCAATAAGAAAAATAAAAGTAATGCTGTTGGTTTAGGTTAGGTTGAGAGGGGCGTTAACAATTCAATCGCTAGCCCGTGCACAACTTGGAGTTTTTAAAATTTCAAATGTGTTTTGCTTCTAATATATAGATGTAATGTACAGAGTGTATCCGCACGAAAAGATTTTCACCGGCGATTATTATATCTTCTTGCTGTCTGATCATATTTTTCAATTAAAAAGAAAACACATGTCGCCACTGAGCATAATGATCATCACATGATACGCACTCTGTCTCGTTCCAGCAGCACCATACAGACAAGACATATTATGCTTATTTGTTGTGACGCAGTGTGATCAGTGGCAGCGTGTGATAGAATATATATTTTTTGTTTTTGTAATTGAAAAAATATCATCGGACAGCAAAATTACTTATATATTTTTACTCCAGATATGCTGATTGCTGGTTAAAATCTTTCCGGTACGTGCGGATACACCCTGTATACAGAGCTGTTGAGAGTAAGATAAATAATTCAGTACCTTTCTTCTCATAATTCAATAAAAATTTTACTAAACGGCTTTGAAATAAACAATGCTAACTGCGCTGTAGTTGCAAATTTTATCTGTGAATCAATCAATTATATTGTAGCCCTGAGAGAGCACTTAACATGTTCACGTCACAGGCTTTCTTAACAGACCGGTTTGTACAATTTTTGTAATGTCACTGATGTAGATATTTATTCCACACTGTCAGATAGGGACAGGAGGATGGAGTAAAGCAGGAAAATATGTTAGAGGGAGATGTGTATAGTTGCATCAACAAGCTTTCTCTCTAATTTGGCACGGCACAAAAGTTTCATCTGCCTGGAACTAGTGGAACTATGGCACCCCTGCATGGAGAATGTTGTGGAAGGAGAAAGAAGATTGGAAAGCACCTGGCTATCGGACCTGGTCACTAAACATTGCTAAAGCTATTTTAAGTAACATTTCAATTGTTAATCTTACTATTTTTATATATTGACATGATTAATGAAGATAGCCTTATATGTATTGGTTTTAAAAACAGATCTGTTGAATTTATTACATACAATCGACAATATTTTTTGCTGCTATACAGAAATATGTATATGGTTTCTTGACACTATTGTTACAACCTTGTTGTAGGTATTGGAAGCTGAGGTGGTTTGATGATAATGGATCTTTTTAGGTATCGCAGCTAGAGTTGACCCAAACATAGCACTTATACAGATGCATTGCTTTCATACAGCATGTTGCAAACTCGTTATTCGACATTGGAAAAGAAAATCCCAGTCAAATTGTAAAATTTCGTTCATAATATATAAAAAGTATGCGCTCGTAAACTTTTAGAATATTCAAATTCGGTCAGTGTACATTTTTGTCCCTTTCACGCTAAAAACAATAATAAATAGTCATAAACGAGACAAAAGGCTGTTTCTCAGTAATGTTTGGCAAGGTCATCGCTGTTGGAAGTGTGTACATATACACAAATACTCACAATTTTAAGACCCTTCTCCGACAGGGATACGCAAGTGTCTGATACTCGACAATTCAAGTATATTTTATGTTGGCAAAACTTATGTCAAGACATTTTGTAACAATATGTGTGCTTTAAATCATCTCTAAGAAGAAAACAGTCGATAAAGAATGAGACGATTTCAAAATGACAGCTATGGCAACTGTTTGGTTTTGAGTGAGGTTATGAAAGCATTGTAGTTTTTATGCTTCGAGAATTTAACAATGATTGGTGGCGACGCGGGTGTCGTGATTCAGGTAGCGACTAGTGCGGACTGTGCCTGTGACTGTGTTTGATACACGAGTACACAACATGAGTATCGGATACATACATGCGTATCCCTGTGTAAGCAAGGCCGGCCCAGTGTAGGCACAATTGGAGCAGTGCTAAGGCCGACTTGCCAAGGCGCTGATAATTCCTAATACAGCGCCTGAGGTTTTTATTGGTGACAGGCGCCGTTTGGCTCAAGGCCGGCTCAGATGTGTGTTGCTTGGGTTAACTCTAGTTGCACAACCTCTGCTATTTGAATCTATGAAAGCAAATCATTCATTAGTTTTAGATTCGAGTGTGGAAAATTTCATTTATTTGAAAATCCATTAAGGGACTTCTTTCTAATGCCCAAGTTATTTTGGCTGATATGAAATATGTTTCCTAACAATTTGCGTGCAATTTGTCAGATTAGAAAATGTTTGTCTTGATTAAAATCAGAAGTAAGAAGTGGGAACTTTAGATCATTTATTATTTGGTTGTCCCTTTCTAAACAAATATCCTATTATATCGAGCCTTATCTAAAAATTGCTTCTTTTAAGTCTGAATTCGACTACAATCTTCCATATAATTTTGAAATTTGCCCATATAAAATTGATATACATATATTAATTCACCTTCCCTCTCTTCATAATTTGATATACATATATTAATTCACCTTCCCTCTCTCCATAATTTGAAAAGATGGCCTTGAAAACTCTTGAAAGGTGAAAGCCAGAAGCAATTGGAAAACAAAAAAAATTATAAACTTTTTTGCACAATCCTAACGACAAGATCATGTTTAACTCGATGACCGGATAAATCATCAAAATGATAATTCACTTTTTAAAGGTGTGTTGAATAGTCACTGTGTTGAGTTAGCATGGAACCGTTTAACTCATTTCCAACATGAGCTATGAAGCTTTGAATTATCAATATAATCGGAAATTTTTGTGATTATTAATTGTCAAAAAATCTTCAAATCTATGGTTCTTCATTTGGCCACTTGCATAGTTAAGTATGTCAATCTGCATGCAGTCATTTGGAAAACTTTACAAGTAAAGTAAAGAATATTCTCATCAGCGTTGTACAAAAAGTTTTTATAAATGATTTAAATCAAGAAACATAATGAAGACAGATTGTGCAAGATGGAATACAGATTGACTGGTCCATGTAAATTGGGCATAAGCTGGATTGCTGTCAGTAAAAATACTGAATTATACTTGTGATTATGTATTTAAATTTATTTAATGATAAAACTCTTTGTAAATATTTTATACTTTTATTGTACATATATAAAAAAATATTTTTAACAATTTTATTTATATTGTAAGAAAAATTATATAAGTGATGAGTGTAACGCTTCATAAATTTACTGTCAATAATTATATAGTGTAAATATACGATTAAATAAATAAAATACAGGAATGTGTTAAACATTTAGGAAGTGAAATTTTTTTTTAATATTTGATTTTACTTCCTGCCCCTTATTTTTAATATGTGCACAAGAGTTTCAACTGTCCACAGCTAGTGGTAGGTAATGGTAGGTGCAAGTGCAGTCGGAGCAGTCCGCTCCGAGCGCCGGCTTGCCAAGGAGTTGATAATAAAATATTACGGAATCTTTTTCCAACAAAAAACAAGTGGACAATATCTATACAGACTTTTCAAATGCTTTCGACAAAGTATCCCATAAATTATTGCTTAGTAAACTGTATGCATTGGGAGTGAGAGAAGTTATTTCATGCAACTAGTGGCCTACCGCAAGGGAGTCACCTCGGCCCCATTCTCTTATATTTATAAATGATATCATAAATTGTTTTGACAATGTAGAAGTTCTGCTTTTTGCCGATGACATCAAATTATACAAAAGAATATCTAATATGTATAAGCGATTGCCTAATCTTACAGTCAAACATCGGCAAATTACGTAATTGGTGTATAGCTAACAACTTATTCCTCAATATTGATAAATGCAAGACATTAACATTTTGTCGAACAAAGACCCCACTATTATTCACATACACAATAGTAAGCGAAATCTTAGAAAAAGTCAACGAAATTCGGGACCTTGGAGTTATGTTTGACACTCAATTAAATTTTATAAATCACATACAACAAATAACTAACAAAGGTATGAAGACACTGGGATTTATAATCAGAACCATCAAAGACTTTGACTCGTTGGAGGTTATAAAGATCGTGTATCTGTCGCTAGTACGCAGCTTGTTAGAATACAATTCAATAGTGTGGTCCCCATACTACCAGATTCATATAAAAACGTGTGCAGCACAAATTTTCACGATTTATTAACTTCAAATTACACATACGTATTCAACACAAAAACTATACATTCTTACTAAATACACTTAAAATACATTCCCTAGAAAACAGAAGAAAAATAAATGACCTAACTTTTTTATTTAACTCACTCCCTGAACTGTAATTATGGGACTGCCACTATTAGGTATAATGAATTTCCTCGTCATGGCAATTTTTTAAATTTTTGTATGAAAAAGAAAAAAAAAAAATCTAAAAAAAGAAAAAAAAAATAGTCTAAACAAAAGAGAAAAAATATAATCTAAATGGGAAAAAAAAGCGATTTATTAGCAAGTAATGAAAAAAAAATTATAAAACTGCAACTTTGTGATACACCACAAAACACGCCATGCAAAGGAAAACTTTGCACTTTACGCAATAGGAATCGACCTGTTTGTTTAGCTTACGCCTTGTACAAAGTACGCACCTTTTGCGTATTTTGCGATTCCTATTGTCCGTTTCTGTGGTTTCAACTAGGTAGTGTGAAATATTTATGTCCTCTAATCTGATGTGCGCGGGAAGAATATGACTGTCGTTAGAAGAAATCGGTCTGGGTGCTGTTACAAAGGGAGAGTGTCGCGCTATAAGCTCAAATGCCAATTGCTTCCTGAATATATGGTGAAAAATCGGCACAGGGTCTTGTTGAAGTTGCCTGTAGATCACCAAACTATTCAGGATGCTGACGTTAAGCAGGCGACGAAATACCTTGATGTACCATTTGTGACCTCGCGTTCTCTCCATGCGGTAAGTGGACAACAGCGAATCTTTGGTATCCACTCCACCCATGAAGGAATTGTACCTGACCACAGATCGAGGCATTTGGTATCTCTCTAACCCTCTTTGACCCATGACCGTTTCGGTGTTGTGGAAGGTAGACACCATGGTGACAATTTTAATATCATTCCAAGCAACGACTGAAAAGTCACCACAGTGTATACCGACAATCGTATGCCGTGGCACACTCTTCTTCATGGTTTTAATAACCTGAGGTACCATCTTTCGGTTGCGATTAAGGGTACCGATAACATCGGTATTCCTTTGTTTCAGGTACCTAGTCAATGGCATGCTATTATAAAAATTGTCCATGTAAAGGCAGTACCCTTTGTCAAAGAACCCCTCCATGAGTTTAAGTACAACTTTAGAAGTTTTACTCGAAAACCCAAGGTGTTTCTCTTCGACTTCTGTACCCTTCCCCGCATACATTATAAAGCGGTACAAGTAGCCTGTTGTCGATTCGCACAGCTCATAGGTTTTAATGCCGATCCGAGCCGCCTTAGTTTGGATGCATTGCTTAAAACTTAGGCGACCCTTCCAGAGCAACAGGGACTGGTCTATGCTAATGTCTTCACGAGGAGTGTACAGACTGGAAAACTTTTCATTCATTATGTCCAATAGTGGTTTAACTTTTGCAAGCTTTTCTTGGGAACCGACATTAGAAGTATTATTGTCACCAAAGTGGAGGAACTGCATTATCAGACAAAACCTATCATAAGACATTAGAGTCCTAAATTTAGGCATCTCTAGGTAAATATCTTTTGTCCAGTATTCTGGTAAGGCAGCTCTGTAACAAATGGACATTATTATTAACATTGCGAACAACAAATACAGTTCAGGGACCGTCACATCTCGCCACTCCCTCAGCCTGGAACGGGCGGCCATGTGCAATACCCCATCTTCGGTAGTTATCTCGTCCAGTGCGCTCCATGCATGCCTATTCGTTTCCTTTACAATATAGGACATTGTTTCCAAGTCCCATATTTTGGAGAAAACATCATAGGCAGATGCAGCGACTGTCAGAGGGAACACTTCTGTTGATGGGCCAGGCTGAAGGACGGTAAAATGTTCCCGCTGACCCGTGAACGAAGAGAAGTCTTGAGACCAGGTGAAGGACTGCTCCTCGGGGTTTTCCTCCTCCTCCCCCAACAGCTCCAACTCTTCCTCAGGCACATCCGTTTCAATCCCCAGGGGCGGGATATAGTCGGGATCACCACCGCAATCAGGATTTATGTCGACATCATCTTCGTCATCATCTTCGCTATCGAAGATGATATTGTCGACTACCTATATATAGAAAGAAAAAATATATATTCAGCTATGTTTAACGAAATTATTTTATTTTCATTGAAAAGCGCCCTTGAGGAAGAAAAATACAAAAATTGCCCTGTAAAAGTTAGCCTAGTCTTATTATAATTACCTGAGTCGTTGGAGCTGTAGAGGTTGAAGGGGTTGGATCATCCGAGGGCTCCTCCAAGTCTAGCCTCCTCCTTTTTATTGGCTGACCAGGAACCTAAAACAATAAACATTTATTGTTACACTAATGTCTTTCAATTCTGGAAAAGATGAAGCACACAATCAACCTAATATAACTACTACTAATACACAACATACCGTGATTGCGATAGGCGCTGCCTCTTCGGTGCTTCTGCCGCCTCTTCTGTCGGCTCCAGGAACCTGAAAAATAAACATTTATTGTTACACTAATGTCTTTCAATTCTGAAAAAAATTAAGCAAACAACCAACCTAATGTAACTACTACTAATACACAAATAACAACAATAATACAAAAAAAAAAACAACATACCATCGTTGCGACCGGCACTGCCTCACCAGTCCTACCGCGTGACTCTCGAGAATTAGTAGTCTCCATTCTATAATAATAGGAACAATCAGACATATACTAGTATTTATAAATTTTGTATATATAATAATAAACAAAAAATATTTTTTCTTATTATTTTTTGGGACACCTATACAACTGCTCTAATTTTGTTATATTTATTACTATTTTTCATAAAACAATTACCAATAAAATAATAAATTACCAATAAAATAATAAATACCAATAAAAATATTTCCGTAAACAATAGTTTACATTTTCTTGGACCTCCTTGTACAATTTCCACGTATTCATTGATAAAACACAACTTAAAATCTACCGACCGAATCTATTTGTGCGATCAGTAGAGATGCAAAACTTATTTTTTTATAATATTTTCACTAAATATCGACTATATAACGGCTTTGTTACATAATCTCAATTGTTTTCCCTGCATAATGACATTCGAATAACTCCAAATAACATAGTGATCACGTAAATATTCCCAACTAAACATGAAATATTTACGCGCAGCTATTTTTTTTGACACATGACCTAGGCATTTCATTTTTTATAAAATAAACACGAAGTATTGACAAAACAAGGGCTTCGATATATAATAACAATTGTTTTTTCGGTAAATATTCGGAATCGCTGGACAAGGATTATATGAAATATTTTTAAATAAAACCTTCTGATTTACCTTAATTACAATAAAAGGAATCTGACTGCATTTGGGATATTTTTAATTTTGGCATTTTAATTTTCAATTACGTAAATCGAAAATTCACTTTCGTTGTATGGGATGACAGCTGGAATGATTTCTGTTGATGACATTTTCTCTGGTTGGTATTCCTGATACGAGTAGCTAGAATTTGAATCATTTCAGAATGCAAATTCTAGTTAGGTACTGTTTTGACCAAACTCGAAAAATAAAATATTTTTATTTTTGTTGTTTGTTTTTGGGGTGTTATGCCGTGTTGCGCTAACTCCTTCTTTAGCCGACGTTTCGGACAGCGTTGCAGTGTCCATCATCAGGGCAGATCCGGTAGATCCGAAGATGTGTGAATTTTGGTTGTCGAGTTTGTGCTTATTTATTTGTGGCCTGGGCCCATCCAAGTGCGAAATGCCAACGGAAGTGGCGACATCTTGTGGCGAATTCTGAAAGCTCAGTATTTATGTTAGCCTGGGTCCCGTCCAAGTGCGAAATGTCAACGGAAGTGGCGCCATCTTGTGGCGAATTCTAGAATTAGAAAACCGATTGACAGCGATTAGAGTAGATGTACCCAGTATCAAGGTATAAATGCAATGGTTTTATATTGTGTTATTATATGGTATTGGAGTATACTTAGACATGTTATTTGCGTTTAGCTTTGGTGTAGCCGTCAATTACCGGATACCAAGAGCTGTTGAGCTTAGCTCCGTCGTCTCTATTGATATTAAATGGATTTTTGTAGATTTCAATTGCCTCCATAATCAGGCGTGATCTATAAGTTTTGGGTCTTCCCAGGACCTCGGGAGCAAATCCAAAGTAATGGCCGGTTTCAATTAAGTGTTCGGCGATTGCCGATTTATCAGGGTGGCCAAGTTTACAAGCACGAAAATGTTCTGCTATCCTTTTGGAAATCGTCCGCTCTGTCTGGCCTATATAAACCTTGTCACAACCAGAGCAGCTGAGTTTGTACACTCCATCTGCTTCCAGAGGAAACTTAGTCTTTGCAGACCTCAGTAGGTCTTGGATTTTGGTGGTGGTTCCGAAGACAGTTTTGATGTTTTCTTTTCTCAACAGCCTGGCAATTCTGTCTGTCACATTGTGAACGAAAGGCAGGAAAGCACAGCCTTTTGAGTCTTGTTCAACTCTGTCTTCGTTTGTTGTAGATTTGGCTCTTAAAATTTGCCTAGTCTGACTTGCCGGGTAACCGTTGCGCTCCAGTGCATCGGTCAGTTTTATAAGTTCTGCTCCAAGTTTTGTTTCTTCACATATTCTGGTCGCTCGGGTCACCAACGTATGGATAAGTCCTCTCTTCTGCGCTGGGTGGTGATGCGAATCAGCGTGTAAGTATCGATTCGTATGAGTTGGTTTCCTATATACGGTATGTCCTAGGCTACCATCGTGTTTTCGCATCACCTCCACATCTAGAAAAGGCAGGATTTTATCTTGGTTTTCCAGCTCCATTGTGAACTTAATTTTGCTGTGGAGAGAATTAAGATGGTCCAGGAATTCGTTAAGTTTCTCCGTTCCATGAGGCCAAATGGCGAAGACATCATCGACGTAGCGCCACCATACTTTAGGGACAGCTGAAGCTGTATCAAGTGCCGCTTCCTCAAACTTCTCCATAAAGAAGTTGGCTATTACTGGCGATAACGGACTGCCCATTGCAACTCCCTCCACTTGCTCAAAAAGTTCACCCTGAAACGCAAAGTATCCCGTTTTGAGGCAGTGTTCAAAAATTACTTTGGATTTGGCCATTACTTTGGATTTGCTCCCGAGGTCCTGGGAAGACCCAAAACTTATAGATCACGCCTGATTATGGAGGCAATTGAAATCTACAAAAATCCATTTAATATCAATAGAGACGACGGAGCTAAGCTCAACAGCTCTTGGTATCCGGTAATTGACGGCTACACCAAAGCTAAACGCAAATAACATGTCTAAGTATACTCCAATACCATATAATAACACAATATAAAACCATTGCATTTATACCTCGATACTGGGTACATCTACTCTAATCGCTGTCAATCGGTTTTCTAATTCTAGAATTCGCCACAAGATGGCGCCACTTCCGTTGGCATTTCGCACTTGGACGGGACCCAGGCTAACATAAATACTGAGCTTTCAGAATTCGCCACAAGATGTCGCCACTTCCGTTGGCATTTCGCACTTGGATGGGCCCAGGCCACAAATAAATAAGCACAAACTCGACAACCAAAATTCACACATCTTCGGATCTACCGGATCTGCCCTGATGATGGACACTGCAACGCTGTCCGAAACGTCGGCTAAAGAAGGAGTTAGCGCAACACGGCATAACACCCCAAAAACAAACAACAAAAATGCTTTTGGCCGTGAGAATCTAAAAACTAACCAAAATATTTTTATGTTCCTTAAAAAACTTAAATTATTTATATTTAGGTATTATTATAATTATTGTTTTATTTAACCTAAACTATAGTAACCTAACCTATAATAATCGAACCTAACCTACAATAATCCAACCTAACCTAACCTAACCTAAATCCTAATAATAAACCAACCTAACCTATAATAATCCAACCTTACCTAACCTAACCTATATCCTAATAATAATCCTACCTAACCTATAAATCCAACCTAACCTAACCTATATCCTAATAACAATCCAACCTAACCTAACCTAACCTATATCCTAATAACAATCCAACCTAACCTAACCTAACCTATATCCTAATAATAATCCAACCTAACCTAACCTAACCTATATCCTAATAACAATCCAACCTAACCTAACCTATATCCTAATAATAATCTAACCTAACCTAACCTATATCCTAATAATAATCCAACCTAACCTACAATAATCCAACCTAACCTAACCTATAATAATCCAACCTAACCTAACCTAACCTATATCCTAATAATAATCCTACCTAACCTATAATAATCCAACCTAACCTATAATATCGAATCTATCCTAACCTAACCTAAATCCTAATAATAAACCAACCTAACCTATAATAACCTCACCTTTTTTTAATTTTTCTATTTTATAAAACATACCTAAATATCTTTATTTTATTTTTCGAGTTTGGCTAAAATAGTACCTACCTAGTATTCAAACATGGTAGAAAATATAGCCACTCGTATCAGGAATACCAACAAAAGAAAATTTTATCAACAGAAACCATTCCAGCTGTCATCCCATACAACGAGAGTGAATTTTCGATTTACCTAATTAAAAATTAAAATGCTAAAATTAAAAATATCCCAAATGCAGTCAGATTCCTTTTACAGGGTGGCCACAAAAAACGGATTTCAAAATTCCCTGATAATTCCAGGTTTTCCAGGGCAGTTTCTATATTTTTCCATGATATGTTTTATTTCAAGGCTGCCCAACCCAACAGTTGGGCGAAATTGACGATTTTAAATCACTGGCGGGCCACTGAATACCTGACGGTTCCTATTTCCATGGGGAGGGGGGGTTGTTAGAGAATTTCTATAAGACATAATTTCCCACAAAAAAAAAATTCCGCGCACCCAAAAACATCATATGTGATTCCCCACAACAATTTTTCGAATTCCATGGGGGGGGGGGGGGTAGGCTACAAGATTCCATTTCGGACGCAAAAAATATTATATCAAAAACCGGTGTATTTTTGTTTAAAAAGTAAGTTCATCAGGTTAGATTTTTTCGTCGCTGATTCTCGTTCTGAGTAGCCTAAATAGCGATAAATCGCCTTCGTTGGCAACACTGGTGACCGCGCGCAAGCTGCATTGTTTGTTTTACCGCGGACCCGCGACACTTTTTCAAATTGGCGGATTGGCGGGTTTTTTGAAAATGGTTCACGCGGGCCACTTATAATTCGTTCGGCCTGGGGTTGGGCAGCCTTGTTTTATTTGGTATAAGGGGCCGTTCAAGTATTACGTAAGCAGATTTATTACAATTATTTACCCCCTCCTACCCCTTGTCACCAAAAGTAAGCAAAGCTCTTACCCCCCCCCCCCCTCCCATGCTTACGTAAAAATTGGTACCTATATGCATTTTTCTGTTAATGTATTCTGTTTTTTAAGCGAGTACCTAAACGTATTAATTATTTGTGGGAATCCCCGAATATGTATTCGGTTTTTAAACATAGACAATGTGTGGGTTGCCAATGTGTAAAAAAATAACTACTGCTGAGCAGTGCTGACGTAATCACTATCTCGACCCCCCACCAGAGGCGGTTCCTTGGTACGTGCATTTGTGCATTGCACTGCTTGTCTTCAATCTCCACATAACAAATTACAACGACATCTGTGCCCCAGTGATCGATGTAAGAAATTCGTAATTCAAGTCAGGTCATTATTTGAGCTATCTTCTAGTAAAAAAAATCCCGCGCAAGAGCAAGCGGTCGTGCATACCCCGATATGCACAGAACCAACTTTTACCATACTACTAAAACAGCGCGGGCGGTATCGAGACAGCCCGAAGTAGCCGAAACGGTGACATGAGCGAGACAGATTACACTCTTAACGTCAAATTACGTGTTAGAGCAGTGCAGATACATAACCCATCCGTGCATTATCGAAGTGCTTTGACAGCGAGTGAATTTTGCATCACTTTGATCATGCGTAATCCAATGCGGTTGGAATGGATTCGCTTAGAAATACTAATGTTCAATGTTAACGCAACAACATTAACACATTGGAACTCGTTCGCGGTGAAATCAAACGGTTTCGCTATATTTTCAACCATGAATTGAGTGTCCTTTATTTTCAAGATAATTTTGTATTATTTAATCAGTTATTTTACAAATATAACTTAGAAGATATAATGAATTGCAGTAGGTGTTCCCATTCATTAATTTGCTCCACCTAAATTACAGACTAGGTACATTTTAAAAGTGAAATGCACTGCTGGTAATTACAGTCACGGGCCGCGTCTGCCCCCCACCCCCCCATGTCATCAAAAATAAGTAAAGCAAAGACCCCCCTATAGTGCTTACATAATACTTGAACGGCCCCAAAGGACATATCATCAAAATTTTATTTTTGAAACACGATTTTCATCTACGCCAGAAAATTAGAACAGATACATAAATAAAGGGAATTTCGTCATCTAAAGCATTTATTATTTCCTTGCACCACAATGATCTATTCAAAACAAAATACACTTATTACAAATTTATGATATTTCGCCTGAAGACAATTTGTGTACAAATGAAAAAACCAGACAAAAATAGACAAATAAACAAAAGTAAGTACATTAGAACCCCGATAATTCGAAAAAACGCGTAATTCGAAATTTTCGCTAAAAAAATTTCCGAAGAAAATTTTTTTCATATAAACATTTTTTTAATTCGAAATTCGTTAATTCGTAATTCGAAATTTATTTTTGTCCGCGCACGAAAATTGTTCGTGAAATTCGAAAAAAATTGATTTTTGCGAAAATAAATCATAATATTTCGTAAATCTGAATCTAAAAGTCAGCCGTGGCGGTAAAACGCCGAAAATGTACTTTTACGTGGTTATACATCGTCCTAATTAGTATTATTATTTTGTAAATCTGAATCGATTTACACTGGAATGTTGTATTTTTTCAAATTTATTTCGAATATCCGAGTTTGAAGGGCCGAGAAAATACGTTTTACGCAGATATATGTCGTAGTTTTACGAGTTTACACCAAATATCTGTATTTAAAGGGTCGGCCGCGACGAAACTCGGCCACGAAATTTCAATTTACGCGTAAATGTATCGTATATTTACGAATTTATTTCGAATATTTGAATTTAAATGGCCCGCTGCGACGGAATTCGGCCGCGAAATCACGATTTACGCGTAAATATATCGTATTTTTACGAATTTATTTCGAATATCTGAATTTTAAAGGGCCCGCCGCGACGGAAATCGGACGCGAAATTTCAATTTACGCGGAAATATATCGTATTTTTACTAACTTTACTTCGAATATCCGAGTTAAAAAATACGGCGCGACGGAAATCGGCCGAAAAATTTCGATTCACGCCGAAATATGACATATTTTTAAGAATTTACTTCAAATATCTGAACTTAGAACTTATATAAAAAGGCCGGCCGCGACGAAAAACTGCCGATAAAATTCGATTTACGCGGAAATATTTCATATTTTTACGAATTTACATCAAATATCTTAATTTAAAGGGTCGGCCGCGACGGAAATCGGCCGCGCATTCTCGATTTACACGGAAATATATCGTATTCGACGGAAATCGGCCGCGCATTCTCGATTTAGACGGAAATATATCGTATTTTTGCGAATTTATTTCGAATATCTGCATTTAAAGAGCCGGCCGCGACGGAATACGGCCGCGAATTCTCGTTTAACGCGGAAATATATTTATTTTTACGAATTTAAATTCAGATATTTGAAATAAAGGGCCGGCCGCGACGGAAAATTACCGCGAAATCTCGATTTACGCGGAAATATATCGTATTTTTACGAATATCTCAATTTAAAGGGTAGGCCGCGACCGGAATCGGCAGCGAAATCTCGATTTACGCGTAAATATACAGGGTGTATCGGCACTAACCCGACAAACTTTAACCAGCTATTCCTTAGCACATTTGGAGTAAAAAATGTTATGTGCACTTTGCTGTCCGGTAACGTTTTTTTTTAATAAAAAATTAATTAAACATATTTTCACCACATGTCACCACTGTTTTATCCTTCGTCAAAATTTGAAAGCAACATCGCAACTTAACTCGCGTGTCGCTGCGAACGAAGCCCGTATTACATAATCCAGTACCAGAAAATAAATATTTTATTTAACAATAATGATTATTCACATTTTTCGTATGCGAATCACTGATTGTCTTCTTGTATTGTAAACATCAGTTTTATTTTTGTATCTAAATTGTTTCACCTCTGGAATGCTCTGGTTTCACCTCTTACGCGTTTCACGTATTAAATAGTCTAATTTTGAAACTAAGAAACTAATTAGTAGA
The DNA here is from genome assembly GCA_026573805.1 of Hesperophylax magnus. Classification (NCBI taxonomy): domain Eukaryota; kingdom Metazoa; phylum Arthropoda; class Insecta; order Trichoptera; family Limnephilidae; genus Hesperophylax; species Hesperophylax magnus. Next base: position 6,782,224 of record JAIUSX010000018.1, read on the forward strand.
TTTCCTGAATTTATAATTAAGTCCAATAATTCTGAGAACTTTTAAAAACAATTTTCCTCACTTAGGTACTTATCAATAATAATAATTGGATTATTTGAACGGCGCCGTTGTTTTTTAAATCACCGTAAGTGCTCTGTCAAAATGTTACTTGCTAGGCTATCCTACAACGTATATTTTTTAATAAATTTAGTTATTTACAACTTCGCGGAATGTGATTTATGAATATTATTGCTTATGTTAAAAGCCTTCCAGAATTACCGGAATATAACGAGCAGCTTGACACACTTAAGTTTATTTACACTAATTTGAAGGTACAAAGAATGTATAGTTTTAAAAACAATCCCGATGAATCAAAAAACAGTTCATATAAAACTGCTCCGCAACACACTCACACAAAGGAAAGCACTCACACAAACGTCATGACTGCATTGGATTGACCACCTGCAAATGAATGCTGCCAGATTGCTAATTTATTTACATAATAATAATTAAATTTTATTTAAAATATCGCAATTTTTTTAAAAAATCGACAATAAATTACAACTATAATTTAAAAAAATATTCTTAACCCCACGCTTTTTCGTAATTGATTAATTAATTCAGAATTTAAACATTGCTTGAAATAACTAGCCGTATTTGGTGACCAAATCTGAATATCCAGGTTTAGAATTTAAGCCATGCTTGAAATAACTAGCCGTATTTGGTGACCAGATCTGAATATCCAGGTTTAGAATTTAAACAATGCTTGAAATAACTAGCCGTATTTGGTGACCAGATCTGAATATCCAGGTTTAGAATTTAAACAATGCTTGAAATAACTAGCTGTATTTGGTGACCAGATCTGAATATCCAGGTTCAGAATTTAAACAATGCTTGAAATAACTAGCCGTATTTGTTGACCAGATCTGAATATCCAGGTTCAGAATTTAAACAATGCTTGAAATAACTAGCCGTATTTGGTGACCAGATCTGAATATCCAGGTTCAGAATTTAAACGTTGCTTGAAATGACTAGCCGTATTTGGTGACCAGATCTGAATATCCAGGTACTTCCTCACCTTCCACTCCTTCCCTTAGCCATAAAACTTTCCCCAATTCAACATAAAAATTGTGTAGATATATCGGATGTTATGAAATGCATGATAATTAGACCCCAAAATACTTAATTATTCAGGGAAATAAACCCCTGAGTCATCAGTTGGAAATACCAACGACATTAAGTGAAATTTTAAACAATGCAATAATAGGAATTAGCAAATAATAATTTACGACAATTTACTCGGAAATCAATAAAGCCAGGATAATAAAAATAGAAAGTTATCACTTACGTCGTCTGTAAGTGGCTTCACCACAGTTTGATACTGCCGTCAGAAGGTGAAACAGCTGTCACGCGTAATAATAATTACAACTAGCAGAACTTGTTTATAAACACACTGTTTTTATAAATTTAATAATAAGACTGTTAAAAATTTAAAAAAATCTCTAAATTGAAATGGAGTTCTACAAACTAAACTTAAAATCAAATAAATTTATTGCGAAGGTTCAAAGTACTGTACCTACTGTAATATTATATTAAATAATTTTTACGTGTTTAATTATTGTTTGAAGTCAGATTAAAGCGATTAAAAAACCCACCTGGCAATTCTTATTCGAGTTTCGTTGTATACTTACGTATTGGCGCGCTTTTACAATAACAATGGTATGGCATCATTCGTCTCATTTTTAACTATTATTATTTAGTGTGTAGGAAAGAGCGAAGATGGTTTTCGACACACTTGCTTATAAAAGCCCACACGGGACTTGAGACAGAATACGTGTGAAAGAGATGACAGTAGCGCGGCGTTGCCAAGAACTTTACCCCTATACTGGGGCAGTAACGGAGTGTGGAAATTTTATTTATTTTTTGTTTTTAAAACAAAAAAAATGTTACCGGACAGCAAAGTGCCCATAACATTTTTTACTCCAAATGTGCTAAGGAATAGCTGGTTAAAGTTTGTCGGGTACGTGCCGATACACCCTGTATAGCATTTTTACGAATTTATTGCGAATATCTGAATTTAAAGGGCCCGCCGCTACGGTAATCGGCCGCGAAAATAAAGAAATAATTGATATTAATACGAATTTACAACTAAAATACCACCCGGATTTGAAGAGGCGGCCGAGAAAATCGATTTTAGGCGTATTTTTTTTTTTCATAAAAATTCGAATTACGTGGGAATTCGTTAATTCGAAATTTGATTTTTGATGTCCCGTGGATTTCGAATTAACGAGGTTCTACTGTATTGACACTTTGTAAAAATGTTGATAATGATGATCTTTAAATTTTATTACGACCGTACTGTGTGTCCGACCCTTTTGACACTTTGTTGTAACTTTGCTAGCTTTTTCTTTACAGATTTCGCACCTACATAGTATAGGGGAAAAACCAAGGCGGGTGGTTTACGACATGATTGTGTTGCAAGGGCTATTTACGAAAATAATAATAAAAAATACCTACTTATCTAGTTTGTCTTTGTCGGCATATCTTTTTTTTTACACACGCCGCAAGTAAAAGTAATAAAACACAACTTTGGGACTTCACAAATCGTAAATAACGAATTTAGTTTTATTTTTGGAATTCCCTGATATTTTAAGAATATTTTGAAATTCCCTGACATTTCCCTGATAATTCCCGGTTCGGTAAAATTCCCTGATAATTCCCGGTTTTCCAGGTCTGTGGCCAGTGTGGCCACCCTGTTTTATAGTAATTAAGGTAAATCAGAAGGTTTTATTTAAAAATATTTCATATAATCCTTGTCCAGCGATTCCGAATAATTACCGTTTTTTCCACACAATGATACACGAATAACTCCAAATAATGTAATATATCATGAACATAACTTCATTCAAAAAGTAAAAATTTTCCGTGCAAAATTTTTGCGAACTTTTACGCCAACTTTGACAAATTTACAATTATCAAAAATGAATTATATTTATCAAAACACATTACTTGCACAATGAACTATGTATAAAAACATAATTACTTACGTTTATTTGTTGAATTGATTGATTAATCCGGTTTTCAGCAAATGCCCACTCAAAGAACTACCGTTAAAAATCACGCAGACAGAAGATTGCAGAAGATCATAAATAAATGCAGAAGATGACGCCGGCTTGTCATAGATAAATTAATATTTAAACGAACAGAGTAGCTAGCGTCGTGAAACAAAAAGCAAATGCTAGTCCGTAATTGACGCAAGCGATTCTGACCTTTTATTTTACACAAATTCTTTTTACATAAGGATTAAAATCGCATTTAAAAAAAAAACCGCCGGATTTCGAAAAAGCCCGCCGGCGGTCGAAACACAGTTGACAGTGTTATAATTATACTCACGGGGAGTTTAATTTTTTTTATTTATTAACCAATATACATATAATACATAATTAACCAATATATATAATATATAATATTAGTGGTACCTCCCTAATTGAGAAATTCTCGTGTTTAGGGAGGGAGCACTATCAAATTGACAGTACTATACATACTTATCAGTTGTTACAATTTGGATGCATGAAGGACTACTTTTTTTATACATAATGAAAATATAAGTTGCAATTTTTTTTTTTTTTTGTACATAATGACATTTTTATGCAGCATATTTAAAGAGCTATTGCGTATATTTGTTGTTTTCTTGTGATAAGTTGTGAACTTAAAAAAATTTGTTATTTTTGTGTTGATGTTTTAAAAATAAAAACCTTGTATTATGCAGTAAATTATGTATAATGTAAAAGCCCATCAGGGCGTTTAAATTAATAAATAAATAATACGCAACAGCTAGCACAGCACACTTGAGGTTTAATTAGAGCCAGGCGTCGTTTGAATCAGGACCGGCCGTGGTCGAGAGCCTCCGTGGTCAAGGGGTGAGGCTCTCGAATACTAATCTGGAGGTCGCGGGTTCAAATCCCGGCAAATTCTTGTCACTGGTGCACAAACGGTTTTCCAAAGGTTAAAATAATAGTGAAACTACGGCGTCCCCACCTGCATTGTAAGAATCTGGCTATTCAGATCTGGGAACTAAATACATATAGCTAATATCCTTTTAACATAGAATAAAGAAAAAAACTAGGAGTGTGTTTCTTCCATACAAATTTAAATGGAAACAAATGCGCCACTGACTTAGTACCTTTTGGTTCTAGACCATTTAGCATGCGGTCTGTCTCTCTTACACTTGCCTGAAATTGTATATCTCCATCCCGTTTGAATTTCATAGTCATGCCTCAAGCTCTCATAACCTTATAGCCCAGCTACACTACTCGCGAAGTTGATCGAAGCTGACCGAATACGATAGTGTGGGAACGAACTTCACTTCGCTTCGACACGAGTGTGTGGGCACGCACTTCGAACTTCGGCTAACTTCGTCGAGGACTTCGTTGAAGCGTTGAAGCGAGTAGTGTAGCGGCCGCTTTAAAGCCCAGCTACACTACTCGCGAAGTTGACCGAATACGATAGAGTGGGCACGAACTTCACTTCGCTTCGGGCAACTTCGCTTCGCTTCGCCCGACTTCCGATTGTTGTCGGTAAATGCGCCCGAGTCAAAGGACTCGAAGCGTTACTCGCGAAGTTGCACGAGTGTGTGGTCACGCACTTCGAACTTCGTCGAGGACTTCGTCGAAGCGTCGAAGCGAGTAGTGTAGCTGACACTTTAAATTAAATATACCACTGCTGAGAGTAGCATTCTTGTATTGCCTATAATTTTTTAAATTAATTTTATTTTATATTATAGAAACAAAGAGTACATGCTTTACAGTGACGAAACAATATACAGGAATTAGATACTTCATGTAGGGTACCTATGATATGTTTCCTTGTAATGTCTGCTAAGTGGTATGTTTATTCCTTAATTACCAGGTGACGTGTGTACTATATATGTGTGTAATGTATGTGTGAGTGTTTGTGTGTATGTGTCTGTATGTATGCGCATTGAACAGTTTATATTATTGACATGATGCCACGTTTGAATTTGGGCAGTGAATCCGAAAAAATGTCAATGTTAGAGTTTAGACAAATTTTATTTAGAGTATGAAGAGCGCGGTTAATTGGCAAATTAGATGCCGCATTTGTTTTATAATTAAGCGTGTGAAATAGCACTGTGTGTCGTGTATGTATGTATGTAATATACATCCTAATCACACTATTGGATTTACATTATTCGAAATCTGTCTTATACTGAGGGACGAATCACATTTAGGAAGATGTATTCTGATCAAAACCTTGTACTGTAGTACCGCCCAGCATAAAATTTTCTTTTACTTCCGTAACATACGCTAATTAAAGAACATAAACATATACAGGTTTTCCAATAAGAAGTGTTATTTTAATATTCAATCGTAAAAGATCAATGGTTTGTTGAAAGATGATATTTGTACACAAAATAGTAAACAACCTGCTACATAAATATTTTTTAAATAAAATTGTATACAACAAGGACATACACAAACATAAAACTAGGACGTGCAATGAAATCAGGCTACCAAAAAAGGACAAGGCTACACAGAACAGTATATTCTATAAAGGGATGAAATACTATAACGCGCTGCCGGAAAACCTAAAGTCTGCCCCAATTGAAAAATTCAAGATGTTGTGTAGAAGCCACATAAAGAAAAAACATAGAATATATTAATATGTAAAAATTAATTAGTCATTTGTACACTTAAATGTACAAATTACTAAAATAAAATAAAAAAAAAATAAATAAAAAAAGTAAACGTTGTCCAGATCAAAACCATCCAATTCCGGCCATAAAAAATCATTAAGCATCTCTCAATAGCGATCCATTCACCGTAACTGTTGCTCCAGCCTCATTTTCGAAAAAGTAAGGTCCAATGACTCCGCCGGACCATAAACTGCACCAAACAGTCACACTTTGACGATAGAGAGGCTTTTCAACAATAACTCTTGGGTTTTTCGAGCCCCAGATGCTACTATTTTGCTTGTTGACGAAGCCACCGAGGTGGAAATGGGCCTCATCACTCAAGATGATTTGCATTTGATTCACTCAAGTGAATTTTAATAATTTCGATGCGTTGTTGAAGCGTTCATCGTTCCATTTTTATTAATGGCGTAGTTTCTACTTGTCAAATGTCAAAAAATGACAGCTTCAAAAGTAACATCTACCGAAATAGCGGGCTATTCAAAATAACACCTCTTATTGGAAAACCCTGTATTATTGGAATAAATACCATAAAGTCCAATTATATCCTGCGTGTGCGAACCGTATTTAAATTTCTATAATAAACAAAAAACATTGTTAATCTCAAGTGACCTACCAGGTAAGTATGGTACTGTATATTATCTGCCTGTACAAAATATACATAAATAAAAATAATAACATATGTACATTCTAGCATCACGTTCATCAATCAAATGCATTGTACAGATAGCTGTGTATTAGGGATATAGTTAGTAAGAACATAGATCATTGTAGAAATGTATTATATATTTGTACAGCGCCCTTGTATACAAATCATCCAGATATTATTATTATAGTGATACACAGTTTTGTATGGAAATATAGGCCCAAAGAGGGCTTATATATGAATCACAAAACACGCCCACAAGGCACTTGTGTAATTCGATGTTCTATGCCTTTTAAGCAATGTTTCGTTTTTTTTAAATTTTGGCCTCTTACAAGGGTGATACTGAGAGTATCTGCAATGAGGTACAGATACTATTAATACAAATTTAAAAATAAATTAAAGCTTTTTTTAATAAATATTTTTTATTCAACAAAACATACAATGGTAAGTTTTTAGATTCTCACGGCCAAAAGCATTTTTGTTGTTTGTTTTTGGGGTGTTATGCCGTGTTGCGCTAACTCCTTCTTTTGGCTAAAGAAGGAGTTAGCGCAACACGGCATAACACCCCAAAAACAAACAACAAAAAAAAAACATACAATATTTCAAAAGAATAAAATCTCCTAAATCAAAACAATAAATAAAATATCACCTTGCTTTTGAATTGTAATAGTGTAAAATTAAACTTATAATTAGAGCAAGCAGATTAAACAAATGTCACACAAAGAGTGATGCTCGGTACGTCCTTGCCAGGCAGATGGATTAAAAATAACACAAAGATGGCCAACAAAACACAAAGATGAAGATTGTCTACACTCAAAGAAGAGCATGTAGCCTGACTAAAGGACAAGCGATGGACAGATAGTAAGAGAAACATAGGTTGTTCATAAGTGAGATGGCTTCGGATGGGTGTGAGCTGTCAACAATCTGTAAACACTGTAGCATGACTAAAGGACAAGCGATGGACAGAGAGTAAGAGAAACATAGGTTGTCTATAAGTGAGATGGCTTCGGATGGGTGTGAGCTGTGAACAATCAGCAAACACTCTAGCGTGACTAAAGAACAAACGATGGACAGAGAGTAAGAGAAAAATAGGTTGTCCATAAGTGAGATAGTTTTGGATTGGTGTGAGCTGTTAATAATCTGCAAAAACTGGACAAATTTAAGGGTCTCCTATGTTCAAAATGAATTTACAATTAACGGCACAAGTGCCATTTATGATAATGGTACATGAAAATTATTGACATAGTATAATAGGAAAGGAAGAAAAAATATAAGATTATTTACATGAAAAAAGGATAAACACTAGTTTCAAAGAAATAACGATAAAACATGTTTGTGCAGTGATCACATATATATATATATGCACTGTTAAAATGTTTTCAGTATAGATTTATATTTCGATAGAGGCATATTAAAAATATTAGCTAACATTGCGTACAAGCTACCAGTGGTGTGTAATCTACTTATAACGGAATTGTAGCCTGAATCTGTGGTATGATTGTTATAATAATACACACTTGTTATTACCTTGTTCTAATGGTAGGAACATGAAAGTGAATCAACATTAATATAACAGGGCTCCAACTGATAATTTACAATTTTATATAAAAATATAAGATCAAAAAATAGATTCTAAATCTCCACCCGAAAAATTTGCGAACTCTGTTGTGGACTCTTTCAATGATAATAATGTGATTAAAATTAACATGATAGGTGATCAAATTGTAGTTATATTCTAGAATGCTTCTAACGAGAGATGTGTCCAGAAATTTTAATGTGTGGATATTTTTAAAGGCTTACAGATTACACTATAAGTTCAAAAAGTTTTAAATAACTTTGTATTGCTCGCCATACAATTCCATACAGACCTGTCACACCTAAAAAGATGATGTGTTGTAAGTGTTGACGATATGCGCTGTGATCTGCTAGCCAGGCTATATTTGAAAATTATGCAACCCCGGGGTCAGAACAATTTACGGAGCGCCATAATTATGCGGCTGTCATCTGCCTAAGTGACAGATCCCATACAAAGAAATGATATTCGGCGGCAGTTCCCCAACTGATCTGACCCCCCTCTCCCGAGGAAGATTATAGCGTAGTGTGTCACCCCAACATATAATACGTATATGCCACTCCCTAATTATGCACGCATATAATAGCGTAAAGTGTCTAAGGCTTAAAACCCAACATTTTCATACCCCTGTTAGCGATAGAAGTTAAGTGAGACACAAACCAAAGTTTTTCACAAAAATTTCAACTACAGAGATTTCAACATTACCCAATGAATTACGAGAATATAAAGAGATAATACAATTAATTGGAAGCACATAAACTACTCAAACAATATGCTTACAAAAAATCCTCAATGTTAAAAAGCAAGAGATTAAAATCTATCTTTACAAATTATTTTATTACGTAATATATAAAAATACTCTCTTAGGTAGCTGTCGATGATGTATCAATGTAATGTAAAATATATTGAGAGAAGGATTCTTAAATTCTTGATCGCCGATGCAAAATTTTCACCGTGGGCCAACTAATCTCATAATAACTTATTTGTTTTTTGCAAAATTCTGTTTTTGTAAATTGTACTGTCTTACCAGATGTGTTTAATATTTATAAAAATAGTATATAATCTACTGTCTGTATCTTCCCCAGAATAGTCAGTTATATTCAGAGAAATGATTTTTTAATAGTACCCTTAGGGTACGCTGGCGAACAAGAGGTTAATTAAAAATAATTCATTGATATTTTCACTAACTAACTTTAAAAAAAATTTATTATTTTAAAAATATATTTACACTAGTTGAACAAAATAATTTTACAATCATCGATAAGAAGCATTGGTTCATTGTTATTTATGGATTTTTTTGTACAGAGACAGGAAGGATAGTTCCTGTAAGCAGTTTAGCAAAAGCCCATATCTCTTATATAGCGTATTCGTTAGTAGTTGTTCGTAGCCTAGTCCCTCCAAAAGGCTGTCAGTAGGAACCCGCAAACATTGCAATGTTTCTTGGTTCCTCGTAATTGTTCCTGTCGAAACCACCTCATCTGGGATACTTCTATAAGAAGACTTGTTGAATAATGGATCGATAATAATAATATTAATTGAATATACCTAAGCTACCATAGCTTATGAATTAAGTAGATGACAGATTAAAGAACACATAGTTTTCTGGCCCAGGAAATTAATTGCGGCATTACAAGGAAAAAGTTCACAAATATTCAAAATGGTGACCCAACACAAAGTTGTCCGCTGTGGTTGAGTGGTTACGATCCTTGGCAACGAATCCGAAGGTCATTGGTTCAAACCCCGGCGGGCAAATTTTATTTGATTAATTTAGATTATTATAGTATATTTGCGGCAAGTTGTAGACACTTCTAGAATGGCCCGTGTAAAAGACCACCATTCAGAATGAAAACGTTGCTAGAAATGGCTTTAGCCATGTTTGGTTACCAGATCTGACTAGCAAAGTAATTATCCACCTTCCTTTTACCCGTCTCCTTCCCCTCCCCATTACCTTCAGCCTCACAACATACCCCAATGGATGCGATAGTCACACTGGCTCAAGACGGTTGGGAGCAGTTGGGACTCTTGGGCGTTTTGTATAATAAACATTTAAAGTAGGAACAATATCAAACGTTGAAACTCTTAAAATTAATAATTACTATCTAATTTCAAGTCAAAGTTGTTTTGTTTGATGTACGATTGAAGTGTTCCATCGCAGTCATAACTGACGACGAAATTATTCAGTAAGTTGCAGTGGTCTATGATGTTTTTGATGACGTCGTTGGAGACAATCAGGGTGCAGTCCAGCCACAGGAAGACCAGATGCTTCAGCAGACCCCGACTCAGCAGTCTCATCAGCGTATCGTTCACGGATATCTTCGTCTGGTACTTGACAGACAACCGAGATAAACATTGGGCGTGCGTTAAAAAGAATACGAGGATATTCTCAATCACAAAATTATCACAGCCTAAAGTTAAACTTTTCAACTCACTGAAGATGGGCCCGCTTTTACTCTTGAAATTCGCCGGCACGATCAAGCGTTTCGATTGGGTTATTAGTCTGAATTTTACAATGTTCGGACAGTATTTACCTACGGTTAGGATAGACTCAAACGAGAGAGAGGTGTCGGTTTCTAGAACGGAGAAATTAGTTATATGGCTGCCTTTTATCTTTAAGAGTTCTTGCATGTTATCGGAAAATCCGAAAAAGGATAAATCGAGTCTGTTTAATCTGACGTCGCTTTGGGCTAGCTGTTGAAGGATTTCTTCCTTGTTTAATCCTGACAGATGAGTGAGACTGAGATCTCGTAAGCAAGGACAAAGTGTTAAGAGTTTTTGCACACTGTCGAGGTAAACAAAGTGGCAGTTTATCTTCTTCAATGTGAGGGGACCGTATTCGTGATCCCCGGCAACAAGCGTTGATCCGATATCGCAAGACTCTACCCGCAATTCTTCAAGGGCTGGTAATTGACTGACAATTCTTCTGATACCCGCTTGCGAGATACATCTTCCAACGCGAACACTTAACCTCTCATTCCTTGGGGGGTCGATAGCCAAGATCCTGAGATGCTTAAGATTTAACAGATGGGTCAAACCAGCGTCTGAAACATTCCTGATGAGGACTGAAGCGTTAAACGGAGATTTTCGCAAGTCTACTCTCGAGACTGCGTTGATCTCTTCGAGGTTTAGGCAGTTCTGTCCAATGGTTTCGAGGATTTCGTCGGTGCAGATGAGTTTGAGGTCGAGGACGCGCAGCCGGGTGAGGTTGGGGAGGTGGTCGATCCAGAAGTAGTGCGGGATACTGTTGTCCATGTCAGACTTAAGGAAGCAAGTTATGTTGGGGTGCGCCATGATGGAGAGCTGTATTCTAGGATCAGCGTGGAGGGCATGAAACCTCCGCTGCGCGCACAATACATCGAACAATCTACAAAAATAAAATTATATTAAAAAAAAAAATAGTGCTAAAAATAACTTCTTCAAGGAATGATAATGTCAGGAAAAATGTAGCCCGTAAAACGAAGTAAAAAAAAAAACTATATTTTAAATTCCACAGACCAATTTATTTAAAAAAAGTTAATTATTTTTTCATTGTTTGTTTTTCCCGAAAATATTAATATTTCTTCCTGCGCGAAAATTTGTCTATTACCTGGCTGGAAGCAATGAAAACAAATAATTTCTGAGCTCCAGTATATGTTGCTGACAACTAGGATACTCGAATTCATGGCACTCATCGAAAATATTATGACAGGCAGTGTTTATTGTGACGATGGTTGCTTTCACTGCGATATCGAAAAGTAGCTGCGGTTGCTTTCTCGGAGGCATTCTCACTGGCTAGAGTCAATTTACAGAATGGATATGAAAATATCCCATAGTTTCTCAAAAGCTAAGGTCTCGACAGTACTTTAAACGCTTTTTTATCGGATTATTGACTCTGTTATGAAGTATTCTTTTCCAAAACAACAACTGACATTGACAACTCGCGCGATACCATAGATGTTTGCAGTTTGCAGAATAGTAATTTAATTGCTCTGAAGAAAAATAATGGAGAAAATTCTTAATTCTTCCGCCAAGGTTTTTCTATTTCCACCAAGGTTTTATTACTTTTGACTAGCATTCGATGACCTCTGTTGCGGGGTGGTGATTTCCACGTTTATTAAAATATTTTTAACTTTGTTGACTAGAAGCCGAAAATATGGAAAGAAAGACTCATAATATTCATAATAATAATGTAAGTAATGAATTTATATTGTGATTGGAAAAGAATTTGAATTTGATTTAAAAACGGGATTTCAATAAAATTCTGCCATATTAAGCATTATTTTTTTTTTTATCTATCAATATAAAGGTTTTTACTTGTATTTATCGACATCTGTCTCACTAGGGTACACCTGTGTCGAGACAGATGTATACAGAAACTTATGGAATATTTACATGCATGACTAAATCAAAATCAAAGTACAAATTACAATGTTGTATACATTTTAAATTATGGAGTCAATAGATAGGTAATAGAAAGAGTAGGTACAGGTATGACAATATTGTAAATATATATGTAATATAAATGCATTTAATTGGAGGACGTAGTTACAAAGGGTTTTTATAAAATTATTGATTCTATTATTTTATTTAGTATTTGAATTGTTGTTATTGTTTAGGTGTAATTTGGTTTACAGATGTTTGCGATAATGGGACGCCCAATACTTGTTATCCATTTTTTTAATTTATGTTTGAATTTGGTTATTGACTCTGTTTGTCTAATTGTCTAATTGTCAAATTATGGTTTCTATCTATCTCACCGGTTGTTTTTAAAAAATAATGGTTAATTTTCGAATTTTGTGTGGGTAAAATTATGGTAAAATCATTTTAAAGTTAGTTATTTAGGACTATCGTAAAAGAGCCAGAGTTGATTTGCATCTTTTGCAGTAATCCGTAGCTAAATCCAAAACTTGGTGAGCTTTTAGCTATTATTAATTTAGCCTGCGCATGTTTCTAGACCCTCGTTAATAAGATCACTGTCGAAATGTCAAATCAGTAATCAGTTGATAGACCTTTCGAAATATTTAAAATGGATTGAAAATTATCCACAGTAAACATGGCCGGAGATCAAACGACATTCTTCAAGAAAACAGTGCAACATTTAGCAAGGTCCTTGGCTAACATAAAGCCGACGCCATGGGACAAGGTACCGTTAATTCAACTTGATCTTATTATGATCTCATCTCTAATTTGCACCCTCTTTACAGCTGTCAAAAATCGATGAAACCCGATGTTTTTAAAGTGTGTGATGATTTATGTGATTTGGTTTTAGATCAATACTTTGATGATGCTATGTCCCTCTGTGTCTGGGAATGTGATGGTGACGGCCAGGTCCCAGGAGGCCACCTTTGCCTTGGGTATTTACTTCCTCCAGAGTGGACTCCAGCACAGAGATCACCTCCTGCCATACTTCCTGAAGCTCCTGGGCAGCCTGCCGACAGCGCAATGGGAGGAGTCAGCCTGCAGCGTCTCCACAAATGACCGTGAGTCATCTATCTCTCTATCCTTGAGTGTCAAAGTACAGTTAACAGGTATTATTGTAATAATTAGAAATGGGTACCTATTTCATTTTTTCTGAAACGGAAAATAATACATTTTAATAATTATTTAAAACAATTGTTATTGATGCATAAGTTTTAAGGTTAGTTTTTCCTTCTCTTATTTAATTCAAAATAATAATTTATTGAAAACGAAAGACAAATATTTCTGGGGTACGAATAACCTGAAAATATTTGAATATCTCCTACTGCCACCAGAGTAAGTCGAAAATGTTGCTTGTGTTGTGATGGAGGACTTAGCCAGCCGAGGAATTGAACACACGACGCCTGGATGAGACCCAAACGCTATGCCAACTCAGCCACTGACCGGTCAACGGAACCTATGATCCTAAAACAGTTTCTTAGTTTGGGTTTAATTGAGATAAATAAAAAACTATTGTATTGTTATTATGTCAATAGATGGTGCGAAGAAAAGACGTCAAATTATTTATCCATGTTTTTAACTAAATAGCTATTAAAATGCATTATATTCCATTTCCGGAAACTGAAATACTTCTAATTATTATCTAAGTACTAAAAGGTAACGATGAGTCGTTCATTGAGCTAACTCTTTTTGATGAGCCGTATTCGTACGACTCCTCGTAAACCGTACCACGTCTCAATTGGGTGTTATTCTTTTTGATGAGCCGTATTCGTATGACTCCCCGTAAACCGTATCACGTCTCAATTGGATGGTTATTCTTTTTGATGAGCCATATTCGTACGACTCCCCGTAAACTGTACCACGTCTCAATTGGATGGTTATTCTTTTTGATGAGCCGTATTCGTACGACTCCCCGTAAACCGTACCACGTCTCAATTGGATGGTTATTTTTTTGATGAGCCGTATTCGTACGACTCCCCGTAAACCGTACCACGTCTAAATTGGATGGTTATTCTTTTTTATGAGCCGTATTCGTACGACTCCCCGTAAACCGTACCACGTCTCAATTGGATGGTTATTCTTTTTTATGAGCCGTATTCGTACGACTCCCCGTAAACCGTACCATTATTATTATTATTATATACTCATAGATGTGAACGGCGTCTGCCAGTCCGACATCTGGACTTGGATATATATACCTACACCCATTAACTACCTAGCATCTTATTTTACTCGTGTTACGAGGCGGCGTATTGTACCGAGAGTCGTACAATCACTCATACGCGGGGAGCTGGGAGCCATACCGGGAGAGCTGTATCGGAGAAGTCATACCGGACGAGCGCAGTATTCTCATACGCTCTGAGCTCTGGGCTTCCGCCCAATTAAGCCGTCGTTCAATTGAGTCGACTCTGAGCCGTACGAAAATATTGAGCTGGTCCCGTGGCTCCCACTCTTAACAAGGCTTAGTAAGTGGGAAGATGGTAGAAGATTCATTTAGGTTCTATTCTTTTTCAAACAAATTTTCCCGTGTCAAAAGATGTTTTGCCACCATGTTGGATTTGGTTAGTATGAAGTGAAGTTTTCCGAAATGTTCCATTTCAGTATAAATACACACAAATTATTTAAGTAACCCAAACTGAGAACCTAATAATCTGTCTTGTGCATGTTTTTCCCCCGACGTAAATAGTCATTTCTTATACTGATGAGTTGAAAAATGGGGCGTATTTAGCAGTAATCGGGGTGAGAAAAGTTTATCGTAAATTAAATCGAATAAAACACATTTTTCTGATGAAAGTACATCTTATTCAGTGAATTACAAAATAATTGATGTAAAATTTATTTAGTTATTTTTCACAGATTTTTACTTTCCCTTCTCTTTTTGTCATTGTGCTTTTATCCATTTCTGAAACAAACAAAATATTGTTAATAGCTTTATAATTACCTAATCAGAACTTCTCTCTTAGTTTAGGGTAAGAGGGGAATGCAATATGTTATTGCGACTGCGTCAGTACAACCATGCAATATAACGCACTCAATTTGGTTAATTTCTCTGGTCTGGAGCCTGCTTGGAAGGTACTTGACTCGATGCAGAAACGGACGGTCCGTTCGATAGATTACCCTATATTAACAAATGGACTGCAGTCTTCTGAGCAGAGGCGTCAGGTGGGAATGCTGTCCTTCTTCTACTGTTATTTCGAAGGAAGATGCTCCTAGGAACTAGCGTCATTGATCCCTTCGGCACTGGTGCATAGCCGGGAAACACGCCAAACAAGTGCCCAACATTTGTCAAATCGACCTGTTCTCGAGTTCAACCTCTGTGATTCCTCCCTCCTACAATGTGGGTCTCTTAAAGACCCATGTTCACTCCTTCCTCTTCTCAAAAAGACCCTCTCCACAGCGTCCCCAAAGATGACATAGGCCCTGAGATTATGAGATAATTTAAAAAGAATAGTAATAATAATTAATTTCCTCCGCCCTGGAATTAATTTATTTGATAACCAATACCCCTGCCATAGGTCACACCGAGTTGCAAGCTACGGCCAGTGACTCTTTGACCTCTCCAGCTGGACTCTCGAGCCATTCCCTCGCGCCACAGCGGGAGGGATTCCAGATAAATTTGCTGTTTTTGAATGCAGATGAAACACTCTTTTCAGATATTAGTGCAACAAATCGACATATGTAATTTAAAATATGTATATTAAAGTATTGTATGCAAACGTAGATAAAGTTTTTAAAGTCTCTCACCAAAGATTTTTATCAAAGGTATATTAAAGTTATTGTCACTTCACTTTTGCGTTTTAGATAATTATTTTTTTTTTTTTAAATTTGCAAACTTTGAAAAATTATTTTTCAAATGCTAAATGGTCCTTCAATAGAATTATTTAAAAGATATTTACTTTAAAATTTTTGTATACTTCATTAGTCCAGAGTCATATTGAGTAAAACCAAATACCCGTACTAATAATACCTCAAATTTCTGACATTTCTATAAATTTAGTATTAATAATACCTTCAACTTCTGACATTTCTATAAATATAGTATTAATAATACCTCCAACTTCTGACATTTCTATAAATATATTATTAATAATACCTCCAATTTCTGACATTTCTATAAATATAGTATTAATAATACCTCCAATTTCTGACATTTCTATAAATATAGTATTAATAATACCTCAAACTTCTGGCATTTCAATAAATATAGTATTAATAATACCTCCAATTTCTGACATTTCTATAAATATAGTATTAATAATACCTCCAACTTCTGGCATTTCAATAAATATAGTATTAATAATACCTCCAATTTCTGACATTTCTATAAATATAGTATTAATAATACCTCCAACTTCTGGCATTTCCCATACATTCTGATGGCAACCTGCTACACTAGCGCTTCCTAACAGCATGAGTTGTGCACCTTGGTTTTTCCTCATACATTTTAATGGATTTGATGTCAAATGTTTTTTTTGTTTGTTCCTAAACTGAACCACGGAACCCAATTGTTTTAACAATTTTTTAAAATCAAAGTTGATCAAAATACAAATTAGAAAGAGCAAAACACCGCCACCAAATACTAAATAAAATCAATTTGCTGCCATTGAAATGAATGTCAAAGTCAACAAGCTACACTAGCTCCCTCTCAGAGTTGTTGAAATCGCCATTATTTCTCTGGAGTTGGACGTATTATTAATATTATAGGGTATTTGATATAACTCACCTATTTGGTCACTTCATTATAATTTTAAACTATAACTATAACTTTAAACTATAACTGTGCCCAACTGATATGCCCTACTGTATCTCTTAAACAGCTGTATGTACGAGACAGAGCTTCGTGTCACTAATAAATATGATTATGGCATTACCGAAACCAAGCTTAACTCAAAACACCAGTTTTTGTAGCTAAGCCCCCGAGGTTCTTCGGTTTATATAATATAATAATATGGCAATAGAATTAGTGGTAAATACTTACAGATTCCTCAATTTCCTTGTCCCTGTGCCCCGGCTCCTGCTTTCCCTCCTACGCCAAAGTTCATACCAGCTGTAATATTATGTGGGTTCTAAGTTAATTTCACTGACATTATAATTTGCCTGTACCATAGACATACAAATTGATAGAGTAGCCCATCAAGGAAAGGGAAACAGACCAAGTTGCGCATAGTGCGGAGGGGGGCTTGACCGTCTCCCTTTCTGTAATTTTTCAATAAATGAATCTGACAGTAACAGGCAACTTGCATTGTGATATCAACATTTAGTGAAAATAAAATCTAAAAAAATATTGAAGACAATATTAGTGATTTCTAAACGAAAATCTGAAACAGAAAAATCAGAAAAGGAAACGGTCACATCTGGGACTCGAACCCAGGATGAGTTGATGAGTTCGAGTCCCAGATGTGACCGTTTCCTTTTCTGATTTTTCTGTTTCAGATTTTCGTTTAGAAATCACTAATATTTTCTTCAATATTTAAATATTACAATTTGAGGTTTTACTCAATAAAGTTATTCCGAAAAATAAAAAAATAAAATCTGTTTACGAATTACCAGGCCTTTTTACAATGGCGGGCAAATTGCTGGCTGCGTTATAATTTCCCACCTAATTAATTTTTAGCATCGCTACGCAACCCGATTCGAAGGAGGTTCGGTTTTTTAACCATTTTTAAAAAACATTCTGATCCTGCGCAGAAAAGTCCCACAATGGACTGCCCTGCAAACCGTTGTCTTACTTTTCTGCACCTCTGGTTATTTTAATGGCTCTCTGGCGTTAAAGGTACGACTGATGTCATAGATTATTCAAAGCATTCTCCAACCTTGCTGGTGCCAAAAATATGGTCACGTGGTTTGCCTCTAGCTTTCCGAAATGATGCCCGGATATCGTGTTAGGCAAGTCTATCAATTTGTCTATGGCCTGTACATAATATAAATAAATTATATCCTAAAATATAGGGAAAATATATATAATATGACAAGACCAATGTAGGATTTTTTCATATATCTGAGGGATTTTTTTTCTCATTTTTTAATCTCCGATTGAACTACCAATGAGATAGGCCAAGAACCGCTACCGGTCTCCGTAGCATTCCACAATTTGCCATAGTCACATTTGTTTCGAGCAGTCGGGGTATTAGTGCAGTGGTAAAATAAATAAATAAAGTTTGAGTAATACCTCCCGCATCCCCTTGGGCCCCATCTTGGCCCCCGTTGGCCCCGCCGCCTCCTCCTGCATTAGCACCCAAGTTGAAACCCATTCCCGCTGTGGAAAAACAACCTAAGTTAGTATTATGTTGGCTTTTTATGGGTGTTGCACTTCAGCAGCATCTTGATACTATTCTTCTGCTCATAAATTGAATTTAATATTGTAAGAGCTGTGTACACTAACTTAACAATAAATTTGTACGAAAATTACGAAATTACTCCCAAACAATAAATTTGTATCATTTTGGGACATTGTCTACCAATAAGGCAGTATGATATAGATACCTCCAAAAGGAACCCTTTAAAACACCGTGGTACACTGAAGTTAATCTGACGAGATCGGAAATAAGAATAATTTTTTTGATTAAGATCTGGACATGCACTAATGGAAGAAATTGCATTTGATAGGCCTCTCTGAATCTCCAATTTGCTTGATATGTGAACAAATTGAAGAAGTTGAACATACTTTAATGAAGTGCATTAAATATGAACAACAGAGAGTGACAATATAGATTACTTCAAACCCATCGGAAGTTCAAAATTTAATAACTTCAACTGAGTTCTACGCCATATCAAGAATCTTAAAATGATCATGTAAATTGGAAAATATTTGAAAGTGATATCTTTTTTTAACTTTATTTATTCTCATTTCTTTACACATATAATACATAATAACAAATTGTATAAACAAGAAATGAAAACCCACTAAGGCACTGCCTGAGTGTGGGTAATATAAAAACGATTACTATATTTCCAAGTACTATTTCAAAATATAAAATACAGTAGAATAAGTGAAAAAGTTTATTTTTATTTTTTTTAGTTATTATAAAAAGTAAAGAGAAAACATAATGTACTACAGTTTAGAAAGTTACAACAAGTGAGTTGTAGAAGGATAGATAAATTTATAGAAAAAGCGTTTCAATATCTGCGTCATTCAGCCATAATTTTACCTCTTTAATATATTTTATCATTTGAGTTTGTCGTGGTAGAAGGTTAAATGTACGAGGACCAATGAAACTGCTATGTGTCTGCATTAATTTAGTATTGGTTTGGGGGGTGTCAAATATATTGTTTGTTCTTTTGCTCATTCTGTTTTCATTTATTTTGAAATTATTTTTGTTTTTAGAGACATATTTCATAGCTTGTAATATAAATAATTTACCAATATTAAATAATTTAGATTCTTTGTATAATAAGTCGGTCGAGAATGTTTTATTTTTGTTATGTATGACTTTAATTCTGTGTTTTTCAATTATTTGTAAAGGCTTAATAGATATATCAGGTGCACCACCCCATCCTATTATGCCATAAGTGATTGAAAGTGAATTCTTACATAAAGGACTAAATATCTTTTAAAGAAAGAAAATATTTGAAATTGAATTCTTACATAAAGGACTAAATACATTTTAAAGAATATTACACATTATAATGACAATATATTAATATGGTTATTGCGAAACAGATGAGTTAAATAATTACAACATTATGTGCGTCAGAAACCTCGACAAAAAAATACTAGATATTTAAAAAAAAAAACAAACTGAACTTAATTGCTTTGACTCAATAGTTACTGGTGGTGTGCTTATAGCAAACAAGCTCATAAATTTATAACTTATTTCATCTACTTTTACTTGTGCAAATTTCTTACCTCCAGCTCCCGCATCTCCGTTAGTGCTCTGGGCTTCGCTCTGAAAGTAAAAATAAATAATAATTAATTTTTACTGTTTTGTAATTACCATTACCATTATTTAAATAATATATTCTATATTTACGGCACATTCCAGAGAAAGATACCTTCAGTATCGCCCTGGTGTAAGACCATCATTCAGAATTGAAACGTTGTTTCAAAGGGTTTTAGCCATGTTTGGTGACCAGATTTGAATAGCCAGGTACTTCCCAACTTTCCACTTCCCTATCTCCTTTCCCTCCCCATTACCTCTAGCTTCACAACATACTCCAATTGGGTATGCCGTAGTCTCACTAGCTCCAGAAGGTTAGGAGCAGTTGGGACTTATATCGGTATTCATAACACAAGCATTACGACTAGCAAAAGTAAAGCTACGATTACACTAGATATTTGAATTACAATTTTTTTGGTAATTAGAACAGCTTTGTTTAATAATTTTTATTGGGATTTTTTCTTGCATTGTCATGAATATTCACTCCCCAAAGTTACACGGTTTGAGCGTGGAACACGGGTTTAATTTATCTGTATATATACAGGGGTAAAGTGCACGTAAAAAAGATTCATAAATTTTTTTATTTAGTTTTCAGGTAAAAAAGTTGAATTGTTTGTATGGAGAAAATAATATTCTTTCATAGGAAAAATTTTTTGTACGGAAAAAACAACAGAATTAAATTTTTTTTTTTTACTTCTACCATCATGTAGAATCACCTCCCGAAGTTCCACTCCCGAAGTTTGGGAGGTGGAATCACATTTATAAGTAAAAAGATAAATAATTTTTGTAGAAATTCCAACGTTTTAACTAGTGGACTGCCGATGGGTCTCCGGAGAACATGTGAGCATACTAATATTATCCTTGTTAAAATAATTTGCGATGCGATTTTGACCTTTAACAGGTTTAGGTACTTTTCCGGAAAAAAGTCGAATTTTTTGTATGGAAAAAAATAATATTCTTGAATGGAAAAAAATAATATTCTTCTATGGAAAAATATTTTTGTATGGAAAAAAAAAACAATGGAAGTTCTAAAAAGTTTTTTTATCATTTTTGGTTCTACCATCATGTAGAATCACCTCGCGAAGTTTGAGTATTTTACCTCCGGTCACCCTGTATATAGCAGAATTTCACCCTGTATATAACAGTTAGTTGGTTAATCTCATTTCATGATACATTCAGGTAAATGAAGGTTATTTTATAACAACATGCTTACCATAATACATCTATTAAAATTTATTTGTGAAGTTGTTTATTCCAGTGTTAATTGTAATATTTAATTGTAGTTATTTTCACGTGTCGTTCTCACAATAGAACGAAATGATATGTATTATGCCTGGCAGAGTTTTTATTGTGATTTTTTTATAATCTTTGAGGGTAATCTATTGCATGTTTATCATAATTTTAATGTCAATTATTGTTGTCATGATGAATGTTACGCAATTATTATTAAATATTATGGACTTTTTAGGAATAGATTTTAAAGATTTGAAGCTGTAGTTTATTTATTACATGAGGTAATAAATAAACTACAGCTTAAGCTGCCATAGAAAAAATCAATTTTAAACCTTTTTGAAATAACTTGGTTTATTGAGAAGTAGACTCATAGGTACAAGACCTGAGGTAAGATAGCTCAAAGGTTTATTAGTTTCTTTTTCTCCCTAAAAAGGATGGCGCTCGTTACCAATTATTTTAAAATCCTAAAACTTGCTAAGAATATGACAATATGACTTTTGTAAATGAAATTAGCAACGAGTCATTAGTTAATTATAAAGATAATAGGAAGTCGAGAGAGATGGGAAGAGGAAGAGTTCACTGGTTTTGACAAACTTCTTTGCTGTAACACAATATTTAAAAAAAACATTGTGCCACAAAACATTGTATGAGATCTGATTAAATAGACATTTAGCGCCAAATTTACATTCCACATTGACGGTTGTAAGCAACTACGTGACAACCTATTTGGCACCAGCGGCTTTTGACTGCCGGCTGCATAATGTTGGAACATTTTGCAGAATTACTGTTGCAATCATGGTTTCCTGTGCATTCAAATTTTGTAAAAATATAAATATAAAAGTGAAAGACAATCCTAAAGCTCAACAACAGGGGCCTGCCTGGGGTATGCGGATGACATTGCGACCAAAATAAGGTGTTGGGATGCAGACACAACCAGAGGCCTCATACAATCAACACTGGCAACAGTGGAACAATGGTGTTAATAAACGGGGCTGTCAGTCAACCCAGACAAGACAGAACTGGTAATCTTTGCTCTCCAAAGGAAATTAAAGGGATGGAGCAATCCAACCTTCTATGGAAAGGAGCTAGAACCCTCGCGGTTCAGTATCTCGGAGTCATCATAGATGCCAAATTGCGCTGGAAAAACCAGGTGGAAACTGTAGACAGAAAGGTATGTGCTCTAATGTGGGCAACTAAGCGAATCTGCGACAGAACGTGGGGACTGATGCAATGGCTGTACACACCCAACCAACTTGTAAAACCAAGAATCATGCATGCAACCTTGGTCTGGTGGAGGAGAACAATACTGAAAACAGTAATGGCCACACTCAAGCACATACAGAGACTTGCATGCAGAGGAATCACAGGAGCCATGCGAACCACTCAAATACTAGCCATGGCAGTGCTGCTGCATTTACCCCCCCACTAAACTTATAAATAGAGTGGGCGGCGATGGCGGCAGCCTACAGGTGACTATGGAAAGGTCAATGAAGAGGTGAGTTGCCAAAAAACAGTCACACGGAAATCGTAACAAGACTGAGGGCAATTAATCCAACAGCTGGAATGAGGCAGGACGACAAACAAGCTGAATACTTCTTCAGACAGCAGTTTAGAGTGACTTACCCCACAAGGGAGGAATGGGACACGGTGCCAGGCCCAACCCACAAACAGGAACTAATCTGGTGAAAAGATAAGTCCAAGATGGAGGAGGGAACAGGGGCTGGGGTCTATCTACAGGGTTCCAAGAGGGAACTTAGAGTATACCTCTAGGAACACATTGCACTGTATTTCAAGCTGAGATGGAGGCTATCTTAGCCTGTGCAAAGGAGAACATACTTATCGGGTACAAGAATAAGAACATAGGCATATGGTGTGATAGCCAGGCAGTCCTAATGGCACTAGAAAGTAACAGATGCGACTCTACCCTGGTGATGGAATGCAGGATCATTCTTGAAGAACTTGCTACCATCAATAAAATAACCCTGATCTGGGTACCAGGACATAAAGGAATTGAGAGCAATGAGCGGGCTGATGAACTAGCAAGGAAAGGGGCGAAAGCACCACTTACGGGTTCCGAGCCGGCTGTAGGAGTAGCAGCATGCCACACTAAAATACATATTGAAAGGTGGGTCAAATCCCGCCACTGGGAGGAATGGGAAAGGGCACCCGGAATGAGGCAATCCAAAGTACTTATAAACAGACCAGACCCAAGAGGAATCATACAACTACTCAACAGAAACTCACTGAGGGAACTGGTAGGACTACTAACGGGACACTGCCATCTCAGGAGACGCATGCAGTTGTTGGGAGTGGAAAATACCGACAGATGCAGGAAATGTGAAGATGATGAAGAGACTCCAATTCACCTTTGGTGTCAATTTCCTGCCCTGTTGGAAACAAGGCTCAGATACCTGGGAAGACACATTGTAGAACCAGAAGACATAGCCACATATCCAATGACAACCCCGGTAAACTTTATAAAAGTGGCCGGATTACTGTTAAAGGAATGATGTAAAATAGGAGATAGCACAATGTACCTTCGGCCTAAATGCTCACGGGAACCCTATGTCAACCGTCACATATTAAAAAAAGAAAGATAATGAACAGTTTTTAATACATCAGTGAGTGGCACTCATACTAACAAAGCATACAAGTCTAGCGATGCAAAAAACAAAATGTTAATTTAGGGGTGGAAAATGAGATGGGGGTGGTTTTTAGAAATCTCATCCAGACAGTGAAATTATCGGACAATTGCAAAAGTGAAAACTATTTACTCCTACAAAATATTCAGTTTTTTTAATAAGCCAAATCTTTTTCAATACATCTGGTATTTTTAGTTACGGCTAGGGACGGCCGTTGTAAAAAAGAATGTGTTAATTTTTCAAAAGAAGCAAACAAATTGTGGCTTGACATTTTAAATAAATGAAATGAAAATACTTGGTTTTAAGTCACTTTATTGATAAATTTTATCGTCTACCGGTTTCGGTACCTCCGTACCATCATCGGAACAGTTATAAAAATTATGCTATTAAATACAGAAGTACACATATTATCAAAAAAGAGTTAGTTTCTTCGCCTCACCTTTAGTGGGATATCTCTTGTATCTTTGATCTGTGTATGAACATTTAAAAAAAATCAATCCAAAAAACCATTTTTTTTTTTCAACTATCCCGCAGCCAAGTGTAGGGTAGTACCCAAAATTACTATCCTCCTTATGTTGGCTTAAATACTTGACATATCATTTTAGTATTTTACGTATTCCTGCTCAAATACATAAGTTACCATTGACAGAATTATTGGGATTTCAATAGTTTAAAAGCCCATAAGACACAAAAATGCAAGGGGTCATCGGAAAACCCACTTGGTTACAGACGTTTTGTTTGGCATTTTGGCCTGTCAAGAGTTAAAGATGAATCTATTTTCAATAGTCTTGTGTGTGTGTGTGAGTGTGTGCATGATTGCCACCAAAAGTTGATAGAATGCATTGTCATCAACAACGAGTCTATCTGCCAGGTTACATCTCAATCGGACATTACCGCTCAAGTATTACAGCATCACCATCGTGAAAGGCCACTGTTCAGAATTTAAATGTTGCTTACTAGTGATGATATGAATTTATTAAATGGTTCATGCGTAAATTGAGATTATAAATACTTCACGCTAATTTGTTTGCTTTTGGGAACAACTCATAAGGTCTCATAGAATTCGTTGTCTCCCTTACTGTTGTGGTGAGATATATGATCTAAACAGTATTAGAAAGAGAAAACACCAAGCTTTATATTCAAATCTTGAAGGTAACCACACAAGAATTAAAATGTACACCTCTATGAAACCAAAGGTTTCGACCGCAATTCGAGATATTTTTTTACTAACCCTTAACGTCGCAGAGAGAATTTTTTTTGTTTTTGTTATATTTCATACGTTTTGTGTTGTTCGTAAATCGTAAATCACAACCCAGGAATAAATAAAGAAAAATTGCTAATTTTCACTTTACTGGAAATCGTATGTATGTTATAGTTACACGGCCAAGTTTTCATAATTGGTTTTTAGTAATTATTTCTGTATGAAATTACAAAAAAGTGAGATCACAGTAACATTTATTTCTCATTATCAGTAATTTTAGTTCCATGTTTAGACGAAAAAACGCAAGGTTAGCCATTTTTAAAACTTTCTTATGTTTGCATTCAAAGTTTTATTTAAAAAAAATGATATGTTTATTTTTAATAACAAAATTTGAAAGCATATTTAATCACCTTTATATCCCATATAGATTATATGATTTAAAATTTTCACGGCCAAAAGTATTTTTGTTGTTTGTTTTTGGGGTGTTATGCCGTGTTGCGCTAACTCCTTCTTTAGCCAACGTTTCGGACAACGTTACAGTGTCCATCATCAGGGCAGATGTGTTATCTGCCCTGATGATGGACACTGCAACGTTGTCCGTTAGCTAAAGAAGGAGATAGCGCAACACGGCATAACACCTTAAAAACAAATAACAAAAAAAAAGATTATACAGGTATTTCCAATAAGAAGTGTTATATTGATATTCAATCGTAAAAGATCAATGGTTTCGTTGCTTGTGTGGCACGTAGCGCCGTCTTGTTGAAAGTAAACGTTGTCCAGATCAATACCATCCAATTCCGGCCATAAAAAATCATTAATCATCTCTCGATAGCGCAATCCATTCACCGTAACTGTTGCTCCAGCCTCATTTTCGAAAAAGTAAGGTCCAATGACTCCGCCGGTCCATAAACCGCACTAAACAGTCACACGTTGAGGATAGAGAAGCTTTTCAACAATAACTCTTGGGTTTTCCGAGCCCCAGATGCGACAATTTTGCTTGTTGACGAAGCCACCGAGGTGGAAATGGGCCTCATCACTCAAGATGATTTGCATTTGATTCACTCAAGTGAATTTTAATAATGTCAATGCGTTGTTGAAGCGTGTATCGTTCCACTTTTATTAATGGCGTAGTTTCTACTTGTCAAATGTCAAAAAATGACAGCTTCAAAAGTAACATCTACCGAAATAGCGGGCTATTCAAAATAACACCTCTTATTGGAAAACCCTGTATATCCCAATCACCTTTCGACAAAGGTTTTTAGTTTTCGGATACGTTCAGGAATATTCTATTTATTCGGATTTTATGGCAATACGGAAATACACACGAGTTCTCTGAAATTTTGACAGCGTCTTTAAGAAGTATAATGATCAATATTTCAGAGGCCCGTGTTTTTACACTTTTAGTTAAAAAAATGTAAAGTGAGTCAATTTTAAAAATTTTTATGTTTTCATGAAAACATTTTATATTTCGTAAATTATATGTTTATTTTTAATAATAAAATTTGAGGCCTGAGGGGTTAAATATTTTCTAAAGAACTTACCCCTATCAAAAGGCAGATAGCCAACAGAGAAAAGATTACAATCTTGTACATTTTATGGTTTTCTTAACACTCTTGGAACGCGATCTGATTCTTCTTACCATGAACTACTTTATTTATACCAATCCTTTATGTGAGGTCATTATGTACGGGTGAATATTGAAGTGTTCCACGTGTAAAATTATATTTTATTATATGTTAATATTTTAACAATTTATTTATTGTAATATTTTATTTTCATTTGGGGAATGTTATGAAGCTTAGGGAATTAAGGGAGAGGATCGAGTAGGGAAAAGTACCTGACTATTTCGATCTGGTCACTAAAAATTATTTTTTCTTCTCTTACCATTCTGCCACAGAGCTCATCAATTTATTTTTTTTTATTTGGACATAACAGTACATTTTACTACAAGTGATAAGGTACTAATTATTCATTTATACATTGTTAAAATACCTATGGCATAATTTGTCCAATACAATGTCTTAGTAATTTAGTAAGAAATAGGTAGAAAGGGTGTGGAGAGATGAAGAGAGAATTTTTTGATCAAGAAATCACGAAGGTCACCAATTGTAATTGACTATTAATAAAAGTTTAATGAAAAAATTAAGCACAAGTAGTTTTAAAATAATTTATATCACGCCAAAAAAAATTATAAATTAATTTTGTATGTTAGCAAGTGTAGTAATTTTTGGTAGTGGGTTTAAGTTGTGATTGCTCCAGTAATTTGTTAACTATTTGCTGCATTAGTGTTGTTAGCTTCTATATGAAGAAGTATAGTGTGCCTGGTATGCCTA
The DNA here is from genome assembly GCA_026573805.1 of Hesperophylax magnus. NCBI lineage: Eukaryota > Metazoa > Arthropoda > Insecta > Trichoptera > Limnephilidae > Hesperophylax > Hesperophylax magnus. The sequence continues at coordinate 6,809,813 of JAIUSX010000018.1, forward strand.
ATTTTTTTTTATATATTACAATATTTTTTACATTTCAAAGTTTTCCAGTAATGTTGGCCTCACTGGGTGGCTTGCCCGTGCTGAGGCCTTCATTTTATAATATAAAAATATAATCTACATAATACATTTAAAGAGAAAATAATTCATTTAAAATATGATCTTGTGTGTTTGTGAGTGATGTGTGTTTATATTGGTTTTGTGTGTTACGTGTTGGTTTTATTTTTATTTTATGCCATGACATTTTGGTAATATTGTCTTTTTTGTTCTTTAATCCATTTTTTGTGTGTGAATTTATTTTTATTTTCCTCAATTTTAATTTCAAGTTTTACACTGTTGAAAGCTTTTATAGCATGGTATTGGTAGTGTCTTTGTCCAAAGCTCGAATTTACTGTCGAAGCATTTAAACCAATGACGGATAGCAATTCAATCAATATTAAGTTAATTCATAGAAAATGTTTACAATGTTGTAAACAAACTGAAAAAACTCCTACTGCTATCATTATAAGTGGAAAATTTTGCTTGTACAACAGTGGAGGACTTAGCTAGTAGAGGAATTGAACCCACAACTCCTGGGTGGGAACCAGCTTGCTATAATACCCAGGTTATCTGATTTTCAACAATCTTTAATTGTATTGAGCAATTGAAAAATATGTTATGTACAATATATTTTTACTGTTAAAGAGCTGAAAATAGATACATTAGCGTAAAAACTCGTAGACGGAAAACGGAGCCCACTGATCAACAATTTTTTCCACTTCATCACACAGATTAAGAAACACGTGAACTTCGCAGCACAGGTTCTCCTAGTGAGGTGTTCAACACTATATCAAATAAACCATTTACGATACCCATTTAGGGAAATGTATGTACAGGTAGGGTAGCTTATACTCCACAGGTGACCGGATAAATCATCAAAATGATAATTCATCACGTCTTTAAAAAGTGATATAAAGTCATGGAAAGTGATGAAACAAAAACTTTATTAACTGGGTTAATTTATTAGCTGGCTAGGTTAGGTTCAATTTTTTTTTTCATTGTTTCTAATGACTTTATATCACTTTTTAAAGGTGTGTTGAATTGTCACTTTGTGAGTTATCATGGAACCCACTACACAATATAAAAAGTAAATTATATTATTTGTATTCTCTTCATTTAATTTACCTGTTAAAAGTATAGAAAAAATGCCCATAGAGTATTCCGTTACTAGTGCGACCTCTATAGGTTTATCAATGATAATATAGTAATTTATATAATTAATCAATTGTGTATTTATCTTTGCACTTGATATGAACATCGGCGCTATAAAAACAAACTATAATTTGTATCTTCATGCCACCGGCTACATTCATGTAAAAAACATAATTATTATCCACCTGATATAATTAAGGTACCCTATTAACCCTCCCACACCGAAGGGGGTAATACACATCCCCCAAATGAAAGTTTTTTGTGATATCCATGTTGTTTTTTACATCACATACTCCTAATTTAGGTACTCCTAGAAAAACTATTCTGTAATCGATCTGCATTAAAAAAAAATTGTCCATTACAATTTTTAAGTATTAATTAATATCTATCCAATTATGATGAAATAACTGTCCCCCCAGGATCCTCATTATGTTTTAAAAAAAATTTCTCGCCCTAATTAAGCCGCAAGTACCGACGTAAAAAGTGGATATTACTAAGCGGCGATTGTGTTACTTAAAGGTGCATTTTATTGGAAAGGGCTATCATAACATGTATTTGAGATACGCTCAGTTTATTACTATATCTTTTACCCTTTTGCTTACGTTAACGATTGACTGCTGGTTCAAACGGTACGTATAGCAAATTTACTAATATCTGAGTGTTACTGGAAAGTGTAAAAGATTATTAACCCATTCCCTCCCCTCCCTCCACCATGTATAGTATTTCAATTTGGGAGGCAGGTATGGGTACGGCTGCCCCAAGATCCATTTATTGGATAACCAACACCTCTGCCATAGGTCGCCCCAAATGGTTCGCTACCTTCAGTGACTTAGTAGGGGTGCCCGGGTTCATGGGGTGAGGTTTGTCCAGGTCTTGACGGCGTGACAGGTGGGATTGATTGGATGAGGCCGGTTGAGGGAGACACTTCTTGATGTCTTCAGTCGGACTTTCTCGACCTATCACCTTGCATCGCAGTGGGAGGGAAGAATTCATACGTCTATTCTGGATATACTGACCCCCAGATTCCCTTCCTTTCCTTAACAAGATCCTTCACACAGCATCCTCAAAGATGACCTGGGCCCTGAGCGAAATTATTTTCCTCAGGGCCTGGGGTTAGTGTAAAAAAAAATTTCCTGCAAAGTAATTTATAATTAAATTTTTTTATATAGTTATTTTAAGAACTAAATCCTTCTCTCTACTGATGGACAAAGCTATCAAATGATGCTTATAATTATTTCGATTTAACCGTTTCCAATGTCATTATGTTGTATTACATTTTTAGCCCCATTTATTGAGTTATTCAAGTCAACCCAGATCTTTATTTAATAATGACAAACCTCGCACCATTCTGAATAATACTCATTGTGATAATGAACGCAATGACAGAAATTTCATGCGCTATTTTATCTGATTCTGCCTAAGCCATACATTATGTTAATTATTGCATATATGCCGCTGCTTCGCTGTTATTATATCTATTTTCGCACAACATCGACGATAATTACCGGCCATAATTAAATGCTGTATGCGCTGGTCAATTTTCATTTTGTTATTTTAATGAAAGAAATACAAAATTCCCCGGTAATACTAATGAATCTAAATTAAACAAGACACAAAAAAAATATAACGGTCTCAACTGGGAATCGAACCCAGGATCTCTATCTTACCGGGAGTGTGAAAATATTAATAAACAGAGGCGGCTCTAGGGATCCAGTTGTGGTAGGTGATTTGAAAAAAATGTGTGACTAATCTTTATTTGATATTGTGAAAAATGCCTATTTATTATTATCTATTAGTAGGTAGGTACGTCATGAGTCCGCAACTCAAAATACATATTATTTATTTTCTTTTATATTATAGAAACAAACAGTACATGATTTACAGAGATGAAACAATATAAAGGAATAAGATACTTCATGTTGGGTACCTATGATATGTTTCCTTGTAATGTATGCTAAGTGGTATGTTTATTCCTTAATTACCAGGTGACGTGTGTAGTATATAGGTGTGTGTGTAATGTATGTGTGAGTGTTTGTGTGTGTGTGTCTGTATGTATGCGCATTGAGCAGTTTAAATTATTGACATGTAGCCATGTTTGAATTTGGGCAGTGAATCTGAAAAAATGTCAATGTTAGAGTTTAGACCAATATTATTTAGAGTATGAAGAGCTTGGTTAATTGGCGAATTAGATGCTGCATTTGTTTTATAATTCAGCGTGTGGAATAGCACTGTATGTCGTATACGTCTCAAAGGTATAATTTTATGTTAATTTAGTAAATTGGAAATAACTACACAAATCATGTACTCACGGAAAATTATATTAAAGAGGAAACGTTTTAATCTAGTTGTGCACACCATAAAATAAATAAAATAGTAAAAAAAAATAAGAGTTTGAAACGCTCGTCCGCAGTATCTTACAATATTTGGTGCGAAGTTAAGAGTATGGTGGTTCCATGGTGCGAAGTGATGGGACATGTATCAATTTCATTTAAATTTAGACTTAGATTCTATTTGACAACGATCTTTTAAGTTTTTTGTTTTGTTTCATTCTTCAGCTTCATTCTAAATCGTAAACAACATAAAGAATTATTCCAAACCTTTCCCAAACTGTCCAATTGAAAAACAACTATTGTTCCACACACAACAAGCGTGTAAAATGAAAAACCGACATATGTTTATATCGCCATCTCTTTAAAACGTATAATATTCATCGTTCTGTCTCTCTCACGGCCATGACCTAAGCATCCCTAAGCTTTCTTTGGTATCTTATTTTTTCTTAGACTAAAGACAGAGTACCATCGCGTTTATTCTATGGTGCGCATAGGGACAGAAGATGCCAAAGCCGTGGACATTCTTTAAATTGACCCAGCGAATCGTATGTACTTGTGAATGAAAGCTTCTATCAGGGACAATAGATGTCACTGCTCATCACTCGCTGCCCCAGCCGCTCGCAGCTTTGCTATTTCGCGGTACATTTCAAATAAATTAAGAATAAGACCAGTTGTTTTGATGCACATAATTTATTATTATTGTTGTCTTATAATTTTCAGGGGTCAAAAACCAATTGACCTAATAGAAGAACCGCCCCTGTTAATAAGTAAGACAGAGATCCTGAGTTCAATTCCAAGTTGAGACCGTTATCTTTTTATTTTTCTGTGTCTTATTATGTTTCATGTTTCATTTAGATTTATTAGTATTATCTTTTTCTTCAATGATATATTACATTGATGGGTATAATCACGCTACAAGTTCACAGAAAACTTATTAATCCTAAAAGCAAACAAAACTATATTTCAAAAAGGACCACACTACATGGCCATTAAGGCGATGTCATACGTAGTAATGCAAAATCATGTGTTTTTGGTTTGAAAATTTGGTCGCCTAGAAATGTTTCAGATGCTTTAATTAAATACTGCGAGTAGAATACATCTTGGCCTTTGAAATAATCGAGTATTTTTTAGATCTTTTTATAGTCTTTTTATAAGCCCAGAAAAAATAATGTAAAGGCCTATGAAAACTGCTTTAAAGTTAAAAATCTCCTACTTACGAACCCATTTTCGGTTATGATTTTATTGTATAATGTGGCAAATTAAGTTATTTATAAAATTATCGAAAAAAAATTAAATATTTATGCCTGAACATCCACAAAATAAAATAAAAGGCACTTTTTGGCCATGTTTTTTTCTTGCATAAATCAAAAGAGGCGGATGGTGTTAAGCGGGAATTTAAACCTTATCGACATCTACGTAAGGGTTGTTATTGATAGCGGCTCAATTTAAAATATTACATGACGTAGTGCATCGCCTTAAAGTATATAACAACCTTCCACGTAGCATCAAACAAATAGCCGACATACTTAAATTTAAATCATCGCTAAAACATTTCTTTTAAACAAATGTCACTACACCTTAAATGAATACCTTACATAATAATACCTCTGTTTTTTTATTTATTATTTACATACATTTGTTAACATGTAATTGTTGGGTTAGCTGGAAGAAATAGGATGTAACCTATAAGCTATACCCTTTGTACTCTGTATTTTTGTGCAATAATTTTTTTTTTGAATTTTGAGTCTTCAAAAGTTATTAAAGTAAATAAAAATTTAAACCTGATGATATTTCTGTACCCGAGAAGTATAATGATGCAACTCCGATATACGAAACGTTCAGGAGAACCGAAAAGCTGAATGTTTCATGTGTTGGAGTTTCATCCCTATGCTTCTCGGGTACAAATTTTAATTCCTCCTATTATCAGCATTATAAGTGTAAAATGTTGCATGTATAGTGATTTATTTAATTTCCACGGTATAAATATACCATAAACAATAATTGCATGTCACAGTATACAAGCATAATCAAATATTTTTGTTAAATAACAATCAACTGTGTAATTTGATCGTAAAATGACGACAGACGGTATAATATGAACACAAGCTCTGAAGGATGTAAAAGTAGCAGATAAAGTACATAACATATAAGTATAGTAGATTTAGGTTAAATTAATATTGATTGAAAAGATATACAGTATAGCCTTCTTGTACCTACCTTCCGTTCAGTTAAATAGCTCCGCCACTTCTGCGTGTCTACGCTTTTTACTAACTTCATTTAATCCAGGTACAAGCAAGTGTTTGAAATGCTCAGTCCTGGTATTGTTAAATTTAAATAGGATTTTGGTATGAGTAGCTCTCGTAGGTATGTTAAATTTAATGGGGTTAATTAAATCAGGGCTGTCTATACCACTATTTACAATTTTATACAAAAATATTAAATCGGATATAGTTCTTTGATCTGAGAGTTTTAATATACAGGGTTTTCCAATAAGAGGTGTTATTTTGATATTCAATCGTAAAAGATCAATGGTTTCGTTGCTTGTGTGGCACGTAGCGCCGTCTTGTTGAAAGTAAACGTTGTCCAGATCAATACCATCCAATTCCGGCCATAAAAAATCATTAATCATCTCTCGATAGCGCAATCCATTCACCGTAACTGTTGCTCCAGCCTCATTTTCGAAAAAGTAAGGTCCAATGACTCCGCCGGTCCATAAACCGCACCAAACAGTCACACGTTGAGGATAGAGAGGCTTTTCAACAATAACTCTTGGGTTTTCCGAGCCCCAGATGCGACAATTTTGCTTGTTGACGAAGCCACCGAGGTGGAAATGGGCCTCATCACTCAAGATGATTTGCATTTGATTAACTCAAGTGAATTTTAATAATTTCAATGAGTTGTTGAAGCGTGTTTCGTTCCATTTCTATTAATGGCGTAGTTTCTACTTGTCAAATGTCAAAAAATGACAGCTTCAAAAGTAACATCTACCGAAATAGCGGGCTATTCAAAATAACACCTCTTATTGGAAAACCCTTATATAATTCTCATATTGAGTAATTATAGTTTACTTATTATGGGAATACCGAGAATGATTGAGGACTTAGCTAACCGAGGATTGATTGAGAAACCCAATACACTTGTCCACTCGGCTCTTAACCGGGTTTATTGTAGCAAACTTATAATATAAATAAATTGCATTGCATTAATAATTGATACTTCCATTCCGTTTAACTAACTAAGAATCACGCCGTTTCATTGAAGGGGTAGGCAGAGAGGATAGACTGCCACACAAATCTTTCTTACCACAAACTCCTTCCTTCATTCGCATTAATGTATCTTCCCATACATACATATTAATGAAAAAGTTTTACCTTACAATAAAACTTATATTATGTACTTAGCTTTATTTAAAACCTATAAAGTGAGATAAACATTACCATTTTGCAGCCAAATCGACGTTTCTTACCAATTTCGTGTGTAATTCTTAGTTTAAATCTCCCGCCAATGTCACCTGCTAGTTCCAAATGCATCCTTGAGGCGGCGCCAGTAGTGGGACGCCACTAGTGACGCTATAATTTCAAGCTTCATTAGATCTCATCAGGCAGCCCTTGCCTAGGTTTTAAATAAAGCTAAGTACATAATATAAGTTTTATTGTAAGGTAAAACTTTTTCATTATGTAGCATAGGCTTTATTTAAAACCTATAAAGTGAGATATTGTTTGTTATCGCCTGGTGACATTATGCTAATGTGAATCAAATATAATATTTAAATTTATTTGCTAAAAAGAAAATAGGGGCAAGATTTCCAGAAATCAGCTAACCAGTTACAGAGGTTGAAAAAGGTCAGCAACAGATGGGTCGGTGTTGACTCGGCCAGCCGATTCTGCAATTTCCCTTCTATAGAACTTGGCAAAGGTATTGGGACTTCTCCAGTTACCACGCGACAGTATATCGTCCAGCTTATATTTCTGCAGCCAGTTCAGAGATGCCACTGCTGAACGGATGCTGCCAGGTGGATCCTCTACACCAGCATCCCTGAGGACTGCCCTAATCCAACCTGCAATTACTGCCCTGGAGGCCGCTTTCACTGTCCCACAAGTTGTAATAAATAGGCTAGGTAGTATTGCCTGCGCTCTCCGTTCCTTAGACAGTTCTATGACCTTCTCCGTCCAATAGACAGGGTCTATGTTCCTAGACTCCGAGCGAGCCAGTCTCCACCCTGATTGTTGCCAGTCTGCCGAATCTGTCTTGCCACCAAACACTGGCCAAATGGAGATGCCTTCACTGTCCACTGACAATCTTTCAGCTGTGCAATGGAGCAATGTGAGATCGTGGACTCGGCGCCCTGATGCCAAAAGCAGGATGGTGGCTGCTCTCCTTGATGCTTCAAAGAGAGTAATATGTTGAGGCAAATTCTTCTCCAGCCATGATGATACAACCCTCGGGTCCCAAATGGGGGGTTTTGAAGGCCTTAGTCTAGCTAAAGATATCCCTTTTAATATCTTCTTCACTATCGGATTGGAGCTCAGCTCTCTATTGTCTTCGGGAGAGCCTAAGGTACACACCACTGACTTGTGAACTAAAATGGTACTCAGCGATAGCTTTTCTCTGATGTGTAGATCGGCTAGGAACCTGGCTAAGTCTTCAGCTTTGGGACGCGTGGCATCAAGCTGATTCTCTGACGCCCAGCGCTGCCACCTCCGCCATGCCGGAGCATAAGTGCGAAGGGTAGAACTTCTCCACCCGGATCTAAGAAGTTCCTTCTGCTGACTTGACCATCTTGTTAGGTTTTTGTCCCACCCCCACAAAGCCAAATCTCCAGAGTGAAGGACTCTACTTGAGGAGGGGGTTTGTTGGTCCTGGTGTCTATCAGTGCTTCTCCTAGATTGTGAATCGTAAGAGGTGGACCCAAGGCCCGACACTTCAGATCCGCTCTCCAAAATGCCCTTTCCCAACGAGGAGCCACTACCAAGTATAATCCCCTTGCTCTGTTCAGGTGGCAAAGAACCCTCGGCATGAGGCACGGGGGAGGGAAGATCCAAGCCAGCTGATAGTCCCAGTCCCTGCTCCAAGCATTGTGGTAGTCTGCCTCGTCGTCCTGAAAATCAAGAGAAACATACCTTTGAACCACATGCGCTGTCCTAGAGCCAAATAGGTCTATTTCGGGTCGTCCCCATTTCCTGAATGCTACCTCTGTGAACGAGGGTAGCAAGTGCCATTCGGGTATAGCACGATGACGAGATAGACAGTCCGCTACTTCATTGAAACGACCGGGTAAGTATTGTGCTGTCATGGAGACACAGTGTTTATCCAAAACATCTAGCACTAGTCGAGTACAGCTCAGGAGTTGAGTTGATCTGGTACCACCCTCCTTGCGGAGATAAGATACGACAGACCTGTTATCCGACTGGATCAGAAGACCCGAGCCAGATAGCTCAAGCACGTGAGGAGACAAGGCAGCCAACACGGCGAGCATCTCCTTTACATTGGAGTGAAGATTCAGCTGGTCATCAGCCCACACACCGCTGAGAAGCTTTTCGTCCAGCTGGGCACCCCAACCCTGATCAGAGGCATCGGTTGTTAGGTAATGCTCAAACAGCGGCAGATGTATAGGTGACGTCAGGGTGAGCGATCGAACCCACCATCTCAATTCCCGAGCGGTAGCTGCCGGAATTGGTGATGACTCCCAAGGGTGGTAGTGTCTGAGTCCTAAGCACCCTTTCTGTATGTGCCGGCTGTTGAGCCTGCCTCTTGGAACTGCAAAACTAGCAAAGTTTAAAGAGCCCAAGAGGCTGCGCCCCTTATCTAGTGACCACCTACCTGTCTGAATAAAACCCTTTAACAAATAAGATAGGGCTGAAACCTTGTTCTGAGGGAGAGACTTTTCATTAGTTAGAGTATTCCAGCTGATACCAAGAAATTGAACTTGTTGTGATGGTTCTAATATTGACTTATCAAATTGTATATGCCATCCCAAGCCTTGCAAAAACTCCACCATTTCAATAGCCTGCTGTTTTAAAGTAGGCAGGCATTGGTTTACTAATAAAAAATCATCCAGATACACTAGAATTCTCATCCCTCTCTTCCGCAGTTCCTGCGCTACCCAGTTAGTGAAGGTTGCGAATGCCTTAGGTGCGGTGGCCAAGCCAAAGGGGAGGGATGTCATCTGCAAGAGTTCATTCCTATAGATAAGTCTAAGGAAACATCTATGCTGCTCACTCACAGGTACATGAAAGTAAGCATGTGTGAGGTCCACTTTAACCATCCAGTCATTCGGTTGTAGAAAAGTAGGAACTCGATAAACGTTTACCAGACGAAATTTACTGACAGTCAGAAAATTGTTTAAATACTTTAAGTTAAAGACCGGCCTCTTTGAGCCATCTGATTTGGGGACCAGAAACATGTTAGAAATAAATGAGGGAGTGGCAGGTGCCGACTCTAAAACCTTAAGGGCTTTGAGTTTTTCTATTTGTTCTGTCATTGCCACAGAAGTCTTAGTGGCGAAAGGGGAGTTAAATAAATCAATATTATTATTTAGTGGAGGTTTTGATGAAAATGGAATTCGGTAGCCATCTAACATCTTAAGGATGATAGTAGGGGCGCCAAGGTTCCTCCACTTACCTGCGAATGAGCGCAACTGACCCCCTTGAAAAGAGGGCCCACTGTTAAAACCTCTTACGGTCTGGCTTCCCTGCTCTTTCCTTGGGCCGGAACCTACCTCGGGGAGGGAAAGCTTTAGCGGCTCTACGGGCTGGTTCCGGACCTCGACTCTCAGGGTGCTCCCTTCTCGCGATGGTTCTTCCCTGCTGTACTCTAGGACGAAAGGGCTGCGAGCTCTGCACAGTCACAGGTTTAACGGGTGGAGCTGGTCGCGAAGTGCTAGGCTGAGGAGCGAGGCACTTCTTCACTCCCCCCAACTTATCCAGCTGGGCCGACAGGAGGTTCGGGTCAAAGAGATATTCCGATGTGGGCGGAATCTTCCGTAAGGCATCTCGGACGTATCCGTCACTGATGCCTCGCAATGCCCCCTCTCGTCGATACTCAATGTGGCTAGCCCGTTTTCCGCAGACCATCTGCATGATGTCTTTGGACACCTTCTGGGACTCAGACCCCGCCGCGAAGAGAGACTGCACCTTCTCGAAGAGAGTGGAAGTGCTCAGCTTCGTGCCTGGTTCCGCACTCCAGTTGACCAGCTCCTGCAAGGAGGCCTTCAGGAGATCAGCCTGCAGGGAAAGAGCATTGGTCAGGGAGCCGCAGAAGGAGTCCGTTGACGTACTGGCCGATTCCTCCTGAGCTAGGCGCTTCAATTCAGGGTTCAATGCCAACATTGAGAAGAGAGGGGTTGCGGCATACGACTTCTGGATCTCGAGGTAGCGGACATTGTTCCAGTTGGCCGTCCCCAGATGCTGAAGGAGCTCCACTTTTTTCACCCTCCCTGGGTCGGCCGATGGTATCTTCGGCTGCTTTAGGTCAGTTGTCCACTCCCCGAGATCCAAGTCACGAGACGGCTTATTCGGATGGACGAGTCCCATTCCCAAATCTCCTGCCAATTCCTCCCGAAGCGACGCAGGGGTGTCCAGGGAGATGCTGTCCTCGTCATCGTCATCCGAGGCGCCACGGACGGGAGCCTCCGAACGCTTTTCCAGCAGCAGACGCAACATTTCCTGCATCTGGGACATCTGCTGCGTTAATACGTCAATTCGCGGGTCGGCGGGAGCTAATTCACAAACCCTCTGCCTCTTGGCTTTGCCTTCGCCGTAGACCCTCGGACGCTTCCCCCGCGTGTCCGTGTGAATCACCTTCATGACTTCCGCCCTCGAAAATTCGGCTTCCCCGCTCTCGGAACGTTCGGAATCCGACATAATCACGAAAATACAAAAAACACTAAACAAAAACACACGAAACTCTATAAATCGCAATTTTACGGAATTCGAACAGTCACACTGTTAATAACCTCGAAAAAAATATGTAAATTTTGCGCAAATACTGAAAAACAGGTTATTTTACGGTATTTGATGTTTGTAAACAAACCAAACGTGTTTGACCTTCGCAAAATAAATGCTAATGAAGCTTGAAATTATAGCGTCACTAGTGGCGTCCCACTACTGGCGCCGCCTCAAGGATGCATTTGGAACTAGCAGGTGACATTGGCGGGAGATTTAAACTAAGAATTACACACGAAATTGGTAAGAAACGTCGATTTGGCTGCAAAATGGTAATGTTTATCTCACTTTATAGGTTTTAAATAAAGCCTATGCTACATAATGCATCTTCTCGATATGACCTGACTTAAGTAAGGTAGGCAGAGAGGATAGACTGCCACACAAATCTTTCTTACCACAAACTCCTTCCTTCAATCGCATTAATGCATCTTCCCATACATACATATTAATGCATCTTCTCGATATGACCTGACTTAAGTAATTGATTCACCTCCATTCATCCCCAACTTGTTCTACCATTCATTTTCTCCTCGCATATTCTAAGAAATTTTTGAACTCTGATTCCAGGTATTCCCGCGGCAGAGAAGTTCAGTTTCTGCCTCAACACACTCCTGTCCGATATCGCCACTCGTCATGCCGACCTACGCGATGAGATCATCTCGGCTCAAGTGGAACTCATGAACAACCTCACCAAGCACATCACCGAATGCCACGACAGCAAGGAGAACGCCCTTTCTAAGTTGCAACTCTGTAAATGCACAATTCCCGTGCTGATTGGTCTGGCTAGATCCATGGGACGGTTTTGCACAAACAATCCGCCACTTCTTTGCCGAATATTTCCTGAACCCGACCCACCTGTTCAAGTTAAGATTGTTAACTCGGTGATGCACGATACTCTAAATAAGAAACGGAGCTTCAGTCAGTTTCGCTCGATCATCCCACGCTCGCTTTCCGGTAACTTGAATCCGGCGGCGATCGAAACTTTAAGCGTGAACTCGCAAGATATAAGCGACGGGATAAATTCGACGAATTCTCTTAAGAAGGGTTATCTTCAGAGTCATAATTCGGTTCCTTACGATCCGACGGTATATTTCTTCACAAAGTACGGGTCGAGTTTTAACCAGTTCCCGAACATGAGATTCGCGATGGAGTCGCCAGAAAAAAGAGCAAATTTGCAGTTTCCACTGATGCATCTGCAGACCATCTTGGCTGTGGCAAAGAAGTTGTTAGTTAAGGATCTGCTAAGCTATTTAGATGAGGAAGCAGAGGATATTTTTGCATCAGGACAGATTCAGGTATTTTATTTTGCATTAATTTATTGTCAAAAATATCAATATCAATCAATACTGTCAGAAAAGTAATTCATTTTGTGTTTGTTTTTAATTTGTTTAGGTGTTCCCCTACCGATCCTTCTCCGAGACTCTGAACTTGGCCATGGTGACACTTCTCAGGGAGTTACTGCAGAGTCAAAAGGACTTACCTGTTCCATTTACCAAAGATGTTCAGGTAATATGAATTGATTATTGTATTTTCTCTCTTTTTTTTTGCTGTCTAAAAACGAACTAACTAACAACCATCATGCCGTTTCCCAGTAGGGGAAGGCAGAGAGAATGGACCGCCATACAATTCTGTCTTGGCACACACTTCTTTTTTTTTTTTTTTATATTAACTCCACACAGGAGGCCCTGAAGAAAATCATTTCCCTCAGGGCCTATGTCATCTTTGGGGATGCTGTGTGGAGGGTCTTTTTGTGGAGAGGAAGGAGTGAACATGGGTCTTGAAGAGTCCCATGTTGTAGGAGGGAGGAAACACAGAGGCCGGCAGTTCGTTCCACAGCCGAGCTGTTGAACTTAAGAACGAATCGTAGAAGCGACCCGTTCTCATGTGACAAATGTCAACTGTGTACAAATGTTGGGCGCGCGTTTGGCGTGTATCCCGACTACGCACCGGTGCCGAAGGGATCAATGACGCTAGTTCCTCAGAGCATCTTCCATTGTAATACCGATAGAACAAGGACAGCATACCTACCTGACGCCTGTGCTCTAAAGATTGCAGTCCGTTTGTTAAGATTGGGGAATCTATCAAACGGACCGCCCGTTTTTGCACAGAGTCAAGGGTTTTTTTCAGGTGTTTAGGGGCTCCGGACCAGAGATGGCTGCCAAATTCGACAGTAGGGCGCACTTGCGATTTGTATAGGGTCAGCAGTTGTGTACTATTAAAGTATCTGCGGGCCCTGTACAGTACGCCCAGCTTCTGAGAGGCCAGCTTTACTCTGGCTTCGATGGAGCCCCCATACCTGAGCTGGTCACTTATAGTTACACCAAGCATATCAATGGAAGGCCTGTTCGGAAGATTGCTTCCGTTGAAGGAGACTAGATTATCATTTAGATCCCTTTTAGACGTAATCAGACAGGATTGGGTCTTTGAAACATTAAATTCGACGAAATGAAATCTTGAAATCTTGAAATCTTGAAATCATGAAATCTTCACCAATCTTAACATCATATCAATTAAACAACTATATTCTAAAACTATACTCATTTACATTCATAAGTAAAAAACCCAAGAAATAACAACAAACACGTACAATAGAAACACTAGATCTCATGGTCAAAAACTTATCCAACAAATACATAACTACTAATACAACTTTTGGGCAAAAAAGCTTCTTATATCATAGTATTAAACTCTACAATAAAATACCACTCTCACTCAAAAACCTCAACATTATAACATTTAAATCTCAAATAAAAAGCTGGATACTTAATATAGGGAGATCTGAAATAGAAAATATACTGATATCAAACACAGACTAAAACTGAATCTACTAAACTGAACTATACAAAAAAACACTATCTTACTTATTTTAAAATTATTTAAAAAAAAAAATAAAAATTATACTACATGATATATGTTTATAATTAAATTCATGTGTTACTTTGTTGTAATATTAATTTCTTATAATTAAATTATAATATGTAAATGAAATCCTCAGCACGGGAGATCCCAGTGAAGATATCATTATCTCTATATGTTACTAAGAAAAGAATACAATAAATCATTATTATTATTATTATTTACATTCATAACCACTTGAGTGAAGGGTTTTCGGTTTTCGATTTAATTAATATCATTCCTCTAAATATTAATATGGAAACATATATGAACTGCGGTTTAAAGCCAATGATTCTGCCAAACTGTTTATCCCATATTTTTAGGTCTATGCACATTCTATTTGGCACATTATGGCAAGCGATCGCTCAAGACATTTTTGCAAATTTGCCATAATATGCCAAAAATCGTTCTAGTGGAATAAATTGGTGGATACAAACTCTTCCGTTATTCTAACATGGCCCGACTCAAGTATTTTTAATTCACTTGATCATTCCATGTCTTCCCATAGCTTCCCCGGCTTCTACCATTCACTTTCGTATCGTATATTCTCCATTTCCTCTTTTCTATCTGTTGTGTAAGTAGAGAATATAATAAAAAAAAAACTAACTAACCATTATGCCGTTTCGGCGCAGGGGTAGGCAGAGAGGACGGACCGCTAAACAACTCGGTCTTGGCACACACTTCTTGCCTCATTCACATTCATACATCGTCTCATACATACACTTCTATTATTCTGACTCTCGACATGGCCCGACTCGAGTATCTAATTCACTTGATAGTGCCATGTCTTCCTCGGGCATCCCCGACTTCTGCTACGTTTCGCATTTGCATCATATGTTTTCCTTACACTCCTTTCTTCGCTCATTCGCTCTACATGCCCAAGCCATCTATGCGTCCCTTTCTTAATCTTATTCATCAGCCTTGCACTCTGCGGATCTCCACATTTCTCACACGATAATACATGGTTTTACCACACATACGCCTCAGGGACCTCATTTCAACAGCATTCAATCTACTTTCATCCTTTCTCTGCTAGTTCCATGCCTCACTTCCATACATCAGGGTAGGTAGCAGCACTCCATTGTGGACTGCTAACTTCACTTCTATGGACAATTTTTCATTAGCGCCAACTGTGTTCAGTCCTCCATTAGTGGAGGCTCCAAGTATTCCTCATTCACAGCTATATTGCACACTGTTTTCGTACTCTCTCTTTCAAACACCATTACTTTAGACTTACTTACATTCATCATCAACTCATTTTTCATACATACCTCGTTCATCCTAGATACGAGAGACTGTAAATCTTCAATATGGTTAGCAATCAGCACCGCATCATCAACATACAACAGGCAACAAAATTTCAGATTACTTAAATTCGCGCCCAATCCTATCTCTTGCAATCCTTGCATACAATTATCCATGTATAGATTGAATAACCACGGTGACATTACGCAGCCTTGTTTAACACCTTTTGTGATATCAAACCACCCCGAGAATATAATCACCGCAGTAAAACGAAGACGGACTTTCGAACATTTCATGATTTTTGGAATTTGATAACCCAGAGGAGGAATAATTAACCATGCAGACAATTTTAAATAACATAGAGTGGTCCTATTGTGAATGACCTATTTTTAAATACATCTATTTGACTTTCACTTTTGTTTTCGGTAATGAATGAATGCATATTTTGAAAGCGGGAATTAACCCACTTCCCGACATTCGATCAAGCTAAAACTCGACAGATAGGCTCGTTGTCGTTGATAATGCATTCTATCTAACTTTTTGTGGCAATCATGTACACACACGCGGACATACATGCATTTCTCTGAAATCGGATGAAATTACAGCAGTTAATATACAAAATAAATGTCGGTCCTACATGGTCAGCATTTAGCGAAGTTGGTACAGTTGTCGACTGCATATTCTGGGTAGGAAGGTTCAATCGTCAGTCAAATCAAATTTTATTTATTTATTTTTTTAATTATTTAAAGATTTTTGAAAACTTTTGAAGGTTTTATCACCGGGTGTGAATTTTTTTTTAGATTTTCAATCAATTCGTATTTAACACTAATTTTTTTCCAGGAATTTGTCAAGTGCCTCTTCTTGAACGGTCAGACGGAGCTACAGAGCCGCCACCACGACGCATCGGAACGGGAGGACCGTGAGACCAACTATGCAACGGTCAACAAATTCAAGGTCAACGTCATGGCCAACTCGGCTTGTGTCGACCTGCTCGTGTGGGCCATCGGCGACGAAACTGGTGAGAACTAGAACTACTCTGCTTTTGAAATGTAACAGTAACGTTGTAAATGGGGCATGAAAAAGAATGAAAGGTTGCAACTGAGCTATAGCAGTAATTATGGGCATAGTTCTGATGTCTCTATTATAACCTCTCACGTTTTCTTGTAAACGATAAAGATAAATGATAGGCTGCAACGGAGATCTCAGCAGCAAGAATGCATTCTTTAGGCTGCCAGGGAGTTAAGACATTTAGAATTTCTGCCGATATGTAACATACTTCTTTTCTTTAAAAAATGTATGATCTTTTTGAATATAATTTCTATTCAGATGCCGAGATAAAAATTAATTATACAAAATTCGCTCAACAGAAAAAAATCGCTAAGTATGCTCCAAAAATTATGAAAAAACACTTCTGTTTCTGATATTTAACATGTTGTAGGTATGAAAAAATTCACAGAGATTCTTTAAATGCTACATAACTCAGATGTAATGTATGATTTAATAAGTCGTGCCTACCGACTCTTACGCCTATTCATTATACTCTTTTTTTATATTAGCGTGTTTATTAGTCTTATTTACATATCTTCCTTTCAAACAATCTTCAGCAATCTTCTTCTTCTTCTTTTTGAACACTTATAACGGAACCTTAACGAGAGGGTTCAATTCCGGTTCCAGTAAAGAATCGGTCCAAATTAATACTTATTTCCAATCTTTGCTACAAAGTTAGCTATTCCGTGTACGATGGATTTTTCAATCTTCGATTCCTCGTTTGGTGATATTTATTCATGATTAAACCTGAAACCTTTTACAACTGGTTAAAATTTATTTATTTAGCTACCATAAGCACTCAGCCCATAGGCTCCCATTTTTCAATTTATTTCTTTCCCAGTGCGCCAATCCCTTTGGTAAAGTTTACCAAAGTTATCACTGGGTTCTTGACAATGTCTCCCAGTTTCACAACATACTCAATTGCTGCCATAGACGAATGTGTGTTACTTTGGTAAAGTTATTATTGGGATTTTGACGATGTCTCCCAGTTTCACAACATGGTATTCAACTCAATTGCTGCCATAGACGAATGGGTGTTACTTTGGTAAATTTTATGAAAGTTGTTATTGGGTTTTTGACGATGTCTCCCAGTTTCACAACATGGTATTCAACTCAATTGCTGCCATAGACGAATGGGTGTTATTTTGGTAAAGTTTAGCAAAGTATTATTGGGTTTTTGACGATGTCTCCCACTTTCACAACATGGTATTCAATTCAATTGCTGCCATAGACGAATGGGTGTTACTTTGGTAAAGTTTAGCAAAGTATTATTGGGTTTTCGACGATGTCTCCCAGTTTCACAACATGGTATTCAACCCAATTGCTGCCATAGACTAATGGGTGTTTTTTTGGTAAAGGTTCCTACTCCAATTGCTGCTAAATACGCCCAAGTTATTAAAGTAACACTTCATTTCAACAACTATTTACGCCAGGGGAGGTGCATGCACAAAATAGGTTATTAGGCTTGTAGTTTCGGTTATTTAAATCATTTGTGTGTATTTCGATTGAAGTGGGAAGCTTTTGGAAAAGGTCACTTGATACTAGCAAAATCCAATATGGCGGTACAAGATATTTTGATGATGGAAATTATGGAAAAAATGGAACTTTAACTTCAAAAATTTATATCCGTTGAGCGCCAATATGTATCCAATTTGAAATCGGACAATAATATTTTCTGTTTGTGGGATTCTTTCCTTTGGCCAAACTACAAAGGTTAAGTCGCGGAAGCTCGGCATTTCAATGGTTAATGCATCTTTTACCATCTCCCCCGACGTCAATAGTAGTTTCATGTTGTAATTAAGTTGAAACGAAGTGTTATTTAAATAATTTAGTTTATTTATTTATTTATTCATTTTCGGGAAATCGACAGTTTACATTTAATCAGTTTGTACATAAGTATTATATACATAGTAAAAAAAAAACAAATTATGGATTTCCTCCTTGTGACTTTAACTGAGACAGAATAAAATGGAATAAGTTATTTAAATTTGTGAGAAAGGAATATGAATTAAAAAATTTATACAAAGCAAAGATTATATAAAACGAAAAATTTACAAAACAATAGCCATGGAGAGGCGTTGTAGATATAAATCAAATCATAATAAACAATAGAGAATTCACAAACCATCAGAGAAATATTATTTTATGGACCTCTTGTATTTGGTAAGTTCGCAACTGAAAATATCAACCTTGGATACGCTATCGTAATTATTGCATAGTCTTTTCAGGCAAGAATTCTGCTTAGAGTTCGTTTTGCTTTGATCAACTTTGAACAGGGCACAAGAGCGTGTCGAACGCGCAGGTACATTGAATGGAATCTTGTTTAGCATCTCTGGGCATTGAATATTATTGTTAACTACTTTATACAGGAATAGAGCATCCTTATGATGATGCCTCCTTAGTGCAAATTAAGAAGTAACTTTACGGTTACTTCATCCTCTTCTCATTTCCATTAAAAGCTATTGATGTGTTCAACTCCCGAAAGCTCCCACTAGTTGATTCTATTTCCGTAACAACTTATGTTTTTAGAAATAGTGTAACCAAATAATGTATATAATCTACCATGAGTAGTTTCCTCAGAAAATTGATGATTTTTCTATTGTGTGTATATGGATATGGCGGCACTCTGTATTTTTTTATGTGCAAAACTTTAGCCTCTTTTGTTTAATTGGATTCATCTCGTGTTGTATATTTCCATGTAGGTATTATATATTTTATCTTATTTTCCAGTTGAAGATGAGTATGACGTATTAGACTTGGCCCAAGTCCTTATGTATGAAATAGGTGAAAATGTTCTGTCAGTTAGTGTGGCCCTTGTTGCAAGCATAAAAAAATAATAACCCATAGATAAAAGTGCCAATTAGACAGGCTATAAAATTATATGTTTTTCAGCCATGGTTTTTTTTTTAGTCCAGTACCTGCTCGCATAACTAAAAATAATTGTTCATCGTCCCTTTGCTATAAATAAAAATGTTTGATTTTTTTTAAATTTCGGCCTTCCTTGTCCTTAGCCAATTTGATGTCATTTTTGATTTTAAATCCTTGCTTGCTGGTTTTGCTTCCCGTTTGACAGCTCCGATCAAAGCATTTGTTTTTTTTTTTCGAAAATATTTTTTTTGTTGTGTTTTGTTTTTGTTCTTTTATTTGAATATTGTTTTTAGGTGCTGACTCTTTGTGTGGCCGCTTGAATGAAAAACTGACTTCAACACACAATCATAAACTTGTACTGGCCCATATGCCATTACTGATGGTTTGTTTAGAGGTTTGTACATATTTTTATTGATTAAAGTTATAAAATACACTTATCGTCATCTACTTACACGACTAAATTTGGAATTAACTCATTACAATACATTGCACATAAGCAATATAACGCATTACCTAGTATTCTAAAACTTTCGGCAACTAACAAAAAAACATTGGCAAAAGCTCTTAAAAGCTATTTCCTCAGCAGTTTTATTAATGACAGAGACATTCTTTCTTTGGAACTCCAAAATATCTTCTGCATTTAATTACTTTAATGTATCTATGTTGTCTTGTCTTTAATATAATGTTGTCTTTCCCGAAATGAGTTTTGTAAACTCACTGGGAAATACATTATAACTTATTATTTTGTAATAAATACAAAATATTTTACTGTCTGAGCGTCCTGTTTTAACTCAACCATTTGTCATTTTAAAATAAATGAAATTTTTTTTTGTTATATCCGGTTCAGGTTTCGAGATGGTGGCCATTTTAACCTGTCATGCGCCGCAGTAACCGATTGGTACAGTAAAAAAAATCAATTCAAAAACATTAAGTTATTATGAAATTAGAATCAGTTGGCGCATAGCGAAAATTTTGCATCGTCATACAACGGGTTAATGGTTCAGTAAAGATTCTTTTTTCAAATGAGAAATCCTCTCATTTATTAACTAAGTTGGTTAAGTTAAGTACCTACTTTTAAATGTTATAATTTAATGAAAATTTATGTTTTTGATTTAAAATAGGAGAAAATTGGAAGCATTCTTTTTTGGACGCGAGGTCTACGATTCACAGAACTACTAGTATTCTTTGTTTTGCAAATTTAAATGGGAGAATTTTTGTGTGATGGCACTTTTTAGAAATGTTTCATCATTTTCCGATGACAGGGCCTGGGCAAGCTGGCGGTGAAGTTCCCCAACATTGCGGGCACATCCATCAACTGCCTGCGCGAGTTCCTGGTGAAGCCGTCGCCTATCCTGGCTAAGCTGCACAAGCTGGCCGCCGACCGGGTCGTCAAGGAGAAGGTCAAAGTCACACGTTAGTAACAACACTATTCGTATTGTGGTCGGCTTTGTGGTAACGGCAGTAGTTACATTAATTTAACGAGTTCAACAAACAGAACACTGATAAAACAGAACATTGAAAAATGGAGAAAAAAATAAACAACACATAACTTTCTTCTTTTTCCATTCTTCGTGGTCCTGCGCTGCATTTATGGATGTGATATTTGATCACTTCCAGCATTTGTGATTTTCTTTTGTTTCTCCTAACCTAGCCTAATCTATTCTAACCTAACCTAACCTAACCTAACCTATCTTAAACTCACCAAACCCAATGTCTACTCCATTTATTCCCTGGCGGGATTGATGAGGTCCACAGGACGACGCCTGAGGTCCTAGGCTGGTTCACAGGCCTAGATGTCCCCCTCTGACCCTCCCACCATACGAAAGAAGAATAAGAAGACCTAACCTAATCTATTCTTTTATCATGTTCTGTTTTATTCGGTAACCCATTTAATGATATTAATAATTAAGGTTGGGGTGTTCCAAATAATGCCACTTTTGATGACCGTCCAATCGGGGATCAGCGCTATTTTTAACGTTTGACATTGAAATGGCTGTTTAACGTTGATTCTTGGTCCGTTTCAGCTTTTCTTCAAACAAGTCGAGCATAACTTGTCTGCCGATCATAATTTGTTAAAAAGCTACAATGTACCGACGCATTTAACGGGGACCGTTCAAAAGTCTATAATTCAAAATGGTGCCGATTGTTGATTTGACTGTCATTAAATGTGATGAAAGTTTGAAACAAACCAACCTTAATGATGTTTGGGAATTGGTAAATAGCTAAAAATGCTAAAAACAGTTTATATACACGGTGTCCGGAAACTCGTAGTACAAGCGGGAAACTGGAGAATCTACACCACATGGGGAACCCAAATAAACATAAAGTTTTTTGATTTGAGCATTTTCACAAAAAAAAAAAAAA
Source organism: Hesperophylax magnus (assembly GCA_026573805.1). NCBI lineage: Eukaryota > Metazoa > Arthropoda > Insecta > Trichoptera > Limnephilidae > Hesperophylax > Hesperophylax magnus. Next base: position 6,831,693 of record JAIUSX010000018.1, read on the forward strand.
AACCAAAAAAATATATTTTTCGGCTATTTTAGGGTTAAAGTGTTTTCTGGTGTTTAGGGTTGAACAACAGATGTTTTAACCCTGCAGAGCAGAAATATTTTATGATTACACCGGCTTAAATGAAGGTTGATTTCAAAATAATGCTTCAAATCCGAGTTTCTTCATTTGTTTAACTTTCAAATAGTTTTAATTAGTTGGGTACTTTGATCTTCAGTAATAATTTATAAGAATTTGTTTAAAAAAAAAAAAAAAAAATGAACTTCTAACTCGATTTACTCGATAACGAAAGCTCAAATCAAAAAAAAATATATTACAAAATCGACTCCAAATGTGATGTAGATTCACCAGTTTCCCGCTTGTACTACGAGTTTCCGGACACCCTGTATATACAGTGAAACCCTCTTATAAGGTTTTTCAGGGGATCAAAACAAAAACTACGTGGTAATCTTATAAAGGTTTTACTGTATTTGCTAGTTGAGTTGAGTGTTGTAAATGTTATTTTATTATATTGTGTATATTAAAACAATGATTATTATTCTGTATTATAATTCAGAGAGTTCTTGAGATATTTTTTTGGGTGGCCGGATAACTCACCAAAATGTCAATTCAATACACCTTTAAAAATTGATATAAAGTCATGAAATGTGATGAAACCAAAACTAGATTGAATAGGTGACGTAAGTTAAGTTTATATGTTAGTTTTTTTTCATCGCTTTTAATGACTTTATATCACTTTTTAAAGGTGTGTTGAATTGTCAATGTGCTGTATTATCATGGGACCTTTTTTTATCGCTTTTAATGACTTTATATCACTTTTTAAAGGTATGTTGAATTATCATTGTGCTGAATTATCACAGAACCTTTATGTCAAATTATGAACACTACGGCAAAAGAAAACACAAAAAAAAAAATTTTTTTTGCACTTTTTATTTGCTTCTTGTGCCAATGAGTCTTGGTAAGAAAGTGCTAATCAGAATCGAGATGTGGCTTGAAATAGCTTTAGCTATGGTCGGTGGCCGGATCTAAATTCTTATCAACCTTAGTCTTTCCTTAATTTGGGTGGATGGGTTGGATGCTGAGGTCTCAATGGCTTCTAGAAATAATGTAAACAAGATTCTTATAAGGTAAAATGTGATTTACCGATCAATTTGCCTGAGTGACAGATTAGGCTAGATACTCAATGGATACAGCACTTTTCTGATATGTGGAATAATTTGAATTTTTGAATAATTAATAATCATTGTTTTAATTTATTTGTTAATAACACCCCTGCGTTAAAAAGCTGTTAATACAAACAATTAAAATTTATCCTAATATGTACATGTTAAAATAATTTAAAAAAAACGGCTTCATTTTTCAAAAGAGAATGTCAGGCATTATTCAAGATAATTATTTATAAATACATATATGGTGTCCGGAAACCGGTGGTGAATCTACAAACGACTCCAAATAGTCGATTGTAACGTTCAACTCGCCTGTTTCCAAACATCTTTATCGTTGATTATCTTAAGTGGCCCTGCCCACTTTCATAGGCACTTTCATTTATTATAAATGCATATAATTTTTTTTACAAAATATTAAAACATTATCCGATGTTTTATATATTTTTAAACAAACATGTGTAATATGTTAAAAATAAAGTGTTATCTTGACTTTAATGCCACCGTGTCTTGGTGTCGCAAATATTTTTCACTCTGTGGACACTTTTTATAACTATTCATTTACTGAGGCAGGCTTAATCCAGTAGTTTGGCTTCTTTAAATCGGTTGATTGCTCAGTCACCACCTTTCCGTTGGAAAGAGCGTAGTTTTGCATTTGAGCAGTGTTGAGCCAAAATTTCGGCTCAACTGTTAATCAGTAGGATTGGGAACAACGGCCGTTAGTGTTAAAAATGCCTAAATCAGCAAAAGTTTATTTATCATGTTATACTTCGAAGACTATTCTACATATTATATGAATACACTGAAAAGTAACATTCCCAACAAATGTGGCTTGAAGGGTTTTACCAAAACACAGTCGATGTCTTTTAAAATGCGTCGAAGCTATAAACAAGTTTCCGGACACCGTGTATATTAATTATATGGAATCTATCGGTATAAAAAAATAATTTAAATTATTTACTGCGACTTCGCCAAGCTTTTTTTTTGCTCATATATCCACTTCCCAATGCTACGTTAGTCGGTAACAAAGCATTTCTCTAACGATGTATTATATTAATATATTGTATTCGCAAGCATTAATATTTCCTACAACCAAGACAAGAAAGAGGTGATGGAAATGTAACTCTTTTGCTAAATTTTCAATCTGCATTTTGCTTTTGCTAAAAAGATACAGTATTTTCAAAGGTAATTTTTCAAAATCTAGTGATGCAGCTGTTACAATATTCATAAATCTTTAAAGTGTTCATAATGGACAATCATTATTTATACAATTTTAATTATAATCTCATGACTATGACTAATCTCGCGAATATTGATTGAATAATTTATTGTAATCTCAAGATTATTGATTGTATAATTTATTGTAATCTCATGATTATGTATTGAATAATTATTGCATATAATTGTAATCTCACGATTATTGATTGAATAGTTTATTCTAATCTCATGATTATTGGTTAAATAATCGCACATAATTGTATTCTTCTGATTATACTCGTTTATTAATTATTGTGATCGGTTTCTTATAATTATTGATTATATATTAACTTGAATTTACAATTGAATTAATGTAATCTTACAATAAATTATTGATTTTTTATAGTCATAGTCATGCGTTTATTAATTGAATTATTGTAATAATAATAATTGTAATTGCACAGCTAATGGATAACTATTCTAATGTGTAACCATTTTACAATAATTATTGATTGAATAGTTGTAATTAAAATCATACAGTACAATTGAATTGTGTAATGTAACATTATTGATTTAATAATTTTTGTAATTGTTGCATCGCTAGTTTAACCCAGAAATTAACCAGAAATGAATATTGAAAAGTCTCCTGTTTCATTATGGATGTAGAAATTATTAAGGCTTTTATCGCTGTCTGTCCGCTATCGTTTCTGCATTGCACCGCTACTATCTGCACCTGTGGCACTGTAAAGTCCTATCAATTGGAAAATACTAAATAATTGCTAAAATAATCCCTAAAAATTAAAATAATGTATATTTAAAATAATTGGTTTTGGGAGTGGAATTTAAAATTTGTAATAAATATTTTGTGATGGATTACTAGTATCGCTTCTTTTAACAGCTTCATAGTGGAGTTCTGATACCAATCCTGATGTATGGCAGTGAGGAATGCAATTGTCAGACCAATAATTAATGAGATTCCTGAGGCATTTGTGTGGTTAGAACATGAATGAGCGAATTATGAATGAGAAGATATACGCGCTTTCAAAATCTCCAGTCGAAAAGGGTCAGGTATCAAATTATACATATCTATTGTTTGTACCAAACAACTACTTTCAGGGGTGGCACCACGATCTGCTGTGCATTCAACGTGGTAGAACAGATGTGTTGGCTCAGCACAGCATCGCACAGGGTGTGGTGCTACTAAGTTACATCTCTCTCGATGTCTTCAACATAAACCTTAAAGGTTTCAAGAGACATACAAAAGTATCTTAATTCATGTCATGTTTGGTTAACTTTTATCTTGGAATAACACATTTGTGTATTTTTATTACTGTTGATGTGTATAGAACATGGACAGTCTGTTATACACATTGAAAAAAATCTGAATAGAATGAAATGCCTGAAAGATTGAAATGTGATTTGAATGCATATAGTGGATGCATAATGAAAGAGTGTTGTATAAAATATGTCATTTTGTGCAGGTTGATAGAAAGGGTCTGGGACATCCTAGGAAGGTATGTTGTGCAGGTTGATATAAAGGGTCTGTTACATCCTAGGAAGGAATGTTGTGCAGGTTGACAGAAAGGGTCTGGGACATCCTAGGAAGGAATGTAGTGCAGGTTGATAGAAAGGGTCTGGGACATCCTAGGAAGGCATGTTGCGCAGATTGATAGAAAGAATCTGGGACATCCTAGGAAGGTATGTTGTGCAGGTTGATAGAAAGGGTCTGTTACATCCTAGGAAGGCATGTTGTGCAGGTTGATAGAAAGGGTCTGGGACATCCTAGGAAGGCATGTTGTACCCCTGCAAGAAAAGTATCACAATTCAAAAAAGTAAATTCTGAAAATTAATTCTGATATTAATTTTGAAGCAAATATAACAAAAGTACAGTCAAACAATATTTAATTAAATCTTTCACATTTTTTTAATGTAGAGTAAGAACTTAATAATAAATATTATTTAATATATAAATTTAGTTTATAAATTTATTTTCCAAATATTTCTGGATTTCACCCTTCAAGTTATTAAAAATTATGGAAAGGAGAAAGGTGACTTTATACATTGATTTTATTCCAATGGGAAAATTTCATAATTATGTGAAAGATTGGTTTCGAGTTCAGATTTCGAAGAGATGAGATGTTGAACGATTTATTTTATATAACAGTTTTTTATTCAATGACTGTTTTTTTTTTTTACTTGATTCCGATATCAGTTTCATTTAAAGACTTAAAAAAATGTCACAATGGGTCGGTTTTTTTTTACTCACGTCCGGTAATAGTTTCACTTACGAAGATCCGAAAACACTATCACAATACAAAATGTCACCCTTCTCTTGAGTCACTTCAGATTTAAATACCGTAGTGCAAAAGTGTCATTTCCGCAATTTAGCGATGAGTAGACCAATTAGAGAGAGAGAAAGATTTTTATTGAAGATTGATTAAGAAATTTTGAATATTTAAGAAATGGTACTTAACACTATTCTTTTCCTGACAAATTAAGAAATGGTACTTAAAACTATTCTTTTCCTGACAAATTAAGAAATGGTACTTAAAACTATTCTTTTCCTGACAAATTAAGAAATTACACTTACTACTATTGTTTTAGTGACAAATTACTCTTTTTTATATCACACTTATTGAGAGAAAATCACATGGGTTGCTCTGAAATTGTAATTATGTAAGACACCACTTTAAACTGTTTGTGTGCTGGGCCTTTTTTCATAATATGTACTAAAATTGCGTGTAAAACACGGTAAAAATTATTCCAATCCTACGTATTCTTGTTGAACGTATTTTTGCTGTGAAATCACGGCTCGCAATTCACTGTTTTTGTAATTGAAATAAGCGATTTAAAAAAAAATAACGCACACCATATGCCCTACCTCGCACGCCGAACTCTCAACACGCACTAAAGAAGTGAAAATCGTCGAAATATCGACGATACGCATTCAAACGGTTAAAGATATGTAAATACTTTCCACCCGTAGCCCTTTAAAATCCATTCCGACTTCTTCATCTTCTTTATGAGCTTTCTGGCATCCAATTTTGGACACACAACTTCTTTAACCTTTTCCGGCATGATGGCATCACCTACGTATTTTATTTTGAGTTGTGACACTTTTCTTGTGGGGGTGCGATGTCATGATCAAGTGAATCAAATAGTTTAGTCGAGTCATGTCAATAACGGAAGAGTGAGTGTGAATGTGAATAAAACAAGGAAAAGATGCAAGGACAAAGTTTATGACAAGAACTCTGCCTACCCCTGTAATGATATGGTGTGCTGGTTATGTAGTTAAATAATAAGTTGGGCTAAGGTTTTCATAGCTGTATTTTTATTTATGTAAATTTGATTGAAATTGTGTTTTTTTTGTTAACATTCTCTTCGTATGGTGGAGATTAATATTGTCAAAAACTTTGGCAAACGATTGAAAGAAAAAAGAATTGGATGAAAAGATTAATACATTTTTATTATTAACACATAATTGTTTAAAACAATAATTGGTCTGGTTTATTTTAAAATTTGAAGGTTATGGGTTTTTAATTCTATCTCTTTCCACTAACTTTTCTTGATCTGTTTAATGCTTTAAAATTTTTTGACAATTGATATGATTTACAATGTATCCATGAATGATAGGAGATGTTCAAGTGTTATGCAATAATCGTTGTAAACAGCCATCAATTTTCACTGACTAAATAAGAATCGGCCGAATCTTTTACTGACAAATTAAGATATGACAATATTATCTGTTCCTGACAAATTAAGAAGAGGCACTTAAATGTATTGTTTTTCCTCACAAATTAAGAAATAGCACTTAACACTATTCTTTTCCTGACAAATTAAGAAATGGCACTTAACACTATTCTTTTCCTGACAAATTAAGAAATGGTACTTAATACTATTCTTTTCCTGACAAATTAAGAAATGACACTTACTACTATTTTTTAAGTGACGAATTACAGTGTTTTATCTCTTTTTTATATCACACTTATTGACAGAAAATCACATGGGTTACTCTAAAATTGTAAGTATGTAAGACACTACTTTCAAAGATATGTAAATGCTTCCCACCGTAGCCCTTTAAAATCCGTTCTGACTTCTTCATCTTCTTTATGAGCGTTCTGGCATCCAATTTTGGAAAGACAACTTCTTTAACCTCTTTCCGCATGATGGCATCACTCGTTGCCAGCAAATTTTAACTCCTACTTTTTACTCTTCGTCGAACAGAGACCATAAAATTTTCATTAGATATCCAAGAGTGCCCCTTTTTACATAATTTATATTAAATTTAACAAGAATGAACACAGTACCTACATCTGATTTTGACGAATGACGTCCACCCAAAACTCTAAAATAAGTTAACCATTGCTTTTATTTACCAAACAAGAAAGCCACCCGATTGTATTTCCAATGGCTTGCTAGCCAAGCTATGTTCTTAAAATACCATTCTAATTATATAAAGTGAAAATATTCTCGTGAAAACTACGATTATTGCAAAACTCTTTTATCTCCCGTCGAGATTAACATGGGAAGATTGACCGAGCTTTGATCTCCAGTGCAAGGGCGCGAGCTGACGGACGTGGGTAACGATTTAGGGACCGTAGACAACAACATTGCGTCTTCTCGTTGTTCAGCATTCGAGAAGCTGCGCGATGCCGCCATCGAGAATCTCTGCATCGCGCTGGAGGCCGCGCAGTCGCTGGACCCGCTGCCTGTGGTGGAGCTCGTCTCCTCCGTCAGTAATAGGCTCTTCACGGCCGAAAGCAGCGACATGTAAGTCTACATTTTAAATTAGTATATTTAATAAATTGTTTCTTTAGTTTCGTCCATTCCAAACCAGCAAATCTACCAGTTAAAGAGGCAAAATAAAGTGTTTGAAAAATGTAAATTGAGGCAGTCAGTGCAGAAGTGGTGTAACTCACAAAAATGTCGAGCTTAGATAAGATGCAGAGTGGAAGATACTCTCAGTATTGCCTTGGTATAAGACCACCATTATGAATTGAAATGTCGCTTGTATTGACTTTGGTTGTGTTTGGTGAGCCGATCTTAATAGCCAGGTACTTCCCTACCTTCCTCTTCCCCATCTCATTCCCCTCCCCCACTAACTTCAGCCTCACAACATACCCAAATTGAAGATGCCATAGTCTCACTGGCTCCAGACTGTTGGGACTCTTGTGTGGTATTAAAATTGCGTTTAAAGTTTTAGGTTTTGTAGGGTAAATTATAGGGAAATGATAATAATGTTTACCTTTCCCTACATTTATGTGAGACTGGTATCATTATAATCCAGACGCCTCGCGCGGCAATTAATTCATTCTCTCTCCAGAGCTTTCAGCCGCCGGTTTAGCCCTAAATCCCCTCTAACGTACGCGCTCTGCTTTTTGTTCATAAAATCATTGTAACGTGAGTTTGTTAAAATAAAACTAAATTTAGAATATTTGAATTCTGATTTTACACACCGAGAGTAACCATGCAACCTTGGATTCTTCAGATTTGAGAACCACAGAATCATCCAGCCAACAATCCACTTAAATTTGAAATAGTTCACACACCTACAAAGTTTTTTTATAAAATAATTCAATTGGCGCCATCTACAGGGTTTTCCAATAAGAGGTGTTATTTTGAATAGCCCGCTATTTCGGTAGATGTTACTTTTGAAGCTGTCATTTTTTGACATTTGACAAGTAGAAACTACGGCATTAATAAAAATGGAACGATACACGCTTCAACAACGCATTGAAATTATTAAAATTCACTTGAGTGAATCAAACGCAAATCATCTTGAGTGATGAGGCCCATTTCCACCTCGGTGGCTTCGTCAACAAGCAAAATTGTCGCATCTGGGGCTCGGAAAACCCAAGAGTTATTGTTGAAAAGCCTCTCTATCCTCATCGTGTGACTGTTTGGTGCGGTTTATGGTCCGGCGGAGTCATTGGACCTTACTTTTTCGAAAATGAGGCTGGAGCAACAGTTACCGTGAATGGATTGCGCTATCGAGAGATGATTAATGATTTTTTATGGCCGGAATTGGATGGTATTGATCTGGACAACGTTTACTTTCAACAAGACGGCGCTACGTGCCACACAAGCAACGAAACCATTGATCTTTTACGATTGAATATCAAAATAACACCTCTTATTGGAAAACCCTCTATGAAAGATCAGATTATGAGCTCTTTTAAGCATACCCTTAATATTGTTTCAGGAGCGCTATGCTTTCCAAAATCTTGTCATTTCAAGTGCATTATTTTTATGTTAATATTATATGACTTATTAAATAGCTGTACTTAATTTTATACCCACAATGTTTCAGCTCCTCAAGTCTCATTAGCACCAACATAGTCATAATGCTGGGACATGTGGCCGTGGCTCTTAAGGACATCCCCAAGGCAACAGACACCATCCTGCTCTTTTTCCAACAGAGGCAAGTTTAATTAAATTATGCTTTACATTCAATTCTGTTTTTAAATAGATCTATTTGAATTTAAATTTTGTTTTTGGGAATGAATGAATGCAAATCATGGAAGCGGAAATTAACCCACTTCCCGACATCCAATCAAGCTGAAACTCGGCAGATAGATTCGTTGTCTGTGACGATGCATTCTATTAACTTTTGGTGGCAATCACGTACACACAAGCAGAAATACACGCATTTCTCTGAAAGAGATAAAATAACAGCAGTTAATATGTATATTAGATATATTTCGGTCCTACCCGATCGGCATTTGGTGAGGTAGGTAGAGTTGTTATCTCCAGTTCCAGTTCAGGGTAGGGAGGTACAATCCTCCGTCAAAGCAAAAAAAAACCAATTAAGTTTTAAAAGACATTTTTAAATAGATGTATTATAGTACAAAAAAATTATGGGTTGATTTTTTAATGCAAGACACACTCAGTAAAATAATTTATTATATGCCTTAGTGATCAGTGGTGGTCGCCCCCTGTGGTCATCTGGACATTGACCCGCAAATATTAATATTAATAATATTAGATGACAATAAATCATAAAAACCTTAGGTACAGTCAATTCTGTTTTTGCAGTTTTTTTTTCAATAACACTATCAACAAAGCTTAGTGGAAATATCCATTCTTATTAGGATCCTAGATTTTTCCCACCCCCATACATACATTGCATAATAATAGTGTGGGAATCAAAGTAGTGCATTCCAGTTATATACATAATCACTGCCCACCTTACTCGCATAATATTAACATACATAAACTTATTGTAAAATATGCGCAAAGTTCCAGCTGTGACAAAAGCAAAAACTAAGAATGCCAAATGTCGTCAGATTGTTCAATGTTTACCCTGTAGGAGCCGGCAAGAATATTCAATAAAGGAAAATACATTTTTGTTAAGGCCAACAATACCATACTTAATTATGTGACATTTTGATTTTCACAAAATATTAATATGTTTGCTTCGGCCCCCTATTAAGAGCTGAATCTTTTGTGTTAGACTGTTTGTTTAGCAGAAGAAAATTGAACTTTCATATGTATTTGGTAATAGGCTTGAAATATTCATAGATGAATTATTTGGCTTATGAAATCCAAACCAAATCGGCTACACTCAACAGCTTAGCCATTTTTAGCGATTTGAATATACTGTTTTCCATTCTGCCTTCCCTGATCCAAAACTCCGTGCATGCCACTGGTAAGAATAAACAGTAATATGTTTTATTTTTCACAACCTGAAGTGATTTTTATACACTACCATGGGATTAAGTGGCAACAAATAAAAGTAAGGATGGGTTTATTATCTAGAAGTAAAAAAATATTTAAGAATACTAGAATGTATTACCAAAAAAAAGACATAATAAAAAAGAAATTAATTAGCATCCTACTATATAATCTGTCTGGCAAAGGGCTTGCATAGGTAAAATGAAGGTGTGATACCAATTCGTTCTTGATGCGAAGTAGTAGATTCCGGTTCACAGCAACTCCCAGTGTATAATTTATCCAAAAATAATGTTGTAGTCCAATGCAAAACAGCCTCACGCTGCTGGTCTCCAAATGGGTCCCTCTTAACCAATCAGGATCGGCAGATGCCATCCGATTCCATCAATCCAATGGTCAATGCTCCATATGCAAAGCTGATGCTCACAAAAATTGGCGAATGTGTTCGTCGAACCTCAGCCAAGAGGAATGCCCGCTGCTCTGGGCTGGTGATCAAAGAATGGCGACTGCTTCCAATGCAAATCACAGATCCTTGCTCCCTCATGTTTTGCAACTCTCCAAGTCAGAATTCCAGGGCTGTCAATATGACCAAGAGCAAAATGACAATGTGTAGGTACTTAATGTTCCCACACACCAAGACCATAGATGCGATGTAAGTACAGTGATACAACACTTATCTCCCATTTTTCTACATAACATTTTTTATTTGTTTGTATAAACGCCCATTGGTCTTTTACATAGATACAAAATAAATGTATAAAAAACATAATAGTTATAATAATAACAAATACAATTAATGATTATTGCATATCTGCATGTATGTTTGCTTTTTGAAGGAAGCAATGTTATTAAAATTAAGGTAGGCAGAGCAGGTTTCATTCTTCACGCGACGCAATCTCTGTGAACAAGAATTGTAGATAAAATTAGTTCAAGAAGCAACTATTTAAAATGGAGCATGTAGTCTAGTGTTGTGTATGTTGGGAATACAAAACTATCAAAAGTAAAAACACAATTAAGAGTATTATAGTTGAAAGAATGCCAAGCTTTTATACAAAACATTATTCAATATTGTAGATTCTGCCGTGTTCCCGCTTTGGACACGCTCATAGTGGACCAGCTGGGCTGCATGATCATCTCGCAGTGCGACGGCACAGTGTACGACGAGATCATGAAGATGTTCACCGTCATCACCGTGGAGGCGGGGAGCGCTGCGTACGGAGTCAGCGGGGCCATCGATGACAGGAAGCAGTATAGGTAAACTTTGTTTTGATTTAAATATTACAATCAACAAATGAATTGATTCATAGTAATTCAAATATGACAGCATGAGACGAGGAGTTCAGTTGCTATACAATATTTTCAAGATGCATTTAGTTCATCAGGGGGAGTCAGGCTGTGTCTTGTACCTTTGCACTTAATTTGGGAGGTGGATATGGGTACCGTCACCCCGGGAAACATTTATTGGATAACTAACACCTCTGCCATAGGTCACCTCATAGAGTCCTGACGTGTGCGGCTAAGGAGGTTAAACAATCAGTTTCCTCACACAGCCGTCGGGAAAGGGTGGGTCCCCTCCAATGCCATAGGTCACCCCAATTTGGTGTCTTAGCAGGGGTGCCCAGGTTCATGGGGTGAGGATTGCCAGCTCGCGAGAGGCCGGTTGAGGGAGACCATTTGACCTCTCCAGCAGGACTCGCAGTGTGAGGAATGGATTAATACGTCTGTCACTCCTGGAGACACCGACCCCCAGATTCCTAACTGCCCCTCATACCTGTTTCCTTCTCAGAACTTCCTCTCCCTTATTTCCTTAAAAAGACCCTCCGTACCTGGTTGTGCGCAAATCTTTCGTTCGCGATTGTGCGGGGGGTTGCGGATGCGGATGCGATATAGACTAAGACAAACAAAAACGAATTGAATTGCCTTAGTGTTTTGCAAGAGGAAAATGAGTAGGAAAGGCCAAAGACTTACCCTGGTCTCGTTCTCCTTAAGCCGCTGGTCCTTTTCTCTTATCAGTTTGCATACAATTAACATTCGCTCACTTAACACAAAAGACGTTAAGTGAGCGAAAAAACGTTAAGTGAGCGAACGGTAAAACGTTTCACTGGACGATGTGTGCTCCAAAAAACAGTCACAGCCGAGTTGTTCGCGAATGACACGAAATGTTCGCGGGTAAAATGCAACGATAACACTGATAACAATACTCCTTGTCTTTGGCCCGGATCACGGAAAGGGGACAAGGGGCAAAGGGGGGTGAAGGGTACACATTTAAGGCTATTCAATTTTAAAACCTAACGCGCAACTAGTACCTCATCCCCAAAGATGACATGAGGGAAATTATTTTCCTCAGGGCTTCCTGTGTGGAGCTAATGTAAAAAACAACAGTATAGTCTTCAACTCCACTGGTACACTGGTGCTTTCCACTTATTATATCCAATATTTAAATCTTTTTAATTATTTATACTGCGTTTTTACCAGAAGATCTCACTTACTTGAGAACAATTCAGTTATAAAAACTCAGTTATTACACAAATAGGTACAACAATTACAAAAATCTACTAATACATAGGATTTGTTAATTTTCATACATCTAAATAAAGATTAAAATATAAAACAAATAAAAATAAATATACAATATTTTAATATTATATTTAAGCTCAGTCAAATGTCAAGTAGTACAACAAAACTAATATAATAATTATCTGGCTTGTTTGGATTTTTTACCATCAAGCATATTCAATCGTAAAAGATCAATGGTTTCGTTGCTTGTGTGGCACGTAGCGCCGTCTTGTTGAAAGTTGTCCAGATCAATACCATCCAATTCCGGCCATAAAAAATCATTAATCATCTCTCGATAGCGCAATCCATTCACCGTAACTGTTGCTCCAGCCTCATTTTCGAAAAAGTAAGGTCCAATGACTCCGCCGGACCATAAACCGCACCAAACAGTCACACGTTGAGGATATAGAGGCTTTTCAACAATAACTCTTTGGTTTTCCGAGCCCCAAATTTGACAATTTTGCTTGTTGACGAAGCCACCGAGGTGGAAATGGGCCTCATCACTCAAGATGATTTGCATTTGATTCACTCAAGTGAATTTTAATAATTTCAATGCGTTGTTGAAGCGTGTATCGTTCCATTTTTATTAATGGCTTAGTTTCTACTTGTCAAATGTCAAAAAATGACAGCTCCAAAAGTAACATCTACCGAAATAGCGGACTATTCAAAATAACATCTTATTGGAAAACCCTGTATTAAAAATATGACCATATTTTGTTCCAGGCACGTGGCTGGAGCGGTCATCAATGCCCTGGCCAACATCGCGGCCAATGTGCCCGGTGAGCAGGGCATGACGGAGCTGCTGGGCCGCTTGCTAGAGCTGTTTGTGCAGTTGGGCCTGGAGGGCAAGCGGGCCTCCGAGCGGACGCCCAACTCCACCAAAGCCTCCAGCAGCGCGGGTAACCTGGGTGTGCTCATCCCTGTCATTGCTGTAAGTTACTTCATCTCTAAGGCCCGGTTGTTTTGCAGAAATTAAAATGTAACATTGTCATCAAATGGCCACATTCAGTGCCATTTTGAAAGCCCCCCCCGTTAAATACTGATTCTTGGTGCGTTTTAGCTTTCTATCAAATTGTAATATGCTGAGAGCAACATGATAGTTGTCCTCTTCTGTTGATCACAATTTGTTCAAAAGCAGAAACGAACTTAGAGTCGACATTTAACAGGATCCGAATGGCCATTTGATGACTTTGTTACATTTGAATTTCTGCGAAACAACTGAGCCTAAGTCATCTACCAACGCCCCGATCAACACTATCACCGTCTCCCTTGATGTAAGTTAACGTACCGAGAACCGCGTCCTGTGGGAACCGGGTCGGAACCGGGTACCCGGCGGCATCACTAGTATTTTACTTGAAGTTGATCATAAAAAGTAAATTTTCAAATTCTGTGAAAGTTCTGTTTTTATTTAATTTCTCTGAAACAACCGGCATAATAATATCATAACTTCCGCAGAACTTTTTTCACAGAAGTTTGATGAATTGTTCAAATTCTATGAACCTAAGGACGGGTCACAGAATTTGAACAATTCATCAAATTTCAAAGGTGATTTTCAAGTTCTGTGAAAGTTCTATTCTAGTACTGTTATTATTGCAGTTTTGTGAAACAACTGGCCAATAATGATATATCAGAATATTAATAGAATCGTCACAGAACTTGAAAATCAACTTTGAAATTTGATGAATTGTTCGAATTCCATGAAATAACCCGTCCTAAGTGTGAATATCTACATAATAAAATAATTAAATGTTTATGTTGGCAGGTGCTGGTGAGGAGGCTGCCCCCCATCAGGAACCCCAAGCCTCGTCTACACAAACTGTTCAAGGACTTCTGGCTCTACTGTGTGGTGATGGGCTTCACTGCGGCTGAGTCAGGTATGGTACTAACCCCCACTATGCGTTGTTTTTTTTTCTTCTATGTTTCTGACTTTGAGTGTAAGGAAAACAAATATCAAAAAACAAAAAACCAACACAACCACAACAACAACCACCACTACAACGATCACCACAACTTCCACTTCAACAACACCATATTAATCATCTCAACAACCACCACAAAAACCACTACAACAACCACTACAGCAACCACCAAAAAAACCATCCCAACAACCACCACAACAACCACCACATCACCAACCAGAACAAATACTATAATAACCACTGTAACAAATACCGCACCAACCACCACAACAAACACCACAACAACCACCACAACAACCACCACATCACCAACCAGAACAAATACTATAATAACCACTGTAACAAATACCGCACCAACCACCACAACAAACACCACAACAACCACCACAACAACCACCACATCACCAACCAGAACAAATACTATAATAACCACTGTAACAAATACCGCACCAACCACCACAACAAACACCACAACAACCACCACAACAACCACCACATCACCAACCAGAACAAATACTATAATAACCACTGTAACAAATACCGCACCAACCACCACAACAAACACCACAACAACCACCACATCACCAACCAGAACAAATACTATAATAACCACTGTAACAAATACCGCACCAACCACCACAACAAACACCACAACAACCACCACAACAACCACCACATCACCAACCAGAACAAATACTATAATAACCACTGTAACAAATACCGCACCAACCACCACATATTCCCTGCTTTGTCTATAAGTATTAGTGAGGCTCACTCAGGTGGTTCAAGTTCATGTCTAAACCCAAGTCCAATAGAAGTTCCCTCCTATCATGGAGCTAGAACCATAAACGCCTGGAGATTCAACAAAGGAAATTTCCACTTATTATATGAATTGCTTTCTATGCTCATGGCAACCGGTCTGCCAAAGTTCAACAGACATAAATGCATTATGTACAAATTTTTACAATTCAATTTACAATATATTCGACAAGTGTATACCCATTTCCACACCTCGCACTACGGCACACAGAGTATATCCTAAATGGTACACCAATAGTATTATTTCAAATATTAAAATTAAACATATTTTTCATAAGCAATGGAAAAAAACTCGTCACAACTTGGACTATGCTAGTTTTTCAGCCTATCGCTCCATCGTAAAACGTGAAATCAGTAAAGCTTTTAAAAATCATTTAAATTCAATGGAAGAAAAATTGTCTATCGATCCCAAACAGTTTTGGAAGTACATTAAGGATCTAAAAAAATCCAACAACTCATTTAAGTCTATGATTCTTGACGGAGAAGAATTGACTACTGATGATAAAATCGCTAATAGTTTTGCGACCTTTTTTTCATCTGTTTATAAAAATGTCCAACCAACTCTCAATATTGACTCTACCCTTCACACTGTACAGATTGGGCCCTCATTCGACCTGGTCAGTATTTCAGAAAAAGATGTTAAGGAGGCACTCTCAAATTTAAAGAAACCTCACTCCATCGGTCCTGACAATATTCCAACATTTATACTAAAGGGTTGTTCCGACCTTTTATTACCACCATTATGAAATGAATAATAATGAAGCAATTGCTTTCCTAAACAAAGCTAAGGAGGAGATTAATAGCATCCACAATGCCATTACCGATCCTGTCTTAAAAATAACAAAAGACCAAATGGCAAAAATACTCAGTAAACTTTCTAATCTATCTGGAACTATGCAAGACCTAGGAGTAACTGTTGGAGTTCTTGAAGGAAAAGTTATGACATTCGAAAAAATCATTGAAAAGAAAGTATTACCACAGGAAACAACGCCAATTTGTGAGGTGCTCGCTGAGATAGAGGAACGCAAGACCCGCTCGAAGAACATAATTTTACTCAACATCCCCGAGTGTAATTCGAACTCAACTACAGTGAGCGTCTTGGAGGATGGAAAAAAGGTATTAGCAGCTATTAGTGAAATTAATAGCGAGTTCAATCTAGAAGATGTGAAAATTTACAGGCTCGGAAGTAAAATTCCAAACAAAACCAGGCCAATTAAATTAGAATTTGATGAAGTCAAACAGGCGAAACTAATACTCTTTAACAAAACTACTCTGTCCAATGGAATTATAATCAAACCTGACAGGACACTACAACAAAGAAATCACTTAACTGACCTCTGGAAGGAATTAGAAGAGAGGAAAGAAAAGGGCGAAGTCGATTTACGAATCAAACATTTCAACGGAATTCCCAAAATCATCAAAACCCAAGCAAAAAACTAAAAAACAAACAGAACAGATTTTCTAGACTTACAGGATATTATCAAAATGTACGGGGAATGCGTACAAAATTGCACCAACTTAAAATTAACTCCCCAATCTTCTCACACGATATTCTGTTTTTAACTGAAACATGGTTAAATGCTGATATCAGCTCGTCAGAATTAGGCCTACATCAATATACCACATATCGTTCTGATCGAAATTCTATTACGAGCAAAAAGTCTAACGGAGGAGGTGTGATGCTGTGCGTATCCAAGAATATATCATCTACTAAATTACCGGTAAAACACAAAAGTGTTGAACAAATTTTTGTATTGCTCAATATACCTAATGGAAAAATTATTATTGGCTGTGTCTATATCCCACCTGCATCGGATTTGCAAACGTATAAAAATCACAATGAGGACATAGAAGTACTCAAATTCAAATATCCTAAAGCAAAATTCATTATTGCTGGTGATTATAACCTTCCTAACTGGACCAGCCAAGATGACAACGGACCTGCTACAAACCAAGCCGATTTACAGTGTGCTAAATGTAGTGAAATTCGTGATATGTCTTTATTTTTGGGACTAACTCAATCAAACAAGATTTTCAACTTTAACAATCGAATGTTGGATTTAGTGTTTTCAAGTGATTCGAAAATAGTGGTTGAGCTATCCGACGAATTATTATTACCATTAGATCAACACCACCCACCGTTGGACATTATCATAACAAATAGGCCTTTAACATCTTCAAAAAAAACAAGTGTCCCATCGTATAACTTTTCCAAAGCTGAATACCATCATATTACGGAGTACCTTGCCCAAACAGATTGGTCCTTTTTAGATGAGGAAAATAATATAAATGATCAATTAGAATACTTTTACTCGATTTTAAATACCTCTATAGAACAATTTGTTCCCAAGGTTAGCTTTACATCATCTAATTATCCGAAATGGTTTACAAGGGAACTAACTAATTTAATTAATAAAAAAAAATGTATCCACAGAAAATATAAACATACCAGAAATTCTAACGATTATATAGCATTTACTAAACTACGAAAACAATGTAAAGAATTATCAATAAAGTGCTATAGTGACTATGTTAACGTAATTGAAAATGAGGTACATCATCACAATGTGAAAAAATTCTGGAATTTTACTAAATCTCAACGAAAAGACAACTGTGGATATCCTAATAGCATGTTCTTTAAAGAAAAATGTGCCGACAGTATTGAGGGTATAGTTAATCTTTTTGCTGACTCATTTAAAAGTGTCTACGACAAAGATATTCCCATCAAAGCAGTCTCCAGTACGTCAGTGGAAGAGTCATTAAACCTAAGTCAATGTTTCATAAAATTAGATTCCATAGAAAGAAGCATAAAAGCACTAGATAGTAATAAATCTGCTGGACCGGATGGTATTCCTCCCATATTTTTAATAACTTGCATTGATAGTTTGATATATCCCTTACATAAACTTTTTAACAAATCCTTAGCGTCTGGCTGTTTTCCGGCTCTGTGGAAAAAGAGTTATTTAACGCCCATTCATAAAAAAGGCGACAAAAGCGATATATCTAACTACAGACCTATTTGTATTATGTCTGCTTTACCCAAACTTTTCGAGTCATTAGTATTAGATACCATTGTAAAACCTATCAACAATATTATTGTTCCTAACCAACATGGCTTTATCAGAGGTCGATCTACCTTAAGTAATTTAACTATCTACAATAATTACATATCTGAATCGCTCAGTCTGAAACAACAAGTGGATTCTATATACACCGATTTCAGTAAAGCATTTGATAAGGTTCGACATCATATTCTTATATCCAAACTCCGACTGTTAGGCATCAAAGGTAGTTTATTGACATGGATTATTAGTTACCTCAGTAATAGAGTTCTTTGTGTCAGGATTAATTTTATAGAATCCTATGTATTCGAGGCCACAAGTGGTGTCCCGCAAGGGTCCCACCTTGGCCCAATATTATTCTTAATATTCATTAATGACATTGTAAACATATTTAAAGATGTACAAGTCCTACTTTTTGCAGATGATCTAAAATTGTTTAAAAGAATACGAAATATATATGATTGCCTAATTTTACAAGCTAATTTAGATAAATTTTTTAAATGGTGCGAACAAAATATGTTATTTTTGAACATTGAGAAATGTCAAGTAATACGATTTTCCAGAACTCATTCTCATATCTTACATGAATATAATTTAAATAATGTTAAATTAACACCAGTATCACAAATTCGTGACTTGGGAGTTATATTCGAATCAAACTTAACATTCACAGCGCATATAGATGATATAACTAATAAGGCTTTAAAGATTCTTGGCTTCCTTTGTAGAACCCTAACTGATTTTAAGTCCTTGGATTGCATGAAAACACTCTACATTTCACTAGTTAGAAGCCAAGTGGAATATAATTCACCTATTTGGTCTCCTTTCTATAAAGTACACTCTAACAAATTAGAACGGGTTCAACACAAATTTCTTAGGTACTTAAATTTCAAGCTTAAAATTCCAATAGAAAACATTAATTATGTAAATTTGATGAATGAACTTAATTTAATTACGCTGTCTGACAGAAGAACCATTTCAGACCTAATTTTATTATACAGAGTCATGAACAACCTTATTGACAGCCCTGCCATCGTTGCTGCTATTAAACTCTATGTACCGACAAGAAATACTAGACAAAATACAACATTCTTTTGCGACACATATAAAACCAACTATCAGTCAAACTCACTTACCAATAGGATGCATGATTTGGGCAACAAGTTTGGTGGTATTATAGATATATTCCATGATTCCCTTTATAATCTTAAATTCAAATTAAACCAACACTTTGTGGAATCATACAAATTATTGTAATAGATTTAACGATTAGATATGTTATTGTAATGTTTTATATTATATTTTGTTCTTTGTTATTGTTAAATATTATGTTGTTTAAAATGTTTCTTTACGCCATATTCTTCAAAAACTACTTGTATATTTTTTTAAAAATTCTTCACTTTTATAACTCTTAGTATAAATTCAAACTCGATAACTTATGTAAAACTTATTTATAATCTATGTAAAAGCCCCTATGGGCGTATAACAACAATAAATAAATAAATAAATCTCTTCAATGTATGCCTAAAAAACGGGATTCTCCCAGACATCTGGAGATTAACTAAAATAACCCCTATCTACAAGAAGGGTGACAAACGCGATATCCGGAATTATCGACCAGTTGCCGTTCTATGTTCCATCATGAAAATATTCGAGAAAATTCTACATAAATATATACTTAATCACGTTAATCCAATTCTTGATGACCGTCAATATGGTTTTAGACCCCAGATGTCAGTAACATCAAACCTCTTATGCATCTCAGATTTCTTATCACAAACTCTCGACAATCGGGGACAGGTGGATGTTGCTTATTTCGACCTGGAAAAAGCATTCGACAAGGTTGACATCGACATTCTTCTAAATAAGCTAGTTTCATTTGGTTTTTCCAAAAGACTTCTCTGTTTTTTTGCTTCATATTTTCGAAATCGTAGACAGTTTGTTTATTATAAGGGTTCCAGTTCATCGGAATTCATAGTTTTTTCTGGAGTTCCTCAGGGGTCTATCCTTGGACCACTTCTGTTTCTGATTTTTATCAACGATATTGGTTCAGTCATCACACATTCGCTGTATTTACTATTTGCAGATGACTTCAAACTATATCGCTCAATAAAAAACCATCTTGACTGTATTCTCCTTCAACGTGACATTGACTGCGTCTCAAACTGGGCCAAAATAAATGGCTTGAACTTCAGTACACCCAAGTGCAATATCGTCTCGTATACAAGATCAAAGAAACCGCATGTATTTGAATATACAATCAACGAAATTATTCTCCAACACCTAAACCAAATCAAAGATCTAGGAGTTATTTACGACAGCAAACTAACTTTTCACCAACACATCGATGATTTAATAAGCAGAGGATACAGGCTTTTCGGCTTCGTAATTAGAAACTCATATCCGTTTCGTAACACAAAAACACTGACGTTATTATATAACACACTAGTCCTAAGTGTACTTGAATCAAATTCGATCATCTGGGCTCCACATGAATTAACATACACTTTACGCATTGAAAGAGTCCATAAAAATTTTTTAAGGTTTTTATTCTCGCGGCTCTATGGACGTTACCCTTGGCTTTACCCATCGATTTATATATTAGGCATGACCAATTACCACTCCCTAGAGACACGTAGAGGTATTGCTTTGCTTAAATATTTTTTCCAACTAATAAACGGTCACTTTTCTAATAATGAGATACTGGCCCAATTAAATTTTTTTGTACCAGAGTCTCACTCTCGAGGACGTCATCACAATCTTCTATATAGTAGAGCAAGCCGCACTAATTTATTAATGAACTCACCTGTGGGGAGAGCTACGTGCTTTTTGAATGCGGTAGATAAAAAAATAGATTTATTTTTTGTGTCCTATAGCGCATTTGCAAGATTTTTGGCATTGCATATACACTGCATAAATGGTACAATTATAACGTCTTAGGCTTTATTACCTGTAATTGTTATAAATAAATGTACAAATTATATATAAATAAATAAATAAATAAATAAACAAACACCACAACAACCACCACAACAACCACCACATCACCAACCAGAACAAATACTATAATAACCACTGTAACAAATAAAGCACCAACCACCACAACAAACACCACAACAACCACCACAACAACCACCACATCACCAACCAGAACAAATACTATAATAACCACTGTAACAAATACCGCACCAACCACCACAAAAAACACCACAACAACCACCACAACAAACACCATAACAACCACCACGACATACTAAGAAACAACCACCGCCTTTTTTTTCTTGAATGATGAAAACCAGAAAGATTGGAAACAATGAGTGAAATTAATAATTTTTTAAAAACTATGCATTTTTGATGCCATTATATTATTAACCTTCCAGCGGGCGCGCTGTCGTAAAATTTACGACAGACGCGCCTTATCGCTTTCCCCACTCTTTCCACTTAGTTGTAAGCATCGAGCTTCGAGCTATGCTAGAGTCAAATCAAATGTCAAACATTTACCGCAAGATATAAATGTTTTTCTCAAAGTGAGTTACGGTAGGGCAATTGAACCGATGACATAAGAAGAAAACATAAGCTTTCCAAAACTCGGTGTTTGTCGGTTATGTGCACTGGATAAGAAAAGATCCTCAGCATCAATGAAGTGTTGCCGTTGCCAGTCCTTTACATGCAAGAACCATTCTTCAGTTGAGGTGGTTTGTAACAATTGTAAGGATGGGAATATTGATTCTGACTAAATAGGTCGATAACAAATTTTGTTTTGAAATATTAAAATGTTTAGAGTGTTGCTTCGTTTTTTTTAAGAAAGTCAAATTTTTTTTTTTAAGTACTGCCTATTATCATTCTTCATATCCTTAAAAAAATTCCCTAACATTTGTATAAAGAAAACACCACTTACATGGAGAAAACTTGATGACGTAAAATTTACGACAAGCGCCCGCTCAAGGGAAATTTCTCAAAGCGCCCGCTGGAAGGTTAATGCTGAAAATCTTATTAATTGCATTATATAATGTAAGTTTTAATTATAATTTACGTTTTCATCGAGCTTGATGCTTTTAGTTTAAAATACATGCCATGGGCTTTGGTTAACCTTTAGGAGAGTATGGCCGTACTATGTACGTCTTTAGAAAAATATGATTATGGACGTACACCGTACGGCGGTATCTGTAGGAATCCTCCTAATAATAGTATGAATTATTAATAATATATAAAATATTTCTTTTATTATTTGGAATAACTTAGTGAGTAAATCCTCAAATTGTAATATTTAATTATTGAAGACAATATTAGCGTTTCCTAAACGAAAATCTGAAAAGATACGGTCACATCTAGGACTCAAACCCAGGACACTTGCCTTGCCGTGCCCTGGCAATATTGTCTTCAATAATTAAATTTTTTTTTTTATTATTTGCCAAATTACTAGAAAAAAAAACAAAAATCTCCAATACATATTCATAACTATGATCACAAGAGCAACATAGCCGAAGATGATCCAATCTCAAGTCTTCCAAGCTTACGTGACTGGTATCAGTGCAGTTCTGATGAGTTGTTCAAGTCTGCAGCATATAGGGTTAAGATTTTATTTTGATTTTAAGAAAGATAAACATTCCCAGGTTACGAATAACCTGACAATATTTGAATTCCTCCCACAATCATTTTAAGTGACAATTTTTGCTTGTGCAATGAAGGAAGATTTGACTAGCAGAGGATTGAACCTGCAACCGCAATCCGATGCATTTTTGCATTCAAGCACTAATCAGTTCCGATGATAGCCAATCTTGGACACGAGAGGGCACCATAAGAAATCTGCAAATTATTATAAAGCCTATTTTTCACCAATTTCCTCTCACTTTCATTATGTTACATGATTTTAACCTCTCCGCGAGTACGGACGGAATGGTTCGTTCGAACAAAAAAGCCCCAAATAATATGGACTCACCAGGGCGGCGCGGCGTCTGCAGCTAACATTCAAACAAATATAACGGTTTGTGTTACAAAACGCACGATTACTTAATCAGTTTTCATAATAAAAGATTATTATTAGTTAATTTGTGATATTAAAGTCACACAAATTGTTACGAAAGTCTCGAAGACTTGAGTTGGAACAACCTAACTCGGCTGGTCGCGGGAGACTGGCTTCTCCGACCTGTTTACAAAATGTCAGCAACGTTTGCCTGTGCAGGAACCTCCGTGCAGATGTATGGCGATAGTCGCAAAGATGCTTGATTCGTCGAGTATCAGATACTTGTAAAAAGTCGCTCGCCGAGAGGTTAAATTATAAAATTATTGCAAAATTCTAAAACATTGTTTTCTTTTTACCGGTGTTATTTTTCTACACTTCCGTTTAAACACGGCGACAACATTTTGATAGTCATCTTTGAACAGGCGTTAGAAAACGTGAGTAAAACTAGCAAAAGGTGCTATGTGGTCCCCGTCCTACACACTTTTTATATAGTCCATGAAACTATGAATACTTGTCCTATTCATAGATCTTCTGGATTAATCTGTTTCTTTTCACAAATCCTAGAATGCAAAGATGTGTTACTAATGGTGGAGTTGGCACGTTACTATAATCGTTGAAAACAACGCCGAAACATTTGTATAGCTGCATGTCCCTTAGTTCATAGTTTCGATGGGCATACTCGAGATATCCACTTTGAAATCTTTCGTCAATTGAGAATTGAAACATTTTGAAATATTAAATATTTCATTGTCGGCAAAATTCACCAATCAAAGTTTTGAGATATCTTAATTTGAATGCTTTTTTTCCATTACATTAAATTTATTACCATATTTTAACCCCAAGGCTAATTTGTTCGTTTTTGGGAATAGCTCATATGATCTCATAGAAATCATTATGTCTCCCTTACTGGCATAGTGAGAAATATAAACTAAATGGTGTTAAAAAGAGGAAACACCACGCTTTATATTCAAATCCAGAAATTAACCATAGAAGAATTAAAATTTAAACCTCAATGAAACCAAACGTTCCAACCGAAATTTGAGAAAAACTTATGAAACTTTGTGAATTTTTTATGAATTATTTTCATATGAAACAACAAAAAAGTGACTATAATATTGATAATAAGTAATAAGTGTCAATAATTGTAGTTCAGTAGGAACGTAAGGTGTGCTATTTAAAAAAACATATTTTTATTTTCAAACGTATTTCATCACCTTTCAAAAACAGTTTTTAATTTTTGGATATATTCACAAATATTTGTATTTTATTACTAAACGGAAATATTCTGACCTTCTGACGGAATGTGCCAGAGGCCAAAGGATTACATTTTTAAACATATTTTAGCTTTTCAAATTTGCAGTTTATTAGAATAAATTCATGGAAATGTTTGCAAAGAATTATTTGAATTCCTCCATAAGCTGGAAAATGTTGTTTGTGCAATGATGAAGGACTTAGTTAGGCAGAGGATTGAACCTGTGACACCATGGCGGGAACCCGACACATTTGTTCACACGGCTACTAACCGGCTGAAAGTTATATGTTTAGTTTTTTATTTGTTCTATGAAAAATGTTAAATGTTATTTAGACAAGGACAGAATTACCAGTTCAAAATTAAAAATTATTTCAAAACTTTATGAAATGTTTCTTTTTCAATATTGTTTCGATTATGCCCATTACTAGTTCGTAGCGTAATAGTCAATAATTACAACCATTTTTATGTAATCCATAATATTGTATTTACTACTAACTTAAGAATGATATTGATTAATAAATTACCCCTTAATTTATCCCAATCATATAACAAATTACATATGTACTTGTATGGTTCGACTATTATTAACATTTTTCTTCTAGGGTCCTTTAGGAAGGAGTTCTCTAGGGGTGATGGTGTTATGACTTTTCTTTTAGTTTTCAGAAACAAAAAGTTCTTCCATCATATTTGTTAATTTTATACCAAAAAGTTTGAAATTCCAAATTTTCCTTTGGATGTGACCAAACTGTAAATAGTAACCTCCAGTGCACAATTTCTCTCTTTAGACGTGATCTTTGTCTTTAGTTGTGAATAGATATTTTATTAAACATTGTCTAGATTTATTAATTTATTTATTGCATCTCACTATACATAAAACACTTTTTTTTTCACATAAAAATCAACCTCACTAGGACTAAGCCTGTATCGAGGTTAAAAATTTACATTTGAGTGAAGCAAACATAACAGTAATCACAAACATAAAGTAATTCTGCATACAAACACAAAATATATCAAAATTAAAGAAAAAATAAGTATCAGATGTGTTACCAGATGGGTAATTTGACAGTATATTGTAACAATATTTGAACCAAAACTAATCATTATTTAAAAGAAGAAGCAAAGTAGATAATAAAGACAGATAGGGTGACATTCAGTTTTTAGCAAAAGGGACTTATATAAAATCTTATAATGGAAAAATGCTAATTTAAAAGAATGTTTTTTAATTTTTTACTAAATTGCTAAAAGTTTGCATTTCTTCCACATAGTTTTTCATTTGGATTTATCATCTACGTGGGTTCTTTGATATGTACATTTCAAAAATACCAAAAATACAACACCCCAAGTGTTGCATGCTCCTGTAAAGTAATAAATTTTTAGATTATGTTATATGGCTCTGTTGCCCGTTTATAAATCTAAGGCACTAACCTAACCTCTGATATTCCAGGTCTATGGCCGGCAGAATGGTACGCGGGCGTGAAAGAAATCGCCGTCAAGTCCCCGTACCTCGTGTCGCAGACCCCGTCGCGTTCGGAGATGCGCGAGCTTCAGTACACGTCGGCGGTGCGCAACGACTCGGTGTCGCCCCCCGAACTGCAGGAGCTGAAGACGCAGATCCTCAACCTACTGGAACACCCTCCAGACGTTGTGGCCTACCTAAGCAAGCTAAGCTTTGCACAGTGCACATACTTGTTGAGCGTCTATTGGCTGGAGACTTTGAGGTTAGAATTTAAGCGATTTATTCACTGGCTAATGAAATTGATTTATTCACCTGCTAATGAAATTGATTTATTCACCTGCTAATGAAATTGATTTTTGTTCATAAAACTTCTAATTATTCTTAAATTATCGAAGGAAGCAAACACTTTGTGGCTTGACATTATTACACAAATGAAAGAATATCTTTGTTTTAAACCACTTTATTACATTTATATACGTTGACCGGTTTCGGTTGAACTCAACCTTCATCAGGACAGTACAAATATAAACTGATAGTTTATATTTGTATCATTCACTTCATCAGGACAGTACAAATATAAACTGATAGTTTATATTTGTACTGTCCTGATGAAGGTTGAGTTCAACCGAAACCGGTCGACGTATATAAATGTAATAAAGTGGTTTAAAACAAAGATATTCTTTCATTTGTCTAATTATTCTTCTAAGCTAGGTACTTGTAGTGGGTAGTCAGATGTTCCTGCTTCAAGTAGCCTATCAATTGGTACAAAGTGCTACTTCAAGTAACTTGTCAGCTAGGACAAACTGCTGCTTTAGTAGCTTGTCAATTGATTAAAAATGCTACTTCAAGTAGCTTGTCAGCTAGTGCAAAATGCTGCTTCAAGTAACTTGTCAGCTAGTACCAATTGCTGCTTTAAATAGTTTGTCAATTAGTAGAAAATGCTACTTCAAGTAGCCTGTCAGCCAATACAAAATGTTGCTTCAAGTAGCTTGTCAATTGGTACAAAATGCTATTTCAAGCAACTTGTCAATTGGTGAAGTGCAAAATTATCTAAATAATATGAGATTACCAAAATTATACTTACACTACATAATAATGAGTTGTTAATTATTGTATCTTGTTTATAGAGTTTCAAACTCTCCAGAACCAAGTCTCCAGCCCATACTGGAATATCTGAGTGATTCTGCCCTGCAGAAGGATAAGTTGGGAATGTGGCAATGTGTTTGCAGGTAAGTTATTATTTCTTTTAAATTGCTATAAAGACAATATATGTATTCTGACCTCATCTTCCAATAACTGGGTGACAAAATTCATTATGAAGGCATCTTTGTTTATTTCCAGTGTCGGAGACAGGGTGTTCCAAAAGTTCCTGGACGTGATGTCCAACAAGCCCAAGGACGAGGCTCGCGAGCGAGAGCTGGAGTCGCATGCGCAGCTTCTGCTTGTGAGCTTCAATCACATCCACAAGCAGATCCGCCGGGTGGCCGACAAGTACCTGGCGGGCCTGGTGGACAGGTTCCCCCATCTCCTGTGGAACTGCAGGGTGAGCATTCATTTAGCAAACACACATACTTGGGTACTAAGTTCTTGGACACGATGTTCAACATTCAACATGCCTATTACTATGTCTAAAATTCAAAATACTTGGGTACTAAGTTTCTGAGCGTGGTGTACAATATTCAACATAGGTCCTCTGGTGCTAAGTTCGTAGACATGATGTTCAACATTCTAATTAATGTACTACTTAGTGCCTTGGTTGATTTTCAACATTCAAAATACAATTTATATTATGGTACATAGTACCTGGTCATAATGTTCAACATTCACCAAAAATATTATTATGGCACTTAGTTCCTAGACACGATGTCTAACATTCAACAAACATTCTCTGGTACAAAATTCCTGGACATGATAACATTCAAAATATCGACGCCGAAAAGGCAAAAGGATGTAAGCGACAATTTAGTAAAAAATGAGTTAATCATACAGTTTTGATTAGAATTTTTGTCTGATCAAAACTGTATATTTAACTCATTTTTTACCAAATTTTTACTTACGCCCTTTTGCCTTTCCGTCGTTGATTTATTTTATTATTGTTATTAGTTCCTGTTCATGATGTCTAACATTTAGCATATATAATATTATGGTACTTAGTTCCTAGATGTGCTGACCAACATTCTAACATTCAAATTACTATTTATAACCCTGGTAAGAAGCTTACTTAATTTCAGTTAATCATGTTTGTGAATTGCAACAGCATTTTTATTTGATGACATTTTAACATTTGCCTTTTCTTTATAGGTTCTCTGGGCGATGCTGGACATCCTCCAAGTACTATCATTCAGTCTGCAGTTGGACGCAAACCAGGAGACGCCCATGCTGAGGGTTCCCTCCACAGACCTCACCCTGCAGCTTCAGGATACCTTGGATGCTAGAGAGGTTGAAAATATCCAACTACCGATATAACCAACCACTTTATGTAGCTTGTCTTATCAAGTCATCGTCTTACATAACTATGTATCATTGAAGACAATATTATTCACTCTCAAACGAAAAATGTGATGTGGAAAAACTCTGTGTAAAGGCCGGGCAATGCCGGGGATTTCAGCCAGTACAATATATTCTGTGTAGAGACCAGGCAATGCCGGGGATTTCAGCTAGTACAATATATTCTGTGTAGAGATCAGGCAATGCCGGGGATTTCAGCTAGTACAATATATTCTGTGTAGAGACCAGGCAATGCCGGGGATTTCAGCTAGTGTAATATATCCTGTGTAAAGACCAGGCAATGCCGGGGATTTCAGCTAGTACAATATATTTTGTGTAAAGGCCGGGCAATGCCGGGGATTTCAGCCAGTACAATATATTCTCTGTAAAGGCCTGGCAATGCCGGGGCTTTCAGCTAGTACAATATACTCTGTGTAGGGACCGGGCAATGCCGGGGATTTCAGCCAGTACAATATATTTTTTTACTTATAATTTTTTTCTGCGGAATTTGATGAATCTTTTTCTTCTTTCAGAGCATTGTGAAAGATTTTGCCGACCGTTGTCAGGGCATCGTGCAGGAAGCCATGAAGTGGGCACCACAATCAACCCGCTCTCACCTTCAGGAGTATCTCAACCAGGTAAGCCATAGACTACAAAAAGAACCTCTCTGGTTTGTAGTTTTTATCTATGATTTTTCTTGTCGCTTTAAACATTGAGACTGAAAACAAACAGTATAATTAGAAACCTAACCTAACCAAATGTTAAAGATAGTTAACGCATTTTTACTGTGAACAGTTGAAAGGGGTAAATCCTCACATATAAAATCACCCCCCATCAATATAAAATTGGTCCGAATAACCACTGACAGCCTTACTAAAAAATGTGGTGTAAATATAAGTATAAGTCAGAACAGTGAAAAACTTGACTTATTACCATGGCGT
The DNA here is from genome assembly GCA_026573805.1 of Hesperophylax magnus. Taxonomy (NCBI): domain Eukaryota; kingdom Metazoa; phylum Arthropoda; class Insecta; order Trichoptera; family Limnephilidae; genus Hesperophylax; species Hesperophylax magnus. The sequence continues at coordinate 6,861,176 of JAIUSX010000018.1, forward strand.
TTATTTGATTAAAACGGTCTTAACCGGGCTCTAGGTCGGCTTTACCACACCAACGTTGTACGAAGACGGTGAGTGTGAAAATTAATGATTTTATTGGTTTAATTCACGATGATTCAAAAGTCTCAGAAATTAAGCCATCAAGCACAACAATCGTGATCTCGTACGTGATGGTGAGCTATATTTGAACAAATGTTGAAATGGGTTGAGAACCAGCTGTTAACAGGGATCATTCAAATGTCAATCACATGCATCTAGGGTTTAAGGATTCCAATCAATAGATATTTATAGTAAATTGGTTAAAAATAATTTTTCCAAGTACCATTGAAAAAGCATTTCATAAAAATTTTATAAAATTTACCGTTTCTTCTCTAAAATCAGGTACCGAACTCAACCCTGTGGCACCACGCAGGGCTGGCCCTAGCTACGGATTCCCTCCTTCAGGCCGCAGGGCTCAACCAGCTGAGCGCCCCCCTGTCTGTGACAGCTCTGGACAAGCGGCCACGCTGTGTCAAGAGTGACAGCTCTAGGTTCGTCAGCATTCTGAGTGTTAGGAGTCGATATGCCGGAGAGGTGAGTTACCGTCTTGTTTATATTTAACGTGTCATGTTATACACGGTGTCCGGAAACTCGTGCAATGTGTACATGTTATACACGTTGTCTGGAAACTTGTGCAATGTGTCATGTTATACACGGTGTCCGGAAACTCGTGCAATGTGTACATGTTATACACGGTGTCTGGAAACTTGTGCAATGTGTCATGTTATACACGGTGTCCGGAAACTCGTGCAATGTGTCATGTCACACACGGTGCCCGGAAACTCGTACAATATGTCATGTCATACACGGTGTCCGGAAACTCGTGCAATGTGTCATGTTATACTCGGTGTCCAGAAACTCATGCAATGTGTCATGCTATACACGGTATCCGGAAAATTGGGCAATGTGTCATGTTGTACACTGTGTCCGGAATTTTTTCGGTCAAATTGGTCTTTAGGGGGTTTTAAGCTTAGACCTGGCTCCAAAAGTGTTAACTTTGAGAGCTGAAAAAAATTGCTGGAAGAAAAAAAATTGAAATGCTCAGATTGAAAAAGAAAGAAGTTTTTTTTGGGTTCTTTATGTGATGTAGATTCACCAGTTTCCCATTTATACTGAATGCTTTAGAAATGAGATTCCTGAGGCATATGTGGTAAAACCGTGTGTGATGAAACAAGGCGTGTGTACCAAGAAAAGGGATGTGTGATGGACTATTATATCTACCTACACCCCTGTGGAGAAAATGGTTAGTTAGTTAATTTAATTAAAAATAAGTTGCATTGTATTCCAGGTGGCAGGTATGATAGACGATACTCCTGAGGGGGAGCGGGGCCGTGTAGCGGAGCGTGTAGCTGGCGACGTGTGGGCCGCGTGCCGGCGTGGGGGGGGCGAGGCCGCCCATCGGAGGGCCCTGTGGCGTGCCACCGCTCTGCTCATCACCACGCCTGGCCTCCACAGGCATCTTCTGCATGCTGTGGGTAGGTACCTGGCTTAAGTTTATTGTGCTGGCTTGTGTATGATTACGTGACATTATATTGTTTACAATATTTTTTTATCTATGGTTACATATTTTATCCTGATCTAAAGATAAATTGCCTATTATTACCTATGTGAATTTGAAAAAAAAACGTCACATTATATTAATCACATTCGAAACTATGACCATTTTTGTAGCGGGTAGGTGGCGACAGAGACGTACATGGGTAACAAAGGGAGAAGGAAATAGATTTGACCCGGCAATATTGTCGCAACATTTGTAGCCTCGCGAACTTACTGTCAAGACTGGGCAATACATCGACAAGAATAAAGAAAACACAAATAATAGTGTAAAATCTATTTTCATTAAAAATGTGAAAGAATGATTGTAATAAAAAATATGTCAACTGTGTCGATTGGCGCAATCTTAAATACGACAATATGCAAATAGGTCAACTGTGTCAATTGGCGTAATCTTACATATGACAATATGGAAATAGGTCAACTGTGTCAATTGGCGCAATCTTAAATACGACAATATGCAAATAGGTCAACTGTGTCAATTGGCGTAATCTTACATATGACAATATGGAAATAGGTCAACTGTGTCAATTGGCGCAATCTTACATACGACAATATGTAAATAGGTCAACTGTGTCAATTGGCGCAATCTTACATACGACAATATGGAAATAGGTCAACTGTGTCAATTGGCGCAATCTTACATACGACAATTTGGAAATCTTGATGGAATTACCTTAACGGCAAGAAATTGCCATAAAAATTTGCTTGTTTATCAGAGTCTACTGATTTTTTTTGAAGAAGGAACAGTTAGATTTTTGACCTCTAATGTACCGATCTGCATCCAACATTCTCTATGGTTTATTATTTTTTTAGCTTGGTCCCAAGTAGAGCAGTTTACAGAAGACGCTATGAATACCACACTGGACTGTTGGCAATGGCTGATCACCGGCAGACCTGATTTAGAATTAAGGCAAGTATTATTAGAACCCCATTTATTCGATCTGCAATAATTCAATCCCCGATAGTTCAAACCCTGATAGTTTGAAATCCTAATAGTTTGAAACCTTGTAATTTGAATTCATTAATTATAAATCCAATACATCATTCAAACCCCCATTATTTGAAATGAATGAAGGGTAAATGGCGCTAATAAAAAATTGTCCAAAGAAGCGAAGCTAGCAGTCTGCAATGGAGTGCTGGTACCTACCCTGATGTATGGCAGTGAGGCATGGAACTGGCAGAGAAAGGATGAAAGTAGACTGAATGCTGTAGAAATGAGATCCCTGAGGCGCGTGTGTGGTAAAACCATGTGGAGAAAGAAATGAGGAGATCCGCAAAGAATGCAAGGCTGATATAAGCACAATGAGTAAGATTAAGAATGGTACGCTTAGATGGTTTGGGCATGTAGCTGAAGTCGGGGACACCTGAGGAAGACAAGTGAATCAGATACTCGAGTCGGGCTATGTCGAGAGTCAGAATAATAGAAAAGTATGTATGAGATGATGTATGAATGAGGCAAGGAGTGTGTTCGAAGACTGAGTTGTTTGGCGGTCCATCCTCTCTGCCTGCCCCTGCCGAAAAACGGCGTGGTGGTTAGTTAGTTATTATTGCACTAGCGCAGACCGGTGATAAATCAGGGATTTTATAATTCCAATTTCTAAAAATACAATAAAAATAATATTCTGTTAAAATATTATACTATGGTTACGTACATACTTTATCACCTGTCTGAATTATTCTTCACACAAGCAGTTAATTTTGATAATGTCGCTTAAATTTGAAGCAAATTTGAGTTCATAATAATTTCACACAGAAATAACGCACATCACAGAAAGTCGAAATTAATATGTGTGTTGTTTATTATTTACTGTGGTTGATTTTTAGGAAACACTGATAACCGTTTCATAAGACTTTGACATTAGACTCCTTTAAGAGATAGACCACAGGTGGTAATATAATTATATCAGACACATAATAATAGCGAAGTGACAATGTGTTTGATAATTAATTGTGTAATTTCATTTCAGATTCCTCCACGAAATGTTTGCAGCCTGGCAGTACACTGTTGACAAGAAGATGGGATTGTTTTCCATTCAAACTGAAGAGACAAGTCCTTTGGCAGCCTACGAAGGTTACTCCTCAATCTTTATACATGTCCTTAAATTCATCCTACATCATTTTTACTCGAAATATAGCCTTCTCCAAAATAGCTGTGTCTCACCTTGACAGGAAGAGGGCACAAATACCTGGGAAGCTAGGAGATACCAGGAACCAGGAGTCATTGCCAAACACCCGATGACAGCCCTGTAAACTTCATTTTCAAACCTTCAAACCAAAGCAAAAACGCTTCTAAGCCATTCAAAAACTACTTTTAGTCAAATGCAAAACTGCCTCTCTTCCTCTTTTGGTGAGGTTCAAAAGCGTCGCTCTCGAAATGCACCAATCACGAGCCAGGAAACATATAATTACTTTGCAAATCCAATATGTTTGCCTTGCTGGTTGAAGTGCACTCTAACCGCCACTCTAACAAATGTTCAGGTTCAAAACCGCCACTAAGCTGAGTTAAACTGCAAAACCTCCACTATTCAAAATACATTTGTTTTTAGAGCAGAAACAAATCTAAAAATTATTGATTTGAAAATGCGAATCTAAAAAAACATGTACATATTTTTAAAGTGCTGAACATTTTGCTTTGGTGGATAGTGGCAATTTTGCTTTTATACCTCTCATATGCTGTTAGTTGCATATTTGAATATTGTCGCCACAGACTTTTGGTTCACTCATCCACCACCAGAGGTGCTGCTCTCGCCTCTTTCTAAGTCCTATAAGTAGAGAACTACTCCAGCTGTTAATGTCTCGGTTGGTGAGGAAGGAATGCACTGGACCTACTCGTCGTAGGAGGAGTGTATTTCAATGGCCGGATTCGAATTGAAAACAAACATAATCTTACTAATTATTTTTATTTAATAAGCGTGCTGACTGAATATATTTGATTACAAACATTCAGCATTTTATTTATCGCTAACAACACATACAGACTTTCTTTGCAAATATTTTATCAGGTTTTTTTTTATTTTTATATAATTATATTGTTATTGTTTAATTGCTTTTAATAAATTTTAGGCTGCGATCTAGAACCTCTGCCTCCCTTCGTGGCCCCCCACGGGGTGTGGGTGGGCTTCCTCTGTCAACTGGCCGACACGGCTAAATACAGCAGTCAGGAAAAGGTCGACATGCTGGCAACACTCATTCATAGGTATTTTTCTTTTCTCATCTTATATTATTCATAAACTGGTCATTCATAAATGGCACTAATTTAATTGTTTTAGGAAAAACCACTTTTTTGCAAGTTATACTTTAAAATATTAAGGCGTACGCTGTCTAGATTGCATTTAGTTCGGGTTGAATCTTGCGATCATACATAAAGATAGTTGCCAATAAATAATGTGCGGTGAAAAAATGAAGACATTGTTGGTAGTTCTTATTCGAAGTATGATTCAGTTAAAAGTGACCGAAGGAGATAGGGTCCCATTAGCTCAGTTGGTAGAGTGCCCCGGCAAGGCAAGGGTCCTGGGTTCGAGTCCTAGATGTGACCGTATCCTTTTCTGATTTTTCTGTTTCAGATTTTCGTTTAGAAATCGCTAATATTGTCTTCAATAATTAAATATCTATTTGACTTTATTTTGTATGACAAATTATTATGATTTCTCAATTAATGTTTTTCATCTCTCTTTTTTTCAGATCTCTTCCCATGACAGTTGGTTCGAGGGATAGTTCACAAAATCGTCACGTGGATGCAGTTGGTGTCAGATTTAAGTAAGTTTTACCATCCAAAACGCATTGTATTAGAACCTACTAGCGAAACATCGTAGGTACTGCCCATCTACCTACTCGCTGGATTATTCTCGATGCATGATATATACAAGCGTCAAGGTACTTACTTAGTTAGTCAATAATCAGCAGTTACAAGTGAGGCCTCGCCGCTGACTCATCGGTCAGCCGTTATCGCCAGCCCAATCGCGCTGCGCCCCGACTCTTACCTCACCGCGCCGCCATGAGCTATGGACCCACTACGCCCGGCGTTGCTCGGACCTTAAAGGAGAGGCTACGGATAATCTTTAATTTCGCGGGATCACATTAGCGTCTTGGCCTTGGATATAATCCCTGTCCCCAGGCGCCTTGACCCTGCGACATCTTCACTGGCCTGCATCTCCCGCGCATCTGCCGATCAGGTCTATCTAATTTCACACTGGAGTACCAGGAAGACTCAACGTCTTCCCCAGTGCTGAGCACATCTACAATTCCGGTCTCCACCAACGCGGTGTTTAGCCACCAACTTTATCGCTTCGACCATTCCACCGCTGTCATCGCTGCTTACACCTGGTTTTGCTCTTCCCCATGGAGGATTCGCCACTGACAATAATCACCGACGCGGTTTTGATCTTCGGCCTGGGGAATTGACCGTCGATCCACGTTCACCAACTGCTTGAGCATCGGTCCGGAGTCATCTCACAACTACACTGACCAAATAAGCGCTGTGACCTTCACTACTTCTTTCATTTGTCTCATTACCATATTCCCAAATATATAATTAAATGTAGAAAAGTGTGTTCTAGAATTCCTTATTGTGACATTATGATTGATGATCAGTTTCCTAGCTTCAATCAATCTTTCCTTAGGTATGGAATGACATTACACAATACACATTTACAATTTGCAAATATCCATCTTCAACTACTTAAAACATATTTATAGTTCTACCAAAACCAAAAGACTACTCCTTATTGTCGTCCGGAATGAAGCACGGTGCCGGGGGGCAAGTGTGGAGTGGCAAGCCACCAATAAAGACGAGCAAATTACTATTAAATCACGTCCTTTCTGTACATGACAAGAGACGTGCACCTGCACACCATTTTTCGCTTGCCTTTGTGCTATACTAATTCCGCTTTATGTAATCTTTCCAGGCTCCTATCCTGCGGCCTCTCTCTCCTGCAAGGCGACATCTTGCCGCGATCGCTGGCGCGCAACGTGGTGCGTGAGCGCGTGTACAGCGCGTGCCTGGACTACTTCTGCCGCGAGCCGCGCTGCCCCTCCAAGCACGGCGCTGCTCTCCGCGAGGACATCATCGTGCTAGTCAAGTTCTGGCAGGTCATGCACTCGGACAAGAAGTACTTGAAGGCCAGCGCTATTGGAGGTAAACATCTATTTAATCCCTCACGGCAACATCTTACCGCGATCTCAAGCGAGCAACGTTTTGTTCTTCAGAATGAATGCTCGAGTCAGCTGGGTGCCACAGTTTGTTTTTTTCCACAACTGCGTTAGCTTCCGTTGCGTATTGAATGAATGAATTTTTTAATTCCTACTTGGTCAAATAATGTTTTAGAACTACTCTTTAAGAAGTTACACATAGTTTTTTTTTTTTAAGTTACCTTACAAATTGACTTATCATCGCTCTAGTTCGTTTTTGTCCAACAGACCATTTTTGGCGAAATTGCGCTAAGTATGCAGTTGTTCTCAGAAAGCATTTATTTATATGATACAAGTGAAAAATTTATTTTTTTTAATATTTTTAATGTGTTTTCAAGATGCAGTTTGTCTTAAGTCCACCAAAAGTAAACAACATTCCGAGCGTGTTTATCAAACGTGTTTTCTCTGTAATTTTACTTAAGAATAATAATTTCTATCACTTTAAATCATTTAGTAAGCTTACAATGAGCTAATTTCATTGTATATGCGTTTTTCGTAAAAAAACTTTGAAGCGCTATTTCTCCCGATTTACGTTTTGGTCTGTTTGATAAAAACGAACTGGAGCGTCGTTATATCTGATTGATGACATCCAATTGATAGACTAGCTCATCAGGGAAAGGGGAACAAACCAAATTGTGAAGAGCGGGGAGGGGGCATGACTGACGACTGTCTCCCTTTCTTTGATTTGTCAATAAGATCAGACAGTATAACGGTAACTCACATTATAATAGTCTGCGAAAATAAAATCTGCTTACAAATTGCTAGTCCTTTTTATATTCGTGCGCAAATTGCTGGCTGAGTAAACAACTTGAATACAAATCGAGTAAACAAAAGTTCGAGCTTGTTTCCAAAATTGAATATTTTGTTACACTATTTAGTTAAACACTTTTACAAATTTGTTGTAATTCAGCCACCTCACTCGTGGACTGCACTGCAAACCGTTGCCTGACTTTAGTGAAGTGTAGTTTTGTGCACCGGGTCTGGTTATTTCAATTTACGCTCTTTGGCGGTCAACGTACAACCGATGTCGTTGTTTATTTAAAGCATTCTGGAACCCTCCTGGGGCCAAAAATATGATCATGTGGTTTACCTCTAGCTCGTCGAAATGATACCCAGCTTTCAAGATACTGCCAGTCTATTAATTTGGATGTCTATGCTTATATCAATCAATGATTGCTTAGATCGAAAATTAAAAAAAAAAAAAAACAATAATTTTATACAGGCAAAGTTTGATGATTTTCACCTTTATTCGAAGGCCGCAGGCTGATGCTTGTATTGTGGACCGTTAAATAAATTAATCATGGATAGAGTATGTAAATCATAGTTTTGTGTGTCATATTTCTAACCTCGAAACTTAACTGTTTATCCCTTTATATGTAGTTCCAAGACTCCCCCCAATCCATCTAAAATCCACTGGCTCCATTTCCCGCTCTGAATCCAAAGCGAGAGAAAACAATTATGTGATGACCAACTCCTTTAACCCGGAAGGTAGCCCGCATGGATTGCAAAATCAAAAGCTAGGTTTGCCTTCTTCCTTTTCTATCCTTCACATCCATTTACACAATTCATCATCTAAAACTATATTAGATACATTAATTAAAGCTCAAAAATGCGGACAATCTACAAAGTACACTACATTCACCCCACGAAAGACTTATTTAAGGACTTCAAAGTACTCAATATAAAATCCCTATACATCAAACACTTATCCTCCTACTACAAATTCAAACATACGAAAAAAAAAATTTTTGAATCAACCTATAACACAAGATATTCCAACTAATCCAACTATACTATTCCAACAACAAGTATATATTCCAACCAATCCAACTACATATACTATTCCAACAACAAGTATATATTCCAACCAATCCAACTATACTTGTTGTTGGAATAGTATTGTTGGATTGGTTGGAATATCTTGTGTTATAGGTTGATTCAAATAACTTTTCTATACAACTTTTTGCAGATTTTGATACTTATTTCGTTTTGGACCGTGATTCATATCACAATTCCAAAATTTCAGCCCGTGATACCAGAGAACCTGAAAAAATGGCTTCTAAATTTCGAACCCAAGTCTGAAATTAGTGCTTATAGGAATGATGATTTTTCTAAAATGACAACTTTTTGCAGATTTTGATACTTATTTCGTTTTGGACCATGATTCGTATCACTATTCCAATATTCCAACCAATCCAACTATACTGTTCCAACAACAAGAACCTCAATGGCTCAGTCACAATTTAATTTTCTTGCTCCTAAAATCTTTAACAATTTATCAATAGAAATAAAGTCAATTGCCAAATACGACAGTTTCAGAAAGGCGCTTGGGGATTTGTCGGTAACCTGCTTCTTGTACTCAGATAGAGGTGTATATATTATTTACATATGTGAGGAAGAAAATACATGTATGTAGGTAAATGCATGTTGTGTGTATGTATGTATATATATTTGCGTGTGTATGTGTATGTATGTAGGTTCATATGTGTACTATTTTATATATTTGTGTTTATTTTATAGAAAACTTTGGCAATTTTTGTGAGTTATTGAAAACATCTTTTTACCAATTTCCAATTTTTTTTTTATAATTCTACCAAATTATGTTTATACTAGACTTAAATTCAAACTAACCATTCCTCCATTGGGCACCATGAAACAGGCAGCTGCCTAGTATGGTGTTCTAATGTATCTTCTCTAAATAAATGTATTAATCATGTAACATGTACTTATAAATAAATAAATTATGGTATTCTATGTGAGAACCCAATACCTTATCGTTCCTCTATTCACCGTTTAAAGCACGCAGTTCTAATACCATTTTGCTCAATCGATCGCTGCTGGCGGCCGCTTCTGAAATTAGTTTGCGTTAGATGTTCGAACACAGTGGCTTTTACTTTTTAGGTTTTCAGCGTTGAACCTTAAAAATTAACAATCTGGTAAAAAAAGTGCTTCAAGAAAGATTAAAAATTGTTTAAGAAATTTAAAAAAATTCGGATGTAGCTTTTTTTCTATATTCCCGCATCCTTTTCCCGCGTTCATAATTTATTTCAATAGGACCCTTCAAAAACGATAGATAGATGTTTCTCTTTACATAATATTACAACATTACAGATTGTAATATAACATTAGCTAATTTGTTGTAAAGGCATCGTTGATACATTTTACTATTTAGTGCCAAAAACCTCAGTATAGGTTTCAAAGAATACGTCGAATTTGTCATCCACCATATTCAGATAGCGGGTGAGTTCAGATACAGATTTGATACTGTATCGACGATACAACAAGTTGTGGTGACGTCTCCGATTGTGAGACTCTGACACAAATATCTGGGTTTCACTGTAGATGAGTAATGAGTATGTTAGGTATTGAATGACTGTAAAATTTCAGCATTCCTATGTAGCTACCACAAACTCCAACCGTAGATAGAACCGTAGACTCCAATCATCAATGTTTGTTTCTTCATGGCAGTTTTATCGAGAAATATCTGTGAATTTCAATGTGATGTAATAATGTATGTAATATGTTTGCAGACTTTGACATGTACAATCCGAGCACCGTGACCCTCTCCCCGAGCAGCTTCACCCTCAATACCCCGGAGAATCGCTCCTCCGTCAACGGTAGTGACTTTGGCCGCCAACAGGCCAGTGGCTGGATTAACACAGTGAGTGATCTTACCGCATTAGTTATTTCTCATTATTAGATTGTTAATCTTGTACATGTACAATCTGAGCACCGTGACCCTCTCCCCGAGCAGCTTCACCCTCAATACCCCGGAGAATCGCTCCTCCGTCAACGGTAGTGACTTTGGCCGCCAACAGGCCAGTGGTTTATTTATATATTTCATCATGTTCCACTGGATGCAGTTCCACTGGCTGAAATTTGCTTCCAGTCCTCAGTCTTTCCCATTCTGCTTCAATCCTCTTCCACCAAATCTATCCACCTCTTCCTCGGTGTGCCTCCGGGTCATTCCACCGTGTAATTTTAACTGCGCAGAGTCATTATTTTTGGCATCCTATCATCAGGTGTTCTTTCTAAACGAAGATTAATATCTATGAATAAGATGATTCTGTATTTTCTGCAAACAATTTTTAGCGTGTCTTTTTCTAATGATACGTGTTCTGTGATTGTAGGTGCCGCTATCGTCAGCGCCCTCCGGTAGTACAGCGGGCAGCGTGGTTGGCAAGAGGTCCGCCCGATCTGTCAAGCTCAACGCCAAAAACCCTGCAGATGTCTTCGTGAAGGACTACATGAAGAAACGAAACCTTATCCTGGAACTCTTGGTGAGGCAAATCATTCCACAGCTAAGTTGTAGCGATGTGACAAATATTGTCAACGAATTGCATTAAAAAAAAAATAATACATATTGCATCATATAAATTTATATATATGTGGGGTTATTCTGAAAAGCTTACCTTTTGAGATTTTTAAAATGCTTGTAAATTTTCTACTTTATAGTTGAATACCACACAAGAGTCCCAACTGCTCCAAAACATCTGCAACTAGTGAGACTTTGGCATCCCCATTTGGGGTATTTTGTGAGGCTGAAGGTTATGGGGAGGGGAAGGAGATGGGGTAGATGAAGGTGGGGAAGTATCTGGCTATTATATAGTGGTCTTTAACCAGGGCACTACTGAGAGTATCTTCCACTCTGGAACGTGCCACATACTACATATTATTTTTAATGAATTAATTGTCAAACAACGCAACTTTTTTCAATAAAATTTACTTGCCCACGCCGGGATTTGAACCCTCGACCTCCGGATTGCTAGTCTTACCCCTCGACTACGCAAGCCATCAAATTACCAATTTTGCCATTCATCATCATCATCATTTTTGGCTCTACAACCCCTGGTGGGTCTTGGCCTCCTCAAGAGTCTTCCTCCACTCATCTCGGTCCCGCGCCAGCTCTCTCCAGTTTCGAAGCTCCGAGGCAGACAAATCTTTGAGGACGTTGTCGCTCCATCTTAACCTTGGCCTTCCCAGGCTCCTTCTCCCTATCGGTCTTCAGCTCAGCAGGGACTTTGGTTCTTGATGCTCGGTCATTCTCTCCACATGACCTAGCCACTGAAGTCTTCCCAGTTTTATGAACTTAATTTTGCCATTAAATGCATAATAATTGTTCAGACACCAATAGTAAAATTGTTTGTTTGCTGAGTTTTTGAATGCCGGTTTATTTGTTTCCAGGCCGTGGAGATAGAGTTCCTGATAATCTGGCACAACCCGGGCACGCGGCCCGAGCTTGCCGTGCCTGGGGAGGACAACATCGCAGCGTGGCGCTCCAAGCCAAGCACGGAGCGTGCCTGGAAGGATTACCTGCGCCTGGCCTGGGAGATCAGCCCCAGCCTGGCTGTCTTTTTACCCGAAAGGTTCGTTCTTTAAACCAGTAACCTTGATTCATTCTCTGGCGCATTTGTTAATTTCTCAAGTTCATATTTTCATTCAATGCCTTCCTAAATTTGTTTCACTCTTTTAAACTTTTAACTATATAGGTATTCACGTTTACAAATTCTGTTACATACATTATACATCAATGTGTTTGTTGTTGAATTCTCCGTTGAAAGTTATAAATCCTGAAGTTCCATTGTGTAGTTGTTAACAGTTGTCAAACCGACAATAAAGATTTCGGTGACCGGGTATCTCATCAAAATGACAGTTCAACACATCTACAAAATGTGATATGTATAAAGTCATGAAAAGTGATGAAACAAAAACTAGTTTTTGAAATAGTTTTTTCAAATAGTTACTTATGTAACCTAGCTTTTGTTTCATCACTTTTCATGACGTTATATCACTTTTTAAAAGTGTGTTTAGTTGTCATTTTGATGAAATATCATGGAACCGAATTTTGTAATTTTTTTTTTAATGTAAAATAGGTGAATTGATTGGCTTTAGATTATGTTAGTAAGTAAGCTGTTTTTATGTTTCCGTATTAAAAGTCGGAAGTATGATTTTTTGAATGAGAGCATGTGAATCCAAAAACGAATGCCTGGAAATCTCCATCGCTCAAGACATTTTTTTTAAATGTGCCATCGCTCGTGTGACTAATCAATAAGTCATGTATGTAGTGTAATTCTTTCAAACTCAATAGTTTCTCTCCCTATGTTGCCTTTTCCCCACTCTTTTGATTCACATTTTTTAGCCAATTAGGGATTAAGTAAGCACCTGTAATTATTACTTTCCAACAATGTTCAGTAAGTCTCAAAATGGCTACTAATGATTGTCATTCTCAATGACTGTAAAAAAAATGCCAGGAGCTTTTTGTCTCCTGACATCGTAGAGCATTATTATTACCATTAAAAATTGTCCCCAATAATGACCATATAATAATGCAAGATTGTTATAAATTTGCTTTACATTGTAACTGATTTGTTTTAATTTTATACTTATTTGATTGTTCCTGCCTTTATCCTTCGGTTTGTCTTCCAGAATAAAGAATGAAGCCATAGTCCAGGAGTTGCGCTGGAAGGTCCGAATGGACCCCCTGGCCGTGTCCCACATCCCTCAGGCTCTGCAGTACCTGGTCACCACGGATGCCCTGCTCAATGACTCTATTGAGGTATTTATCCACTCTATTGAATGTCATCAGAGACAAACATGGTAACAGTGCACCCGTGTTATAGCAATGTGCCATATCTATAAATGCAGCATTTTGGCTTTACAGTGCTTAGTCAATTCCATTCGTCTAGTTACATCATATGAACTTACATTTATTTGTTTATTGTGGTTACTTCCCAAGGAATTGACGATGGTATAACTGTATGCTGTAACTGCAAAAAAGAACACTTCTGTAATGACAGAACATCACAACTTAAAATACAGCGTTCTGCCAGGACAACCCCACAAACACGCTTTTTTGCCATCACAACGCTGGGAGACACGATGAATGACCAAACCTGTGAGGCCAATGCCTCCCGTATCGCGGCAGCTATCCATGCTACGTGGGCATCGCTTGATGTGTCAATATGCTGTATCTCCACGAAGATAGTTTGAGATAAATTACTTTAAACTTCTTTGGACATATTGTTAATTTTCTCGCAAATTATTAGTAGCAACAATTTAAAATTTGGTGAAAAGATTGATTGAGAATTAATTTAAAATGTTTAAAAAACAAAAACCCAATTTATCTTGAATTTCAAAATAAATTATATATTTAATTTGTATTTTTTTTTAAAACATGTTAAATGAAGAGTCAACCTAACCTTTCACCAAATTTGAAATTATTACCAGTTTTAGTTTGCAAGGAAAGTAACAAAATATCCAAAAGAGTTTAAAGTAATTTTTCTCAAAACTAGCTTTTTGGAGATGCAGCTTAATGCCATTACACATGAGTATGCCTAGAACGAATTACATTAAGTTAATTTTCAAGTTCTGTCAAGCGACTAGCTTATAATGATATAATAACAGAACTTGAATAGGACTTTCACAGAACCCAAAAATGAGCATTGAAATTTGATGAATTGTTCAATTTCTCCGAAACAACCCGTCCTTAGAGTTCAAACACCACTATTCAAAAATGAGCTATACAACTACACAATTTGGACTGAAGGATGACCAGGGCTCTGTCACCTCAGGAGATATGCAGCTGTTGGAAATGAAAAGCACCGATAGGGATTAGAAAGGATTCAAGAGACATCGCTAAACACCCGATGATGATACTGATGAAATTCAGTCATTAAGGAGACTGTGTCTACTGTCAAATGAATAAGGTTAAACATGGGAGATAGCACATCATCATTAAATGAATAAGGTTAAACATGGGAGATAGCATATCATCATCAAATGAATAAGGTTAAACAAGGGAGATAACACATCATCATTAAATGAATAAGGTTAAACATGGGAGATAGCACATCATCATTAAACGAATAAGGTTAAACATGGGAGATAGCACATCATCATTAAACGAATAAGGTTAAACATGGGAGATAGCACATCATCATTAAACGAATAAGGTTAAACATGGGAGATAGCATATCATCATCAAATGAATAAGGTTAAACAAGGGAGATAACACATCATCATTAAATGAATAAGGTTAAACATGGGAGATAGCACATAATCATTAAATGAATAAGGTTAAACATGGGAGATAGCAGATCATCATTAAATGAATAAGGTTAAACATGGGAGATAGCACATCATCATTAAATGAATAAAGTTAAACAAGGGAGAAAGCACATCATCATTAAATGAGCCTGTGGCCTGAGTGCCTATGAGAGTTGGTGAATGTCTTAATGCCTTCTTGTTCGTAATGTTTTATATTTTAGTTAATGTACAATGGTTTATTTCTTCAGTTGGTGCACATGCTGACCTGGGCTCGCGTTTCGCCCATCGAGGCGCTCTCCTTCTTCTCACGTCAGTACCCGCCTCATCCTACTTCGGCACAGTACGCCGTCAGAGTCCTGGGAAGCTACCCGGCCGACGCCGTACTCTTCTACATACCGCAGCTGGTGCAAGCCTTGCGACACGACACGGTAAATCAATAATCTACTTTTATTTTACTTAATGCTTGAAATATATGATTATTCCGTTTTTGAGGGCCCAGAACTCTCAACTGTATATTAGCACTGGACTTATAGAGTGTATTATAAAGATCAGCTTTTTTTCTTTCTTCTTAATTAGATAAGTCTTTGAAGACCGTACTGTCTGTGACAAACTCATTCACTACTTCAAACGCATATTCATTAACTGTATTCACAGAATGGTTACATGGAAGTTGGTGAAATGGAACCAGGCTTTTGTCTTGACTTCAATCACTCTGAGGCCTTACTCCGCCCAACACCTTTCTCATTCCCCGCGGATGACCTTGATATGTAGACTCTGTACATGGGAATGCGCAACTAATATTTACATATCTATGTTTCAGATGGGCTATGTCACAGAGTTCATAAAGGTGATAGCTTGCAAGTCCCAACTGGTGGCTCATCAGCTCATCTGGAACATGAGGACCAACATGTACACGGACGAGGAGATGCAAAACAAAGACCGTGAGTACCGCTGTTAAGTTTTTTAATTTTATTTGACAAAACACAGATACAGACCGTAATAATAATAACAATAATAATAAAAATAATTTTTATTCCAGGATGTGGGGAGGTTAGTGCAATCCCACACGTCCCATTTAGATATACCTACATATTTTTTGTACAATAGATATGTGAAAAATGCAAAAATATAGAAAGAAGAATAAATTAACAACAGAGTACACAACTATGCAGGGCGTGGTCTTGAGTGAGCTTGGGCCCAGCGCTCACTCAGGAGTGGCGTTTGGTGCTGGTAGGCTGCGGTCACCAACGTATTGGCGGAGGCCATTAGCCGCATCCTGGCTCCAGTGACCCGGTGTCTCATCAGGCCGGCAAATCCATTTAGTCTGAATTCCGTGAACATTGTCGATGAGCTGCTGTATCTTCGGTATCCAAATATGATTCTACAGGCGTCATTATATTGAATTCGGAGTCGTTCCATCGAGCAAGTTCGGTAGTGACACCATGTCTCACACGTATACAGGCCAGTACAGAATGCGTTGAATAGTATTTTTTTAACGGTATTGCTGCATTTGCAAAATCTGCGGGCAATCATATTAGACACTATGCTTAGGCTTCTCCTTTGTCTTTCGATATCGCCATCGTCTGATAGGTCTTGATTAATAATGTGCCCCAAGTATTTTACGTTTGAACATGTATTTATTCTTGCCTCTGGTTTTTTTCCGTGGTGGAACGCAATCAATTCCGTCTTCTTTGGGTTGTACATAATATTATGCTGTTTTCCATATTCTTCACAAATATTTAGAAGTAATGTTAATCCCTTGATCGACGGAGCTAGGAGGATCATGTCGTCTGCGTAGCTTATATGGTTTATACATATATTGTTAACATGTCATGTCATGTAATAAACATGACAGTAAAAAAAGCATTGATTGGAGAATTCGCCTGCATCCTAACCATTTTCTCACAAATTAACAGTTCTGCCTTTAATTTTATTATTCTTCATGTTCCAGCAATACAAGGGTTGTCTTTTGATGTTTTGTAAACGGGAACAGAACGAGAAGATAGCTTGATTGCTTTGTTTACTTGTGTTCTTACGATAATATTTTTCTTTCCCTTTCCCAGCGGCACTCTTCGACACGCTGGACTCTCTGATCAAGAGCATCATAGCGTCTTTGTCGGGGCCCGCCAAGGCCTTCTACGAGCGCGAGTTTGACTTCTTCGGCAAGATCACCAACATCAGCGGGGAGATCCGCCCCTTCCCCAAGGGCGCCGAGAGGAAGAAGGCTTGCCTGGACGCACTCAGGAAGATAAAGGTTGGTGACAGTTACAGATTTTTCATCAAATATATTTTAATATACGTAATTTGACTCCGTATCTTTTTCCGGTGCAGAGATATTGCTGTAAGTATTCCTCGAGCGTACCTGACTGCTTCTACCATTCAAACCACTCTCTAAACACTCCTGGCAGTAATAAGAACAAACTTTGAATTTTTTTGCAATATCGGCCGACTATTTACTAATATATTACTAGCTGACGTGTACCCGGCGTTGCTGGGGATTATCCTTAGGAGATAGACATACACCATCGTGGACTTTTCTGTAGGCCATTTTAAGACTTACAATTCAGTAGTACATTATTTTTATGTGTCTCATGAGGTTTAGCCAGCGTTAGCAATGTAAGCGACCGAAAATATTTTTTTTCGACTTGATTACAAAACATCGACTTTTCTCTACTTTCTATAAATATAATATGCATGTATCATATATGTAAACCTTCCGGAAGAAATTCTCTCAATGATAGTAAAAACCCTATCATAATCCGTTGCGTAGTTTAGAAGAACTAAGTGCACAAACAGACAGACGCGGATAGCGACTTTATTTTATACTATTTGGAGATGACTTTCTTGTATGTAATTAAATAATTCATTCTTTTTATTACAGGTTCAACCCGGGTGCTATCTGCCTTCAAATCCTGACTCCATGGTCCTCGACATTGATTTTAAAAGCGGTAAGCACCCAAATTCTCGTAAGATTGCAGAAATGCCATCAATTAGTAAATAGCATATTATTTTTGGATCGTTATTTATATTTAATTGATTATTTTCCTAGGCACCCCCATGCAGAGTGCAGCTAAGGCGCCGTACCTGGCCAGGTTTCGAGTTATGAGGCACGGCATCAATGAGCTGGAGAGTCTGGCCCTGTCCCTAACTCCAAGTGGGGAATACGATCTTCCGGTAAGAAAAATCATTTTTTAACTTAACTTTCAAGGTTAAAAACACTATGTGTCTTGAAAAACTATCCCAAATTATCGACATATCAATAAAAACAACAAAATGTTGTCAATATCTTCAATTATAATAATAAATAATGATAATAATATTTGGATGATTTGTATAGCAGCGTTTTTGTGCAAAATCACCTCAAGGGCGCTGTATAAATATATAATACATTTCTACAATGATCTAACTAACTAACTAACCATCACGTCGTTTCCACGCAGGGATAGGCAGAGAGGATGGACCGCCAAACAACTCGGTCTTGGCACACACTCCTTGCCTCATTCACATTCATACATCGTCTCATACATACTCTTCTATTAGTCTGACTCTTGACATGGCCCAACTCAAGTATCTGATTCACTTGATCGTGCCATGTCTTCCTTGGGTGTACCCGACTTCTGCTACCATAGAAGTTGAATTATTACTAATTATATATGGAGATAATATACAGTACCATACTTAAGTTCTGCAACTGAGAGTCCCTCTGTAACCCCTAATTATTTTGTAATATGCTTCGTTTATGTGAAACGAGAAGTTACAATGCGCTATCAAACAGCCTGTACACACTGTGGAGGTTTTAGACATCTTTATGAAACGCTTTCACTTCTTCCAATCTACTGCTGTACTCCCTTCAGTTCCTTATGTCCAATGTCCAAGTGGCCTCCATATGATCTAGCCATCTAAATTTCTCTCCTCTCCTGCACTCCTTCGTTCTGAAGGCTTATTATAAAGAATCCTCTTTGGTGCTTAGCTATCTTCCATCCTTATTAGCCAATCATTTCAAATTTTCTCTCCCAACCATAAATAATCCACTCACTCTAGATCCATATCTTCGGGCTTTTTGAATGAAACAAATTGGTCCAATCATAATCAATCATAGATGTGCTAATATTTAGACACATTTTTTGCATGCAATAATTCTACGTCACACACCATCCATGAGGATAGAGGAAATTCAAAAAAAAAAAAGTGCGACCATAGACAGTATAATTCTCATTCAGAGCCTACCCCATTTATTAGCCTAAAATATTTTAAAAATATTAATGTTTTCATGTCAAAATATTCCCTCACAACAGGAAAATGAAAAACTCAGTTACATGTGCAGCATTTTTGTTTTAGCAAGACAATAAATTATAGAAACAGGTTAAATCATTAATGAATAAGGTAGATTGATGGAATTATATCTTGCGTGATGTAATCACGATCCAGTACTGCCTCACAATACGCACATTCCTGGCAGGAATACGGATACTGTATAAAAAAGAAAATAGATTAATTCCTGCGATAAATTTAAATTACGGCTATTACAAATTAGCAACAAAACAAAGAGAGATTCTCACCTATTTTTTGGTTACAAACACGTTTTCTGTTTTGTGTTCGAGATGACAAGATTGCGTTGGCAAAGCGTAATTTCTTAACGATCCACTCGGCCTTTTGCTTCCAATTGAGAAACGAGAGCCACAAATTGACAGACATCTCGCTAATATCAGATAAACAATATATTCAAATCTGCGAAAACTCCACGACAACTGCGTAAAACAACCATATATGTACCACTCAGCCAGTACTCAGCTGTCAACAGTTTTTTCCAAAGACATTCAGAGTTTGTTATTAGTGGATGTGGTTAGTCAATAATGTGACGTTATAAGCCATGTAGATTACCGTGTCTTTTCTTCAGTTCCAATTTTCGATCGGAGTTATACCCCCCTGCTCCCAACTGTCATATAATTTTTCTGTCATAGACAAAATGCAACCCTTGGTATTCGTATTTAGATCAAAACATGACAATATTGAGTAAGTACCTTCACTGGTTTTATTTCTTTCTAGCTCTATCATCAATAAGTAGCTACTGACTGAACAATTTTTAACAACTGAAATGTTGCCAGCCATTCAAAGTCCAATATTTTCCCTCTTTTCTCCAATCACATAGTTTTCAGTTGTAAACAAAACACAACTCTTGAAATTGGAACAATAACACAACTGGATTTGAGTAAGTAGGTACCACATTTTCTTTATAGTCTTAGCTGCATTATAATGAGTAGGTAGGTACTCAAATTAATTATTTCCTACCCGTTTAATAAATTGCGAATATTATTTTCAGGATGACGGGAAGGACCGTTTCACGGGCCTAGGAGCCGAACAGTGGCAGGCAGCCATCTTCAAGGTGGGCGATGACGTGCGGCAGGACATGCTCGCGCTGCAGGTCATCTCCATCTTCAAAAACATCTTCCAGCAGGTGGGGCTAGACCTCTACCTGTTCCCCTACAGGGTGGTGGCCACTGCGCCAGGGGTTAGTTGTTTTATTTATTAATTATTGATAAAGTTTGCATAGTTTTGCCTTATTCCCATAACAGTGGCCTAGTCCCTAAAGGCTCTGTTAAACTAACTCATTTTTTGCCGGCACGGTACGTATTTACATCAACATTTTTGTATGGTCGGTCAAGATTGTGTAAGATTGTTGTGCATTGCCTTTTCTTGTCTGCCGATATTACGACAATATTGCCGGGCCAAATCTATTTCCTTCTTACTGTTACATATTTGCGTCTCTGTCACCTACTCGCTACCAAAACGGTAATAATTTTTTATTTTAATTACGAACACAATTTTTATTTCAGGTTTGTACAAGTTTCGTGGAATTATTTCCGAAGATTGTGTTTTTTTGTGTTGTATTTTTGTCTTTTTTTATGTGCACATCAGTCCTAACTGCCCCCAACCGTCTGGAGCCAGAGAGAATTATGGTATCCCCAATTGGGGTTTGTTGTAAAGTTGAAGGTAGTGGGTATCGAGCTATTGATCTGGTCACCGAACACGGCCAAAGCCATTTCAAGCAACGTTTCAATTCTGAATGTTGGTCTAGCACCAGGGCGATACTGGAACGTGCCGCAAATATACTTTATATTATTTTAAGTTAGTAGTCTTCTCTGTCTTGCTACTCGACCTAACGGGACTCAATATTTTATTTTATTTTATTTTATTTATTTAAACGCCCAAAGGGCTTTTACCTATAATAATGTACATCTTTATTTTTAGTTATACAGATTACATATAAAAAAAATTTTAAAAAAAATCAGTGTTAACAAAATACAGGTTACATAAAAAAATATCAGAGTTGACAAAATATGTTACATAAAATATAAGAATTTTAAAAATATAGGTATGGATAGAGTAAGTGAGTGTAGAATATTATTGATGGCTAACACCGAACCCTGCAAGACTATTGACGGGCAATAGGAAATAGGCAATTTATCGTGCTTATTACCAGCACCTTTACATAAAGCTCACTAATTCAGTATTCGGCTATGTAAGTCGCACGTTGACCGCCACAATGCCCAAGCATTGTGCCGTCATGTTTCGGCGGACAGACATGAGTAGTTGTCGTTTGTTGTTATTAGAAATACGACGAAGATGTTATATATGTAGTGATTTGTTTGCAGTGTGGTGTCATAGAGTGCGTGCCCAACGCCAAGTCTCGAGACCAGCTCGGCAGGCAGACCGACATCGGAATGTATGAATACTTCATCAAGAAATACGGGGACGAAAGTTCTAGAGAATTCCAGGTAAATCTTTTTTCTGAATTTGTGTTTCTGTTGTGTTGGCCTAGAAATTCCAGCCTGCAGTTTTAACATTGCTCAGATTTTCGCTGCTTAAAATGGATTTTTTGTTATTGTAGTCGCAATATTTGTCTGCTAATCAATTTGTGATTTTATTCATAAGGTAGACTGTAATCAATATTATAACTCAACTTGGGATAGCTGGTGAATATTGGAGATTGCTAAAGTAATCTGACCTACCCCATTCATTTGGTGCACGTCTTGTTGCGAATCGATATTATGGCCCTGAGGGACAGCATGGTTGATCACTGCACAAGCTCTGTAATAGACTCAATATTATCCCACTGACGAAGCACTATGTTGCTCACTGCACAAGCATTCTTAATGTAATGATTTGGAACACTTGTTGCAATGGTCATCAACGGAGGTATGTATTCCAACACTGTAAGAATGGGAGATGCAGGGTGTAACTATATACTTATAACTATATACAGGGTGTAATAATATATCCACCAATGAAAAACTCTGAAAATCTATGGAATAAACTTTCAAAAATTTTCATTGGTGTATAGTATAATAAGTAGGCTCTGAATGAGAATTTTACTGTATATATATATTGGCATATCTATGGTTTTCTATGTCCAATTTGTTTCATACAAAAGTGAGTGAGTAGTTTATTTATGGGGAGATGTAATTAGGTAACAGGTTGGGTGAGGGAATATATTTTCATAACTTTCTAGTGGATCTTATATTGTACTTTGTTTATTTTTAGGCTGCTCGAAGATGTTTCATAAAATCCATGGCGGCCTACAGTGTGATTGGATTCCTTCTTCAAATCAAAGATCGACACAATGGCAACATCATGCTGGATACCGATGGACACATCATACACATTGGTAAGACACTAATGTTGTAAAATGGGATGACTTTGTACAGTTTTCATCTTTGAAACTAAATAATATATATTTTTTAAATTTATTGTTGTCTAGTTTAATTTGTAGAACTCCATTCTAATTTAAAGTTTTCTTTTATGCACATATTCAATTTATAAAACAATTTAATTATGAACAAGTTCTGCTGTGTAGTTATTATTACCCGCGACAGATGTTACGTCTTCTGAAGGCATTATCAAACTGTTTGATATCAGACTGAATTGACAGAATTTATAAAATATACTTACATTTCTCTCTGTCACTAAAAATATCTAAAAAAATATAACCCTATTCAAAAGTTTCCCCATATTACGGTACCGCATATTTTGATGTAAAAATGCATAATTTTTGTGTATTGTTGATGTACTTAGATCGTTATCTTTTGTAGATTTTGGTTTCATGTTCGAGTCGTCTCCCGGTGGCAACCTGGGTTTCGAACCGGACATCAAGCTGACGGACGAAATGGTGATGGTGATGGGTGGCAAGATGGAGGCCGAGCCCTTCCGCTGGTTCTGCGAGCTCTGTCAGCAGGCCTTCCTGGCTGTCAGGTACCTTTTTTGTTGTTGTGATAAATTGGAGACGGCTTATTGATAATTCCGGTTAGCACTCTGGCCATGGGCCCACGTGGCATATCCCATTTTGCCTCATTTCTTTAACAGTAGCATGGGCCCTTAATTACAGTTCACCAGGGTTGTCATTGGATGTTTGGCTATGTCTCCAGGTTTCACAATGTGTCTTCCCAGGAATCTGAGCCTTGTTCCCACCAGGGCGGCATATTGGCACCATAGGTGAATTAGAGTCTCTTCATCCTCTTCATTTCCTCCATCTATTGGTGTTTTCCACCCCCAACTTGCTTGTGTTAACTCCCGTTAGTAGTCTTACCAGTTCCCTCGGTGTGTTTCTGTCCATTTTGAGTAGTTGCCTGGCTCGTCTAGACCTGGCTCAACATACTAATTTGTATATATTTGCTTCATCTTATCTATGGTTTATACCCAGAGTACATTTTGTTATTGCTCCAGTAAAACAATCAAATTATTGATTATAAAATAACCAAAGTGCACTTAGTTGAAAATGTGAAAAATACTGCCTAAAAACTGCGTTAACTACTATTGTTTTACACAATTCCAAGCACGAAAACTGTTAAAAAAAGTCAGCAAATAGTGTTCTAATTTGACAGTTGCCGGGAACAAATTTTGTGACAACAATAACACAGTGGAAAAGTTTGAAACAAAGTTCTGATATGCCTCTTTGATAAATCTCACTGTGCTTAATACAAAAAGGCAACACTTGAAAAAGATTTATGCTGTGCCAAGTGTAATCTATGTTACCATACAACATGTAGCGGCTTAACTCGTACCGAATTACAATCACTCATGGCGAAATTCAGGATGAAAACCTTATAGAGAAACGAGCACCGAAGTAAAAAAACTACTTAAGGGCAAACTAACAGGAATAACTAAAGCAATATATTTATTTAGACCATTACGAGGAGGAAAAGAAGATAATTTACAAAAAAATTAAGTGCATAATGAAAACAAAACATTGAAACACACGGTTAATCAAATCCTGCAAACTTCTTTCGAGACATCGTTAGAAATACAAAGAATTGAATTAATAGAAAATGATGACCCAAAAATTCCGATTTCACACATATTAAACACAAAATGAGTGTGAGGATTTGATTACCCAAAACAGAATTGTAAATTGCTACACCATCAAGAAATCAATTACTGTCAAACTTCAAACTAAAGAAGAAAAGGATAGGATACTATGACTAAAAAAGAAAACGGGAAATTTTACAGCGAAGGACATAAGATACACTACTATGGATAGAAAAATCTTTATAAACGAAAAGCTAACTCCTTCCAACAGCCAGCTGCTTTGGTTAGCGAGATCCACAACAATCCATCGGCTATAAATTTGTGTGGACAAAAAATGGCTTGCTTAAGAAAAAACCAGGAATCTCCAGTAATCTACATAAAGGATGCAAATGTTATCCCACTACAATAATTGGAACTCCCTTTGATCTGCAAAAAACTCTTCTGGCTGAAACAAAAAAAAATGTTTTTATTTTTGGAATAAACTAATGCGTAAAACCTCAAAGTGTAATATTTAATTATTGAAGACAATATGTATTAGCGATTCCTAAACGAAAATCTGAAACAGAAAAATGGTACGGTCACATCTAGGACTCGAACCCAGGACCCTTGAATCAATTTAAACTTAATTCATCATTAAGACGTAAATATAATATCCAAATTCCTCTATTTTCTGCACAACAATTATATTTACAAAGAGATAAAATATTTTAAAAGTCTTCCCGAAGAATTAATATGTATACGCCATTCACTTTATATTTTTGTAACAATATTATAATTAATTTTTTTTATATGTTATATATTAAAAGAATAAATTGTGAAAATATTTACGATATAAATAAATGTTTTTGTTGTCGACTAACCTAACCTCACAATATTTCAGGCCGTACCAGGAGGCCATCATCTCGCTGGTGTCCTTGATGCTGGACACGGGGCTGCCGTGCTTCCGCGGGCAGACCATCCGCCTGCTGCGTGCACGCTTCGCTCCCAACTCCACCGACAAGGAGGCCGCCGCCTTCATGCTCAGCGTCATCCGAAGCTCCTTCCTCAACTTCCGCACCAGGACCTACGATATGATCCAGTATTACCAGAATCAAATTCCGTACTAAACCATGTTCACTCCGTATTGGTGTTACTAGAATTAAATATCATCATCAAAAATATTCTATATAACTCATTTCGGTTGTCTGTACGTCCTGTGTAATTCTGTTTTAATGAACTCAAATTTGTTTTGAATTTATGTGTCATTTTCAAAATTGGAACTGACTATGTGAAAATTCTGACAAGCGATAATGTACCAAACTATTATTATATAAAGTTATTTTAATTGTCATTTTTCAAATTGCGTTTATAAGACGGACCGCCCTCCTTTGCACAGAATTAAGTAGGTTTATCAATTATTTTGGGGCTCCAGCCCAGAGGTGGCTCTCAAATTCTATTGCTGGGCGTACATGAGATTTGAACAGGGTTAGCAGCTGGTAACTACTGAAGAATTTGCTAACAATTATCTATGAAAATGATAATGTACTACGTATTTCTTGAGACCCTGTGAACGGGCATTACAGTAAACTGCCATTGGATTAATCAGAGTGTTCGCTTACTAAAAAAATTATAATATTACAAATATTTATTAACCTTATCTATGCGGCTGTAGCATATGTGAATCATCGGTGGCTATTCCCTTATACATATGTTGCATATATGATACATACACTCATATTGTTTTAAAACTGTGTTGCATATGTGGGATAGATTTCGTTGGTAAGTTTAAAACTGTTAACCCCTCAGTCCGCTGGAATATTGACCGTTTATTTCTTAAAGTCCCTTTCTTAAGGTCGGAGAATTTGTGTATTTTTTGCTTTGCAATAAAATCCAAATAAATGTAATATTTCTGCACATATCTAAAAAATAAAAAAAAAACTGTTTTTGAAAAGTGATGAAATGGGTTTTCAAATTTTATTACTAAAAATAAACACATAATTGTTTAAATATGAAAATTTTTAATGCAAACATAAAAAAGTTTTAAAAATAATTAACATTTTAACTTTATGTTTTTTCATGAACTGAAATGACTGATAATGAAAAAAAACAAAGCACTCTTTATTAGACAAATGTATTACAAACATTATTGTCACCACACTCTTTTTCACACTATCATTTCATATAAAATTATTTGATTTTAATTTTATTTCATTAATTTTTCTCAAATTGTTGTCGGAACTTTTGGTTTCATAGAGGTGTACATTTTAATTCTTCTATGGTTAACTTCTAGATTTGAATATAAAGAGTGGTGTTTTCTCTTTTTAACACTGTTTAGATCATATTTCTCATCATGACAGTAAGAGAGACACTCTGATTTATATGAGACCATATAGCGAACCAAATGCGAACAAATTGATTCTACGGGCAATTATTATTATTTATTGGATAATTTGTATAGCGCCGCTTTTGAGACATATCACCTCACACCTGTTTGTTTGCAAAACCAAACAAATTATCCTGAGGGGATTAATGAAGTATCACATAACATAATTTAATTTGGCTATGGTGCATTTTTTTTTGTATTACTTTGTACCTAAAAAATACACTGAAGAGATTAAGCGATAGAAGTATTTTGTGGGCGTGTCTGTGTGCCCCAAGAAAACTTAATTTTTTCTTACTTCGTGTGAAATTGATCAAAGTTTTTTAAACGTTGAAATTCTTTCTTTCAAAGGTTTTATGTAAATTGGTGACAGTTATCTTTCAAATTGGTATAGATCACATTTCTAGAAATTTTCTGTTCAGTGTTAAAATATGATGTTCTTATTATTGCATTTTTTGAGAGGGCTTTGGGAGCACTTATTATTTAGGTTTTGGTTCTTAATTTTGTTTTCAGTTGGTGAATTGATTACATTATTTATATAATGCAATAAAGCGGGTGTTATATTATATTTTGAATGGTTTTATTCAGTGGTGCTGTTCATTTTCTATAACAAAGGGTTTTTAAAACAGGTTTCCGGAAATTAAAAATTGAAACAAATGGTTTCCGGAAATTAAAAATTTGTAACTAATGATTTCCGGAAACCCGCTAAACGACAGTACTTATCACTGACAGGAGAAAAAGTATTTTGCCATGTATTATTTTATTTTAAACATTCCAAATGGTTGTAAATAATTATTGATGATTTTTCTTAGAAAGTCAGTTACTAGTGTTTTTTTTTTTTTTAAATTTTGTATAATATTGTAGAGTTTATTTATTATAATAGCAAAATCTCGTACTTTTGTAAATTATTTTAAGTGTTTAGTAGCATTTATAAATATATATTTATATGTATTTATTTTTCAAGTTCCACTCTTTGCATATTATGAAAATTTTGTCAGTTTTTTATAAGGCAATCAGGAGAAGAATAAAATTGTGTCAAATCAATGATTTTTATTTAATTGTATTGTCATTGATTAAAATCGAAGGTGTGTTGTTAAAAAATATATATTATACCCAGCGTTAATTCACATGTATCAAAAACAATCAGTACGGTATACATGTTCTTCTGTTACTAAAAAATTCTTAAATATTTTTCTGTTTTATATGATATGTGTATTATAATATTAGGTACGTTATGATGTATTACATTGATTTAATTGTAAATTATGAAATGTTTAACCCTTAGGATACGACCAACTACAATAACAGTTCAGTGAAATCATGACTACCTTCAGGTGCACTGCAATGTGCAGTGTATAGAGCTAGGTTTTAGAAGTTTTGAGCGCATTTCAATATTGTCCATGAAAATTCCTAAGTAAAACGTTGACATTGTAGATGCCTCTCAATTGTTTCAAATATAATTTTCAATATCATATTTGGTTTTGAGATATTCACAAAATATCAGCCGTCTTCTAAGGGTTAAAGTATTACATAGACTTAATTGTATATTATGCAATGTTTAATGTATTACATAGATTTTATTGTATATTATGCAGTGTTTAACTTTGAATGTAACAAATAATAATATTTTCATGTTTTTCGCTAATAAAATGTTGTCAAATGAAGCAAGGCTAGAGTTCACGTTAGAGTTTTGATACCAACCTTTGACAAATGGCAGTGCGACGTGGAACTGGCAGTGGAGGGACGAACATAGATTGAATGCAGTAGAAGCACTGAAGAAATAAACGGGTAGAAGTGTGACTTGTCTGGTGTGTCCCAAGTAATCAGTCAATTTTGAGTCATCGAACCGCAGAATTGTATAGTGTAACAATAACAAAAACCAAAAAATACTTGCAGAACTTAATATTATATTATTAAATTTGATTTTAATTAAATAAAAAAAAAAAAACTAATGGAACCACTACATGGAAACCTTCGCAATCAGTTGTTATTACTTTTGAAGGCCCAACTTTATCATCTTGGGTGTTTATTTGTTCCAATGCGCTTCCTGTGGAAGTATATAAATTCCCGATGATTCAATGTTTTAACTGTTGCTTTTTTGGACATTCGAAACCCATATGTCGTTTCCTTCCACGTTGTTTTCATGCGGAGAGGACCAACCTTTCGATCTTTGCCAAAAATCATCGAATGATTCATGTTGCATTAACTGCAAGAGCAACCATACTGTGGTTAGTGTGGCCTGTCCAGAATTGATCAGATAAAAAAATATTATGCAAACAATGGCTTCAGAGAACATTTCCTATCTCCAGGCATCAAAATTATTCCCACCTACCAAAAAATCATTTGCAGAGGTAACATCTACCTCAATTCATTTCAATCTAACGTCCACTAAACTTCCTCCATTGTCTTCCCACAGGGAAAGAATTTTTAAACCACTAAAATCTAAACCAAAATTTGTTGCTTCTATTGATAAAACTCAACATAATGCTATTTTGTCTAACCCGAATGGAAATTATAAATCTCAGACACTCAATGGGAGTGCTTTAATTAGTTCCCCCTCTTCCCCTATTTTCCCTAAATCTGTTTTCTTAAAAATGATTTTTTTTTAATAAATAATATATCTTCAAAGCATTATCTTTGTCGCGTCACTCTTTGGAAGAGAGTCTCGGTCGTTTGTTCAGTAATTTGAACAACAGAAAGAGGCTAATAGATAGAGATCGATTCCCTCTCGTACTAAAAAGTTTTCTTTGATTCAGATCTGTCTTCTTCCCTCCCAAATCTATAAGATGATCCAATGCTCGCTATTTACATTACTCCATTTGATGCTATCAATTTTATCCCCAACGTAATAACTTCTGACTTCCGGACGAATTTTCTAACTTCCCCCAATAACTTTCAAAATGTTGAGGAACATTTTCAAACATTATCTCTTCAAAGTTTCCTGGATTTTCCCTCATATACACAGATGGTTCCAAATCTGATCACAAAGAATGTGGCGCATCGGTATGTATTCCTGAATTCAATGTAAATCTATCTTATAAATTGCCTAAAGAAATTTCCAAAATTACTACAGAATGCTTCCCTATTGAACAAGCTTTAATTCAAATCCAGCTCCTCTAATATTGTTCGTTGTCCAGGAGACTATGTTATTTGTGATATTAAAAACATCCTCAATTCTTTAAACGAATCTAAGTTTGAGACAATATTGGTTTGGATGCCTGGCCGAGAAAGTTGATTCTCTCGCTAAACTTGGAACAGTCTCTGGTTCTATTCCTTTAGATTTTAGAATTCCTGTCTCTGGCGTCTTCTCTCGAAAAACTCGAACTGTATCTTTCTATGCTGGAACGCAAAATCATATTCCAAGTAAACCTTGGTTCCACAGCGAAGAAAAATCAAAAGATTTATTTCCTGTATCTCGAGAATGGGAATTGGCCACTGCTCTATTGCAGCGCATTTGTTTAAAATTCGGATACTTGAGAGTTCATTCTGCCAGTGCGGTGTTGAGGAAGAGACTCTTGACCATGTCTTCTCCAATTGTAAAAACCATTCTTTCAAAGGCATGTATCGTTTGCTTATTAAAATAACCCACCAGTCTCCATTTAGTATTCCTTATTTGCCGTCCCTCAACAACTCTCGCGTATATTCAATTCTACAGGGTTTTCCAATAAGAGGTGTTGTTTTGAATAGCCCGCTATTACTGTAGATGTTACTTTTGGAGCTGTCACTCTTTGACATTTGACAAGTAGAAACTACGCCATTAATAAAAATGGAACGATATACGCTTCAACAACGCATTAAAATTATTAAAATTCACTTGAGTGAATCAAATGGAAATCATCTTGAGTGATGAGGCCCATTTCCACCTCGGTGGCCTCGTCAACAAGCAAAATTGTCGCATTTGGGGCTCGGAAAACCCAAGAGTTATTGCTGAAAAGCCTCTCTATCCTCAACGTGTGACTGTTTGGTGCGGTTTATGGTCCGGCGGAGTCATTGGACCTGACTTTTTCGAAAATGAGGCTGGAGCAACAATTACGGTGAATGGATTGCGCTATCGAGAGATGATTAATGATTTTTTATAGCCGGAATTGGATGGTATTGATCTGGACAGCGTTTACTTTCAACAAGACGGCGCTACGTGCCACACAAGCAACGAAACCATTGATCTTTTACGATTGAATATCTAAATAACACCTCTTATTGGAAAACCCTGTATATAAATTCATAGACTTGAATGACTTTAGTATATGATATGTCCTGTCGCCTTATATATATATGTATTTTTTTTAAAGGGCGGAGACGGTTTACACTTAGTTCCATGAGCACTTAGGCCATAGGCCCATTGTGCTATCTCCCATTTTACCTCAATCCTTTAACAACAACCCAGTCCCTTTAATAAAGTTCACCAGGGTTGTTATTGGGTATGTGGCTATGTCTTCTGGTTCTACTGTATGTCTCCCCAGGTATCTGAACCTAATCGCCTTATAGATAATCCGCAAAAGTTTAACCATATACTCTAAAGGCACAAAGCACAATTTTTAGGGTGAATTGCCATATACAAAAAAAGATCATTGGGCAAAATTGTCCAAACTTTTTCGAGGATCAAAATTCTTCTTGAAGAGATAATAAATTTCATTGATCTGTCTTGGGCGTAGGAGTCGAAATGTTTTATGTAAATATTGATGTCAGTTTTTTTTTTCCAAATCATACTTCTAGAGGTTTTTTGTTCAGTGAATAGAAATGATATGTATTACCGATGCGATATATCTGAAAAGGATTTAAAGTCGATATAAGTGTTTGAACAATGTTAAGAAAGGGATGCTTTGATGGTTTTTAAGTGTAGATCGGATGGAGATGGAGAAAGGAATGTCAGGAATGAATATTTAAAATGCAATTGGATGCCCCGGAATTACTTGTGTGGGGTTATGTTAGGAGTCAGAATAACAGATCTATAATGAATTAATGAAGCAAGAAGTGTGTGCCAGGACTGTGTTGTATGGTATGGCAGTCCATCTTCTCTGCCTACCCCTACGGAGAAATGGTGTGGTGATTAATTAGTTAGACTTGTTAATGAATTCGGTAGATACTGTGTTGTCAGGAGAATAATAGATATAACTTATAGATTTATGAATACATATGTAATTAATTTCTTTGGTCTCGCCAACAACTATTTTGGATTATATATTAAAATACTTTTTATGGAATTAATATAATAAATATCCTTACAGCTTGTCATACTTAACTTTGCAGGTGGCCAAAGAGGAACTAACGAACATTAAGCAATTTTTTGTCCCTCAATTGTGATGTTAACTGTGTCAATCGTGGCCATATTCATGAACAAAATACAGTGAAACCCTTTTATAAAGTGTTTCGCACCATAAAAATGCCTCTTATGTGGGAAAACCTTAAATACACCTATTTGAATTTCATTTTTGTTTTTGTGGATGAATGCAAATCTTGGAAGTGGAAATTAAACGACTTCCCGACATCAGATCAAGCTGAAACTCGGCAGATCGACTCGTTGTCGATGAAAATACATTCTATCAAATTTTGATTGGCAATCGTGCATACACATGCGGAAATATAAGCATTTATCTGAAATTGGATAACAGCAGTTAATATACAAAATAAATTTCGGTCCTACCCAATTTGGCTCGGGGAGGAAGGTTCAATCCTCAGTCGAACAAACAAAAAAATTATATGTTTTAAATACATCTATTTATAAAAATAGATGTAGGTATTATAATAAAAAACTTTGTTTTTTACATGTAAATTTTTTTTATTTTCAAAGAACTGAAAAACTGATAATTTTTCTGTCTTTTGAAGGATTTTAATGATAAAAAGGTTATGAAAAAATCGTAGAGGTCAATAAATTATGTATTTGTAAATTCACTGTTGTTAAATATTTATTGATATTAAAAAATACCCTTTTAAATTGATGTGTAGTACGATCTTAATTCTCTGTACCATTATATTGACTGTTATATATTGTATTTTATTCTAATATATAAAATATGTTAATAAAGTTTACATTATTTATTGAAGTAAATTAAGTTTATTTTATTTATTTAGAACTAGCTGTACCCCGCCACACGTTGCTCTGGCTCAGTCTGTTTGTGCAGATAGAGAAACAATAGCGCGTGTTGCTTTTACATGCAACAGTCAAACACTGTTTTTCAAAAACAGCATGTTTGTCCAACAGATGGCGCTGTTTAATAAAAAAGCATATTTTTACCTGTCGCAGATGACATCTATATAATATCGATATATAAAAACACACGCGTATTCTAATGCAACGTTGTGTCAGAATTTCAAAGCAATCGGTGAAGAACTTTAAGGACGGGTTGTTTCGGAGAATCTGAATAATTCATCAAATTTCAACGTTCATTTTCAAGTTCTGTGAAAGATTTTTTCAAGTTCTGTTTTTATTTCAGTTTTGGCAAGCAACTAGCCTACAATGATATAAAAACAGAACTTGAATAAGTCTTTCACAGAACCCGAAATTGAACGTTGAAATTTGATGAATTGTTCAAATTCTCCGAAACAACCCGTCCTAAGATTTAAGATATTGAACAAATGAAAATTTACATAGATATATAGGTTATGGCACAAGTTCCATTTTTATACTACATTGACAGTCATAGTTCATAGTACAAGTAATATTAAATATAGAATCAAAGAGAGAAAAGAAAAATTATAAGATTGATTATACAGGGTTTTCCAATAAGAAGTGTTATTTTCCACATAGCACTCTCTTTAGGGTGAATTGCCTAATACAAAAAAAAAAAAAGTGTTATTTTGAATAGCCCGCTATTTCGGTAGATGTTACTTTTGAAGCTGTCATTTTTTGACATTTGACAAGTAGAAACTACGGCATTAATAAAAATGGAATGATACACGCTTCAACAACGCATTGAAATTATTAAAATTCACTTGAGTGAATCAAATGCAAATCATCTTGAGTGATGAGGCTCATTTTCACCTCGGTGGCTTCGTCAACAAGCAAAATTGTCGCATCTTGGGGCTCGTAAAACCCAAGAGTTATTGTTGAAAAGCCTCTCTATCCTCAACGTGTGACTGTTTGGTGCGGTTTATGGTCCGGCGGAGTCATTGGACCTTACTTTTTCGAAAATGAGGCTGGAGCAACAGTTACGGTGAATGGATTGCGCTATCGAGAGATGATTAATGATTTTTTATGGACGGAATTGGATGGTATTGATCTGGACAACGTTTACTTTCAACAAGACGGCGCTACGTGCCACACAAGTAACGAAACCATTGATCTTTTACGATTGAATATCAAAATAACACCTCTTATTGGAAAATCCTATATAAGTAAACAAAACAAAAGAAAAATAATGTACATTGGTACAAAGTAAATGAAATCAATTGAAGAAAAAAAAAAAAAAAAACTTTTATGGCCTGGTTAAAATAGGCACTGCTTAATAAGTACAGCTTTATACTTCAATAATATTAAAAACATCAGCTAACATAGCATAAGGATTACCATTGGCGTGTAATCTATTTATAAATTAATTATAGCCTGAAACTAGTATAATTGTCACAATAATACACACTATCCCTAGTATTTGCCTACAACCTTTATTATAGTAATAATAATAATAATTGGATATTTTATATAGCGCTTTTTCGTGAAAAATCACATCAATGGAGCTATACAATTTAGGCTAGGCTAGGCTCTATCTTATTTTAATTACTAACCGATTCAGAAAAATACATTTATTATTTGAACAGATTGATTTTTTAAATTTATTTTTTTTCAATTTTTCCGACTTTATGTCCGTGTTAAATCTTCCCCACAGGAAAAACTAAACCTTTCCACACACTTTTCTACAAATGATCATCTAGTCAATCCACATTATGCAAGTGCATTATATAAGCATAATAAATACAAAATAATACAAAAACAACACGTCAACTCACCAGAGATCAAATGGGAAAATAATTCACCGACTGCAGATATTTTCATATCAGATGGTTCGGCTCGGTAGAACTTCTAATTGGACCTATAAATCCTACTGATCCCTCAATAT
This sequence comes from Hesperophylax magnus, assembly GCA_026573805.1. Classification (NCBI taxonomy): domain Eukaryota; kingdom Metazoa; phylum Arthropoda; class Insecta; order Trichoptera; family Limnephilidae; genus Hesperophylax; species Hesperophylax magnus. The sequence continues at coordinate 6,895,715 of JAIUSX010000018.1, forward strand.
AAATATATTAAAATTCTCTCGTAATCCTACATGTATTTAAATTGACTGATTTTTGCATTTTTATGGATAAATTCTTTGACAGATCTAATACGCCTAAATTTAGAATGAGAGAGCTAGGTATAATGCCAGTAGCCGAAATAACAAATGGTAATATTTTTATAGTCTGAGAATGCCAAATTCTTTTAATTTCATATCATAAATCTAAAATTTCTTTCCTAAATTGATTGCTTTATTATTCAGAATTTTTTTCATAGGTGTTTGTGACTGAGACACTTACCGTATAACCAGATGGCGTCTTTGGTTAGGAAGAGAAATAGAGATCAAGCTAAATGAGAATGAAAATTATGAGGTAAAAGAAAAAAAATAGGTTTGTATACAAATTCCATTTATTTTTGGTGAAAAATTAATACATAAAGCGCAATAAATTAAATAACAATCATCAAATCGTCGATCAGCACCATTTTGAATTAACTCTGTGTGTGTAAGCTTTGAAAAAATTGTGATCAACTGACAAATATGACAGCATGACTCTTGTGCTTGACAACTGATCACAATTTGTTCAAAAGTTTAGCCAAGAATTAGCGTTTATCGGGGACCGCTCAAATGTCAAAAAATCAAAATGGCGCCGGCCGCCGATCATCATTTTGATAGTCATAAAATGTGCTGGGAGTTTTAACCCTTAAATGCATGATTTATTAATTTTTGTGGAAAAAAATATATTTTTTAGATATTTACTTTTTTTTGTAATTTTTTAATGATATTTGATTAAAAAAAAATTGTTGCAGATTTACAACACCATGTATTTAATAAAAAATAATATGAATTATTTACGTATGAAAAAAAAATAAAAAACCTAAAAAATTCTCAAAACTAATAAGTGTACCGGAAAAATATGAGTTATTACATATAAGTATTGTATTATTGTATCTACTTACCTAAGAAAATCAAAATAATAACAGCAAAACCAAACTGTAATTCTAACCTCCAACAAATTTTCGAGAATCTTCACTTTGTTAAAGAAAAAGTGATATTTGACATTCGCGAAAGAAAAAAAAGGTGATGCCACTCGATAAAATATATTACCGTGAACTTGATAATTCTAAAACGGCATGCATTAAGTATACACCAAAGAGTTAAAGGTGGTTTGAACGGTATGTTGCAGTTTTGCAACAGTATGCATTTAAGGGTTAAACAGTTTTTTAACACCATTTTATTATATATATATCTTGAATATATAAAACTGACTGGTTTCAGTTCACCCTGAATCTTCATCAGGGTTATATAAAAACATATTAAATCAATAACAGAGTTACAGTGTATTTATAGGAAGATAGAATAGGGAGAGAGAACATGAACTTTGGTGGGAAGGTGAGGGGCAGGTAGAGGTGAAAGTAGGTGGGGTGGAGGGGAGGGGAATATGTTTAAAATGGGACTATTTGACAAGTCTAATTGTCCTGGGTTTGAGTCTTAGATGTGACCGAATATTTTTCTATTTCAAATTTTCATTTAGGAATTGATAATATTGTCTACAGTAATTAAATATTACGATTTGAGGTTTTACTCATTAAGTTATTCCAAAAAATAAAATATTCATCCTAGACTTGCAGAAAAAGTCAATAGATGTCGCACATTAAAATTAAAATAAGATATATTTAGCTAAAGACACTGTCTAGATTGCATTTAGTTCCTGTTGAATCTTGCGATCATACATAATGATAGCTGCCGATAAAAATGTGCGGTGAGAAAAAATGAAGACAATGTTGGTAGTTCTTATTCGAAGTATGATTCAGTTAAATATGACCGATGGAGATAGGGTCCCATTAGCTCAGTTGGTAGAGTAGTGTGCCAGCAAGGCAAGGGTCCTGAGATCGAGTCCTAGATGCGACCGTGTCTTTTTCTGTTTAAAATTTTTGATTAAGAATCTTTAATATTGTCTTCAATATTTACAATGAAGCCGGTTGGTTTTATATATTGAAAATATATACAATAAAGTGGTGTTAAAAATAAAGTTATTTTATTATAATTATGTATACTCACAAAGTGTTTACTACATGTGAAAATTTATGTTTTAAATGTTTGTTAAATAACACCACCGAGATTTAAAAGTTTAAAAGGTAAATAGCTAAATTATTTATATATTTGATGAAGAAGATTTACCAAGGAAGAGTCTTTTTTAATAAGATTCAAATTAATTATTTATAGAATACATCAACTAGATGGTGGAGAAAGGGGATCTGGTTTAGTGATGTTAGTCTATATCCAGTTTCTTGAAGGATCCTTCAACTCCAAACAGATTTCCAGCATTTTGCTGCGGACCCATTCTCTTGGCTTCTACAACACGCAGTTTCTCTTCATTCAGGAAGTAATCACGGTTTGCAAGGACTTGTTCGAAGGTTTGTCCTGAAACAAAATCATATAAATTTAATACACGTAGGTAAACATCAGATTATATATCATTCAGAATCTTTAGTCCAGTAAAGCAATGCTACACATGTCAGTTTTCATCTATATTTTTCTCAAGCAACAAGCAAAAGAGAGAGATTTTTATATTATTATCATCTAGTAGTCCAGGAAAGAATCTGTTGTTCAGTAAAGCAATGTTAGATGCAACACATTTCAGTTTTCGTCTACAGTAAGCAACAAACGAAAGAGAGAAATTTTTTAAATTAAAAGACAAAAACAAATAAATTGTCACAACTCACTTCTCAGCACGTCAAAGCTAGGAGCCTCTCCGCCAAGCTCCTTGGGCAGTGTTCTCTTTTCCACATGCTCATAGAGGGACTCCATCCCTTGGCCGTGGATATGCAGCAGGGCCAACAGCTCCGCGTGCAAGAATGGCTTGGCCATGTTGAAAAGCATGTCCATGAAGGGACCCGGATTTACATAGTGGATCGCTTTCAATTTTGTGGGCATTGCATCCTGGAATAATTCAAACAGTCAAGTGTTAGGTACTCTGTTTCGCGGGAATTATCGTGTAGTAAAATCAATCACAGACACAAAACAGCTTAAAACTTCCTAAATCTGCTTTTACCAATCTCAAAAAATTGTGTGGGTACAAATGAAATTTCGCATCTCATTACAAATGAGTTGCAGAGTTGCAGAGTTGCAAAACCCGCTCTGGAATTTTTCGCAAATCTGGAGATGGTCGCGAAAAACTTTTTGGATCACTTTGAATATACCTTTTATGCCAAATATCAACATAATTCTATTGATATTTAGTGAAAAAATTAATAACAAATTTATTTTAAATTTACTTTAGTACTTTTGTGAATGTACCAATTTCCAGAGCGGGTTTTGTATTATTGTTGCATTATGAGTCATTTTCTAACTCTGCCAGTAATTTATTTATTTATAGTACAAGTATTGAGTCCACAGAGTTAATCTTTTTGTATAAAAAAATTACAAAACAATTATATATAGCATAAACATTACATATTAAATGATTCAAATTAAGTAAAATTTACAATGAGGCTACAGAAAACAAAATGTAAACTTTGTTAATTAGGAGTAGTTGCCGTTTTCAGTGCTATTAAAAAATATCTGCTATTTCTGAATGTAGTGAAGTGACTCTTTTTTAGGAACATGAAATGAAATCAGTAATACCGTGTTAGGTATTTTATGTCATTGGTAATACCTAATAAAAATATATATATTATATGTAGGTGCTGTAGGCAGTTTCAGGTTCGAGTAAAGAAGAAGGGTTTGACGTAGGACTGTTCACCCTACACGGTAATAAACCTGTAATTGTGGACACCGAAACAAATGCATTCGACAACGAACTACAACATAAACCAACAACAACCCAGGACATGAAATACATTAACCGTGAACTCGATAATCTAATTGAGCATGACGCCGTTGAGAGATTCTGTAGGATGCTGCAATGGGCTAGACGTGTTGAAATAATGACAGATGACGTGAGTAACTACAATGCAACATTTAGGACAGGTTGTTTCAGATAAATTCAAATGTAACATTGTCATCAAATGGCCATTCAGCGCTATTTTGTTTTTTTTTAATGACATTTCAAAGGTCTATGTTAAAGGCCGATTCGAAGTCTGTTTCAAATTTTGAACAGCTTTTGATAGAAAGTTGAAGTGTAGCTAGAATCGGCGTTTAGCGGGGACCCTTCAAATGTTAAAAAATGGCACCGAGTTGCCATTTGAAACAGTTGGTTTCTTACCTGCACATATGTTATAATTTTCTTCAGAGTCATTATTCCTAATTTAGTCATGTGTCCCAACTGAACGCCTTCTAGGTCCATTACTCCCGCATGGCCTGTTCCAGAGGTTCCCTGAAAATAAATATTTTTCTAAACAATATGATTTTCTTGTGCGTATGAATGTGATCAAAATTGATTCTGATGTAGGAACTGTTGATTCCCTTGAGAATAAAAGGGTACCTAAATAGCTACACTTGCCAAGATAAACACTAAAACAAATATTTCTACAGAATCAAATCACTACACAATTTTCTCTTAAAGAGTAATAATAATAATACTTGGATGTTCCGTATAGCGTATTGTGATGTTTGGTAATAAGTTGGGTTTTCAAGCGATAGATGGCACCAGTCATAAAGCTTACTTCAGAGTCCGACAGATGTCGCTAGAGTGTAGCAATTGCCTGTGGGATATTATTGCCAGACAACAAACTTCTAGAAACAGAGAATTACCAACCCTCGGATAATGAAAAATGTAGCTAAATCCAGACTTATTTATTGTAACGTAAATGTCGCTAGAGTGTAGCAATTGCCTGTGGGATATTATTGCCAGACAACAAACTTCTAGAAACAGAGAATTACCAACCCTCGGATAATGAAAAATGTAGCTAAATCCAGACTTATTTATTGTAACGTAAATAAACGCAATTATTGTAAAGAACCTTTTACTTATCAAAGAGTTCCCAACACAGAAATCTGCAAGTAAAGGCAGAGATATATCTAACATGTGTGAATATATTTATTTATTAAATGCTCCATCATAATACTATCCATAGACTAGACTAACTATTATAACAACTTATGCCTAACAGATTGCATCCACCAATTCGATCATACAAAAACTATATGTACAATATGACCGGTCAGTGGTTGAGTGGGCATAGCGCTTGGGTCTCACCCGAGCGTCGCGTGTTCGATTCCTCGGCTGGCTAAGTCCTCCATCACAACACAAGCAACATTTTCGGCTTTCTGTGGTGGTAGTAGGAGATTTTCAAACATTGTTGGGTTATTCGTAACCCGGGAATGTTTGTCTTTCTTTTAAAAAAAAAAAAAAAAAAAAATACATTTGCCAATAAACATGAAGCTGCGTTAGAATGTATTTAACATATATAATGAATTATTTTGTGTATATATACAGAACCATACTTACAACTTGAGATTAACACAATTACGAGATGAAGACATTTCAACTGTAACTTGTAATGATACGCCCTTTCTACTTCAAACTTTTTCCTTCTCTTCTTTCTACGATAAATTTTCTTTAAGTCCCATAGGTAACTTTTCCATAAGGCTTTGGTTATGTATATATCCGGGGTAGGAAGGTTCTCCCTGCCGTCTTTCAAGCCCTTGCCTCTCTCTTTATTACACACCCCTTCAAGTGTGTACATCCTAGTTTGTCTACGTGACGTACGACCTTGAACGTACTCATTTCACGTGACGGTTCAGTATAAAAAGGCTTCACCGAACGTTGTGTTGGTTTTTTGTTTCTCGGTTTAGAAACCTAGTTATCTATGTATGTGTGGTATCCCTCGGTTCTTTTGAGATAGAGTGAGTTGAATCCATTACCGCTGTGTTTTAAAATCATTTCATAAACCTTATCTTCTAAGCCGCCTGCTCCCCAACTAACTACGTGATTCTACCTGTCATATGGTTATGTGAGTATAATAAAGTGTTAGATTTTATGTGTGTGATAAACATGCGATAAATTTATGGTGTTAGTTGTCGGCGCCATCCATGTATATATTTTAGGAGGGGAAGGAGAGGAAAGAAAATGAATTTGATCAAGCTAAGATTGACTCCTCCTCTTTACCAAACAAAACCGATGGATGATAATTTGAGCAAGGCGATCGATATCTGCGTGTCTGGATATCGCAACCGGCCGGGTCTCCCCTTGTTCCAAATCGGCAACCGTCACGCCAGAATAAAGAAAACCAGGTCTCATCACCAATTTCAGAATTGCCCCAATCTCATACACCTCCAGGAAAAACTACTTTACTGAGTGTAGAAGGGGAAAACCATGACATCCCTTGTCACGAATCTAGTCGCGAAAATGTGACACGTAAGGTCCTAAGTTACGTGCCACCTCTAGAAAACGTTGTAACTTCCTCGTCGTCGGGGATTTACATCCCTTTCTAGGTCAATAACATATATAACACACGACGATCTTGTCGACATTTAGCCCGCTTATTAACGATAGGTTGTGTGCCTACCCATTCAGCCAATTATCATGTGAGATATATGTAAGGTCTACTCGAAATGCCAAATTTAGGATGAGTACTGTCTGTTTTAATATTTGGTTCCAGTATTTATTTTATGAGGTTACTAGCACCCTCGTGTATTAGGTATGGGTAACTTCTATTGAATACCTATCCTCACAGGTAGGTATAAACGGATAATTGGTCTGATTTTTGCATTTAATTTAAAGAGGCTGCCTACCTCTCGAAAGGTACCTGTTGAGAGAAGTTGTTCGGATGGTAGTTTTATTTCGGAGATTACCATCTCCCTCTTTTGATCCTAGATTTGTTTTTGTGCATCCCAATTCGTAACTTAGAAAGTCAAACAATAGATGAAAAGTATTAAATTAGAAAGTCAAATAACAGAAGAAAAGTTTTCATTTTGTTCTGTCTGGTTGCATCCGATCGCTTTCAATTCGGGCGGTCATACGCTAGCAAAACTTCCCCTTTGGCTGACTGTACCTGCGTCTTGTCCTATATATGAAACGGTCATTGGCCCGTCTCCCACTCACAGCTGATTCACAACTCGCCTAGCACATTCATTTTAATGAGAACATTATTTGGGTTGCAGGCGTTGTAAACTCGGTTCCTGTACTTTGGTTGTACCCGTCCTTTAAAAAGGGTCCTCTGGAATTTAATAAATAATATAAAAACTCACCCTGTTAGTCACCTCCAAATCCTAGTGTGAAACTTACCTGGTTACACTATATAGCTAAATCAGTTTAATTTTCGATCTCCTCCCTATCGGCTTCTTTCATCATTTTAGCGAAACCCTTGCAATCTGTTAAATTTTGTTCCCCTCCCTACACCTTTAAAAGGGTAATTAAATAACTCTGTAGATAAAATTGTACCTCCCTAATTTAACCTAATCTCTGTCAGGATTCGAACCCGAGTTTTTTATGATTTGTTTGGGTTCCCTGGTTTACGGTCTCAATGTGGTCAACGTGTTAGAACACCACCTGAATCAAACACTTCCTGTCTTTAAATACGTTCAGTTTGTTTTAAACGCAATCATTATCGTTATTATTTCCATGTTTTTAAGACGAGTAATTTAGTTGGAACCGTATACACGTTTAATTTAACACATTTTATATTATAATCGCGATCGCACAACCCTTAGCGCTCCTGGGGTGATTTTTCACAAAACGGCGCTCTACAAATTATCCAATTATTATTATTATTATTATTCTCACTGAGTCCAATCACTTTTTCACTTTAATTCAATATTCAGGAAAGCTATCTAACACCGTCTGAATTCTCTAATTAACTGTAATACACAACACTTCTGATTTGTATCGATTTCCCGGAGCTGTCAACGTACACAAGTTCAAAACCCGACTGCCATGCGATCTCTTTCTTCCTTCCCGTGGGACATATGCACTTCAAGCCCGCCTGTCATAAATCTTATCTGTTAGCTGCCATAAAAAAATTTTTTGGAGCACGTTCGTTTATTATTTATCGTTTATTTATGTGGATATTCAAAACATCACAAACTTGAAATCATACAAATTGCAGCTCACTAAGGACGGGTTGTTTTGGAAAATTTGAACAATTCTCAAGTTCTGTTATTATTTCAGTTCTGTCAAGCAACTACAGGGTTTTCCAATAAGAGGTGTTATTTTAAATAGCCCGCTATTTCGATAGATGTTACTTTTGAGCTGTAATTTTTTGACATTTGACAAGTAGAAACTACGCCATTAATTAAAATGGAACGATACACGCTTCAACAACGCATTTAAATTATTAAAATTCACTTGAGTGAATCAAATGCAAATCATCTTGAGTGATGAGGCTTCTTCCACCTCGGTGGCTTCGTCAACAAGCAAAATTGTCTCATCTGGGGCTCGGAAAACCCAAGAGTTATTGTTAAAAAGTCTCTATCTTCAACGTGTGACTGTTTGGTGCGGTTTATGGTCCGGCGGAGTCATTGGACCTTACTTTTTCGAAAATGAAGCTGGAGCAACAGTTACGGTGAATGGATTGCGCTATCGAGAGATGATTAATGATTTTTTATGGCCGGAATTGGATGGTATTGATCTGGACAACGTTTACTTTCAACAAGACGGCGCTACGTGCCACACAAGCAACGAAACCATTGATATTTTACGATTGAATATCAAAATAACACCTCTTATTGGAAAACCCTGTATATTGTTAATTTTATTGTTTTGAATGGTATAATCATTCGAAAACTGCATTTGTTTCCTTGTTTTATAATATTATGTGATTCCTTGTATTGTTTATTTTTTTGTCATTTTGTTGTTCATATTGCTTAGGTACAAATACTAAATCAAAAACTATAATTAATGAAACTTTATTGGTCTAGATAAATAGGTTCTCAAGTGGGCGATAACGCCCCCTGTGGGCGTTTGAGACTTTCAGGGGGGCAGTAGAATAGCCAGAGAAAATTAGGGGCGATGAGATGACAATGAAGATGTGGGCTGGTACAAAATATACTCTAAAAAAGACAAAAAAACCACGCTAATCACGTACTATTGAATCAAAGTAAATTTGAATATTCGTTAATTTTTGTTATTGTATGTTTTGTAATAATTTTAATCGCGTGTGCGAAAATGCACTTATTTCGGTAGTTGGGGGTGCATGAAAATTGAACTGAAAGATCCAATACATTCAGATCTACATTAAATTGAATTGAAAGATCCAATACATTCATATCTACTTTAAATTGAACTGAAAGATCCAATACATTCAGATCTACATTAAATTGAATTGAAAGATCCAATACATTTAGATCTACATTAAATTGAATTGAAAGATCCAATACATTTAGATCTACATTAAATTGAATTGAAAGATCCAATACATTCAGATCTACATTAAATTGAATTGAAAGATCCAATACATTCAGATCTACATTAAATTGAACTGAAAGATCCAATACATTCAGATCTACATTAAATTGAATTGAAAGATCCAATACATTCAGATCTACATTAAATTGAATTGAAAGATTCAATACATTCAGATCTACATTAAATTGAACTGAAAGATCCATTACATTCAGATCTACATTAAATTAAACTGAAAGATCCAATACATTCAGATCTACATTAAATTAAACTGAAAGATCCATTACATTCAGATCTACATTAAATTAAACTGAAAGATCCAATACATTCAGATCTACATTAAATTGAACTGAAAGATCCATTACATTCAGATCTACATTAAATTAAACCGAAAGATCCAATACATTCAGATCTACATTAAATTGAACTGAAAGATCCATTACATTCAGATCTACATTAAATTAAACTGAAAGATCCAATACATTCAGATCTACATTAAATTGAACTGAAAGATCCATTACATTCAGATCTACATTAAATTAAACTGAAAGATCCAATACATTCAGATCTACATTAAATTGAACTGAAAGATCCAATACATTCAGATCTACATTAAATTGAACTGAAAGATCCATTACATTCAGATCTACATTAAATTGAACTGAAAGATCCAATACATTCAGATCTACATTAAATTAAACTGAAAGATCCATTACATTCAGATCTACATTAAATTAAACTGAAAGATCCAATACATTCAGATCTACATTAAATTGAACTGAAAGATCCATTACATTCAGATCTACATTAAATTAAACTGAAAGATCCAATACATTCAGATCTACATTAAATTGAACTGAAAGATCCATTACATTCAGATCTACATTAAATTAAACTGAAAGATCCAATACATTCAGATCTACATTAAATTGAACTGAAAGATCCATTACATTCAGATCTACATTAAATTAAACTGAAAGATCCAATACATTCAGATCTACATTAAATTGAACTGAAAGATCCATTACATTCAGATCTACATTAAATTAAACTGAAAGATCCAATACATTCAGATCTACATTAAATTGAACTGAAAGATCCAATACATTCAGATCTACATTAAATTGAACTGAAAGATCCATTACATTCAGATCTACATTAAATTGAACTGAAAGATCCAATACATTCAGATTGTTAAGGCGATACACTACGTCGTGTAATATTTTAAATTGAGCCGCTATCAATAACAACCCTTACATAGATGGCGATAAGGTTTAAATTCCCGGATAACACCATCCGCCTGTTTTGATTTATGCAAGAAAAAAACATGGCCAAAAAGTGCCTTTTATTTTATTTTGTGGATGTTCAGGCATAAATATTTTTTTTTCCGATCATTTTATAAATAACTTATACAATTGCCACATTATACAATAAAATCATAACCGAAAATGGTTTCGTAAGTAGGAGATTTTGAACTTTAAAGCAGTTTTCATAGGCCTTATACATTATTTTTTTCTGGGCTTATAAAAAGACTTATCTAAAAAATACTCGATTATTTCAAAGGCCAAGATGTATTCTACTCGCAGTATTTAATTAAAGCATCTGAAACATTTCTAGGCGACCAAATTTTCAAACCAAAAACACATGATTTTGCATTACTACGTATGGCATCGCTTTAAAAGTTAGGCATATCTTTGGCCATCGTTAGGCATAACTTTGTTTGAGAATGCGGAGATAATATTTTTTAGAAATGTGTTATCAAATCATTAATAGTTACATCCAGGACATTTGAGTGGTTTCTCTCCCGAATGCTCTAAAGGAAGATAAGCCAAAAATGTGTATATTCTTGGTATACCTTATATATTAGGTAATAGTCATTAAAATCGCTTGACAAAAGGAGTCTAGAAACGTTCGATTTCAAGCAAAAAAACTGGTTTTTATTTATTTCGTAAATAATTTTATAAGAAAGCAAAAAAGTTAATCAAGTGAAACTGTCACAGATAATCTTGGCTATAATACTGTATTTTTTTAAGTTGTTTCCTTTACGCATTCATACATTTCTATTGAAAAAATATTTTTTTTAGTAGTGTGCATTTATATTTTTAACTGAGTAATTTATTTTTTTATTTGTATTTTACTCAAGCGAAGCGATAGGAAAACCTTCAATTTATCTAAAGCATATTTTTGGTATTCGTAATGTACACCAATTCGTTATAAAGATTAATCAAAATAGTGATTTGGCATTAAGCTTCGCCTTAAGAATACTAAAAAGGGCTACTCACAAATTGTTGTAAAACAATGTCCTTTACAAACATGAAGTACTTGACAGAGTCATTTAAGTTCCATCTGGCCGGGTTGGTATCGTGCAGCTTCATATAGACCACACGTCCTCCCCCCTTCATAGGCTCTGGTAAAGTTACAATGGTTCTGAAAGATTATTCATTTTTATTAGTTTTAGTTAGTTGGACCTAAGAAGCCGAATATTAGTGCGATTTCGTATGAATGGCATTGAAGCCAAATCTTATAATCCCGGGGAATATGTATGGATTCACTATGCACCACTTTTTATGCAAACATTACAAAAGATTGTCATACAAGATGGCTGCCAGGCAATTTCACACCTCTCGAAATTTGGCTTCAATTACATTCAAACAATATCTATTTATTTATTCAAACGCCATTTAATGGCTTTTACAATACAGTGATAATCGAATTACAAGCGTACAGTGATAAAAAAGGATAATAATAGCAATACATTAAAGAACATTTAATGTGTACACAGAAACACTATTGCAAGTGTTGCAGTTATGTAATAAGACAATGCATAATTTAAAAGAAATATTTACCAGTGTAACAATAGTTAAAGTACTTTATGCTAGGTTTGTTTATGACCTGTCATAAGTCGAAGTATGAGGTGAGGTTATCGCACTAATGCTTTGTCCAGGGCTTTTCAGATCTATGCCATCAGCAGGTGTCCTACCCGACTTTAACTAGCGATTCTGGAGCACATTTGGAGTAAAAATGCAAATATCGTTTTCCTGTCCGATGTCATTGATTACAATTAAGACAAACACAAACATATTTTTCTATCACACGACGCCACTGATCACAGTGCCCCACGTCGCAATAGATAACGTGACACGCGTTTTGTCCTATATGTACCGTGCTGCTAAAAATACGCTAGGTTGTATCCACATTTTAAATTCTGGAGAAAAGTAAACGGTTCCTTAAATTAGGTATTTAATGTCAGGCCTTACATGATTTCAGAAATGTGTTTCATAGCGGGCAGCAGCGGGTCCCTTTGGCTAAAGAACTCTGGTACGTGCGTCCTGATGGTGTAGTAATTCTCTATGGTTCTCTTGGCAAACTCTACGCTGAACAGGCAGCTATGCAGAAAGAGGATCAGCTGCAATTCTGAAAGAAATGTATGCTTATTAAGTCCATATGTAATGCATTATTCAAATACAGTAACAAAGGATACAATAAAAGAACGATAAAATGAACCCTAAAACAATAATGAATAACAAAATTAAGCCCTCATCTCTTTTTCACATGTAGTTTCCAAAGAGATTCATAGTTTTTTTAACCAAATCCTTATTAAAATATTATATACTGTACACAATATTATTGTTATTTGATTGATTGATTCACAACGATGTACAGAAGTCAATTTTTTTAAATTATGAATTCAATGATGAAACCAGTAATGAAATGAGCAAAGCAATCTGTGATGAAACCAGTAAAGAAATTAGTGATAAAACATCTAATGAAATATCTTATGAAAACATTGATGAAACCCGCGATGAAACCAGCAATGAAAACAGAGATGAAATATGCGATGAAACCAGTTTTTAAACCATTAATGAAATCGGTCTTGAAACATGTGGTGAAAACAGTGACGAAACATGCAATGAAATCAGCGATGAAAAAGTTATAAAATTAGAGACGAAACCAAAGATGAATACAGTCACAGACATAGGAATTAATAGACGAGAAGATAATGGCGAGGGGTAAAATCAACTGTTGAAGAACGAAGGGAGTGAAGCTGACTGTGATTCGTCAATAAATCAATCTGACAGTAAATAGGCATCTCGCATTATAATATCACCATTTACTTCTTAAAAGTAAAATCTGCTTTTGAATGAATAGACATTTTTACATGGGAGCGCAAATTACTCGCCACGTTATGAACAAATTTGCGAAGTCCAAATTCGGCAAAAAAATTCGGTTCCTTTTTCAGAGTCGAATATTTCGTTTAAGTATTTAGTTAAGACACTCTAATAAATGTTCATAATTTACTTCCCAGCAACCAACCAGCTTTGTGTTTCGCGTCCAGACGTTTCTCGATGTGATAGTATATGTTTCTAAAACTGATCCATATTATACGATGTGAATATGCTTAAAATAAAGTAAAATAATGCTTATATATGGAATGTAATACGACAATTGGGTTTATTCTCTTTTTCACATCTATTTTTACAAGTTTTCATAGCACAAGTCAACATTCTGCCGTGTTATTTCGTAAAATGAACCGATGATGCCTCGACCATAGTTCGCACAAGAATGATGACGTCACGTTTTCAAATTTCACTTGAGGCCATACGCGAGCACAGCCGGCTCCAATGGAACCGGTATGGGGAGTGGGGATAATGCGCTTTTAATCACTTAGGGCAGGTCTACTAATATTTATATGTCTATGAATACAGTCAAGAAATGGGCTCACCCTCCGCGGGTTGTGCATAGGGTTGCCAGATGGTCCAGATAAAAAAACGAACATTTTTTTATCAAAGGGTCCCCCGTTTGATTTTTTTTTTGGTATAATTTATCGAAAATCAAAGGGTCCTTTGATAATCATAAACCCCTTTGATTTTGAATTAAAACAACAAAAAAAACAGATAAAATCACCGAAAATTTCTGAGGGTGAACACAATGAAACACTTAGTAAACATTATAAATTATATTTATTAATACTATTGATAAGCAAAAAAACAATTTTTAACATATTTGGCACTAGATTTCATTACCCTTTACACTAAAAACTCTTTCTACGAAGGCGTTTAAGATGGGAACACTGCACACATATTGTACCATTTTCAACAGATTTGAGCAAGTTTTTCTACCACCCGCCAGAATCGCTCACGGCTTTTGATCTGTAAATTATCTCGTGAGGATATACGTCGCGTATTTTTAAAAAAAGGACATTGTATTGTCCGGTTTTCCATAATTTTCTAGACCGGACAGCCGTTCAAAAAACCGTACTGTCCAAAACCGGACATCTGGCAACCCTAGTTGTGCATCATTCTTTTCCGTTTCACACTTTCAAAATCACCCGTGACGTAGTTTGCCGACCCCTGACCTGTCCTAATTATAGTACTTACTCTACAATAAGTACTCAATATACAATAATTATGATCTTCTTTATACGAAGTATGTAAATGATTAGTTAATTAATTTCCGCAATAGTCCAGTTGTTTTCTTTTAAATCGAGATAATTTACTCATTAGATTAATAATTATGACTTTTAATGCGGTTAGTTGTAACTGGACGAAGCTTTATTTAAATGAAGATTATAATATATTTCCTTGAATCATGACAGCTTTAATTAATGGGGCTTCAATGTTCACGAGGAACAGCGGTTGTAGTTCTCGGGCCCAATAAATTCGACCAATTAACTTGTATGGAAACCATATATATATATATATATATTTATAGAAAACGAAATTTTTTGTAAATCCAATACAAGTTAGGAGGCTGCTTTGAATGAGTGCCCCGGCCTTGTAATTTGGGAGGTTTTGGTGGAAGTTACAGTGCTTTCAGGATACTCTGACCATTGCCTGATTACCACCTCTATCCCATCCTCCATGAAACGCCAACCTGACAAACATGTAAAGAGGAGGTATGGCACTATAGGGCAGACAAATGGACGACATGCCGTGCATTTTCAGCGGTTTTCCTTGGAATGTGGTCTGCTTTAACTGCGAGGATCCAGGTAATCAAGTTAGCGATGGATTGCTACATTCTCTTCCCCGTCAAATCTTCTGGAGCGGGCACAAAGCCGCGGTTTGACCATCGCTCTGCTGAAGCAGCCAGTCTCAATATCATGGCTTATAACGCACTACGGAAAATTGACCCCATGGATAACCATTTGGATTATGGAGAACGGGAAAGGATTGCAAGAGTATTCTAACTAGAGGTAAGTGCGACCACGACCAAGAAATTTCCAAAACTGGCCGATTGCGAATTTCTGTCAATCGAGAGAAATTTACTACTTTCTCACCTATGACCAAGCAAAACAAAACATCCGTTATTTGGCAAAATTTTCGAGGTAACTCAACTTTTCAAGATAACGGAGAGACTGCGATTTACAATAATGATGGAATCAAAGATCCGGAATTAAGACTGCACTTGACAGGAGCCACTTCGGGAGCTTTTTTTTAAACATTAACCCAACACAAGAGGCCCTGAGGAAAATAATTTCTCTCAATGCCATCTTTTTATGTCATCTTTTCGGATGCAGTGTACAGGGTCTTTTTTAAGGAAAGGAAGGAGAGGAGTTCTGGGAAGGTAAAGGGTATGATGGTTGGGTAGTAATCTAGGAATCAGTGTCTCCAGTAGTGATGGAGGTATGCGACCCACTGTGGCGCAAGTCCAGAGCCAACGCGAGAGGTCAAAGAATCTTCCAAAACCAGCCTCTCCCGATTCGGCACATCACGCAGCTGGTGGGCCGGCGCATCCTGATCACACCTCACCCGATAAACACTTAGGGTGACCTATTGCAGATGTGGTTATCCAATAAATGTTACTCGGCGCGGCGGAACTCCCACCCGCCTCCCAAAATGATGTCGCTTGGTGTCGTATCTGATAATTATATACATCTTCTAAATAATCCAAGATACTCACCAGGTACGTCAGGAAGATGGGGTTGTTTCTTTACCCACTCACGGAGACTATCCAAATCTTTCTGCTGCATCTCGGGGTTCTTCCTGAACTCTTCTTCCACTGATATCGTCTGGGTCATAGCTTTATTCGCCATTCTTTTTTAATCTAAAATAAAATAATAATTAACATAATTATAAAGTATTTTTTGGTTTTTGTTATTGTTACAGCTGTTTCATTATTATTTCATAATTATTAAAAAATCAAGATACCATCAATGTGGGGAAAACAGACTTCAAAATACCCCCACAGAATATGAAATCTCTTGTCACAATTATTTTATCAGTAAATTGGTTTAAGGCGATGCACTACGTCGTGTAATATTTTAAATTGAGCCGCTATCAATAACAACCCTTACGTAGATGGCGATAAGGTTTAAATTCCCGCTTAACACCATCCGCCTGTTTTGATTTATGCAAGAAAAAAACATGGCCAAAAAGTGCCTTTTATTTTATTTTGTGGATGTTCAGGCATAAATATTGAATTTTTTTTCAATCATTTTATAAATAACTTAATTTGCCACATTATACAATAAAATCATAACCGAAAATGGGTTCGTAAGTAGGAGATTTTTAATTTTAAAGCAGTTTTCATAGGCCTTATACATCATTTTTTTCTGGGCTTATAAAAAGACTTATCTAAAAAATACTCGATTATTTCAAAGGCTAAGATGTATTCTACTCGCAGTATTTAATGAAAGCATCTGAAACATTTCTAGGCGACCAAATTTTCAAACCAAAAACACATGATTTTGCATTACTACGTATGGTAATAAATCATTTTAAATTAGGTGGGGGTAAAATTGAATCATATAAATTAGTCGTCTAAACGTGGTTAAAACCGCAGTTTGAAAATGGCCTTGAAAGCCGAAACTGCTGGAACAATAACAAAAACCAAAAAATACTTGCAGAAGTTAATAATTATATTATTAAATTATATTTTAATTAAATTTAAAAAAAATAAATGGGGTTCTACGAATTAAACACAAACAGTAAATAATACACTCTACGTTCATAATTTCCGCAACACAATATTTTCATTATTTATTACCGCCATTTTATTATTTTTATTTATTGTGCTTTACTTAGTAACATTTATTGTGTGTGATAAAAGCAAGTACACGCAGGTTAAGTAATCTTCTAGTAATATCACAGTAGCATTTTAATATCACGAGTACATCTCTAAATAGTATAAAATAAAGTCGCTATCCGCCGTTTGTGCGCTTAGTTCTTCTTAACAACGCAATGGATATTGATAGTGTTTTCACTATCATTTAGAAAATTTAATGTGATTTACGTAACATTCTAAAATTCAATTATTAAACAATGTAATTTCGAATGTAATGTGATGTACGTGAAATTCTAAAATTCAATTATTAAGCAATGTAATTTCGAATATAATGTGATGTACGTGAAATTCTAAAATTGAATTATAAAACAATGTAATGCGATGTACCTACCTAACATTCTAAAATTTAATTATTAAATAATGTAATTTCGAATGTGACGTACGTAACATTCTAAAATTCAATTATTTAATAATATAATTTCGAATGTGACGCACGTAACGTGCTAAAATTCAGGTTATGATTTGAGATTTTCACAGCCAAAAGTATTATAGTGTTTTGTTTTTGGGGTATTATGCCGTGTTGCGCTACCTCCTTCTTTAGCCAACGTTTCGGACAGCATTGCGGTGTCAATCATCAGGGCAGATGTGTAACACATAACACAATGCTGTCCGAAACATTACCTAAAGAAGGAGGTAGCGTACACGGCCTAATACCCCAAAAATTAAATCACTATAATTCTAAAATTCAATCATTATGAACAATATGATTTCGGATGTGATTACACTTACAAAAATCATCACAAGTAATAACTGATAAGTACCTACTTATCAGTAGTACATTGAATTTAATTAAAACAGGCTTGTGTATGAGACACACACCAGTAGTAAGGTACACAAATATACACACGGTGTCCGGAAACCCGTCGTACAAGCGGGAAACTGGTGAATCTACATTACATGGAGGGTAACCGGATAAATCATCACATCTTTAAAAAGTTATATAAAGTCATGGAAAGTGATGAAACAAAAACTTTATTAACTGGGTTAAGGAGGTAAGGTTAGGTTTATTTTTTTTCGGACACCAAAAAACCTTTTATATCAAAAAATTCTAATCTAAAAAAATAGATTTACACCAAAACGAAAGATCAAAAAAAAAACTCCAAATGTTGTGAAGATTCACTAGATGAGCTTGTACTAAGAGTTTCCGGATATCGTATTTAAGAATAAGAATAAAATAAAATAGATTATGCAACCTGGTAGATCCTTGATGTAGGTAATTATTCATAATACATAATTAATATGTACATAACATGAAGAGTTCAGTCATAATTCATGATATTATAATAATTATAACAATAATTAACTGTTTTATTTTTTTCCAATCTTTGGACCTACGTTAGGAAATGGATTACCTATACTGCCGTGGTAATTAAAAGCACAGGGTCTGCTTTGAGACTCTCAAGGAAGACAGTGTTTTAGCTAGCACGGCAGTGTACCTCCGTCAACTTTATTGACTTCTGCACTGGGTTAGTATATATAGTAGTATAGTTAGGTTAGTAGCAGGGATTAGTACCAAACCCTGCTAAACGCAGTGCAAAAGTTTCAACACAAGTCACTTTAACTGTCAATTCGTTTTGTACAGCACGGCCTGTGTTTACATAGTAGTATAGTTAGGTTAGTAGCAGGGATTAGTACCAAGCCCTGCTAAACAGAGTGCAAAAGTCCGAACACAATTCACTTTAACTTTCAATTCATTTAGTACAGCACGGCCTGTGTATATATATAATAGTATATTTAGGTTAGTAGCAGGGATTAGTACCAAGTTACTTTAACTGTCAAAACGCAGTGCAAGTCGGAACACAAGTCACTTTAACTGTCAATTCATTTTGTACAGCACGGCCTGTATATATATAGTACAGGGTTTTCCAACAAGAGGTGTTATTTTGATATTCAATCGTAAAAGATCAATGGTTTCGTTGCTTGTGTGGCACGTAGCGCCGTCTTGTTGAAAGTAAACGCTGTCCAGATCAATACCATCCAATTCCGGCCATAAAAAATCATTAATCATCTCTCGATGGCGATCCATTCACCGTAACTGTTGCTCCAGCCTCATTTTCGAAAAAGTAAGGTTCAATGACTCCGCCGGACCATACACCACACCAAACAGTCACACGTTGAGGATAGAGAGGCTTTTCAACAATAACTCTTGAGTTTTCCGAGCCCCAGATGCGACAATTTTGCTTGTTGACGAAGCCACCGAAGTGGAAATGGGCCTCATCACTCAAGATGATTTACATTTGATTCACTCAAGTGAATTTTAATAATTTCAATGCGTTGTTGAAGCGTGTATCGTTTTTGCATTTTTATTAATGGCGTAGTTTCTACTTGTCAAATGTCCAAAAATGACAGCTTCAAAAGTAACATCTACCAGAATAGCGGGCTATTCAAAATAACACCTCTTATTGGAAAACGCTGTAGTATAGTTAGGTTAGTAGTAGGGATTAGTACCAAACCCTGCTAAATGCAGTGCAAAAGTCTCAACACAAGTCACTTTAACTGTCAATTCATTTTGTACAGCACGGCCTATATTCTGTATTACTGAAAGGTAGCGGTGCCTACACAGAATTTAAAAAAAATTCTAGTAAAAATTAAACTACATTTTTACTAACTTAACTATAATGGTTACCTAAATAAATACATTACTTAAAAAATAACACGTACAGAATAACACAAGTAGTGCGTGGTGCGCATGTTTCGCTATCCGAATATTTGCATAATCGAGGATTAAATTTGCAATACAAAACTCTGTTTACGAAATACAAATATGGAGATCATGAAAAGTGATCTTAAACAGACTAACAAACTTCGGGAGATTATTTTACATAATAGTTATTAAAAGTAAAAAGATAAATAACTTAATTTTCTAATTTTCAGGTAAAAAAGTTGAATTGTTTGCGTGGAAAAATATTTTACTTCTATCATGTAGAATCACCTCCCGAAGTTGGTGCACTTTACCCCCGGACACCCTGTAATCCATGTAATTAATCGAACTTGTTGAAACATATCATATTTCCTAAACCAGTTATTACTTAGCTTGGGACTCCAGTACCTAATCTTAACCTGAGAATATATATATCTCATTTATAAAAATTATATTATGTTCTTTAAAGCTATCAATTTAATCACATATAGACGGCTTCCGTGGTTAAGTGGTTACAATCATTTTCTTCGAATCCGGAAGTCACGGTTTCACGTGCGCAAGTAAATTTTATTTGATTAATTAATTAATTGAAAATAATATGTAGCATATAGTATACTTCATTAAGAAAGATCATTATTCAGAATCGAAACGTTGCCGTGTTTGGTGACCAGATCTGAATATCCAGGTACTTCCCAACCTTCAAATCAAATCAAATCAAATCAAAAATTATTTATTGTAAAATAAAAATTACAAAAGGTGTAGCTTATGGGTAGACCCCATTTCTTCCAGCTAACCACATTTATTTAGTTACAATGTTTATATAATATTATTTGTTTTATTATAATAATTACAATGTTTATACAGATAAAATAACAATATACCAATGAAAAAATAAAAAAATACAAATATATATACCAATAAAAATAGGCGTTTCATTTACGTGAGGTATTCACTCAACGTGTAGTGACATTTATTAACAAGGAAAGTGTTTAGTAACGATTTGAATTTGTGTGTATCTTGTATTTGTTTAATGTTATGTGGAAGGTTGTTATATACTTTAATGGCCATGTAGTATGGTCCTTTTTGGAATATTGTTTTGTTTGATTTTGGTATTAGTAAGTTTTCTGTGAGCCTTGTAGCGTATTTATGTGTTGAGTTTTTTAGTGGGAACTCTTTCACATCTAATTCCCCTTCCCACTACCTTCAGTTTCACCACATACCTCAATTTATTTTAACTGAATTCCCATGGCTGAAAATTCTGACTGAATTAATTATAATCTAGAAAAACACATATGAAACATACCCACACAAATAACTTAATAGGAATTAATTGAATTTCTGAAAAAGAGGATACATTTAATTGCTTGGAGTAAAATCTCACTTTAAGTGATTTTCTCAGGAAAACGGCGCTATGGAAACGATCCGAACATAATTTTTAGAAGGTACAACCAACTTGAATACTTGAGAATTTTTTTAAATTGTTCTATGACTTAGATATTTCAGTAGATAAGTCTCCTATTGTTGTTAAACAATGTGTATGCGTAAACAAGATAAACGGCTCTTTCTCAGAGACGTTTCGCAAGGACACCACCGTCGGAAAGGTTTTTTATAAATTTTATAAATTTTACTTCGCTAGGTGAAGTACAGTGGAACAAACCAAATTTAAGATGGAAAAAACGTGGTTTTCTTACCTATCTCCGTAATGCATAAAAAACTTGCACTATGAATAATATAATTACTGTTACAAGTCACACGAGATCACTATCAAAGCTAGGAAAACAATTCAACGCACTGCAGACTGCAAGATGGACCGAAGGGCACTGAGAGCAGTTTCCTCTCGTAATAGGCAATCCGTCAGTCGTCGTGTGCAAACATTTCTTTCCTTCGTTTACAAATAATACATTAATAATGGTTTAGAGAACTAATTACACTATATTCTCAATTATCACACAAAACAATGCATTAATTAATAACTTTATGCAAATAAAATAATATGAGATTGGAATCGTTCGATTATAACAATGTTTGTTTAATTTTGTATTAGTTTCTAATGGTGACCTAATGCATGTCGCGAGGTACTAAAACACCTTACACAGCAACAAACAATAATCCTTGTTCAATTGCAGTAATGATTGCATTTTGTGCAGCCATCTCTATGAGCCATGTTTATTCTAGCATAAGTTGATCACATCCCCACCTTGTATTAGATATATACCGAATAACTCAATGTAAACTTGACATAGGTACAACAACATTTATCATTATGCATAATTTCTCGAGCACTCACTTCTCTACTTTAATGTATCCTAAAATGAAATGATGTCTTTGAAAGCAGATGAACGACTATTTGAGATTTTGATTTTACAGACGGACGTGTGCAATCAAAAATATAAGATTTTCGAATTAAAAAATTTCTAAATATTTTTAAATCGCTTATTGATTTTTTGTAAATCACATCTATCACTTTACATGAAACTAAAATACACACTTAATTAGACAAACGTATTATAAAGATTATTGTCATTTCACCTTTAACTTGTTTTATATAAAAATAATTATTGAAAAGAAATTGCAAACCTTGACCAGGTGAGTTCAAGTGTTTTATGGATTTTTATCCAAATTATACTGAAGCATTGATGGTAAACTTCTAAATGCAAAGAGCAAACTTGGTTTTCTCTCTTTCTAAATCTGTTTAAATTTTATTATTTGTGACTATAATAGAAAAGGAGATAGAACAAGTTTTATGAGGATGTATCATTTGGTGATAGATATATGGCCCGAGTGGTTTTAAAGGTGGTATTCAGTTTGTCTCTTTACGACCTTTGTTTTTTTAAGTGACAGTTGAAGATCTGCCTATCTGTACTATGTACCATCAGGGGAGTTGTATCACCATCTGGTTGGGTGACATTGTGACGTGGGTTAAGGCGATGCCATACGTAGTAATGCAAAATCATGTGTTTTTGGTTTGAAAATTTGGTCGCCTAGAAATGTTTCGGATGCTTCAATTAAATACTGCGAGTAGAATACACATCTTGGCCTTTGAAATAATCGAGTATTTTTTAGATAAGTCTTTTTATAAGCCCAGAAAAAAATAATGTATAAAACCTGTGAAAACTGCCTTAAAGTTCAAAATCTCCTACTTAAGAACCCATTTTCGGTTATAATTTTGTTGTATAATGTGGCAAATTAAGTTATTTATAAAATGATTGAAACAAAATTCAATATTTATGCCTGAACATCCACAAAATAAAATAAAAGGCACTTTTTGGCTATGTTTTTTTCTTGCATAAATCAAAACAGGCGGATGGTGTTAAGCGGGAATTTAAACCTTATCGCCATCTACGTAAGGGTTGTTATTGATAGCGGCTCAATTTAAAATATTACACGACGTAGTGCATCGCCTTAAGGAATGTACGAAGGGATTTTTTAAATCAAGAGGCCCAGATTCAACCAGTATTTTTCTCCTCATTCATGACATTTTTATATAAAAACAAGTTGGAGAAAGGACTCTTTCTCATGCTGATGCTTCCTATTGTCACTGTTCATAACATCAAGGCGGTCTAGTCCAATATTATTACCCAGACATGTATAATACACGGTTTCCCAATAAGAGGTGTTATTTTGAATAGCCCGCTATTTCGGTAGATGTTACTTTTGAAGCTATCATTTTTCGACATTTGACAAGTAGAAACTACGCCATTAATAAAAATGGAACGATACACGCTTCAACAACGCATTGAAATTATTAAAATTCACTTGAGTGAATCAAATGCAAATCATCCGGTCACATGGCCCGGCGGAGTCATTGGACCTTACTTTTTCGAAAATGATGCTGGAGCAACAGTTACGGTGAATGGATTGCGCTATCGAGAGATGATTAATGATTTATGATGGTCGGAATTGGATGGTATTGATCTGGACAACGTTTACTTTCAACAAGACGGCGCTACGTGCCACACAAGCAACGAAACCATTGATCTTTTACGATTGAATATCAAAATAACACCTCTTATTGGAAAACCCTGTACTTGGTGGACTGAAATGAAAAAGTTAATTTTTAGATCGTTTCTTATTTTTCACTCCTTGCCCCACCACCTATTATATTTATATTTTTAATTGAGTAATTTATTATTTTATTTGTATTATATTCAAGAGAAACGATACGAAAACCTTCAATTTATCCAAAGCATATTTTTTGGTATTCATAATATACACCAATTCGTTATAAAGATTAATCAAAATAGTGATTTGGCACCTTAAATACTTAAAAACGTCCTGTACTTCCACGTCGGTCTCGGTAGCATTTATGATCGCCCGCACATGTAAAAGTGTTCACATTTCTCAATGAAACTCACAAATTCGGATCCAAAATCATCTTTGAACTCTTCAACCGAACTTTCTAGCGGTAACCGTGAAAGAAAATCTGCATGATTATTACTCGATGAAGGCGGTTTGCGGCAAGAACCGGATTATTTTTATGTTCACCTAAGATTCTCATCAATGGCATATTGTCAAATAAATATTGAAAGAATGTATTCAGCCCAAAAACGATTGCTAAGGCCTCTAAATCTAATATACTGTACTTTTTTTAGCGCTCCTCAAACTACGCGATTCGAACTCGATCGGTCTTGTTGTGCCGTCTCTGAAGACATGTACCAAGCATGCCCCTAGTCCTGAAGTACAGGGATTTCCAATAAGAGGTGATATTTTGATATTCAATCGTAAAAGATCAATGGTTTCGTTACTTGTGTGGCACGTAGCGCCGTCTTGTTGAAAGTAAACGTTGTCCAGATCAATACCATCCAATTCCGGCCATAAAAAAATCATTAATCATCTCTCGATAGCGCAATCCATTCACCGTAACTGTTGCTCCAGCCTCATTTTCGAAAAAGTAAAGTCCAATGACTCCGCCGGTCCATAAACCGAACCAACAGTCACACGTTGAAGATAGAGAGGCTTTTCAACAATAACTCTTGGGTTTTCCGAGCCCCAGATGAGACAATTTTGCTTGTTGACGAAACCACCGAGGTGGAAATGGGCCTAATCACTCAAGATGATTTGCATTTGATTCACTCAAGTGAATTTTAATAATTTCAATGCGTTGTTGAAGCGTGTATCGTTCCATTCTTATTAATGGCTTAGTTTCTACTTGCCAAATGTCAAAAACTGACAGCTTCAAAAGTAACATCTACCGAAATAGCGGGCTATTCAAAATAACACCTCTTATTGGAAAACCCTGTACTTGCATCCGTGTACAACTTCAATGAAAATATTAATCATATTCGGAAAATAATTAGTAAGAATCGTGTTGTTGCCCATTAACTTCTTAACCGAATAAAAAATACACACATTGGAAGACAGGTGTTAAATAAACGACTTAACTTTTTTATTCAAAATTCTTAACTCTAAATTCGACTGTTGCGAACTTCTGTAACTCATAAACTTACGAATACCTACAATAACAACACGACAAAATACACTATTCCACTGCAACACACATAAGCGCAATTACATTGCGAACTCCCCAATACAACGGTTTCACACTATGGGAAACCAATAGGTACTTAGGTGATGTCGATATATTTAATATTAACTTTGCGAATTTTGTGGATCAAGTAAAAGATTTATTTCAACACTATTCCTAAAGTTGTATTTTTTTAAACCAGTTAAATAGCTGCATTTTTTAATTTATGTTTTCGTTCTTTTTAATTTTGTTTCTTGCATAATATATATTAGAAAGATATATTTTCTCGCAAAGACTCAGAAATAATGAGCTGCTCTTCCTCAACCATCATTCGACAAATTATGGATATTATTCACCATTGTCCAGAATGTGTAGACTGGTCAACTCAAGTCAAAACCTTAACTTTTTAGGGATAAGTCTGAATGATTTTTACCAGTCGCTAAACAAGTGACGGAATATTATAAGTGTCCTGTGGTCCTGACCCACGGCGTATTTGACTTGTCACTTTATTTTCTTATATTATATCTACCATATGTCTTTGCTTTTATGTACCTTTGTCTACTCCTGTATTTTTCATTTTACTTTATTCGTGTTATTATTTTGTAATTTGGACGATATCCGTTAATAAATAAATAAATATATTATTTTTAAATGTAATTTTATTTTTATTATTTCTTTCTCATGATTCAAAATTGTCTGTCACCAAAATTGTACCACCTACGTGTAAAAGCCCTCTGGGCGTTAAATAAATAAATAAATAACCAAATCACATCTTCGGATCTACCGGATCTGCCCTGATGATGGACACTGCAACGCTGTCCGAAACGTCGGCTAAAGAAGGAGTTAGCGCAACACGGCATAACACCCCAAAAACAAACAACAAAAATAAATAACCGTTTCTATCGCTTTTGTGCACTCACTAGAGAATTTCCAGTTAACATTTTTCTTAAAAAGGTTATGAAGCGCCTCTAAAATCGACGACATATTGGGAATAAAATTACGATAAAAATCCTAATGAACTTTATAATTGGTGCACATCCTCTGGATATAGTGCATTCTTGGTGGCCTCAAGTTTATTAGCTTGAAGTTGAATACCTTTCTCAGAAATCACGTACCCCAAAAATTCTATTGACTATAAGCACTCTGTACTGGCCTGTATACTTGTGAGACATGGTGTCACTACCGAACTTACTCGATGGAATGACTCCGAATGCAATATAATGACACCTGTAGAATCATATTTGAATACCGAAGATACAGCAGCGCATCGACAATGTTCACAGAATTAGGACTAAATGGATTTGCAGGCCTGATGAGACACCGGGTCACTGGAGCCAGGATGCGGCTAATGGCCTCCGCCAACACGTTGGTGACTGCAGCCTACCATCACCAAACGCCACTCCTGAGTGAGCGCTGGGCCCAAGCGCACTCAAGACCACGCCCTGCATAGTTTTTAATTACTTTGTTGTTAATTTATTCTTCGTCATATATTTTTTCAATTTCACATACCTATTGTACAAAAAATATGTATATTTATATGGGACGTGTGAGATTGCACTCACCTCCCCACATCCTACAATAAAAATTGTTATTATTATTAAACCTTGTAAACAACTCGCTATCGTTCTAGCAATGATAGCCGGCGCTGATTTAAAACCAAACACCAGCCTGTTGTACTGAATCAAACCCAATTGAGTGTTAATAGTTGTGTACTTTTTACAACTTTCTGCTAATTCTAATTGAGAATATACTTGCTTGGGATTAAGTTTAGCGAAAATTTTCCCGCACTAACCTTTGAATCACTTCCTCAATCTTGGGTAACGGATATTTTTCTAAGTCCGTAATCACTTTCAAACTCCGTTTATAATCCACGCAAATCCGAACGTCCCAATTTTTTTAATGACTGGAACAATCAGAGACTGACGAAATTATTCCATCCTCCACCATGGATTTTAAATCCGATTCGATTTTATCCTTAATCGCGAATGGTAGTACTACTCGTAGGCGATTTACGTCGTACCTACCCCGAAATTACGCGTCTGTCTGGTGACAATTCTACATCGCAAAAATGTTGCCTGTTGGTATCTTCTGGCATCACGCAAATGGAAGACCCAAAATTAATATCATTAATTTTAACCTGTGCCCGGATTGGGTTGGCAAAAGCTATTGATTGGATTTACCGTATTGTGCCCCAGAAATTTACTTATATGCCGGGTTTTGTTACATTTAAAACACTTCGCGTTTTTAAAGTGGCAATCCTTTGCTACGTGATTAAATTTATCGCAGATTGAACATTTTTTCCTGCTTGGCGAACTACGACTATCTCGTGAAAATGACGTATTCCCCGACCCACTGAAATTCTTCCTAGAATCTGAACGCGGCAAGTGAAACGACGATTTAATATCGTTTTTAACGTAACTGTTCTTGGAGATTGCACACCGGTTCTGGCCCCGTCATTGTGACTGCCAATTCCTGCAGCTGACCGAAGGTCATCTTACTGGATTCAAGGAACGCCCGATCACGCACCCTCCCTGGGAGCAAACCGATTGCAAAAATGTCTATTAAATGTGCTTCCAAGCTCGTTTAAAATTTTGTTTAGCAATATAAAACGTTTCTCTTTCACCGAAAAGTGAACGCGTCTTCAAACAATGTTTCTCTAGCAATTCAATTAAATTACCAAACGTGACATCCGTGACTTTCGATGGACAAGAAAGGTTGATCAATAAGGTCAACGTGTCTGTCTCCAACAAGTTTAACAGTAAAGCGCATTTTTTAACATCGCTCGGTAAGTCATCACACAAGATGAAACTTTGTTCCAATCTGAGGCGTAAAACTCCCAGTCACCGCTCAGATGGTCCAACCGTGGAATCCTTCCCGGTTCCATGGCCAACGAGAAAACAAGATCCCCGAAAAAAAACAACACAACAATCACAAAGCGCAAAAAAAAAATTCACAGCACCTCCAAAAGTAATAACAGTACTTATCTCAGAAACAGATGCCGCTGATGTCGTCTGTATAGATTGATTTATTTATTGAAATCTAAACGCTTCCTTCCTCCTTGTCATCTGGCTTCCTTGGGCAATCCCCAAACTTGACTTATCGTCCACGTATATCCCCAAGGACAGTCCACAACGAATCTCCTCTCAGCTACGGCGAGCAAAAAGCAGACAAAATTCCTTCTTTCTGGCTGTAGGTAGCCCAGAAATTTCAAGTCACGGTGTGACTTAGCTCCGCTGACCTAAGGGCTGTCTAGGCTGCGTATATACCGCAGTGGGTTTTATATCGGTATTTCTCCAGAGATACCGTTAGTATTTATCTCTTAGACTGGACCCTTATCTCCAGTCTAAGATGCTCCTGCAAGATGGGTATTTTCCAATAATACACATTAAGTTCTTCTGAACAGTGAAACTTTAATACGATTGTAGATAAAATCACTAGGTAGTTACGTCTAGCTCGAGGAGTGGGCAGTTTGGATTCAGATCCAAACTGCCTCAGGGTAGAGGTGAGGCGTATTTATCGTACCCAGTAAAAGTACCGGGTATTTTCATGCGATACTTTGTACTTGTGACAAATCTACAAAATACCTGGTTCCAAAATACTCACAAGTATTTTATACCGGGACTAAATATTTTTAATAGGCACTTTTACCAGGAATTTTTGATAGGTATTTTTGATAGGTATTTTTGATAGGTATTTTTGATGGGTATTTTTGATGGGTATTTTTTATAGGTATTTTTGATGGGTATTTTTAATAGGTATTTTGATGGGTATTTTTGATAGGTATTTTTGATGGGTATTTTTGATAGGTATTTTTGATGGGTATTTTTAATAGGTATTTTTGATGGGTATTTTTGCTGGGTATTTTAAGTAGGTATTTTTTCTGCGTATTTATGATGGGTATTCCTGGTACTTTTTATGATGATTTTTTGTGATCGGAAAAATGTGGGGAATTTTTCGACAGGGAATTCCGTAGCCACCCCCCCAAGGATTTGGAAAACTTATTGTGGGGAATCACATATGAATTTTTGTTTGTGGGGAAAATTAACAACCCCCACCCCCATGGATTTCAATATTTTGTGGAGAAGCACACATTTGAATTCCGTAGTCACCCCCCCCAAGGATTTGGAAAACTTATTGTGGGGAATCACATGAATTTTTTTTTGTTAAATTAGTCAAATTTTGCTGTCTAGTCGAATTGAACCGTCTTGTCAAATTAAGCCATCTCTTCAAATTTAGAAGTCTAGTCAAATCAAGCCTTCTAGAAATTCGACTAGACCACTTAATTTGTCTAGACTTCTTAATTTCAAAAGACTGTTTATTCTGACTAGACAGCTTAATTTGACTAGACGGTTAAATTTGAAGAAATGGCTTAATTTGACAAGACGGTTCGATTCGACTAGACAGCAAAATTTGACCAGACTGCTTTATTCAACTAGACGGCCTTATTTGACTAGGACGCACAATGCATTGTCCCTTGGGCAAAAATACAAAAATCGACATTCGAATTTATGAATTTTAATTTAGCTATTGTAAAGATGATGAGTCATAACTGCCATGACATTAATCTTAATTACTTTGATGACGTCATTGGCTAGTTATGCGCCCTCAACTTAGGGATTACCGACAGCGATGCGCTAATCACATTATCAGTTGCATTTTAGCACTTGAGTAAGACGCATCGTTTATACAAAAATACCACGTTTTTATTATCAAACCACAATGGAATCTACTGGCACAGGTATGTACAATGTAATTATTTTTAAATTATTTAATTTTTTTCTTTAGTTGTTCTGTATTGTGTCCTCAAAGTTGTCACCTAAATTTCACGCCTGATTAATGCGTTACTCAACTTTGAAGGCATTTTAAAAAATAACACTAAATATCACCTCGTGGTTTTTACGATTTATTAATGGTCAACTAATAAATTGTCATGTCCCAAAAAATTGGCTGCTTCTGTCCGCGACTAAGGATTTTATGGTTTTTTTTTTCAGACGGAGGTAATTCTATCAAAAATTTCGAACTCGCAGAAGTGTTCTTCGAAAGCGAAAAATCCGATAGACAACTGGCTGTTTTTCAGAAAATATTTTCGCTTATGAATTTTATTGACGTCGATGATGAAAATCGAGACAAGATAAGGACTTTCAGCAGACTTTCTTGTTTAAAATTCAACAATTTGCTGTATGACGTTTCACGCAATCGAGAGAAATTTCGTGCACGCAATGAGACGTGGCTAAACCAACAAATACAGTTACCATTGGGTTTAAAAGGTCTACAAGATATAACCAATCAGCCTGGACCAAGTCGTACCCGCGGAAGACCCCTCAAGCCATTCGAGGAAGCTTCGCTCAAGACCAAAAAAGGCGCGTATCGGAGCTCGTGTCTGGAAGAAAATCAGACGAGCTGCAGTTTGCTGCGGATGTGGCTAGGGGTACACCAGAAAAGGATGGGACGTCTTCACTAACTCCTCATCAAGCACTAGCCCTGTATCTCGATCTAGATCTATCAGAAAGTAAATACAAAGTGTTAAGAGCTGCAGTAAATGCTGTGCACCCAAACTGCTTTCCAAGTCTTTACCAGCTTAACAAAACGAAGAATGTTCTCCTGCCATCGTTAATCACAGTCACTGAAACTTCAGCTGAAGTTAATTTACAAGAACTTCTGCAACTAACTGCACGGAGTATTACCAATTTGGCTACATTGGAGGAGGGTAGCGATAACTTAAAACTTGTATGTAAATGGGGTTTCGATGGCAGTTCGGGTCACAGCCAGTATAAACAAATATTCACGGATGCTTCAAGCATTGATGAATATTTGTTTCTGATAGCATTGGTGCCATTGAAATTGATTGATCTAGATTCTGGACGAGACGTTTGGGTAAATCCAAGACCATCATCGACACTCTACTGCAGACCAGTAAAGTTTATTTTCCAAAAAGAAAACGCAGAGCTTGTGCGCAATGAGGAGGAGGAGATGAATGAGAAAATCAGTAATCTGCAAGCTTGTGACCTAGCTACCGAGAGTGGTCAAAGATGTCGTGTTAACTGCGAGATGTTGTTCACTATGATGGATGGTAGTGTGAGCAACATATTATGCGGTACAAACTCCACGTCTAAGTGCCTAATCTGTGGAGCAACTCCAAAGGAGATGAATACGGAAAACGTGTTGAATCGTCCACCTAATAGTGAGAAATTTCGATTCGGTTTGTCCACCCTACACTGTTGGATTCGATTTTTTGAGTGTATTTTGCACATAGCAAAAGAAAAATGTCGATAACAATAAACAAAAAATTCAAGCCGATTTCAAATCAAAAATGGGTTTGTTAGTAGACAAACCGAAGCCAGGATATGGCTCTACAAACGATGGCAACACAGCAAGGCGTTTCTTCTTGAACCCCGACCTAGGCGCAGAAATTACGGGTATTGAAAAGGAGCTAATTGTGAAATTTTCTACAATTCTCAGAGTGCTCGCATGCGGCTACCACATCAATCTCGATAGTTTTAAATTATTGTTAAACGAGACGCGACAAATGTACATCAGTTTTTATGGCTGGTATTATATGCCTAGCAGTGTTCACAAGGTACTACTTCACGGGTGTGAAATAATCGACGCATTTCCTTGCCAATAGGACATTTATCCGAAGATGCGCTAGAGGCGAGACACAAGGAGGTTAGAAAAAATCGACTATCTCATACCCGTAAATGCTCGAGAGAGAGCTTCAACACAGACCTGATCAGAATATTGCTGTTGACTTCTGAACCTCTCTTATCATCCAAAAGGAATATAAATACAAATAAAGGCGTGAAAATGGATGGAGAGGTTCAGAAGTATATTAAACAAGTAGACGAACCTTCCGCCACATCCAGTCTAAACCTATATCTAGATTTAGAATTTAGTAGCGACCAAGAATCTTCGGATTCAGATTAGTTTAAGATCCCATACATGAACACACTTACCAATTATGTAATTTTTTTTCTACTTTCTCTCTGCAATGTACTTACTACAACATAATATAATACATGTAACTATCGTATTATTATTTACTCAATAACTACAATAATGTACTGTTCACTCCTCTGCTAACCACAAGCTAATGCTTCCTTGGAAGAGTAGTATAAAAATATTTTAACATAGAAAACCAATGTAAATCGTATTTTATATGTAATAAATTTATTCTTTTATGTAAAAAAATTATAAATAAAGAAATATATCAAAGTTTACAAAAATACTAAATATCTAAAATACTAAAAAACATTAAAAAATCTGTTAATGAAAAAATACACAGATTTATGAAACGAAATAAAAATAATTTGGCATTCTCAGACTATAAAAATATTACCATTCGTTATTTCGGCTACTGGCATTATACCTAGCTCTCTCATTAAAATTTAGGCGTATTAGATCTATTAAAAATTTATATATAAAGATGCAAAAGTCGGTCATTTTGAATACATGTAGGATAACGAAAGATTTTTTAAATATTTATATTGAGGGATCAGTAGGATTTATAGGTCTTGTTAGAAGTTCTACCGAGCCGAACCCTCTGATATGAAAATATCTGGAGTCGGTGAATTATTTTCCCATTTGATCTCTGGTGAGTTGACGTGTTGTTGTTCTTGTATTGTTTTGTATTTATTTTACTTATATAATGCACTTGCAAAATGTTGATTGACTAGCTGATCATTTGTGGAAAAGTGAGTGGAAGGGTTTAGTTTTTCCTATGGGGAAGATTTAACCCGGACAACAAAATCGGAAGCAAAAAAAAAAAATGAAATGTGTTAAATTGTGTATAAATATGTATATTTTTAATATGCGCGAACTAACTATGATGCTAATGACTAAGATTTAGAAAACCTCATTTTTTTTTACTCTACGCGTAACCGGTTTTATGATTTTTGTCCTCTCCCACATACACTTCAATGCACTTTGAGACGGCTCAATTTAATCAGATGGCTTATTTTGACTAGCTGGCTTAATTTGCCTACACGGCTGAATATTACTATGCGGTTTAATTTGACTAAACTGCTTTATTTGACTGGGCGGCTAAATTTTACAAAACGGTTTATTTTGACTAGATGGTTTAATTTTACAAGACGGCTTATTTTGACTAGATGGCTTAATTTGGGTAGACGGCTTAATCTTACTAGTTGGCTAATTTTGACTAGTTGGCTTTATTCGACTAAACGGCCTAATATCGGTCTAACTTTCAATTTATCCTTTTCCATAATATGTGTATATAAAGAAGAGTTTCCCGGTGTGTTTTGGTGAGGAAATCTTACACACTTATCTTTACACAAAGAGAAGGTCACTGTCTACGTGAGATTTCGTAAAAAAAACCCCCCACATCCTCTTTTCTAACCCCAAAGCAGAATTTCGATACGTCTTCATGAATTTTTGCAGTTGACGTCCAAATTAAGAGGGAAATTAATGCACACTAAAAAGAACTCTGCTTAAAACCATGGGCATCGCAGCTAGTACAGGATAAAGAAAAGTGACAAGCTTTCTCATTTTCACGATGGTAAAATACCAAATTTATTCTTAGTGCGTACATAGGTCAGTGGATATTATTTGAAAGCGTCGTTAAGTTTTAGGATTTCTCAATCAATGTCCAGTTTTTTGAAGGATCCCTCGACCCCGAACACATCTCCAGCGTTTTTGGCTTTGCCGGGCCTTCTGGACTCGGCTACCCGCACTTTCTCTTCACGCAAGAAGTAATCTCTGTTAGCCTGGAGTTTTGCAAAGGTTAATTCTGGAAAGTAAACAAAACGACATATAAAATCATGATTAACTCTTGCAGAATTTAAATTATATTAATACATAAAGGGCCGCATTAGGCTCACGGTCCTGCCTGAGCACGTAGGAACCCTTGTTAGAGGGCAGAGGTTCCCAACCTTTTCTGGCTCACCACCCACTATCCAAGTAATTTTTTTCTTAAACGTTCCGTTTAAGGCGATGCCATACGTAGTAATGCAAAATCATGTGTTTTTGTTTTGAAAATTTGGTCGCCTAGAAATGTTTCAGATGCTTTAATTAAATACTGCGAGTAGAATACATCTTGGCCTTTGAAATAATCGAGTATTTTTTAGATAAGTCTTTTTATAACCCCAGAAAAAAATAATGTATAAGGCCTATGAAAACTGCTTTAAAGTTCAAAATCTCCTACTTACGAACCCATTTTCGGTTATAATTTTATTGTATAATGTGGCAATTGTATAAGTTATTTATAAAATGATCGAAAAAAAATATATTTATGCCCGAACATCCACAAAATAAAATAAAGGGCACTTTTTGGCCATGTTGTTTCTTGCATAAATCAAAACAGGCGGATGGTGTTAAGCGGGAATTTAAACCTTATCGCCATCTACGTAAGGGTTGTTATTGATAGCGGCTCAATTTAAAATATTACACGACGTAGTGCATCGCCTTAAATTATTTCTTTCTCCATTAAAAAAAGTGTAACAGCATATGCGGAAACCATTAAAAAGTGTCACAGCATATGCGGAAACCATTAAAAAGTGTCACAGCATTCGCGGAAAAAGCAGCGCAGGCTTAAATAAAAATTTTAGCAAAAATTACGTATTTTGAAATATCACTACTAACTGGTTGGTTACCAACTGGTTCGATCTTTTACTAATTGAGTTCTCCATCATTGTACAAGCCACATTTTTAGCTTATAATGATGGAAGTAGGTGGATTCTTAAAATTTTGAATTTATCTGTTACCCGGTAATTTATCTTTCTAAATTAAAAAATAAACTTTTTTTAGACACTATTAAGAGTTTTTTTTAATTCCCCTGAACCCCATTTCAGCCACTCGTCTCCCTTGGCGTGCGATATTGCTCACGTTGAAATCAATATTCTAGATTCTACATACTTCTCAATTCTTTCAAACCTAGAGCGTCTCTTCTCAAGTCCTTGGGCAGGATTCTCTGCTCCACGTACTGGTGGAAGGAGTTCATCCCCGGTCGTATGAATGATTGCATCTGGCTAATGTTTGTGTATGAACCCTTGTTCTAGAGACCACATATTTCTCAGTTCCTCTAGGTCCGGAGCGTCTCCTCCCAGGTCCTTGGGTAGGATCCTCTGCTCCACGTGCTGGTAGAAGGAGTCCATCCCCTGGGAGTGGATGTTGACCAGCGAGTAGGTACAGTTTCGGTCGTATGAGTGACTGCACCACCCTCATGTGTGTGTATGAACCCTTGTTCTAGAGACCACATACTTCTCAGTTCCTCTAGGTCCGTAGCGTCTCCTCCCAGGTCCTTGGGTAGGATCCTCTGCTCCACGTGCTGGTAGAAGGAGTCCATCCCCTGGGAGTGGATGTTGACCAGCGAGTAGATACAGTTTCGGTCGTATGAGTGACTGCACCACCCTCATGTGTGTGTATGAACCCTTGTTCTAGAGACCACATACTTCTCAGTTCCTCTAGGTCCGTAGCGTCTCCTCCCAGGTCCTTGGGTAGGATCCTCTGCTCCACGTGCTGGTAGAAGGAGTCCATCCCCTGAGAGTGGATGTTGACCGGCGAGTAGGTACAGCTTCGGTCGTAAGAGTGACTGCACCACTCTCATGTGTGTGTATGAACCCTTGTTCTAGAGACCACATACTTCTCAGTTCCTCTAGGTCCGTAGCGTCTCCTCCCAGGTCCTTGGGTAGGATCCTCTGCTCCACATGCTGGTAGAAGGAGTCCATCCCCTGGGAGTGGATTTTGACCAGTGAGTAGGTACAGCTTCGGTCGTAAGAGTGACTGCACCACTCTCATGTGTGTGTATGAACCCTTGTTCTAGAGACTACATACTTTTCAGTTCCTCTAGGTCCGTAGCGTCTCCTCCCAGGTCCTTGGGTAGGATCCTCTGCTCCACGTGCTGGTAGAAGGAGTCCATCCCCTGGGAGTGTATGTTGACCAGTGAGTAGGTACAGCTTCGGTCGTAAGAGTGACTGAACCACTCTCATGTGTGTGTATGAACCCTTGTTCTAGAGACTACATACTTCTCAGTTCCTCAAGTTCCGGAGCGTCTCCTCCCAGGTCCTTGGGTAGGATTCTCTGTTCCACGTGCTGGTAGAAGGACTCCATCCCCTGGGAGTGGATGTTGACCAGCGCGTACAGCTCCGGCCGCATGAAGGGTCGCATCAGGCTCATTATCCTATCCATGTAGGGGCCGGTGTTGATGTAGTGGAAAGCTTTCAATCTTAGTGGCATTGCGTCCTTAAATATACAAAAACATTAACTTTTATTTTAACAAAGTGTTTTAAATTGAAATAGATTTTAACCATAGCGAACCTTGAATTTACCCTGCTTAT
This sequence comes from Hesperophylax magnus, assembly GCA_026573805.1. Lineage (NCBI taxonomy): Eukaryota > Metazoa > Arthropoda > Insecta > Trichoptera > Limnephilidae > Hesperophylax > Hesperophylax magnus. Next base: position 6,932,437 of record JAIUSX010000018.1, read on the forward strand.
AGCGAGCAGAACCTAAAATTAATGCAACCCAATGGAGTCCCACGGGAATCATTTATAAATTAACATAATTTAGAACGAAAATACGTAATTTTTTTACGTTAACTCCACACAGGAGACACTGAGGAAAAATATTTCCCTGTCACTTTCGGAGATGTTGTGTGAAGGGTCTTTTTAGGGAAAGGAATTAGATAAAGTTCTGGGAAGAAAAAAATTATGAGGGGTGGTGTAGGAATCTGGGGGTTGATGTTGATCTGCGGTGTGACTCTATAATGTTAAGGTTATTCCATCGACGGAACCGTCTGTCTGAAAAGTGTCACAATATAAGAAGTAATAAATATCATAATATCGGTAGACAGGCTTGATAATATTATTTCATGCCTTTATTTATAACAGTCCTCGTCAGAATTCTAGGCTAAATGTTTTATGAAACCGAGGAGAACAATAAAGATTTATTTAACGTTTTAATTTTTTTGTGTTTAATTTTTTTAACGTTTTTCTTAGCAATCCTTTTTCTAGCCCTGTTCGAGCTGCCGATGCAATGTCGTTAAATATTATCGAAATTTTGTAAGTAAATGTGTTCTATCAATAAGAATATTTGATATCTAGATGTAATGAACATCCAGTCTATTTCACGGACGATCTCGTCCGGAACACTAGACATGTGAATAAATATTCGACGGATGTTTTTCTCTCTACTGCTATTATTATTTTATAAATTTAAAAATATACATTTTTGGTGATTTTCTCAACTACCATGCTAGGTTCATGCCCGTAGTCGTACATGATTTATGTAAGAATAACAAAATAATATTTTGTAGAACAGATAATAAAACATAAGGGAAAAGGACATGTTATGGTAAAACAAAAATTTAACATTTGCATATTATTATAGAAACCATGTTAGAAATAAAAATAAAGATAAAACTGATTGATAAAAAGATATTTCAAAGAAAATCGAAAAAAAAACACATTAAAAGTAAGGTTAAAATACATGCAAAATTATACCAAATTATTTTATGTCATAATTTTTTTTTCAAACAAGTTAATCTAGGTACGTACTTATATGTTTGTATATTATACTCACTTGCGTATATGTGACAATTTTCTTCAATGTCATAACACCAAACTTCGTCACATGGGTCAGGGTCACTCCCTCCAAATCCATAACTCCTATAAGATCGCCGCTGCCCTGAAACAAGAATATTTTTATTTAATATTATTTTTATTTGTTGTCTATTACCTAATTATGCTGAAATAAAGCTCAAAAACACATTGTAAAATTTACTAAACGGTTAATACTCTTAGAGCTTGGGCAGCCAGAAGAAGGGACTACATATATAATGTCCTTCATCATGTAGTCTTAAAATCTATATGCCCTCAAGGCAGGCTGCTAATGCTCTCATCTGATCTATTCTACAAGACTATAAGGTCACTTTAGACCGAAAGTTGAAGTGTTGAAGGAATCATATTATTCCTCCAAGATCCATTTTCTATTCCATATAAAAGCCCATGCTCACAATAGATTAAAAAAAAGAGATCAGGTGAAATCCTGGCTTATGCTATCTTTTAAACTCTAGGTTACCGACACTAACTTTACCGACAACCGTAAATAACTCCGTCACTAGAGCCATCTATGCTCAGAGACTGGAACTCACATGTCACAGTATCAACCATACAATTAACCGTATCACTTATGTTCTAGGATCTACCTTACTGACAACCGTTAATAACTCTGTCACTAGAGCCATCTATGCTCATCGACTGAAACTTACATGTCACAGTATCAACCATACAATTTCTAAAAGAAAAACATATCCACAAGTTTTAAAAATGGTTTTCTGCAATTTTGTTGATCAATAAATATACCATTATATTATCAGACAGAAGGATTTTCACTGAATTGGTACTTCTATATAAAATCGTATTCGTGCATTTGATAGTCCCGAATTGCTTCCATTTAAATTTTATTAGAGATTTAAATGTTAAAATATTGTTTTGATTTTTGAATGAAAGTGGGATTTTGTTGTAGAGTTTAGTATTAAAGTATATGAAAGTTTTTTGCCCAAATGTTGAATTTATTGTTTTATTTTAAATGTTGTATTAGAAGAGACGTTTTTCCTACTCACATATTGTTGCACCATGAGGTCTTTGACCATAATGAAGTACTTGGTGGTGTTGTTAGAGATGAAGTCCGATGGGTCCGAGTTGTACAGTTTCGTGTATATTACCCTTGCACCGCTTTTAGTGGGCTCGGGGAAAACGACGCATGTTCTGAAATCAGGAATATGTTTATTTTTATTCATTGGACAATTTGTATACCGCCGCTTTTGTGAGATATCACCTCAAGGGATGGATACAGTTGATGCAGGTATTACAAAAAAATATAAGTAATACAAAAATAAAGTGAAATTAAGTTAAATAAAATAAAGAACAGGAACAGGTGATGAAGTACAGGAACAGGTGAAACGAAGATAGAAGATGGAGACTCTGGTGCAAGAATCCTAGATGGTGAAGAAACTGGACCAGCTGCTGCAGCGAAAGAGTGCAACGCATCCACCAACAGTGCCAGCACGAGGTTCGTCATCCGTCCAGATATGTGTCTGCTGCTAATAGAGCGCTGACACAATATCCTCTCATAGATACCAGACCTTGGCATCACCGCTGTGACATTCGACGAAGATAAAGGATGGAGACTCTGTAGCAAGAATCCTAGGTGGTGAAGAAACTGGACCAGCTGCTGCAGCGAAAGAGTCCACCGCGTCCACCATGACAGCATGAGGTTCGTCATCCATCCAGGTATGTGTCTGCTGCTAATTAAGCGCTGACAAAGTATCCTCACACTGATAACAGACCTTGGCAGCACCGCTGTGACGTTCGGCAAGTCCATCATTCATCTCCATGTAATCTTGTTCCTGGTGATTGTGTTAGTGGTGCATTGCAATAAAAAGTGACGGTCGGGATAATAAATTACCCTGGGCTTAGCGAAACACTTGTTAGGGCCTTCAGAGTTTCCAAGAATTGCGTTGAAAACATCTGGCGTACCTACAGTTACCGATCCTCGTCCCAAGTTCAACTTCAGCGAATTTAGAATATTTTTTAGCAGAATTTAACATAGTACATAAGTTAATCGTTAATCTAGTTTCAGATGAGAACTAATATAATGATGATTTGCAAAAGTTAGACTATGGTAGTAAGGCTTAATTAGAGAGGTTTTTTAATGTCTTTTATTTATTTATTTAAACGCCATAAAATGGCCTTTTCAATAGAATGATACATCGGATTATAAGCGTACATTGGTACACAGGAGAATATTTGTAATAAATTACAGAACAAGTAATGTGTACACAAAAATATTATTGCAAGTGATACACTTGTTAATAGAAGTGCAGTGAGAAAATACATAATTAAAAGAAATATCTACTCGTGTAATAATAGTTGAATGAATACTAGCTTTGTGAATACTAGACCTAACATAAATCGAAGTATGAGGTATTTATGATAATGGATAGTAATTAATATAAAATAAATTCTGTTAAGTTATACATATAATGTTATAATAACAGAGAATATTTTATTTGAACATAATATTGTATAGAGAAATTAGTAGTGAGTTTATTGTTGCCTTCAAAATTAATTCTACTTGGAACAGCGGAGTAGGTATCGCAATTTGGCTTTAATAATTCATGGCTGTCAGCGATTTAATGATACTTTTGGATAAGAAATAATAATTTTTAATAAAATAATACGTATGATAGCTAACACTATAAGATATCCGGATTAAATAGTTTAGATGTAGTATAATATGATATAGGACATACGCAGAAGAATTTGATCATGCCTAACATTGATTATTGTGTTTGAGGTATATTATTATAGCCTTCTTATAACTATATTCCGTGCAGTTGAATACATCTACTACTTCTGAGAAAACATTGCCAACTGCATGCAATCTAGATATAAGGGAGTATCTAAATTACCAGTATAAATATATTGTTGTTGCAATTAAAAATAATTTTGGATCGACTAGTTTTTATAGGTATATGGAAAGTAATTAGACTTAATAAATCAGGGCTGTCTATAATACTATTAACAATCATTAACTTTTATGTTGTAGGGCATAGGTAAGTTATCTTTTAAAATGATACTCGATTCAGACGATTAAAAAAAACATGTGATAAAAAATATAGATATTCCTGGTATACTGAACACTCGCGCAAGTGAAATTAGTCACTGGTCATTGGTCACTTGCGCGAGTGTTCAATGTCCGGCTTTATTTTGGAGCAAGGGCGAATCTGATGGTCAGCATTCTGCAAATATTGAATGATTTGTATGCAAATTAACTGTTATAATTTGTTGTGCAGTTATTACGGCTTATGATTTTTTGGGTATTTGATGAGACAAGGTTTAGGATATGTCATTAAAAAAATTAGTTATGTTTTGGCATTTTTAATACATCTTACACCCCAACCCGCGGCTTCAATTGATCTCTAATAGCTCCGTCCAGGGCTTTTTAGGTTCTTGCTTTGCACACAAAAGTTTGTCATGCAAGATGGCTGCCAAGCAATTGCCCCTCACCCAAAGTTTGGCTTCAATGTCAATCATACAAAATCGCACTGATGCTCTGTCCATGGCCTTTTAGGTTCATGTGACAATGCATTAATTATTCAGTGATTCCAATGGTGTGTTTAGCTACTCATTTTGTGAGTAATTTTCCAAATACTCACAGGATATCATGTGTACTCTTCAAAGCAGGGAGCAGCGGGTCCCTTTGGCTAAAGAACTCTGGCACGTGCGTCCTGATGGTGTAGTAATGCTCTATGGTCCTTTTGGCAAACTCTACGCTGAACAGGCAGCTGTGCAGGAAACATACCAGTTCCAACTCTAAAACCATAATTTGGTAGTCGGCGCTAGAATCACTTATCTACATTTAAAGAACATGTGAAACTTTTCCACAAAGCTGGGTGCCAGAGAATCAACCATTAGTTGGAATTTTCAGTGCTTTATTTTTCAGGAAACATTAACATTAAATAAAAATAAATTAATGTAGATAATACCTCTGAGGGTACCTACTCACTTCAAACCTATACCCAACATCCAATATAAGGTAGTACATACTGTATTATTTTCAGTAATTACTTTTAAGTGATAAAATCTCAAGGTCATAAAAAAATGCCTCTGAGAGTTATAAAAGGCCAAACAATCGCAATATTTGTAGCTTTAAATGGTCATAATTAAGATAATATTACAGGAGATGAGATTATGTGTAATACGTCATACGTACTGACCGTTGGCAAATATGGCGGACAAAAGGTGTTCCCAAACTATAACAATATCACCAAATCTGTGCTCTGTCGCTATGTGACAAAGTAGTCAAGTGGCCATTCTGCGCCATTTTGTATTTTTGACAGTTGAAAGGTTCCAGTTAAATATCGATTTTAATAAACAGAATTCACACACCTATTCCTGCGACGGACAGATCGGATCGGCTCGGTCAATCGGTCCATTATACGTCTGTCGGTCACGAGCCGATCTGTGTGTGAATCGGCTCGACTGATCGGCTCGCCGAGCATGACCTCATTCAGCGACCGCGGAAGTGGGGGGCAGAGGGGGCCAAATGCCCCCCTAAAATCAAATGGGGGGGGGGCCGCGTCCCCTCCAATTTTACTACCTGGGTAAAGAAGGATCGCATTATGCCCTACAAGATGGTGTGTCCGAGCAAAATCAATGAGGCGCTTTATACAAAACTATGTTCGAGTTCAGGAGACCTTTGTGGTAATGCTAGACGACGACAAGTCATGTAATATTAGTGATGAGCGCAGGGCGACACTTCGCGGCTATCAAGGGAAAATGGGCGAATTTACCACCCTGCTTGCACTAAATATTGCCCTTGTCATTTGTGAGCCGGCGGAGCAGCTGGCCAAGGCCCTGCATAGTGTTGATTATACTGCTACCGGGGCGCAACAATCTGCGCGGTCATTGTGGAATGTGTACAACTCGATGGGTGAACACGATTTCAATCGCATATGGACAGATACGGAAAAGGCTAATACCGATTAAAATATAAATATGGAACTCACTATGCCTACTATGCCCCGTGCTCGAGCCCCTCCAAAACGCTTCAGTGGCAGAGCTCCAGCTGTTTAGTTGTCGCCTGGGGAAAGTCTCCGCCAAAAATTTATATCAAGGAATTATCAGCAAGCGACATCCATGCCGAATTAGGCGTTCACGCAACTGATTTTGATATTGACTCACTAGCACTGCAAATGAAGATAGCTAAGACTAAGAAAGCAATACCTCACGTGAAGATTGTCCGAGAGTACGCAAGAGAATTGACTAATCTATCTAAAGTTTCAAGAGCAATGATTAATGAAGTAGAAAAGTTAGTAGTCTTGCTCCTCACCGTGCCAGCTACGTCTACGTCTATGTCGTGTGAAAGGTCTCTGAGTGCCCTCCGACGCATCGGAACATTCCTCCGACTACCAGCAACTGAAGCAGAGAAGACTTACTTATCTTCAATACTGCACGTGCATAAGGCGGAAACATTTAGTTTAGATTTAAATGAAATTCTTAGGGAATTTACTTCAAAGACGGCTGAGAGACGCAACGTTTTTGGTATCGTTCAATGAATGCAATAAAGCAATATTTAAAAAAAAAAGTTTTATATTCACTGAACCTGTTATTTGTTTGACCTAGTCATCTCCGTTTTGTCTTATTTATAACTAGTTGATTGACTGGAGAGGAGACTGAAGGAAGAGGGTGACTAAACAAGTTTGCCCCCCCCCCCCGTCATAGAGTACTTCCGCGGTCCCTGACTCATTCTCAGTCGATGAGCATGACATAATTCAGTGATGATATGTCAAACTTTTTCTTTGCCTTAGGTTTCATAGAAAAAATTTCCCAAGATATCAGATGAATTTGTATGAGGTTAAATCTAGAATATCTAGGGAAATTTCCCTAGATATATCATCACCGTAATATGAGATGATGTGTGTTTCCGTCTACTATAGCGTGTAAACTGTGCACTATGCCACTCAATTTTCAAATATTGGTGTTTTAGTGCATGTGAATGTTTTTTTTACATTAACCCCACACTATATCATCTTTTGGGATGCTGTGTGGAGGTTATTTTTAAGGAAAGGAAGGAGATGAAGTTCTGAGAATGAAAAAGATATGATTGTGGGTAGGAATGGTCTATACCTCCCGCTGCAGCGCAAGAAGATGAGTCAAGAGAAATACCAGTTGGAGAGGTCAATGGGTCTTCCCAAACCACCCTCTCCCGATCTGATGTGCGAACACACATCATCCGATGAACCCGGGCACTCCTGCTAATTGGGGTGACCTTCGGCAGAGGTGTCCCCAAATTTAAAGGGTGTAGAACCATTGCTATGAGAAATGCTTCTACCAATTGATTTATTATTATATTGCGTATTGGACTTACCAGGAACATCTGGAAGATGGGGTTGCTTTTGTACCCACTCCCTCAAGTTGTCCAGCTCCTGTTTCTTCAGTTCGGCATTCTTATGGAACTCCTCTTCCAGGGTAACCGGTGTTATTGCCATGTTGATGTAATTACAGCAGGAGATACCTTGAGGAATAGGTGACTATCACCTATAAAGAATTTAAACTCTCCAAAACTTTTTATTACATAATATACATATGACGGTAAACATGTGCAATAAATATAACAGGACAAAAATGATAATTGGACAAAGTCACCCATTTTACGATAAAACCTTTCAACATTTATCAATACTACATAATATGAAATATTCATAAAAGTAAAAAAACAACATTAAGGCGAAGCTTAATGCCAAATCACTATTTTGATAAATCTTTATAACGAATTGGTGTATATTATGAATACAAAAAGAAAATCCAGATGTTTGTGAGCAGTTAGGACTGTTGTGCGATTTCAAATTAAATCTTATGTTATAATTAAATATATATAAATATAGCCCATTTTTGTATCTTAAGGCGAAGCTTAATGCCAAATCACTATTTTGATTAATCTTTATAACGAATTGGTGTACATAATTAAAAATCAAAAATATGCTTTAGATAAATTGAAGGTTTTCCTATCGCTTCGCTTGAGTGGAATACAAATAAATATATAAATTTCTCGATAAAAAATATAAATGCAAACTACTAAAAAATTTTTTTTTTCAATAGAAATGTATGAACGCATAAAGGAAACAACTTTTAAAAAATACAGTTTTATAGCAAAGATTATCTGTGACAGTTTCACTTGATTAACTTTTATGCTTTCATATAAAATTGCTTACAAAATAAATAAAAAACAGTTTTTTGCTTGAAATCGAACGTTTCTAGACTCCGTTTGTCAAGCTATTTTAATGCCTATAATTACTTACGATATAAGGTATACCAAGAATATACACATTTTTGGCTTGTAGCTTCCTCTTAATATACTAAATTCGGTTGCTGTGCAACTCTAGTTCAATGAACTCAAATTTGCTTTGAATTTAACTGACATTTTCATTTTTAAAATTGGAGCTTATTGTTTGAAGAATTCATACAAATGTTAAAAGGTCCTGAATTTAATATAATATTTTCAAAGAAAATTATTAATTTAATTTTTCATTTTAGAAATCAATAATTCAGAATATCCCGTGATTTTAACGGGTCTGTACAAGTTATTAGGAAAAAGCAAACAACATCAAAATTAAATACCTAAGTATTTGAAATTCAAAAAAATAAGTTATTAATGCGTTAGTATAATTCCTCGTACGTACGGTTTTGAAGACAGCAGAGCAGATCGGCTGTCAGTGCAAATACCGGTTTTAATTCGTAGTGACCACTGACCACTATAACTGGCGATGAATCTAAGATAAGTTCCTTAGAAAACTGCACTTGAAGCCAATGAGATGCCATCTAGTTAATAACATGTAATCTGAGATAATTGTTAAATTATAAATCGTTATAAAATTATTGTGAAATACAGGATGTCCGGAGTTAGTGGCGGCTCGTAACTTTTGGGTGTATTATACGTATACATCCGCGAGCCGAGCTGCCGAACTGATCCTCAATTTTACGCTTGCAGTTGATTAGTTCCTTTCTCGTAATTCGTGGTACGGTTCGCGTTTCGGTTCACAAATGTATACGTACCCTTAGAGTGCTGATATATGTGCTGGGGGGTCGGAGGGGAGCATCTAGGTGAGTGAGTTAGTCTAGGACCTCGTCAATCCCGCCGGGGAATAAATGCAGCGGGCATTATTTGACCACGTGTTCGGTGGTCTGCACCGCACCGCATTCACACAAGGCATTACCTGTGGATTACATGGGCACAGCGGAAATATATAAAAATTGCATTATTGACGTTGTAGCCTGTAACTTTTTTCCGTAAAATTGCAATTTTTTATCTGAAAACTACCTTAAGGCGATGCACTACGTCGTGTAATATTTTGAATTGAGCCGCTATCAATAACAACCCTTACGTAGATGGGCGATATGGTTTAAATTCCCGCTTAACACCATCCGCCTGTTTTGATTTATGCAAGAAAAAAACATGGCCAAAAAGTGCCTTTTATTTTATTTTGTGGATGTTCAGGCCTAAATATTCTTTTTTTTTCGATCATTTTATAAATAACTTAATTTGCCACATTATACAATAAAATCATAACCGAAAATGGGTTCGTAAGTAGGAGATTTTGAACTTTAAAGCAGTTTTCATAGGCCTTTACATTATTTTTTTCTGGGCTTATAAAAAGACTTATCTAAAAAATACTCAATTATTTTAAAGGCCAAGATGTATTCTAATTGCAGTATTTAATTAAAGCATCTGAAACATTTCTAGGCTACCAAATTTTCAAACCAAAAACACATGATTTTACATTACTACGTAGTGCATCGCCTTAAGAGGAGCGGCTGCGCGGCCTTCTTCATACAAAACTTAACGACCTTGACATATTTTTTTGTGAGTTTATTATTTAAGTTAAAAAAAAAAAAAAATAAAAAATAAAAAAAAGATAAATAAACAAAAAAGGCGTGAATATTTTTTTAGTATTTTTATATTGACAAATAATTGGCAAACTTGCCTGTAAAATTGTGAAAAATTAACCCACCATATCTTATAATTTAAAACACAAATAAATAAAGTAACAGATATCAGTACTAGATTTTTTATCTTTTGATTAAAAAAATAATTTTTCAGTTTCATAAAGTATTTTGGGCTCAAGTCCAAATTTAAGTTTCGTATGAAAAAGGTCGCTCAACTGTTCCTGTTAAATTGTTGTAATGTCGAAAATATATTACTATAGTTATGACATTATTTTATTTATTTATTTTATTTATTTATTTATTTAGCTCTAATAAGTAAATTTCACTGGCTCCAGACGATTTGGAGTAGTTCAAACTCTTGTACGGTATTGACATTCAAAAATTGGTTTAGCCGTGTTTGGTGACCAGATCTGATTAGCAAGGTTCTTCCACATCTCATTCCCCTTCCTACTACCTTCTGCCTCACAACATACCCCGATTGGGGATGCCATTGTCTCACTGGATTCAGACGGTTGGGAGCAGTTGGGACTCTTGTGCGATATTCACAAAAAATAGAGATAGAGAAGATGCATTGCTTACTCTGGTACAAATTTACCTTTGAACCGATGATATTTGTTTAGTATTGAAACAGTTTTGGATAATACCTACTATCATATCTACAACCCATTTCCTTCCTTAAAACAGCCTTACCCACATTGGAAAGAAGAAGATGATTTGTTGCATTGTAAATTGTCGTAGTTGCTTTCGTTGTGTCGTCGTGAATTGGAGTCGTATATTCACATCACAGACATATGAATATTAATAGACGAGGAGTTAAAACAAGAGTTGCGCGACGCAGAGAGGAAAGCTGACTGTGATTCGTCAATAAATCAATCTGACAGTAAATAGGCATCTCGCATTATAATATCACCATTTAGTTCTTAAAAGTAAAATCTGCTTTTGAATGAATAGACATTTTTACATGGGAGCGCAAATTACTCGCCTTGTTATGAACAAATTTGCTAAGTCCAAATTCGGCAAAATAAATTTCTTCTATTTTCAGAGTCGAATATTTCGTTTACGTATTTAGTTAAGACACTTTTATATGTTCATAATTTACTTCCCAGCAACCAACCAGCTTTGTGTTTCGCGTCCAGACGTATCTCGATGTGATAGTATATGTTTCTACAACTGATCCATATTATACGATGTGAATATGCTTAAAATAAAGTAAAATAATGCTTATATATGGAATGTAATACGACAATTGGGTTTATTCTCTTTTTCACATCTATTTTTACAAGTTTTCATAGCACAAGCTACCATTTTGCCGTGTTATTTCAAAATGAACCGATGATGCCTCGACCATAGTTCGCACAAGAATGATGACGTCACTTTTTCTAAATTCACGGGAGGCCAGACGCGAGCCCAGCCGGCTCCAATGGAACCGGTATGGGGAGTGGAGAATAATACGCTTTTAATCACTTAGGGCAGGTCTACTAATATTCATATGTCTATGATTCACATGCTTTGTGCTTTGTTTTGAAAATTATCATCTCATTTTGGAGGAAATTTCACCCTGTGTATAGTGCCAGTTTGTCGAGAGCCATACTGCAGGGATTCATGGGAATTCAAGGTAGGCTGTTACATCATTCCATATTTCCCGTGATTTTCAAACCCAATTGAATGTGCTTGATATTATCATCCTTATTAATTTGGTTTACAGTCCATTCCGTGTAATAGAATACGGTTTTACGGGGATTTCGTGTAATAAATGCAGGTTTTTAAAAACCGTTACATTGTTTATCAGGTCATTTATTTTTGCACTTTGGTTCAATACAATAACATCAGTGACGAGCACGAGATGCTAACATTTTACCTTGTGTTGTTCAGTGTTAAAAGCGGGTAATCTTACGAATCAAAAACGTCTCGACTCCCATACAAAACTCTTCGCCGGTTTTTTGAGACTGATGCGTTTTCGGGAGACCCTAAAAATTAAAAATTTGGAAATTTGTTCTAATATTAATTATGCAATATAAATATTTTAACTATTAAAACTAACTATGACAATAAGAGTTCCTTTTAATTGGTACATCCTCTATGAAATGCGGATAAAAAGTATAATTTTAACATCACTGTATAAAAGACTTTGACGTCAAAGCAATGAAGCGTGAGTGACACGGTAACTGAGACTCGTGTGCAACACGTGAGACCGCTAACAGCCAAGGCCGCTGATACCCCAGTCGATCTAGACAAAAAATCGATCTTCTTGAACAAAGGGGGAAAGCTGATTTTTTTATGTGAATAGTACCTACTGCAGGGAGTATTTTCACAAAAGTCTCCACTGTGCCCCTACAAACATTAAAATTGAAGGTTGCACTAAAATATATTACACTAATTACACTAATATCTCCTAAACTAAAATATACAGGGTTATTTTGATATTCAACCGTAAAAGATCAATGGTTTCGTTGCTTTTGTGGCACGTAGCGTCGTCTTGTTGAAAGTAAACGTTGTCCAGATCAATACCATCCAATTCCGGCCATAAAAAATCATTAATCATCTCTCGATAGCGCAATCCATTCACCGTAACTATTTTTCCAGCCTCATTTTCGAAAAAGTAAGGTCCAATGACTCCGCTGGACTGGAAACCGCACCAAACAGTCACACGTTGAGGATAGAGAGGCTTTTCAACAATAACTCTTGGGTTTTCCGAGCCCCAGATGCGACAATTTTGCTTGTTGACGAAGCCACCGAGGTGGAAATGGGCCTCATCACTCAAGATGATTTGCATTTGATTCACTCAAGTGAATTTTAATAATTTCAATGCGTTGTTAAAGCGTGTATCATTCCATTTTTATTAATGGCGTAGTTTCTACTTGTCAAATGCCAAAAAATAACATAAATATTCAAAATAACACCTCTTATTAGAAAACCCTGTATACCTATACGTTTATCCTGACAAGGAAACCGTTGGCTTTGAAACAGGTCGATCTTTATTGTTTAAATAGTGGTGTTAAGTTATTTTCTTTATTGAAAACAACCGATGAACTTGGTATTTTCGAGATCCGATTTAGTGTGTATTTCTGGCAGAAAAATTGTCATGTGCATTAAGGTGGAGTGAAATTTTTTTTTTGAGAATTTCGAAATCGACATAGTTGGGAAAGATGCTCCATATATTAACAATTACAACAAAAATAATAAAAAAAATATATTCACAATACCTGGACATCGCCAAAGCTTTATATTTTATCATTTTCACGATTTTACCTAAGTATTTATAGCTCGTGTACGCGAAATAAAACACACATAAAATTTGTATTTTACAGATAATACATTCGTAGATTGTTAGAATGGAACAAATAGTGGAAATAAAAAATGTACATATATTATTTACCGCATTGAAAAACTTGAAAATTACAAAAGTTACTATGAACGGTACTGCATTTTGGTGTTAAAAATAGGCATAAGGTGTCGTGACTCTAACCTTGTTTTTATTAATCCATCTCGCCTCAAGGGTCCACAAACAACGGCTGAGGCTTCTGTTACAATAATCTCTCTGTAGCTTGAGTGTGGCAAGGAAAATTCTTTATCATTGGTAGTATGACATCCTCAATTATCGTGTGATCGGTAATGGCTTGTAAAATTGTCTCGTCACTTACAAATTTGGTTAGTGGTGGCCCAGTTATATTTTCCCACTTTATAACATCAATATATCATCTGCTGAAAAATCAAAAACAGGCACTTTGAAGGTACGAATAAAGTCTGATTGCATTTTCATTTGCCGAGCTTTCAATATTCTCCTCAACGCCATCTCTCTTACGTATTTTCGGTTGTCGTTTAACATGGCTAACAATATATTTTCGTGATGCCGAAAAAAGCCATTACGCTGGATTACTGGATCAATAATATCTTTTAAATCACTGGGCAAATACCGTGAAAGCACTATTGTTTCGTGTAAATGCCTTGCACTGGAAAGACATAATGGTTTGGTCTTAATGTTGAACCACATAGGTGCGTAAACTGTTAATACAAATGTCGTTAAAGTTACAATATTTTTTTATGGTTTTAGGGTAGAAATGTAAAGCCGAAGAATCCGATTCGCTGAAGTGAGCACCCTAGATTGTACAATTTTACCGGGATTTGTTTTTGATAAATTTTCATTGCAGAATCCGGAGTCAATAGTTTTACACATTTTCAGTAGATACAGCTGATCTGTACTTAAATCCTGTGTATTTGTCATACTTGGTAATGAACATTGAATGATTTTAAATTTCACGACAGGAAGTTGTTCACACTTATTAATTATTTATTATATTATTTAACATTGCGGTCCAGTCGTGGTTCCGTCGATGTTCTCAAAGAGATGTCGCAAAATGAGTTCGTTTGCTTGTAATTGACAGACAATCCACTGTAAAGTAGCGTGTGTCGCTCTCCATAGAGAGAAAAAAAATTGCCTTATTTTTAAACGCCTGGGGTCTCAAAAGTTGCGTATGAACTGTAGCTATTCGAAAACGTAAAAATAAATTAAATTGGTGTTCACTATTAGCTCGCTAAAATGGCCAGAAGTTTTGAAAAAAATTTGATTTCGTGATTTGGGAAAAAAATAAAACAGTGGGTCCATATTGTATATTTTGTAGCACAATTAATTTTATTTCCATAACTGCAGTACAAAGAACGAAAAATAAATATTTTTTCATACATATGTGATGTGTTTGTTAAAAATATAAAAGGGGAAAATAACACTTTTTATGGTTAAATTCAAGATACTGAACAATAACGTACGACAACATTTTTGACCAAAATACAACGAATAAAAAATAATGGATGCTCAAAATTGAATGATAACATATTGTTAAAACAGTAATTATTTAAAATCTTGCTTAGAATTAAAATTTGGCATTATGTTTCTTGAATGTTGCTTGGCGTAAATATAACCTTTCTAGCATTGTAACCAACAACAGAAGAAGACGCCTCTGTGGTCAACTTCACACACCTTTCCACTGTTTGTGTGGCAAGGAAATTTAGGAAAATCGAACCTTTTTACATTTCCTTCATCACACAATTTGAGTAATTCGTCCGTTTTTACGTTGCTCAGGAGTGGAAGTTCTGTCAGAATTAAATCTGTGGCCTGCCAGTCAATTAATTATATGTAGCTATTGCAGTTGAAATTATTTTTTTGAATTATGTACTCTCTCACTCCTGAAGTTTGAAGGGCCCTACATGATCCTTCTACATCCTAGCTCCCTTATACATTTACTGTCATCGGTTAACATTGATAGAATAATGTTTTCCGGGTGTGCAAAATATGCGTTCCTCTGAATCACGGGGTCGACAATAGCTTTCAATTCTGCTGAAAGATATCTGGAAATGCTAACCACTTTCAGAGATTACGGGCTCCATCTATACAAGAACTATTGCACTTTATGGTAAACCATGTTGGAGCATATACTCTCACAATAAAGGTGGCCAATATCTGCAAATTTTCTGTTGGGTTTTCCGTTGCAACATATAGCCGTAATATTTTGTTTGCAGTTGTTAGCCACCTGGTATGAGACATTTTCCCTCGTTGTTTCCTTGCCAAATCTACAGTTATCATACCTTTTGACACAGCCAGACACATATTATATAAATAATTTTGGTCCGTGCTTAATTTTTCTGTTATATTTTCCAGTATGGATGATTGAATGGGAACAAACCGAATAATTTTCATGTTCTCACAATTTTTTAAGTTTCTTCCGATTGGTCCCGAGAAAGCTACAGGTCCGCTAGTCGGTCCATCTAATGAAGATAGCAGATGTTGCAATGGTAGTTCATTGGCGTGCATCTGGCAGATAAGCCATTGCAATGGCTTTCCAAGTCTCTGTTCCATTCTTGAAATGATTCCATTTTTCCGGCCAGTGTTTGTATTTGTTCCGTCACAACCAACTGCAACAATTTTCTCCATTTGACGATTTTCCTCTTCCAAAAGAGAACATATGGCATTTTCGCTGTCTTTAGCAGTACCAGATAGCGTGTCCGAGATACACTGATCCTGGCTCCTGCACAAGCGTTATGTGTTCTTCAACTTTTATTCGTCGATAAAATTTACTTCCTTTCTTGATAATAAACATTGTTTTGTCCTTGCGCCCATCGAAAAATAAACCTTCGATATTTGTCAATTTACGGCTATTTAATAACATATCTCTAGTTTGCTTTCTAGCTCTTCGTAATCTACTATGATCTATAACGGATGACGGACCAGCTTCATTTACATCTTGTAAAACCGCAGAAGCAATGGCAGCTGCTGCTCTGTGTGATACGCCGCATCGATCACAAATTTGAGATAACTTCGTCAAGGGATTCTTCATCTTCGAATATTGTATATTTC
Source organism: Hesperophylax magnus (assembly GCA_026573805.1). Taxonomy (NCBI): domain Eukaryota; kingdom Metazoa; phylum Arthropoda; class Insecta; order Trichoptera; family Limnephilidae; genus Hesperophylax; species Hesperophylax magnus. The sequence continues at coordinate 6,948,800 of JAIUSX010000018.1, forward strand.
GAGGAGATAATGTATCATGAGCCACTGCAGATTGATGATCTTCACTTAGCGCTGGTTCCTCATCAGAATCTAAAAAACTTTTGGAACTAACAACTTAAACTTGACAAAAAACAAACATCTTATTGTGGCAGGAGTAGGGGTACAGTGGTAGGAGAAAGAGGTGGTGGAGCAGACGAAAGGAAAGGGGAGATGTTCATTTGAGTCTTCAAATATCAAACCAAGTCCAATAATTGAAAATTAAAGCAAACTAAATGGCAATGGAAAACGTTTTAGTGGATTTTTATCATTTTTTTGTTAATTTCGGTATTCTTGTAGATTTACTTGCATTAATAAAATTGATTTTTTTTATTTAATTTTTGTCAACTATACGCAGTTTTTAATAATAAACAAACGTTAAAAGGTTAAATTATTGTGAAGAAAATATTAATTACCATTATTTAAAAATACATGTTTTGGTTTTTTTTTCTGTTTTTCAATGCATTTTAGCGAGCTAATAACCATTTTTTAAAAAATAATTTTAAATGTAGTTCTCATTTTCTTTGTAAGACGCAACTTTTGAGACATCAGGCGTTTCTGAATTCAAAAGTTGAAATAATTGACACACCCTACTGTAAAGGCCATTTGAGATGTGATTCAAGGCGCCGAATAACACCTCCTTTGTACCCCGTATTAACTGCAGTTCCGTCGCATCCAATTGCAACATTTTTTTCCAAAGCAATATCTTTAGAAGACAGTAATGAAATAATTCCATTACTCATTGCTTCAGATTTTCCGGTTTTTAATGAAATGTATCCCATGTACTCGCTACCTGGTTCTTTTACTAAACTAACGTGTTCTTCAGTTATTATTTTTCGCCGGTTGTCCTCTATGCTTAAAGTTTTGTCCTTCCGTCCGTCGAAGTATAAACCAAATTCATTGGAATCGATTACTAACGGCTCACTAGTAAGGGCAGTTCTTTTCTTCATTCGAGCTCGACGAATTTTACTCCTATCCACAACGCGAGATGTATCGTTCTGTGAAATTAAGCCAACATCTTGTAATACAGCGAAAACAATTGCAGCTCCTGCTCGATCTGAAATACAATATCTGTCTAGTGTTCTGGCCACAACAGGGAAGTCTTTCACCTCATGATGAGAATTATTTGGTTGTGCTTCACTTTGCATTATTTCTTGAGGAATTGAAGACGAAGCACATTTTTTTGAGAGTCTAAAGTTTAAACTACAAGAAGAAATAGCGTCAGTACCCCGATCTACTAGATAATGTCTAGCGGATCGGAAACTTAGCCAAGATGATACGCGATACACTTCACTCTGTTTGATACGCTTTTGGGGTAGAAGGATTCGTTGCTGTGTGGAAATAGTTTAACTGTTCTTACAGTCATACTTTATAATTATATTATAAAATAATAATGTAATTATATCATAGGTAATAAATAAACACTCAATTTTTTTTAACATATTTATAAGCATTTCTAAGAATTGGGAGAACATTATTGGTGTTTTCATTGTTTTTATCAAAAATTCAAAGTGGTGGCGATGTCGTAATTATAAATAAATATTTTTTATATTTTTTATTTAAGATAAGTACATAACGGAGCACCAATCCCGCGTATGCCGAATTCTATATTACGAAAAAAAAAATTCTCCATACTAGACCGCTCCACCTTAATGTGCATGTCTCACTCAAGTTATAAGGTACTAGATGACTGGTGCAGATACATAGAAAAGGATGTACATCTGGAGAGTTTGAATTACGTTTAGTACGATCTGCTGTAGAAATAATGATAAAATGTATTAAAAAATGGACATATGATGGTTAAAGCTATCCTGAATAACTTTAACCGCGATAATCAATCGCGAGGGTGATTATTTGCTTTCTGGCCCCTTAAATCTCTTTACAGGAACTGTAACAAAGAATATATTGAACGATAATGGACCTGATATTACAAGAAGATGTTCTGAAATTAACCACGCCCTAATAACACATGCAGGAGCTAGGTCTTTTTTGTCATCAATAGGTACAGATAAGTTTGTTTTTAAATATGCAAAGAATGTACGGATCCAAACATTTAATTGAAAGGTTATTTTTTTAATGATAACCTAACCTAAAAAACAAGGTTTATTATGCAAAGCACAAAGGATAAAAAATTATAAAATAGTATACATGTTATCCTTTGTGCTAGGCATAAAAAACATTGTTTTATAAACATTAGTTTATCATTAAAAAAATATATATTTGACAAGTCAAAATATTTCACCAACAACTGTAGACATAATATATCTCGAGGCCGGTTCCATGATAACTCAACACAGTGACAATTCAACACACTTTTAAAAAGTGATATAAAGTCATTAAAAACGATGAAAAAAATATTTTTTTTAACCTAACCCAACCTAACCTAACCTAACCTACATAACCCAGTTAATAAAGTTTTTGTTTCATCACTTTCCATGACTTTATATAACTTTTTGAAGATATGATGAATTATCATTGTGATGATTTATCCGGTTACCCTCGACGCCATCTAGTGGGATATTTAGCACTAACAAAGCCTTTCCTACAAAAATAATGTTGGTTGTTGACAGGTGAAAAAAATATAATAAGCAGTAATTGTTGATTGAATTACTAGTACATATTGAATTATTTTGCGGGATGGGAATAAGCTGACGTAGCTCAGTGGTCCAGAGCATCTGACCAGACATCAGAAGGTGTGGGTTCAATTCCCGTCGGCGGCATTTATTTTTACTCGGGAGATATTTTCAATTTGTATGGATATTTCAAGCGACTAATTATTGCTTATAATAATTTCTTAATTATAAGGTTGTCGTCATTAGGCTTTTGTTCATCTTACGCAAAGGTGACAGATATCATAAATCCCTAACATAAGAGCTGGGCCTCAAACGATGAAGATTTTGCAGTCACGCAATTTCTGGACAATGCCGATGTTAATAAGTTAAAAAAATTAGGTAGACTAAACATATTTCATGCTATGGGAGGAATTAAGTGCATAGTGCATCACTCCATTTTTCAAAGTTATGCAGCTCGTCCTCGGTGTCTAAGTGTTGGGAATCAAGAAAACATCCGGGAATTGCTAAGTGGAGAGAAATAATAGTGGTTTAAAAGCCAATTATACGTTAAAACACTACTAAACTACATTTTTGACAAAAAAAAACAAATTTCAACATACACAAAATATCACTAACAGACCAGTTAGACAAGCTGACAGTAAATTTAAGCTTAGGACAAAGGCACTATCAATACCATGCCATAAAAGCATTCAACAGTCTAACACTTGAACACAAAATTACAAAATGGATTAAAAAACAAAAAAGACAATAATACCAAAATTTCATTACATAAAATGATAAAACCTACACTTAACACACAAAACCAATTTAAAACACACATCACTCACAAACACACAAGATTATATTTTAAATGTATTATTTTCTCTTTAAATGTATTATGTATATTTTTATATTATAAAATGAAGGCCTCAGCACGAGTAAGCGACCCAGTGAGGCCAACATTACTGGATAACTCTGAAATGTAAAAAAAACGATGTAACCTTCAAAGATGTCAATCAGTGTTTAATATCTTCCAGAAAAGTGAATGTTGATTCTGTATATTTTTTATTTCCCTATCTCTTGAGGTGGTTGTTAGAACAGACACAGATCTTGTATTATACTAGTATAGCTTGATGATTTTCTTTGCTTCATTTGTTTGAATGATAAACTTATGTTTTTAAGACAAAGTTTTATGCATAGCATAAAGGATAACAAATAATTATAAGCAATATGTCGGCTTATTTCCAACCCGTCAAATGATTCAATATGTACTACTACCTCAATCAACAATTACTGCTTATTATATTTTTTCCACCTGTAAAGAACCAAATTTATTTTTGTAGGTTTTAATTTGTTCAATTGTCGCTTCTACCAACCAGTAGGTACAGTGTATTTAGCTCAGTTTCTTGTAAATCAGTAAGGTGATCAAAGAAAACTCCTTTTATTTGCCAATGCTGTCACAAGATGTAACACGACCTCTTCTTTGTATGGTGTCGGGAAAATGAAGGCGGTAAATCTAATGACAACACCGATGGATATGATGGTAAGGATTTTAATCAGTCACACGTGGAAAAAGACTTGCTCCTTGAAAATGGTGAACGCTTTCTTTTAAGTTTGTCAAAATATTAAAACCTTGATGAAGTTAGATATTTTAAATTTAAGCATTTAAAAACCAAGATGTCTCTTTCTCGGTAATCCACTGCTTTTTTTAAGATCCTTATGTAGGTCCTGGGAGATTTAGAGTAATAAAGTAAAAAGACTTCACAATATCTTCGAATTCCCCGATGTGTTTTTTTCCATCTGCTTAAACTTTTCGTCGAAATACATAATAAGTGGTATGCACAAATCGGTTAACAAAAAAACTCATGTCAAACAACATGTCCTGTGGATTGGTGTGTGTGTCCTCTACGGATTAAGACGGATTTCGACGAGTGTGAAGGAAATAAGTAATTTTTCATATACGAAATGAGTATTTTAACTTAAAATAAATAAAAATATCCATGTATTAAATATATAAAAACCTTCCGGAAGAAATTCACTAAATGATAGTCAAAACCTTATTAAACTCCGTTGCATAGCTTAGAAGAATTGAAGCCTACAAACAGATAGACGCGGATAGTGAATTTATTTTATACTATTTATAGATACCAATGTATTGTCACGATTAAAAATTTACTAAAAGTTTATCAGGAAACGGCGTGTAATCCCGTTTTTAGTTCAGTATGATCTGGGATGTGCCGGGATGTTCTAGAACGTTCCAGACTATTCCCGAACATACCACAACATTCCAGAATGTTCCGGGATGTTCTGGAATGTTGTGGAATGCACTCGAAAACTCTCGAATGTTCTGCACTGTTCTAGAAATTTCTAGAGGGCGAAACTTCCTGCCATACCTTCAAAAGCACGCCCTTTAGGTAAAAGCGGGATCCTTCTTCATGGATGGGGGATAGACGGCTACCACACCAAATAACTCCCTTTATCGTGACGTTTCTGTGATTTAGCGGCACGAACATTGTACACTTACTTTTATAATGGTGACCGGATAAATCATCACAATGATAAGTCATCACATCTTAAAAAAAGGTATATAAAGTCATGGAAAGTGATGAAACAAAAACTTTATTAACTGGGTTAAGTAGGTTAGGTTAGGTTAAAAAAAAAATTTCATCGTTTTTAATTACTTTTTATCACTTTTTAAAGTGTGTTGATTTATCATGGAACCTTTTATAATATATATTGCTTAAAATAAACTAAAAGACTTCATAGTCAGATGAAGCACATCTAGCATAGCTGATCGCCAGCTAGACCCGACACAACAATTAAATGTATCGTCTCCGTGAAAAAATATTTAAGTGAAGTAATTTAAGAACAAAATTTTGTACTGATTGTAGGTAATTTTAATTAGTTTTTTGCAAGAATGTTTCCAAGTGGATATTCCACATCGTAAAATTCATTCAGCGAGTAAAAGTAAATAATTTTCACAGGAACGAAACGCTTCAGTTTGTACAGTCTACCCACTATCTCTCAGCCTTCTACTATCTTCGTTGTACAGTCTACCCACTATCTCTCAGCCTTCTACTATCTTCGTTGTACAGTCTACCCACTATCTATTTTCTCTCAGCCTTCTACTATCTTTGTACAGCCTACCCACTATCTATTCGCTCCCAGCCTTCTACTATCTTTGTTGTACAGTCTACCCACTATCTATTCGCTCTCAGCCTTCTACTATCTTCGTTGTACAGTCTACCCACTATCTATTTGCTCTCAGCCTTCTACTATCTTTGTACAGCCTACCCACTATCTATTCGCTCCCAGCCTTCTACTATCTTTGTTGTACAGTCTACCCACTATCTATTCGCTCTCAGCCTTCTACTATCTTCGTTGTACAGTCTACCCACTATCTATTTGCTCTCAGCCTTCTACTATCTTTGTACAGCCTACCCACTATCTATTCGCTCCCAGCCTTCTACTATCTTTGTTGTACAGTCTACCTACTATCAATTCGCTCTCAGCCTTCTACTATACAGGGTGTATCGGCAAGTACCTGACAAACTTTAACCAGCTATTCCTCAGCACATTTGGAGTAAAAAATGTTATGGGCGCTTTGCTGTCCGGTAACATTTTTTTTCCATTAAAAACAAAAAATAAATAAAAAATTCACACTCCGTCACTGTCTTGTTTCTCGTCTTCAACAGCTGTTATTAGCAAGTGCGTCAAAAAGTGTCCTCGCTCTTTCGTACACACTAAATAATAATAGATAAAAATGAGACGAATGGTGCTGTGCCATTTCGTTGTGATTGTAAAAGCGCGCCAACGTAGGTACGTACGTACATTATTCAACAAAGCTCGAACAAAATATTGTCAGACGGGTTTTCAAACTTTGACAAAGGATAAAACATTGGTAACATATGGTGAAAATATGAATAGTAATTTTTTTATTAAAAAAAAATGTTTCCGGACAGCAAAGTGCCCATAACATCTTTTACTCCAAATGTGCTAAGGAATAGCTGGTTAAAGTTTGTCGGGTACGTGCCGATACACCCTGTATTTGTTCAGTCTACCCACTATCTATTCGCTCTCAGCTTTCTACTATCTTTGTTGTACAGTCTACCCACTATCTATTTGCTCTCAGCCTTCTACTATCTGTGTTGTTTACTTTTGGTTGTAAAATAGTGGTAGATTTAAAAATTTAACATGTGTCCCATTGGGGAAAATACATATACCAAATTGAAGGAGCTTGAATTAAAGCTATTGCCCCATACCACGTTGGGCAACTTTCTCAGTTTTAATTATAATTGACAATTATCCAATAATATCGTAATACACAGTACTTATATGAACTGAAACGCAGTAGAAATTAGTGAAAAAATTTGTAGGGTCCAAATATAAATTAACTTCATCTGAATAATGTATCGAATGACAATTCGCACATATTTATCAGTAATATTATGATTTCTGAATATTGTTTTGATGAAATAAATTATATGTTTTTCTATTTTCAATACATTCCAACCCATAATGTGAACCCATAATAAACATATGTGAACCTATGTATAAAGGTAGTTACGCATTAATCTTTGTAAATTTTCAGTCTATTTTCTTTATCAATTATTGAAGGCAATATTAGAAATTCCTAAACGAAATTTTGAAACAGAAAAATCAGAAAAAATACGGTCACATCTAGGACTCGAACCCAGGACCCTTGCCTTGCCGGGGCACCGCTCTACCACTGAGCTAATGGGACCCTATCTGCTTCGGTCATATTTAACTGAGTCATACTTCGAATAAGAACTACCGACATTACCTATGTCCTATGCCAATAATTAAATACAGGGTTTTCCAATAAGAGGTGTTATTTTGAATAGCCCGCTATTTCGGTAGATGTTACTTTTGAAGCTGTCATTTTTTGACATTTGACAAGTAAAAACTACGTCATTAATAAAAATGGAACGATACACGCTTCAACGACGCATTAAAATTATTAAAATTCACTTGAGTGAATTAAATGCAAATCATCTTTAGTGATGAAGCCCATTTCCACCTCGGTGGCTTCGTCAACAAGCAAAATTGTCGCATCTGGGGCTCGGAAAACCCAAGAGTTATTGTTGAAAAGCCTCTCTATCTTCAACGTGTGACTGTTTGGTGCGGTTTCCAGTCCGGCAGAGTCATTGGACCTTACTTTTTCAAAAATGAGGCTGGAGCAACAGTTACGGTGAATGGATTGCGCTATCGAGAGATGATTAATGATTTTTTATGGTCCAAATTGGATGGTATTGATTTCGACAACATTTACTTTCAACAAGATGGCGCTACGTGCCACACAAACAACGAAACCATTGATCTTTTACGATTGAATATCAAAATAACACCTCTTGTTGGAAAACCCTGTATTACCATTTGAGGTTTTACTCATTAAGTTATTAAAAAAATACAACAATTTACAATATACGTGTACAGGTGTTCCAAAGATATTAGAAGAACGAGATGTGCTATGCGCAGTTCGTACTGAGTGGAATTGTTTTGCCGAGTGTCGCCGGTTTTGTTCACCAATACTACTGCACACCTTCGCTTACGCTAAGGCATCGCTAAGGTATCCGCACTAATACATAGAACAGATTTCTGTGCGTACACGTCCCGATACCGTTCAAAGTACCCTAATTAGGTAGTACTCCGGCTACGGTCCGGCGGCCAACATAGCATATCTCGTTCTTCTAATATCTTTGAGGTGTTCATATGTCAGGTCGTTATTAGTTCGTAACAAAATGGTTGTGAAAATGATAAAGAACTGTTTTATGTAAATTAAAAATAATTAAAAGTTTGTATTAAGACTTCTCGCAAAGTTTTTATTAAGTGCATCATTAATAGGTAACTATGTATAATTTTAGATAACAATAGGTAATAATTTTCAGACTCCCCTCTAACCAAGCCAATCAACCATTTAGTTATTAAGGCGATGCAGTACGTCGTGTAATATTTTAAATTGAACCGCTATCAATAACAACCCTTACGTAGATGGCGATAAGGTTTAAATTAATAATATAAAACACCATCCGCCTGTTTTGATTTATGCAAGAAAAAACATGGCCAAAAAATGCCTTTTATTTTATTTTGTGGATGTTCAGGCATAAATATTTAATTTTTTTTCGATCATTTTATCTTAATTTGCCACATTATACAATAAAATCATAACCGAAGATGGGTTCGTAATTAAGAGATTTTGAACTTTAAAGCAGTTTTCATAGGCCTTATACACTATTTTTTTCTGGGCTTATAAAAAGACTTATCTATGTAAAAAATACTCAATTATCTGAAAGGCCAAGATGTATTCTACTCGCAGTATTTAATTAAAGCATCTGAAAAATTTCTAGGCGACCAAATTTTCAAACCAAAAATACATGATTTTGCATTACTACGTATGGCATCGCCTTAATGGGCCAATGTGGGACATTTTACAAGTTTTAATATTAAATTCTGTAAGAATTTTATCATATAATTTCGTACCCAGATATGTATACATCTTTTGATACTTTATAGGTATTTATTATAAGTGCATGTATTCAGGCGTTTTGTGATCCCTCAACCTTCTTACGCCAACGTTTCAGACAGACATACAGGTTCCATCATCAACTGAAATGTATTCAGGGCAGGCTCGGTCTTGTGCAGGCAATGAGACAAGGCAGAGACGGGTTTGGAACCATTAGCGGGTTCGTTACGTTAACAGGGATGCTCACATTCATCGGGTGAGGTGTGTTCAGGATGCGCCTGCCCACCTACTGCGTGGCGTGCCAGATCGTGAGAAGATGTTTTGGGGAGACCCTTTGACCTCTCCAACTGGCCTCTCGACCCATCGCCTTGCGCCGCAGTGGGAAGGATATATTAATATGTCCGTCATTCTTGGACACAATGATCCCTAGATTCCTACCCAAGCCTTATAGGTACGGTTTACCTTCCCACACAGCATCCCAAAAGATGACAGGAGATGCCCATGAGACTTTTACTAGCGCCAGGCGCCGTTTGGACCGTTGCTTACTTGACCAGCAACGAAGCTGAAATATGATCGAACTTTTGAAATATCGAAATTCTTTCGTGAACAGCCTATAAGAATTTGTCTAGAAGCCTTGAAATCAGACATTGATGACATGTAAACTGATGATGGACCATGCAAATCTTCTCGAAACGTTGACTGCAGAAGTAGAAGGTCGAGCAAAACGATTAAATGGATCCACAAAAAGCTATTTGCAATGAGAATATTAAATGAAAGTATCTTCAGTCTATGTCCAGTTTCTTGAAGGATCCCTCCACCCCGAACAGTTCCCCGGCGTCTCTGGCCTTCCCCTGCCTTTTGGCTTCTGTCACTCTCCGGGTCTCTTCCTGGAGGAAGAAGTCCTTGTTGGCATTGATTTTGGTTAGAGTGATTTCTGAAATAGACAGAATAATTATTAACATATCAATCAAACTACAAAAATATAGAAAGTATTAAATAAAACAAACGCTTTTATTTTAACCCCCAACTCACGAGGGGGGTAATTTTGGGGTGGGGGATTTTGTGCAACATTTAAGTCGGTTTTTTTCATCAAATGTAGTACTATATACTTAAGGTAATCCTATAAAGTTTTTTGGAAATCGATCCGCCTCTAAAAACAAGAAATCTAGTAATTATTTCTTAAGATATTAAAATACTTGGAGCAGGTGGATGAGTTTGTGTATTTAGGAAGTATGTTTACGAGAGATGGGAAGGCTGATAGAGATATTAAAAGAAGGGTAAATGCAGGTAAACTAAAAATTGTCCAAAGAAGCGAAGTTAGCAGTCCATAATGGAGTGCTGGTAACTAACGTGATGTATGGAAGTGAGGCATGGAACTGACAAAGAAAGGATGAAAGTAAAACCATGTTTGATCGTGTGAGGAATGTGGTGATCCGCAAAGAGTGCAAGGCTGATGTAAGCGTAATGAGTGAGATTAAGAAAGGGACGCTTATATGGTTTGGGCATATAGAGAAAGAAGAAGACAGATCTACAATAGTGACTTACGCTTGATTTCGTGCTGTAAACGTTAGGCAGTAATTAAACTTAATAAATAACCTAAATATTCAAAAGGTTTTTAAATATTTTTACCAACAAGTCCCAACGACATGGTGAATTTTTTTGGAATATTAGAATGCTCCCGATGTATCTAAAATGTGCCACTACAGGGTTTTTCAATAAGAGGTGTTATTTTGAATAGCCCGTTATTTCGGTAAATGTTACTTTTGAAGCTATCATTTATTGACATTTGACAAGTAGAATCTACGCCATTAATAAAAATGGAACGATAAACGCTACAACAACGCACTGAAATTATTAAAATTCACTTGAGTGAATTAAATGCAAATCATCTAGAGTGATGAGGCCCATTTCCACCTCGGTGGCTTCGTCAAAAAGCAAAATTGTCGCATCTGGGGTTCGAAAAACTCAAGAGTTATTGTTAAAGAGCCTCTCTATCCTCAACGTGTGACTGTTTGGTGCGGTTTCCAGTCCGGCGGAGTCATTGGACCTTACTTTTTTGAAAATGAGGCTGGAGCAACAGTTACGGTGAATGGATTGCGCTATCGAGAGATGATTAATGATTTTTTATGGCCGGAATTGGATGGTATTGATCTGGACAGCATTTAATTTCAACAAGACGGCGCTACGTGCCACATAAGCAACGAAACCATTGATCTTTTACGATTGAATGTCAAAATAACACCTCTTATTGGAAAACCTTGTATTACTTATTTTTGATGTTGTCGTTAAAAAAAAATACTAGATTAAATTATCTTTTGAATATTTGTATTAGAAAAAATAGATTGGCTTTCTAAAAAATATTTTTTTAATATCAAACACGAAAATGATAACAAAAAATTTACCAGGACATTTTGACTCCGAACGTCCACAATTTTGAAAGAATTCGATATTTTTAAAACATATTCATTTTGTGTAAGTAATAATAATAAAACTGTCACTTCAATTTTTATAAAAATAGTAATATTTTTTTAACTTTCTTGCCAATGAAAAAATGCCGAAATTCGTAATCATGCGATTTGACAATTTTTGTAAATTTTTTCCATGTACTAATGTTTAATTATTTGACACAAACTGTGAAGAATAATTATTTATCTTTACAATGACCATAGACATATGACTATTAGTAGACCTGCCCTAAGTGATTAAAAGCGTATTATTCCCCACTCCCCATACCGGTTCCATTGGAGCCGGCTGTGCTCGCGTATGGCCTCAAGTGAATTTAGAAAACGTGACGTCATCATTCTTGTGCGAACTATGGTCGAGGCATCATCGGTTCATTTTACGAAATAACACGGCAAAATGGTTACTTGTGCTATGAAAACTTGTAAAAATAGATGTGAAAAAGAGAATAAACCCAATTGTCGTATTACATTCCATATATAAGCATTATTTTAAGCATATTCACATCGTATAATATGGATCAGTTGTAGAAACATATACTATCACATCGAAATTCGTCTGGACGCGAAACACAAAGCTGGTTGGTTGCTGGGAAGTAAATTATGAACATTTATAAAAGTGTCTTAACTAAATACATAAACGAAATATTCGACTCTGAAAATAGAAGAAATTTATTTTGCCGAATTTGGACTTCGCAAATTTGTTCATAACGTGGCGAGTAATTTACGCTCCCATGTAAAAATGTCTATTCATTCAAAAGCAGATTTTACTTTTAAGAACTAAATGGTGATATTATAATGCGAGATGCCTATTTACTGTCAGATTGATTTATTGACGAATCACAGTCAGCTTTCCTCTCTGCGTCCCGCAACTCTTGTTCTAACCCCTCGTCCTTAACTTTTCGTCTATTAATATTCATATGTCTGTGACAATGACGAACATATCACATATCTACGCATTATAGAAAAAAATATAAAAATACTTTTATAATGTATTGACGCCCCGGTCAGATTTGTCCTTCAGAGCCTCTAATGGAATGTGATGTTTGTGGCTAGTTATGTCCTTCCGAGACCTGAAGGGTTAATATTCTCAGTGTTACTGGAAAGGGTAAAAGGAATTAAGCCGCGATCGCACCGTGATATATGGAGGACCCTAGTGACCCCCCTTCGGATCGTTCATGATGTTTACTTTCAGGTAAGTAAAGGTAAACCAGAAATTATAAACAAAGTGTTTATTACGTTTTAATATTTCAAACCATAAATTGATTACTTTCTACGAAAACATAAGTTTATAAATATTTTTTCTTGTAATATATTAGAAATTTTGATTATAAGTTCTTCCTATATGATTGTCATTAGTCAATTTCGTTAAGTGACGGAAGAACTCTTAACCAATTGCTTCATAGTTTACCTGTTAATTAATAGATGTGTAACAGACGCGTACGGGCCTCGTTGGAATCTAATGAAATCCCGGCATTTAGGCTATTTTATCACTGTATAAGACACACTTGTGTATTCTAACTAAAATAACTAACTAACCATCACGCCGTTCCCCCGCAGGGGTAGGCAGAGAGGACGGACCGCCGAACAACTCGGTATTGGCACACACTTCTTGCCTCATTCACATTCATACATACTCTTCTATTATTCTGACTTTTGGTCCGACTCAAGTATCTGAATCATTTGATCGTGCCATGTCTTCCTCGGGCGTCCCCGACTTCTGCTACCATTCACATTTGCGAATGACATCACGTTTGTGTGGGTACAAAAAGTAATATATCCCTCACGTTTGTGTGGGTACAAAATTAAAATCCATAAAATCGATCCCTCGGAGAATGGTTTTAACCCATTTCGCTCCCAGAGATCACGTTTGTGTGGGTACAAAATTTAAATCCACTATGCGTAAAATCGATCCCTCGGAGAGTTGTTTTAACCCCTTTCGATCACGGACATCACGTTTGTGTGAGTACAAAAAGTAATATATCGCTCCATTTTCAATTTTTACACACAATCATGTAAGTAGCTTTTCTATTAACGAACACATGTAGCAGAAAGATGAGCACGAAAACATAAAATGTGTTGGAATCATAAATAATAAACATAAATCCAAATTTTGCCTAAACTTGCCCTAAAATAAAAATATTGGTTTCAATTCGACGAGCTGGAGGCAAACCACGTGACCATATTTTTGGCACCAGGACAGTTCGAGAATGCTTTGAATAAACTACGACGTCAGTCGTGCGTTGACCGCCGAAAAGCAAAGTTCGCTAAAGCGAGGCGACGGTTCGCAACGCTCTCGTTTGTGGGACTTTTCTGCATTGGATCTGAATGTTCAACTTTGGAAACAAGGCCATACTTTTGTTTATCCGATTTGAGATTTGTAATTTTTACGCAGCCAGCAATTTACGCGCCATTGTCACAGACTAAATAGTGATATTACAATGCGAGTTGCCTGTAAACCATCAGATTAATTTATTGGCTCAAAGATCAGACTTTCCTAATGATTACATTGAAAAGAAGTCTTACACGTTATCAACAGCGCTCAATATAATGGGATGCGATGGGTCCCTGTTGCTGAAGAACTCTGGCACGTGGGTCCTGATGGTGTAGTAGGTCTCTAAGGTCTGTTTGGCCAACTCCAGACTAAAGTGACAGCTGTGCAGGAAAAATACGAGGTCCAATTCTGAAAGATTTTTATTTTATTATGCATCTGATAGTATTATTATCTTAATGACTGTACACATTGGAATTGTTATAAACGGATGTGGCGCCCTCTCTTATTTTCTAAAAGAACCGTTAAAGTTTTTAAACCAGCGGTGGCGGTTTCATATCTGCTACTATTAATAGTTCAATTTTTTTGTTAAAAACGGGGAGTCACTCTAGTTGGTCTGCATCATTTTATTATTCTGACATGGTTAAAATATTGTGACAATTAATTCTCAAAGTACCCAATCTGACATGGTTAAAATATTGTGACAATTAATTCTCAAAGTACCCAATCTGACATGGTTAAAATATTGTGACAATTAATTCTCAAAGTACCCAATCTGACATGGTTAAAATATTGTGACAATTAATTCTCAAAGTACCCAATCTGACATGGTTAAAATATTGTGACAATTAATTCTCAAAGTACCCAATCTGACATGGTTAAAATATTGTGACAATCAATTCTCAAAGTACCCCATCTGACATGGTTCAAATATTGTTACAATTAATACTCAAAGTATCCAATCTGACATGGTTAAAATATTGTTACAATTAATTCTCAAAGTACCCAATCTGACATGGTTAAAATATTGTGACAATTAATTCTCAAAGTACCCAATCTGACATGGTTAAAATATTGTAACAATTAATTCTCAAAGTACCCCATCTGACATGGTTCAAATATTGTTACAATTAATACTCAAAGTACCCAATCTGACATGGTTCAAATATTGTTACAATTAATACTCAAAGTACCCAATCTGACATGGTTAAAATATTGTTACAATTAATTCTCAAAGTACCCAATCTGACATGGTTAAAATATTGTGACAATTAATTCTCAAAGTACCCAATCTGACATGGTTAAAATATTGTGACAATTAATTCTCAAAGTACCCAATCTGACATGGTTCAAATATTGTTACAATTAATACTCAAAGTACCCAATCTGACATGGTTCATATATTTTTACCATTAATTCTCAAAGTACCAAACTTGCCTTGGTTCAAATATTGTTACAAATAATTCTCAAAGTACCCAATCTGACATGGTTAAAATATTGTTACAAATAATTCTCAAAGTACCCAATCTGACATGGTTCAAATATTGTTACCATTAATTCTCAAAGTACCAAACTTGCCTTGGTTCAAATATTGTTACAAATAATTCTCAAAGTACCCAATCTGACATGGTTCAAATTTTGTTACAATTAATTCTCAAAGTACCCAATCTGACATGGTTCAAATATTGTTACAAATGACTGTCCTAAAACGGGAATTCCTCCTAGTTGGGCAGTCAAATTATTTTTTATGTATATGTACATGTGTCATTGTATCATCACCTGTACTAAATAAAATAAATAAATAAATAAAATAAATAATTCTTAAAGTACCCAATCTGACATGGTTGAAATATTGTTACAAATAATTCTCAAAGTACCCAATCTGACATGGTTCAAATATTGTTACAAATAATTCTCAAAGTACCCAATCTGACTTGGTTCAAATATTGTTACAAATAATTCTCAAAGTACCCAATCTGACATGGTTCAAATATTGTTACCATTAATTCTCAAAGTACCAAACTTGCCTTGGTTCAAATATTGTTACAAATAATTCTCAAAGTACCCAATCTGACATGGTTCAAATATTGTTACAAATGACTGTCCTAAAACGGAAATTCCTCCTAGTTGGGCAGTCAAAGTATTTTTTATGTATATGTACATGTGTCATTGTATCATCACCTGTACTAAATAAAATAAATAAAATAAATAATTCTTAAAGTACCCAATCTGACATGGTTCAAAAATTGTTATAATTAATTCTTAAAGTACCCAATCTGACATGGTTCGAATATTGTTACAATTAATTCTCAATGTACCCAATCTGACGTGGTTCAAATATTGTTACAAATAATTCTCAAAGTACCCAATCTGACATGGTTCAAATATTGTTACAAATGACTGTCCTAAAACGGGAATTCCTCCTAGTTTGGCAGTCAAAGTATTTTTTATGTATATGTACATGTGTCATTGTATCATCACCTGTACTAAATAAAATAAATAAAATAAATAATTCATAAAGTACCCAATCTGACATGGTTCAAATATTGTTACAAATAATTCTCAAAGTACCCAATCTGACATGGTTCGAATATTGTTACAATTAATTCTCAATGTACCCAATCTGACGTGGTTCAAATATTGTTACAAATAATTCTCAAAGTACCCAATCTGACATGGTTCAAATATTGTTACAAATGACTGTCCTAAAACGGGAATTCCTCCTAGTTTGGCAGTCAAAGTATTTTTTATGTATATGTACATGTGTCATTGTATCATCACCTGTACTAAATAAAATAAATAAATAAATAAAATAAATAATTCTTAAAGTACCCAATCTGACATGGTTCAAATATTGTTACAAATAATTCTCAAAGTACCCAATCTGACATGGTTCAAATATTGTTACAAATGACTGTCCTAAAACGGGAATTCCTCCTAGTTTGGCAGTCAAAGTATTTTTTATGTATATGTACATGTGTCATTGTATCATCACCTGTACTAAATAAAATAAATAAATAAATAAAATAAATAATTCTTAAAGTACCCAATCTGACATGGTTCAAATATTGTTACAAATAATTCTCAAAGTACCCAATCTGACATGGTTCGAATATTGTTACAATTAATTCTCAATGTACCCAATCTGACGTGGTTCAAATATTGTTACAAATAATTCTCAAAGTACCCAATCTGACATGGTTCGAATATTGTTACAATTAATTCTCAATGTACCCAATCTGACGTGGTTCAAATATTGTTACAAATAATTCTCAAAGTACCCAATCTGACATGGTTCAAATATTGTTACAAATGACTGTCCTAAAACGGGAATTCCTCCTAGTTTGGCAGTCAAAGTATTTTTTATGTATATGTACATGTGTCATTGTATCATCACCTGTACTAAATAAAATAAATAATTCTTAAAGTACCCAATCTGACATGGTTCAAATATTGTTACAAATAATTCTCAAAGTACCCAATCTGACATGGTTCAAAAATTGTTACAATTAATTCTCAAAGTGCCCAATCTGACATGGTTCAAATATTGTTACAAATAATTCTCAAAGTACTCAAGTAATTCTGCCCACTCATATATTATATTCTGTGAGAGTCCATAATTTTTTGTTTTTTGTTTTTTGGATAACCAACACCTCTGTAATAGGTCACCCAGATCGGGAGAGGCTGGTTTGACCTCTTCGACTGTTCGCCGCAGCGGGAATGATATTCATACGTCCGTCACTACTCAACACGTTGATCCCTAGATTCATACCTATCCATCACACATGTTTAGTTCTCAAAACTTCCTTTCCTTTCCTTAAAGTGACCTTTCCGCACTCCCTTCAGCCTCAACAATATATCCCAATTGGGGATACTACAGTTGTCTTAGGACAGTTGGGTTGGCGACGGTGACTGGATAACTCCTTGACAATTCAACACAAAAAGTGATATAAAGTAATGAAAAGTGAGATTTAAGTTGTGTTAAATAGGTTGGGTGTATAGGTTTGATTTTATTCATCGCTTTAATCAATTTGGAATCCACAATATAAACTTTACATAGATAGTACAGAACGTATTCAAAACAAATTTATAAAATATATTACCTACAAATTCAACAATAACTTTGAGTGTACATTTGAAACTTTGCAGCAAAGACGAGCAGTAGCTGATTCAATATTTATACACAGAATTTTAAACAATGACGTCGATGTACCGAACTTCTGTCCCTTATTAACTTTAACATACCTTACTTGACGTACACGAAATACAGTGCTATTCCACACGCTTAATTATAAAACAAATACAGCTTCTAATTCGCCAATTAACTGAGCTCTTCATACTCTAAATAATATTTGTCTTAACTCTAACATTGACATACTGCCCAAATTCAAACGTGGCATCATGTCAATAATTTAAACTGTTCAAAGCGCATACATACAGAGACACACACACAAACACTCACACATACATCACACACACACACACACACGTATATACTACACACGTCACCTGGCAATTAAGGAATAAACTTACCACTTAGCAGACATTACAAGGAAACATATCATAGGTAGCCAACATATCTTATTCCTGTATATTGTTTCATCTCTGTAAAGCATGTACTGTTTGTTTCTATAATATAAAAAATACTTTATTTCACTTATTAAAGGTGTGTTGAATTTTCATTGTGTTGAGTTATCCAGTTATCGTTGGCGACACGCGTTGTTCAGATTACCTGATTCATGACCCATCTCCCTTGCTTATAATAATATCTATGGTCCAGACAGATTTTCCGCTTTTGCTATTATAGTTGAATACTTCAAAGGCGCTTACTTTGATTGACAGCTTCAACAACAACAGGCAATTAAAATAAAACAATTATTTTCTATTAACACTAAATAACCCACATTTATTTCTTAAAAAATTACATCTGCGTGTAATTTAATAGAATATTGTTATGAAAGAGTTGCGGACGTATAAACCTTGTAAACTGTAGTACTTAATTTATGTTTCGTAATTACGTACGTATCTAGTAAAATACAATACCAAGGATGTAGAAGATACAGACACGCGATAATTTATTGTAGACAGCTGTTTTGCGTTTAAACTGTGTTAGTAAACTGTTATGTACTGGTGATTATTAATGTGTTATGTTTAAAATACACGCTGCATCAACATATTCAATTTATCTTGTTTTTTCAATTGTCCGACAGATTATTCAGAGACTTCTCAATATGACACTCTTAAGAGGAAGCTATAAGCCAAAAATGTGTATATTCTTGGTATACTTTATATCGTAGATAATAGGCATAGACATATGAATATTAGTAGACCTGCCCTAAGTGATTAAAAGCGTATTATCCCCACTCCCCATACCGGTTCTATTGGAGCCGGCTGTGCTCGCGTATGGCCTCAAGTGAATTTAGAAAACGTGACGTCATCATTCTTGTGCGAACTATGGTCGAGGCTTCATCGGTTCATTTTACGAAATAACATGGCAAAATGGTGACTTGTGCTATGAAAACTTGTAAAAATAGACGTGAAAAAGAGAATAAACCAAATTGTCGTATTTCATTCCATATATAAGCATTATTTTACTTTATTTTAAGCATATTCACATCGTATAATATGGATCAGTGTAGAAACATATACTATCACATCGAGATACGTCTGGACGCGAAACACAAAGCTGGTTGGTTGCTGGGAAGTAAATTATGAACATTTATAAAAGTGTCTTAACTAAATACATAAACGAAATATTCGACTCTGAAAATAGAAGAAATTTATTTTGCCGAATTTGGACTTCGCAAATTTGTTCATAACGTGGCGAGTAATTTGCGCTCCCATGTAAAAATGTCTATTCATTCAAAAGCAGATTTTACTTTTAAGAACTAAATGGTGATATTATAATGCGAGATGCCTATTTACTGTCAGATTGATTTATTGACGAATCACAGTCAGCTTTCCTCTCTGCGTCCCGCAACTCATGTTTTAACCCCTCGTCCTTAACTTATCGTCTATTAATATTCATATGTCTGTGATAATAGGCATTAAAATCGCTTGACAAACGGAGTCTAGAAACGTTCGATTTCAAGCAAAAAACTGGTTTTTACTTATTTTGTAAATAATTTTACAAGAAAGCAAAAAAGTTAATCAAGTGAAACTGTCACAGATAATCTTAGCTATAAAATTGTATTTTTTAATAGTTGTTTCCTTTATGCGTTCATACATTTCTATTGAAAAAAGATTTTTGTAGTAGTTTGCATTTATATTTTTAATTGTGTAATTTATTTTTTTTATTTGTATTCTACTCAAGCGAAACGATAGGAAAACCTTCAATATAAGTAAAGCATATTTTTGGTTTTTAATAATGTACACCAATTCGTTATAAAGATTAATCAAAATAGTGATTTGGCATTAAGCTTCGCCTTAAGATACAAAAATGGGCTATATTTATATATATTTAATTATAACATAAGATTTAATTTGAAACCGCACAACAGTCCTAACTGCTCCCAAACATCTGGAGCCAGTGAGACTTTGACATCGCCAATTGGGGTACGTTAAGGGAGCGGAGATGGGAAGGAGATGGGGCAGAGGAATGAGGAGAAGTACATAACTATTCAGATCTGGTCATCAAATACAGCACAAACTATTTCAAGCAATGTTTCAATTCAACTGAGAGTATCTTTCACTCTGGAACGAGCCGCAAATAAACCGTATGTTATTTTTAATTGATAAATTGTGAAATAACACAAATTAATCAAATAAAATTTACTCGCGCATGTCGGGATTTGAACTCGCGATCACCGGTCTGCTAGCCGAGAATTTTACCTCTCAACCACGCAGTATAGATAAATTAATACGTGAATTCTCTACCTAATAAGTAATAACTTTTATTATTTGTACTTAATGTATATTAAGCAATAACTTTTATTCTTTACACTTAATGTAAAGTAATTACTTTTATTCTATATACTTAATGTACATTAAGCAATAACTTTTTTTCTTTACACTTAATGTAAAAAAAATAAAATATAATAGTAATTACTTTTATTCTATACACTTAATGTATATTAAGCAATAACTTTTGTTCTTTACCTACACTTAATGTAAAAAGAATAAAATATAATAGTAATTACTTTTATTCTATATACTTAATGTACATTAAGCAATAACTTTTGTTCTTTACACTTAATGTAAAAAGAATAAAATATAATAGTAATTACTTTTATTCTATAAACTTAATGTATATTAAGCAATAACTTTTGTTCTTTACACTTAATGTAAAAAGAATAAAATATAATAGTAATTACTTTTTTTCTATACACTTAATGTATATTAAGCAATAACTTTTATTTTTTATACTTGATGTAGGTATATTAAGTAATAACTTTTATTATTTATAATTAATGTTTATTAAGTAATAACTTGTATTCTTTATGCTTAATGTATATTAAGTAATAACTTTTATTATTTATACTTAATGTATATTGAGTAATAACTTTTATTATTTATACTTAATGTATATTGAGTAATAACTTTACAGTCGGAATTACGTGTCGAATAAGAGTGGTGTTAACTAAGTTATTATAATGGTTCAGATTCGTATGGCACAGATTCCTATTTTTATAATTTTGTGATACTTACTTTTACTATACTAGCTCTGTACTGTTAGTTGGTCACTCTGTACGTCTGTGCGAATATTTTCTCTCATTTATTGTATTTTTCAAAATAGGTTCTTCTCGATGTAACTCTAGTTTAAAAAAAAAACGTAAAAAAAACTTATTTTAAAAGAAAATTCTTTTTTTATATGGCCAAGATCACCCTGGGTGAAAGCCAAAATAAATAATGTGTGAAAAGAAGTGTAGTATTTTTATATTTATTACTCAATGTTCCGATTTGTTAACTGTTATAAAATAATAGAGATACGAGAACTTGTACGTTTTACTGCTAGGTTTGCGTTGAATTCTCTTTCTAAGGTAATATTCAGATAAATTACAATTTGATGACGTAGTTTATAAGGTAAGCGTAATCTTTGACCCTGAATTGTAAATGTTGCCGGAATATTAAATTTAAATAACAGCTTGACGAAGATAAGTTTGTAATATTTTAAAACTCTTACCTGGTATATCTGGAAGATGAGCCTGGTAGCGTGTCCAATCTTTTAGACTATCGAGATCTTGTTGTTTCAGTTCGGGATTTTTCTTGAATTCTTCTTCAATTGTAATCGGAGTAATCGCCATATTATTGCTGCAAGAAAATTATTATTAATTTTTTATATAAAAATTATAACATAATAATATCCCCCCCCCCTGTTGATTTTGGCAGCCATCTTTGGACTCCCAAAATACACTCGATTCTGTTTGATAGAATCCACTATCTTAACAAACGGATTACAATCTTGCACAGGCAGGAATGTAACAAATCTTGTTGTATTTCAATGGAAGATTTTTTCGGCACATGTGTTATAATGAGTAAAATATGAAATAACACAAGTTATTCAAATAAAATTTACTTGCGCACGCCGGAAATTGAACCTGCGACCTGAGACCGTCAAGTGAGTTATGCCATTAATGAGAATTAAGATTTTAAATTTAATAAATGTCGAAAAACTAATTTAATTTATCTCTTTTAGAAGTGATTAAATTAATAATAACCTTCTTATTTCGTAGCTTCCCTTGTGAACAAATAAGAATCCGGTTGTACGTTGATGCTTGGTCGTTCTAAAATGTAAGTTTGCTCCGCGGCGATAACAGAACAGAATGGGACGGTAAATATGAAATGCATCGTGAATAAAATTGTTTTTTCACCTCATTAATTGTTAAATTTAAACGATAACGTGATAAGATATTCAACTATCAGTGTCACATTTCTTAATCACTTATCTTCATTAAAAAATATATCATTATATCCATGAAAGTGTTGCAAATGGGCGATATAACAATGATAATTATCATTAAATGCATAAACGTTTTGCACAGCAACAATGTATCGATAGTAAGTATACTTGTAATCATGAGGTCCTTACAGTTTAAATTAAAAACCTTTTATAAGTTCGATTACGTCGTTATTAACTAATGTTTTTATTAAATGCATAAACGTTTTGCACAGCGACAATGTATCGATACTAAGTATAGTAAGTATACTTGTAGTATCGTAAGTATACTTGTAATCATGAGGTCCTTACAGTTTAAATTAAAAACCTTTTATAAGTTCGATTACGTCGTTATTAACTAATGTTTTTATTAAATGCATAAACGTTTTGCACAGCAACAATGTATCGATAGTAAGTATACTTATAATCATGAGGTCCTTACAGTTTAAATTAAAAATCTTTTATAAGTTCGATTACGTCGTTATTAACTAATGTTTTTATTAAATGCATAAACGTTTTGAACAGCAACAATGTATCGATAGTAAGTATACTTGTAATCATGAGGTCCTTACAGTTTAAATTAAAAACCTTTTATAAGTTCGATTACGTCGTTATTAACTAATGTTTCTATTAAATGCATAAACGTTTTGCATAGCGACAATGTATCGATACTAAGTATACTTGTAATCATGGAGTCCTTACAGTTTAAATTAAAAACCTTTTATAAGTTCGATTACGTCGTTATTAACTAATGTTTCTATTAAATGCATAAACGTTTTGCATAGCGACAATGTATCGATACTAAGTATACTTGTAATCATGGAGTACTTACAGTTTAAATTGAAACCCTTTTATAAGTTCGATTACGTCGTTATTAACCAACGTTTTTATTAAATGCATAAACGTTATGTGCAGCGAAAATGTATCGATAATAAGTATACTTGTAATCATGGAGTACCTACAGTTTAAATTGAAACCCTTTTATTAGTTCGATTCCGTCGTTATTAACTAATGTTTCTATTAAATGCATAAACGTTTTGCATAGCGACAATGTATCGATACTAAGTATACTTGTAATCATGGAGTACTTACAGTTTAAATTGAAACCCTTTTATTAGTTCGATTCCGTCGTTATTAACTAATGTTTCTATTAAATGCATAAACGTTTTGCATAGCGACAATGTATCGATACTAAGTATACTTGTAATCATGGAGTACTTACAGTTTAAATTGAAACCCTTTTATTAGTTCGATTCCGTCGTTATTAACTAATGTTTCTATTAAATGCATAAACGTTTTGCATAGCGACAATGTATCGATACTAAGTATACTTGTAATCATGGAGTACTTACAGTTTAAATTGAAACCCTTTTATTAGTTCGATTCCGTCGTTATTAACTAATGTTTCTATTAAATGCATAAACGTTTTGCATAGCGACAATGTATCGATACTAAGTATACTTGTAATCATGGAGTACTTACAGTTTAAATTGAAACCCTTTTATTAGTTCGATTCCGTCGTTATTAACTAATGTTTCTATTAAATGCATAAACGTTTTGCACAGCGACAATGTATCGATAGTAAGTATATTTGTAATCATGGGATATTTACAGTTTAAATTGATACCCTTTTATAATTTCGATTACGTCGTTATTAACTAATGTTTTTATTATATGCATAAACATTTTGCAAAAGGACAATGTATCGATACTAAGTATACTTATAATCATGGGGTACTTACAGTTTAAATTGAAACCCTTTTATAAGTTCGATTACGTCATTTATTTATTGCATCTCACTATACATAAAACACTTTTTAACTAATGTTATTTTAACATTATTAACTAATGTTTTTATTATATGCATAAACGTTTTGCCAAATGACAATGCATCGATAGTAAGTATATTTGTAATCATGGAGTACTTACAGTTTAAAATGAAACCCTTTTATAAGTTCGATTACGTCGTTATTAACCAACGTTTTTATTAAATGCATAAACGTTTTGCACAGCGACAATGTATCGATAGTAAGTATACTTGTAATCATGGAGTACTTACAGTTTAAATTGAAACCCTTTTATTAGTTCGATTCCGTCGTTATTAACTAATGTTTCTATTAAATGCATAAACGTTTTGCATAGCGACAATGTATCGATACTAAGTATACTTGTAATCATGGAGTACTTACAGTTTAAATTGAAACCCTTTTATTAGTTCGATTCCGTCGTTATTAACTAATGTTTCTATTAAATGCATAAACGTTTTGCATAGCGACAATGTATCGATACTAAGTATACTTGTAATCATGGAGTACTTACAGTTTAAATTGAAACCCTTTTATTAGTTCGATTCCGTCGTTATTAACTAATGTTTCTATTAAATGCATAAACGTTTTGCATAGCGACAATGTATCGATACTAAGTATACTTGTAATCATGGAGTACTTACAGTTTAAATTGAAACCCTTTTATTAGTTCGATTCCGTCGTTATTAACTAATGTTTCTATTAAATGCATAAACGTTTTGCATAGCGACAATGTATCGATACTAAGTATACTTGTAATCATGGAGTACTTACAGTTTAAATTGAAACCCTTTTATTAGTTCGATTCCGTCGTTATTAACTAATGTTTCTATTAAATGCATAAACGTTTTGCACAGCGACAATGTATCGATAGTAAGTATATTTGTAATCATGGGATATTTACAGTTTAAATTGATACCCTTTTATAATTTCGATTACGTCGTTATTAACTAATGTTTTTATTATATGCATAAACATTTTGCAAAAGGACAATGTATCGATACTAAGTATACTTATAATCATGGGGTACTTACAGTTTAAATTGAAACCCTTTTATAAGTTCGATTACGTCATTTATTTATTGCATCTCACTATACATAAAACACTTTTTAACTAATGTTATTTTAACATTATTAACTAATGTTTTTATTATATGCATAAACGTTTTGCCAAATGACAATGCATCGATAGTAAGTATATTTGTAATCATGGGGTACTTACAGTTTAAAATGAAACCCTTTTATAAGTTCGATTACGTCGTTATTAACCAACGTTTTTATTAAATGCATAAACGTTTTGCACAGCGACAATGTATCGATAGTAAGTATACTTGTAATCATGGGGTACCTACAGTTTAAATTGAAACCCTTTTACTAGTTCGATTCCGTCGTTATTAACTAATGTTTT
Organism: Hesperophylax magnus; assembly: GCA_026573805.1. Lineage (NCBI taxonomy): Eukaryota > Metazoa > Arthropoda > Insecta > Trichoptera > Limnephilidae > Hesperophylax > Hesperophylax magnus. Next base: position 6,974,669 of record JAIUSX010000018.1, read on the forward strand.
TATTATATGCATAAACGTTTTGCAAAAGGACAATGTATCGATACTAAGTATACTTATAATCATGAGGTACTTACGTAATGTTGTCAAAAACGCTAACCACGTTATTTACTCCAATCATAGAAATATATAAATTCGATATTTGGAAAACACATTCGTTTGTTTGGGGAATTTTTATGAAAACTGTACCTTCACTTTTATCTCGTTCATATAATAAAAAATAATTTTTAAATAAGTTTTATTTATGTATTTATTGCATCTCACTATACATAAATCACGTTTTTTGTCATAAAAATTAACCTCACTAGGACTAAGCCTGTATCGAGGTTAACAATTTACATTTGATTGAAGCATTGTGACGATAGCGGATATGAATTATCATTTTTAGCTATTTTTATAACAAGTATAAATATTTGAAGCAAACTGGTAAAAAATATTTTATCTCTTTCGAACGTCAAAAAAAATTACGTAGGTACAGGGTTTTCCAATAAGAGGTGTTATTTTGAATAGCCCGCTATTTCTGTAGATGTTACCTTTGAAGCTGTCATTTTTTGACATTTGACAAGTAGAAACTACGCCATTAATAAAAATAGAACGATACACGCTTCAACAACGCATTGAAATTATTAAAATTCACTTGAGTGAATCAAATGCAAATCATCTTGAGTGATGAGGCCCATTTCCACCTCGGCGGTTTCGTCAACAAGCAAAATTGTCGCATCTGGGGCTCGGAAAACCCAAGAGTTATTGTTGAAAAGCCTCTCTATCCTCAACGTGTATTGGTTTGGTGCGGTTTATGGTCCAGCGGAGTCATTGGACCTTACTTTTTTGAAAATGAGGCTAGAGTAACAGTTACGAGAGATGATTAATGATTTTTGTGGCCGAAATTAGATGGTATTGATCTGGACAACGTTTATTTTCAACAAGATGGCGCTATGTGCCACATAAGCAACGAAACCATTGATCTTTTACGATTGAATATCAAAATAACACCTCTTATAGGAAAACCCTGTATTTTCGCATGATAGAAAAAAGAAAAAAAATACTTTTATTAAATATGGACGCCCGGTCATATATGACCCTAAAACGCTGGAGGGGTTAATTAGAGTTACTTGTTTTGTTTTAACCCTTCAAGTCAGTCATTCAGTCACAAACATCATATTCTATTATATATCTGCGCAACGTTATACACGTACGAACTATGGGCAAACAACAAAAATAGTAGTACAGAAAGACTACGGGTCAAATACAATAACGCCTTCCACACAATGTTTTGTCCCCCCAGATACTGCAGCGCTTCCCGTATGTTCACGGAGAGGTGAGTTTCCGGATATGCAGCCCTTATTAGATCCAGGGTGGCAGGAATGAGGGAAAGGATAAGAAGCTCTGGAAATATCCCCACGATGGAAGCCCGCCTCACTCCATCCTCCAGCATTGACGCGCACTGAAGAAAAATACTAGCGCCTAATATAGTCACGGCTCCCTAAAGGCTTCAACTTTCTATTATTTATTTTCCGACTTTATGTTCGGGTTAAATCTTCCCCACAGGAAAAACTAAACCCTTCCACACACTTTTACACAAATGATCATCTACTCAATCCACATTATGCAAGTGCATTATATAAGAATAATAAATACAAAACAATACAAGAACAACACGTCAACTCACCAGAGATCAAATGGGAAAATAATTCACAAACTCCAGATATTTTCATATCAGAGGGTTCGGCTCGGTAGAACTTCTAATTGGACCTATAAATCCTACTGATCCCTCAGTATAAATATTTAAAAAATCTTTCGTAATCCTATATGTATTTAAATATCATTCTATTTTGTTTTATGTACAATTCATTTGTTTCTTGTTTTGTTTTTGATCATATTTTTGTATACATATCTCTATATGGAATGTGTGGGACTGCACTAACCTCCTCACGTACCGGAATAAACGTCAAAGTTTAATCTTTTTATTTGATTCCGTGAATAAAATCCTAAAAATAGTCAAAGTGTATGAATTAAAGTTGAGACTTGTAAGTAAACATTTTTAAATGCCTGAACGGTTAATAAAAAAACTATTTGTTTAAAATATATGTTCCAATATCTTGGTCACATCAAAAACAAAATTAGAAAGGTGATATTATATAATCTATGATAGAGTTACCAAGTATAGCAATGATTCTCTACTTGGCAACCTGGCAACATTGACCACCAACTGGCAATGTCTGTCGAAAAGAGTGTTCTGTTAAAAAGGGCTTTAAGGCAATACATACTGTGTGGACTGGAGTTAACGTATCATAAACGCTTTAAAAAATAATTATAAGCAATAATTAGTAGCCTGAAATATCAAAACAAATTGAAAATATCTCCCGAGTAAAAATAAATGCCGCCAACGGGAATTGAACCCTCACCTTCTGATGTCCGGTCAGGTGCTCTGAACCACTGCTCCACATTATCAAATAACGTTTTAAAATATGTAAAATTATTCAAATAAAATAAAAAATATAATATAATAAAATGTAATAATTGTTTTATTTCATTAAAATATTCAACTTTTGTAAATTTTATAACTTTAATTACAATATGAATGGTTTTGGTGAGCGAAACAGCTATCTTTCGTATAAATTATTAAAAATAGTATTCCTAACGGAATTTACTAATCTACGTTTCTTGAAAGAAATAAAAAAATCACAAAAATGTTTTGGAGTTATTCAAAATACTTAAAAAAATTACGTTTATGTAATTTTTATAATCTGGTGAGCACCAGAAGCAATTGTAAAAATGACCATTTCTCTTGCGAGAGACATGTGTTTTATTGTAAAATGTGGACCGGTGCTTAACGGACCAATTGCGATGTTTTTCCGGAACACATTTCAATGAAATACCGATAGAACAAACACAATCCATCCATTAAAAAATTAGAATCACAAAATTAGTCCAACTGTTTAACAAAATCCCGAAGGAAGTTACTGAGATTGAAGAACATGGTTAAGTTTAAAGAGGAATTGAGAAAACATATTTTCATCAAATATTAATGTTTTTTTTGTGACATATATTATGTACTTATTTTTGTACTATTTTTAAAACTATTAGCACATACGACGATGTGAGCTAACTTAAGATTAAAATAATTACATATATTATTGATACTTACGAAAATACTTTTCACTCAAAATAACTTGTTTAATCGCTTATACTTATTTCAAATTTTGATTTTTTTAAGTAAAATATACAATAAACGATGTTCGGACCACTGTTCGGAATGACAATATATACGGACTGCAGAAAACATCCAGATTGTTAAAATATTATTTCAGCCAATTCCAATTCAATCGGTTAGCTCCGAAAGAGATCAGATTAATAAATGTATAAAAATTACTAAAGCTTATTTTTTGTGACTTATACTTTTAGTAGGTTATTTCGAAAATGGTACCGGTGATAACAGTTGCAGGCCCAAAAAACCAATGTAACTGATTTTCTGTTTTTTAGATTTTTTTTAATGTTAATTAATCAAGGAAAAAATATCTCAATTCGGGTACACGGATACGTCCATAACACGTCGAAAACCTAGCTCTGCCGTTGATGCAAAAAAATCTCAAACTATTCAAGATTTATTTTTTTAACATTTTGAAAGATATGTGGCACCATTCATCTTTTAATGTTATGTATGCTGTGCTAGAACATCTGCTCTGCCGTGTGGTATTTTAAACAAGTCATGTAGATGACTACATGACCTATGAAATGGACATCATGGTGTTCTGCTTGATAGTTAGCTTTCATTTGAGGCGCATATTGATATGATTGAAGAAAACACTTAGAATGAACTTTTTTGCTTTCTTATAAAATTATTTACAAAATAAATTAAAAAAACAGGTTTTTGCTTGAAATCTAACGTTTCTAGACTCCGTTTGTCAAGCGATTTTAATGCCTATTACCTACAATATAAGGTATACCAAGAAGATACACATTTTTGGCTTGTAGCTTCCTCTTTTTTTAAGCTTTTGATCGAATTTTGATTAAAAAATTAAACTGAAACAATGACATCATTCAGATCAACATTTTTTGTAGTCTCGTACAGTCTGACTTCGGCAATTTCTTTTTGTGAATTAATATTATTAAATACTTTTACAAACAGTTCAATTAATATTTTTAATCTAGCACAGTGCATTCTTCTAACGCCACTCTTAATCATTTTTTAAACTCCTTTTTAATAAGAAGTACAGGGTTTTCCAATAAGAGGTGAATTTTGAATAGCCCGCTATTTCGGTAGATGTTACTGTTGAAGCTGTTATTTTTTAACAATTGACAATTAAAAACTACGCCATTAATAAAAATGGAACAATACACGTTTCAACAACGCATTGAAATTATTAAAATTCACTTGAGTGAATCAAATGCAAATCATCTTGAGTGATGAGGCCCATTTCCACCTCGGTGGCTTCGTCAACAAGCAAAATTGTCGCATCTGGGGCTCGGAAAACCCAAGAGTTATTGTTGAAAAGCATTTCTATCCTTAACGTGTGACTGTTTGGTGCGGTTTATGGTCCGGCGGAGTCATTGGACCTTACTTTTTCGAAAATGAGGCTGGAGCAACAGTTACGGTGAATGGATTGCGCTATCGATAAATGATTAATGATTTTTATGCCCGAAATTAGATGGTATTGATCTGGACAACGTTTATTTTCAACAAGACGGCGCTACGTGCCACACAAGCAACGAAACCATTGATCTTTTACGATTGAATATCAAAATAACACCTCTTATTGGAAAACCCTGTAAATTCCCATAACGTTATTTTTTTAATATTGCATTTTTACCAACATTTGTTTATGTACTCCCGTCATTTCTATACTAATCTATTGATTGTAACAGATATATAACATAAATATTGTAAACAAAACAAATAATATCTTTTCCTTATTACCGATTTTTATCAAGGCTACTTCTATAAAGTTTAGTATTGGTCAAGCGATGGGAGACACGTCTTTGAAACAAGTTTTAATGTCTTTAAATTAGGTAGTGTGCATAAATATTTAATATACAGATATAAAAATGATTTTGATCATATTTGATGCTGTGATGGGAATTTAATGGTGGACCGTAATGATCCGCAGCATCACAGGAAATGGTGAAGAATTATGGTAAATATAATATTATCTTTTACTAAAATCAAAGGCTGTTCAAAACATTGATCTATTATATTTAGACTAGCAGGCTAGGCCCTGCAGGCGGCTATTTAATGGGCTTCGCCCGTTTAGTAAATTACCCTGATAGTAGAATTCTGCGCCTCTCTGCGTACCTACAACAGCAATTATTAGAATGTGTGCAAAAAATTCAATAAATCACAAATTTATTTTTCGATTCAATTAAAAATTATTTCTGAATTCCTACGTAATAATGCGTATGTCATACTTCCTTAATTTGAAATTCATCCAACGAATGAAAACTAATTTCTTTTAAGTTATATACTTCCATTAAGGCGATGCACTACGTCGTGTAATATTTTAAATTGTGTCGCTATCAATAACAACCATTACGTAGATGGCGATAAGGTTTAAATTCCCGCTTAACACGATCCACCTGTTTTGATTTATGCAAGAAAAAAACATGGCCAAAAAGTGCCTTTTATTTTATTTTGTGGATGTTCAGTCATAAATATATAAATTTTTTTCGATCATTTTATAGTTTTTTACACATTATACAATAAAATTATAACCGAAAATGGGTTCGTAATTAGGAGATTTTGAACTTTAAAACAGTTTTCATAGGCCTTTGCATTATTTTTTTCTGGGCTTATAAAAAGACTTATGTAAAAAATACTCGATTTTTTCAAAGGCCAAGATGTATTCTACTCGCAGTATTTAATTAAAGCATCTGAAATATTTCTAGGCGACTAAATTTTCAAACCAAAAACACATGATTTTGCATTTTTACGTATGGCATCGCCTTAGGACTCAAGAAAGTAAAGAACGCCGCCGAAATTGTGTATTTAATTATACATTAATCTCCCCTACCGCTATTTTTAACCAAAACGCTCTGAGAACTTAATATAACTTAATAAAACTACTAGATTACCATTTACATATATAAAATATAATGTTAGATACATTTTTTTGTTTATGGGCTCTGTTAAAATTTTCGAATTTTATAAAAGCCAATTGGAGCCGATTTTCTAAATAGCCGGTTTCTTGGAAAAATAACATCCAGCGATCACCGCAAAGTCACCGGGACAAAAAAACCGTGACAGGAATATCGTCGTACGCGGAGTTGGGTTCAAAAGTTAGATTTTTGCTTTTCAATTTTTATTTATTTGACTTTTGAAAATATTTGGTACTTGAATAATACTTACAGCATTCCCATCCAACGCCTGTGCTCTAAAGATTTCAATTCAAGATAGGAGAATCATTTGAATACACCGCCAATTTCTGCAAAGAATCGGGGTTTTTTCATGTATTTTGGGGGACCAGGGCTGGCGCGAGCGTAGGAGACCACTTCGGACGTCGACCTTCCAAAGGTGCCAAGGAGCCAAGAATACATAAAACGGTTCCAGGCGCTGTTTGGCTCAGAGCCGACCCTCTCCAGACAAGAGGTGGCTGCCAAGTCAAATTGATAAATAAAAAATTGACAGCCAAATAAGAAAAAAAAGGCTCATTTATTCCCTCTTTTGACAGATAAGTATATCAAACTGTACATATTTTCATTTTCATTCTGAAATAATGATTAATTCTTACTATCATTGTTACCTTCTGTTTTGAAAGAAACGAAATTCATTATTAAAAACATTTGTTTATTAATATAATTCCTATATCTAATATAAAATACAGAGTTCCATAAAATGTATAGTTAAATATAGACTTACAAAATTCGATGATGGAAACATTTTTATTTATACTTTTTACATGCTAGGAATTAATTGTATAAAATATAAGTCGATACTAAACCAAAATATGAATTGATACGTTTATTATTTTCTATGAAGTTTTTTATCGAGACTTTTCGTCCCAATTAGAATAAATAATAATATGTATGTACAAGTGAACATTCCACATCTAGTGTCTAGACCCCTACTAGTGAACATTCCACATCTAGTGTCTAGACCCCTACAAGTGAACATTCCACATCTAGTGTCTAGACCCCTACTAGTGAACATTCCACATCTAGTGTCTAGACCCCTACTAGTGAACATTCCACATCTAGTGTCTAGACCCCTACTAGTGAACATTCCACATCTAGTGTCTAGACCTCTACTTTTTAATCCTGGATTACAAACCTTATTTTATATGCGCTTATTATAAACCATCGTCGATTCGGCCACGTGTTATAAAAATAATTATAAATGCATACATTATTATTTTTGCAAAAATTGATTTAAATTGTGTAGTTATTTGATATAACATGTAAAAAAATCATTTAAACCTGTTAATTTAAATATGTTTGTAAAATTGTCGTAAACATTCAGTTCCCGTCATAATTACGATACCAAACAAATATATTATTAAAAAGTTACATAGATCAAACATAACGTCGGAAGAAATATATTATGTATTAAAAAAAATTATATTGTTAGAATTTGGGCTATTCATTTTTTGCAATGTCTGAATGTTTGAATCTACGACGCGCATGGTCTAATGCTGCGTATAAACAGGGAAAAAAAACCCGCGAGCCAAACCACGAATTATGGGAAAGGAACGAAGCAATGTGGTTCAACTTGGGACTTTTTTCTCCTTTATATAAGCAGCCTTCCAGGCTGTAATCACGATAAAGGTGCGCCAATATTTAGTGTTAGATGCCGATTCGACGAAGATTGGTTTTCTAGTGTTAACCACTTAGCATTTCTCAAACATTATTCCATAACCAATCAATCAGATCAGTGTCTTTATGCAGACCATAAACAACAACTTTGTCGAACAAGGGATTTCCGGAAACACATGTAAACTGACAAATGAAAAGGGTCATAAGTCATAAGCAGTAGAGATGTCAATCTCATTCTTGTAGACATTATTAGCATCATTATTAACTCTGTACCTCTTCAATCTTTGAATCTTCAAGTTCTTCATTGCGACTTATTTGCCTCAATGGCACGACATTTTCTTTACAATTATTATCTCCGTCTATGCACCGCGACGATCTAAATGCAAAAGTCAGAAGGAAACCTCCAAAAAGACAAGCAAATATAGACAAAGTTGTTGCAATAATCATGCTTAGTAGAATTGCCTTCTTGTTAAATATGAAGGTAATAGGAGTGGTAGTTTCTTCACTAGCAAAATTTCTGAATGATTTGAAAGACTTTTTACTGGGTCTTCTCGTTCTGGGTCGTTTTTGCTGACGGGCTCTGGGCTTGGTTCTTGGGCCCAGAAGTTTGATGTAGTCGAGGGCATGGCAGTTGATATTATTTTCTTTCTGACATCGATAGTCCAATCGCATGGCACACTTGAGAACAATCTGCAACTAAAAACATCTTTATTAAAACACATCAATCACTTCCGCCGGCCTTGTGTAGGCGCAATTGCAGCAGCATAAATAAACCATAAATGCGCAGAATTCACACACAAATCTGCTCGGCGGATCTGCAACACACACACAAACATCCGGACATTCGGACTTTCGAGCGGCGAGCATCTCACATTACAGTGTTAGTATATCTAGAGAAATTTCCCTAGATCTGAGGAAAAAACTTTCAAGGGAATAATATTGTTAAATGTAATAATTTAGATAACCGTTCTAGTTAAATAAGTGAAAATGTATTTTTTTTAAATCTATATTTAAAAAAAAAATGGTAAACTTGTCGAATTCCGATGCACGGAAAGGAAAAAAAAAAATACAACACTCGATTTCAACTTAAATATCAAATGGAGACAACTATTTTAGTCGGGGGTTAAGAGGAAGCTACAAGCCAAAAATGTGTATATTCTTGGTATACCTTATATTGTAGGTAATATGCATTAAAATCGCTTGAAAAACGGAGTCTAGAAACGTACGATTTCAAGAAAAAAACTGGTTTTTATTTATTTTGTAAATAATTTTATAAGAAAGCAAAAAAGTTAATCAAGTGAAACTGTCACAGATAATCTTAGCTATAATATTGTATTTTTTAAGTATTCTACTCAAGCGAAACGATAGGAAAACCTTAAATTCATCTAAAGCATATTTTTTTGTATTCATAATGTACACTAATTTGTTATAAAGATTAATGAAAATAGTGATTTAGCATTAAGCTTCGCCTTAAGTAAACATACACAAAATAGCTTTTTAGGTTGTTAGTTTGGGTTATTTTAATAATTTATGCGTATTTTCTAACCTTCAGACATAACTTAAATGCATCTTTTACCATCTGCCACGACATAAATAGTTATTTCATGTAGTATTAATTTGAAACAAAGTGCTGTTTATATTTTTATCAATAACACTCCTTACGTAGATGGCGATAAGGCTTAAATTCCCGCTTAACACCATCCAGCTGTTTTGATTTAGACATGAAAAAAACATGACAAAAAAGTGCCTTTTATTTTATTTTGTGGATGTTCAGGCATAAATATTTAAATGTTTTCCGATTATTTTATAAATAACTTAATTTGCCACATTATACAATAAAACCATTACCGAAAATGGGTTCGTAAGTAGGAAATTTTTAACATTAAAGCAGTTTTCATAGGCCTTATAAATTATTTTTTTTAGGCTTATAAAAAGACTTATGTAAAAAATACTCGATTATTTCAAAGGCCAAGATGTATTATACTCGCGGTATTTATTGAAAGCATCTGAAACATTTCTAGGCGACCAAATTTTCAAACTAAAAACACATGATTTTGCATTACCATGTAGTGCATTGCCTTAAGTATTGCGAATTCGGCAAGCTTATCACATATTTTGTAAATTTCTATCAATTTTATTTCGTTAGTGGTTCATGTTACTAATAAATTAAAAAAGAAAGAAATTAAAATAAATCCTTACGTTTTTGGTGTTTTCTGGAATCTGATATTCATAAACAAGATGTTTTTTTATCCGAACGATGTTATTCCTTAATTTCATTTCACTGGTCGTCACAGTGATTCTATGATGAAAAAGACATCGTTTGTGTCCTCCTAAATGTGTTCCTGTTAGCAGTAGCATCCTTGCCCTCATAACTGTGGTAGATTCATCGGTATCAATAGACATGCAAGTGTTGTTTTTAAACAACAGGGAGTCTACCAAGACCCTGTGGGACTCCGTGCCAAAGTTCATCCTTTCAAAGCCGTTGTAAAGCGGTTTGCATGTTGCACTAGTCATAGATTTTATGGTGTCGTTGTCGCAGGCTGTCATTTTTCTTTTCACCTCCAATCCCGAAAAACTTTCAACTTCTTTCATAGATGTAGTGATCACCAACCATACAAATGTTAAGTTGACAATGAACATAGTAAAACCATGATCAAAAATGTTAATTATCGCCAATCGTAAATACTATTGTGACTTTTGCTTTATGCTGTCAGTTGTGTAACAAACATACGAACACATTAAATGTGAATTTTCTTTATTTAAAAAATGTGTGGGTAGGTACTTTATATTTATGAACATTTTAAACAGACAATCATTAATTGCAGTAGGTAGTAGGTACCTACTGTAAAAACATGTTTTGTTTAAAAATAAATCATGATCTACACGTTTATCCTTTCAGTCGGTGGTGTCGTCACTACCAGGGCAGAATTTTGATGGAATATAATTATTTTCTGAATTTTTTAATTCAATTTAGATTTAACAATAATAATTACATTGAAACCAATTGAATTAATTTATTGACGGCCTCCGTGGTCGAGGGGTAAGGCTCTCGACTAGCAAGCTGAAGATCGCTGCTTCAAATCCCGGCGTGCGCAAGTAATTTGTATTTTATAAATTTGTGTTATTTCACAATTTATTCATTCAAAATAATATATAAAAAACTCAATACTCTCAGTATCGCCCTTGAGAATTGAAACGTTTCTTGAAATGGCTTTAGTCGTGTTTGAATGCTAGATTTGAATAGCCAGGTACTCGCCCACTTTCCTCTCTCTCCCATCTCCTTCCCATCCCCACTACCTTCAGCCTCTCAACAAATCCCAATCGGGGATGGCATAGTCTCACTGGCTCCAGACGTTTGGGAGCGATTGGGACTCTTCAATTCATTACACTAATAAAAGTTAAATAAAATACAATAAACAAACACGAACAAAAAATATATCTTTTCACAAACACCTTTAGAAAGTCATTAAAAGCGATGAAAAAACCAATATGTAAACCTAACCTTCATAACCTATTTAAGGCGATGCCATACGTAGTAATGCAAAATCATGTGTTTTTGGTTTGAAAATTTGGTCGCCTAGAAATGTTTCAGATGCTTTAATTAAATACTGCGAGTAGAATACATCTAGGCCTTTGAAATCATCGAGTAGTTTTTAGATAAGTCTTTTTATAAGCCCAGAAAAAAATAATGTATAAAGCCTATGAAAACTGCTTTAAAGTTCAAAATCTCCTACTTACGAACCCATTTTCGGTTATGATTTTATTGTATAATGTGGCAAATTAAGTTATTTATAAAATGATCGAAAAAAATTAAATATTTGTGCCTGAACATCCACAAAATAAAATAAAAGGCACTTTTTGGTCTTGTTTTTTTCTTGCATAAATCAAAACAGGCGGATGGTGTTAAGCGGGAATTTAAACCTTATCGCCATCTACGTAGGGGTTGTTATTGAAAGCGGCTCAATTTAAAATATTACACGACGTTGTGCATCGCCTTAAGGTAGTTTTTTTTTTCATCGCTTTTCATAAGTTTATATCACTTTTTGAAGGTATTTTATATAGTCATTTTGATGAGTCAACCTTGACATCGGAATAACGCATTCATGTACGTAAGAACCCAGGACCTCGATTCTCGACGAAGTCTTTCGACTCGAACAAAGGGTGGTTCCACCCACTTCGAGTGGAATGACTTTTGACGTTTGACGTATGTAAGTGTGTACCTTTGACGAGACTCAGGAATAAGAATGTCGACCATGAATGTACTTTTGAAGGCGATTGCGAGCGGCCTGGATTGGAGAATCCCAGGACATGTATTGTGCAGGCGCAATTAGAGCAGTCCGCCCCGGACGCCGATTTTACAAGGCGCCAAGGAGCCAAGGACATCTAATACAGCGTATTTTAGGTTTTAACTAACGCCGAGTAAGAACCAAATCGAATGTATTTATTTATTTAGTCCTAAAACGAGATTTTCAACTCTTCCCAGCGAGACAGTCAAAGTAGAAACTATTATTATGAAAAATTTTGCCCATATAAAAAAAGTTGAAATATGTTTCTTTGTAATACGAACACCACTTCCACAAAGTTCCAGACATATACAGGGTTTTCCAATAAGAGGTGTTATGTCAATCGTAAAAGATAAAGTAATAAGTAAACGTTGTTAAAATTAATACCATTTAATTCCGGCCATAAAACATCATTAATCATCTCTCGATAGCGCAATTCATTCACCGTAACTGTTGCTCCAGCCTCATGTTCAAAAAAGTAAGGTCCAATGACTCCGCCGGACCATAAACCGCACCAAACAGTCACACGGTGAGGATAAAGAGGCTTTCCAACAATAACCCTTGGGTTTTCCGAGCCCCAGATGCGACAATTTTGCTTGTTGACGAAGCCACAATGGGCCTCATCACTCAAGATGTTTTGCATTTGATTCACTCAAGTGAATTTTAATAATTTCAATGCGTTGTTGAAGCGTGTATCGTTCCATTTTTATTAATGACGTACTTTCTACTTGTCAAATGTCAAAAAATGACAGCATCAAAAGTAACATCTACCGAAATAGCGGGCTATTCAAAATAACACCTCTTATTGGAAAACCCTGTATTTGCCTTCATCAGATATTTACATAAATGGCATCTTAATAAAATAACTGCAAATAAATAACTCTTATAAACGGACGACATTATTTAATGCTGTGTATACATTTGCGATCCACAGCTAGAGCGAAACCACGAAAGAACCAACCGCAAGCAACAATAACAATAAAGAATAGGTACAACAAACAAATTTGATCCATGTTTTCCAGTTCATAAAATATGTACATTTTTTCTAGTGGTTAAATAAATTTTAAAATTGTAATAAATGGATTGTTTGGTCTGGATCCCAATCAGTCAATGTCCAGTTTCTTAAACGATCCTTCGACCCCGAAAAGGTCCCCTTCGTTCTTGGCCTTTCCTGGTCTCAAAGACTCTGTGACTCGCAGCTTCTCTTCAAGGAGGTAATAGTCTCCATTGGCGTTGACTTTGGACACGGTTTTATCTGAAAAATTACAAAAAGATTGCGTGAATAAAATAGTGATTGAATACAGTCTGACAAATAATGGTCAGACATGGAAGGATGGAAACGATTTGGAAAGGCGTTTGTATTATTCGATTTGCAGAAGAACTATGTTGGCAACACTGTGCAACACGTTATGTAACTATACTTGTATACCTGTATAGTCATTATTGTTTTTACCATTTTAAAGAAATACCTAAATTAATAAAAAATTTCATTTATTTTATGGACGGACGCTACCGAAAATAATTATCTTTCTTTTGGCATTATGGGGGGCGGGTGAGATTGGCACCGACCCATTGGATAATCAACACCTCTGCCATAAGTAATCCCAAGTGGTTCGCAACGTTTAGTGACTAAGCAGGTATACGCGGGTTGAGGTTTGTCCAGGTCTTGGTTACGGATGCATCTACCCACCAACTGCGTGGCGGGTCGGATTTGGAGAAGCTGCTTGGGGGAGACCCTGTGACCTCTCCAGCTAGAATATCTCGACCCATCGTCTTGCACTGCAGTGGGAGGTATAGATTCATGCGTCAGTCACTCCTGGACACAAAGATGACATAGACCCTGAGGGAAATTATTTAATTATTTTGTGGAGCGAATGTAATTTTTTTTGTGCCAATAATGATATTAAAATAATGTGCTCACTTGCAATATCCTTTATGTTCGGTCCATCTCCTTTAATGTCCTTGGGCAGGCAGGATTTTCCCAGCTTCTCAAAGAGCGCGTCATTTCCCTGGCTGTGCACCATGAACATGGCATTCAGCTCCGGCTTCATGAAGGGCTTCATCAGCGCCAGGATAGTGTCCACGAATGGTACAGGCCGCACGAAGTGGAGACCCTTAAGGCGTACTGGCATGGCGTCCTTGAAGTGGAAAACATATATATGAAGTTGAAATTAAAAGTGATGTTGGAAAGATATTTGTATAATCTATTTTACGTGTTATTATGAAGAAACCTTTCAGATATTCGAGTGATGCTCTCTTCAAGGAATTTAATGTACTAGATGTCCGACAGTGCTATATAAAAAAATTGTAATCCATGTTCATAAAAATAAAAACAAAATGAAAACAGCCGAACACAAACATCAAACCAGAAGTAAGAGAAGGAATGACCTTTCCGTGCCAACAAGCAACAGAGCGGCTTATCAAAAAATATTCTCATATCTCGGTCCTAAAATATATAATAAAATGCATCCATGTATCTTCGTTTTAACATACTTATTTTAGCTAGTCTTAAATCCTGTATTCGTCTAGGATAACTTGAAACTTGTAAATTTGACTGTCCTGAAACGGGAATCCTTCCTAGTTGGACAGTCAAAATCATAAAATGTAATCAATATTATATTATAAAAATAAAAAATAAAAAAAATATGAAATTGAAGCTAAGAGAGGTTGTTGGTGCAGGGCTATTGTATGGATTGGTTCCACTTTGGTTTTTTGAGCAGATTCCTTTAAGAGACATGAAAATATACCTGTAGATAGGTGAGGAATTTCTTCATAGTCAAAAGCCCGAGTCTTGCTACGTGACCAAACATAACTCCGTCCATGTCGAAGATGATTACGAACCCTTCTGCTGTTCCCTGGAACCGTAAAAATATATTGAATAACATTGATACGGATACATAATATGTGTGTTAACAGCATCCAAAATGGTCCCAAAACAGTCCCAATCCAGCCCCAAATGCCTAGTGAACTCACGAGAGGGGAACACACACCAAATGACAGATCTGGTGAAAACTAAACGGACAGGACTACTACTAAATGCTAAAGAAATATATAAGAATACGCAGAACCTCTACTAATCATCAAAAATAATAAAAATCATATTATTCTTATAATATTTCAGTGCTTAAGGCATTTTTTAACATTAACTCCACACAGGAGATCCCGAGGAAAATATAAAATAAGGGATGCTGTGCGGAGACTCTTTTTTAAGGAAAGGAAAGAGATGAAGTTCTGGGAAAGTAAAGGACATGAGGGTTGGGTAGAAATCTAGGGATCAGTTTGTCCAGGAGTGACGGACATATGAATATATCCCTCCCACTACAGCGTAAGGCGATGAGTCGAGACACCAGTTGGAGAGGTGACAGGATCTCCTCAAACCAGTCTCTCCCAACTTGCACGCCACGCAGTGGTCAAGGGCATCCTAACACCTCACCCGATGTTAGGGCACCCCTGCTAAATCACCAAACGTACCGAAACACTTGGGGTGACCTATGTCAAAGGTCTTGGTTATCCAATAAATTGTTCCTGGGGCGGCGATACCCAAATCAACCACCCAAATTGTAAAAAAGACATGCAGAGGAAGTGTAACAATAATTTCAAAAATAAGAACGATACAAACAATGAAATACTTACCATTTCGTATGCAAATATCTCTTCTACGTCTAGAAAAGCTTTCAGAGCTTCAGTGAAAATGAATTTAGAAGGGTCTGAATCCTTCACTTTGACATACAAAACACGTTCACCATTCTTTCCCAGCTCCGGCATGACGGCATATGATCTGAATAAATAAATTATACTAATCAATAACTTGCATATTCTCCAATTATAAACAATATTAAAAATCACTTATTCCATAAGTTTTCACTGAAATATCATGTTATATCGACAACTCAATTTTGTTGATCTTTTCCATTAAGTTCTGGCATGACGCAGGGGTCTGCGCCGGGATCTGTTTTATTTATTTTATATGAAAAATGATCTTGAACCATTTTTATTTTTAATTGCACAGTGAAACTAAGGAGCTGTGCGGAATTTTTAACTATCTCAATTTTTTAAATACGTAATTAAGGCAAATTAATTACATGATGTTAAATGCATTGACAACGGCAGGGTTAGATGGATGTCTTTCGGCAAAGAACTCGGGCACGTGGGTCCTTATAGTGTAGTAGATATCTAGCGTCTGTTTGGCAAACTCGACCCTGTAGTAGCAACTGTGGAGGAAGAGGATCAGAGTTTGATCTGAAAATATAAGCAATTTTGATAAGAATTAATAATATAATTTTTTGAAAGTTTTGTAGTGTATGCATGTTGGAGGTTGCTACCTTGATAGTGACGGAAAGATATGCGCTTTTGCTACAAAAACCTTAGAAAACCACAAATAGAACGAACTTAGATTTCGGGTTGTAATATCTAAAAGAATGTGAACACCTTTTTCATCTATTGTGTGTGAGCTGCCATAAACTACTTCCCGACATCCGATCGAGCTGAAACTCATCAGATCCGATGACAACAATAGATAATACAGGATTTTCCAATAAGACGTGTTATTTTGAATAGCCCGCTATTTCGGTAGATGTTACTTTTAAACCTGTCATTTTTTGACATTTGACAAGTAGAAACTACGCCATTAATAAAAATGGAACGATACACGCCTCAACAACGCATTGAAATTATTAAAATTCACTTGAGTGAATCAAATGCAAATCATCTTGAGTGATGAGGCCCATTTCCACCTCGGTGGCTTCGTCAACAAGCAAAATTGTCGCATCTGGGGCTCGGAAAATCCAAGAGTTATTGATGAAAAGCCTCTCTATTCTCAACGCGTGACTGTTTTGTGCGGTTTATGGTCCGGCGGAGTCATTGGACCTTACTTTATCGAAAATGAGGCTGGAGCAACTGTTACGGTGAATGGATTGCGCTATCGAGAGATGATTAAGGATTTTTTATGACCGGAATTGGATGGTATTGATCTGGACAACGTTTACTTTCAACAAGACGGCGCTACGTGCCACACAAGCAACGAAACCATTGATCTTTTACGATTGAATATCAAAATAACACCTCTTATTGGAAAACCCTGTATATGTCGGTCCTACCAGATCAAAATTTGGCGAGGTTGACTCCAGTCCTTTGTAAAAAGGTACAATCCTGGGTAAAACAAAAAATATTTTAAAATAGATTTGTTGCAGTAAAAAAACTTGATGTTTTTTATTTACGTTGTTATTTTTTGTAATAGCGTGTAATGGGTGTAATTTCCTCATGTTACTGTAACCCGAGCAAAGAAGGACACAGATTCTAAATAGTAGTATAAAATTTTA
Source organism: Hesperophylax magnus (assembly GCA_026573805.1). NCBI lineage: Eukaryota > Metazoa > Arthropoda > Insecta > Trichoptera > Limnephilidae > Hesperophylax > Hesperophylax magnus. Next base: position 6,992,013 of record JAIUSX010000018.1, read on the forward strand.
ATGATTTAATATAATTGTAATTAGATAGTTGACTACATTCATAATAAGCTGATACACGATCTAACTTCTAACTACTGGTTTGTATAATAGTCCGGACTGTATAATTACATGGTAACAGTCATAAATCATAACTACATGTAGGACTCGACGCTACTTTGTATGTAGCGTCGTTATTGCTAATAGAATTGCATAATCAGCTCGTTAGATAGACTCGTTGTAAATGACAATACATTTGGTGGCACTCTCGCGCACACCCGCACACCGAGAAAACTAATTGAAAAAAAATTTTGCTAATTTATTAAGAATGTCTTCAAATTATTCGTTATCCGGTTAAAAACGGGATTGCAAGCCCTTAACGAATCAATTTATAGGTTTACTGGTAACCTTTTAGTAAATCATCAATGTATGATGTACATTGGGATTTAGCAATGGTTCACTCATTTTAGTCACTTCCTGGGGAGGAAGGTTCTATCCCCAGTCAACCCATTTTCAAAAAGACATTTTAAAAGTTTAAAACAGTCAAACACCTCAGTCAAAACCAAAAAACAGAAGTTCTCAGTGAAATACACCTATACAGGGTGTATCGGCAAGTACCCGACAAACTTTAACCAGCTATTCCTTAGCACATTTGGAGTAAAAAATGTTATGGGCGCTTTGCTGTCCGGTAACATTTTTTTCCATTTAAAACAAAAATAAATAAAAAATCCACACTCCGTCACTGTCATTTGCATTGTATCTCGTGTTCAGCAGCTGTTATTAGCAAGTGTGTCAAAAAGTGTCCTCGCTCTTTCGTACACACTAAATAATAATAGTTAAAAATGAGACGAATGGTGCTGTGCTATTTCGTTGTGATTGTAAAAGCGCGCCAACGAAGGTACGTACGTACATTATTCAACGAAACTCGAACAAAATTTTGCCAGATGGGTTTTCAAACTTTGACAAAGGATAAAACATTGGTGACATGTGGTGAAAATATGAATAGTAAATTTTTTATTAAAAAAAAATGTTACCGGACAGCAAAGCGCCCATAACATTTTTTACTCGAAATGTGCTAAGGAATAGCTGGTTAAAGTTTGTCGGGTACGTGCCGATACACCCTGTATATATAAATATATATTTTTTACATATTAGCGCGCTCCCTCTTACATTCGTATTTTAATCTTTTTTATTATAATTGAACGCTTACTACGGAGCCTCAAACGCAATAACAATATATAGACAACTAGGTGCTAGTAGTTTTTATACCTGTCCCCAAATAAACACAATAATGAACCTGACACACTCGGTAGATGCGGCTGTTTTTCCACCCACTCTCTAATATTGTCAAGATCTTCTTGCTTCAAATCTGGATTCTTCTCGAATTCTTTTTCCACCGATATCTGCGTCACCGCCATGGTGCTAAAACAAACATATGATCATAATAATAATAATATATAATAGAAATGTTGTTTTGTTCATTGGTCAGAAGTCCACTGGAGTATGCTTCCACAATATGGAATCCTCAACATAATACAAAGATTTAGTAGAAAGTAAACATAATAAATTTTCGAAACATTTACTCAAAAAATACAACAAAACTACAAATAATATGTTAACTTTACAAAAAAAAACGCACATTGTCAGTTCTGTTGTTTCTACATAATCTGCTAAATAATAAAATAGATAGTCCCGAATTGCTATCCGAAGCCAACAATACCAATGCAGCAAACAACTCAGTAATTACTCGCGCAATCACAACTTACACCCATTACGAAAAATTACCACATTTAAAAATCTTTCATGATTCCTTTCCAACATACAAAACTAACTTTTTAAATTTCTTATCGTGACATATTTAAAAAATGCTTTCACTTAATTTTTCAAAACTTCTATGTATTAACAGTCAATTAATTCGTGAGCATATTATAATTCTTGATTTCAATTTATTGTTTGACTTTCTTCCTTTTATAACTATTACCTACTCATATATTAATTTTAATTTAAATTCATCGATTTTAAATTAAAATCATTAGTTAAGTTTTCAGAACAATCTCCGGCGAAATTACAGAATGATATTTTATGGACATACGTAATAGGTACAACAAATATGTAATAACGAAAAATATCCTTAACTGTATCTTATTGTGCTGTGTGTCTTTATAAATAAATAAATATCTTTATTTGAGAAATTTTGCCACTATAACTAAGAATACATGTTAAGTGTTCATATTGTACATTTGTTTATAAATTAGGTAGTAAATAGAATTAACAACAGAAAATTATCTTGTTGCAATGTACCTAAAATTTCTTTGACCGAAAGTAGTATGCATTACCAGAATATGGAGTAAATATTTGTTATTGTTTCGAGTACAGCGAGAATTTAAACTTTTTGTGTAGTATATATGTATTTTTGTATATAGGTGCGTGAGGATTGTTTTGGCGTATATCTGCTGAACGTCAAACACATTCATAATATTAAAGATCAAGTTCGAGTCTGTAATTAGATTTAGCCTAAGGATTATTTTGATTATGGTTTTTTGTGATTTTATGATTCGTTCTAGTGCAGATGAAGTGCTACCTCCCCATGGTATGATTCCATTCTCAATGATAGATGAATGATAGATAAAGGCACCGTCCTAGGGTTGACCTGTAATATTTATACTTGTGATATATTTTGTTTTCTCGTGTTCGGTTTGAGCGAATTTCTATCCAACCACTTTTTTACAATGCTTATATTCGTTTCAGCTTTTTTGTAAGCAGCTAGCCAAGTGTCAGCTTCAAACAGTAAAACAGTGTGATCGGAAAAACTAACAACTTTCTCCTGAATATTAATGTTGCATAAGTCGTTAATATACAACAGGAACAAAGATGGTCCTAATATGCTTCCTTGTGGTATTCCGTGTTTAGTTGAGCACTGGTTGATATTATTTATTTTAACTTGTTGCTTGCATCCATTTAAGTGGATTTTAAAAAGTTAAGTTCGTTGCCTGTAATACCAATTTTTTTTTGAGTTTATTTATTAATTTACGGTGGGATATTGTTTCAAAGGCTTTATAAAAGTCTTAGAAGATTGAAAAACATTTGTTGCTTTTATAGAGATTTTTGACAATAAAATCAGTGCCAGCGGTAATAGCCTCTGAAGGAGGTACTCTAATTTCCTTGAAACTCATATTGATTTTTTTGAAACTTGAAAACTTGATTTTCTTGAAACTCGTATTGATTTTCTGAGAGCAGTTTATGGCTAACTAGAAATTTTACCAACTGCGAATTGGTAAAAATTGATAACTATTTCAAATACTTTAGATAAACTGGTCGGTGGAGTTATTGGTCTGTAATTGTTTATATCTGTCTTGATACCTGTTTTATGTAAAGGAAAACTTGTTTCAGGTTTGAGGGGAAGTGTCCCTGAGTGCTGCTTAGGTTTATTCTAAGGGCAGTGCAATTTCCGTAGACAGCGTTTTCAAAATCTCGGCTGTTATCCCATCAGCTCCAACAGAAGAAGTGTTTTTTATAATTAAATATTTTTATAATCTCTTCCCCGTCATAGTTTGGAGATTGATTCTTCTTTTGGAATATTGAAGTCCTGCTTTAGTAAGTTGATCATTTTCACAATTTGGTAGACGAGATGCAAGATTTGAGCCAAATATTTATTAATATAAAAAAATATTGACATAATCTGCAACGAGCTTTTGATTTTTTGATGTGTCAATAATATTACCGTTAATACAACAGAGAGTTCTTATGTTCTGTTTGTCTTTAGGATTTTGTGTATTTGTTGCTTCTCTTAGAATCTTCCATATTTTTGGGAAATTTTGGGACCTTTGATTTTGTCTCTGTAGTAGATTTCTTTTACCTTTCTAATGACATTACCGCACGTATTTCTATAGCTTTTATAGATATTTAATGATATTATGTCGTATGGATTTTATTTCACTTTGTTGTGTAGAGCTTCTTCTACGAATGATGGAATGGTTTATCCTTGAATTCAAGGGCTTAATTTTGTTTGAAATTGGTTTGTCACAATTGTGGTATTATTAATTAATACATTTTTCAAAAGGTAAACAAAATATCTACATGCATCATATGAATTTTCAAATAATTCGTCTTAATATATATTATTAAGTGATGTATTATTAAAGTACTAATAGTTTATCAGGAAATGGCCTGCTAGCACCTTTTTAGTGGGATTTTTATAAATCAGCAATAGTAATTTTTCTCCGTGTACCTATCTGATGCTTTCGTTGAAGGAAACTAGATTATTAGTACACTAAGGATTTTCTGTCTTTATATATATATATATATTAAGACGAATTATTTGTTTGCGCCCGTACTTATGAATATAAACAAATAGTTTTGTCCGTATAAAAACTCATTTCTTTCAAGAAAGGCGTACAAATATAATATTGGATTGAATCATCGGTACGATACTGTATTTGCGGGCCTTTCTTGAAAAAAATGATTTTTTATACATAATTATAAATATTATACCACACCTCTGTCAGCAGGGAACTAATATCAGGTTCAATACGGGGTTAGGTTAGGTTAGATTCGCTTTGGTTAAATGTTAACATTATTTACTGATCAATCTTGTTCACTTGCTGATCACAAATGGCTACTCAACTATTTTTGTCGACTGATATCATTTTACAACTGACCAAAACCTTAAAATACCATGACCATTTAAATTATAAAAATTACCTTTATATTTCAGTTCTTCTCTTTTGTCACTGAAGTAATTTGTTAGATAACTTCACACGCTACAATCAATTAGATCTTTTGTCAAGACAATAAACACACCTCAGTTGGGGTTATAGCTATAAATGATTGGTCTCTTGCAACAATTGAATATTGATTATATAGTCATTGCTTGCAACGAACTGATGCTGCAAAGCAAAAACGGTCGCAGTTTCCACGTGCGGGGAAAGGTGTACAAAACAGAGAACTATTTTATAAAATTATTTTTATACGTATTAATTTACTATTGATAATATTATCACATAAAAACATGTTCAATGACGAAGCAATGAAATCGATTTTCAAATGCTTACGATCAAAACTGGAATTAGTTTCTGCTGTTTGTGTCCCATACCAGCAAACTGTGAGTACGGCGTAAGTAGTAATCAGAGTAGTCGGTAGGATATATATATATATATAGGATATATATATTTCTAAGCTGTTATCTGTAGCCGAAGCTGGTTAGGATTAGAGCTTTCAATCCCGGGATCCCTAGAACCGGGGTCCCGGGAATCCCGGACCTTTGTCGGCACCGTAATCCCGGTGCTGCGCTTGTTTTAGTTTGTTGGTTTCACGACCTTGTTTTATTGAATAAAATTCAGTATGTGTGTTTCAACAAAACTGCAATATCTCGATGGTTGCTGCATGTCGAAATCAGTCGAAGAAAAGAAGCCGGAATTAGACATTGAAATTGTAAAGGAAGTCGATTTAATTACTCGTTTAAATAAATTATCTTCAAGAAAAGCAATACAGAGCTATTGATCATGAATTTAATTACAAAATCTGTTCAAAAATAAGAACACAACATTTGAAGATAACATGTACGTCATGTTGGATAATTTAGTTCCTGCTTTTGACACGTCATAAATAACAGGGAGTGGGGTGCCCAGCGCTGCGTTATGTGTTCGGTATTTCGTAATTATTAACGGTTGTTAATATATTAACAAAATATATTTTTCTCAGAAATCAATAAGGGCACAGGTAATAAAAATAAAAACAATTTATTTCTGCATTATAAGTACGTCAATGGAAATAATATAAATATATCGTCCGTAAGTGGCCTCACCACAGTTTAATAATGCCTTAATAAGGTGAAACAGCCATCGCGTGGAATTATAATAACGCAGCAAAACTTGTTTATAAATAAACTATTTTTTTGTAAACTGAACTTGAAATTAAAATGGAGTTCTACAAATTAAACTTGATGGCAATATTTGATTATCGAAGATAATGTTAGCGATTTAAACGAAAATTTGAAACAGAAAAATCATACAAAGTTACGGTCGCATCTGGGAAAAGAACTCTTAAGGATCTTCGCCTTAACGGGGATCTGCTCTACCAACTGCACTAATGGAACCCTATTTTTTAACTGAATTATATTTCAAATAAGAACTACCAAAATTATCTTAATTTTTCTCACCTGGACTATTACAGATGTGTAATACACAAAAAAAATTACCCATCAATGCTATTTTATACACATCTCCCCTACACTGCGGGTACACTTATTAGTGGCTGTGAATTAAATTACCTTAATTAGACCCAGTTGTAGGTAGAATCCATTAACCCTTTCGGGTTCAAATTAAAAATCACCACATTTATACACATATAGTGGAAGACTCAAATAACCAATACTATAAATCGATTAAGAAAACTCATATACATATTTATTAATTTAAGAAATATACTTAACTTAAAAATTCTTAAAAATATATACTACGCACTAGCCCATTCAATAATACAATACGGTATCGTTGCGTGGGGAGGAGCTTACAAAACCTCAATTTTGCCACTAGAAATTACCCAAAGACTAATAATAAAAATTATTATTAGGAAACCATCAGATTATTCAACCTCTCAACTTTTTCAAGACTTTCAAGTCCCATCTCTAAAAAATACATATATATAAAAAATACGCTGCTTCAAATACACAAAGATTCTAAGAAGTCACACCACGCCATGGTACGCGTAGAGAGCAATAGACATAACACAGTGGGTCGCTTAAGTACGCCATTAATGCATACCAGTTTTGCACAACACTTCTACACATACAATGGAGTGATGTGGTTTAATCAATTGGAAATGGAACTGAGATTGGAACCTGACTATAATAAATTCAAAAATAGACTAAACAATGATATCTTAAATAGTTTGGCTACCTAGAATTGCATTGGCAATTGATTAAGAATATTTAATTGACAGTTTTTTTTTTTTTTTTTTTTTTTTTTTTTATTATATGTATTTATAAATATTATTATTTTTTATCTATGCACGTATATATTGTGTTATAATTTTTTAACTTTTAATTTTAATTTTTAATAAACTTCTCTATGTTCCCGCCTTTACACACGAGTATTTTAACTCTCGTAAAGGTTATATATTGTATACATATATGTGTTTTTACAGTTTTTTAATCAATGTTGTAGGCTTAATTACTCATGATTATGTTACATATGTATGTATACAAAAAACTAATAAAAAAAATAATAAAAAATTAAAAAAAACTAATTATTGAATTTTTTTTAATATTTGTACTAAATAGTACCACCTACCAATCATTTGTAATTTTCTTTGCCTTTTAGTACTGCCATACTTTTAGCAATATCTTTGTCCTGGGAGTTTTTATCATTTTGTATTTGGGTACTCCACAGAAGAGGCTATTTGTCATCTTTGGGGACGTAGGTTCTTGAAGATATACATTTTGCAAGAGGGACAAAACACAGAAGTTGGAAAATCATTGCATAGACGACTCTTTCTTATGTGGCGAATGTCAGTAAAACTCGTACAAAAAATTAAAAAAAAGGGATCAATGACCTTGTACCTTCAATTGAAATACCAGTAGAACAAGGACAACATCTTCACCTAACATCTGTGCTCCAAAACTGCAATCCGTTTGAATGATAATTACTTAATTGGAATATTTTTTTTAATAACTTTTGAAGGTTGAAGAAAAATAAATACTGATAAATCTATACGTAACATGAAACAGAACAAGACACAGAAAAATAAAAAAAGGTAACGGTTTCAACTGGGAATCGAAACCAGAATCGAAAAAGGTGTGAGGTAGATTCGATGATTTGTTTGGAACCTATACAGGGTGTATCGGCACGTACCCGACAAATTTTAACCAGCGATTCCTGAGCACATATGGAGTAAAAATGTTATGGCCACTTTGCTATTTGGTAACGTTTTTTTATTAATTAAAAAAATATTATTTATATTTTCACCACATGTCACCACTGTTTTATCCTTTCTCAAAGTTTGAAAACCCATCTGGCAATATTTTATTCGAGTTTCGTTGAATAATGTACGTATGTACCTACATTGGCGCGCTTTTACAATCACAACGAAATGGCACGGCACCATTCGTCTCATTTTTAACTATTATTATTTAGTGTGAACGAAAGAGCGAAGACGCTTTTCGACATACTTGCTAATAACAGCTGTTGAACACGATAAGCAATGCCAATGACAGTGACGGAGCGTAGATTTGTTTTTAATTGACAAAAAAATGTTACCGGACAGCAAAGTGCCCATAACATTTTTTACTCCAAATGTGCAAAGGAATAGCTGGTTAAAGTTTGTCGAGTACGTGCCGATACACCCTGTATAGGTTCCAAACAAATCATCGAATCTACCTCACACACAGCACAAAAATTTTTTTCAAAAAAACACCATATTAACAACAGTTCTAAATTTATGTATTATATACAAATGTAAATATTTGGTAGACACTGTAATGTATGTATAGAAATAAATAAAAAAATAAAAATACACATAAAATTTAAAAAAATCATTCAAAAGATAGCAGCCAAATATATGGGAAAATTAGTTGAAGATAATATTGTTTAGTCTGAATTTGAAATATGAGATCGAAGAAAATGACGTAAAATAATTAGGTCTCAATGACCGATTGGTTAGAGGCGTTGTCCCAGTAAGAGAGAGATCCTAAATTCGATTTTTAATGGTGATGTTGGAACACGTGTTCATAAAAATTCTAATATTTTTGCATTTCGTCATTATATAATAACAGGATAAACGCAGCTGCATGAGCGCGTGTTCCGATGTATTATTAAAGTACTAATAGTTTATCAGGAAATGGTCTGCTAGCACCTTTTTAACGGGGTTTTTATAAATCAGCAAAAGTCATTTTTCTCCGTGAACCTATCTTGTAAGGCTCGTTGGGAAGAATGCTTTCGTTGAAGGAAACAAGATTATTAGTACACTAAGGATTTTCTGTCTACTTATTCATCTAGAGGGTTTTCCAATAAGAGGTGTTATTTTGATATTAAATCGTAAAAGATCAATGGTTTTGTTGCTTGTGTGGCACATAGCGCCGTCTTGTTGAAAATAAACGTTGTCCAGATCAATACCATCCAATTCCGGCCATAAAAAATCATTAATCATCTCTCGATAGCGCAATCCATTCACCGTAACTGTTGTTCCAGCCTCATTTTCGAAAAAGGAGGTCCAATGACTCCACCGGACCATGAACCGCACCAAACAGTCACACGTTGAGGATAGAGAGGCTTTTCAACAATAACTCTTGGGTTTTCCGAGCCCCAGATGCGACAATTTTGCTTGTTGACGAAACCACCGAGGTGGAAATGGGCCTCATCACTCAAGATGATTTGCATTTGATTCACTCAAGTGAATTTTAATAATTTCAATGCGTTGTTGAAGCGTGTATCGTTCCATTTTTATTAATGGCGTAGTTTCTACTTGTAAAATGTCAAAAAATGACAGCTTTAAATGTAACATCTACCGAAATAGCGGGCTATTCAAAATAACACCTCTTATTGGAAAACCCTGTATTATCGTATCTACTATTTTTTCATTTTGCATTGTACAGTATTTTTCCTTGTTGTTGTGCATTAGATGTTCTTTGTTAAAAACACATGTAAAAGTCCAGCTGGGAGTGAAAGAATTAACAAATATATCAAAAAATTATCACTTTGTGAATTGAACATTTGTGAGGGTATCGAGTCATTCTGTGGGATTGAATCAGGAAAGTCAGAGCATCATGTAGAGATGAAGCCTACAAGAATTAAGAGGGATGATCAAGACGTTTAAACTCTCATTGATTGGTTTGCTTGCCATGAACCATTTCCTAAAACAAACGTGATTATGTCTATTAGCAGTGGCACGATCGGGGATAGCAAAGTCACTTATCACATGGCTGAAAAGATGGGGAAATTTGCTATGTCTAAAGTTATCAACCAGAACTTTGGAAAACTACACACAAACGTAATGATGCGATAGTTTCTCTTGCGGCGGTGACCAGCATTGTCAAAAATCAGGGTGTGACTATGGCAATAGATCCATTAATGCTATTCCATCGTATGTGCATTGCCAAAAAGCCGCAAAGTGAATTTAAAGAATATTTCCAATATGAACTCTCTCCTGTCCCATTGTCTCTTTTCTCAGAGGAAGGCATGCGCAAAGGAACGAAGTCTATATTTTACTCATCATTCAACCCTCTACCAAATAATACAGAACTGGGAAGCAGTTCAATACAAGGAAGAACATTCAACCAGTGGATGAATGATGATAACAAAACCAGTGAAAGGGTTAAATATTATAAAGTTTTCTGTTGCATTTTCCGCTAAACCAGTTCTATAAAAGGCACGTAACCTTTCCACAACGTGTACGTATTTACCTTCTTACCTATATTGCCGTGCAGTTGTACTGCGACAGCCTTCTGAACTTTTATCAGGTTAAGGCTCTTGTTTTTTACCCCAAATCGATTGTACCTACACGTGTAAGTACTTTGTAAGTAATTGTTTTCGCGGAAGCGACAGGTATTAATTAATATCTATTCACTTATAAACAATCTTCTCATTTCCTTCGCTTCTTTAATTAATTCCTACATGCGATACCAATTATTAATAATAGCTGGAGTTCGTATTTGGAAACAGTATTCAAAGAAATACTAGCTGTAACCCGCCATTCGTTGCTGTGGCTTAGTCTGTCTGTGCAGATAGAAAAACAGTAGCGCGTTCTGCTTTTACGTCCAACAGATGGCTGTATAGCGTTGTTTTTCAAAACAGCATGTTTTTTACAAAATATGAATATAAAAATGTACGCGTGTCGAAATTTCAAAGCAATCGGTGAAGAACTTTTAGGACGGGTTGTTTCGGAGAATTTGAACAATTCATCAAATTTCAACGTTCATTTCCAAGTTCTGTGAAAGATTTTTCAAGTTCTGTTTTTATTTCAGTTTTGTCAAGCAACTAGCCTACAATGATATAATAACAGAACTTGAATAGGACTTTCACAGAACCCGAAAATGAACGTTGAAATTTGATGAATTGTTCAAATTCTCCTAAACAACCCGTCCTTAATGAGATTTAAGATTTTGAACAAACGAATGTTTACATTTTTTATTTATATAGACAGCTGGCATTGCTCGGGGACATTGTGACCAATGGTTTGGGATAAAGTTTTGAGGTTATGATTTCTAGAATGAAACTGGGTGCATTATTAAGGTGGAAATAATATTATTTTATTGTAATATGTATTTTTTTCACTTCGTGATCGTGCCAGTCTGCCTCGGGAGTCCCCGACCTCTTCAACCATTCACTTCCAAGTCATACATTCTGCTTACACCTCTTTCTTCGTTGATCACAAATAATTATTTGATTTATGCTTTCCTCGGACATGCCCAACTTACTATACTGTTCACTTAAAAATCCAAGAAATCTAAATTATTACTGTTAAAATAACTACATTATGTCAACTTTAATTCGACTCCATATATACAGGGTTTTCCAATAAGAGGTGTTATTTTGAATAGCCCGCTATTTCGGTAGATGTTACTTTTGAAGCTGTCATTTTTTGACATTTGACAAGTAGAAACTACGCCATTAATAAAAATGGAACGATACACGCTTCAACAACGCATTGAAATTATTAAAATTCACTTGAGTGAATCAAATTCAAATCATCTTGAGTGATGAGGCCCATTTCCACCTCGGTGGCTTCGTCAACAAGCAAAATTGTCGCATCTGGGGCTCGGAAAACCCAAGAGTTATTGTTGAAAAGCCTCTCTATCCTCAATGTGTAACTGTTTGGTGCGGTTTATGGTCCAGCGGAGTCATTGGGCCTTACTTTTTCGAAAATGAGGCTGGAGCAACAGTTACGGTGAATGGATTGCGCTATTGAGAGATGATTAATGATTTTTTATGGCCGGAATTGGATGGTATTGATCTGGACAACGTTTAGTTTTAATAAGACGGCGCTACGTGCCACACAAGCAACGAAACCATTGATCTTTTACTGGAAAAGTTTCAAAAAAACACCTCTTATTGGAAACGCCTGTATTTCCAGTGCAGAGATAATGCGAAAGTCTTGAGCATTCCCGACTTCTTCTACCATTAAAACCACTCCCTAAACAACATTGATACTAATAAGAATATACATACTTTGAAAGTTTCATCGCTATCGGATGAATGCTATAGGAGATCGTAGGGGACACGCAAAAAACATTTATTTATTTATTTATATATTTATTTATTTATTTATATATTTATTTATTTATTTATATACGCCTAAAAAGGCTTTTACATAGAAGTGATACATGATGCAGTGTACATAGGAGAATATGTATTATACAGGAAATATTGACAGTAAATAGATATATTCCATTTTAAAGAAGGTACAAAATACACACTTTTAAAATTGTGATTATAAGTATAATGAGAAAATATTTAAAAATATTAAGCAATATTAGTAAAACGTAAGAGTAACATAAAGTAAAAAAGAAATTACAACAACACTACATATAAGACAAATCATTAAAACTAATTTACCAACGCTACTCTAATTTGTAGGATTCAACAAAGTGTTGGTGTAGATTATGCTTAATTCTATATATGGAGTCAATAAATAAATCAATAGCACCCCCATACTTGTTGCCCAGATCATGCATCCTATTGGTCAGTGAGTGTGTCTGATAGTTGGTCGAGTATGTATTACAGAAGAATGTTATATTTTGTCTTGTATTCCTAGTCGGCACATGTAGTTTAATAGTGACAAGGATGGCAGGACTATCAATTAAGTTGTTAATGACCTTGTGTAACACAACCAGGTCTGAAATAATTCTCCTGTCAGACAGTGTTATTAGATGCAATTGATTCATCAAACTGACATAATTAATGTAATCAATAGGAATTCCGAGCTTAAAATTTACGTACTTAAGAAATTTGTGCTGAACTCTTTCTATATTATTGGAGTGAACTTTATATAAAGGGGACCAAATGTGTGAATTATACTCCATATATTTATATACAAATAAATATCGTTTATTTATTTCATAAATCATACATTGATCGCTCCAGTATTATACAAACTTGTCAATGTGTACAGTGTAAAGAGGAACACGTCCGTTACAAAGTGACTCAGTCAAAAGTCACCACAAATTGGTGTAGTCGATAGATCACTACAATGATAAAATGTTATAATCTATAAATCATTGGTTTCTATGCAAAAGAAACCCAACTTGAAATGACTTCAACTTTCGTTCTATGAAATAGACCATAGAATAGATAATGTGGACAGATAGAGTTGACCGCCAAACAACTCAGTCTTGCCACTCACTCCTTGCATCGTTTACATTTATACATCCTCTCATGCATACCCTTCTGGTATTCTAACTGTCCTTGTCAGATATTCTCCTTCAAATTTATATATTAATCTTACTCATTAAAAAAAACAAAAAAAAATCTTAGTAAAAATATATATTTATTATTAAAAATTAATTTTACATTTATTACTCATTAAAAATCACAATTTGCACCAGAGTCGCATTTGCACAAAGCTAGTGCAAATGGGGTAACAATGGCATACCCAATTGGGGTAGGTTGTGATATTGAAGGAATTGGGAAGGAAGGAGACGGGGAGGAGGAATGTTCGTACCTGGTTATTCAGATCTGGTCACTAAACACGGCTTAAGCCATTTCAAACAATTCGGTTCTGAGTGGTGGTCTTTCATGAGGGAGATACTTAGGACGGGTTGTTTCACGGAATTTGAACAATTCATCAAATTTCAAAGTTGATTTTCATGGTCTGTGACGGTTCTATTCAAGTTCTATAAATATATAATTATTGGTCAGTTGCTTCCCAAAACTGAAATCGCAACATAACCTGAATATAACCTTCACAGAACTTGAAAATCAACTTTGAAATTTGACGAATTGTTCAGATTCTGTGTAAAATTGTCATGAAATGGCCAAATAGCGATATTTTTTTAACGTTTGAGAGATTCCCTTTTAAGGCTGATCTTAGGTCCTTTTCAGCTTTTGAACAAATTGTGGTCAACAGAAAAGCACACTTGTGATGTTATCATGCTTGTAAGCTGATCAAAATTTTATAGAAAGCTGAAATGGACCTAGAATATGTATAAGGGGAGAATAAAAACCAATAAATATGTTATTTTGTTAGTCTGTACACCAATATGTAATGTAATAGGCATGAAAATCGCTTGGCAAGTTAGAAATTGTCAATTTAAGCGAAAAATGGGATGTTATTTATTTTGTGAGAAAAAAACACAAAGTCACAATTAATCAATACAGTTGTTTCTTTGTTTACATGAACCCAACACAGGAGGCTCTGATGGGCCTATGTCATATTTGGGGATGCTGTGTGGAGGTATTTTTAAGGGAACGAAGGATTCTGGGAAGGATAAGAGGGGTGGATAGGAGTCTAGGTTGAAAAGATAGAATTTAATGAATTAATTAGTGGTTTTGGCTTATATTTTTTACAACGTAATTAACATTTTTATTCTCCAGCGAAACGGTAGGTAAAGGTTATTTTTATATATATGGCATATTTTTTGGTATTCGTAAAAATTAATAATTAATCAAAAATAGTGATTTCCATGGCTGATTGGCGATTTGATGACAATATCTTTGAAACAACCCAACTTTAGATAATCTACCATTCTTATTATAGTCGCACTATGTTCACTGTTCAGTCAATGTCCAGCTTCTTGAAGGACCCCTCCATGCCGTAGATTGAGCTGAGGTTCTTCGGCTTGCCTGGTCTCCTGGCTTCCTGAACACGTAGTTGCTGTTCATCTATCAAGATCTGCCGATTTTCTTTCATCCTGAACAGTGTGTTTGCTGGAATAGAAAATTAAATGTGAAAATAGTAACCCTGTTCCGCAAAGTCACAATAAGTAGGTAACTATATCTTTTATTTAGGATACACTATTTCAAAATATATAATGGGCCTATTCTAGAAGCCTTGGGGTACACCGTAGAGTAGATAATAACACAGGAAATGCTTTCCATATAGATTTGAATGGAAACAAATTTCGCTGCTGACTTGATACTTTTTGACTCTAGACCATTTAGCACGCGCTCTGTCTCTCGATTACTGGTTTGACATTGTATATGGCCATCCCATTTGCCTTTCATATTGATGGTGGAACACAGTTCTGCATATGGAATTTGAGTAGAGAATTCTCAGAGACGGCTACATGGCACTTGGCCATGGCACATGGTAGAGACGGCACATGGCAGAGACGGCACATGGCACTTCTCACGTTCTTTTTTATTCTATATTCCCTAACCGCCGCACTTTTAAGTACGGACAATGGAAATTACACTTTGTTTTAACAATTACAAGGGAAGTATTTTATAATATCGGTAAAATGCGTTCAGTTGCCAAAAAATAAAGATAAGGTTTTTTCGGTTCTTTATGTGATGCAGGTTTAGTTTCCCGCTTAGTTTACCACTAGTTTTCGGACACTATGCAGATATCTCATTATTACCTTTGATCTTCTCAAGGCACTGATACTCCCCGCCCGCCTCCCTGGGCAGCGTGCTCCGTGCCACGTGCCGGTCCATGGTGCCGGGCACGCCGGGCGCGCAGGGCAAGTGTACGTGCAGGATGGCCATCATCTCGCGCTTGATAAAAGGCCGCATCAGCGCCAGGATGCGGTCCATGAAGGATGGCGCGTTCATGAAGTGCACACTCTTCAAACGCACGGGCATGGCCTCCTGAAAATAAAATTTACAAATAAATTGTACGGACCATCAAAGCGACTATGCAATGAAAGTGATTAATTGCTCGCCCGGGTCTGTACTCTGGGACTTCATATTGACTTCGTGATGTTATCTGATTCAAAATTCATTTAAAATTGGACTGTATCGGTCTTAAAAATTTTGAAAGAAAGGTGAATTTTATAAAAATTTTTACTGAAATAATTCCTAAAAATGGTAATACCATTTTATTAGTTTCTAGCTGTACCCGCCACGCGTTGATGTGGCTCAGTCTGTTTGTGGAGAGAGAGAAACCATAGCGCGTGTTGCTTTTACGTTATGGCGCTGTTTTTTTTTCAAAAAAGCCTGTTTTTACACTGACAATAATTCGTCGCCTGAAATATCGATACAAATTGAAAATATCTCCTATCTGCGCTGTCCAGATCTGCGTTAAACTTGTGATAGAAAGATGGCGGTGGTCGAAGCCTTCCAACGAGCTGATTTGATGTTTAAGGTTATACCTGTCTAGCGTATATCGTTTACCGTCATTTATTGCTCGTTTTGTTATCAAAATGGGAGATGAACAATTAATTGCTTTATTAGGGCGTTATGAATAGATTTATAACATAAAATCCACTGACCATCGTGTGAGTAGTACTTTTCCTTGAGTAGAATACAAATAAAAAATGTAATAATTACTCAATAAAAAATATAAATTTAAACTACAAAAAAAAAATCAATAGAAATGTATGAACGCATAAAATAAACAACTTCAAAAAATACAACAATATAGCTAAGATTATCTGTGACAGTTTCCGTTGATTAACTTTTTTTATAAAATAAATAAAAACCACTTTTGTGCTTCAAATCGAGCGTTTCTAGACTCCGTTTGTCAAGCGATTTTAATGGCTATTACCTATATTCGTGACAATATAAGGCATACCAGAATATACGCATTTTTGGCTTGTAGCTTCTTCTTAACAATTCGGTGGCCGGAGCGGGCTGCTCCAATTGCGCCCGCATAGGGCCGGCCCTGCATCACATTTAAATTTCCTTTGCATGCGTAGGATAAGTGTGCAGGAACTTAGTAATGCATACAATGTGTACGTGGGTCCAGTAACTAGTACTTAATCCTTAAATCGTTATCGGCAAACACGGGTTTTGCCTAACACTAGTTTGTTTTAAAAACTAACCTGCAGATAAAACAGCACATCCTTAAGCGTCATGATATTCAGCCTGGTGACGTGGCCAAACACCACGCCCTGCAGGTCTATGATGATGACCACGCCGGGGAAGGTGCCGTCCTCCCACTGCACCAGGTCGCTGACGTTCACAAAGGCCTTGACGCAGAGTTCCAGGTTGAAGTGGGTCGGGTCAGTGTCCAGGAGAATGTTGTAGAAAACCTTATAACCCTCGGCTGTCAGCTCCGGGAGGTCAGCGAAACAACTGAAATTGAAATGAAGCCATATATATGACCAAGAAGAGTGTCTGTGGCGGGCATCGTGGATTTGATTTTGCAGCCTTGACTTTCAAAACAAGAGGAAGGTCAATGTCTAAGCCTGATTTCGAGTGTAAAGCCAGGACAACGCAGGGGACCTCAGATAGTGTATACATTATGAAGTAGAGTATTTATGGCGTCTGGGAAAGCGAGCTGAATTGATTATAAAGAAATTTTGGGCACTTGTTCTTCAAAACAAGATGAAGGTCACTGTGGTAATAGTCTATCTAACTATATAAAGAAGAATGTCTGAGGAAAAGTCAAGAAATATTGCACAGCTATGAAAAAATATTCAATGGGTATTATCTGGGGACACCCACAATTTTCTACTGAAACACATTTAAAAAAGTCTACATGATAGCCTAGAACACCATAGAAGGGATGAAAGCCAAAAACATTTGCAAAAAACAATGTATGTACAATAGACAAAATGTATAAAAAACTGAATTATATAAAGTTCAATAACTTACAATTTAAAATATCTGAAAAGATATCAGAAAAACATTAAAATCCCAAAATTGAACACAAAGCACTTTCAAAATACCCACCTCTCGTATATATCTCATGTGATATGGTAAACTAGGATTGTACTATCCTGTTAGAGTGAAATCTTATAAATAATTAAATACCTTCTTTTAATTTAAAAATATTCATAAAAAATTACCTTAAACTATGTACTACGACGGTTAAAAATTAAATTGATTGAAAAGGACACTACCATGAAAAAGCTCACCATAAATCATACCCTCCAATATTGGCCTTGTCCATGGGGTCCCTGTGCGTGAAGTAATATTTGAGGTGAGTTCTTAACGAGAGGTTCAGGTCTATGGTGGTTTTGGTCAACTCCATGCTGCAGTTGCAGCTATGGTAGAAGACAATAAGGTCCACCTCTGGAAAATAAAGACAAATCTCTAAAGACTCAAAGCAAAACATAAACATAACGTGGGACATAACCTTACAGAAAATATGAAAGATAAAGAAGATATTGAACGACAAAGAAAATCAATTAATATACGGGCTGGAATGCTCTCAATGTGGTTCTACCACTGTAGCGACGAAGTCAGAAAATTGTTTTTCAGGGTAAAGGACGTGCTGCAGTGCCCTGTACCCTGTACGCAATAGCTAATGGTGGGCTACAACGATGCGCAAGGTTCTTCAGTGGCTCTACGATGTTCACCGAAGGGAGGGTGCCCTCATTCCCCCCCCCCCTTACTTCGCCACCGACTAGCCAGCTTCTGGGGACACGGAATTCAACCAACAACTAAATTAGTAATGGATGCAGATGACGCGGTGACGTCCCGGTCAAATAGTTTTAATTGGAGTGCTTATTACCGATGTTTAGTTTATGAAATATTCAATTACATTCATTTCTGTAAATTAGTCAATGGTTGCATTTATTCGTTTCTTTTAGGTTATTTATTGAGCTTGGTGTTGTATTTCGGTTATGAAAAAATAATGAAAAGAGAATTTACTTTGAAAGGTACGTAGAATAGTTTTTTTCTAACACTTTAGTATATACCATCTTAGATTTTTTTTATAATAAATCTGTTTTCATGTGGTCTACAAAATATTATATTTTTAACTTATCGAAAATTTATTTTGGAGATTTTTTTTTTAATAGAATTACTAATTTTCGATTGAAATAAGTTATTTTCCGTACAAACCTGCATAAAGCTTTTTTGTTATCTTACAGGTACCACATATGAGATTTCCAGGCAGAAATTACAGGCTGAGAAGAAAGGCTTCAGGGAATTTACAAAAATATTTTGTCAAAAGAAGCAAACACATTGTGACTTGACATTTTAAATAATAAAAAAGGAAAACACTTTGTTTAAAGTCACTTTATTGAAATTTTTAAAGTCTACCGGTTTCGGTACCTCCGTACCATCATCAGGACTGTTATAAAAATACAGTCCTGATGATGGTACGGAGGTACCGAAACCGGTAGACTTTAAAAATTTCAATAAAGTGACTTTAAACAAAGTGTTTTCCTTTTTTATTATTTAAAAATATTTTGCATATTTGAACTTGAAAAACTTGAAACTATTTTTAAAATTGTATGTTTATTTCTAATAATAAAATTTTAATGCGTATTATTATCACCTTTCAAAAACATTTTTCGGATATGTTCAGGAAAGTTATATTTATTTTAATTTTATTGCAAAGAGGAAATACTTTTGACGGAATATACCACAGGCTTGAGTGGTAAAACTTATAATCACTGTGTCTAAAAATGGTCATAAATAAAATTTAAAAAAAAAACACAAAAGGTAATTTAAATGTATGCATATTACAAAAAAGAATCAACACTTTAAAAAAGAAAGTTTCAAAACTGATTTATTTTACTTAATCGTTGTGTAGAGTTTTTACCGTCTAACATGTGTGAAACGAAACACTGTTTAAGGGTCAACACTCCAACCTCAGTAAGTTGTTTACCTGTTAAGTTCGGTAGGTGGGGTTGTCTGTCCAGCCATTCTTTCAGTCGGGTGATATCCTCCTTTCGTATGTCGGGGTTCTTTCTATATTCTTCCTCTGCTGTTTGTAGTTTAATTGCCATGTTTGTTATTTATTCCTTTACTCCTGCAAAGATATAAACCTTTTGATGATAAGCTGTTAAAAAAACAAGGTGGTTTATTTCCTTTTCCTTTCCTTTATTTGAAGTTTTACAAGGGCAGATTTATATACCGTAGACTAAACACAGGGCCAGCCCTTTGCAAGCGCAATTGGAGCAGAGTGCTCTGGATGCCGACTTGTCAAGGCGAAAAGTAGCCAAGGGGTTACAATACATCGTCGGGCGCCATTTGGATCGGGGCCAGCCCTATTATTGTACACAAACTAAATTTGTTGGACATCTGTAGGGTAATTTATTAATTTTGATAAACGGTTACTTCTAAAATAAAGCTTTGTATTAAAATAAATTCAGTAGAATTTTACATTTTCGAAGCCACGTGTGGGGTTCTCCAAGAATCTCACCTTGGGTCATTTAAAAAATATATTATTTATAAATTACATTGTTAGTGTATTTAAAGATGTAAAAGTTCTACTCTTACCTGACGATTTAAAAATATATATAACTACACGTAGTATTATTGTTATATCTTACAATTTATTTTAAATATACTGTATCGTAGGTGCATGATCACCTCTTAATTTTATTTCTTAATATTCAAAATTGTTAAATCATTCGTTTTTGTACGATGCAAAGTCATATAATTCATGAATACTTGTTAAATAATATAAAATTGACACCAGTCGCTCAAATCCGGGTCTCGGATGCTATATTTGACGAAAAGCTAACATTTATTCTACACGCAAATGAAATTACAAATAAAGTTATAAAAATTATTTGTTTTATATGCAAGTGACTTCAAGTCATAAGAATATTTGAAAAAACTGTACGTATTTGGTCCCAATTTCAACAATATAGAAAGGGTACAGCACAAACTTCGTAAATTAGAACTTTAAGGTGAATATTCCAATTCAAAATATTTACTATTTCCAATAGGAAACAACTCTACTCGATAACGCTGCCAGATATGTGGATTATCTCTGACTTGTTCTATTAAATTAAATTATTAATGGTTGTATTAACAGCCCTGATATTCTCGCCAAAATAAAATTAGATAAACTGATATACGAGACAAATTGCTACCTTTTTCAGTGACAATGATACTGTGAAATAGATTTGGGAATGTTGTAGACCAAGGCTGCCCAACCTTTTTAACAGTTGGGCGAAATTAACGATTTTGAATCACTGGCGGGCCACTGCATACCTGACGGTTCCTATTTCCATGGGGGGGGGGGGTTGTTAGAGAATTTCTATAAAACATAATTCCCCACAAAAAAAATTCAAAATGAGTGCTCCCCACAAAATATTTGAAATATCGTATATATATACCCCCCCTCCATGGGGGGGGGGTTGTTACGGAATTCGCTTGAAAATTCCGCACACCCAAAAACATCATATGTGGTTCCCCACAATGCTACAAGATTCCATTTCGGACGTAAAAACTATTATATCAAAAACCGATGTATTTTTGTTTAAAAAATGAGTTCAACAGGTTAGATTTTTTCGTCGCTGATTCTCGTTCTGAGTAGCCTAAATAGCGATATCGCCTTCGTTGGCAACTCTGGTGACCGCGCGCAAGCTGCATTGTTTGTTTTACCGCGGGCCCGCGACACTTTTTCAAATTGGCGGATTGGCGGATTTTTTGAAAATGGTTCACGCGGGCCACTTATAATTCGTTCGCGGGCCACATTGTGGCCCGCGGGCCTGGGGTTGGGCAGCCTTGTGTAGACATTTGATTCCGTATCGTCACTGACGATCAGAAATCTTCGTTATTACTTTTCCGAATTATACGAGTTTACCACTTTGTGTTTCTTTTATTTAATACTTTTAACTTTTTTACACAGCAAAGATAAACCGCCCAGTCTTTTTCACAACACCGCGGTGCAGAGTTCACCTTTCGAGTTTTTTTGCCGCTCTCTTGGACGTTTTTCTTTTTGCCAAGTGACGTACATGTACAAGATCAATCAATTACCTATTTACGTGAAAATCAAAGCCCGGAAAGATACGTGATAAATAATTTTATTCTGTTTTTGTTTATTACTCATTAGTCATTACTTAATATCAAATCAAAGTTCTTTTATGTTAATATTACATTTATTTAAATCTTTATTAATTTTACACTAACGTATACCGTACACTCCAAAGATATTAGAAGAACGAGATGTGCTATGAGCAGTTCATACTGTGTGGAATTGCTTTGCCGAGTGTCGCCGGTTTTGTTCACCAATACTACTGCACACCTTCGCTTACGCTAAGGCATCGCTAAGGTATCCGCACTAATACATAGAACAGATTTCTGTGCGTACACGTCCCGATACCGTTCAAAGTACCCTAATTAGTTAGTACTCCGCCTACGGTCCGGCGGCCAACATAGCATATCTCGTTCTTCTAATATCTTTGGTACACACCTATACAATTAATTAATTTAAAAAATCTAAACTAAAATTCAGTCTTGTTGAAAATTTGTAACCGGATAAATCATCACAATGATAATTCATCACATCTTTAAAGAGTTATATAAAGTCATGGAAAGTGATGAAACAAAAACTTGATTAACTGGGTTACGTAGGTTAGGTTAGATTTTTTTAAAAAATCATCGTTTCTAATGACTTTATATCACTTTTTAAAAGTGTGTTGAATTGTCACTGTGTTGAGTTATCATGGAACCATAATTATGTTAACAAACTTAATTTAACTACGTTATTATATTATTTTTAATGATAAACTAATGTTTGAGACAAGGTTTTGTATGCATTGCACAAATTTGAATAATCCGACGTAACGCGATTGGTAGAGCACCTGACCGGCAATCAGAAGGCTGCGGGTTCAATTCCTCGGAAGATTTTTTCAATTTATATAGGTGGTTAAAAATAATGTCTTAAATTAGTTTATCAGTAAAAATAAAAATGTTTGTCAAGTCAAAATATTTCACCAAAAATTAAGATATAATTTATCTCGACGCTATCTAGTAGGGAATGCTTTTAGTACAAAAATAAAGTTGTTTATTTTCTAGTGAAAAATCTAATAATCAATGATTGTTGAATGAAAAATACCAGTGCATATTGAATAATTTGACGGGTTTTGAATTAGCAATTAATAGAGCACCTGACCGGCAATTATAAGGCTGTCGGTTCAATTCCTGTCGGCTGCGTGTATTTTTTCAATGTATATTCAGGCTAATAATTCTTGATTTTAAATAATACGTTATCCTTTGTGCTACGCATAAAAAACCTTGTCTCTTAAACATAAGTTTATCATTAAAAATAATTTAAAATTAAACAATAACTTTGTAAACATCACTTATAGGTAAATACTCAATGTCGACCGGGTTTCGCTACAACCGTAGCTTCATCAGGGCAGTATAATACTAAACATCTAAAAATTAAATTAACATGTGTTTATATCACGGTGAGTGGACAGTCTGAGCTACAGTGGAAAAGGTGGGGATAAGTGGGAGATTGAGAGGCGAGTGCTCTTTGTCAATCTGTAGCTCAGACTGTCCACTCACCGTGATATCAACACATGTTAATTTAATTTTTAGATGTTTAGTATTATACTGCCCTGATGAAGCTACGGTTGTAGCGAAACCCGGTCGGCATTAAGTATTTACCTATAAGTGATGTTTACAAAGTTATTGTTTAATTTTAAATTATAATGTCACATCACAAAGTAACCGCTTCATATGAAGAAATTAAAAATAATTGTTTAGGAAATACAGGGAACACAGGGACATGCTTAATTTTTTTTAATTGTGTCAGTTATATAATAATGAAAAGTTAGTATTTCAGTTTCCGTAAATTGTTTTTCTTTTTTTTTTAAATTAACCATTGGTCAACTATTCCTTGGATTAATTAAAACTGTCAAATATATCTACATATAATTTTTTTGTTAATTCCGGTCATTTTGGTTATTTTTTTTTTCTATTTTCTGGCTTTCACCCTCCTAGGGTGTTTGTTCTGGGACCTGGGTCATTATTTCAAATTATGGAGAGAGGGAAGGTAAATTTATTTATTTGTCTATGAAAGCCATCGAATTATATATGGATGATTCAAGCTTGATTTGAGCTCTTTACCACATTACACTTTTAATTTATATATCATGTTCTATGTCCTATTCTATGTCCGCAAACTGTAAAATTCACCCGCCATAACACATGGTCATCCCTAAAATAAATAAATATTGGTATTAATTTTATTTAAATGGGCAAATAGCATAATTATATGAATTTATATTGATGTATGGAAGTATGTTTACGACTACGAGAGATGGGAAGGCTGACAGATATATTGAAAGAAGGGTAAATGCAGGTAACTCCATTAATGGAGGACTGAACGTAGTTGGCGCTAGCAAAAAATTGTCCAAAGAAGCGAAGCTAGCAGTCCACAATGGAGTGCTGGTACCCACCCTGATGTATGGAAGCGAGGCATGGAACTGGCAGCGATAGGATGAAAGTAGACTGAATGCTGTTGAAATGAGATCCCTGAGGCGTATGTGGTAAAACCATGTGTGATCGTGTGAGAAAAATAGTGCAAGGCTGACGTAAGCGTAATGAGTAAGATTAAGAAAGAGACGCTTATATGGTCTGGACATTTAGAGCAAATGTGCAAAGAAAGGAGTGTCTGCGAATGGTAGCAGAAAACATGGCACGATCAAGTGAATCGGATACTTTAGTCCGGCCATGTCAAGAGTCGGTATAATAGAAGAGTATGTATGAATGTGAACGAGGCAAGGAGTGTGTGCCAAGACCGAGTAGTTTGGCGGTCCGTCCTCTCTACCTACGCCTGCGGGGAAACGGCGTGATGGTTAGTTGGTTAGTTAGTTAGAGTTCGTTTAAAATGAAATAAAATTTTTAATTGATTTGACCAAAATATTAATTTGAACATTCCTTTAGTCCGCTTGAACATATTCATTTGTTAGTTAGTAATAAAACATTGACTGTACTATATAATAGGAAAAATGTTGAAAACACGTTGTTATGGAAATTGTATGACCTTGCTGCCAAATAATTAATGTAACGTTTTTACGGGCATAAAGAACGTGTATTTAATTTAGACAATTCTAATAAAATTACATTAAAAGGTCAAGGATTCTTATCCGAAATATTGTGGAAAAATATGATTTATTTATTATCATTGAAGACGAAAATACTACAGGGTTTTCCAATAAGAGATGTTATTTTGAATAGCCCGCTATTTCGGTAGATATTACTTTTGAAGCTGTCATTTTTTGGCATTGGACAAGTAGAAACTACGCCATTAATAAAAATGGAACGATACACGCTTCAACAACGCATTGAAATTATTAAAATTCACTTGAGTGAATCAAATGCAAATCATCTTGAGAAATGAGGCCCATTTCCACCTCGGTGGCTTCGTCAACAAGCAAAATTGTCGCATCGGGGGCTCGGAAAACCCAAGAGTTATTGTTGAAAAGCCTCTCTATCCTCACCGTGTGACTGTTTGGTGCGGTTTATGGTCCGGCGGAGTCATTGGACCTTACTTTTTCGAAAATAAGGCTGGAGCAACAGTTACGGTGAATGGATTGCGCTATCGAGAGATGATTAATGATTTTTTATGGCCGGAATAGGATGGTATTGATCTGGACAACTTTTACTTTCAACAAGACGGCGCTACGTGCCACACAAGCGACGAAACCATTGATCTTTCCGATTTAATATCAAAATAACACCTCTTATTGGAAAACCCTGTACTAACAAATCTAAGCGAAACATGATCTTTCATCTCGAACAAGACACCGAAAATAAAAAAGATAACGGTCTCAACTAGGAAAGTAAAGAGATAACGGTCTCAACTAGGAAAATAAAGAGATAACGGTCTCAACTAGGAAAGTAAAGGGATAACGGTCTCAACTAGGAAAATAAAGAGATAACGGTCTCAACTAGGAAAATAAAGAGATAACGGTCTCAACTAGGAAAATAAAGAGATAACGGTCTCAACTAGGAAAATAAAGAGAAAACGATCTCAATTATGAAAAAAAATAACGGTCTCAACTAGGAAAATAAAGAGATAACGGTCTCAATAAGGAAAATAAACAGATAACGGTCTCAATAAGGAAAATGAAGAGATAACGGTCTCAAATAGGAAAATAGAGGTAACAGGTATGAGGGTTGGGTAGGAATCTAGGGATCAGTGTGAGAGGTCAAAGGGCCTCCCCAAACTAGCCTCTCCCAATCTAGCACCTAAATAACGTGTATAATATATTTATCTAATAAAATATGTGTTTTTTTTCTTCTTTTCTTTCGTTATCAGTAGTTTTAGTTAGAAATAACGTAATGTAAGCAAAAAAAAAAAATTTGCTTTCAAATATTTTGTATATCAAAAATTATATATTTTTTTATGGTAGTAAAATTTTAAAGTGCATTTCATCACCTTTCTAAAACGATTTTTAGTTTTCGGATACGTTTAAAAATATTCCATTTAATTGGATTTTATCGTAAAGCGAAAATACTAATTCTGAGGCCAGAGGGGTAAAAAAATATGTTTTTGGGATCACCAGTTTCCCGCTTGTATCACTAATTTCCGGACACCGTGTATTTAAAAAGCGTGTTATCTAGCGAAAGCGGAAATCCTGCTTCTAAAATGTCAGGGCTATTACAAAAAAAACCATTGTCATAGATTTTTACAATTTAATTGACATTTCAAAGTCTAGCAAATGACGTTATGCGCTTAAAGTTGCGTTGAAATAAACAAAACATGACGCCACAGCTCACCGGTGGAAAGTACCAACAGATATTTTGTTTACAGTAAATATTTACATTAGTAGGTTACCTTTATGTAGAGAACAAAAATTGATCACACTTAAAACGTATTTCGTCTAATATTCAAGTCAATGGATAAAATTCAACAATTTAAATATTAAACATATTGAATTTATTTGATCAACCTTTCTGCACAATTGTCCGAAACAAACTGAAATTTAAACCGGTTCGCTAAAACAACTAATTTACTTGGCTGTTAATTTGTCGACAGGTAAAATACAGGTTTTCGTGGCAAGAGAATTCGGCAAAGGATTATTTTTAACCATTGTAATGATAAGGATAAAGTGTGAAAAAAACAGGCTTTGGGATTTTTTGGGTGATCGAGGAGGTCGGGTGCGTGACTTATGAATTAATTATCACACTTGTATTTACAAATTTACTGCGCATTTTTCTTATACATATTACCAAAAATAATATTACGTATTTAATGATAATAATAAATAATTTTAAATGAGATAAAAAGAATTTGGCATTCTCAGACCATAAAAATATTACCATATGTTATTTCGGCTACCGGCATTATACCTAGCTCTCTAATTCAAAATTTAGGCGTATTAGATCTGTCAAAGAATTTATATATAAAAATGCAAATATCTGCCATATTAAATACATGTAGGATTACGAAAGATTTTTTAAATATTTATATTGAGGGATCATTAGGATTTATAGGTCCAGTTAGGAGTTCTACCGAGCCGAACCCTCTGATATGAAAAGATCTGGAGTCGGTGAATTATTTTCCCATTTGATCTCTGGTGAGTTGACGTGTTGTTTTGTATTTATTATACTTATATAAAGCACTTGCATAATGTGGATTGACTAGATGATCATTTGTGGAAAAGTGTGTGGAAGGGTTTAGTTTTTCCTGTGAGGAAGATTTAATCCGGACATAAAGTCGGAAAATTGATTAAACTTTATACATCATTATTGAGCATTATGTATAATTTTTTTTTTTATGAATTATAACTAACTAACTAACCATCATCCCGTTTCTCGGCAGGGGTAGGCAGAGAAGATATATTTTTATCAAATATTATTACTTATTAATTATTATCGTTTTTAAAATAAGCACGCTCCCTGTAACTTTCCTCCCTCTCAAACCATCTTTGAACGGTTACTATGGGGCCTTAAGTAGTATCTGATTCACTTGATCGTGCCAAGTCTTCCTCGGTCGGGTCGGACCGCACCGGCACATGGCCGGCCCTGTGTGATGTGAGTTCAAGGTGTTAACCTCCTCGCTTGCAACAAATACAGGTGGTTACCCCAATAGATTAAAAATTGTTTGTGACGGTCAAGTGTACTAAATATGTGTAATTTTAATATTTTCATTAATAATTATTGATTTCAAAAACGATGTAAAACCGCACATTCAGAAACGGTTCCAACTGACTACTACATCAACATGTCCGGTAAGACGGCTGTCACCGACGTCGCCTGACGTAATGTCAACGCCACTGAATTCACGAATATGTCGTTTTTCCGAATAAAAACTTTCTCCCAACCTTCACCATTCCAATCTCCTTCCCTTCCCACTTCTTTCAGCTTGTATACTGTTAAAAGAAGATAACATTATCAACTACTGGTTTATTGACATCTCAGGGATCCCCGGGTTCTGGCCATCTCTCAAGGAACCATTAAAATGAAAACACTTTATACAGTTATACTGATATACCATTTATTTGGCAACAAGGTTATACATAATATTACTAAATTAGCTTAAACTATTGTATGGAACAATTGTACGCTGGAAGTTACTGGCTCTGTTTCATTACTTTTGTTAAAGATACCATATATTTAAAAGAGCTTACTGCTGTGCACTGATGTGGAAGCTTTGTGTAGCTTTTTTTTGTCATAATCGCGTTGTTCAACCCTCCAGAGTTTATGGTAAAACAGTTTTAGACGGCGACAGACGGCGGCTCGTCTGCTCTCCCACCTAAAATCCACGGCTCTCCGCGCTGAAGTGAAGAGTTCTCCATACTCAAGTTCAGTCTCGCTGTGTATTCCCGCTATCCCTCCTGTTTCATCTCTGACTCTCTTCTGTAGTTAATAATTCCTTTTATGGGCATGATTTTTGCATTAGTGCTTATTGCTCTTCCGTCGATCACCATATAAGGTGATCCTTCTGATTGCACATGACCAAGGCATGTTTTACACTATATTGCTGCGTGATCGATGTGATGGTGTATCCTCTATGATTTGTAGTCTTAGGGATACTTGATTAATGGAGGATATGGGCAACTCATAACAATACATGGTGTCCGGGAACTAGTGGTAAAAGCTAGATATTTGTGAATCAACATCACATTTGGAGTCAATATTGTGGAAGGTATAACTCTTTTAGAACAGTTGAGTTTTCGTTTTCGAATAAATCGAATCCGAAATTAATCGAAGGTAAATCGACAAATAAATAAATAAACTTTTGAATTTTTAAGGTCAAATTTGTTAGTTAGTTCTATTTATTGTCAAAATACGTCGTAGTGTGGTCCCAGGTCAAACAAATTTGTTAGTTAGTTACTATTTATTGTCAAAATAAGTAGTAGCGTAGACCCAAGTAAAATTTGTTAGTTAGTTACTATTTACTGTCAAAATACGTCATAGGGTGGATCCAGGTCAAACAAATTTGTTAGTTAGTTACTATGTATTTACTGTCAAAATACATCCTATCATGGACCCAGGTCAAATTTGTTAGTTAGTTACTATTTATTGTCAAAATACGTATAAGCGTGAACCCAGGTCAAACTTTTTTTATTACGTTTTGGAATCAAACCGTTATTTATAAGAAAATTACATTGTAAAATGAATATAAAATCATAAACTTGTTAGGTTCCACTCATCGATATTTGGTGATGTTGATTCCCCAGTTCCCCACTTGTATAAGTAGTTTCCGGACACCATGTATATACCCTTGATTGGGGATGCCACAGGCATCCCTCTGGCTCCAGGCAATTTGAATTGGAGTTGCATAACAAAAAAAAATTATAACGCTAAATGTCAGGACTACCATCCTAATGCAAATGAGTATTTTTTGGTAAGTCTAGTTCCTACCTACCATTAAAAGTTAATAGGGCAAGCTAGGTGAAAGAAGTCCCAGAGAGAGGTCGTACTTTATGTCATTGTTACGGTATCTGGCCTTTTTCCTTTTTACACAAGATGTGTGAGAAAGAAGACTTTGTATACGAATGACCTCTCTCTGGGACTACTATTATACTGTTAGGTTGATAGTTTAGCGTGCTTGTGTGTTCCCTCAAAAGGACTGCCTGTTTCAGCACAGACAAGGGTTTTTTTCCAGGTGTTTTGCGACTGCGGACCAGAGATGGCTGCCAAAGTCAACAACGGGATGCACTTGAGATATGTACAGGGTCAGTTGTTATGTGGTATTAAAGTTTCTGCGGGCCCTGTATAGTACACCCAGCTTCTGAAAGGATAACTCGACTGTGTCCCCGTGCCTAAGCTGATCATTTAGGCCATTCGTACACGGAGATTCTTACAAGAGACTCGAGTTTAGTGCGCGTAGCATACCCGCCTGAGTATAAGACATACTATTTTGCTAGTGTTCGTACACAACGCGACACCTCGATTACAGGTTTGACGTCTGTTGACGTCAGTTGCATACGCATCTACTACTCGTTTGACAGAAATAGTGTCAGAACATGATTTGAATGTTAAATTTGTTCTGGAGGTGGAAAAATATCCATCTTTATAATAACTACAATTTAAGAAATACGTAAGAAAGGATTTAGCAGCGAAGGCGCTGATTGAGGTTGGAAAAAAGTCAATTTGACATCATTCTCATGTAGTACCTTGGCAGCGATGAATCTCTTACAATAAATATTTATTCCGTTGTATAGGTGAACCTAAAATATTATTTAACCCGTTAAATATGAAGAAACCAAATACATATGATGTTTGGGACCAAATTTGGTTACCTAATAATTAACGGGTTAAGATCGTTTATTTACACTTATAAAAAAGAACAATATTGTGTTCATCGCTAGAGTCACTTGGCATTGTATTAACTCCACAGCTGCACGTGAAATTATTAAGTTCAGCATAATTGGGTAGCGCCGTGCACGTAGCTTTAAAGAGTAGCATATCGGCGTACGTAGCATAAGAGTAGCAAGATGCCTATCTTGCAGTTGCATCACAGTTGCGTAGCTTGCAAGTATCACTGTGTACATAAAGTTACACCAAGCATATCAATGGAAAGCATGTTGGGAAGACTGCTTCCGTTGAAAAAGACAGGACATTAGATCGTTGATCTGTAAAACAAATATTTAAATTTAAAAAAAACAATTGTGAAATGCCAAACTAATATATTTTCATGGCTATGATATAATATTTATTTACACTCTTAAATGAAAAATTATGGTAACGATATAACTAGAGTAGAAATAATTTCTTAAATTACAAAAAATAAATTAAATCTCGAACATATTAGCTCTAGATATATATATGATAAAAAAAAGCAATCAAATTATTGTAAGCTGCAATCCGTTTACAAAAATTAAAGATCAGAAAACTATCACTTGGAAATTGTGTCTCCAGAGGTCCAACAACTTACATTCCACAAAAACACCAATAGGTATAGGTTACATAATTCGAATTGATCCAAACTTAGCAATGTGTATCGGTGCGTATGTATACACTTCCAATGACTTGCGAAAAGTCACTGAGAAACAGCTTTTGTCCTGCTTAACGCCTACTTATTGTCATTAGCGAGAAGGGACAACATTCAAATATAATATTCTAAAAGTTTTTAAGTACATTTATTCTAAAATTCATATTGCATTTTTTACTATAGTAAAATGAACTTTGTTCAATTTGTGATTTTCTTTGTTCAATGCATCTGTGTGAGTGATGTGTTTAAATCAACTTCGGTTGCGATACACACAAGATCAGTTTATTTATATTGTTAAATAAATTACAGCATTACAACATTGAATTTGGGCTATACATATTAAATCTAGGGCTAAATGAGAGATTGCGGAGT
This sequence comes from Hesperophylax magnus, assembly GCA_026573805.1. Lineage (NCBI taxonomy): Eukaryota > Metazoa > Arthropoda > Insecta > Trichoptera > Limnephilidae > Hesperophylax > Hesperophylax magnus. The sequence continues at coordinate 7,023,543 of JAIUSX010000018.1, forward strand.
ATCATTTTGGTTTCGAAGGCCACTGGATAAACTTAAACTAAATTAAAAATAATATAATATCTATTACAGAATATGAAGATAATATAAATCAAATAATAGTTCTGTATTAATAACTATATTGTATTAACTAAATTTTTTAATAATATGCACCTGTATTTTTATTGCAACTTTATTGTTCATGATTCCGGAGAAAACTGATTTATATTTATATTTTTTTTTAATAATATCAATAATGGTCAAAGAATATGAAATACAGAAGAAAAAAAAGACAGAAAACCTTGCATCCATATATTGATGCTAATGTTAATGGTAGAAAAAGTCGAGGACACTTGAGGAAAACATGGCATGATCAAGTGAATCAAATACGTAAGTCGGGACATGTCAAGTGTCAGAATTAAGGAAGAGTATGTATCAGACAATATTTAAATGTGAATGAAGCAAGGAACGTTTGCCAAGACTGAGTTCTTTATTGGGGTATCCTCTCTGCCTACGTCTGCAGGGAAACAGTGTGATGGTTAGTTAGTTTGTTGCATTGACAATTGTATAATTTTTTTTGCGAAAATTAATCACATAATTGAAATGAAAACAAGAGGAAACATAGCTAGTAGAAAATATACTGAAAACAAAAAATGTACCATATTATTGTTGCAAACGTTGAAATGAATAAGAATAATTATAATATTTTCTAAATTCAATTATTTTATCAGAGAAGTTTTGGTGTTCATACGTAAAATGATCGTAATCAAATGATCGTTATCAAAATGATTGTAGGCAAATAATAATAAGCAAATAACACAATCAAATAGTAATTTACGATCAAATGGGCTTAGGGTCAAATGATAATCACGATATTTTAAGATATGATTATTTAATTACGAATGGTATGATAATAATAGTAGTTACCATTTTTGGTAATGAGTTACGAGCCACTTTCTTGAGCACAAACTGGACATATTAAAAATACATAGTAATAGTAATTGTAGAGAATATTTATATGTACATATGTTTGAACAGCCAAGTGAAAGTTTTTTTTTAAATAGGTGCATTTGGAATGATTTTTCTTATAACTATTTAAATGATTTTTATAATCATTGCTGTGATTCTTTTAATGTCATTTAACATTTTCAATGCTATCCTTTTCAACGCAATCTATCCCATTGTGCGGCACGTTTTAACATAATATATGTGATTTAGTGAAACTTGATTGAGAATCACATATGCGAAACCGAAGTACGGGAATAGACGTCAATGGATCACATAAGTGACAGCCATATAGATATTTGGTAGAAATAAACATCGCTTGCCAAAAACTGTACAATGACTGCAGACTTAATACAAGACATCTAGTATTAAGTCTGCAGACTTGTCGTTGCGGTTTGAAGTCTGCCGCCAACCTCAGAATCATACAGCCAATGTTAGACTTAGCTAACTTAGGAACCAGGAACATCTCTTTAAAATCCCCTATAAAAATTCAATTCTTTCAAGAGAGGCATACAAATACAATATTGGATTGAAACACAACAATATTGCTTATGTACGGGCGCATACAAATAATTCATATTAATATTGTGTGTAAAATATTTAAATTAGTGCGTAGATTATAACGTACGTTGCGGATGTAATAATCTATGCGTTCGTAGATGACATTAATTTAATTATTTTATTAAAAAAACTTTTTTAAGTTGTGCTTTGAAATATTAATATGAATTATTTGTTTGCGGCCTGTACATACGTAATTTGAATAAATAGTTTTATACATATATACTGCTTCAAGTGTCTTTTCCTAAAATAATTAAATTAGTGCCACCTATGAAAGAGCAGATTATGAATTCTTTTTAGTGTACCCTTAAAATAAAATCAATACTACAATAGTATTACAGTATACAGTAAATAAAATCAATATTACAATAGTATTACAGTATTATAGTATTGATGCTGTAAAAGTACAAAAGTTAAGTCTATTATACAAACTTTTGAAGTTAAAAGTACATCAAACTTATTTACATATCAGACCCACATCAATCAGAAAACAAAAATGACTTAACTTAGTGACAAATTTAATATAACTTAATTTAGACAATATATAATATTAAAAATTAATAATAACAACATACAAGGAAAAGCAAATAACTAAAATATTTAGAATTATGAATCCCAATGTTTTAATTTATTTATTCACAGATTTACGAAATTATTCCATCTACAGGATTTTCCAATAAGAGGTGTTATTTTGATATTCAATCGTAAAAGATCAATGGTTTCGTTGCTTGTGTGGCACGTAGCGCCGTCTTGTTGAAAGCAAACGTTGTCTAGATCAATACCATCCGATTCCGGCCATAAAAAATCATTAATCATCTCTCGATAGTGCAATCCATTCACCGTAACTGTTGCTCCAGCCTCATTTTCGAAAAAGTAAGGTCCAATGACTCCGCCGGACCATAAACCGCACCAAACAGTCACACGTTGAGGACAGAGAGGCTTTCTAGCCCCAGATGCGACAATTTTGCTTGTTGACGAAGCCACCGAGGTGGAAATGGGCCTCATCACTCAAGATGATTTGCATTTGATTCACTCAAGTGAATTTTAATAATTTCAATGCATTGTTGAAGCGTGTATCGTTCCATTTTTATTAATGGTGGAGTTTCTACTTGTAAAAATTACTCGTCAGATTTTGCTGAAAATTTAAAAGTTTGTTCTTATTAGTGCCAAGAGTGTTTAGAGAGTAGTTTAAATGGTAGAAGAAGTCGGAAACGCCCGAGGAAGATATTAGCAATAGCGAAGTGTTGCCGAGTCTGCTAGTTTTAGATACTTCCTTTACTAAATTTAAACTTTTTAACCCCTCCGACTTTTCGCGAACTTGAAGCTAAAATGTCTTTACCGAAATGTCAATTTCACGAAAACGTTGTGTTATTACCGCCTCACAATCAAAGCTCTATAAATGAAACATTACTGAACGGAGCCGAATAGTAAAAACTGTTTTAGAAAGGTTACAAAATAGGCTTTCAAATTGTTGTATCATAAATAAATATTAACATTTGTAAATATTTAAATTTAGAATGGAAACATGAAAAAATTGTAAAAATGACTCACCTGTAATGTTTTATGTAAAAACGATACTAAAATCACGGATAATGTAAAAAAAAACACTTATTTCATCGTACAAATGTACAAAAAACAATTCTGTCACTTCACTTTTTGACCATTTCATACAAAATATATTTTTAAAAAAATAATTAAAACTAACGTCGTTTTACGATTTGGCGGGTAAAATTTGCTTCCACTGAGTAGGTCTTTTTACGGGTTTCTATGGATAACTTTGAATAGAGATGTGAAGCTTCATTCAATACGAATATTCTACTTTTTGTTTTAGGGATGTCACTAGAAGAATAACGGAGTTATGACGATTTTTGTGGAAACACACGCGTTGACGTGTAAACACGCTTATTGTACTTGACTGCTATCGTTATTTTATCGTGTATATCTGCTTACGTTGCTGACCGGTTAATCTCACGTATGACAAAATACATGACGGTAAATCCCTGTGAGGAAGAAAATATTATTGTAACAAAAAAAAATTATTTGTATGCTAATTTCGGCTGTGATTATGTCTGTTACTCTGAACTGTTCAATGAAGACTATAACTTGGATTTGCTTTGAATTTAAGATTCATTTCCAAAATTGAAACAGATTGTGGAAACAATTTAGACAAGCGATTACAGTAGGTAACAAACACATTTTATTTTAATTAATTAACAATTCTAAATTTAAAGTGTGTATTTCTTTTATTTAATTTTAATTCGAAAGGTAAATTTCCGATTGTCTCTAAAATTGATGTTGGTTGTTTTTGAAATTGTATGGCAAATATTTTTTAGTAAAAATGCTTCACAAATCCCACAATTATAATATCCAGTGATTTTTCACGGGTCTGCGCTAGTAGGCACATAAAATGTATGTACAAGTGTTCATTTGCAATAGTGGTAAGAAAAAACAGACATAAATATTGACTTATGAACAGCAGAAGTTTAAAAATGGATTTACGTGCTAAAAATTGACTTTTGCATTGATTCTGTTTTCCTTGTATGTCTGCAATATGTTGTATTACGGACAATGAATGTATTATCAAATCATTGTTTATTTATTATGCATTTTAATCACATTGTATTGATAATCATGAGTGATTTAACATAATTCTATCAATTGTCAGGATCAAATGACAATTTAACGTCATGTTGCGTGAATTCTTACAAAAAACTTTACAACTGTCTAACAGATCTGTAAATATCTTGAGAGATGTTTAAATTGTACACGTCATCCTTCTACAAGTATCTCTGTAAGCGAAACCGGTGCCATCTTAAATAATAAACTAGCGGCTAAAATTTTAAGTTTTTTAAAAACAATAATAAATCAATTAAAAGGAATTGAATAAGGGCGACTTGCACCAACTATCGCAAATTTTATCTTAAATTGTATTTAACTAAACGTATTTAAGACCCTAAATACATTTAACTTAAATGCGTTTAGTTGCGTCCTGCACCACGCAGTTCGGTGGCAATTTTAGTTAAACGTGTTTAACGCGTCGGTAAAACAGTTACCGCGTGGTTACCGCCATTAACGCGTAAATAAAACAGCTACGATGTTTCATTTTACTTGAAGTGTCAAAATATTTTGTGATTGTGTGTGTGGTTTAATAGTGTTTTCATTTATTTTATGAAGAAAAAGTTAAAGCAAATAGACATAATGATGAAATAAGACAAAAAGAGCTTCTGTTGTTGGAATTAAAAATAAAACAATTATCCGAGTAATTTTGTTTTTTATTTCTTTTAAATATTATATTGTTTTAAAGTATTATAAGAATGCTGTAGGTATGATTAGAAGTTTACAACCTTGCAAAGTACTCCTCGATAAGGAGTGTTAGCTCCAGGTGACGAGCACCTCGCTGATGTTTTTATTGGTGTTGAATTTTAACTGAGGTTCAATTTCTTGCACTAATAATGATGTCATTTCTTTACTGAGACGAAATCTTCTTTGAAACTTCTTGGCACCGAGTGTTTCAAATAAATTTGTTCTTGTGTTTACTTCTCTGACTATATTATAATTTATTTATAATTTCTATAATATAATTTCTTCATGATCGTCAGAATACAAATCCCAAATGTTCATTGTGAATACAAATTAAAATGAGATAGATTTTAACCACAATCAGAAATCGAAGAGATAACCTAAACAAAATTTGACAGTACTGCTTAGAGTAGGGCTAAACACGTTTAACTCGGTTAAACGGCCGCTTTTGGGTATTTAACTTTGACAGTTCTTTAAACGCATTTAACGACTTAAATTTTGTGGTGCAAGACGCCAAGTCGACTTAAATCAAATAATGTGTTTAAAATTATATTTAAATCAAATTTAACTTATGGTGCAAGCCGCCCTAAATAACATAAAGCTAAATATGCCGCGATTGAACTAACTAACAATTAAGATAGCGTACTGAAACAAACCAATTTATTATTCTGATAAAAACAATTATAACAAAAGTACAGTCGTCGTAGAACGGAAATTGCAAAATATCTTCAAAAACACGTATTTCGTAATTTGTTCTAAATTCTATTACGCATGTCTGGTAAAAGTGACTCACTGATATCAGTTGATTAAAGGGAGATTATTTTGTATTTTAATTTGGGGAGTATATGGGGAGTAATATAGGGGATAGAAATATCTGCTAAATTGAATAAGCGACATTAAGAACGGGTTGTTTCAGAGAATTTGAACAATTAATTTTCAAGTACTGTGAAAGTTCTATTCAAGTTATTATTATTATTTCAGTTCTGTGAAGCAACTGGCCCATGTTGATATAATAACAGAACTTCAATAGGACTTTCACAGAACTTTCAAATTTAATGAATTGTTCAAATTTTCTGAAACAACCGGTCCCAAGACAGAAAAATGAAATATCAAGCATTATTAACTCTTCAGGTTTTTAAAAATTTTTACCAAAAAAAAAAGTGAAATTTCTAATTAAATGCTTCCGAGGTATTTTAAATGTGCTATTATATATTTCATATTTTTCGAGTTGTCGTAAAAATAAATACCATTTTAGAAACTAGGTAAAATTATCATTCAGATGTTTGTAATTAAAATAAACATTGATATATTAAAATTTTAATATCACACTTGAGAATGTTAACGAAAAAAACTTACAGAATCATTTTAACTCGAAACTTCCATTATTTGGAGATGTACAAAGAACACCAACATCTTTAAATTGCTCTCCTGTAAATTATCATCTTCCGGCAAACAATATTCGTCGATTGTGACAATTATTGCAAAATAAATATTTCATTGCCACGAATGGCAAATAATAAATACTTTTAGAATCATTTTAACTCGAAACTTCCATTATTTGGAGATGTACAAAGAACATCAACATCTTTAAATTGCTCTCCTGTAAATTATCATCTTTCGGCACACAATACCGTGGATTGTGACAATTATTGCAAAATAATTATTTAATTTCCAAGAATGGCAAATAATAAATACTTTTATTTACCGAATGCCAAATATTTGATAAAATGTTTGTTTTTTTGGACAATATGTAACACGGATCTCAACAACAATACTGCATTAAATGTTTCATAATTTTTCTCTCTCCTGAAGAATAATTACTTGTTTCATGTCACAATCACTGTATTGCATACCGAACGACGGTATGTAATTTTGTAGTAAGGTGCAAGCAAATCATTTTAAAGAAACACACCGATAGTATCGAAAGTTTCATAAAAGTTAGGTATGATTTGAGATTTTCACGGCCAAAAGTATTGTAGTGATTTGTTTTTGGGGTATTATGCCGTGTTGCGCCACCTCCTTCTTTAGCCAACGTTTCGGACAGCATTGCAGTGTCCTTCATCATGGCAGATGTATAATCGGATTATATTAATTACACATCTGCCCTGATGATGGACAATGTAATGCTGTCCGAAACTTTGCCTAAAGAAGGAGGTAGCGCAACAAGGCATAATACCCCAAAAACAAATCACTTTTATAAAAGTTTTTTAAACTAGTTTGGAACACACGCCCGCAGTCCTCTCTTACCCTACAAATACCCAAAAATACTGAGTGCAAGGTGACGTTCATTTACATTTAGAATAATGATTCAATTAGACAAAGTTCTTTTTGTTTTTTTGTTTCATTCTTCAGTTTCCTAACAAAAGCAAAATTATTATTACTAAGACGGCCTTCACAGTTGAGTGATTACGATCCTTGACTACGAATCCAGAGATCGCGAGTTCGAATAACGGCATCCGGAAGGAAATTTCATTTAATTAATTTGTGTTATTTCATAATTTATTCATTTCAAATAATATATACCGAGTGTAAATACGCCACGTTCCAGAGAGGTAGACACTTTCAGTATCGCCCTGGTAAAAGACCACCATTCGGAATCTAAACGTTGTTTGAAATAGCTTTAGCCGTGTTTTGGTGACAAGTCTGAATAGTCAGGTACTTCCCTATCTTCTCATTACCCTCCCGCCATAGTCTCACTGACTCCAGAAGGTTGGGAGCAGTTGAGACCCTTGTGCGGTACTTAGGACAGTGGCAATTCAGCAACTCTTGAAAAGTGATATAATGTCATGAAAAGTGATGAAAATAAACTAGGCTAAATAGGTTACAATAGGTTAAATACACCACTACACAAGCAAGGGCCTCTTTAAAACGATTAACCAAGTTTTAGCTATACGGCGATAATGTGTTCAGTCAAGTGAGACAAATTGTATTTAAAACACAATAGGCAATAATATAGTTTTACGTGTCTGCGAAGTTATCATTGAAAAATAGCCTTACCTTGTGTTTAAAATGTCTAATTCAAGATAAAACATTAAAAATACTGATAGTGCGGCTAAAAACAATTATTATACTCATTATTGTTTTTGATTAAATGGAATGGAACAAAACATATCGAAAAAAACTGATTGAAGAAACAATTACCAAATATTAAAAGCAGTGAATTCAATTATTAATCTATGTATATTTATGTCTGTGTTTGTGGCGGGCGGGCAGGATGCCGCGTTGCAAACATCAGGCGGGCGAAGTGGACTTAATTTTCATACAAATCTACAGTTTTAATCCTAGATTGACGAAATTTTGCACACTTGACCTTCAAAAAAATAGGAAGGTCACTGTCTAAATGCGCTTTCTAAAAAGATCACCATAAAATAAGAGTAAAATAATTACTGTATACAGTCGATTTCGAAAAACTTTGCGTAAACGCCGAGGACTTCAGCTGGTCAAAGAAATTATAGAAACTAGATAAAATTGGGTTAATCAATATACAGGGTGTATCGGCAAGTACCCGACAAACTTTAACCAGCTATTCCTCAGCACATTCGGAGTAAAAAATGTTATGGGCGCTTTGCTGTCCGGTAACATTTTTTTTCCATTAAAAACAAAAAATAAATAAAAAATCCACACTCCGTCACTGTCATTTGTATTGTTTCTCGCGTTCAACAGCTGTTATTAGCAAGTGTGTCAAAAAGTGTCCTCGCTCTTTCGTACACACTAAATAATAATAGTTAAAAATGAGACGAATGGTGCCGTGCCATTTCGTTGTGATTGTAAAAGCGCGCCAACGTAGGTACGTACGTACATTATTCAACGAAACTCGAACAAAATATTGCCAGATGGGTTTTCAAACTTTGACAAAGGATAAAACATTGGTGACATGTGGTGAAAATATGATTAATAAATTTTTTATTAAAAAAAAATGTTACCGGACAGCAAAGTGCCCATAACATTTTTTACTCCAAATGTGCTAAGGAATAGCTGGTTAAAGTTTGTCGGGTACGTGCCGATACACCCTGTACATTTTTGGATTCCAAATAATATAAATTTAATTCTTCCTTGTTTTATGTGAACAACGAACAAGAGTCCCAATTGCCTGAAGCCAGTGAGACTTTGGCATCCCTAATTGGGGTATTTTGTGAGGAGGAAGAGAGTTGAGTAGGTTATACTTGGTTATTTAGAGCTGAAAACTAAACATGGCTAAAGTCATTTCAATCAACGTTTCAATTTCAGAACCGAAAAATGAGAGATACTTTTGATAATGATTCCGAGAGTGAATTTTTGGTTGCAGTTGGAGTTGAACTCGCACCATCCAGAAAAATGTCAAATGCGTATATCATTTCGCTACAGAGACTGCCCATAAGATTCTATAAGAGCGAATCATTCATAATACTCAATAACAATACTGCATAGCGGACAATTCAATTACGCCAGTAAACATTTTAAATACACAAACGACTCAATTACAATATCATAGAATGACAGCATTGACGAGCAGAAATCGCCCACAGATGAGATGGATGACAATATGAAAAAAACCACTGGCTTCGGATATATGAGATTTGACAAAAATAAGACAAAAAAAAAGTAATTTTAGTAATTTTTTGGTAAATATAAAAATATTTTATTTTACACCACTTTATATATAATACTAATACTGACATATTATATCAGCTTTGAAGAAGGTAAGGTTATTTCTGAAACCAGTTGGCATTGAAATCTATAATTAAGAGGAATAACCAAAGGCATAGTTACAAAATATATTTATCTCTATTAATATAATCAGCATTACGATTGACGAGTACAAATTGATTCAGACAGTAAGTAAACAAGATAAATCGCAAGGACTTTGGAAATTGATTATACAGACTGACTGGTACTCAATGCAAAATATTGATCGACTTAATAAATACACAACCAGGGCCGGCCCCGTGCAGGCAATTGGAGCAGTCCGCTCCGGGCGCTTACTTGCTAGGGAGCCAAGGCGCTGATAATATCTAACACCTAATACACTGCCCTTGAGGTTTTTTCATGCGCCAAGCGCTATTTGGCTAAATGCCAGCGTTGCACATAATATCAAAAAGATAAACACTCAAGCGGTAATCTGACAATATTTAAATTTTGCTCACTCTCACCATTAAAAACTGTAATATCGTTGCTTGTGCCGTGATGGAGGACCTAACTTGCGGAAGATCACGATGCCGGGGTGCGAACCCGATGCCTTGGACCAATCAGCCACTAACCGGTTGACTGTAAATGCAGAAAAAAAAACTATATTTGCATCGTTAAATTCTCTTTCGCAAGGAATAAATTGGCCTTAAATACCCATTTAATTTTATATGGAAAGTTTCAAATCTATCTTCATCTACTAAAAGCTATGAAAAAATAATATATTATACATACTAGTTTTTACTTGAAGACTTCGCAGAACTAATGACAAATGTATGGTTTCAAATATTTATGTGTTTATATTGCAACTACCAACAATGTTAAAATTAATAACCTTTTCAAAGCTGACCTTTTTAAAGCACTCTATCCTACCATGCGACACGTTTCGACACAATATATGCTTTTTAGCCAAACATGGATCACATTTGCAAAATCCGCGGACGAGAATAATTGTGAGAAAGTAAACAGTTTAAAAAATAACCTCAAAAAGAAGAATTAAATTATGCACCTTTAAGAAACCAAAGTTTTAGAACACAATTTGAAAAAAATGATTAAAATTTTTATTAATTATTTTTATATGAAACAACAAAAAAGTGAGGTGACAGTTACGTTCGTAATACAATTTCTAATAAAATTGATGTGTTTTTGTGTATTTTTGCCTTATCAGTAATTTTAGTTACAAAAAACGTAATGTGAGCCATTTAAATTGTCTTTTATGTTAGCATACAAAATTTTAATATTTCATAAATTACAATTTAATTTTAACTAGCTGTGCCCCGCCACGCGTTGCTGTGGCTCAATCTGTCTGTGTAAATATAGTAACAATAGCAGTGTTGCTTAAACATCCAACATATGGCACTAGCATGTTTTTACCTGTCACAGGTAAATTTTTATATAGGTATATAAAAACACATGCATATTCGAATGCAATGTTGTGTCAAAATTTCAAAGCAATCGGTGAAGAACTTTTGAGATTTAAGATTTTGAAAAAACAAACATTTTTATTTATCACCTTTCAAAAGCAGTTTTTACGTTCAAATACGTTCAGAAATATTCCATAAGTGGAAATAAACAGACCTTCTGTCAAAATCTGGCAGTGGCCTGGAGAGTCAATATCAAGTTCCAGTGACCCTGTAATAATTACATATTGAAATATTTAAACAATGCAACAAACAAAGCAGAAAAACCAACACCCAGTATCTCTATAATTCCATGAATCATTGAAAATAAATATTACCAACATGAATAGTATAAGAATGAACTTTGTGTCTAATATGATAATATTGTTGTATGGCTAATGCTACCTACTTAGTGATAATAAAATGAAACAACGGAAAACAAACCAACGAAATTAATATAAATTAACTAAATCTATTAAACAAGTCCCAGCGAGAGTTCGTACGGACGTCATCGACTTTAGTCTTCTTCTTTCCCATGCGTCTTATTTGAAAACGAAAAATACAAAAGATACTAGAATAGAGATGTCACATACAATCTCTCGATGGGACTAGTATAGTAGCCGAGAGAACAAATGCGTAGCAGTTTCAATCTAAATTAACTAAATTCTCCATCATTGAACAAGCAACATTTTCCGATTATAATGATGGTAGTTGGAGGGATTCAAATATTGTCAGGTTATTCGTAACTCAAGAATGTTTGTTTCTTCATAATTATGCATAACATTCATGTTTAAAAATAATAGTTTTTTTGTTTAGCATATTTAACTCCACGCTTATTTTTGAATAGTTTATAAATTGTTGAAATACTTTTCATAAAAAAAAAAACAGTAAAAATGCACATCTACAAAATGTTATAAAACATTTTTATATCTAAGTTGCAAATGGCTAGGAAAATTATCAATACTTTATGGAATCTTATTTGTTACATTTTAAGGAATGGCAGTGTTGCAACTTTATACATACCGTATGAAAGCTACAAATCATTCTTTGCAGCAGAAAACTACAACACTTACTTTTAATTGAATTTATTGTACAACCATAATATCATGAACCATGAAATTATGAAATAGATCATTGTGTACCACTTTGCGTACAAATCATTTCAAAAGTTTGTTGTATAAGATGGCTGCCAGGCAATTTTCCTTCACCCTAGATTTGGCTTCGACACCATTTATGCAAAATCGTACCAATGGGGCCTTTTAGGTTCATGCATAATATAACAACACTTGAATTGCAACAGATCTTATAAACTACAAATAGTACCTAAATATGAACAGCTGAAAAAAGCGATAGTTGCATTAACTGAAATTATTGGTTTATTTTGGAACACAAGGATGTTAATGGCTTATTTAACAACAAGCAACACACTGAATGTTCTTTTTTCAAAAATTTTAAATGGCCGAATGTGGTAATGGTTTTAGCATTAACTTAGATAAATGTTAACTGATATAACTTTATACACTTTAATTTTATTTGTTGCCTAGCAGTTTATTCATTTGCTTATTCTGTCGGTTGAGAGTCAAATCGGCAGCTTCAGTTTTATCAGTGATGGTGGACACCAGGTCGTTTTGAGACTCGATTTCTTCTCCGAGGTTTGTGGCGAGCCCCTTCAGTCTTGTGATTGAGTGAACCATCTCATCTAAGTTAGCTTCGAGGAGTTGGTTCATCTGCTTACTGCCTGAGGGCTCTCCGGTATAGTTCTGACGTTGTGACCGTTCGTCTAGTCCCCGCAGTCTTGTGGAAGGATGATTGTCGAATAACTCCTCTCGGTTGCCTGACTCGGTTTGTCGACCGAGATGTTCTGCAAGAGGACTATCGTTAGGTCTGCTTTCTGTAGGAGATGACATCCTCGGCACAGCGTCTCCGTTTTTACCTGAGATATAATTCTTCAAACTGCTGAACACTGATTTAATTCCATTTATGTGTTTCTGACTGAAGCGGAGATTCGTGTTGATTTCATCTAAACGTTTGCTCGTTCTTTCTAGTTGCTCTCTTTGTTTCAACAACTCTTCAGCAGTCGCAATTCCGATTTGTTCAGAGTCTCGTAAAATTCCAAGACTGCGCGAGGAAGATTCTATCGTCCTTTGTTCAATATCCATTTTCTTCTGCAGCATCATCTGGCGCTGTTCATCGAGATCCGTCGGGGTCGGGGTTGTGTAGTGAGGCTTTTGTCCTCCGTAATTCGGGTCATGCGTGATCTTCGGACGAGAATTTCTGAGAAATGTTTCGTCGTCGACATCGTCGTCGCCAAACAAGTTGCTAGTGTTGCTCAAATACTGATGCCCCGACATGATGATGAATACACACGTAAACTTTTCAGAACGTTACAGTAAAACCACAATAAAGGGCACAATATGACTGACAAATCAGTTACTATTCTACTCAACTATTTATTATCACTTCAATGACAAACACAAACGTCACACAGGAAAATAATACCATAGAAATATCTCTGCGTAGAAGGAAACTTTCCACGAAATATATTTTCTTAACAATTTTTTATTCGCCTGAAATACCCATACAAAAGTGGAAATATCTTCCGAATAAAAATAAATGCCGCCGACGGGAATTGAACCCGCACCTTCCGATTGCCGGTCAGGTGCTCTGAACGACTAATCTACGTCAGCTTATTCCCTACCCGCCAAATAATTAAACATGTACTATTATTTCAATCAACAACAATTGCTTATTACATATTTTCACCAGTAAACAACCACCTTTATTTTTTAAGGAAAAGCTTTGTTGGATCCTGTTCAATTCGCGTCGAGGAACATATATTTTTACTCGGGAAATATTTTCAATTTGTACGGGTATTTCAGGCAAATAATTATTGCTTATAATAATTTGTTATCCTTTTTGCTATTCACAAAAAGCCTTACATAAATATACCACTCACAAACATTGTCTTATAAGCATTAGTTTATCATTAAAAAAATAATTATTATATGTTCTTGTCTATGGTGGTCACAAGTCCAAAAATTGTCGTTGGATTTTCTACGCTTTTGCATGGCTTTTGCTTTCGTTAGTAGTTCCAGGGGGGTATAACTCCGCTTATAAACGTCAACACAAATTATAGACATGGTAAAAATCTATGTTTGTGACGTAGGCGATGCGTATTTTTTTTGTTTCTCGCTCACTTTACCATAAGACTCGTGCGCCAGAAAGAGAGGGTTCGCAAACGGTGTAATGCGTGTTCTCGCCGCTAGGTGGCCGACTCATGCTTCCTGCCATTTCACTTCCTCTAAAAAACTGTAAGAAAAGTTTGACAGACGCCGTTGTTTGTCATCATAAAATTGTCAAATATCTGGTTGTGTGAAACAGTTGATTTATGTGTGATAAATAACATTTATGTGCCTACCGATAAAGTCCTTAAAACGTATTGTGTGAAAGGATGTACGGACAGAGACTATTCGACACAAGTTTCCAACCATAACCTCTGAGAGTCCATTTCGAGAATGGTGTTCAGCACGTATCATGACTACATCCTAAAAGGTATTCTATACTGCATCAGCCTATAATAATAATAATAATATGTTTTGTTTATTCGGTTAATCTAATAATTATATTTATTTCAGAGCGTAACATCTCAACCAGCAGCGTACCCGTTGCTGCACAGGGGAAGCTAGTAGAAAATGAAGGTACACATCTGTTTTATATTACTTAAAAGGGAATAGTATTGTTAGTTTTGTTCCTCTAATATGTCAATCTTTACTTCAATTTCTTCAAGAACTATGATATATTTTTTTCCAGAAATGAGTGCAGGACCCAGTCATGTCTTCTCTGCAACCAGCAGCGTTGCTGTTGCTGCACAGGGGATGGCAGAACATAGATGTAAAATATCTTGCATAGGTGACCCATATGATCCCACTAAGAAATTTGCTATCAACGCTCTTGAAATTCATTATGTCGTCGAGTATGTACTGAATTATAATTGCGAAAATTTATATCTTGTGACCGTTATTGAAGAAACCATTGCCAAATATATATGTTTTGATTGGCTTAATTATTACGAACATAAAAAAATTTATTCAATTCATTATCAAGATTACTGTACCATTTATAATCAATGCATGGTGTACCGATGTCAATAGAAAATTAATTGGCAAGGATACACTACCATACAATGGACCTGACTCCATGAAGAAAATAGCAGTACTGCAACATTTAAAATATGCTAAATATAGGAAGAAATGGTTGTCATAACTAATTTATTTTAATAAGTTAAAACCAATTAAGACCACAATTTGTTCCTATAAGCGTCTTTTAAGTATCTTAGTACTGCCATGCTCCTCATTAAACCAGGTCCATTGTATGGTTGTGGTGTATCCTTGCCAATTCATTTTCTATTGACATCTCTATATGAGTAGTAGAATAATAACGAAAAAATAAATATACAAGTCAAATATTGTTATCGTTTGTAATTTTAAGCCAAATATTCTCTGATGCGGAGTTTACATTATTCAGTTTGGCTGTATTAGTCTGCAGCCCATTTTCAGTCAACGACTAGTGTTAATAAAAAAATAGTCGAATTAGTTTATTTCATATGTCTAGTTTATATATAGTTCTACTTTTTTATTACATACTTGACATCATAATGAATATTCTCTCAACACCTTCTTTAAATTTTACTATTGTATTTGGTGTTTTTATTAGTTATTATTATACCCTATTTATTTATCAGGTGCCAATATGTATTGTTAAAACAATAACCTATTGTTAAATTTACTTTTCTGTTTACACTGTTACATTCTTTATGTTGTGTACTATTCCTAAGTTAAAAATATCTAAAAGGCATATAAAGTTTTTTAAACTAACAAGTATTATATACTTACTATTTATATATGAAAGGTATAAATATTTAAGTAATAAGATAAGTAGGAGGGAAACAAAAATAATAATAATGTAATTAGACGCTAAAACAGTAGGTTGAATCGTTGACTGCCTTATTGACAATATTTTTTTCAATTGCCGTTGGATGTTGAAAGAAAATAACTATCATTTCCAACAGCTAGTTTTATATTGATACAGTAATTTCACCTTTTAAATGTGTTTTGTGCTTATATTATTGTATTTCATGTTTATATTTAAAAAAATAAAATTATTGTACATGTAATTATGAGTTTGCTTTTCAGGTTCCTTCTGATAAAACGCTGTCCTGAGAAAATGAGCTGTAAAGGAAGTTACTTTAAAGGTCATTTCTTTCTTAGGACAGGGCTTTGTCAGATGGGACCTTGTGGTCTTGGGTGACATTTTACTTATGTTTTAGGCTAATGAATTGGGTTTTAGGTAGGTTCCGAAGCAGAATTAAATTGTCTATGGTTGCGCCTTTTTTTTAAATTTCCTCTATCCTTTGTCGATGGTGTGCTGTGACGTCGGCGATGCGTGGTGTATTCAAATTTGCCAGATCTATGGTTAAAACTTGACGAAAGCAAACGTATGGAAAGAGGGCGGAGTTATCAATCTATAGATAGTTGATTTATGAGTAGTTCTATGACATTCATCGTTGATTATTCTGTATTCTGTCAAAATGGCGGGGAAGGGTAAGTGTGAGTAAATGTCGTCCTGCTTCTCCCTATTTCGCTCATTTGTGTAAAAAAATCACCCATTCTCCCGGTTTTTTGTTCCTTTACTGTCTAACTCATGCGCTGCACGTCTCAATGTCGTAACCTTGTTGTGAAAAAATCGAATATGTCGGCTGGCACCTCTGCACAGCAGTAGCTCACACCTATGCGTTATTTTGTTTACAGTTGGTGCGGAGACAGACGACCAGCACAGACTGCGTTTTCAAATAGAATTAGAATTTGTACAATGCCTCGCCAACCCGAACTATATACATTGTGAGTATTACCCCGTGTTCCCGATGGAAATCTCTCGATTCGAGTTGATGCGCCATCAATAACTACTGTTGCGATATTATATTGTTTATTCTATGTGATGTAAGATAAACCAGTGCGGAAGCTACAGACTGTAAGGGCGGATGCTAAAAGGCATTAGTCGTAACTATTCACCTCTATTGCGTCGTAAATTTTCTGGGCAAACTGCTTTTTTGTCATAGAAAAAAAGCCATACATATGGCCATTCGAATAAATGCCATATCATACATTGTTTACCTTAAAAATGTTCAACCAAGGAGTAATTTTAACAAAGTTTCATATACTTTACTTTGTTATGTATCTTCATTATCTATTGCAATTGCCTTACATCTTTGTTTGACCTTAATAAACTTTGTTTTAACCCTGAAGAAGATATATCTAAAATGCCATGTCTCGTCCTTCCTTAAAACCTAAAACCAAACATTAAATGCTAGATAATTATGATTTTGTGGTGATGACCTACATAGAAAAGCGTCACCTTGATTTTTCTCTATTTTAAACTGTGACCTGTGTAATTTATGAAGAGATTGCTGATCAATTTTAACCAAAAAAAAAGTGTGCCAATGATTATACTGCTTCTAATTTGGGTTGTGAAAATACTTCCTGAAGTGTGCATGGGCGGATCGATTGTTCCAAGTGACAAAGTTTCTGAAAAGATAACAGTTTCTAAAAATAAGTTTATTCACATGACAACATTATCATATTAATTATGTATGTGTATTATGTATATTTTATATATTGAACCATTCAATAAGCTCCTATGTATGTATATATGTATTTTGTTTACTGTATTGTTTGTTTGTGATCAAAGTGAAGAAGGGCGATCGAATGTGTAGAAGAAATCTTTAAAAATTATATTTGTCTTGTTCCGATTTATTCCGGTTTTACTTATTTATATTATTTAATAAATGTATTATCTATGTACCATTGTTCTATGTTGAATTAATGTAATTTTAATTTCAATCCACAGTCTTAATTCCATATTCATCATGTGGCTGAGAGCGATATAAGCATTGAACATATCGCTTAATAAAATTTCTTGCATTCGTAGACTGGAATTCTACAAGTGTACAAAACCCTTCTTTCATTTGTTTTTATATTAGATATATTCAAATGAATGCAGAGAGTATTTTGACTGCTTGTTGAATTTCAGCCATAATGACTGCGAAACAATAAAATTATGTGTTTAACTAAAAAGGAGTTACTATCCAATATCGACAACTTCTCTGACCTGTTTTGTTAAAATATTTCGTGCTTGTTTCTGTGAATGCTAGTATATTGCGTGTTCAAAAAATATCTAACCGTTTTATATATATGATAAACATCAAAACGCATTTACACCTAAATTTAACTGGAATTTTGCCAGTAAACTTCTTCTTTTTTTAATCCTTACCCCACTGGCGCATGATACAATGCGCTGAAAGTCCATTCTAATTTTGAAATAAAATTTATACATTGTGCCGCACTCACGAAAACAGATATTTTTATTATTATTTTTTCTGCTACATGGCTACCTTTTTGACTCATGATTTATAAATCTTTCTTTTTTTTTTCTTTTGTGTTAGGTTATTAAAGGTTAACCCTTCCTAATCCAGAACTTTCTACGGATAAATTCTATTTTTTTCAAGTCCAGTTTCTAAAGAACACATATTTTCTTTCTGAAATTATTTAACATATTATTATCAATTTTCTTATTTATTTAGTTTTATAAACTGATACATGCATTCTAAATGTTATCTATTTTTCAATGGCGGGATTTGGTCTGGTTGGATTTTGATTGTTTGCAATGTGAGGGTGAATGGAAGAAATAAATGTGATTGCGGTTCGGGACGGATATCTGATAACAACTGTGTGAGGTTATGAACTGATGGGGAACGAACGAAAGTATAAAATGCTGTGGAAGTGGGATTAATGAGGTTTACATATGTTGGCATCGCGTTTGGGTCTCACCCGGGCATCGTGAGTTCAATTCCTTGGCTAAGTCCTCCATCACGACACAAGAATATTTTTCGCTTAATGTGGTGGTACTAAAAGGTTATTCGTAACCCGGGAATGTTTGAAAATTTTTAGCAGTCATCAATTTGGTATATGTGGGAACCTTCCGTGACCAAAATACAAATGAAGTGTTCTGAAAACAATGCATATTCAATATAAGCGTTGGCAGGGCCGGCTCTGAGCCATATTGCGCCTGGCGCTGGCAAAAACCTGCTGTATTAGGTGTCGGGTATTATCAGCTCCTTGCCTCCTGTAGATGACACCTGTGACAGGTAAAAACAGCATCATCTGTTGGATGTAAAAGCAATACGCTCTATTGTTTCTCTATCTGCAAACAGACTGAGCCACAGAAACGCGTAGCGGAGTACAGCAAGTTATAAATAAATTTAGCAAGCCAAGTAGCCCCTACTTACCACATGAAGTGTGCTCATGTCAAGTATTGTCCTTGTTCACTCTCGGGGGTTATCGTTTGGCCTTTCTCTTTTTGATGTTTACATTTTTAAGTGTACTCTCAATGCTTACAATTTTTTATTCAAACTGACGAGTCAAGTGCCAATGTGATGAAATTACAATTTGTTTACTTTCATTTTTGTTTAGATTTTCAAATTTCAATCAATAGTAGGAAATATGAAGGGGCTGATGAAATTTCATAATTACATGGAGTACCTGTCCCGCCTTGATCGAAAGGAGGATCTGATACTTGGGAAAATACGTCGTGTAACCAGAAGACATTGCCAAATACCCAATCAACTAATAATATTAAAATTAACTTATAGTTAACTCTATTAAAAGGACTGGGTTAGGTCTTTCGTCCACAGGAATACGCTATTATCCGATGCTTATGTTGTGTACTTCCGTCGCAAACAACTTATTGCGCACGGTCTGCAGACGTCGCTATGATCACAAGACCCGCGTCGCCACCACAATTGTTGAATTCTCGAAACGTCAAAACTAGAACGCCATAACCTCACTCACAACCAAACAGTCGTTTTTTATGTCCTCTCATTCTTTGTTGACTGTTTTGTTGCATTATAAAGCACAAATGTCTGACACAAGTGACGCCATGTATAAAGTCGATGATGCGAGTGACGACCTCGTCTGGCTGATCGCGGGAGACCGGTATCGCCTACGAGTTAAAAAATGATGATAATGTGTGCCTGTGTATGAACCTCCGCGTAGGTGTATGGCGGCAGCCTCCAAGATACTTGAACGAACTTGTGGACTTACTGTCAGGGGAATACTGTGAAACATAGGAGATAGTACTACGGGCCTTGGCTTAAGTGCTTACGAGAGCTTTACTAACCCGACTCATAATAATTTTTTTAAATACCGAGAGAAAACTCGTGTTGGATTGGATATAGAATTGGGATGGCAATTTAGATGTTTTAATATTCGTCAGTGACAAATCGATATGGTACAGATTAATTTTATTTGGCATATCCTTAATAAAGCATTTATTTCGCTGTAAAATACCAACGCCTATCAGCGCCGGACATTGTAAATTGATGATGAACGCATGTTTAGTTGAGAAGTATCTATGTGATGAGGATGATGTAATGAATGTAATAAATGTAAATAAATGATGTAATGAATGTAATAAATGTAATAAAGATGTACTATCTCATATCCTTATATATGTATGTATTTTTGCACTAATCTATGCTTGAATTCACCAATGGAGAGAGCAAATTGCTGTCTCCATGTAGTGGATGGTAAACTCTATACCTGTTTTTAAACCTACAACAAACAGAACAACTTTTAGTTATGTAGCAATGACCTTAAAATCTGTCTATTAATATTTTGTACAATTGATTAAAAAATCTTTTTTATTGTGCTCTGTGATAGACTGGTTAATGAAAGGGGCGTGTGAAATAAGTCGCTCTGACATAAAATACAAGTAAATAACCCGTATCTGATTAAATCTGTGTTACGAACACAGATTTGCAAACACTAGCGAACAACAAAATTCAACAAAAAAAAAAATTAAATTCAGTGCTAGCTAATAAGCATTAGAAAAATAATATATATACATAGCGGAAATTCCTTTGTGTTTTTTTTTATTGATATAATTGCTCTATGAAATATAAATTTTTGTGTGTAAATGATTCAAATAGTGACAGCAAAATAAAGTGTCCAGTTAAATTCGGCAATCAATTACTGATAATTTCCTAGAAAATGGAATTTTGTAAAATCTTCCGCATTGATGTACAGATCACGTTGTAAGGCCCGCCTCAAAGCAGTGTAAATATACTATTATTATAAAAAAATATCAAGTATGAATACACGGACTGTTTCAAGCAGTCGATGTTTGAAATAGAAAGACTGCTCCAAGAAGTCGATATTCCAAACGCACAGACTGCTTTGTTGTTTAGTAATTTTTTTCTATGTAAACTGTGCATCCACTGCTGGGAGCTGTTGATATCGACTGCTTGTAGCAGTCCGTGTATTACCAACCTTATATCAATATATGATTAGGTGCAAAGATGATATATATCACTGCATTAAGTTTTATCTTTTCTTTTGTTTGCATTAAAACAAATGGTACACCAAACCAAACAAACCCAATACTTTCAGTTCTCAGAGATAATCAAATGTTCTCATGAAATATATAATTTTTGCACTTATCTTAGCTTGACCTAAGACCACATACAAAATTTAGTTATTAAATATAATAAATAATTATATTTTAGTTATTAATTGCAAGAAATTATGATATTTAAGGTACTTATTCATTATTCTGTATCTCAAAGGCACAAGAAATCGTCTCTGTTTTTATAAAAAATATATGATGACATTAAACATTTTTTCCACAACGGGGAATCCAACATTATAATATGTATTCCGTTCAAGGGCATATACCCCCAACATGAACATCTATTGGGACATTTTTTACTTTTATTCTAAATCAATAAATGTTTTATTTATTTTTAACTCTCTCGTTCAGTACTCTAAATTTACTTGTTGGTAGCTGAGTGAACAAAAGTGTCGGTCAGACGATGTGGGTTCTATTCTGCTAGCCACGTCCTCCATCATTGAATAAGCAACATTGTAGCAGATTTTCAAATATTGTTGAGTTATTCGTAACCTGGGAATGTGTTTCAATGTCCTAAGCCTCAGATATAGATTATGCCTCGGATATAGAATTAAAATAAATAGTTATAAAACTGATATTTTTAGTAATCATTGTTTTAAAATACAAAATTAATTTGTTTTTTTGTTATTATTTCAGTCCTTGCTCAACGTGGCTACTTTAAAGATACAACCTTTGTGAACTATTTGAAATATCTGCTGTACTGGAAGAAACCGGAATATGCGCGCTATCTCAAATACCCCATGTGTCTGTATTTCCTGGACCTTCTGCAGTACGAACACTTTCGGCGCGAGGCCGTCAACGCTCACTGCTGCAAGTTCATCGATGACCAGGCCATCCTGCTCTGGCAGCACTACACTCGCAGGCGAACTCGTATGTTCACCATGAACAATGGCACGATTCAGATGAATCCTGAGACCGGAGCCCCCCCTCCCCCTGGCAACCCTGCCAACCCGATGTCCATAGTCGGCAACAACTCCCAGATGGGCCCCCAAGCCCCGCAGAGCAACCCGCCGCCCCCCCAGAACAACGGCATAGGCCCCAATTCCGGAACCCTCGGACAAAAAGTTCCATAAATATCAAAAGCCGATGACTGATGTAATATTTATTATCGTTAGTTTGATAGATTTTAAACACAAATACGTTTTCAGTTTAAAGCCCACAAAAGTTTATGAAATATTTTATAAATCATAGATGATAGAAACAAGGGAGATGGGTTATATTATGAACCATTGTTAGTATGAATCCGCAAGTGTCACCAACATCACTTACACATACTACTGCAAATTGCATCTACGCACAGCGGCGCTCCGCATTTGTTTCCGCCTAAACACCAAACGCTTAACTTTCATTGCATAGCCGCTTTGATGGTCCGTGCAGTTTGATCGTGGCTTAGCGACATTCGGTGCCATAATTTCCATTGTTTCTCTTATATATGGTACGATAATTATTGCGTGTTCATTTTTAAAACACTAGATTAACATGCCCTACGTTAATTACTAGTTCTGCATATCTGATATTTTAAATTAAACAAAGTTTTATGAAATAGTTAGGGAAATAATAAGGGTATAAAAAAAATGTTTGGACAATACCTACCTAATTTAAAAGCAGCTCGATTGAAGAAAAACAAATGGTGACGGTACATGCTCAATTTACTTGCATTATTGTTCGAATTTTCAAAAAATTGTGTTGCTCTGTGGCTGAAAAACAATATTTTGGCTAAGTACTTTTACGTAGGGTGTAAAAATAATTGCGGAAACTAAATTTGAATAGCTTTGAGTTTTTTGGGCTCGCTTCCATCTTAATTATAAGATAACATCACATGTTCATTATTTCGGTTTCCGTAAATTTAAATTTCTGTTCTAATTCAATTTTACAAAGGTTACAATTTTATAATTTTCATTGTTTTTTTTTTTTATTTTAATATGAATATTATGAACAGATATCGGTGTCGACGGTTGTTGATGACTACAACAGCGTGCTTAAGTGTTAAGTGAAAATTTGATGCCTTGAAGATGGAGTTGTTTAAATAATGGACGACTTAAAGTGAAGTAAAAACCTGTTTTATAAACCGTTTGATTGTGATTTAGATAATAATCATATATCTGTATTGTGTAAAGAGAATGGCTGAACTTTTCTGCTTTATCCTTATTCAAATAACTATCTATTTGTAATGAAACGATAATTAATGGACAGAAGGAGCAAAATTTGGCCCATAAAAAAGGTAGAACAAATAATCTGAAACATTGTCTTTTTTTTTTAAATGTTTTTATGGGTGTTATTTAAAAGCTCGTGACGGAAATGATGAGGTGATATTGTTACATCGATCTAGAACTTCCAAACAAAAGCTGTGCAAATTTCATGACTTCATAGTTCACTGTTTTTGCTGCTTTGTACAATCAGATTTCTCCTTCTTTATTGATAAGACTTTCTGATTTTGGTGCTTAAAATGTTGTGAAGCAGATTTTAATTCATATTGGTTGTGAGGAATCACCAAGTAGGGGTAAACGCCCCTATAAAAACGTCTTTATGACAATCATTATACTACAAACATATAGTATAATAACATAAACGTTTAAACATAAAACATCAGTAAATGGCCCAACACTTACTTTAACTTCAGTTTATGGAGTCAGTGTTACAAAAACTCCCTCTAATTTCATACAACCATTTTATAGTTGGAGTTTAACAATGATAACATAGCATTTATATAGCGCAAGTCAGGGGGTATAACTCTGATCGAAAGATTAAACCGAAATATTGTGACGTCATATGTTTGCCTCCACCAATGAAAAACTCTGAAAATCTATGGAATAAACTTTCAAAGTTTTTCATTGGTGTATAGTATAATAAGTAGGCTCCGAATGAGGATTTTACTGTCTATATATTGGCATATCTATGGTTTTTTAGGACAAATTTGTTTCATACAAAACCCCAAAGTTTTCAATCTATAGAAGTTGATTTATGGCGCAGGTTAGTGTCATTTCACTTCAAGTGCGCTTTACTATAGTGTAGTGAGAATAAGTAAAAAAAAAATATTATTTTCAAAGATACAGCTGATTAAAACAAAATCCATTTTCTCAAATGGGACCCCTGTTTTCGCCCGATGATGTGTGATATTATAACTGTATATTTTTTTAAATATGCAATTATTTTCCAAGTCAAATTTTCAAAAATATTTTTGTAAATTTCATAGCGGATTTTTTTTTTCTGCTGATATTCAGCCCACGGTTTTAAGTAATAAAAATTTCAGCCATTCTCTGGATGAGTGCACATAATATAATCTTACACATTTTAACAATAAATAAATAACTTGTAACATTGTTGAATAACTAACTGTTGTTGTAATTATTTTTAAGTGTCCAAACATTTTCTATGTATTAATTATTAATAATAATAGTAGTTAGAGAGAGAGGTTTTTTTTTTTTGAAAGGCACCAAATAATGCACTGGAAAAATATTATGGAAGTTCCAAGAAGAACTTTGAAGTGTAACAAAGAATTTTATTATTTATTTTGATTTTCATTTTCATTTATTAAACCACGAAAATACATGTTTTATTTTTTTAAGGGAGATGATAACTGATTTATACAATAATATTATATAGTCACTTGGTACCAATTCTGCTCGCCAGAAGATGCCAAATTTGAATACTATTTGATCCATCTTATTGTAGATATGTAATTTGACTTAGTAAATAGTCATCCTGGTCTTGTACGTTGAATGGAATATTAATTTGATGCTTTCCTATTATGTTCTGTATCTATTACTGATATTAGTATGTGTGTAAGCTGTCGTTCACACATTGCGCTAATGTTTTCAATAACTTTTCTTCTTGACAATTGCTGCTTCCAGTCTCAAGGAAAATGGACATCAACACCTTTTTCATTCCATCAAGGCCCTTCGTACACATAGATACTTACGAGCTACGTGACTGACGCAACCACAAGTAGCCTTCTGATATTCTACTCTTTAAAATTGGTTTCTGTATACGGCACTCTCCGAATTATAACAAATGAATTTGGTAATTTTTTCGAGTGCATCTGTGGAATTAATACGATGTCACCCATACAACGAAATAACTGTTAATTGTAGAACATTCGTTGCCTCCAAGGAATTACGTGAGAATAATGTCAAATGGATTTTCTTTCCAACCTCAAATCCACGTCCTTTCCGCTAAATCTGTTCTAACGTATTCTGATAAATTATATTTATATAAAGATGGATATTTTCCCACCTCCAGAACAAATTTAACATTCGAATCATGTTCGGACATCATTTCTCTCAAACGAGTAGTAGATGCAAATGTGACTCACTTAGTGTGCTACCAGCACTGTCAGTAGTGTGCAATTGACATCAAACCCGTAGTTGACGCGTCGTGTCGTGTACGAACACTTGCAAAATAGTATGGCGGATACTCTCTCGCTACGCGCACTAAACTCGAGTCGCTTGTAAGTATCTCCATGTAAGAAGGATGAGGAGATGTTATACATAGCACTCAAGCCATAGGCCCATTGCATTATTTTCAATGTTTTACATTATTGACGAGTTGTTTTTTTTATCCTTCTCATTTCCTACAGCCATTAGTCCTGTGTGTATCTCCCGAGATGACTGTCCTGTTAATATTCCTAAATGATTGTTTATTATCAGCATTATTGATGAGTCGGTTATCGCATTATGTGAACATGCGCTAATAGAATATGACCATAAACAGACAAATCACAATGTTCTTGTGTTTTGAGAACATCTTGTTAATAAACCAGCATTATGAGAATAAATTACAAATATAATAAAGCATTTATTTCACCTATGTTATGATATTTTTTACTCGTGAATCGCGATTGTATTTTTATTTGTCATTTTATTGTTTCTATCAAAGAGATTTAAAACATCACCGCAGTTATTAATTATATCTGCATATGAAACTTGTCATCGTTTATAAGGGTAATTACTAATAATTAAGGATGCACTATTATTTTCTTTTTATCGTAATATTATTGTTTTAGTTCGATATTTTTTTTGTTTGTTTTTATTATAATTATTATTGTATGTGGGTTTTAATTTAGTGTACATAAGTTGTACATGTTCTATGATTTATGTTAATTTCAAATATATTTTTAAATACTTCAAATAAATGGTGTTTTATTTTATGAGCTAAGAGCTTTGAAATCATTGATGTATTATATTTAGATGAGACATTAAGTGTTGGGAAGTAAGAGCTTCACAGATGCACTCATAGAGGGCAGTGCATAGAGCTTGCGTGGAAGTCCGTAAGATGGCAGCTAGTGGCCAGTAGTCGCCAGGGCCGGTGAGAATGCTCCCAGACAAACTTACTGTTCTCAGATTCCATTTAGCCAGCTTCTAGTTAGGTCGACTATCGAGTCACCATTGTAATACGCGGAGTATTAATAAATCCCTGATTTATCACAAAGAAACAATTATTTATAATCTCCTTCCACGGCGAGTAGGAGAACTGTTTGTGGGAACACAAAATAGGTTAATAGGTTCCGCTTTTTTACCTCCAATTATCCCAACACTCTTAACTAAAACTACCGAATCCGGTCTAAACCCACTGCTTATCGCGTTCTGTTATATCTGCCTTTACTTATGCAGACTTCGGGTGTTGGGAACTCTTAAAAAGTAAAAGGTTCTTAATATAATTGCATTTATTTACGTTACAATAAAAGATCTGGATAAACTACACTGTTCGTTACCCGAGGGTAGGTAATTCTCTGCGCCCCACTAGCTTGCTCTCTGATAATATAATCTCGCAAGTACCTGTTACACCCTAGCGACATCTGACCGACTCTGGCGTAAGCTTTATGACTACCGCCATCTATCGATTAACACTCAACCTAATTACCATACATCACACGTTCTAATAATGGAACAAGTTTCAACGAGATATTAGTATGCAGTAGCGACTCTAATTGTAGCTCTATGTTTGAAATCTTTGATAACATTGGAGTTCACGGCAGGTTTCCTGTGATTTTGTTGTTTGTAAATATCTTAAATGATAATGTTAGCTGCCTGTTTGTTGGTATAGAATCCCATCTACTGTTAAACACATGGATTGAGAAAAAATAATTACCGAGTTGGCATCGCATTTGGGTCCCACACAGGCATTGTGAGTTCAATTCCTCCATCATGACAAGAAATATTTTCAAGTAATTTCTATAAATATTTTTAAGTGATATTACTTACAGTAAGTTAAATATTTACTTATTTGAAAATAAATATTAAGTAATATCTTACTGTGGTGTAATAGGAAATTTTCAGGTTATTCGTAACCTGAGAATGTTTCTTTCTTAAAAAATATTTATAATGTATTTTCAATAAATCCATTGCTTTGAATTGGCACTATTTTTACATAATAGAATGAATATAATGACTGAATAATGTGAAGATAGATAATGATTGTTACTAGAACTACCAAATCATTCTCAGGAAGTTGAAAAAAGTACCTGCATTACAACTGGGGATTCCAATCCTGCACGTTTTTCTATCCGGGCAGGATAGAAAAACGTTTGGTGTACTGTTTTCATACGTATTTGCCAATTAAAAACATTTTGTTTGATAAATTGCATTTTTGATCATCAAAATTTAAAATCAAAAAAATAATGTAAGTCCGGTATAACCCTATGCTTGGCAGAAAATAAAAATATCAACCACTTATGACACGTTTCAATGTTTCAGTAATGATTGATCAAAAATTGTTCCGTTTGTCGAAGATCACACCAGGTGTAGGCGGCGATGACGTTGGTGGAGTAGTCGAGGCGATAAAGTTGGTGGCTCGACACCGCGTTGGTGGAGACCGGCTTGTGGATGAGTTCAGCACTGGGGTGACGTTGAATCTTCCAGGTACTCCAGTGTGAAGCAGGATAGCCGAAAGTATGATTGCCCTGGTTGGCATAGCGCGGGAGATGGAGGCCGGCGAAGAAGTCTCAGGGCCAAGGTGTAGACCGGCGAAGATGTCACGGGGCCTAGGCGCGTGGAGAGCGCAGGACAAGGATGATGGAAGGCCAGAGCGCTGATGTAATCCCGCGGAGTTGGATGATTATCCGTAGCCTCTCCTTTAAGGATCGTATGACGCCGGGCATAGTAGGTCCGTGGCCCGTAGCGGCGCGGTGGGATGATGGCGGGACGCGACGCAGGTGGCCAGCCGTTCAGTTGGCAGCGGGCGCTTGCAGTGCTCACGGGGTACTCACTTGTAACTGACTGTTAACTGACTAACTACCTCTGGGTGTGGTGTTATATAGGCGTGCGTGCATCGAGAATAATCCAGCGAGTAGGTAGATGCGCCGTACCTACGCTAGCAGGTTCTAATACGATGCGTTTTGCATGGGCGAACATTCCAGAATATTCTAGTAACGCACTGCTACACGCTTACTGATCCGTCTCACGGTTTAGTTAGTAACAGACATAAATCAAATGCTGTAAGACCTTGCGCAGAAAAGTTCCACACTGAACTGTAGTGCAGACCGTTACCTTACTATGGCGAACTTTATTTTCTGCGCAGTGTCTTGCAGAATTCGATATATGTCGATTGCTTATCGACCCGTCGGAAGACGAGCTCACGGGCTTAATCGACTTTGTTGAAATAGGGTTCAAACAAAGTATGAATCCTGTCAATATGCTTTCAAGTATCATTCAACAGAGAGTTGATCAACTCAAATTGAAACGTCTGAACGAGGCATTAGTGCATAAATAAACTATTTCATAAATATACCACTCTCAACTATTTACTGCATCAGTGGCATTACTGACATTCTGTTATTTTATATCTTCAATCTCTGCACTTGTTGGTGATATGGCCATCAAAAATTAAAAATTGTATGCCATACAGAAAAAACTTGCAGGTAAAGGGCAGTGTGTTAGGTATTATTAGCGCCTTGGCTCTTTAGTAAGTCAGGGTCTGGAGCAGGCTACTTCAATTGCGCCTGCACAGGGCCGATCCTGAAAATACCTTTTACTAAATATCAAACGCATGACCAATAATGCCCCAAATGTAGTTCGAATAAACAAGGCACAAAACTAATGTTTTTCGTGTATGGCAGCCCCGAGCCAATGACAGGTTGTCAAAAAAGGGAAAACACGAAAAATGGCGAATGGAGCTACCACCGGCTGGGAAGGTAATCAAAATACGTGATAAATGCACTTAGATAACGGAAAATTACACGAAATAATGATGTGGAATAGTTCTAATTAATTTATTCCAGAAAATCTAGATTTTAATCAGTTTTCTAGATGATTCATTGTCATGGCAAAATAGCTGTCAAACTTTGACGTAGGCACTTTGTTGTTTTTATACATAACGCTTTCTATTATTATTTATTAATTTTGCCAAATATTTCATTACTCTTTTATAGAATTTCCTATTTATTTTAGTTCTGTTTACATACTAAATATTACCGTAATTTTTTTCGGTTGCACATTATCGTGCATTATTTTTTAATGTTGGGTCGTAGGTCATAGAAAATCACAATACCAAACGATCAACAAATAATAATAATAACCACATAATATTTGTTCCTTCGGTATTCAAGCGATAATCTACCAAGTCTCCAGAAATAATAAAGCTTTTATCAAACCAACTGCTGGTTTATTACTAATTTATAATTGTTACACAAAGTCAAGCATGAAGACATTTACCATTGTTATTATTTTTTGTGTTATTCAATTGTTGTGCAGCGAAGCAACTGTTAGTTAATAGTTTTTAGGTCGTCAATGGGGGCCGACCGCTCAAATCTCCATTTTGTGGGACTCCATGCCAAATCTGTCTGTGAGTGTGGAATCCTATGAAATTTGAGCGAAGCAGTGAATGTGAATATCGCCGGCCGCACCAACTGCTTTATGCCAATGACGTCAGTCGCTCGCATGTCACGTAGAGTTTGGACATGTCCAACGTTTATTTATTTTGCATTGTATTGACATATTTTTTTGTAAATGTTAAAATGTATGTTTTTATTTATCTACTGAACGTCATGCAAAATCACTGCCCTCGACTGATTGGTTGGAGTGACCGTAAGTGGTAATGTTAAACACGATACAATCAATATCTACACCTGGTGGCCTACTCTGTATCTTTCGAAACTTTCCTGCCGCCGGTTTAGCCATGTCACAAACCCGTATTAACCCTTCCCTTACGGTGTACAAAAATTCCTCGTCCTCCGGTGCTATACACTCGGTAAATATTTTTATATTGTAATTACTTAATGCAATAAATAAATGTATTGCGGAGGAATACCAAAACATTTGAACTCGGGGGTAAACTTCGGTTTATGGGCGAAATTCCTAAAAAATAAAACTAGTTATTTTTATACTAACTTTGGGCCGGGGAATCCGAATCTGGAAGAATTAGGTTGCGGCAAGCAATATTAACTGAATTACACGACTTTAAAATTTCGACGCACAAACAATTTAACTGGCCATTTTGAACGCTTTCTGACAATAAAACTAGTTATCTTTATACATCTTTATACTAACTTTGGGCCGCGGAATCCGAATCCGAAAGAATTAGGTTTGGGCTAGCAATATAAACTGAAATACACGACTTAAAAATTTTCGATGCAGACAAAATACAATACCCCATTTTCGACAAGTTGTTGACAATAAAATCCATAGAAAAATAACCAAAGATATTACATACAGTGTTACCAACTCTCAAAAATATTTATTTATTTTGGTTTGTGATAGAAAATACAAACCATGTTACACAAACCTAGCGTAGCCGCTAAACTACTTGAAAACTGGGATGTTTTCTTGCCTTGACGCGAGTAGGCGCTACGAAGGGGGCACTTTCTTTTCTATCACAAACCAAAATAAATAAATATTTTTGAGAGTTGGTAACACTGTATGTAATATCTTTGGTTATTTTTCTATGGATTTTATTGTCAACAACTTGTCGAAAATGGGGTATTGTATTTTGTCTGCATCGAAAATTTTTAAGTCGTGTATTTCAGTTTATATTGCTAGCCCAAACCTAATTCTTTCGGATTCGGATTCCGCGGCCCAAAGTTAGTATAAAGATGTATAAAGATAACTAGTTTTATTGTCAGAAAGCGTTCAAAATGGCCAGTTAAATTGTTTGTGCGTCGAAATTTTAAAGTCGTGTAATTCAGTTAATATTGCTTGCCGCAACCTAATTCTTCCAGATTCGGATTCCCCGGCCCAAAGTTAGTATAAAAATAACTAGTTTTATTTTTTAGGAATTTCGCCCATAAACCGAATTTTTTCCGAACTCGGTGTTTAGTATATTTACAGAGATAATTTATTAATTAGAGTCGATGTTCACTCAGTTGACAGCACCGGTAAGGAAAGGTTAAACCACAAACTTACTGGTTTGTTAACCCGAAAGATACAGAGTAGGCCCCTTTATCAGGTTATTTGAAATTTTGTGTTATCTTGGTTTCATTTTTATTGACTCCGTAACTTTCTGAATCATTGTACCGTTGGATGGTTAGTTGCCGAGTGGACAAATGCGTCAGGTTCCCACACAGGTGTCATGGGTTCAATCCTCAGCTAGTTAAGTCTTCTATCATTGCACAAGCTACATACTCCGCTTATAAATTATGGCAATAGGAGTAATTTAATTATAGTCATGTTATTGGTAATCCGGGGATGTTTTAATTTTTTTTAAAAGAAATTAGGAATCGGTTATTTCGGTGCTCTCTCCTACCGGAGGTTGGCTATCATCAGGGCAATCTTCATCCTGAGTCCAGTCTGACTGCAGTTGGAGAAACTCTAAGGAAGTGCACTTGTTCTAGTCAGAACAGTGACAAAACAGAACACATTAAAAACTAAAAAAAAACTTAAACGACTGGGTGGTAATTTGATGCATTTGTCAACCCAGCCACTAACCGGACTTATTGGGTTAGGTTAAGTTCGTTGTTTGTTTATTTGTTATTTTTCTTTAGTATTCTTGCTAAACTGTTCTTTTTGTCATGGAAACTTATATTTTCTATTTGCCGTTCCAGAGCTCCGGAAGCAAGCCCGCAACCTGGAGAATGACATTGACGTGAAGCTCGTGGCGTTCAGCAAGCTGGGAGCGGGGGCCTCGGGGGCGCTGCAGCCCGACCAAGTGCCTCTGCTGAGCCCGGAGGACATGGTAGAGACAATGGCCATGGAGATACAGCAGCTGATCAATAGGGTTAGTTTTTTCTTTTATTATATCTAAATAAGACAAACAAACTAATCGTTTACTTTAAAATCTTGGCTTGTTTAACGCAATCTGTCCCACCACGCGCCAATGTGTATTTTAGTGAAACTTCATATATCTCATAATAATAATGAAAATGATAATGATTTATTGTCTTCTTTTCTTAGTAACATATAGAGATAATGATATCCTCAATGGGATCTCCGGTGATCAGGATTTCATTTACGTAATATTATTTAATTATAAGAAATTAATATTACAACAAAGTAACATTTGAATTTAATTATAAACCTATATCATGTAGTATAATTTTTTTTTTTTTTTAAATAAATTTTAAAATAAGTAAGATAGTATTTTTTGTATAGTTCAGTTTAGTAGATTCGGTTTTAGTCTGTGTTTGATATCAGTATATTTTCTATTTCATATCTCCCTATATTAAGTATCCAGCTTTTTATTTGAGATTTAAATGTTATAATGTTGAGGTTTTTGAGTGAGAGTGGTATTTTATTGTAGAGTTTAATACTATGATATAAGAAGCTTTTTTGCCCAAAAGTTGTATTAGTAGTTATTTGTTTTCATATGCAACATCTGTCTATGGCGATAGCCTCGGTTGGATCACATATCGTCCATCTAGTGTAAAACTGTCCTAAACTACAAACAGTTAATTGTCCAGTAAAGTATTTTCTACAATTTCATTCACCTAAAAGGGTAACTAGTCCCCCCACCCCCGACTTCTAATGTGTCATTTTATATGTCTAAATATATTCATTTGTATGTGTTGGAAATTGCTCCCAGTTATTAAGTAATTAAAAAGAGTAACTGATTTAGAAATATGTATAGATGTCGCTAGTTTGCACCTTCTTTAAAGGCAGCAAAATTATGTTATTAAAGTTTCAATTTTTGATTAGGAAACTCACTTCTCTTCGATAGTTTCTAGCGAAAGGAACCCAAAGTGACAATTATATTTCACTCTCCGTTGGTGGAGTGATCTCCACAGAGTGTCGGAAGCAGTATAAACGTTGGAAAAAACAACAATAAAATCGGTGTAATTTCAACTTCTACAAAGTGTTTCATTTATAAAAAAGAGGAATCTAGCCTTTTATTCTCAAATCCTAATTTAAACAGTATGTTTATTTAATCAGTATTTTCTTTTTTAAAGTGACATTTAGGACCGCCATCATGAAAATTAGTCATTCTTTAGTGTAACACAATCCTAACCAACATTGTAACGTTTGGGATTATTTTAAATGCGCAACTTCAACAATAACTTAAAAAAAAAAAAAAAAGGTGTCTATAATCAGACGAGAACCGAAGACAATTTTAACACAATCCTAATTGAGATTGTGATGTTTGGTATTGTTTTACAAGAGCAAAAAAACAATAACTTCGAAATAAAATAAATAGGTGTCTATAGATATTTCAGAACATTTTGATACGTAACTTAACCCAAATTACTACATTGTGTCTGCATAATCTTATGATGAACATGTCAACACAGCTTCTAACTTCTAACCTAATAATGTAAATACCGCCACCATGGGTGGAACTACGGTGGAGACCCCCAAGAAGGATATTGTGTTTCCACCTATGACGGCAGAATAACACCCATGCGAACACCTCGGCACAGGTTCTCCTAGTGAGGTGTTCACAGAACATTACTACCCAAGCTTCAATCATGTGTATCCAGTTGCATATCATATTTCGTTCTACTACCATGTTTTACTTGCACCCAATGTCAATATGTATACCTATAAACTGTATGTAAAAGTAAATAGATAAATAAAAACAAAACAAAAAAATCGTCCGAGAACCAAAGACAATTTTGAATGTAATACCGTACCAAATACCTACACACTTTACTTTAAATTCCCAGAAATATTGTGGGAATTTTCATCTAAATGGTAAAATCATCATGAGGTTGTCTCCTATAACGAAATTTCATATTATTTATAATAACTTACAGAATTTTTCGAAATTTTCAAATAGTACCAAAGACAAGGGTTAAAGTTGTGTGGTTTAATCTTAATATTATAAGTGAAAATATCATTTTGTATTTTAAAATATGTATACATATAACTGTTATGGCTACACTGGACAGGACTGCAATAAGAATGGAAGACAACCGTCCACCAAAGTGTCTTCTCATTAATCTTTAGGACGAAGCAGTTTTGGGAGGCCTATTATACTGAATGGCTATGAGGCGCATTGTAAATTATCTTCTTTATTCTTTAGTTCATTGAGTTATTTTAATTTGGTGAGCTTTTCTTTACTAAATACTGTGCAACTCTACATTCCTCTTTTCTTTTGCTTCTAGTTGGGGGCGGTGAATGACAAAATGGCTGAGCAGCCCCCCAGCGGGGCGGCCATGCTACATACGAGACAAAGGCACAGAGAAATCTTACAGGTACGTTGAAAATATTATATGGAATGGGCTCAAAATACTCAACCAAACTGAATGTAAATGTTTTTTAAATCAAAAGGTATTGCAAATATCTAGTATGGATGAGAACTATTTTATTTGTTTAAATAACGGTCATCCCATACTAAAATCAAAGTTTTGTTTTTTTATACCCTTGAGAACTGATTAATTCTTCTCCTTATGTATTTCTCTGTAGTTAAAAACGTGTATAGGACCAATTGGATGTATCTGATTGCAGGACTATCAGCAAGAGTTCCGCAAGACCCAAGGCAACTGGGTTTCCCGGAGGGAGCGCGAAGACCTACTGAAGGGGGCAAGCGGCGGCAACACCAGTGATGCAGCCAGCGGCCTGTCCAGGAGAGACCAGTACGTCAAGGAGGGGGCCCATCTCCATAGGTCAGTCAATCTACACCATCTTCTTCTTCATATTTTTTATAATACCTATCAGTATATTATATATATTTGGGGATCAATGGTGAGGCACGAAATGAAAGAAGGTGTTGAAGGTCACATGTGTTTATTGGTGAGTCAGTAGCCGTGACAAGGAGATGACGTAGGACAGAAGAATACACCGGATGCTGGCTGTGATGTGCTGGCAGGTCAAGCGCGGGTCAGTGAGTCGACGCCGGGCGCTGATGACCGGGACTCGATGGAGGTCAGGCACTGGCGAAGAACGTTGGTCTTCAGGCACTCCAGTGCTGAGGAGACGGCCGAAGGTGCGACGGACCTTGTGGGCAGTTGAACGGGAACGATGTAGACCAGTGAGGATGCTGCGTGTCCTCGTGGTGGTCATGGTAGCGTGGAAGAAGCGCTGGTCAGAGACGCTGGAACCAGGGCGCTTGTAATCCGAGTAGCGCTGGCCGCGGACGTGGCCGAGGCGCTATGATGATGTCCCGATTGAGTCCATGATGATAGGGGCGAAGCCGGGTACGTGTCCCTCGCGCTAGTAAGATTAGCGCGGGTGATCACTCGTTGAGCCTCGTAGACTGGCGGCAAAATTATGACTGACTGACTGGCTCGCTGCGTCGGGCTTATTTATACAAGACGGCCGACGGTAGCAGTGGGTAGTTGGATGGCAACTAAATTCTAGGCACTCGCACAGACTGTACGTTTCAGGAACCTTCGATAGTGCGGCGATTATGCATAGGCCGTAGACTCGAACCTTCCGGCGAGTTCTCGTAATGTGTAAGACGGCCCGTGACGTTTTGTCACCTGGTAGACAGGTAGGTACCGTAGTACGTAAATTACTTTGTTTACGATTTAACGATGCAAGTATCAAGTACGTACCTAAGTAGCAAGTAGCAGTTTATTATTAATTATTTAATCTGGATAATTCGACGCCACAGACACCCCCTTCCCAGCAGCTTTGCTGAGGGCTGCGATAGAAGAAATAGCTCGGAGACGAATGTCTTTTTAACTGTGACACTTCATAAAAAAAAAAAAAAAAATTTTGCAAAACACATGTTCACAACACAGGTTGAAGATTCACTCAGATAACCATGGTGGCACTGTTATCCGCGCTTGTGCGGAGATGATCTGGTGCATGCTGCTCCGTGGTGCCTTTACTGATCACCCATTTTGAGACGGGGTTACCGGTGAGTCGGGGTAACACAATCACGTCGGGGTCACCACTTTGGGGATCAATGGTGAGGCACGAAATGAAAGAAGGTGTTGAAGGTCACATGTGTTTATTGGTGAGTCAGTAGCCGTGACAAGGAGATGACGTAGGACAGAAGAATACACCGGATGCTGGCTGTGATGTGCTGGCAGGTCAAGCGCGGGTCAGTGAGTCGACGCCGGGCGCTGATGACCGGGACTCGATGGAGGTCAGGCACTGGCGAAGAACGTTGGTCTTCAGGCACTCCAGTGCTGAGGAGACGGCCGAAGGTGCGACGGACCTTGTGGGCAGTTGAACGGGAACGATGTAGACCAGTGAGGATGCTGCGTGTCCTCGTGGTGGTCATGGTAGCGTGGAAGAAGCGCTGGTCAGAGACGCTGGAACCAGGGCGCTTGTAATCCGAGTAGCGCTGGCCGCGGACGTGGCCGAGGCGCTATGATGATGTCCCGATTGAGTCCATGATGATAGGGGCGAAGCCGGGTACGTGTCCCTCGCGCTAGTAAGATTAGCGCGGGTGATCACTCGTTGAGCCTCGTAGACTGGCGGCAAAATTATGACTGACTGACTGGCTCGCTGCGTCGGGCTTATTTATACAAGACGGCCGACGGTAGCAGTGGGTAGTTGGATGGCAACTAAATTCTAGGCACTCGCACAGACTGTACGTTTCAGGAACCTTCGATAGTGCGGCGATTATGCATAGGCCGTAGACTCGAACCTTCCGGCGAGTTCTCGTAATGTGTAAGACGGCCCGTGACGTTTTGTCACCTGGTAGACAGGTAGGTACCGTAGTACGTAAATTACTTTGTTTACGATTTAACGATGCAAGTATCAAGTACGTACCTAAGTAGCAAGTAGCAGTTTATTATTAATTATTTAATCTGGATAATTCGACGCCACATATATTTATTTTCTATTTACCTGACGAGTAAATTATTTTACTGTTTTCAGTCTTACTGGTTTTGCAACAAACATGAATAATTAAATGCATATATGAATGTACAATGTACATACTATATACTTGAAATTTTTCTGTATTTACGATATTATTTTATTTGGATTTTATGTTAATCTTAGTATTAGCAATTGATTTTTATCTTTCTTGTATTTAGTTATGCTATTATCCATGTATTATGTTACACTTACATACATAAACTGTCAATTTACTCTGCTAAAGCCCAATAGGGTGTTAATGAATAATAAATAAATAAATATGGTGAAGGAGAGTTGGTGGAGGTCAAAGTGGGATGCTGAGGTTATCTAGCCAGTCGGTAACAGGAAGTCACCTGGTTTAGCATGGATGTGCCAAAGGGGAACTAATGAAGGGGACATTCTGCCATGTGTTGTGTTGTTTGAATATGTCTACATTGGAACAATTCAGAGTTTTTTAAATGTACACACAGTCACTGTTACTGCACTGGCCGCGGTTGAGGGAGAGAAAACCCTCCCAGTTTAATCCACAGTTGGGTTCACAATAAGTTATAATCTACAACACAGCATCCGATAATTCCTAGAAATGTCGTCTACACCAATAGAAAACTAATGTTGTCAGTTTACATAAAGATATTTGGACCCTACGTCCCCAGACAGGCCAATGAAATTGATATGTAATCTGTTCACGGTAGTTAACGTACGGAGTGTGGTGAACCTATGCACTCAGGGAGTGGAAACACAACCTGCGATAGCCATCTCAAACCAAGGTGTGAGCTACCATGTTCAGAATGAGAGACACTAGGGAATAGTGGCATGAACGTTACCTCTGAGATACAGGGTCGCATTTAGACCTTGCCCCAGCACTCGGGGTGGACGCTCTGCTGGGGTGGACATTCTATATCCCTAGATACCAAAAATGGACCTTTCAAAGAAAAATACTAGGGCCTTTGGGGAAATTAGGGGGATGGAGAGTGCTGAAGCCACCTATGTGAACTCTTCCCTCTTGGGGCCTTCAGGGAACCATGGGGGAAGTGGAATTGAAAGCTGGGACCATCTCGATGGACTCTCCCCTCTTGAAGCCTTCCGGGAACCAAACAAAGAGGAACTTTCAATGGGAAAACCCTTTCCGCTACATGATCCTCCAGAGGATCCCTCACGGGACCTGGAAACAAACAGAATGTGGTGAAATGGGAGTTTGCACAGTGGAGATGGAGTATTCGCAGAAACTATCCGCTTCAATAAATAATAATGATCAAGAGTTTCAATACTTATTTTAAGGAAGGCTCTCTTCCCTCGAGGAGGCCTTCAGGGAACCAAGGGGGAGTGGACTCTTCCCCCATGGGGCCAAGGAGGAGTGGAGAGGAGAAATGAGACCCACTTCTCTCGTGGAGCATTTAGGGAACCAAGGAGAAGTGGAGAGGAGAGATGAGGCCACCTCCGTGAACTCTTCTCTTGTGGGGCCTTCAGGGAACCAAAGGGGAGTGGAGAGGAGAGATGAGGCTCTCTTCCCTTGTGGGGCCTTCACGGAACCAAGGGGGATTGGATAGGAGAGATGAGACCTGGGAAGACACATTGTGGAACCAGAAGACATAGCCACATATCCAATGACAACCCTGGTGAACTTTATAAAAGGGACTGGGTGACTGTTAAACGAATGAGGTAAAATGGGAGATAGCACAATACGCCTATGGCCTAAGTGCTCACAGAAACTATATTTAAACCGTCTCCGCTCTATAAATAGATAAATATTTGAAGGAAAGATTTCCCTTAGTTTTAGAATTTGAAATACGCACTTCCTTTTCTTCTAAGCCTGATATTTAATACTGATTGTTTTCTTTCCTTAGTTCCCACCACCTGGTGGATGAACAGATTAACATCGCCATGGAGACCCGCGACCACCTCACCTCCCAGAGACACTCCTTCAAGAGACTCCAGACCAGGTTCAACGATATGTCCAACAGGTAACAACACACACACACAAAATATCTATAATATACATTTTGAATCCATCCAATATCCACTACAAGAATCTCTAAAATGATTTACATGTACATGCTTATTTAACTTAACCACTCGAGCGATGGCTACCCTAATTTAGGTAGGTGATTTTAGACTGACTGATTATTCTTCTTGGTCGTATTGTGGAGGATAGCGGTGCAGATCAGAGTGAAACACTTGAAAAAACCCTCGACTCTGATAGATTGATTCCCTATCTTGACAGACGGATTGCAATTTTTTTAGCACAGGCATCAGTTGGGAATGCTGTCCTTGTTCTAACCTTATTTCAATGGCAGATGCTCCGAGGAACTAGCTTCATTAATCACTTCGGCACCTTGGGCATAGTCAGGAAACACGCCAAGGTTCACATTTGTCACAACATTTGTTAGTTCAACAGCTCGGCTGTGGATCGATTTTCCGGCTTCTATGTTTATTCTCTTTTACAACACGGGTCTCTTCAAGACCCAAGTTCACTCCTTCCTCTCCTCAACAAAACCTTC
Organism: Hesperophylax magnus; assembly: GCA_026573805.1. NCBI lineage: Eukaryota > Metazoa > Arthropoda > Insecta > Trichoptera > Limnephilidae > Hesperophylax > Hesperophylax magnus. The sequence goes on from JAIUSX010000018.1 coordinate 7,063,584, forward strand.
CACATAGCATCCCCATAGATGACATAGGTTCTGAGAGAAATTATTTTCCCCAGGGCCTCCTATGTGGAATTCTTCAGGCTAATTTGTTCGCTTTTAGGAGCAGGTCATATGGTCTCATGGAAATCGCTGTATCTCCCTTTCTGTCATGGTGATAAATATGATACAAACGGTGTGAGAAAGAGAAAACCTCAAGCTTTATATTCAAATCTAGAAGGTAACCACAGAATAATTAAAATTTACACAAAGGTTAATTATTTTTATATGAAATGACAAAAAACTGAGGTGACAGTAATAATTGTAATACATTAGTCCAATAAAATATGTGTTATTTATTTAAAAAAATATATATATTTATGTTTGCTTTTAAAAATTTTATATTTCAAAACTTGTATGTTTATTTGCAATAATAAAAGTGTACTCATCACCCTTTCAAAAACAGTGTGCAATATAGTTGTGAATGAGGAATACTTGGAGCAGGTGGACGAGTTTGTGTATTTAGGAAGTATGTTCTAGAGCAAGGCTGCCCAACCTTTTTAACAGTTGGGCGAAATTAACGATTTTGAATCACTGGCGGGCCACTGAATACCTGACGGTTCCTATTTCCATGGGGGGGGGGAGGGGTTGTTAGAGAATTTCTATAAAACATAATTCCTCCCCACAAAATATTTGAAATCCATAGCTCCCCACAAAATATTTGAAATCCATGGGGGGGGGGTTGTTACGGAACTTCGCTGAGAAAAAATTCCGCGCACCCAAAAACATATGTGGTTCCCCACAACAATTTTTCGAATTCCATGAGGGGGGAGGGGTTGCTACAAGATTCCATTTCGGACGCAAAAAACTATTATATCAAAAACCGATGTATTTTTGTTTTAAAAATGAGTTCAACAGGTTAGATTTTTTCGTCGCTGATTCTCGAGTAGCCTAAATAGCGATAAATCGCCTTCGTTGCCAACACTGGTGACCGCGCGCAAGCTGCATTGTTTGTTTTACCGCGGACCCGCGACACTTTTTCAAATTGGCGGATTGGCGGTTTTTTTGAAAATAGTTCACGCGGGCCACTTATAATTCGTTCCAGGGGTTGGGCAGCCTTGTTCTAGAGAGATGAGAAGGCTGACGAGATATTAACAGAAGGTTAAATGCAGGTAACTCCATTAATGGAGGACTGAACGCAGTTGGCGCTAACAAAAAATTGTCAAAAGAAGCGAATTTAGTTTCATTCATTCATTTTTTATTCGGTCCACAATGGAGTGCTAGTACCTACCCTAATGTATGGTGTGAGGCATGGAACTAGCAGAGAAAGGATGAAATTAAATTGAATGCTGTTGAAATGAGATCCCTGAGGCATATGTGTGGTAAAACCATATATGATCGTGTGAGGAATGTGGAGATCCGCAAAGAGTGCAAGGCTGATGTAAGCATAAGAATGGGAAGCTTAGATGGTTTGGACATGTAGAGCGAATAAGGGAAGAAAGGAGTGTAAGGAGGATATATGATGCAAATGCGAATGGTAGCAGAAGTCGGGGACACCGGAGGCAGACATGGCACGGTCGAGTGAATCTGATACTCGAGTCGGGCTATGTCAAGAGTCAGAATAATAGATGAGTATGTATGAAACAATATATGAATGTGAATGAGGCAAGAAGTGTGTCGAGACCGAGTTTTTTTTTTTTTTTTTTTTACAGTAATACCGCACAAGAGTCCCAACTGCTCCCGTCTGGAGCCAGTGAGACTATGGCATCCCCAATTGGGGTATGTTGTGAGGCTGAGGGTATTGGGGAGGGGAGGGAGATGGGGAAGAGGAAGGTGGGGAAGTACCTGGCTATTCAGATCTGGTCACCAAACACGGCTAAAGCCATTTCAAGCAACGTTTCAATTCTGAATGGTGGTCTTACACCAGGGCGATACTGAGAGTATCTTCCACTCTGGAACGTGCCGCAAATATACTATATATTACTTTAAATTAATTAATTGTGAAATAACACAAATTAATCAAATAAAATTTATTTGCGCACGCCGGGTTCGAACCCGCGACCGTCGGATCTGTAGTCAAAAGCGTATACCACTAGACCACGCCGGCCGTCATTGTTTGGCAGTCCGTCTTCTTTGCCTGCCCCTGCGGAAAACGGTGTGATGGTTAGTTCATTCAAAAACCGTATTTAATTTTCAGATGGATTAAGAAATATTCCATTTATTTGTATTCCTTCTGACAGAATGTGCCAAAGGTCTGAGGAGTTAATGTAAAAAAAAAAACTAAAGAAAACAACAGCATCGAGAGTCACCTGGTTCAGCACAGTTGTGTTATAGAAAATCTGGTGAAGGGAACATTTTTTTACGTTGTTGATCTGTTGTTTGAATATGCAAAATAATGAATCTTCTTAATTCCGAGAGAATTAATCTTTTATTATATAGCCGTCTATTTATAATTTCAGATTTCCCGCCATCCACAGTCTAATCCACAGAATTAACTCGAGGAAAAAGCGAGATTCACTCATCATCGGGATAGTGGTGGGGGTCTGCACCTTCCTCATGCTTCTCTACGCATTCAACTGAGGGAAAATTACACACTTAAGAATGACTGAGGGAAAACGGTATTACACAACATTGGTACTCGTCTGTTTTATACCCATCTGTGAGACTATTGTCGCAAGTTATATGGTAGCTGTTTGTTCGCTCGGAAGCGGCATGAAATTTTTGTATGTTTCGTACATTTAAAAAAAAAATTTAATCGGTGCATTTTTTTTACAAATACGACGTCTTTAATGGATTTATTTTGTTCATTTTAATAATATTACGTAGATGCCCTGAAGACAGAATCGTGTTGCGGGCGTGTGCTCGAAGTAAAATCAAATAGATGTATGTAGTTATGCAGAAGGCGTCCAACCCCTAAAAAGATGAAACCGAGTAAAAGCCGTTTGAAAATTTGAAGATACAAAAGCATATTACTGCATTTTGAAGTGAATATCAGGGATTTTAAATTCATGTATGTGAATTTCGCTTTTGTTTTCGGTAATGATGAATGCAAATCTTGGAAGCGAAAATTAACCCACATGCCGACATTAGATCGAGCTGAAACTCGGCAGAGAGACTCGTTATCAATGGCAACGCATTCTATCAACTTTTGGTGGCAATCGCGTGTACGCACGCCCATTTGTCTGAAATCATATGACATTACTACAGTTAATATACTAAATAAATGTCAGTCCTGCCCATCGGCATTTGGCGAAGTTGATAGAGTTGTCGAATCCAGTTCCTGGAGAACTGCTTATACTATGTGTAGGAAGATTCAATCCTGAGTAAAAAAAAAAGTTTTAGAGACATTTTAAAATAGATGTATTATAGTAAAATAAACTTTGATTTTTTTTTAATATGAGAATTTGTGTAAATAAATAATTTATCATATTTATAAAAAAAATAATAATTGTATTTCTTACATTATCCCACATTTGATAATTTGGATGCTTTCTACAAAATGTTGAAATTAATTCATTTCAAGTGGGTTGGTTATCTTATATGTTTACGAGGTATTCAAAGGCGCACTTTGTTTAACTATGCACATTGAACGTATTCTATGAATTATGAAAAAAATGTTGCAACTGCATAGTACGTATAAAACTTTCATATTACAATAAGTTACATAACTGAAATTTTGGTTAGTATATTATTGCATTTGGAGCTTGGATGATTTCAGCAGAAAAACATTTCATATTTATCTGTAGGAAAAAATGTAGAACTCGATTTTGGCAAATTGTGGGCTGAATGCTTTTCGCATAACTTCGTCTAATTTTTCATTACTTCTGTTGAAAATCAAACATACAAATTTTGAAATTCTTTCTTGATACGGTTCACTTCGGTGGTATTGCTAGAGTAGATTTTGTGGCTACAAAACGTATATATTGATTTTTTTTAAATTGTTTGTTTGTTAGTTTTACCTTTTAGCTGTCTACATAATTGCTTGCGACAACTGTCTCAATGGTGGGAACGCAACCACGCAAGAACCCAAATATTAATATTATATTAACGAGTGCATGAAAATTATTATAATTTATTTATTTACAAGTCCTTTAAAAATACATGGTGTCTGGAAACTAGCGGTACAAGCGGAAACCAGTGAACACACGTCAAATTTGGACTATTTGGAGTCAATTTTGTGGTTTTAATTTTTTTGATTTAAGCTTTCGTTATCGAGTAAATCGAGTTCCCTATCTACATCAGTAGATTCCCAATGTTCTGCTTGAACCACTAGTTTCTCGTCGCCTTGCGTATATCGTTGATGCAAATCTATCTCCTTTTGTCATAATTAGAACTTTCCAAAAGAGACGATCTTTTTAAATTACTAAAATTATGGCACTGATTTTGTTTACATTTTTAACCTAACCGTATCACAATTTATGATGCGCAAATAATACATGCCTCCAGTGCTAAACACATTTATTTTTTTGCTGCACACTAAAAAAATATACCGCATAATACTTAATGTACATTATTCTATAAACAAAAAAAACAACTATTATTCAAAGTTAAATAATATGATTTATCAAATCTTAAATTTCACATAATTTAGAGGCATTTTGTAAGAATTCCTGAGTCTCGGCAATAAAATTTTCTTGATATTTTTTTCTATACTTTGGACACTAGCGCCATTTTTTACTATGAGTGGCGAAACTTCCAACTAATTTTTAAAGGAATTTTAGAGTTTTATATTTTGTTGGACAGGGTTCTAACTTTACAAAGACGATTTCTCACAATCTAAAATAATTCTTCTTTGCAAACTTTGACTCCTCAAACAGTGGTTAGGCGAAGTTAGAACCCTATCCAGCCAGTGACGAACAACACTGCGCCTCGTAACAATGATCAACTGTCATATACAACAAAATGGCAATTGTAAAAGGTTCAAAGTGATGTTAGAACCTTGTAAAATAAATGTAAACTTTAAAAAATTGATGTTTGAATTTTATCATACAAGTATCTACGGAAATACAACACGGATAGCTCTGAAAATTATTTTGGTTATAGAAATGTGCAAAAGAAATGGTTTTGCATTTGAAAGTCACTTTTAAAAAAAATGTCAGTTACAAACTTGTCCAACTAAGGTGCGATTTGCATCATGTATAACCTTTTCTTTTTGTTTAAAAGTTAAATGGAAATGCATCTTATTTCTTTCTAAAATCTACACAAATATGTAATATTATTATTGCACACTGTTATTATGTAATAATAGATTGGCAGCAATAATATTTTATTATGATTAAAAAGCACTAAATCAAATTAATTTGAACCCTACGAATGAAATCCTTTGTGGCATCCTGCTGGGAAGATTATATATTTATTTTATATGTCAATGATTTAAAATAATGAATTATTATAAAACATTAATAAATTAATATGTAAAAATTAAACAGTCTCAATTTTTTTATGAGATGATTGATTGTGCAATATGTTTATAATATGATTTTTTGTCTATCTTATGAACAGGTTTTGCAGATTTAAAAATATCAGCTTTTTTAAAAGTTCTAATTGAACACATCTCGGATTGCATTTAATATGCAGGGTGACTGGTAAATGAAGTGAAAAATAAAATAATGAAATGGAAGAGATAAACCCACACAATTGTGTTGTGTTGATTATGAAATTTATTTATTTTATAAACAATATAAATAGAGTTCAACGATGAACTTAAGCTCAAATAATGTACCCCTTGAGCTTTTACGACAGATTAATTATCCATTTACAGTAAAAGATTTCTAATTTTACCTTTTAGAAAATAGGTATACAAAAAAGTTTACATAAAGAGCAATTAAATATAATATATCTACTATTTTATAAATTTAATTCAAAAGCACCATTGCTCTTTTCGTGGTATGCTGTGCTAGAACATCTGTTCTGCCGTGTGGTAGCTTGAACAAGTCGTGGCGACGACTACTTTGATGATTCGTCTAGCTAACATTTTTAATTACACCGTCCCATTCATTAGACAAAGCAAGGGTGGTGCATATCACGTGCTACAAAAGTGACGGCATTAGGTTCTTGTCAGAGAAACGTGTGAAAAAAATATAGATTTTTTTAGATTTTTTTGTCATTAAAAATGCCAACGAGCACCAAAATGGCACCTCATTTCTTACTCCAAAAATATCCAAAATTTCTGGTTAAATTCTGTAAGGTTTGTTCTCATACACCATGTATAGATTTAAAAAAAAAATCATATCAAAAATTCTTTATGTTTTAATTTTGTAATTAACTTTTGAAAGTACTCATAGTTTCAATTTTATATTTTCTTATAAAATAATTCATTTAAAATATGGGACAAACAACATGACTTTTTGTCTTTAACAGAAACATGAAAATTTCAATGAAATGTTCAACATAAAATAGTTGCGTTGATCTAGAAATTTGGTTGATACAAACATTTGGGCAAATTTTGCAATTCCTGAGCCTATACATGCAATAAATATATGTATTAAAAGAAATATATTACGTTTTATTCGACTGGTCAGTGGCTTAGTTGGCATCGCGTCTGGTTCCCACCCAGGCGACGGTAGTTCAATTCCTCAGCTGATTTAAGTCCTCCATCACAACACAAGTAACATTTTTCGCTTACTGTGACAGTAGTAGGAGATTTTCAAATACTTGATTTAAGGATATTGATGCATACATATTCACTCCTGGCAGTGATATCCTTGCCAAACATCACTGAGAAACAGTATTTTGTCTTGTTTACGCCTTTAATGTTTTCAGGGAGAAAGGGCCAATAAGTGTATACATTTGAAAATATAATATCGGAAAGTTTTTCCAGTTATTTTTGTAACTATTAAAAATATTTTTTTCAATTTCACTGGAATTTCTTTTATGAAGTCAAATAAAAAGTTTGATACGTGCTGTAAGCAAATATTTAATATGCAGAAGGGTGCAGCTATATCATTGATGGCGAGGCGGGGTTCTAGGGGGAGAAACAGGGGGGGTGGGGGTTTGGAAAATTTATTAGAAAGTTTATTTAATTATGGAGTTTATGTAACTATTCAATTTTTTTCTAAGCAATACTGAGGCCGAAATGAAGGGGAGGGGGGTTGAACCCCCTAAACCCCCCCTTATATACGCTTCACATCTGTGTTCGCATCAACGTGTTTGCATCAACTCTGGTTGCAAAACCTGTTGCAAAATGTTTGTTAAATGTTCATAATTATATTTATTTTTTACTCCAGTATTATTTTGGAGAGTAGATATATCTTTTTGGTTCCAATGTAAACCTACTTACATGTGGACATAAGTGATTTGGTTGAATCCATAATTATATTTACATAGGTAGCAGGGGCAGTTCTAGACTTGAGTAGATTGAAAAGTACCATTTAATACACATTTTTTTTAAATTTCAAGTTTTTGTACAAAAATTTTACTGTTTAGGGAGGCGCTTCCCCAATCTAAAATATATTGAAATTTAAAAATTTCAATTACAACATCAATAATGTCTTTTTGTTCAATCTTACCTCTCGCTGAAAAGTCATAGACCGCCACTGGTAGGTAGTTAGCTAAGATCAGAGACACCCAACATAACGCATGTGAGTCTGTCCCAAATAGCAAATAAATATATTTAAACAGTAAAAAAAGCTAAATAAGTCATTTAGCTTTTTGACATCTTTGCTGTGTGGGGGATTTTTTAAGTGAATTAAGTTCTGGGAAAGAAAGAGGTAGAAATCTGGGAGTCACTGTGGTGTAAGGTGTTGGATCGAGAGAGTCCGGACTGGAGAAGTCAAAGGGTCCCCCTCAATTGTCCTCTACCGCCGCACAGCTACCATTAACACCTGGACATACCTCACCCTACGTACCCGGACGCCCTTGCTATGTAATCACGTAGCGATCCACTTGGTGTAACCTGTGGCAAAGCTGTTGTTATCGAATTAACTCCAAGGGCGACGGTACCCGTATTTAGTTGGTAACGTATCACGTGCGTTATGTGAAGTGTCTGAATGAAGCAATCGACAAAATCTAATTTTTCACCCTAAGATATATTTTATTATTTTGTTGAATAGCGATAAAAAAATAATAGAATAAAACACTGAATAAAAAAATACTGTGTTTTTATTTAAGTAATGTAATATCATCATATATGTAGAGATAAAAAAAATAATACATATTTTCAAAAATGTAATAATGATGTATGTTTAATTCAACTGAACAGAGTGAGTGCAAAACTCTGTCTGCCATATAAAAACATGCGTAATGTAAATGAATTACATAATGATTACGGGTATAATAAACTAAAATTGTTAACATAGCACTTGTACCAGGTATAACAACGGCTGTGGACAAGTGGTCTAAGCTACATCTCAAAAAATCTTCATCACCGCATAAACCATATGGCTGAACATATAAACTAAACATAAACAATATATAGATAAGAGTGGTGGATACTCTCAGTATCGCCCTGGTGAGACCACCCGAAACATTGCTTGAGATAGCTTTGTTTGCTGTATTTGGTAAACAGATCTAAGTTTTCATAATTAAAAATAGGCCACATTCTAAATTCAATATTATTATCTTTTGTGCTTCTAAAGCCTCGTAATTTTAAATCACATTTTATCAGTCACAAGTACTTACTTTGTATCTTACCTATTTATACATGGTATCCGGAAACTAGTGGCACAAGAGAGAAACTGGTGGATCTAGGTCACACAAAGAACCCAAAATTTTTTTTCCGACCTGAGTATTTTGCTTTATTTTAAACTTTTTTTGAAAACTCTTGGATCCAGGACTGGAGGTTTTAAAATATTTTTCAAAATTTTTTTTTTAAATATTACCTAAAAAATTCAAATTCGATTTAGTCAACTCCAAATATGATGTAGATTCACTATTATTTTTTTTTTAAATGATAAACTCTCGTTCATAAGACAAGGTTTTATGCATAGCATAAAGCAAGGGTGCTCAAACGGTCGATCGCGAGTGCTTTTTGAGTCGATCTCGAGAAAAATTTCCCAATTTTTAAGGTCTTCTTTTTTATTATTTATTTGTAGCTTGTAGAATTCAAAATATCGCAATCGACTAACTGACGAACATATGTCATCGTGCTTGCGATTAGCACTCGGTAATTACGTACCATCGTATGCTAAGGACAAGCAGTGCCACGCTTCAACATCCAAACTCATTATTTAGTTAAGTTTAGAAACTAGAACTCGTTTGTTTTTTGTAAGAACCAATAAACTTGCGATTTTGAATAAATATAAGTTTTTTCATTGACTTTTTAGTGCAGACCTCCACATACCTTGACTAAAAAAATGCATATTGCGAACTAATTTCTGTCGTTCCTCCAAATTCTATGTGGATTCGTGGCCATGCAATTATGCAACGTTCCTATATATACGCTTATACCTGCGCCACGATACACCCTACCTACATAGACGACAATCCTGCATCACACATACTTGCAGCCTCTCAGAGTCGATCGATCGGAATCTAATAATATTGAGGTAGATCGCCAGCAGTTCAAGTTTGAGCACCCCTGGCATAAAGGATAACAAATAATTATAAGCAATAATTAGTCATCCGAAATACTAATACAAATTGAAAACATCTCCCGAGTAAAAATAAATGCCGCCAACGAGAATTGAACCCGAGAAGGCACGGGTTCGCCTTTGTAGATTCACTAGTCTATCGCTTGCACCACTGGTTTCTGTCCATCATTGAAAAAAAAATTAAATCACAAACAATTTTTTTGTGGTTTTTATGTATGACACTATTCTTTGATTGAATTCGTAGAAAGCCACAAATACGAGAAAAAAACATCTCCACTAATAACCTTAAAAACTCTTAAATATATGTAATCCAATATATATATATATGTATTTTATACTATTGCAAATCAGACTATTATCGGTGGCACTTCACATTAGCAAACAAATTATTATTGTAAAATATTGTGAAAATTAACCCAACCCATCTGAAGTTATTTTGACTAAAATAAAACCGACCACAACAACTGAATTATTTTTTGTAATGCCATAACTTTATTGATATCTACGTCATGGAATTAATAAGTACCTATATCGATGATTAAGATACATAAAATTATATTTGTATTCATACATTCATAAATATGTGGATTCGAAATAAAAATGCCACTTAGTACGTGGTGTTTTCTCTTTCTAACACTGTTTAAATCATATACCTCACCGTTACAAAATGAGATAGAATGACTTTTATGAGTACGTCTCAGTTTGTGCCGTAAAGTACACAAAACTGCTCAAGGGGTTAAAAAATATATTTTTACAATTAAAGAAAACAAGAGATGAATTATTAACTAGCTGTACCCCGCCACGCGTTGCTGTGGCTCAGTCTGTCTGTGCATATAAAGAATCAACAGCGCCTGTTGCTTTTACGTCCAACAGCTGGCGATGATTTAAAAAAAAAGCCTGTTTATCCCACAGATGGCGCTGTTTTTTTAAAAAAATCATTTTAGGTATATGTATACAAACAAATGTGTATTCGAATGCAACATTGTGACAAAATTTGAAAGCAATCGGCGAGGCACATTCGGAGATTTATGATTTTGAACAAACAAACATTTACACATTTGTTTATATAGATATATAATAAAATACAAATTATCTATAAAAAAACACAAACTTTACCTTCAGTTGAAAGTGCTATAATAATATAACAAATAACTAGTAAATTAGATCAACTATGTATCGTTTTTTAAAACTAAACTACAGTCTTTGAAAATTTAGAATACAAACAATATGTACTTACAAATCGTCGACGAAGAAATAATCTAAGCGACATACAGTCTAAAAATAACGTTTTTATAAAATCCAGTAGAGAAGCGAATTCCGCCTATATACTTAGTTCATAATACTACCACTAGATATCGCTCACAGCGGCAAGAAAACAATACCAAGACAACCGACATCAATTATACTTAGAAATAAAAACCGCTAAAAAATCTCCAATACTCTGAACACTCGCCACAAAATAGAATTGGACGTGCCACAGAAAGTTGACATGCCTCAAAGTTTGTCGACTGTCGGCCAATCAGCTCACTTTCGTGTTGTATTTCACTTTGATTTTTCTATCTATTATTTCATATTTGAGTCGTCGACTTGCAAAACACGCTCTGGAATTTTTCGGAAACCTGTAGATGTCACGAAAAACTGTTTGAAACACTTTGAATATACCTTTTGTGCTAAATATCAACATTATACATTGTTTTATGATATTTAGCGAAAAATATTAATTATTTGCTTTTTGTGAACGTACCAGAAAAGGCACAAATTTGCAGAGAGGGTTTCGTAGTCGACGACTTATTTACAAAAACTTTTTTTTTCCTTTTCAGGTTAAAATTTTTGCACACTTTTCAAAACAGTAATCTTTTAAGGTGTCTTTTCAGGTGTTGTATTTGGGTAATCTTTTAAGGTGTCTTTTCAGGTGTCCTATTTGGGTAATCTTTTAAGGTGTCTTTTCAGGTGTCCTATTTGGGTAATCTTTTAAGGTGTCTTTTCAAGTGTCCTATTTGGGTAATCTTTTAAGGTGTCTTTTCAGGTGTTGTATTTGGGTGATCGTTTAAGGTGTCTTTATCGTGCGTCTTTTCAGTTTTCTTTTTAAGGTATCTTTTTCGGTTAATTTTCGGGCACTTGTTTAGTTTTCGGTGGGCCTTGAGCGTGGAGTTCTGCGTGAAGCCCTTGTGACACCGGCGGCACACGAAGGGCTTCTCGCCGGTGTGCGTGCGGGTGTGCTTAATGAGGTCCGACTTGTTGAGGAAGGCCTTCTTGCACACGGAGCAGTGCAGGATCTTGGAGGAGTCGTGCGAGCGAAGGTGAAGGAACAGTGAGGTGCGCGAGGGGCAATTTCTGCCACATTTCTGCCAATGAAAATACATACATATTAATTAATCAAAATAAATGGAGGATGCTGCAACCGGTTCATGATGGTTCATTCTGAGCGTTTGCAATACAATAAGAATTAAAAAGCATTTTCAAATATTATTATTTAACCATTGGATGGAAAAGATGCATTATCGCTAAAATTGCATTCAAAGTTTTCAGCACATTTCAATGAATCTTTTTGCCCAAAAACGGCACTATAAAAATCATCCAAATATTATTATTATTTTTGCAGGCGGTAAAACAAGGAACAGACTATCATTTGAGCTAATTACATAATAAACCGTGTTAGGCTGATAACAACTTTTTATCATTTATAATGTTCAAAATAAATGTGCATACCTGACAATGAAAATCTGCTTTTTCCTTGGTTTCTGAATTGACTGGTGAGTTCGCCTTCTGAAAGATAAAAAAAACATGTATTTTATGGTACACAACCCCGTTTTGAGCCAGGGTATATACAGGGTTTTCCAATAAGAGGTGTTATTTTGAATAGCCCGCTATTTCGGTAGATGTTACTTTTGAAGCTGTCATTTTTTGACATTTGACAAGTAGAAACTACGCCATTAATAAAAATGGAACGATACACGCTTCAACAACGCATTGAAATTATTAAAATTCACTTGAGTGAATCAAATGCAAATCATCTTGAGTGATGATACCCATTTCCACCTCGGTGGCTTCGTCAACAAGCAAAATTGTCACATCTGGGGCTCGGAAAACCCAAGAGTTATTGTTGAAAAGCCTCTCTATCCTCAACGTGTGACTGTTTGGTGCGGTTTATGGTCCGGCGGAGTCATTGGACCTTACTTTTTCGAAAATGAGGATGGAGCAACAGTTACGGTGAATGGATTGCGCTATCGAGAGATGATTAATGATTTTTTTATGGCCGGAATTGGATGGTATTGATCTGGACAACATTTACTTTCAACAAGACGGCGCTACGTGCCACACAAGCAACGAAACCATTGATCTTTTACGATTGAATATCAAAATAACACCTCTTATTGGAAAACCCTGTATTAAGATCCCTTCGCTATAGGCCTTGAGCGATGGCTGCCTAAATTAAGGTAGACGATTTTTTCGAATTTATTTGAAAATTTCCGCAAACAGCTCAATTATAAGGCTGGCTTTACACTCCTAAGTAAAGTTTACGACTTAATTACGTAATTTTTTGATAAGTTACTCACAGGAGCGATTACATATGTATCCAAATTATGGTAATTAATGCTCACGGAAGTTGTTCAGAGGATTAACTTATGTAAGCGCTCACAGCGACCGCTACACCTGTAATTTTATTTGCGATATGATGGCTTCCTGTAAACAACGATTTGCTGCTGTCAAATTTACGTGATTTTGTCAATAAAGATGAAAAGTCTAGTTTTTATAGGAACAAAAACTTATTTTTTAATTTTTGACATTTCGCAGCGACACGTTTAGGTACCATTTCTTACGGTAAGCGTCTCAACTTATCAAACTGATTTCGTAAGGTGTGAGAAGGTTGTAAGTTCGCTCGGACATGATTAGACCTGTCAAAAACTTACAACTCTTACAACTTCTGTAACTTGCTATAAATAACAGTAAGAGACGATTTTGCCATAAGTCACTTATGTAAGTGACTTACGGGAAAAACTTGGGTACGTAAAGGCAGCCTTAAACCTACAAACATGGGATAAACGATGAAATATAGGTCCATTCATTGGCTTTAAACCACAGTAAGTAGTTTTATGTTTCTGTGTTAATATTCAGAGCTATGATTTGAATTGATAATGAGCGCCGACGAATCCAAAACCGAATGCCTGGAAATCTCCATCGCTCAGGGCTTTTATTTTATAAATACCCCATGGCTTGAGTGGTTATTATACTTCCGATATTAATTATGAAGCAAATATAAGAAAAGTACAATTAAACAACTCGATCGGTCGGTGGCCGAGTTGACATCGAGTTTGGGTCCCACCCAGGCGTAGTGTCTTCAATTCCTCGGCTGGCTAAGTCCTCCATCACAACACAAGCAACATTTTCAGCTTACTGTGGTGGTAGTAGAAAATTTTCAAATATTGTCAGGTTATTCGTAACCCGAGAATGTTTGTCTTTCTTTTGAAAAAAAAAGTAAAAAAAAAAAAAAAAAACAATATTTTAATTAAATCTTTCATATTTTCTGTTTAATATAAGGTAATTATTTGATAATAAATTACTAAGCATATATTATCATTTTTATTAACACAGTTTTTTACTCAACTTCAATACGACTCTAATTTAAAATAATAGTTATAAAATAAAACAAAGATTAAGAAATTTGGAATGTACCTACAAATTTAAATAAAAAGTCACAACTTTTTTAATAGTGACACTTTTCTGGCGGGGATGCGATATGTGCGCATAGCGGCATGTAGGTCAACTCATACATACATACTTGGTTCATCCTAGACCTGAAGATCTAGTTATCTGTTAGAAATAAGCACCGCTTCGTCAGCATACAACAAACATTGTAATGACATATTATAAATTAAGAAAATTTACCTTCTTACAAGGAGATTGCGGTAATTTTGTTGTGCTGTCAACTTTTGTATCAATTTTCTTTGGATCAGCACCATCTTCATTTGATTGACTCGATAATAAATCATTTCTTTTAATCTTGTAGGCAGAGTCACTAAAGTTATTAGCGATTAAGATTATTTTAGGGATTTTCTTTTCGTTTAAAGAGTACAGGATATTTTTCTTTACAACATCTGGAGAGACTGATCTATTTTTTCTCGGTATGTCGAGAAGACTTTTTGTCCGCCGATTCTTGTGGTGGCTCTTCGATTTGCTCTCTTTTCTGTTCATTTCTTTCAAAGGTCCTTCATTGTTCTAGAAAAAAATGCATTTAAATTTAAATAGTATTTTTATATGTATTTTTTTTATTGTGTATTACAGATTTATAATCCTACTAGCTGAGTTCCCGGCGTTGCCCCGGTTGCCAGGATTTATGCAGAGTTTTTCGACATCTAATATATATTCAGTAACTTTTGAAACCTTCAAGGCTAACTACTAACTAATCATCACGCCGTTTCACCGCAGGGGTAGGCAGAGAGGACGGACCGCCAAACAACTCGGTCTTGGTACACACTCCTTGCCTCATTCACATTCATACTGACTCTTCTATTATTCTGACTAAAGTATGGCCCTTGACATGGCCCGACTCAACCTTCAAGGCCAATGTTGCAAATGTCAAGAGACTGAGAGATACCAATTAGCAGCCTTGTCATGCTATGCTGAGCCAGCATGTCCAGTGTCCACTCTGCCATGTGGATTACATAGCAGGTCATGGTGCCCTCCATGGCGGTAGTTGTTCAGAATGAACAATTTAAAGCATTCCAGTAGGTGTGGGCTGTTAATGAAATAGTTTGTTATTTTAAATGTTGTTACTGAAGGGCCCCATTGCTCCTAAAATGTAGACTTTGGTATTGTAGCAAATCCATGTGATGCATGAATCGCAGGTACTCACAATGCATTCTCGTATAAAGATACTTTCAAAGCTTTTTAGAATGTGTTCCAGTAATTCTATGTATTTTTGATTGTATAGGGGGCTCAAACTGCAGAAGTGTATTCTAGTTTTGATCTTACAATGCAGTTATACATTATTTTATAACGGAAAAATGAGTCACTTCAAAGGGTGTGGGAAGAGAAGGTGATGGTGAGAAGAAGGTTGGGAAGTACCTTGCTATTCAGATCTGGTCACTAAACACGGCTATAGCCACTAGACCAGACTAGAATAGAATATCCACCGCTCTGGATTGTCCCAAAAATATACTATACTACATTATTTTATATGAAATAAAAGTAGAGTGTGTGCTAAGAGTGTGTGTTGGAACGAAAAGGCAAAGTCAGTGGGGTCATTGGTATCATTTCTAGAGCTCATCTTTATTTTATGGCTTACGGGGAGATAGTGGCCGATGGATTACATGTGCGACAGCCGCGTAGGTCAGGTTAATCGCTCGGTCAATGAATTAGTTTTCAAATAACTTCATGCATACATTGTTGGGTTCGAGGATTGTAACGGCTGGAATAATGGGCTCGATCTTGCTAGTCTCCCCGGTGATGAAACGAAGTTTAGCGAAGGTGCCGAGGGCCATTTTCCGCAGGGCCTTGGCCGCACTGACGCTTCTTTTGCACGAAATGCAAATATTTTTAGGAAAATCATCATCCGCTTTCACCTATAAACAAAATACATTCAATGAAAAAGGGGAAGAACTGAGAACTGTAGTGGAGAGGATTTGTGGACGAGATACCGTGATGATGAGTTGCTTGAACCTCCGCTACATTTGACACTGTCGTCAAAACGGCCGTCAAAGCTATTTTGAATTATCGATATTGTACCATAAGTAAGAATTTTACCATAAGTTAATAAAATTACCATAAGTTAATAAAATTACCATAAGTTAATAAAATTACCATAAGTTAATAAAATTACCATAAGTAAGAACCCAGGTACAAATGCACCAGGTTCCCACCCAAACACCGTGGACTCAATGAGGTTGTCTCCTATAACGAAATTTCATGTTTCTTGCAAATGTATGTATCATATTAAATAGGCAATACTGAGGACAGAACTTTTAGAATTTTTGGAAAATACAGAATATTAACTAAGATATAAGCCGTCAAAATGTTGATTTTTGCGGCCGTCTCAAAAGTGTATTACGTAACGGGACATGAACGGCGGTACTGCAGCACTGCAATTCCAATTACGAATTGTACTGCTTATGACTTCACAGTACACTATTACACACATTATATAAAGTTCACTTTGAAAGCTCAACAATTTTCAGGTGGAAGGGAATAGGGAAACAGTTTTTTGTTAATGATTTCTCTAAAATTTGTATTTTATCATTGCATAATGCTTCTGATTTCATTTGGTAATTCATTAAAGAAACATTTTCCTTGGTGATTATATGGTACTGGGCAAAAGAAGTATTTAGTTTAGGGCATTCAAGTGTATATTTGAGTCTGTTATGATTTTCAGTTATGAATGAGTATATATATTTTTCTTTTATAATTTGAATAGTTGAATTTTTCACAAATAAGTTTTTAAGGACGGGTTTGTTTCACAAAATTTCAATTCCAATTACAATCTCATCCTCATGCTAAACACTCGGTAAATAATACCTAAAATTTGAACTCTGTTTAGTATATTTACCAGAGATATTTTATTAATTAGAGACTATGTTCACTCAGTTGACAACACCGGCAAGGAAAGGTTAAACCACAAACTTACTGGTTTATTAACCCGAAAGATACAGAGTAGGCCCCCTGTTTTACAATGAATTCGTTTGGCTACCAATATTACGACAATATTGCTGGGCTATAAACTATTTCCTTTTCGCTGTTACATACTATTATGTCCGTCTCCTTTTTCAAGTTTGTGCAATACTGTCGGCCAGCACCTTGCTCTGCAAGATTATTGCCGAGCAAGACATTTGTTGGGCAATAGGAAATTTATCATGCTAGTTTATTTATTTATTTATTCATTTTCGGGACATCGACAGTTTACATTTAATCAGTTTGTACATAAGTATTATATAGTAAAATAAAACCAATTATGGATTTCCTCCTTGTGACTTTAACTGAGACAGCATAATATGGAATAAGTTATTTAAATTTGTGAGAAAGGAATATGAATTAAAAAATGTCTACAAAACAAAAGATAATATAAAACGAAAAATTTACAAAACATTACATTTATAGCCATGGACAGAGGTTGTAGATATATAAATCTGATAATCTAAACATTATTCACAAACCATCAGAGAAATATTCTTTTATGAACCTCTTGTAATCAGCAATTTAAGGAGTATTTAAATATTGTTTTTAACCAGGGAATGTATCTCTCTTAAATAAATAAATACATAATATTTTAGAATAGATTGACAGATCTTACATTGATGTGTGTACACAAGCTGATGTCTTCGGCTAGTCGAGGAGTGTTGAAGATGCTGATAGAACCATGGTGCTCTAGACATATTCGACACTTGTCTATCACAAGGTCCAACAAGTTAGCATTGAGTTTGGCCATTGTATCACCATCAAGCCCACTGAGCTGCAATAAATAATAGCTAATAAATATGATATGATTCGAGGGAACTATCACTTTGACTGCGACCAACATCTCAATTATAGTGGTGTGGTGGCCATGGCCATGGATGTTGAATGAGATTACAATTAAATAGCTTTTAAAATAATCAATAGGATAAGAAAATACCGCTTAAGACAGTTTGGACATGTAGAACGAAAGAACGAAGAAGGAAAATATTAGCGTGAAACTGAAAGGTAGAAGTTTAGGACGTGTATGAAAGAGTCGGGTCTTGTCTAGGTCAGAATAATTAACAGTTAGTTACAGCGATGTGTGTTCAAAAAATGTAATTTGCTGCGGGCGAGATTAGATCGTAGCCCCGCGACCGGATGTTTGTCAGTAAACTTCAAACGTATACATATATGTTATAGCGTAGGGAGTGTGGCGAACCCATCGCTCAGGGAGTGGAAACATGACCTGCAATAGCCATCCCAAGCTAATGTGAGAACTACCGTGCTCAGGCTGAATGTGTCACGAATGGTGCCTCCGAGAAACAGGGTCGCATCTCGGAGTATTTAAACCTTACTCCAGCACTCGGGGCTCTGCTGGAGTAGACCTTCTATTTCCCTAGATACCCGTAGACGAATATTGGACCATTTAAAAACTCCCTTTTCCCTCTGGGGCCTTCAAGGAACCGAGGGGAGTGGATTCTTCTACCATGGGGCCTTCAGGGAACCAAGGAGGAGTAGACTCCTCCATAGAGGGGCCTATAGGGAACCAAGGAGGAGTGGAGAGGAGAGACGAAACCCTCTTCCATCGTGGGGCCTTTAGGGAACCAAGGAGGAGTGGAGAGGAGAGACGAAACCCTCTTCCATCGTGGGGCCTTTAGGGAACCAAGGAGGAGTGGAGAGGAGAGACGAAACCCTCTTCCATCGTGGGGCCTTTAGGGAACCAAGGAGGAGTGGAGAGGAGAGACGAAACCCTCTTCCATCGTGGGGCCTTTAGGGAACCAAGGAGGAGTGGAGAGGAGAGACGAAGTCACATTGTGGAACCAGAAGATATAGCCACATATCCAATGACAACCCTGGGGAACTTTATAAAAGGGACTGGGTGACTGTTAAAGGATTGAGGTAAAATAGGAGATAGCACAATGGGCCTATAGCCTAAGTGCTCACGGGAACTATATATAAACCGTTTCCGCTCTATAAATAAAATAAAAACTTCAAACTGTGGAGCTCGTATCCATCATTGACTGGTATTTTTCCCAAGTATCGCCACTATAAGAACTAAGCCAAATAGTTACATCTTTCCATTTAAGCGAGTGAGCTGATCTCTGATATATTAGTTTTCTTAGCTATTTTAGACCCGGTACACCTTCAAAATCAGTTAAATTCCTAAGTGGATTGCATTCTGACCAATCCAAGGTTACATCAGGGATGTCTTCTGAAGATCCTTCAGAGGATGATAAACGCATGACACCGCCGCAAAATAAAGTTTCTGAAACCCACACATATGTGCACGCTGTAAAAAATGTGTTAAATTTTTCGTAATTATTTACTGATCTGCCGCTTTTAATCGGCATTAATTACGCTTCGTTTCAACTTAATTACTATTTTCATCGGGGAGAGATGGCACAACATGCACAAAATAGGTTCTTAGTTTGAGTTAATTAAGTCATTTATGCATATTTAGATTGAAATGCAACCTTTCCCTGTAAACTTTTACATACAATAGTAAATATTTACCTAACCGCAGAACTTTTATTAGGCACAGATCATGGAAAATACAATTAGTTTCAACTTAATTACTACAAGAAACAACGATTTACGTCGGGATAGATGGTAAAAGATGCATTATAATTCCATTCAAAATTTACCCTTTGCTGCCATTTTTAACTTTTTGTGTGAAGTGACACTTCATTCAAATCTAAATACGCATAAATTACTTAATTAACACAAACTCTACTTTTTGTACATGTAAATAGTTGTTTCTTGTAGTAATTGTTAAATCACAGTTAAATCACTCTACTTTTTGTACATGTAAATAGTTGTTTCTTGTAGTAATTGTTAAATCACAGTTAAATCACTCTACTTTTTGTACATGTAAATAGTTGTTTCTTGTAGTAATTGTTAAATCACAGTTAAATCACTCTACTTTTTGTACATGTAAATAGTTGTTTCTTGTAGTAATTGTTAAATCACAGTTACATCACTCTACTTTTTGTACATGTAAATAGTTGTTTCTTGTAGTAATTGTTAAATCACAGTTAAATCACTCTACTTTTTGTACATGTAAATAGTTGTTTCTTGTAGTAATTGTTAAATCACAGTGAAATTTCCATAATCTGTGCTAAAAGTGTAGCAGTTAGTATTCATTTATTTATTCACGCCTTGAAGGCTTTTACAAGTATAATAATAAGTGCATAGAACATAAAATAGTTCACTGAGTAGAGTAGAGATATAAGTAGATACAATACAAGTATGCAGCTTCATTCTCATAGAGAGTTGCACAAAGGAGGTCAATAAGTATACAAGAGTACAAAATAAGTACTATGAGATACTACAAAAGTAGTTAGTTCACTTGAGTCCCATGTTTTCCTCGGGCGTCCCCGACTTCTGCTACCATTCATATTTGCGTCATATATTCTCCTTACACTCCTTATTTCGCTCATTCACTCTACGTGCTCAAACCATCTAAGCATCCCTTTCTTAATCTTACGCATTACGCTTACATCAGCTTTGGATTCTTTGCAGATCTCCACATTTCTCACACATACGCCTCAGGGAGTCTACTTTCATCCTTTCTCTGCAACCTTGTTGATATTATTATAAACTGATAGTGGTAGAGTTTTACCTACAACTACCGTTTTTAATACGCAAAAAAAACAAACATTTGATTCAACTTAATGACAATAAACAACAACTTTTTGCGGTAATTATTTACCTAATAAACTACCGTTTTTATACGCATTTAAATAAAAAAAAAACAATCATTTGATCAACTTAATGACAATAAACAACAACTTTTTGCATTTACAATGTTGAAAATTGGTGGGTGGGTTGTTTGTTGGGCGATCTACTCCAAAGGTCGCTGACAAATCTAGTAGTAGTAGAACACAAACAACACCAACCTAACCTAACTAAACGTAACCTAATTAACCTATCCTAACGTAACCTAACCTAACCTAACCTAACATAACATAACATAACATAACATAACCTAACCTAACATAACCTAACCTAACCTAACATAACCTAACCTAACCTAACCTAACCTAACCTAACCTAACCTAACCTAACCTAACCTAACCTAACCTAACCTAACCTAACCTAACCTAACCTAACCTAACCTAACCTAACCTAACCTAACCTAACCTAACCTAACCTAACCTAACCTAACCTAACCTAACCTAACCTAACCTAACCTAACCTAACCTAACCTAACCTAACCTAACCTAACCTAACCTAACCTAACCTAACCTAACCTAACCTAACCAAATCATGGTAATGAGCAAGTCTCAAGAAAAAAGCATTAACGTTAACATGAACGGAAAGGAGATAAATCCAGTAAAGGAAATAAAAATTTTGGGTATGGTAATCGATAACAAGCTTAGATGGGACAAACACATAGACTATATTTGCGGTAAAACCTCGACCATCTTTAAAGCCTTATGCAGAGCGGCAAAACCGACGTGGGGATTATCACCAGAAATTGTAAAGACAATATACGACGGGGCAATCGTGCCGATATTTACGTACGGATCAGGGGTCTGGGGAGATACGTGTAAAAGAGCAAAAAATAGGAAAAAACTAGCAAGTATTCAACGTCAATACGCAATAAGAATTTGTAAGGGGTATAGAACAATCTCCACCACCTCAGCTTTAGCCTTAGCAGGAACACCACCAATAGATCTAAAAAAAGCCGAAATGAAAAATATCTACAGAATAAACAGAAGAGGAATACCCGCTCACTTTTTACCAGCTGACAGGGAAATAATGACCACATGCTGTATAAATGAACTACCACATCCAGGGAAAATAGTGAAAGAAAATATAAAAATCGAGTTAGAAAATGGAAATAGAATTAACGAGGATCCCATACAAACTTATACAGACGGAAGCAAACAGGACGGTAAAGTGGGCGCAGGAGTAGTAATAAAAGTAACTGGGAAAGAATGGGTGTCAAAATCATTTAAATTAGAAGACTATTGCACTGTTTACCAAGCAGAAATGTTAGCAATTCAAAAAGCCATAGAATGGGTTCAAATGAAGGGAATAATAGATAAAGATATAACTATAAACTCAGACAGCAAATCATCACTAGAAACATTAAGGGACGAGAGAACTACAAACGATATAGCAAGAGAGTGCTTGGGAATATTAGAAACATGCCGTGAAAACAACAACCGGGTAAAATTTCAATGGGTTAGAGCCCACAAAGGCTTAGAGGGAAATGAAAAAGCAGATGCGGCAGCGAAGAAGGGAAGATTATTGAAAAAGTGTCCAGACTACAGTAAGGTACCTCCAAGCTTCACTAAAATAACATTAAAGAAAGAGACGGAAGAAAAATGGAATATCAGATATATGGAAGAAAGCACGGGCAGAATAACAAAGAAATACTTCCCAGATATTTACGCAGCAATTCAAAAGAGAAAACACGCTGAAAATAGCTTCCATGCAACACAGATGCTGACAGGACATGGTTGCTTCAAAGAGTACCTGAAACGCTTCAAAATAATAGACGATGACAAATGCCCGTGTGACAAAACTTCAATTCAGGACAGCACCCATATTTTAGAAAAATGCTCAATTTTCGATGTAGACAGATTTAAATTAAATTACAAATTAGAAAACCTTGGAATCAATGAAGAGAATAGAACTGACATATGGAAACAGAAAAAAACAAGCGAAATATATATAGCGTACTTAAAAATCAACAAAAGAATTAAAGAAATTAATGAAATAGATGAAAATTAAGGAAAATCTTTGTGAAGGATAAGGAATATTTATAAAAAGAATTAGGAGAAACCTTGTGTGTAACAAGCAAGGTACCCACGGCAGATACTACAAATCCATACAACCTAACCTAACCTAACCCTCATCCCTATCCTCAACGTGTGACTGTTTGGTGCGGTTTATGGTCCGGCAGAGTCATTGGACCTTACTTTTTCGAAAATGAGGCTGGAGCAACAGTTACGGTGAATGGATTGCGCTATCGAGAGATGATTAATGATTTTTTATGGCCGGAATTGGATGGTATTGATCTGGACAACGTTTACTTCAACAAGACGGCGCTACGTGCCACACAAGCAACGAAACCATTGATCTTTTACGATTGGATATCACAATAACACTTCTTATTGGAAAACCCTGTAGATATGTAAAAAAAAGTGCCAGTGGGGCCTTTTCGTTCCCCAATGGAACATCGCGAGTTTCCAACTCTTTTATTATTTATTGAGTAGTTTTGGTTTCAAATTCTCTAGTAATTCCGTTTCTGAAGATAAATTTAATTCATTCTCCGTATTCCAATCGTCGGATGTTGTTGTTTGCAGGATTATCCATGTCTAGTTCTAGGCTCTCCTTAAATTCCTTCATCGGGTTCCTACACACTTTGGCTTTCTTCGTTATGATTCACTCGACATGTTCAAAAATATATGCAGAGGATATTATATGGAAAGAGTTTATGGATGAACAGTCAATGTTCCAAGGTAATGTTGGACAAAATTTTAAAATTTTTTGAGTTGGTTTTATAAACCCCAAAAAAGCGTTAGAATTTCTCTAGGACCCTTCCTTAAGGTAGCTTTCATACAGAAGTCGTCCAGAAAATATTTCAAAAGTTCATAACTCAGTAACGCCTTGATGTATGAGGATGAAAAAAATTGTGTTTTAAAAAATGAACTTCTACAATCCCTTATATTTACATTAACGTTTTTTTCCCGACTGCATATATTTCCTTCCAAAAATTCAGTTTGCGGCGGAATTTCCATTGGTTTATTAGGGATTCCGTATTGCACATTTTTGCCTTCTTTCCACTGTTACTGTAGAGCCGTGTGCTTCTTGTTCATCTTGGTATTCCTTCCTTCTTTTGTAATTATCTGCAACGATTTGTTGTCATTGTTGGTTTTGTCATTTTTCCTGTAATTCTTCTTTGCCCTGAAAGTGTCACTCCGTGTATTTCTAGATCCATATCATCGGAAATATCGTACTGCCTTTTATAGTCCGTCATGACGTCATCGGCTCGAAATATCATCCATCCCCAGTGTGGCAGGTTGTTGGTTTGTTTGTGCGTTAGGTATAACTCACGCCGTAATGTAGTAACAACAACATCACCACCCTAACCTAACCTAATCTATCCTATCCTAAACATAACCTATCCTAACCTAACCCAACTTAACTTAACGTATCCTAACCTAACCCACCTTAACTTAACGCAACCTAACCTATCCTATCCTAACTTAACCAAACCTAACCTAACCTAAAATCGGGTAAAATTCGGTTTAGGGGAGTCACTCAAATAACCGAAATTGAACTCGATTTAGACTAATTTAGGGCTGGGGAATCCGAATCTGTAAGAATTAGGTGGGGGTCGGCATTATTAACTGAGTTATAGGGTCTTGAAATTTCGTAAGTGATACATAGAAACCATGTTTTATTTATCAACTATGACTTAAGAAAATCAAATTAATAACTGTTTAATACTTTTGAAATTTCAGTAGTGCCAACCAAAAAAAGAAAAGTGTTGCCATATAATAATAATATTTTTTTACAAAATAGGTTAGGTTTTTAGTTTGGGTTAGAGTAGGCAGAAGAACATGGGAAAAATGTATTAGAATTAAATCACAAACCAGTCTATACAAACCTAGCGTAGCCCACAAACTACTTGAAAACTGGGATATAACTCTAAAGGGGACACGAGCAGGCGTTATTAAAGGGGCAATTTTTTGTAACAGGAAATAACATGGAAAAAAGGTATTAGAATTAAATCACAAACCAGTCTATACAAACCTAGCGTAGCCCACAAACTACTTGAAAACTGGGATATAACTCTAAAGGGGACGCGAGCAGGCGTTATTAAAGGGGCAATTTTTTGTAACAGGAAATAACATGGAAAAAAGGTATTAGAATTAAATCACAAACCTAGCGTAGCCCACAAACTACTTGAAAACTGGGATAAAACTCTAAAGGGGACGCGAGTGGGAGTTATTAAAGGGTCATTTTTTTGTTATAGAAAATCACAGTTAGTTTAGGTAATATATACCTATACATAAATTTAATATTTACAAGATTTTAAATAATGAACTACAAATCTGGCAAATGGTATTTAATTTTCAGAATTTTCCATGCCTTGATATTATTATTATATGGCAACACTTTTTATTTTTTGGTTGGTACTGCTGAAATGTCAAAGTATTAAATAGTTGTTAATTTGATTGTTTTTAATTCATAATTCATAGTTGAAATAATATATAAAATATGTTTTCAAAGTGTCGCGTACGAAACTTCAAAACCCTATAACTCAGTTAATAGTGCCGACCCCCAACTAAGATTCGGATTCCCCAGCCCTAAATTAGTCTAAATCAAGTTCAATTTTGGTTATTCGAGTGACTCCACTAAACCGAATTTATTCCCTAAAATCAAAAGTTTTATTTAAAAAAATCGTATTAAGCGTGGCCAGCGATCCAAAAATGCAAAAAGTTGTTTTTTTTTTTAAATGCTTTTAATAGTTGGTGAGGTAACGGTAGTTTACCTGTAAAATAAACTGTTGAATGCGTTTAACGAAAAATGACAGGAAAGACGGAAACAAACGGAACAAACCAAACAATTTCGATGATTTTTGACAACATACCGAAACTTTTCCGCATGTTCTTCGAAACTGCAACTGCAAACTGCAATGCGTGCTTTAACAGCAAACCACTCACCACACGAGCATTTGTGCCATAAACATACATAAATTAAATAAACCACTGCCACCCACAACCCACATAAATAAACCCGTCTCTAGATTCTAGATCATAAACATAAATGAACCACTCTCTAGATCGTTATCTTCGGGCTTATACATAAATAAACCCTAAACCACTATCGGCTTGTGTCACAATCCAAAAATTTTATTCAGTACTTAACACGTTCCCGGACGAGCATGCTATAGCATTCGCATTGGATCGTTTAATTATGTCGCGGATGCTATAGCATTCGAAGTTAATAAAGTTTTTTTGTCAGATATGCTTGAGCAGTTGCTTTATCCTTATAAAATATAGGTAGTCTATTTCTAACTGTCACTGCTGACACAACCACAGATCGCTTACTGTCAAATGAGACCTTTTCTGCACACAAAGATAAAACAGTGTTTACGTATCATGACGGAAATGCTAGAGCAATCGCAAAAATCTAATACAAAAAATAGTGCCAAAGTAGGGTGACCATAAATGAACCTACACCTAGATGTCCTAGATCGTCATCTTCGTGCTTTTAGTACTGAACATAAATCAACTATCTATACTGAACATATTTCGTCCGACGGATTTTTTTGGAACTAAGAGAAAAAGAAAGAGAAGGGAATATGTTGTCACGACGTCACAAACCGTCGACCAAAGATAGAGGAAAGTAAAAAAAAAAACGGTACTACCATAGACAATATAAATACGGTCCCAATTTATTAGCCTAAAATATTATTTAAAAATGAAAAACTCGTAATTGCATGAATTATTTTATTACTCAAACACAGATAACACAAAAAAGGGACATACAAGCTTGTGCAAACACAAAACACATTTTAAACGACAATAAAATGTTAACACACCAAAACAGAATATTATTTCCTTTAGAGAAAAATAAAACAGTTGTATATAGAAGCGTATGAAGGTATACGCTTCTACGTCCATTTTGGCAGCAATGGGCCCGCTGCTGGGTTCATCATCACATTACTCAAACAAAACATAGAATATTATATCTGTAATTCAGTTGCTGGGTTTGAAGAAATAACAATTCTATTGGATAAATATCTTTATCATAATAACGACTCAAATCAACGTCTATTCTTTCATTCTATCTCTCTACCAACACTCACAATCATATGCATAATATTAAGATAGGTCGATAGAGATTTATACCTTTAAAACTGTAATTGTGATCTCGGAGGGCACCACAATTTGTGTAGTAGTATACTGGGGGTACACGTGGAACACGAATACGGTCTAAAAAATAAAATAGATTCAATTCTAAGGTGATTCAAGTTAATGATAAGGGGTAAAATTCGGTTTATGGGAGTCACTCGAATAACCGAAATTGATTTAGACTAATTTAGGGCTGGGGAATCCGAATCTGTAAGAATTAGGTGGGGGTCGGCACTATTAACTGAGTTATAGGGTTTTGAAATTTCGTACGCGGTACATAGAAACCATGTTTTTATTATCAACTATGACTTAAGAAAATCAAATTAAAGACTTTTTAATACTTTGACATTTCAGAAGTGCCAACCAAAAAATAAAAAGTGTTGCCATATACTAATAATATTTTTTTTACAAAATAGGTAAGGTTTTTAGTTTGGGTTAGAGTAGGTAGAAGAACATGGGAAAAAGGTATTAGAATTAAATCACAAACCAGTCTATACAAACCTAGCGTAGCCCACAAACTATTTGAAAACTGGGATGTAACTCTAAAGGGGACGCGAGCAGGCGTTATTAAAGGGGCAATTTTTTGTAACAGGAAATAACATGGAAAAAAGGTATTAGAATTAAATTACAAACCAGTCTATACAAACCTAGCGTAGCCCACAAATTATTTGAAAACTGGGATGTAACTCTAAAGGGGACGCGAGTGGGCGTTATTAAAGGGTCATTTTTTTGTTATAGAAAATCACAGTTAGGTTAGGTTATAAATATATATAAATTTAATATTTACAAGATTTTAAATAATAAACTACAAATCTGGCAAATGATATTTAATTTTCTGAATTTTCCATGCATTGATATTATTATTATATGGCAACACTTTTTATTTTTTGGTTGGCACTTCTGAAATGTCAACGTATTAAAAAGTCTTTAATTTGATTTTCTTAAGTCATAGTTGATAATAAAAACATGGTTTCTATGTACCGCGTACGAAATTTCAAAACCCTATAACTCAGTTAATAGTGCCGACCCCCACCTAATTCTTACAGATTCGGATTCCCCAGCCCTAAATTAGTCTAAATCAAGTTCAATTTCGGTTATTCGAGTGACTCCGTATTCGGAATTCCGTGAGACTAGCGCAAACGTTCGTTTTTCTCCATTCGGAATGTATAAACGTCAGTACCAGTGTTGCCAACAAGGGCGATATATCACCATTTAGGCTACTCAGAGCGAGAATCGGCGCCGAAAAAATCTAAAAGGCGACTGGTCGCCAATTAAGCTACTTCAAAAACATCAATTTTAAACATGTCCCGAAATTCTCTAGCCCACCCCCCCCCCCCATGAAATTTATTTTTCTGGGGAAATTTTATTTTATTAAGATTTTATATTTTCTTGAAACTCTCTACCCACCCTCCCCATGAATTTTTTTTTATTTTCTGGGGACAAATTTTATCTTTTTGAAATTCTCTAGCCACCCCCCCCCCCCACGAAATTTTTATTTTCACGTAAAAACATCAATTTTAAACATGTCCCACCTAACAGCAAATTCGGCTACTTTACGCTACCTTATGTATGAGAAACGGCGATATTAGGTCAAGATCCGTTGGCAACACTGAATTACGAACGGAAATTTCCGTGCGTTTGCGTCGGCACAAACAAACTGTATGCAATAGCTGCGTTCCACATGACGTCATTAGGTTTTTTCCATTCGTTTTCTCCGAATGCGCCGGCTCGCATTCGGAACGTGCGTACGGAATTTGTTCCGTTCGGAACTAAAACGAACGTGTGCGGCAGTTAATGTATTTTCTACTGATTCCGTGCATTCGGATGTCCGAATACGGAAAACGAATTCGGAAATCGAATACGAAAAACGTATGTATGCGGCCAGCCTAAATCAATACTAAAACTCGCAAACGACTTGAAACATATGTTCATACGTTTCGATTCTTTGGGAAAATCGAAGGTGACTGATACTTCAACAATAAAAGTAGACGGGCTTTCAAATTTGATCAACTCTGTTGAAAGGCTGTTCACACTTGTCGATAAGTTTTCGAGTGTCATTCAACTCCAACTTGATAAACTAAAATCGCTCTGTGTGAATGGGGTAAACCCAGAGACATATGAATATTAGTAGACCTGCCCTAAGTGATTAAAAGCGTATTATCCCCACTCCCCATACCGGTTCCATTGAGCCGGCTGGGCTCGCGTTTGGCCTCAAATGAAATTTGAAAACGTGACGTCATCATTCTTGTGCGAACTATGGTCGAGGCATCATCGGTTCATTTTACTAAATAACACGGCAAAATTTTGACTTGTACTATGAAAACTGGTAAAAATAGATGTGAAAAAAGAGAATAAACCCAATTGTCGTATTACATTCCATATATAAGCATTATTTTACTTTATTTTAAGCATATTCACATCGTATAATATGAATCAGTTGTTACTATCACATAGAGAAACGTCTGGACGCGAAACACAAAGCTGGTTGGTTGCTGGGAAGTAAATTATGAACATTTATAAAAGTGTCTTAACTAAATACTCTGAAACTAACTACGACTCTGAAAATAAAAGCTGCCTTACTTTGCCGAATTTGGACTTCGCAAATTTGTTCATAACGTGGCGAGTAATTTGCGCTCCCATGTAAAAATGTCTATTCATTCAAAGCAGATTTTACTTTTAAGAAGTAAATGGTGATATTATAATGCGAGATGCCTATTTACTGTCAGATTGATTTATTGACGAATCACAGTCAGCTTCACTCGTTCCCTCGTTCCCTCGTTCTTCAACAGTTGATTTTACCCCTCGCCCATATCTTCTCGTCTATTAATTCCTATGTCTGTGGGTAAACCTAATAAGAATGAAAATAATGAACGTTTAAAGAGAATAAATTTCGTGTGGGTCTCGATTTGGGGTCGGTATGTAAAAAAGTATGGTAAAGCAGTTATTATACGCCCCTGCTGCTAATCGCTGCAAATTCAAATACCTTATAATATTAATTAGGTCCATGATAATAATACTTCTTCTGATATATATTTCCCACCATGGACCTAAAAAGGACCCCTGGATAAAGCATTCGTACAATTTTGTATGAATGGCATTGAAGCCAAATCTAAGGTGAAGGGAAATTGTCTGGAAGCTATCTTGTATGATTTACTTTTGAACAGATGTGTATGCAAAGTGGTATGAATTATTATTAATTTATCTTTGTGTTGCTAACGCAGTTAAAGCGGCGTGTGATTAAGGGGTTATTTGATATGACAAATAATGGGATAATGTTTTGACATGTTTATACATCTTTTCCCTTACCCGCGGTTTCAAATTTAGGTCCATGTGTCCATACATTCTGATCATAAATAATCCACCAGAGTTGCCAATGCATATGTTCTAAAATACCAACAGCACTGTAAATACTGCGAAAGACAATATTGTAAATAAACCTATTATGATAAGTAATATAAAAAAAATATTTTTAATGTAATTTTTCAACATGGTTGGATAATCAAGAATTGCCCAGAATCTCCGCATTTTCCACACAAAAAGGTTATCCCAGCAAAATATACAATTCTTGAAAAATCTTTGAAATTCCCCACCGTTCGGGGAATTCCCCTCGAGCTAGCAACCCTGTGAACCACTCACATGAGAACAATGAGAATGGTTTATTTATGTCTCACATTCTGATGACAATAAATCGACTAATTCGAGAAAAAAAATGGAGCTGTGGGATGAGATATCCCATTCAATGTTTCATAAAATACCAAAAAAATCATTAGCCATTATAATTGCATCAACAATGCAAAAAAAGAAATAAAATAGTTCATTTTATTCCACTTTGCATAATCATTTCAAAAAGTCATACAAGATGACTGCAAAGCAATTTTCTCTCGCCCTAGATTTGGCTTCAATACCGTTCACGCCCTTCATATGCCGTTCAATTTATACAAAATCGCACTTATGCTCTGTTCGGGGGAAATTACATAGAAAAGCATTCTTATTTTAAATTTGACAGCTGACAGCTAGCTAAACTTTGTTTCTGGTCGTGTTTTGTAGTTTTGTTCATTTGTGTTTCGAGCTAAAAGCAACGCCTTCGTCGCGAAAAGGTAAAATTAAATAGCATATTCTCACCAATTGATTAATTATTAAGTGTCTTTATAAAATGTAAACTTAGTTAATATTGAGCGGGACAGTGTCAAGGCTGCCTCGAAACTTGTACTTCCTAATTTGTTCTGAGGGGAAATACACCAAGGTCAATATCTAACAAAGCCATTTTTATAAACAGATAAACAACATTTCAACACGTAGACCGGTGATAGCCGCCTAATCAATTCAATGAAAATGCGACTTTGTGCAAGGTGCGACTTCACCTACATCTTCCGGACTCGAATTTGTTATTATTTATTTTATTTGTGAATACCGCGCTAGAGTTGTGGTTGTGAGGCCGAAGAGAGTGGGGAAGGGAAGGAGATGGAGAAGAGCAAGATGGGGAGTACCTACTGGCTGTTCAGATTTTGTCAACAAACATGGCCGAATCCATTCTAGCAATGTTAAACACACTTGCCCCATTGATATGTCAGATTGTTATAATTTTTGCACTAGCATGAATTCGGTAATTATTTACCTAACCGCCACACTTTTAGGCACATATAATGGAAATTACACTTCATTTCTACAATTACTACACGAAACAATTTATTTACACGCACAAAATAGGTTACTAGTTTCTTATTTTGGGTTAATTGAGTAATTTATGCATATTTAGATAGAAATTAAACTTTTACAAACGTTTATTATGCAAAAAAACCAAAATGGCGGAAAGGGATTGTTTAATATGGAAATTTTTGAATAAAAATGGAATTTTAATGCATCTTTTACCATCTCTCCTGACGTAAATAGTTGTTTCTTGTAGTCATTAAGTTGAAACGAAGTGTAAGTTCCATAATTTATTTATTTATTTATTCATTTTCGGGAAATCTACAGTTAACATTTAATCAGTTTGTACATAAGTATTATACTATAGTAAAATAAAACCAATTATGGATTTCCTCCTTGTGACTTTAACTGAGACAGCATAATATGGAATAAGTTATTTAAATTTGTGAGAAAGGAATATGAATTAAAAAATGTCTACAAAACAAAAGATAATATAAAACGAAAAATTTACAAAACAATACATTTATAGCCATAGAGAGAGGTTGTAGGTATAAATCAAATCATAATAGAGATATAAACAATAGAGACAAACATTATTCACAAACCATCAGAGAAATATTCTTTTATGGACCTCTTGTATTTGGTAAGTTCACAACTGAAAATATCAACCTTGGATAATACGCTATTGTAATTATTGCATAGTCTGTTCAGGCAAAAATTCTGCTTAGAGTTATAATGTGTGCCTGTTAAAAGTGCAGCAGTTAGGAAAATATTTACCACTAGCTGTACCTCTCCACGCGTCGCTGTGGCTCGGTCTGTCTGTGCATGTAGAGAAATAATAGCGTGTGTTGCTTTTACTTCCAACAGATGGTGCTGTTTTTCAAAAAAACCCATGTTTGACAGCGTATTTTATCATCTTTCAAAAACAGTTTTTAGTTTTCGGATACATTCAGAAATATCCCATTATTTGGATTTTATTGAGAAGCAGATATACACACAAATTCTCTGACTTTCTGATAGCACCTTTAAGAAGTATAATATGGCAGAGTCCTGAGGGGTTAATTGAAATTTAAACCATTTTATTTTAGTGATATCATATTTTTATGCAAAGTTTATTAGTACAAGTATATACAACGGATTAGACAGTCGGGTACCCATTGCTTCGACGACTTGTCTCCAGGCTTCCCTGTCCTACTCTACTTAGAGGCCTCTGCCCATTTCAGTTCCTCGCACGGCCTCTGGAGTTGCTCTCCACAATTTCTATGTTATTTCATTGATTTGTCTTCATCCTCATCCACCTTCTTCACAGGCTGCCGTCCTTCACCATTCACCTCCAGTCCTCAGTCATTCCCGTTCTGGTCTAATCCTCTTCCACGCAATCTATCCACCTCTTGCCTACTTGATTTGCCTCTGGATCACTTCCTCTGGGACCTACAGAATTTTATGATAGTCTCATGCTCACAATCCATTTTCAGGCAAAGATCGAAAGATTTTTTTTTGGGTTAGGTTAGGTTCTAATGGTGCACCCACTTAGTCATAATTTTCTATGTTATTTACTTACTTTAAATCCAAAATACTCGTAAGTGGACGCGACCCTAGACGAACCAGATAACTACTCAAGATATCTGGTAAGACTACTAACGGGACTCCGCCTTCTCAGGAGACTCATGCAGTTGTTGGAAGTGGAAAACACCAATAGATGCAGGAATGTGAAGAGGATGAAGAGATTCCAATTCACCCATGACGATCTGATGGGAACAAAGCTCAGATTCCTGGAAAGACACATTTTGGAACCAGGAGACATACTCAATGAAAAGCGTGGTGAACTTTATCTGTAGTAAAATACCTCCTTCAATTATGCAAAATGTTATATTTGTTACAGCAATCATGGATAGACAGCAGCAGCCTTACCTCCCGCCGTACGAGCAGTCTCAGGCGATGCACAATTCTACCACCTACGGGTTTGTGGCCCCAGAAGCGGGTTACCCTCCCGGTAACGCTCCCGCTCCGGGGGCTGGCTACCCTCACGGTACCGGGCCCGCTCCGGGGGCTGGCTACCCCCACGGTCCCGCACCTACTCAGGGATTCAGCACGGGCCCGCCCTCAAATCCTAACTACCCGCTGCCCAGCAAGGAGGGCCACTATCCTGGGATGGGGGATGCTAGTGGGCATCAGCCCACGGCGCCCAATGATCCTGGGTACGCTCCTCCCGGTACACAGTATCAGCAGCCACAATTCCAGCAGCAACAGTTCGGGGGGAACACGCATACTTTCGGTAAGATTGTCTGCTCTGGTTACAGATGTAGCGGTTCCATGACAAAACAAAAAGTGAAGTTGTAAAAAAACGCTTTACCTAACCTAACATATTGTTGTTTGTTTTGTGACTATTCCAACAGCTATAGCACTGAATAGGTTAACAGCTATAGGCACTGAAGAGCTGAACAGCTATAGGTACTGAAGATGTTAACAGCTATAGGCACTGACGAGGTATATCCATGGATAATAATAGAAAGAAACGGAGATATGGCATTGAAGCGTGCTGACTGTCTGAAGCTTCGACCAAATTGCACGGAATATCAAAGCGGCTCGCTGATAGTTATGCATTTTGTGTGTATGTTGGAACAAAAGAATGGCACCGTTGTGCGTAGAAGCAATTCGTGCTGAACGATGTTGGCGACACGCGACGTATTGTGTGCTAAGGACGGGTTGTTTCGGAGAATTTGAACAATTCATTAAATTTCAACGTTCATTTTCGGGTTCTGTGAAAGTCCTATTCAAGTTCTGTTATTATATTATTGTAGGCTAGTTGCTTGACAAAACTGAAATAAAAACAGAACTTGAAAAAATCTTTCACAGAACTTGAAAATGAACTTTGAAATTTGATGAATTGTTCAAATTCTCCGAAACAACCCGTCCTTAGTTTCATACTAATAATGGTTAATCCCATCTCCCTCTTTTCTATTAACTACAGGTATAAGTGTGTTCTTCTGATCTTTTCTGATTTTCTGTTTCTAATTTTCCTTTTAAAAATCTCTAATATTATTTTCAATAATTAAATATTACATTTTGAGGTTTTACTCATTAAGTTATTCCAAAAATAAAAATGAAATAGTACAGAATACCTTTCTGCAATATTGACACAACTAATTCACATTTGAATACGAGTGTGTTTTTATATACCTATATTATATAGATGTCACCTGTGATAGGTAAAAACATACTTTTTTGGAAAAACAGCGCTCTCTGTTGGAGGTAAAAGTAAAAAGCGCTATTATTTCTCTACCTGCCAAGACAGACTGAGCCACAACATTGCAACATTGCCACAGCGTTGCGGGTTACAGCTAGTTACAAATATAAAAATTCTGATTTCAAAAAATTTCCCTTTCCTCTTGTTTTTTCTTGACTGTAGAAATACCACTTTATATGTATATACTTCACTTTTTTCATTTCATGTACAAAAAATTAATAAAAATTAAACAGATTCAGAAAAACATACTTATTATTTACAAACAGATACAGAAGAACAAACTTACCTGACTGGTCACTTCAGATAAACACACTTTTATTAAAATGTTGACGACTTTGCACGCAGAGGACACTATAGTAAAAACACTGGACATTGATTTTACATTTGCTCGGAGAGTAAAATCTCCATTACTAATGATATTACATTTATTAGAAGATCACCATAGAGAAAGTAGAAAACCAAAGTAGAGTTGATATTTCTTTTAAAAGACTGAGTTTTGCGTTAGCGCTTGCTGCTCTACCGTCGATCACCGTATGTTTCATGTTTTACACTATATTGCTGCGTGATCGATGTGATGGTGTATCCTCTATGATTTGTAGTCGTAGGGATACTTGATTAATGGAGGATATGGGCAACTCATAACACTTATTTAGTTAGACACTTTTACAAATGTGTTATCATCTATTCAACTCATAATTTTTTTAAGTCACTACGCAACTCATTTTCTAGACGGTTTGGTTAAAAATGAACATTCAAACCCTGCGCAGAAAAGTCCCACAATGGACTGCACTGCAAACCGTTACCTTACTTTGCTTTTCTGCGCAGGGTCTGTTTATTTCAATCAGAGCTGGCCTAATGCGGGCGCATTTGGAGCAGTCCGCTCCAGGCACCGAATTGTCAAGGCGCTGTTAATACCTAACAGTCCTAAAACATCGCCCATGATGTTATTTTTCATAAAAATGGCGCTACACAAAAATACAATCCAACCAAATATTATTGATGACAGTAATTGCCTATCGGCGTCTACTGGTTTTAACAAGACTCTTCAAAATTTTACTCGGGAATACAAAAGTCCTGCCCATTATTTACAGCATTCTTGAATCCTCGTGGTGCGAAAAAGATGGTCACGTGGTTAGTCTCCAGCTCTTCGAAATGATACTCAGATTTTACATTAGGGCTCAGTCTACTGTTTTGTAATGTGTATGGTCCCGTCCAACTGCTAATTTTGAGCACATTTTTGATCTGTGTTTTATTTATATGTAGTTACAGTGCCGGTACTGCTGGCGCCCGAGCATCGGTTGGGCCCACAGTCGTGCTCCGCTGCCTGTCCCAAATGCGGGGAGGTGGTACGCACCACGGCTACAAGCTCCCCCAACATGCTGGCCTGGATGAGCTGCAGCGTCATCGCTATTCTCGGGTAATTATTACATCACACTTACTTAACAAGCCATGCTTATTAATCCCTCAGGCCTCGCGCGTGTTGACGGTGCATTTCTTAAAGACGCTGTCAGGAGGTCGGAGAATTTCTTTGTATTTCTGGTTTGCAATAAAATCCAAATAAATAGAATATCTGTGAAGGTTTCCGAAAACTAAAAAATGTTTTTAAAAGCTGATAAAAAGACATGAAAAGAACGTTTAAAAAATTGGTTACCTTACGTTTATTTGTCTAAACTACTAAAATTACTGATAATGAAAAAAAAACGCACACACACCCATTTTATTAGACAAATATATTATAAACATTATAAGATGCATTAGCTCTCTGAAGAGAATGTTTTTCAATGCATTCTGTGCAAAACTCTACATGGCAGACCAGTGGATTCCCTACCCGAGCACGAGAGTCAGATGCCATAAGAGTTCAATACAACAGCGCTAAATTTTAATTGGCCAGCTATGTTTACAGAGACTGTTGTGTCTAAACTGCATGAACTATCAAAGTGGCGGAGCCAATGAAAATAATGCAATTGGTGTACAGGTAGAAACAACGGCGGGGCGCCGCTGTGCGCAGATTTGAGCAGCAGTAGTATAACTGAATGATGTTTTGCTAGAGAATTAGAAATAATATCGACGTTTCCAGTGACAGCAAAAGAACCGGCTTGCAACGGGGAAAGGAATATCGACATAGATAAGTAGCCCGGTCATCAACACAAATTAAAAATGTCATAAGGGTGTAACACTTCACCTTCCATATTGTATGCTTTCACTTTAACAGGGAGCATCCACGATTGAGGAAATGGAGGATAATTATTTGCGAGGTACTTCAGACTGTTGGCCGATATAATCACACTCGCCGTGTTTTCCAATGCATATTTCTCAGATTCAGTGATGTCAGCTGTTAATTAATAGGTAGAATAATCATTCTTTTTGTGCTACAATCAGGCTTAAAGAGGCCAGCTCCCGAAGCAAGCTATAAAATTCATGAAACGCTTGTGTAAAAGTTTAAGCAATTGGTTGCTTCAATGCCACAATACAACAAAATGGATGAATCGTAAACCTTCATAAGTGGAACTTATGATGTAAATATTATAATGTCAACATTATTATTTTTTTTTTGTTGCTATTCAACTTGTCAAACTTTTTTTCAATCCATAAGCAGATCCGCTAGTGTTGCCATTGTATAAAGATTTCCATTTTTTGCGTCAATATCGGTTCGGTTATCAACAGCGCAACCGTGCTGGGGATATATGTATAAAATTGTCGGAAGTTGAGCCTATCAATATTGTTAACTTATCAATTTGATCGTGCTTGGCCCTCTGGTCCTAAATACACCTCTGATTGTTAGTAATTTTCAAATTTTCCTTTTCAGCTGCTTCTGGGGCTGTTGCCTCATTCCGTTTTGCATCGAGCCGTGCCAGGATGTGCACCACAGCTGTCCACGTTGCAACACCTACATCGGCAAGTATTCCCGCCTGAGCTAGGCGCGCCATATTTCATAGCAGCTACGCCGTCCAGCCATGTGATGCCGCTTCACCGTCACACATGCTCCCCACTCTTTAATCGTATAGCCAGGACATCATAGATAATAGAAACAAAATGAGGTATGGCATGGAAGTGTGCCAACTGTTCGATCAAACTTCACAGACTATCAAAGCCAATGAAAGTGATGCTTTCAGTGTGCAGGTAGAAACAGGGTGCCGCTGTGCGTTGATGTGATTTGCAGTTTGATGGTATTCTGCTGATTGTATCGCTGAACCATTTGAAGAATCATATTTCTGATTTGTTAGACGAATCGTATTACCAAGACATTCGTCTAATTGTATCACCAATTCATTCGGTCAATTGTAACACCGTGGTCACTAAACAGCAAATCTATAAGAAGTTTGATCAATACCGATTTGAAAGAAAATTGATTTGAACTGATGAAGTCAGGGAAAATTGATGTTACTTTGGGAATGCAAACAAGCCCACAATAATACACTTCTATCGATTATCTATTTAGCGGACAAGAAAATCGTATATATTTTACAATTTCACTATCGCTGCGTGTCGTGTTTGTATTGCACCGTTGTGGTTTGCATTATTACTGGGCTACCGTATCACGTAAACCCCATCACGCCGTTACCTCATCCACGGTAACCGTTGTTTGAATGAGACGAAAAAAAAATTCTCACCGTGAGTGCCATTGAGCAGCCAAAAGGTTAGGCCAAGTTTTTTCAGAGAAATTCAAATGTAACATTGTCATCCAATGGCTATTCAGCGCCATTTTGTGTTTTGACATTTGAAAGGTCCGCATTAAACACCGGTTCTAGGTGCGTTTCAGTTTTCTTATCAAATTGTAATAAGCTGACAAGTTTAACAACTTGATAGTTGTCATCTTCTCCTGATCACAATTTGGTCAAAAGCTGAAACGGACTTAGAATCGGCTTTTAACAGGAACCTTTCTCGTGTCGAAAAGAAATGGTGCTGAATGGCTACTTGATGACTTTGTCACACGTGAATTTCTGCAAACAACTGGATCTTAATCTGTACTATATATATATCCTATGGGATGGATATAAATCCCACCGTGCGCTATGCGCTTTCCATTTATTGTCAATTTGACATTTACGCTTTCAGTTTTTATTTATTGTGATAACCATATAAGAATCGCAACTGACCAGAGCTAGTGCGACTTTGTATATGCATTTTATATAATGCTGTTAATCTGAAGGAGGGAAGGAAAAGAAAGAGGATTGTTGGGAAACATCTTGTTTAGATCTGGTCATCAATCGCGTAAACCTAACCTAGTTTTGTTTTTTTATCAAGAGTGTGTTATTGCTATGATTTCATACAGAAAGTTGCCATTAGAGAAATAATATTTTGGGACGGTACTAAATTAAACGGCAACACCTTGAACATAACCATAGACCGCAAGAAAGCATCTCTGTCATTTTCCCTTTGCCATTGCCGTCGATAAATCATCAAAAATTTCAAAACTTTCTAACATTCACAATCAGAACTAAACACACATTATAGTATTTTATCATTTATTTTTTAAATATAAAGAGAAAGAAACAATTCCACGTGATATAGTTACGTAAAAGAATGACAGATGTCAAATACTGTCCGCCATCTTAAACTGTACCGAATCTCGAGATTGTAATCTCAATACTTTTAGTATTGCCATATTCAGAATCAAAACATTGCTTGAGATGGCTTTGCTATGTTCGGTCATTAGAACAGTACAGCTAACATAACTTCTTCTTTGATCACAACATTCCACAATTTGGTGGTGCCATAGTTGCACTGGCTCCGGACAGTTGTAATGTTGTGTCATATGAACAAGTGTTTTCATATTACTTTATGTTACCATTAGCCATTGAATACTTAATCAAAACTTTTTATCCACCCATTTGGGTTGTTGAATTGTAATACAATATAAATAATGTTACACTATTTTTTATTAACAATAATTATGCCTAGTGTTATGTATTTTCAATGAATACAAAAATTATTGCATTGCTAATTTTTAAAATGTAAGTAAGTTTATTATATTTAAGCAAAACACCGACATGGTGCCTTTAATTATCATTATAATAAAAAATATATAATTATATTAAATATGTACTCAATTTCTTCTACATTGTGTTTTATTTTTAACATTAAATTCGTACAGGAATCTTGGGGATGTTGTTGGGAAGGCCTTTTTGAGGAAAAAGAATGGGCAAACCTGGGTTTTGGAGACAACCCATTGTTAAAAAGTATATATTTTATAACACTTGCTGGTTTATTGACATCTATCTCAGGGATCTCTAGTTCAGGCCATCGCTCAAGGAACCATCAAAATGAAAACACTTTGAAGTTATTCTGGTATACCATTTATTTGGCAACAAGGTTATGCATAATATTACTAAATTAGCTTAAAACTATTGTATGGAACAATTGTAGGCTGGAAGTTAATGGCTGTGTTCATTACTTTTGCTAGAGGTACCATATATTTAAAAGCGCTTACTGCTGTACACTGCTGTGCAACGATGTGGAACGTTTGTGTTGCTTCTCTCGTGTCATCATCGCGTCGTTCAACCCTCCAGAGTTAATCTGCATTCAGCCTTGTGGGTATTAACAAATGGGTCGTCTCCCGACTACCACGGCTCTCCGCTCTGAAGTGAGGAGTTCTCCATCTCCAGTGCCCGTCTCGCTGTTCCCGTTACCCCTCCTGTTTTGTCTCTCCCCCTCTTCTATAGTTAATCATTCCTTTTATGGGCATGATTTATGCGTTAGCGCTTGCTGCTCTACCGTCGATCACCATATGAGGTGATCCTTCTGATCTAACGTGACCAAGGCATGATTTACATTATATTGCTGCGTGATCGATGTGGTGTCCTCTATGATTTGTAGTCATAGGGATGCTTGTTTAATGGAGGATATGGGTAACTTATAACACTATGTTGCAGGAGGAAGGAAACACAGAGGCCGGTAAATCATTCAATCAATGACCAGTGCCGAAGGGATCAATTATGCTAGTTCCCCGGAGCATCTTCCATTAAAATACCGATACAACAAAGACAATTATTTTATTTTGGCTAGTTTTTTTGTATCATAAGTGGAAAAAGTTGCTTGTGCCATGATGGAGATTTAGCTAGCAGAGGATTGAAAGCGCGACGCCTAGCTGGGAAACGGAACAATACTGCAGGAGTCTTAAAACTCTGGAATGAGATGTAAATAATATGAAGTGCCCAAGGAGGATATTAAGTTGAAAATTAAATTCAAAACAAAAAATTGACATTCAAAAAAAGTTTCAGTGAGGATTGAACCTTTCTCCCCAGGAACTGGATCTTAACTGCTGTGAACTATTAAAACTTTAAAAAAAAAGTTTCTTTTGGGTTGACTGAGAGGATTGAACCATCCTCCCCAGCCAAATTCCGACATTTATTTCATGTATTAACTGCTGTAATGTCATCCAATTTGCGTGTACGCATGATTGCCACCAAAAGTTGATAGAACGCATTGTCAATGATAGCGAGTCTATCTGGTGAGTTTCAGCTCGATCGGATGTGGGATGGGTTAATTCATTCAATCACA
Source organism: Hesperophylax magnus (assembly GCA_026573805.1). Taxonomy (NCBI): domain Eukaryota; kingdom Metazoa; phylum Arthropoda; class Insecta; order Trichoptera; family Limnephilidae; genus Hesperophylax; species Hesperophylax magnus. The sequence continues at coordinate 7,105,010 of JAIUSX010000018.1, forward strand.
TAAACAAAATCGAAATTTAGATACATGTTTTTAAAAAGTAAAACAAGGTACATTTTTAAAAATTTTATTATTCCATACTAAGCATTGGTAGAGATTATAAACATGTTAAAATATCAGCAGATTATTGTTCTTAAATAAGAGTATTTGAAGCCATTTCATACATCAGGTTTCTGGTTTACATCAAAGAGATACATTTCAAAAAGGCTTACACGCTTTGCACAAACATTGTAAATTTCCCATACAAAATCTTAAAGCGTACTTCTTATAGATCCTAAGGCTTAAAACCAAAAGATTGTATCTCCATTTGGTGAAAATGAGTATAAACTAGGCTATAGAAGAGAAACTAAATTCGTATATACAAAAATATGGCTTCTCTAACTTTACAATAATTGTTCAAATATTATTCTCAAACATTATTATTTGCATTTACACTTTACTAGAGAACTGAAATTTTCACTTTTGTAACAACACAAATATTTATGCGAAATTCGCAATTTTTTCGCAAGAAAAAAGTATTTTTGGCATTTTTAAGCGATTTTCAGGTAAATAACTGCATTTATCTGGTATGTTTTTTCTTTGTTTACATTAACCTGACACAGGAGACCCTGAGGAAAATAATTTCCCTCAGGTCCTACGTCATCTTTTGAGATGCTGTGTTGAGGGTCTTTTTTAAGGCGATGCCATACGTAGTAATGCAAAATCATGTGTTTTTGGTTTGAAAATTTGGTCGCCTAGAAATGTTTCAGATGCTTTAATTTAATACTGCGAGTAGAATACATCTTGGCCTTTGAAACAATCGAGTATTTTTTAGACAAGTCTTTTTATAAGCCCAGAAAAAAATAATGTATAATGCCTATGAAAACTGCTTTAAATTTCAAAATCTCCTACTTACGAACCCATTTTCGATTATAATTTTATTCTATAATGTGGCAAATTAAGTTATTTATAAAATGATCGAAAAAAAATTAAATATTTATGCCTGAACATCCACAAAATAAAATAAAGGGCACTTTTTGGCCATGTTTTTTTCTTGCATAAATCAAAACAGGCGGATGGTGTTAAGCGGGAATTTAAACCTTACCGCCATCTACGTAAGGGTTGTTATTGATAGCGGCTCAATTTAAAATATTACACGACGTAGTGCATCGCCTTAAGGAAAGCAAGGAGAGGAGGTTCTGGGAAGGTAAAAGGTTTGATCAGTGTGTCCAGGAGTGACCAACATATCCCTCCCACTACGGCGCCAGGCAATGAGTCGAGAGACCAGTTGGAGAGGTTGAATGGTCTCCCCAAATCAGCCTCTCCCGATCTGGCAAGCCACGCAGCTGGTGGGCAGGCGCATCCTGAACACACCTCACCCCATGGACCCAGGCACCTCTGTTAAATTACCAAACGTAGCGAACCACTTGGTGTGACCTAAAGCAGAGGTGTTATGTTACACAATAAATAGTTCCCGGGACGGCTTTACCCAAACCCGCCTCCCAATTTGTGATTATATCTTCTAAATATTCTTCGTCTATCAAGATTGAATACCAATAAAATTAAAAGCAGCTTACTTCATTTCAAGAACGCCGTGAACTGTCATGCTTTTCAGATTTAAAAAAAAAAACATTATTTTAAACAACGTTTGTTGTGAATTCGTAAGAAATAATGTGAATTTCGTTCAAATTAACCCCACTTTTCTCAAAAATAATTGCAAAATTTTAGGTCCCTACTTGTTTATGGAGATGCAATATCTTGACTTCGAGCCGTTGACATAATAATACAATATTATTATTTTTAATTCGATATGTTATACAAGTACAATTATAAAAATACTTTTGTAGTTCGGGGGGGGGGACAATTTCGAGATTGTTAAACATGATTTACTGAGATGTTACAAATAGAATTTTTCATAGCAGCTATTAAATATGCAATAATATAAACAGTGTTCAGCTCACATCTGCCAAATGGGATAATATAAACAGTGTTAGTCTCACGTCTGCCAATTGGGATAACGTTCAGTAAACAGTGTTAGGCTCACATCTGCCAGTTGAGATAATTAATATAAACAATGCTGGATTTAGATTTTTTGGTAACTAGAAAAAAACAGATGTGATAAAGTTGTGTCTTGTAGAATATTGGAATATGAATTGAGAGAGTAGTTTTAATTAATTAATGATTCAAATGAATTCATTGAATGAAAATGCATGGCTTAATTGGTGAAAGAGAACAAATTAATGACTGTCCAAAAGGAATGATAAAAAACATTAAATTACTAAAAGGCGTCATCAACATGACAGTGATTTGAAAATGATGGATTAATGAATTGCGAAAATGAAAATGAAGGGTGAATTATAGTGAAAATGATCAACATTGAGCAATTGTGAGGTGATGAATGTGAATGATTTATGAAAATGATCAACATCGATGAATTATGAAAGTGATCCACATTGATGAATTGCGAAAATGATCCAATATTAATGATTCACGAAAAAGATCAACATCTATGAAATGGGAAAATTATCAACACTAATGAATTGAAAATGATAATAATTGATGAATATTATAGTAAAAATGATCAACATTAATGAATTGTTGTATAATTGTGAAAATGATCAACATCCATGAATTGTGAAAATGATAACAATTGATGAATATAATAGTCAAAATGATCAACATTAATGAATTGTTGTATAATTGTGAAAATGATCAACATCCACGAATTGTTAAAATGATCAACATTAATGAATTACAAAAATGATAAAAATTGATGAATATAATAGTAAAAATGATCAACATTACTGAATTGTTGAATAATTGTGAAAATGATCAACACAAATCGATTGTGGAAATGATAAATATGAATGATTTATGAAAATGATCAACATCCATGAATTGTGAAAATGATCAACATCAATGAATTACGAAAATAGTAAAAATTGATGAATATAATTGTAAAAATGATCAACTTTAATGAATTAAAAGTCAACATTAATGGATAGAAAATCAATATAAATGATTTATCATATAAATGATCAACATCCATAAATATGATCAATACAAATGGGGAATTATAGCCAATAATGGATGATTGTAAATGAGGGATTGTACGCAATGAGAGATGATATTAAATGGGGAATTATAGCCAATAATGGATGATTGTAAATGGGGGATCATAAGCAATGAGAGATGATACAAAATGAGGGATTATGGTCCATGAAGGATTATAGCCAATGGGGTATCATAAGCAATGAGAGATGATACCAAATGAGGGATTATGGTTCATGACAAATTATAGCCAATGGGGGATCATAAGCAATGAGAGATGATACTAAATGAGGGATTATGGTCCATGATGGATTATAGCCAATGGGGCATCATAAGCAATGAGAGATGATACCAAATGAGGGATTATGGTCCATGACAAATTATAGCCAATGGGGGATCATAAGCAATGAGAGATGATACTAAATGAGGGATTATGGTCCATGATGGATTATAGCCAATGGGGGATCATAAGCAATGAGAGATGATACAAAATGAGGGATTATGGTCCATGAAGGATTATAGCCAATGGGGTATCACAAGCAATGAGAGATGATACCAAATGAGGGATTATGGTCCATGACAAATTATAGCCAATGGGGGATCATAAGCAATGAGAGATGATACTAAATGAGGGATTATGGTCCATGATGGATTATAGCCAATGGGGGATCATAAGCAATGAGAGATGATACCAAATGAGGGATTATGGTCCATGACAAATTATAGCCAATGGGGGATCATAAGCAATGAGAGATGATACTAAATGAGGGATTATGGTCCATGATGGATTATAGCCAATGGGGCATCATAAGCAATGAGAGATGATACCAAATGAGGGATTATGGTCCATGACAAATTATAGCCAATGGGGGATCATAAGCAATGAGAGATGATACTAAATGAGGGATTATGGTCCATGATGGATTATAGCCAATGGGGGATCATAAGCAATGAGAGATGATACAAAATGAGGGATTATGGTCCATGAAGGATTATAGCCAATGGGGTATCACAAGCAATGAGAGATGATACCAAATGAGGGATTATGGTCCATGACAAATTATAGCCAATGGGGGATCATAAGCAATGAGAGATGATACTAAATGAGGGATTATGGTCCATGATGGATTATAGCCAATGGGGGATCATAAGCAATGAGAGATGATACCAAATGAGGGATTATGGTCCATGACAAATTATAGCCAATGGGGGATCATAAGCAATGAGAGATGATACTAAATGAGGGATTATGGTCCATGATGGATTATAGCCAATGGGGCATCATAAGCAATGAGAGATGATACCAAATGAGGGATTATGGTCCATGACAAATTATAGCCAATGGGGGATCATAAGCAATGAGAGATGATACTAAATGAGGGATTATGGTCCATGATGGATTATAGCCAATGGGGCATCATAAGCAATGAGAGATGATACCAAATGAGGGATTATGGTCCATGACAAATTATAGCCAATGGGGGATCATAAGCAATGAGAGATGATACTAAATGAGGGATTATGGTCCATGATGGATTATAGCCAACGTGGGATCATAAGCAATGAGAGATGATACCAAATGAGGGATTATGGTCCATGACGGATTATAGCCGATGACAGATGATACTAAATTTTAAAAGCATTTATAGCTGATGAGGGATCCATGACCCATGAGCATTATAGCCAATGAGGATCTTACGCAATGAGGGATTACACTGCATGAGCATACAGTCAATGAGGAATTGTAAGCAATGAGAGATGATACCAAATGAGGGATTTTAGAAAAATAAAATATAAAACGGAATTAAGCCAACGTGGATTGATATCAAATGAGGGATGACGGCAAATTAAGTTAACAGAAGTAGGAAAATTGCAAATATGATGGCTGAAAGAAAAATTGTGATTTAGAATCAATATCACTAATTTAAAAGAAACTTTTTTGAGCCAATCACCAAGCTACCGCCATCTTATAATTAAATAAAATAATACATTTCATTTTCTTACAAAGATTCTTAAAATAAGTGCAGTTATATTAAAACAATTAATAATAATATTATTAATTGAAAACAACTAATTTAGGAGACTTAAAATAATTTTGTACGTCATCAAATTTAAATCCTAATTTTCACTAAGGCTATTTCTTCGGTGGTATAAAATTATTTTAGGTACTTGAAAAAAAAAAAAAGATTTAAAAAAATAAATATTGTAGAGTCAATACAAATTAGAAAAGTTTTTGGTTTGAATACAGTTTTTAAAATGGTATCTAGCAGTCTTAAAGAGCAATTTATAATAATTAATAGTAATTTTTAAAGCAATATTGTAAATTTTACAATAATAACGCTAAAAGATAGGACCCACTTAATTTCAGACAAATAATGAATTTAAACACGCCTGTATTTAGTGAGGTTGAAGGGAGTGGGGAGGGGAGAAAGATGGGCAGAGGAAGGATGGCAAGATGAGATGTATACAGGGTTTTCCAATAAGAGGTGTTATTTTGATATTCAATCGTAAAAGGTCAATGGTTTCGTTGCTTGTGTGGCACGTAGCGCCGTCTTGTTGAAAGTAAACGTTGTCCAGATCAATACCATCCAATTCCGGCCATAAAAAATCATTCATCATCTCACGATAGCGCAATCCATTCACCGTAACTGTTGCTCCAGCCTCATTTTCGAAAAAGTAAGGTCCAATGACTCCGCTGGACCATAAACCGCACCAAACAGTCACACGTTGAGGATAGAGAGGCTTTTCAATAATAACTCTTGGGTTTTCTGAGCCCCAGATGCGACAATTTTGCTTGTTGACGAAGCCACCGAGGTGGAAATGGGCCTCATCACTCAAGATGATTTGCATTTGATTCACTCAAGTGAATTTTAATTATTTCAATGCGTTGTTGAAGCGTGTATCGTTCCATTTTTATTAATGGCGTAGTTTCTACTTGTCAAATGTCAAAACAGACAGCTTCAAAAGTAACATCTACCGAAATAGCGGGCTATTCAAAATAACACCTCTTATTGGAAAACCCTGTATATCAATTGAAAATATAAAAAATATAGGTTCGTTGGAAACTATTCAAGAAAATGGTAAAAAATTCCATACTGGCTGAGAGTGGTGATTTAGGATTGCCCATGTCAAGGCTTCTGTCATGAATCACTTATTTGATTGAATATAATTGTAAATCCGTTCATCTCGACACAGGAATTCCCTAGTGAGATGAGCAGCGGAGGAAAAAAAATCATACCAACTGTTCAAGCCAGGAGAACATGGCATCCCCAATCAGGGTATGTTGCGAGGCTGAAGAAGAGTGAAGAAGGGAAGGAGATAGAGAAGAAGGTTGGGATGCACCTGGTGATTAGGATCTGGTTACATAACATGGCTGACGCCATTTCAAGTAACGTTTCGATTGAGAACGGTGGTCTTTCACCAGGGCGATACTGAGAGTATCTACCACTCTGAGGGAGCACGTGATAGTATCAGTATTATGACTATTACAGTAAAGTATTATTTGAATTTCACACACATTGTGCCTTTACTAACAGCGCACCAAAGGTAAATTTTTTTATAAGTTAAAATACATCAAAATTATTGTCTCAACATTCGCAAGTTACCTACTAGCTCATCACACATATTGCTAAATACAAATTTATCACAAACAGGCATAGAAATTTTAAGCTCGTAAGTCAAATCAAAATAGAACATAAATTTGGACTGATCAGATAAGAAATTTTTTACATTCCTTATTAGAAAATCTATCTATATAAATTAAAATAGGCCTCAGCACGGGCAAGCCACCCAGTGAGGCCAACATTACTGGAAAACTTTGAAATGTAAAAAATATTGTACAAAAAAAAAATGTAAATAAATAAAATAAAAAATGTTAACGAAAGTTCTTTACCGATCGCTTTGAAATTTTGACACAACGTTGCATTTGATTAAGCGTTAGTTTTTATATAACTATATTACATAGAAGTCATCTGTGATAGGTAAAAACATGTTTTTTTTTTAAAACAGCGCCATCAGTTGGACACAAAAGCAATACGCATTATTGTTTCTCTATCTGCACATACAGACTGAGCCACAGCAACACGTGACAGGGTACATCTAGTAAGTTAATAAATAGTTGAACTTTAATGGTAAGGCTTGAATATATTATAATGTAATTGAGTTCTTTTGCGAAAAAACAGCGTTATGTGAAAAAGTCAGCTCTGTGAAAAGGGCTGTTAAATATTTCATTTGATTGTAGTGAGCACATACTCATTGAAAGTCTAATTAATTTATATGTAGTTTGTTATACATTTGTGAGCCATTTTAATTTTTTTTTAATGTGTGCATTACAAAATTTAATATTTCAAAAAATACATGTTTATTTCTATCAATAAAATTTGAAAGCGTACTTCAACACCCTTCAAAAACAGTTTTTGGATATGTTGTTTTAATTTTTTTGCAGAGTTAACAAATAACATAATGCCGAAATAAAACTTTATCACCATAATAATGATAAATATGTCAAGCGCCGATAGCATAAATAAGTCAGTTTCAATTAACGCTGACTTGTGTTGCGAGCGTGTTATCGGCCGTCACCATAGGCCTTGTACTGCCATCTGTGGCTGAGATTTTAAAACGATTTCTGTTGCGAAGATAATTGGATATACGGCACGTAATTTGAATGGATCTGCACAAAAACACAGTTATTTTGATAACGCTGTTTTTTCCGAATAAGGACTCAATTATCATGTATGATATCACACATATATTTTGCCCTTTTGACAACTAAATTATTTATTTGCTACGTGAGGATGACTCACGAGTCTACTCAAACGGTTTGTGGACGAAGCTATTAATTCCATACTGAGTAATTAAGTATGGCTTTTAAAATTAAGCCTAAATCTAAATTTAAAATAATACTATGCAATAACTTATTACTTAAGTACCTTTAAAAATAATAAAAATACTGTGTGTAGGTTAATAAATAATTAAATTAATAATATTTAGATGGCAATACTTTATCGGAGGGTTTAATTATAATATTTAGAAGACTTTCTGGATAGCCGCCTGTGAGTCCTGGCTATTCAAAATTCGAAAGCCCAATTTAAAAATAATAGGAGAGTTGCGCAAAATTTCCGCCTGCGGTTTTATGTAATTCTTAATTTACCTTGATTTAAATAACAATCATATTGAATTATAAAAAATAATAACTGTTGGACACATAGATAATAGAAACAAGAGACAGGTCATGAACTTATCAACAGATTAACTAGCGACAGATTCTTTTAAAATTTGATATCAATAAAATTCCAAAATCACACTCGTTTTTCTCGTAATCGAAAGCCCAATTAAAAAAACAAAATCCATTATAAATGTGATGTAGATTAATGAATCTAAATTAAACTAATGAGTTTCTGCTTGTACTACAAGTTCCGGAAACTGTGTATATGTGACTTCAATTTGAGTTTAAAATCACCTACTGATTGAATACTGCAAATATAGCACAGTTGTTTTTAGGTTGCACAGATAAGTATGTAAATCCGTAGTTACAGACACAACTGATTATACTGCCCTGAAGAAAGTAGAGTTGTGTCCAAAACCTCCTCTGATTTTTCCTCGGATATTGTTCTATTAGAAAAATTGGCACATGCATAATGCTATGGACAAAATTCATACATATGATTTAAAAGTAAAGATTTTTTTTCAATGGCGATTTGAGCAGAACAATGATGATGATTTTGGCGTAGAAATAACATGAAACACTCGTTATAAAAAAAGATATTTTCTAGCCTAAGGAGGTTTTAATTCCAATATTTGGTTATTTTTGTATAAAATGCGTATAGGAGTAATATGTATCGTTGCGTTAAGAATATTAGCCGTTTTCTAGAGGTTAAATTCAATGGCATTTGAGCATGACGATATTACACAATAAAACTCTCTTATAAGGTTACCTCGTTTGAGAAGTTGTGTTAAAATTCCATAGCATGATTTTAATTTAAATTAGCCAATATGGATAGCCTATTCAACTGGTCGTATCTCAGAATCAATCATAACTAAGAAAATAGTCACTGATTTCAACAACTCAGTGAAATTCCTGCGCACATTGTAGGACTTGGAATCGAATCCCACGCTAAATTCAGAGACTTTTATTAGGACTTGAATTGGAACTGTATGCAATCAAGGGTTAAGTGGTTTTGTTTTTATGGTACCTTAAAACACCCTACAAGAGAGTTCCATTGTAAGTTAAATACAGGGTTTTCCAATAAGAGGTGTTATTTTGATATTCAATCGTAAAAGATCAATGGTTTCGTTGCTTGTGTGGCACGTAGCGCCGTCTTGTTGAAAGTAAACGTTGTCCAGATCAATACCATCCAATTCCGGCCATAAAAAATCATTAATCATCTCTCGATAGCGCAATCCATTCACCGTAACTGTTGCTCCAGCCTCATTTTCGAAAAATTAAGGTCCAATGACTCCGCCGGACCATAAACCGGACCAAACAGTCACACGTTGAGGATAGAGAAGCTTTTCAACAATAACTTTTGGGTTTTCCGAGCCCCAGATGCGACAATTTTGCTTGTTGACGAAACCACCGAGGTGGAAATAGGCCTCATCACTCAAGATGATTTGCATTTGATTCACTCAAGTGAATTTTAATAATTTCAATGCGTTGTTGAAGCGTGTATCGTTCCATTTTTATTAATGGCATAGTTTCTACTTGTCAAATGTCAAAAAATGACAGCTTCAAAGGTAACATCTACCGAAATAGCGGGCTATTCAAAATAACACCTCTTATTGGAAAACCCTGTATAAATTAATTTTACCATCAAGTGATTGAATCTTTGAGCATGGATGCTCAGAACAAATTCCGGACATCTTCATAATCCCTAGAAATATAAACAGACCTAATAATAACTAGTATCTGAACACCAGCAGCTGCTTGTTACATTGTATGAGATTACACGAAAGCCGATAGATAAATGTTATATGGAGCATGCAGCGTAATATTGTACGAATCACACAGCGTATTGCTGCATAGAGCAAACGACATACTACTGTTGCATGGAACAGTTATGCCGCATGGAGGATGTTGCGTGGAGCACACAGCGCACTACTGCATGGAGCACGCAGCATATTGTTGCATGGAGCACGCAGCGTACTGTTGTGTAGGGAGCGTTGTGACGGCAATCAGCGGAAGAGGGAGCGGGGTCGGCTGCTGATGAAGTGCCACGGGTGTCCGGAGCGGTGTTTCTTGCGGGGAGAGGCTCTGGGGAGACAAAAATATATTCATTGTCTCAACTTTAAAGGAGCGATACTCACAGAACATATTTTTAATCCTAACTCCCCAGTAAGCTCACAATATGTGTAAAAAAAAATGCGAGAAATGCAATGATATTTCATGAAATTACGTTATTAATGAATACCATCAGCCAGGCAGCGCGGGGTCGCAATGCCAAAGGGGGTGTATAGCTTGGTGGGCGTAAGATCTAATTATTTATTTAATGATAAACTAATGTTTATAAGACAAGGTTTTTTATGCATAGCACAAAGGATAACAAATGATTAAAAAAATTGACAAGTCAAAATATTTCAGCAACAATGTAGATATAATATGTCTCGACGACATCTGGTGGGAAATTTAGAACTAACAAAGCCTTTCCTACAAAATAAAGTTGGTTGTTTACAGGTGAAAAAATATAATAAGCAGTAATTGTTGATTGAAGTACTAGTACATATTGAATTATTTAGCGTGTTGGAAATAAGCCGACGTAGCTCAGTGGCTCAGAGCACCTGACCGGACATCAGAAGGTGCGGGTTCAATTCCCGTCGGCGGCATTTATTTTTACTCGGGAGATATTTTCAATTTGTATGGATATTTCAGGCGACTATTTATACATACACGAGCCGAACTGAAAGTTAAGTTCGCAAATGTATACGTACCATATGACCGACAAATACTTACAGGTGTTCAGGCGTGTCGGGGTTCAGGTCTTCATTGCCATCAGTCAGGCAGCGCGGGGTCTCGATGCCAAAGGGGCTGTACAGCTTGGTAGGCGTACGGCCCAGCACCTGCAAATAAATTAGAAGTCATTAATTAAAATGCCAGACATATAAAAATACAAAGATAAATTTTAAAATAATAATAATTTTACACAAAGATAAATTCCTTAAGTGGTTTGGCTTTTAAACTAACCAATCACGGCGTGTCTTCGCAAGGGTAGGCAGAGGATGAACTGCCACACAACTCTGTTTTCGCAAACTTTTTTCACACTTTCTACATTCATGCATTGTCTCATATATATATATACTCTTTTATTCTGACTCTTGACATGACGTGATTTAAGTAGTAATTCTCCTTAGATTCCTTTCTTCGATTATCCGCTCAAATCGTCGAAGCGTACCTTTCTTAATCTTATTCACAACGTTTACATCAGCTTTGCAATTATTTCTGGATCTTCACATCTGCAACACAATCTAACATGGTTTTACCATACATGCGCCTCAGGAATCGCATTTCTATAGCATTCAGTCTACTTTCATTCTTCCTTTGCACATTTCCACGCCCCACTGCCATACATCTGACGGAATAGGAGAGGGCACCCAAAATAGTCATAAACAGACCAGATCCTAGACGAGCCAGACAGCAACTCAATAAGGCTCACTAAAGGAACTGATGGGAATACTAACGGGACGTTGCCACTTCAGAAGATACATGCAGCTGTTGGAAGTGGAAAACACCTGGAATGTGAAGAGGATGAAGAGACTCCAGTTTACCCATGATGCCAATGTCCTGCCCTGATAGGAACAAGGGTCAGTTATCTGGGAAGACACATTGCGGAACTGGGAGACATAGCCAAACATCCAATGATAATCCTGGCAAACTTTATTAAAGCGACTGGGTTACTGTCAAAGCAATGAGGTGAACTTGGAGATATCACAATGGACCAATGGCCTGAGTGCTCATGGGAACTATCCGTAAACTGGCTTCGCTTTATAAAAAATAAATTATAATCACCCATTTATAAATGAATATCACAGAGCTCAATGTTTACCAATTTTTAGCGGGATTTCAAACAAATTTTTTGGTAAAAAGTTAAGATAATTGGCTGTGACATTGTGACATACCTTGCGACACCTGGCTTGTGGGGTGGCTGGCGTGTGACAAGGCGTATTTCCTACTTCCGTTAATCTCTGGCGTCTGCGGGAACCAATGTGTAGGTGCTGACAAAATAAACACATATATTTTTTCAAATGCGGCAGAAGAACTTTACATAATATATTAACCGGTCAGCAACGTAAGCAGATATACACGATAAAATAACGATAGCAGTCAAGTACAATAAGCGTGTTTACACGTCAACGCGTGTGTTTCCACAAAAATCGTCATCACTCCGTTATTCTTCTAGTGACATCCCTAAAACAAAAAGTAGAATATTCGTATTGAATGAAGCTTCACATCTCTATTCAAAGTTATCCATAGAAACCCGTAAAAAGACCTACTCAGTGGAAGCAAATTTTACCCGCCAAATCGTAAAACGACGTTAGTTTTAATTATTTTTTTAAAAATATATTTTGTATGAAATGGTCAAAAAGTGAAGTGACAGAATTGTTTATTGTACATTTGTTCGATGAAATAAGTGTTTTTTTTTACATTATCCGTGATTTTAGTATCGTTTTTACATAAAACATTACAGGTGAGTCATTTTTACAATTTTTTCATGTTTCCATTCTAAATTTAAATATTTACAAATGTTAATATTTATTTATGATACAACAATTTGAAAGCCTATTTTGTAACCTTTCTAAAACAGTTTTTACTATTCGGCTCCGTTCAGTAATGTTTCATTTATAGAGCTTTGATTGTGAGGCGGTAATAACACAACGTTTTCGTGAAATTGACATTTCGGTAAAGACATTTTAGCTTCAAGTTCGCGAAAAGTCGGAGGGGTTAAGGCAATGCACTACGTCGTGAAATATTTTAAATTGAGCCGCTATCAATAACAACCCTTAAGTAGATGGCGATAAAGTTTAAATTCCCGCTTAACACCATCCGCCTGTTTTGATTTATGCAAGAAAAAAACATGGCCAAAAAGTGCCTTTTATTTTATTTTGTGGATGTTCAGGCATAAATATTTAATTTTTTTTCGCTCATTTTATAAATAACTTAATTTGCCACATTATAGAATAAAATTATAATCGAAAATGGGTTCGTAAGTAGGAGATTTTGAATTTTAAAGCAGTTTTCATAGGCATTATACATTATTTTTTTCTGGGCTTATAAAAAGACTTATCTAAAAAATACTCGATTGTTTCAAAGGCCAAGATGTATTCTACTCGCAGTATTAAATTAAAGCATCTGAAACATTTCTAGGCGACCAAATTTTCAAACCAAAAACACATGATTTTGCATTACTACGTATGGCATCGCCTTAATGGACAACATTATAGTGCTGCGTTTAGTGAATCAATCACCACGAGGGTGATTTACCCATTGTTATTGCAGATTGACTTTGGAGAAGCGAACTTCTTGTAGTAGGATGATGTTTAATTAATTTATATTTTTTGTTTAACAACATTTTTAATTTAGAATTTAAAAAAAAAATAGTGGATAGTACCGACATCTCTGGTCGTTTTTGCATAGATCCAGCTCTGCAGGGGGCGTGTCAATGAAGTTCAGTTATCTGTGTGCATTTAGACAGCAGGATTTTTTGTTTTATTGTACAACAGAACATTCATTCCAGTTACAGTACAATTTTACATCATATCAGCATTTAGGTAAGTGACTCTTCAATAATTGTTTTAGGTCATTTAGAGAACAGTCACTTTAGCCACCAGAGCTAAACGAAGAAAACCACTTTAAATAAAAAATGATATGTTAATGTTAGCTCAGAGCTCATACATAAGCTCACATTTCACCACAACCTCAAATAACACATCTGCCCTGATGATGGACACTGCAATGCTGTCCGAAACGTTGGCTAAAGAAGGAGTTAGCGCAACACGGCATAACACCCCAAAAACAAATAACAAAAATACTTTTGGCCGTGAAAATCTTAAATCATATTTGCTTAATATATTGTTGATAAACTGCTTAATGGTAGTATAACGGTAAGAAACTTAAGAAAAAAAAAAACTGAGTTACATAAAAACAAAACACAAACAAAGACTCCCAAGGCAGCCGGACACTGAATACACGGACCCTCAAGTGTCAAGCAGTCCAATTAGTTTGGGTTTTATGGGACCTCTTCAGCGAGCTGTCTTTAAAGGATATCTATGTATAAAACAGATAAGCCATGTTTTGTTTAATATTTGTGCTTTTGCTACAGATGACTAAAGAGAATATACACTTTGTTTGCTGGTTGAATATTTTTTGTTTACGATAGTCTGCGATGCTCAAGCCCTCTAAGTCTGGTATGAAATCGTGGGACCACAAGACATAGTACGAGGTGTCACGGTATCTTATTGCAAAGTAATTTGTTTGCAACAAGTAATGCTTGCTTTACTTTGTAATTTTAACAATCGTCATATCAGAGTATAACTCGTATTATTGTATACGATAGCCTGCGATGCTCAAGCCCTCTAGGTCTGGTATGAAATCGTGGGACCACAAGACGTAGTACGAGGTGTCGCGGTGTCTTATTGCAAAGTAATTTGTTTGCAACAAGTAATGCTTGCTTTACTTTGTAATTTTAACAATCGTCATATCAGAGTATAACTCGTATTATTGTTTATGATAGCCTGCGATGCTCAAGCCCTCTAGGTCTGGTATGAAATCGTGGGACCACAAGACGTAGTACGAGGTGTCGCGGTGTCTTATTGCAAAGTAATTTGTTTGCAACAAGTAATGCTTGCTTTACTTTGTAATTTTAACAATCGTCATATCAGAGTATTACTCGTATTATTGTTTATGATAGCCTGCGATGCTCAAGCCCTCTAGGTCTTCGTCAGACCACGAGACGTAGTATAAGAATGTTTGGTAAAGGTTACGAATTCCGCTTCACAGTAAATATGGAATGTTTACTTTGAATTAATACTTGAATTTAGTTATATTATTACCAAAAGTTACTATAAATGTTGGGGAACCTTTAATAACGCCTGCTCGCGTCCCCTTTAGAGTTATATCCCAGTTTTCAAGTAGTTTGTGGGCTACGCTAGGTTTTTATAGACTGGTTTGTGATTTAATTCTAATACGATATTATGAATATAATCCAACTCTTGATATGAACATAGTCGCCGTCGGCTGCGACTATAACGGCGCCGCATACTAATTGACATATCGCGTAAGTGACTTAATAAACGAAATTAAAATTAAAAGTGCATATTTTTCCGTCTCCCCCGACATAATAAATCATGTTTTGAATTAATAAAGCTAAATCCATTTATTTGAAAGTGAAATATTGCGTATTAAGAGTGAAGCGGAATAAGAGAAAAATAATGAATGTTTGGACAAAGGAGCACATGTTGCACAAATTAGGAAAAACATCCCGAAAGGTGAAATTTTGAAGGAAAATAACTAGAGTTATATTGACGAAACGTAATAATTATGGTACAATATTGAGCACATCATTATCAAGGTAAAGTTAATTATTGGTCTGGTTTCGTGGTATATTAAATAAACATTAATTTAAATTGTGGACATTCATTGACTTTAAAAAGCTAACAGAAATGTCTGGAAATTTGACTATTGAAAAAAAATGAAGTATGATGTAAATTTACCTGAGAAAGTGTGCAGAATGTCGTTCGCACCCTTCTGAATGTTTTCGTTAGTTTTTCAGCTCCATTTCTTAAGGCCTTTCTGGAACTTGATAAATTCATTCTCGTCAAAACCCCGGGATTACATGACGAAAACTTCGATTTTTCTTTCATGGGGCTATCGGACGGTTCGTCTCTGAACTTTTCTTCCAGATTTTGACATATCTTTCGTTTGTTGGTCACAGAATTTTCACACTCGCGCGACGGCCGGAATGATAGTATTTTGCTGTCCGACTTCATGTTCTTGATATGTTTATTAATGCAACGGAAGACAATCTTCATGAAAAAAACGTTGGCGGAGCGGTCTAGACGAAATTCAAATTTTCTCTTTGTTTGGGTGATTTTGACATTGATCGACGAACGGCTAGAAATATAATCAGAAAATTATTATTATTGCACAAAAAACACTAACTCAGGATTGTGTCTAAAAATTGCTATTTTTATTTTAAAAATATTTCTTTACAGATAATAAAATTACGTTTATACTAAAAAGCTAAAAATGTTTAAGAAGAGCCATGAAAATCTGCATTTTTAATTCATCAGCCTTAAAGTAGTGTCACACTATTTTTTTATTTTTCTAGTTAAAAAATCGGTTTTTAAAGGCTACTGTCATATGATAGATTCCAAGAAAATACTTGTTGCTATTTGTAATTTAAGGCAATGCCATATGTAGTAATACAAAATCATGTGTTTTTGGTTTGAAAATTTGGTCGCCTAGAAATGTTTCAGATGCTTTAATTAAATACTGCGAGTAGAATACATCTTGGCCTTTGAAATAATCGAGCATTTTTTAGATAAGTCTTTTTATAAGCCCAGAAAAAAATAATGTATAAGGCCTATGAAAACTGCTTTAAAGTTCAAAACCTCCTACTTACGAACCCATTTTCGGTTATAGTTTTATTGTATAATGTGGCAAATTAAGTTATTTATAAAATGATCGGAAAAAATTTAATATTTATGCCTGAACATCCACAAAATAAAATAAAAGGCACTTTTTGGCCATGTTTTTTTTTTGCATAAATCAAAACAGGCGGATGGTGTTAAGCGGGAATTTAAACTTTATCGCCCTGTAAGTAAGGCTAAGTAATTGATAGCGGTTCAATTTAAAATATTACACGACGTAGTGCATCGTCTTCATAAAACATAAAAGCTACATGTACATTTTGTACATGCCTGTCGGCAAGTATTTTAATTGTAAAATAAGTACTAATTGCTAATTACTTATTTTAAAAACCACTGAATTTCAAATAGCTATTTTAAAAATTACTAAATAATTAAATTCTTTGAAATTAAATAGTTGATTATTGAACAACCTAAAAAATTAAAATAAATGTGGCAACATTTTCTACGACCTTTGGAGGTCAGAAAAGTCAAATAATTTTTACGTAAATTGTAAAATTTTCCAGGTCCCTGCCGGTACAGTTCTTCGCGGTTGAATTTTTAGAATTTTTCATCTTTTAACATGGCCAAGTATAAGGTGGTGATGGTCCGTCACGGAGAGAGCGAATGGAACCAGAAGAACTTGTTCTGCGGCTGGTACGATGCTGAACTCAGCGATAAAGGTAATTTTCAATGAAAATTCAGTATTACTGGGTGCTTTTACTAATAAGTTCCGGCACAATGCTATAGGTTTCACAAAAGTGTAATACATATAATAACACATGAGAGCTAGGTTACGTATTTCTTAATTATTTAATTGACACATAATGCATAATTTTACAACATTACATGTATTTTTTTAATGTAACTGTCAGAATTTATTGTATCCTTTATTTACATTCTGCTTCAGGTATTTTGTTTGAAATAACTTTTTACAAAATTGCTAGACGTAATCTAACATCTGTAATGATTATTGATTGAATGGCATTAAAACTACAGATATAATATATTTCATTATGTTAAAACCCCACTTATTTTGTACAAAAATGCAGTGACCTCTGAAGAACAAGGTCAGATATTTTAAAGAATTAAGTGGTTTATTCTTTTTCTCCACTTATTTTGTACAAAAATAATGCAGTGACCTTGGAAGAAGGTCAGATATTTGAAAGAGTTTTATGGCTTTGATTTCTAAGATACAAAGAGCAAAACTGTTGTTATTAACATCACATCCTCAACTGGAAGGGATTATGAGTTTGGTTACTTGTTGAGGTCCGCATTTATTAAGTAAATACAGCTCCTCAGGGTGTAAAATGGGGCCTGGCTGCGAGTCAATATAATTACTATAGTCTAGGTTAGGATAGTCTTGATGGGGTATCATTATGAAGATTGACTGCTTCATATTGAAACTGATCACTTGTTTCCTAAAATGTATGCGTGTGTTTATAATATTATTAAATGTAGAAGTATGGTTGCACCCGTACCTTTGGCTTTATCGTGGGTATGCTGGGAATGAACTATGGTGGTGCGCAAATCTTCACAATTGTGCGGGGTTGGTTGCGGTAAGTGCGATAAAGACTTTAGACAAAACAAAAACGAATTGAATTTGCCTTAGTGTTTGCAAGAGGAAATGAGTGGGAAATGCCAAAGACTTACCCTGGTCTCGTCCTCCTTAGCTACTGGTTCCTTTACACTTATCAGCTTGCATACAATTAAGGGCAATTCCCTTTAACACTCGCTCACTCAACACAAAACAAAACAGTGACATTCACTGTGGCGGGTTCACTGGATGTGATTCTCCAAAACAATCACAGCTGAGTTCAACATATGCGGGTATTCACAAAAAGATGACACCAATGTTCGCGGACCAAGATGCAACGATAACAATGCTACTTGTCGTTTGGCCCGGGTCAAGGAAAGAGGACAAGGGGCAAAGGGGGGGTGAAGGGTACACATTTTAAGGCTATTCAATTTTAAAACCTCACGTACAACTAAACTATCTACGGTCAGAAGTTAGAAGGGACGGGTGAACTCTTATACATTTCTGAATAGATTGAGCATCTTTTTATGTATTCGATTGATCTCCACCATCAATAGCAGCCAGTTTTATCTCCCGACCTGCAAGACAAACTTGCCAATTATCGTATATTCTATGGCAATGTCGATTTTACATTGATTTACAATTTGGGAGGTAGGTATGGGTACCGCCGCCCCGGAAACCATTTATTGGATAGCCAACACTTCTACCGTAGGTCACCCGAAGTGGTTCGCTACGTTTGGTGACTTACCAGGTGTGCCCGGGTTCATGGGGTGAGGTTTGTCCGTGTTTTGGCGACGGACGCGTCTACTGGATTGGGAGAGACTGGTTGAGGGAGATCTCTACAGAAACATTCACCGCAGTGCGAGGGTTAGATTCATAAATAATAATAATAATGATTGGATTATTTGTATAGCGCCAAAATTACCTCAAGGGCGCTTAACAACTTAATTTATGCATTTAATTTATTCCTATCACTTAGACTTATAACTAATTACTTTTGGCTTATAGCTATGTTTCATAGCTAGAGACTTATAACGTCCGTTACTCCTGGACACTCTGGTCCCCAGGTTCCAAACCACCCCTCATACCTTTTTCCTTCCCAGAATTTCCTCTCCTTAAATTCCCTCCACAATGCATCCCCAAAGATGACATAGGCCCTGAGAAAAAATATTTTCCTCAGAGTCTGTGTGGAGATAATGCAAAACAAAATAATTGCACTGCTTAGGACAGGTTGATTCACAGAATTTGAACAATTCATCAAATTTCAATGTTGATTTTCAGGTTCTTTGCAGGTTTTTTTCAAGTTCAGTTTTATGAAACAACTGGCCAATAATAATATAATAACAGAAATTAAATAGAACCTCCACACAACTCGAAAATCAACTTTGATCTTTGATGAATTGTTCAAATTCTGCTAAACAATAAAAACAACAGTCCTTAGTGTCTTGGAGCCATTTTATATTAAAATAAACGTTATTAATGTCTCCGTCCAGGCAGGGATGAAGCCGTGGCCGCCGGCAAGGCCCTCAAGGAAGCTGGACTGACTTTCGACATAGCGCACACCTCGGTGCTGGGCCGCGCCCAGAAGACGCTGGCGTCTGCGCTGGCCCAGTCGGGCCAGAGCGACCTGCCCGTGGAGAAGACTTGGCGGCTCAATGAGCGCCACTACGGCGGCCTCACTGGACTCAACAAGGCCGAGACCTCCGCCAAGTACGGAGAGGAACAGGTGTGCTAATATTTATTTATTTTAAACTAACTAACTGTAGCGGTTATATTATCGAGGCTTCTGACTCACTCTATTATTGTTTTCCTCGTCTGTTTTAAATTACCAAATTAATATATTGTCATTATAATGTCTAATATTCTCTAACTCCTCGGGCTAATTTGTTCACTTTTCGGAACAGCTCATATGGTCTTATAGAAATCGTGTTGTCTCGCTTATAGTCATAGTTAGAAATATTAACTAAACAGTGTTAGAAAGAGAAAACACCAAGCTTTATATTCAAAATAATAAAAAATTAAAAATCCAAAAAAATACTTTATACGAACTTAAGCTCTCTCACATGGCAATTTGATATTGTTCTTGCACAAATAAACCTTGTAAAACAAACAATATCAATTATTTTATAAGCAATAATTATTAGCCTGAAACACTCATCCACATTGAAAAATCTCCTGATAAAAGATACATGACGCCAACGGGACTTAATCAATATCAATAGTGATTGAAACATGGCTACATGCAGAAATTCCAGATACATATATAAATATGTAAAGAAAAGGACCATAGGCCTGACAATCTGAGCCCAGTTGAATAAAATTCTAATTATTTATTGCATCTCACTATACATAAATCACATTTTTTCTCATAAAAATTAACCTCATTAGGACTAAGCTTGTTAACGATTTACATTTGTGTGAAGCAAACATAGAGTTATCACAAACATAAAGTAATATTACATACAAAAACAAAATATTTCAAGAAGAAATTAAAAAAAATAAGTATTTGATGAGTTCAGATGGGTAATTTATTATTAATTTAATTACCCACAAATTGACACTTTATTCATTGATATGCAAATAGGCCATCTCAAAACTATCCTAGCTGGTGTTTACTGCCCACCAAATGCATCTTACCAAAACCATCAAAAATCTATTACTTAACCACTCGGAACATTAGAACGTCAAAAGACGTAAATATGATAATAGCGGTCAAGACATTAGTACGTCTTTTCACGTAAACGCGCGAGATTTTACAAAAATCGATTTATTTCCATCACTAGTATACGGATTGCCATGATTTAAAAAACAGAGTATCGATAATGAATAACGCTACGCGTCTGCATTCGAGAATATCTATGGAATGTAGAGGTGCATTTTCTGAGTCGATTGAATCTGTCATCTTGTTCGTTCATAATTTATTGCGTTTTTAAATAATTTATTAAAAATATTTTAGTTTGGACGGTTAATATTTTGAGGTGACTAATAGTTTTTAATTATATTTCTTCAATATATAAAGTGTTATTTCTTTATGATACTCAGAAAAAAGTACATTTTTCACAGCTTTGAAATAATGGTCAGTATTTTTAAATTTTTTTTGACGTTTTCAGAAAATGTATATTTAGACACGCAAATATTTACGTGTAACAAAACAATACGATAGTGAATTTTATAATCTTTCCAAAACATATTTTAGAATGAGGCTACGTTTCCCAAAACGTGAGTTATGAAGCTTTTAACAAAACTCGTGAATAACACAAAAATTTTCGCGTTTTGACAGTTCGCAAAGGAACACAAAGTAAATAAAAGTCCTTTTCTGAGAGGTTAATAGCTTATTTGATAAACATAATAATCCTTGGAGACTTCAACCATTCCCTAATTCGATCTTCGATTCGAATTACAATGATTCTTCAATCATTGTAATTCAAACAGCCGTGCGGCCTTATTTGAGGATACATACCTGAACAGTAACTATTGGCAATTGGTAGATAAACCTAAAAGATTCAGGGACAACAATATCCCATCTCTTTTGGATTTAGTCCCGTGCAACGATGAAGATCTCAGTACCTAGCACCTACAGGCAAAAGTGACGATATATGTTTGTTGTCAACTTTACAAGTAAGTGCCAGTCATAACAACAGATCCTCCGGCCCGGGAGGCACGAAGGCGAGACCCAACTATCATATAGCAGATTATGATAAAATAAATTAAACCTTAAGCACTCCTGATATAATGCGGTCTCTTATGGAAACCACCACAAATGAAGAAATGTGCAAGTTTTTGACAAACATGTTTAAAGAGAACATTATTTCAAAAATACCACTTTTAAGGATTGACTTATTTTGAATTTAAAACAACTCAATTACTGTTAAATTATTGTAAAATCAGGTATGAGCGCATCGGCAGAATGCTGCATGCTCATTAAATAATAATAGTAATAAAATAATATAATAGTTAACTACAGAATAATAAAATAATATAATAGTTAACTACAGAATAATAAAGTAATATAATAGTTAACTACATAATAATAAATGTACACCTGTTAAAATTTATGAAACTTTTTACTAATTATTAATTGACCGGTCGGTGGCCGAGTTCACATCGCGCTTGGGTCTCACTCGGGCGTAGTGTGTTCAATTCCTCGGCTGGCTAAGTCCTCCATCACAACACAAGCAACATTTTTAGCTTACTGTGGTGGTAGTAGGAGATTTTCAAATATTGTCAGGTTATTCGTAACCCGGGAATGTTTGTCTTTCTTTAAAAAAAAAAAAAAAAAAATTAATAATTAAAAGACAAAAAGTGAGGTGGCAATTATGTTTATAATACATTTGTCCAATAAAATGCGTTTTTTTCGTTATTAGTAATTTTAGGCCAGTGGTTAGACGTAAAAACATAAGGTGTGCCATTTTCACAACCTTTATGTTTTGATTAAAAAAATTATGTACATTTCTAATAATAAAATTTGAAAGTGTATTTCATCACCTTTCAAAAACAGTTTTTAGTTTTCAGATACATTCAGAAGTATCCCATTTATTTGGATTTTATTGTCTGACTTTCTGATTGCATCTTTAAGAAATGTAATGGTCGAAATGCCAGAGGCCTGAAAGGTGAAAATCTGTTCTCTATGTTAGAATTCACTTTCAATTATTGTACTATTTACATGATCTAAAAAAATACCTGTTTCTTGATATGGCATAGAACTCAGTTGAAACTATTAAATTCTGAACTTCCGATGGGTTTGAGGATATCAATACTGTCACTCTCCGTTGTTCTTATTTAACGCATTTCGTTAAAGAGTTGTATTATTCATATATTTTTTAAGACAATGAATTGTTTTGTTTTTAAGGTGCACATCTGGCGTCGCAGTTTCGACGTGCCCCCGCCGGAGATGACCCCCGACCACCCGTACTACGATGCCATTGTGAAAGACCCCCGCTACGCCGACTGCCTCAAGGAGGACGAGTTCCCCAAGTGCGAGAGCCTCAAGCTCACCATCCTGCGTACACTGCCCTACTGGAATGATGTCATTATTCCGCAGGTACCCTTCAAACTATTTCCCTTCTTCTTTTCTACTAACGTTATCCGTGTCATGTCTTTCCCGGGCGTCCCCGACTTCTTCTAACATTCACTTTCGTGTCATAATGTTCTCCTTACACTTCGTTTATCTGCTCCATATGGACATTGTCCAAACCATCAATTTTGACATTCATCGACAAATTATTTTGTAAGCTGTCATAGATAGAGGTCTTGGAAATTAGTCATGAACTGTCATAGAAATAAACAGTAGAATCTAAAGTGACATTAGCGCAGGCAATTCTGATTTTTTCCTTTATGCGGTTTTTGGAGCATATGTTTTAAAATCCCATCACAAAAATCTCTAGTGTGAACTTTACTAGATATCACACATGTGCGCGAGCGCCAATCATGGACACGTGTGCCAAAAATGGCACACGTGTGCACGAAAAACAGTCCATTGGAGTTTCCTGCATTCACCCTTCTTTCAATTTCTTTATTAGCCTTTCCAACTCTCGTAAACATACTTCCCAAATACACAAAATCATCCACTCCTTTCAAGTATTATTATTTTTTAATGATAAACTAACGTTTATAAGACAAGGTTTTATGCATAGCATAAAGGATAACAAATAATTATAAGCAATAATTATTTGTTATCCTTTATGCTATGCATAAAACCTTGTCTTATAAACGTTAGTTTATCATTAAAAAATAATAACATTTGACAAGTCAAAAATATTTCACCAATAAATGAATATATCATATGTCTCGACGCCATCTAGTGAGAAATTTAGCACTAACAAAGCCTTTCCTACAAAAATAAAGTTGGTTGTTTACAGGCGAAAACATATAATAAGCAGTAATTGTTGATTGAGGTACTAGTACATATTGAATCATTTGGCGGGTTGGAAATAAGCCGACATAGCTCAGTGGATACAGAGCACCTGACCGGACATCAGAAGGCACGGGTCAATTCCCGTTGGCGACATTTATTTTTACTCTGGAGATATTTTCAATTTGTATTAGTATTTCGGATGACTAATTATTGCTTATAATTATTTGTCTTTCAAGTATTGTTCACAACTGCATTGCGCAGGGTTTTCGTAGTCTCTCTTTCAAATACCACTAGTTTGTTGAAATATCTGACTTGCACATGCACGTTGCCCTGTCGCATGGATTTTAAAATGTTATAATTTGAATTCATTATTATTATCTTGATTCACAGATGAAGGCAGGAAAGAAGATCATCATCGCCGCCCATGGAAACAGCTTAAGAGGAATCGTCAAACATCTGGACAGTGAGTACACAAGTTTTAAACTAAACAAACACATATGGTAAACATATCCAAGTAACGATAACCCATGGGGAGAGGGCTATGAACCATTATTAGTATGAAACCGCGCTCACCTATACTACTGCAAATCGCATCTATGTGCTGTGTCACTCCACTTTTTATTTCTACCTACCAAACGCATAACTTTCATTGGGCAGCCGCTTTGATAGTTCGCGCAGTTTGGTCGTAGCACGGCATTGACACTCTGCACGCTTTCATGCTATGTCTTTCGTTGTTTCCCTTATCTAGGATGTTAATAGAATTTGAACATGCTAATTCCTGCGTAGTCAAATTTAGGTCCAACGTTGTCTAAAATCACCAGTAACTGTTGAATGTCTAATTACCTCCGTGGTTGAGGGGTCAGGCTGTCGACTAGCCATCCAAAGTTCGTAGTTTCAAATCCCTGTGTGCACAAGTAAATTTTATATGATGAATTTGTGTTATTTCACAATTTATACATTTAAAATAATATATAGTATACTTGCGGCACGTTCCAGAGTGGAAGATACTCTCAGTATCGCCCTGGCGTAAGACCACCATTCAGAATTAAAACATTGCTTGAAATGATCAAATCTGAATAGTCAGGTACTCCCCCACCTTCCTCTTCCCCATCTTCTTCCCATGCCACTAACTTCATTCGTGGGGATTCCATAGTCTCACTGGCTCCAGACAGTTGTTTGCAGTTAGGACTATTTTGCGGTATTCTCATAAAATTTTACGCACGGACATGTCCGACGGAGCATGCTCACTCGTGAATACTAGGCTTATGAAATTCTAGGTTAGACTGTGTCCAAAATGAGAAAAAAGAAGTTAAATATGAATGATTTGAATCCACAGATTTGTCCGATGAGGCCATCATGGAGCTCAATCTGCCCACCGGCATTCCGTTTGTCTACGAGCTGGATGAGAACTTCAAGCCCGTGGTGTCCATGCAGTTCCTCGGTGACGAGGAGACAGTCAAGAAGGCCATGGCTGCCGTGGCCGCCCAGGGCAAGGCCAAGTGAGCCCACCCACATCACATAAGCCATAAAACAACTACTCTTTGTAATATGTAATGTCACAAATTTGCTGTCGTTAGATTGTTTGACGGCAATTTTTTTGTTTATATTCGTTGTTGACAGCAAAATTGTTGGATGATTTGTTGGCTGACAGCAAAAGCCATTATTGTCTGTCTTGAAAGTAAGATTTGCTACGCAATATATTATTTGACAACTGGTTTTATTGTTGTTGTTCAATTGTTTGACAACCAGATTTTGATTTTAATTTGTTTGATAGCAAGATTACTATCTTTTCAACAGTTGACAGCAAGAGTTCGGTAATCACTTTATTGTTTGACAGCTATATTGTCTGTTGTTCCATATTTTGTCAGCAAGATTAGTTGTTCAAATGTTACTTGATACTGTGTCGAGAGTCTTTGTGGTTAGATGTCCCAATTTTTCCTGTCAAAAAGCAATCAAGTACTATGCCAAACTTCTTTTTGATAAAATTAACACATTTCAGTGTTTCAAAGAACATCTTGTGTAAGCTTTAAGTGTAATGTAAATCTAGTCTTCACTAGGTTAGATCTGTTGCATTATTTGGAAATATTATTATAACTATTATTTATTTGTAATTTTTATTGATTTGATATTTTATTTTGGTTGTCGAAAATATGCATGCATTCAAAGGTGAATAAAAAATATTAAAACACAAATTTTGTTGCATAATTTTTATTAAAAAAATACACACCAACATATTAATAATGCAACCTTTATAAGAGTTATATCTACTCGAACAATTCTTGGCTTATTATGGCAGATTTAAAAATATGGGATAAATGGTGAAATCTAAGTGCGTTCATTGGCTTCAATCAGTAGTATAAGCAGTTCATTATATAATATTTTGAAATATATATTAATATTTTAAGGAATGAAATTAACCAAATCGAAAACCGAAAACCCAACGCTCGAGTGGATAAAACCAAATTGAATAGATATGTAAAATATTAGGTAAGGTTGAGTTGGTAAGTAAATGCATGATTGGGAAAAAAATCCTTTATTTTACGTTTATTTTTGTACCTCACTAGTCAATGGCTGAAGTCAGGACTTAATTCAGTGAATGACAAAATTAATTCAGTGAATCAAAGTCAAATTTTTTTTACAGCTGACCTGAACTGACTTTAGTAAAAAAAAATACACCTTGCCGACTGCTGAGATTAGCTTGCAGTAATACATAGAAGTTAAAATCATTGCCAGAAATGTCTGGTTATAAAAATAACACCTTGCCGATGCGCTGAAGTTAGCTTGCAGTAATGTACAAAGGTTTACATCATTGTCGGAAAAGTCTGTTAATAAAAATAACACTTTGCTGACGCGATGAGGTTAGCTTACAGTATTAACGTTAGAGTAAAATCATTGAAGAAAAGTCTCGTTATAAAAATAACACCTTGCTGACACGCTGAGGTTAGCTTGCAGTAATACATAAAGGGTAACATCACTGCCAGAAAAGTTTGTTAATAAAGATAACGACCTTGCCGAAACGCTGAAGTTAGCTTGATAAAGGGTAACATCACTGCCAGAAAAGTCTGTTAATAAAGATAACACCTTGCCGAAACGCTGAAGTTAGCTCGATAAAGGGTAACATCACTGACAGAAAAGTCTGTTAATAAAGATAACACCTTGCCGAAACGCTGAAGTAAGCTTGATAAAGGGTAACATCACTGACAGAAAAGTCTGTTAATAAAGATAACACTTTGCCGAAACGCTGAAGTTAGCTCGATAAAGGGTAACATCACTGACAGAAAAGTCTGTTAATAAAGATAACACTTTGCCGAAACGCTGAAGTTAGCTCGATAAAGGGTAACATCACTGACAGAAAAGTCTGTTAATAAAGATAACACCTTGCCGAAACGCTGAAGTTAGCTTGATAAAGGGTAACATCACTGCCAGAAAAGTCTGTTAATAAAGATAACACCTTGCCGAAGCGCTGAAGTTAGCTTGATAAAGGGTAACATCACTGCCAGAAAAGTCTGTTAATAAAGATAACACCTTGCCGAAACGCTGAAGTTAGCTCGATAAAGGGTAACATCACTGACAGAAAAGTCTGTTAATAAAGATAACACCTTGCCGAAGCGCTGAGGTTAGCTTGCTGTATTACTTAACTTATAGTTTTAAATAATTTTCTATTCAATTTAACATGTTCCCCCGAAGCGGAGCAGCATTGACAATACTGTATTACATAACTATAGCTTTAAATCATTGCCAGAAAAGTCTAGTAATCAAAATAACATATAAGTATAAATAGGGATAATTAATGCAATCGTTGAGCCACGCGGATGTTTGTATTCAGCGGTTACAAAAAATACAATTACCATGCGATAAACATATCTAAGTGAAGTGAAAATTGTAAAAATCTTTAGGAAAAAGTACCAGAGGTGATCTCAAGTGTTTTCTATAACATTCAGTTAAAATAAACAGAATTTAAAACAGTTCAAAATAGTGAAAAAATACCTACACATTATTATGGTTACATTCTGGCGACAGTGCTAGCGTCTCTGTTTGCGCGTATGTGTATTGTGTACACATTACACACAGTATCTACCTGCCTACGTGCGCGGTAAATTAATCAGACGGTCGCTGTCACGAAAAGGGGAAGCTGGTGCACAACCAAACATAAATTCAGATACCAACTAAATCTAAATCATGTCAAATTCTCCTAAATACAATACTTAAATGAAGCTAAGACAGTTATTGATGAACTGATAAGTGTTGTTCAAGATGAAAAGAAAAATATAACAAAGATCAAATAAATTTTATTTCCGGGAAAGCCCAAAAATTATTATTCCATATAGGACACTTCGGAATTAATGAATATCAACAACAAGTTGACGCTGAAGCCTACAGTATATAAAAAAACTCAGCAAATAAATGAATTCTGCGTTCTCAAATATCATCGCGTATCACACCAAAAAACAGCGGCGAAACAAGTGAAACTCTGAAAAAAAAATGTAGGAAAAAGTCAAGCCCGGGAAATTAGGTATTCGAATCAACGCTTTAAAACAGATTTCGCACCGACTCGTCATAAAGTGTCCCGAAAAAAAAGATGTAGACCAACTATCTAACTGTGATAAATAACAAAGTCAGGGAAGTAAATGAAGAAGAAATAAAGAAAAAATAACCCACAATGATCTTCAAGGGAATTTCAAATGATTACTTTGTATAAAGAAGACTTTGTTGAGGACATAGTCAACCAGAATGAAGGCATCAAAATAACAACTCAAGGTCTAAACAGAAGTACAAAATAAACAGCAAAGTCAGAAAAGAAATCATAAAAGAAGGAAAAAGCAATCTGGGGTACTAGCGAATATATGTGAAAGACACAAATCCTGTCGTACAATGCTATTTCTGCCTTAAATTTGGGCACACATCAAGCAGTATGCCTACAAAAAGTAACAAATAAAATGTTGTGTATGCACTGTGCAGGTGACTCCTACAAAGACTGTGAACATATGAAAACTTCTCCAAAATGTAAATTTTTAAATCAGGTGATACTAAAGAAATTAATAACTACCAACCTTTATCAGTATTATCAAATTTCTCAATTTGTTTTGAAAAGGTAGTGTTAGAAACTGTCTGAGTTTCAAAGCAATTATAAAATTAATATAGATTAACTGATTTAGAACATAGATGGCGCTAATTGAGTAATTAGAAAATAATGAATTGTTGTTTTATCCCTTCTCTACGGGCAGTGAAACTAGGTTATTTAAAGACTGAATTTAATTAGAGAACTTCACTTCTCCTAGATATTTCTAGCTTAATAAACACAAAGTAATTATTATATTCGCTGTCCGTTGGTTCAGCAATTTCATCAGAGTGTCGGTAGCAATATAAAATTTGAATAACACAACAATAAATCGATGGAATTCAACTTCTCAAAAGTGCTTTATTTACAATGAAGAATCTACCTTCTGTTCACCGAGTCCTAGCTTTTAACATTTGGTCCTTCGAGCCGGATGATAAAAACGAATAAAAAAATACAATCGTAGTGTGAGATTTAAAAAAAAAAAACCAATCGATGGAATCGCGTCGAAGCCACATCAAGAACCAGCATCCAGGAACAAGAAGACCAGATGATTCATCAAGAAGACATGTAAACCACGGGCAAGTTGACCATCCCTTTACACTTTATGATCCGTTTAGAAAGAACAGATTCAATCGTTCAAGGTATTAATAAACATAATTTTAAGTAAATGTAATTTTTACACCGAAAATGATTTCTAATGTGTCTCCTTTATATTGAATACTCTTTTTCTCTCTCTCTTTTTTCTTTATTGCATTTTTCTTTCCTTCTTGCATTGTATTTATTATGGGTACATCATTTATGTAAAGCAATTGAGCGTGTCATTATTTCATTTTATTTTATTTTTTACACATACACAGACTATTATACTGTTTCTAATGTTTTGAATGCAATTGCTAAAGTGTTTTTATTACTTATTTTTATTATTAAACACAACTTTACTCTATACATATGATAGGTTTTTATGGGGTACTCCATCTCAATAAGAACTCTCACACTGAAGATTGTTCAATTATTTTTATATATGTATGTAATATTTTATGTATTATTTTGTATTTTTTATTAAGCCCTTATTTGTTTACAAAATATATGTAATGATACTGCTACCCGGCTCAGAACAGATATTGTCTAGTGAGTCGGGTAGCGCACATGATTTGTAAATAACCATTGATGTCAATAAACGACCGGGTTACCGGCAATAAAAAAAAATAAAATCATATTTCGGTATTTTATTGTTCTGTAAAAAACGGGCTAATTGTTGCAAATGATATTCAGAGCTAAGTCAAAAAAATAATTATTAAAAAAGGTTTTTGTGACGAACTATATGATTATAGTACCCAATAAACATTTAAGTTGATAATATTCAAGAAATAAACAAAAGGAAAGCGAAGATTTGGTTTTTTTTTCATTGTTTTGAATAGCAGTCGATAAAATAAACAGTAGGTACAAAGTATTACTGTCTAGACAATATTTGAATATTTGTTTGAACCCAAAACCCTCGTAAATAATAACGCCGTCGGTAAGGTACGAAAGATATTACCTACCTCACAATAACATAACAGACAAAAATGGCAGTTGGCATTGAATAAAGCTTGTATTTCTTCTGTTAGTTTTTGTATAAATATGTGATAAATTCTATTAGTTACTGTGTTTAAAAAGTGATCAAAGACAATACAAGTGTAGTGATTTAATCTAATTCCTGTAAGTACTCGTCAAATGATTGTTGATTAAATTTTATAAAAATGGAATTAAAAAATTTGATAACCCAGCGCGGAATTTGCAAAGCAAAATTAACTAGATTTAAAGACTACTTGGAAAGTGATCAGATGCTAAATATTGAAGTCGAATTACCTATAAAAAAGGATCGAGCCAATATTAGATGCATTTGAAACATTTCAAGAAAAAATAGAGTCACTATCTCAGGATGAACATGAAAAGGGCAACGAAAGAGAAACATTTGAAAATACCTACTACAGCCTTTTAGCTAAAGCAAAAGATAAATTTAAAGCAAATAAAACCGTCAATTAATTCTAAGAGCGTCAAACTTTCAATCTTAGAATTGCCTAAATTCAGCGGTAATTATGCATAATGGTTAACTTTCAGAGATGCCTTTGTTTCGTTAATCGTCAGCAATGAAGAATTAGATGTCATGCAGAAGTTTTATTAATGTATAAATTGTAATCAAAATCATAAAATTTATAATTGCCAAAAATTTTAAAATTTAGAAACAAAAGACAGAATGACAACAATACGCCGGTATAAAGCTTGCCTAAAATGCTTATCGGTAGGTTATAGATTTACTAATTGTAAAAGCAAATATAATTGTCGCAAGTGTGGTATGAATTCACACAATACTTTGTTACATTTACAGAATGAGGATAAAATGTCAAATCATCAAGAAAGCAGCACTTCATTTAAGGAGCTTTTAGTTAGTAATCATGCATCGAAAGCATCCAACAATTTTATTTTACTATCCACGGCGGTCATTAACTTATGAAATAAAAAAGGAAATCTAATTAAGGCTAGAATTTTGTTGGATTCAGGTGCGCAATCCAATTTTATTGGCAATGAGTTCGCTTCTAAATTACAATTAAAAATTAGGAAGGCGGATATACCTATAACAGGTATTCATAATAAAGTTCTACATATTAAAAACATTATGGAATTAGAAATATCTTCCAATTATTCAGATTACTCAAAGAGGATTGAATGCCTAGTATTAGAGGAGGTGACCAGTAACCTACCACAAATCTCATTTCAGAAAAAAGACACCAACATTCCCCAAGGATTGCAGATGGCAGATCCTACATTTGATGAAACCGGTCCGACAGACATGCTGATCGGGGCTGACACCTTCTGGGAGATCTTACATTCTGACCGGATGAAGATTCAAGATTTCGGACCAATACTGCAACGAACTGAATTCGGATGGCTAGTATCCGGACCAATCTTCACTCCAGAAAAAAACCAGTCATTTTGATTGTACCCTCCTCCTTTTCGCTAACGCTTTTAATAAGTAAAGACAAACCTCCTTGGTCTGTCTTGGGTAGTTTGGATCTCCTGATATTCACAATGTAATTGGGAATAGAGAAAATAAAAGTCAAGAGTCCTTTTAAAGTTTCTGATGTGTTATCATTTACAAGTTCCTTCCAATCAAAATTTAACATATGATCCTACGAGTCGGAAGATTTAACGCGAGTGATTAAATTAATAAAAAAGAACCAGCACTGAAGAAGGAACATCCAGCCAACATGCAGCTTCTAGCATCCAGCAAGCAGCAGAAGACATCAGCAATAAAAATGGGCGAGTGACCAATCCATATACATTACCTACCTTACGATTAAAATCCTTAAAAAAAGAAGCAAAATTAATGACATCAATATTGTGATTACTCATAAAAAAAATGTTGCAAGCCGGTATGATCAAGTCTAACAAAAAATAATTCGACATTGCAGTTATGTAGGTAATAAGATTATTGCGAAAAAACTACAGTAATGTTATTAGTTCCGAGATTAAAATAATGTTTATTTGAATTACCCGCGAAGCCGGTAAGGCAGTTTTGCAAGAGATACCCTATGGGCGAGCTAACGAAACCGCTTAGTCATTGTCATTGTTCATGATTGTCAACAATTGTCAAGTTGTAACGGGTTTGGAAGTCAATAACGATCGTTTTTGGGAGGTTATCAGTGTTTTTTAAGCGTATTTATAGTGAATTTGATAATTGGATAACTCAGTGAACTTTAAGTAAACGCCTGATTGAATCAAAATGGATTTAAAATCGCTAATCGCTCAACGGGGAATTTGTAAAGGGAAAATAACGAGATTCAAAGATTTTTTATCCAAAGATTCTATGACGCAAAGCGAACTAGAATTACGTATAAAGCGTTTCGAACCTTTGCTAGATGACTTTGAAGGGATTCAGGATAAAATAGAAGCACTATCTACCGAAGATGACGAAAATGACCGGGCGAGCTTTGAAAACGATTATTTTAATACATTGGCCAGCGCGAAAGAAAGGTTATGTAATAAGGAGTCATCAGTCAGGACAAATAATAATATCAAGTTACCGATAATCGAATTACCGAAATTTAAAGGGGATTACTGTGAGTGGATGGAGTTTCGAGACGCGTTTATATCTTTAGTGGACAGCAATCCTAACTTAGATGCCGTCCAGAAATTTTATTACTTGAGGAGTTGTCTCAGAGGAGAAGCATTTAAGCTAATCACTGCATTACCTATGCATATTGACAATTATGTTGCGACTTGGGAGATGCTCACAGACAGATACGAAAACTCAAAAATAATTATAAATAATCATGTAAACGCGTTGTTTAAATTACCGGACGTAAAGACAGAAAATCACGTCGCAATAAGAAGCTTATTGAACGAGGCGCAATTGCATTTAAAATCGCTAAATAATTTAAATATAGCTACTAAAAATTGGGATGTAATTTTAATTTATTTGTTATCAAACAAACTAGACTCAAATACAAGAGCTCATTGGGAACAATACCCAACAAAAAATAATCTACCTACCTACAAAGAATTTATTAAATGTTTGTATACAAGGGCCCAGGTACTAGAAGCATCGGCAAATAATGAAAAAAAATTTAATCCGGGAAAAGCGAATCCGCATAATTATAAAAAAGAAACTATGGTGTCACTATCCGCACAAAAATTAAAATGTTTACATTGCAACGATAATCATAAGATTTATTATTGCCGCAAATTTTTGGAATTAAAACCGAAAGAACGAATTGATAAAATACACAAATTAGGCTCTTGTTTAAAATGTTTAAACCCCGGTTATAAATTAAAGGATTGCAAATCTAAATTCAATTGCCGTAAATGCGATGGTGAAAATCACAATACATTACTTCATTTTAAAAAGGAAGAAGATTCAAAACACGAAAGGGCATCAACATCTTCCACTACGGAAGCGACTTTAGTATCAAATCATGCCGCGAAGGTAGAACCAAATTTCGTGTTATTGTCCACTGCCATCATCAACATAAAAAAAAATACCGGAAAGTCAATTCAAGCCAGAGTTTTACTAGATTCTGGGGCGCAATCGAACTTTATAAGTGAGGAATTTGCAAATAAATTAAAATTGAAAGGGAAAAGGGCCAATATTCCAGTCACGGGAATTCACAATAAAGTTTTAAATATAAGATCTAAAGTTGAATTAAATATAACTTCAAGCTATTCCGAATACGAAAGAAGATAGAATGCCTGATAATATCTGAAGTGACCAGTAATCTACCGCAAATTTCCTTTCAGAAAAAAGACACTGGGATCCCCAGCGGTCTCCAATTAGCTGATCCGAACTTCAACATTACCAGCCCGATAGATATGCTGTTGGGAGCGGAGGTATTTTGGGAAGTCTTGCATGCCGATCGAATGAGAATTGGAGAAGCAGGACTCACACTACAAAGGACCGAACTAGGATGGCTTGTATCCGGACCTATCTCCACTCCGAAACCAAAAAGGCCAGCAAATTACTGTCATTTATCTTTAAATTTATTACATAAACAATTAGAAAGCTTTTGGAAAATAGAGGAACTAGCTCCTGTAAAACATAGAAGCCACGAAGAGAGAGCATGTGAAGAGAGCTTCTTACACACGCATCAAAGAGATGAGAAAGGACGTTTTGCGGTAAGATTGCCGCTGCGACCTAATATTAATCAAATGGGTGAAACCCTAAAGGTGGCTGAAAAAAGATTCTATAATATGGAGAAGAAATTCCTTGCCAATAAAGACCTGATGCTAGATTATAAAAATTTCATGAAAGAGTATCAGGAATTGGGGCATATGACGCTGTGCGAAGCACCGCCAAAAGATACAATTTGTTATTATTTGCCACACCATGCAGTGATAAAGGAGTCTAGCACGACAACCAAAACCAGGGTCGTGTTTGACGGATCAGCCAAGTCATCAACCGGTATATCATTAAACGACGCCCTCATGGTAGGACCAGTTTAGCAAAAGAATTTATGTGCACAATTATTGTTTTTCAGAAAGCACCAGTATGCATTAACTGCCGACATCGAGAAGATGTATCGTCAAATATTGGTGCAGCCGGAGGATAGAGATTTGCAGCGTATAGTCGGGAGGGACTCTCCGGAAGAAGAAATCCGACACTATCAACTCAATACTGTCACCTACGGTTTGGGACCATCATCCTTTCTGGCTACCAGATGCTTGGAGCAGTTAGGAACAGAAAATCAGGAAGCATACAAAAAGGTCAGTCGAATCCTAAAATACAACTTTTATATGGATGATTTGATAAGTGGCGACGAAAATGAATCAGACTGTCTCACTATTAAACATCAGTTAAGCAGCATTTTGGCATCTGCTGGCATGAATTTACGAAAATGGCGATCAAATTTACCCTCTATAAGTTCGAAACCAGAGAGTGATACAGATATGATTATTACTGATAACCCCAAGGAAAAGAAAATTTTAGGGTTGTCATGGAATAACCAGCAAGACTATTTTCAGTACATTGTAGAGCCCTTAGAAACGTGCGTTAAAAGCAAACGCCAAATGTTATCATGTATCGCATCTACCTTCGACCCCCTGGGGCTGATAGCACCTGTAACTTTAATCGCAAAATTGATAATGCAAGGTTTGTGGCAAACTAAGATTCAGTGGGACGAAGATGTTCCATCTGACCAGATGAATGCATGGAATGCATATATAAATGAATTACCTCTTTTGAATAATTTAAAAATACCGAGAAAAGTAATTTGCAAACATCAAGTTAAACTGCATCTGCATGGATTTTGTGATTCGTCAGAAAAGGCCTATGTAGCTTGTATATATATAGTGTCTACTGATGAATCGGGAAACACAACTTCTAATTTAGTCACATCAAAATCAAGGGTGGCACCGTTGAAGAACATATCACTACCAAAACTGGAGCTTTGTGGTGCTGTGTTACTCACAAAGTTAGTAGATTGTGTCAAAATAGCTATGAACTTAAATGAAATAGATACAACCTACTGGATTCTGGATTCGTGGACAGCCAGCAAGGTGGAACACATTTGTGGCGAATCGGGTATCTGAAATCCAGGAGTCCAGTCAACCCGCACAATGGAAACATGTAAGATCGGAGGATAACGCGGCAGACGTTTTATCCAGAGGCGCTAAGGTGTCGCAACTACTAAAGCAGACATTTGGTGGCATGGGCCCACCTGGTTGACGTCAGGCGATTACCCGATTACCAGCAGTGAAGTTACGCCGTTGGATCTGCCAGAAGAAAAATTAAAACTAACTTTAATTTCAGCAGTAAAACAGGATTGGGAAATATTTTCAAGATACTCTTGCTTAACCAAATTGCAAAGGGTGGCAGCCTATATGTTACGATTTATTTTTGATTGCAGAAATTCTTTGTCAAGGCGTGGCGGTCTACGAATTGGAAAATTCGCTTCACATATTAATAACTCGCGCACAATGTTTTGCATTCCCGGAAGAAACGAGGGCTTTACAGGCCAAGGGTAGTGTAAGGAATAGTAGTAGGTTGAAGTCATTAAATCCTTATTTGTCTAAGGATTTAATCCGTGTGGGGGGGGTAGGTTATCCAACGGAAAAATGATATCGGAAAGTCAACAACACCCCATAGTATAACCTTCACATCATAAACTAAGTGAGCTTATTGTCAAGCACTACCATTATTCATATTTACATGCAGGGACGCAGGCATTGTTAGCGTTAATAAGAATGAAATACTGGCCAATTATGGGTAAAAACTTAATTAAAATGATTCTGAAATACTGTATTATATGTTTTAGATGTAACCCGAAAACAGAACAACAACTGATGGCAGACCTACCGGCCGAACGAATAACGGAATGTCGTCCATTTCAATTGTCCGGAGTGGACTACTGCGGCCCCATTATGATTAAATCAGGTGTTAGCCGTAAGACTCACAGCGTAAAATCTTATATATGTCTATTTATATGTATGGTATCCAAAGCGATACATTTAGAAGTAGTAATGTCTTTGAGCACTGATAGCTTCCTAAATGCGTTTAAACGTTTCATTTCGCGAAGAGGGAAACCCAGTAAAATGTTCTCAGATAACGCCACTAATTTTAGGGGAGCGAATAATGAAATAAGGGAAATCTATGAATTGTTGGAAAATTCAAATGAAAAAACCGATAAATACTTAGCCAATTTATCTATTCAGTGGAAGTTCATACCAGCAAGGGCTTCGCACTTTGGTGGACTTTGGGAGGCAGGGGTCAAATCAGTAAAATATCATTTGA
Source organism: Hesperophylax magnus (assembly GCA_026573805.1). NCBI lineage: Eukaryota > Metazoa > Arthropoda > Insecta > Trichoptera > Limnephilidae > Hesperophylax > Hesperophylax magnus. Next base: position 7,142,367 of record JAIUSX010000018.1, read on the forward strand.
AAAGGGTAGCAAATGCTTCACTATTAACATATGAGGAATTTAGCACTGTATTATGTCAAATTGAATCATGCTTGAATTCCCGTCCCCTCTGTCCGCTGTCTAATGACCCCAAAGACCTAAATCCCCTGACTCCTGGTCACTTTCTCATTGGAACGAGTTTAGCAGCAATCCCGGAGCAGAACTTACAGAATGTGGCAGTCAATAGACTGAATCATTACCAAAAATTAAATCAACTAATACAATCCTTTTGGTTGAGGTGGCGCAAAGAATACTTGGCTGAGCTGCAGACCCGGACGAAATGGACTGGCAACCACCAAAGGCAGCTGCAACCAGGCCAGATGGTCATTCTGAAGGAAGATAACGAGCCTCCTTGCTTTTGGAGGCTAGGACGAGTGCACGCTGTACACCCGGGACCTGATGGAAGAGTACGGGTAGCTACCATCTACACAGCACAGGGAACAGTCCAGAGGGCAATATCAAAATTATGCCTACTGCCAATTGAGGACAACAAATGCGGAGACCACCTACCCAAGACGGACCAGGGATAATAAAAAGCGACCCGGCAGCACCAATACACAGTGTGGCGCTAACAAGCAGAAGAAATATCAGAGAAGCTGGGAAATTTAAAATCAGACTTTATGTGAAAAACAATAAAAAGAAAGAAAAAATGCAAAATGAATAAAGGTGGTGGAGGTCGTGACCTCTTGTGAAACTATAGTGAGAAATTGGTCTAAGTGAAAAGTCAAGATGATAATTTAACCAAAAGAAAAGTGAAGAACACTGCAAATGCCCGTTCAAATTATACAAAATTAGCCGTCCTGGAAGGAAGACCTGGCCCAACCATAATTGTATTGTGTTTGTCCTAAAATTAAATGTTTTATTATTTTGTTATATTATGTATAGAAATTATTGATTTGATTCTTTATCTTAACTTTAATTAGAGCTTGTAAAATATGAATTGTTAGTTAATTTAATATGGTGTGAAGTATTTAAAGTTATAAATATTATCAGTTATCCTTAGTATTATAAGTGAGATATCTTAGTAATTTCATTTGTGTAGTAAAAAAAAAACTCTATTGCTAATCGTTTTTTTTGGCGGGATATATGTTTAAAATTGAATAATGCAGTTTTTATCTAGGACTCACACCTCTCCAAGTAGATAAAATTGAATTGTATGTAACCAAGATAATTAGTTGTAAAAATTATTCATAGATGTCGGTAGGTGCAAACTCCCAAGTAGATTATAAAAGATCAGATTTTCATTGTACCCTCCTCCTTTTCGCTAACGCCTTTAATAAGTAAAGACAAACCTCCTTGGTCTGTCTTGGGTAGTTTGGATCTCCTGATATTCACAATGTAATTGGGAATAGAGCAAATAAAAGTCAAGAGTCCTTTTAAAGTTTCTGATGTGTTATCATTTACAAGTTCCTTCCAATCAAAATTTAACAGAGCCTTTAGTTAGTAATCATGCATTGAAAGCATCCAACAATTTTATTTTACTATCCACGGCGGTCATTAACGTACGAAATAAAAACTAGAATTTTGTTGGATTCAGGTGCGCAATCCAATTTTATTAGCAATGAGTTCGCTTCTAAATTACAATTAAAAATTAGGAAGGCGGATATACCTATAACAGGTATTCATAATAAAGTTCTACATATTAAAAACATTATGGAATTAGAAATATCTTCCAATTATTCAGCTTACTCAAAGAGGATTGAATGCCTAGTATTAGGGGAGGTGACCAGTAACCTACCACAAATCTCATTTCAGAAAAAAGACACCAACATTCCCCAAGGATTGCAGATGGCAGATCCTACATTTGATGAAACCGGTCCGATAGACATGCTGATCAGGGCTGACACCTTCTGGGAGATCTTACATTCTGACCGGATGAAGATTCAAGATTTCGGACCAATACTGCAACGAACTGAATTCAGATGGCTAGTATCCGGACCAATCTTCACTCCAGAAAAAAGCCAGTCAAAATTTGTAATCTTTCACTCAGCTTAATACATAAAAAAAATTGAAAATTAGAGGAACTAAGTCCTACTAAGCATAGAAGTCACGAGGAGCGCGCATGTGAAGAAAATTTCACAGCTACTCATAAAAGAGATGGCAGAGGCCGTTTCATGGTAAATTTACCACAACGCCCCTATGTGAAACAGTTAGGCGAAACTCTCCCTATGGCGGAGAAAAGATTATATAATCTAGAGAAAAAATTATCTTTAAACTCAGAATTAATGAGAGATTACAAGAATTTTATGCAGGAGTACAAAGACTTATGTCATATGACGCGATGTGAACCACCTGAACAAAATCAAGGAATCCAGTACAACTACTAAGACTAGAGTCGTATTCGATGGCTCTGCTAAATCATCAACTGGAATCACCCTAAATGAAGGCCTCATGGTTGGGCCGATACTGCAAAAGGATTTATGTGCACATCTATTAAATTTCAGAAAGCATCAGTATGCGATGACGGCTGACATAGAAAAAATGTAGCGACAGATATTAGTGCAGCCAGAAGAGACTTACAGCATAAGACTCTTCAGCGAGAGACTCTTGTTCGAATCGATTCTTCATAAATTCACAATACCACAAGTTGAACCGTTTTTAATTTCTAAACAGCATGGATTTATAAAAGGTCGATCGACAGAAACCAAACCTATTGGTGTTTACGGATTTCGTATCAAAATAATTAGACAAAGGCCATCAAGTAGATTGTTCATACAATGACTTTTCAAAGGTCTTCGATACTGTTAATCACGACGTCTTACTCAATAAACTGGCTACAATAGTATTCTTCATAAGACTACTTATCTTTTTTGTTAGCTATCTCGCAGACAGGAAGCAGTTTGTGTCTCACGGACTATTCCAATCTATACATTTTTTTGTAAGATCGGGGGTACCTCAAGACAGTAATTTAGGCCCACTCCTCTTTTCCATATTTATTAACGATATTTAAGAAGTAATTCTACGCTCTAGGTTTCTTTTCTTTGCTGATGACCTAAAACTTTTCTTAGAAATACTAACTTTAGAAGACTGCAATCAACTCCAGTCAGACATTGATAGAATTGTTGACTGGGGTAAAATAAATAGGATTGTGTGGTGATATGCAAGTACTGCAAAAGCAGTGGCAGTGAACGCAACCGTTCTGCGATGTGAAAGACAATTGACATTCAATTAGAACGCCAGTTAGAATACAAGCTATTTCGGCAAGATGTCAAATATTTATTAAGGTGTTTTAATGGCGAGGGCGACGTTATTCAGTAGATAACAAAAGTCGAGTTGGTTTTAAAAATTAAAGAAGTAAAGGATGTGTGCGCGATCATCCCGATGTTTCTGGAGGGACCTGCATTTGCTGTCTACAATGAGCTGAGTGCAGAGGATAAGGGCAATGGTGACGCCATCAAAAATGCGTTGATTTGTGCCTTCGCAACAAACCCGTTTCTGGCCTATGAGGAGTTCGTGAGGCGCACATGGCGTGATGAGCCGGTCGACGTCTATATGACGGACCTGAGGAGGTTGGCAAGGCTAGCGGGTGTGACGTCGGATGCTCTCCTCATGAAAGCTTTCATAGTGGGTCTGCCTTCAGTGGTATCACGTGAATTGCGCGCGCAGCCAAAAGTAGAGACAATGCCGCTGTCAACAATCATGGAGCGTGCTAGAGCTCTTATGGCAGAGCTCGTGGATCAGCCTGTCGTGGCGGTGGCTCAGGGCCAACAGAAATTTGTCGCAATATCTCCAAATGCAAGACGGCGTTGTTTTAAATGTGGTGGGCCACACATGGTCAAATTCTGTTGTGAGCAGCTGAAAAGTGTCTGTTGGAACTGCGGAAAAGATGGTCACTTGGCCAGGCACTGTGAGAAGGAAAACGGAAGCAGGAGAACTGGTGCGCCGGCAGCTCTTCTGAATCAGGACTAAAGGCGCTACCAATAATCCAAGTTGCAGTCAATGGAAAGCAGGTGCGTGCACTCGTTGACTCAGGGTGTTCTCGTACAGTAGTGATGAGTGGGCTGTGTAGTGTACAAGGTCCTGGTTGTGATGTGATTGCTGTTGATGGCAGTCGTGTATTTTGTGAGGGGCGAGGTGTCGCCAAGATAGTAGTGCATGGTGTGTCGCTACTGGTAGACTGTGTGGTGGTGAAAAAACTATTAAGTGCAGTCGATGTTATACTGGGCATGGACGTTATCAAAGAACTGGGTGGTGTTACGATAATGCGCGATAGGGTAGAGTTCGTAAGGTAGGGTCGTCTGGGATTGGTGAAGGAGATTGTAGAAGAATTTGATCTCACATTGTCGATAACCCTTGTAGAGTCTTGTAAAAATAAAGCCGATGTACTTACTAGGGTCTGCAAGGCCTGGGTAAAGAGTAGCCATGAGAGGAAACGTCATGAAAGAGACTTACAATCTTCAGAGTATGAAGAGAGGTTGGAGATACCTGAAAAAGAAACTGGAGAGCATACATGTGCATTAAGCGTAGAAGCTTTACATGCTCAGCATCATTTTGGAGTAGAGCGAACGCTTCATCTTGCCCGGCTGGTTGATCCCGAGGTGAGAAGAGAGGACGTCGATAGATGCGTACGTAACTGCATACAATGCAGGACAATTGACCCACCGCAGTCAACCCATGAAGCGGGTAACCTCAATGTTGCAACAAATTGGAGTCGCTTGGCAGTTGATGTCACTCATTTCGGTAGGAAATGTTTCTTCACACTCATCGATTGCGGGCCAAGTAGATTTGCTGTGTGGCGGGAAATCGAATCAGAGAACGCAGTTTCGATTGTCAAAAATCTGGAAGAAGTGTTTCGGGAAAGAGGCCCGCCCAGTGAAGTTCTCATGGACAATAGTACTGCGTTTCGTTCCTATAGTGTTGCAGATATGTGCAAGAGATGGAATGTACGTCAAAGATTTCGCGCAGCATACCGTCCAGCAGGAAATGGTATAGTTGAACGACATCATCAAACAATAAAGAGAACTGCAGCCAGAAGTGGAAGCGATCCTCTGCAGGCAGTATTTTGGTATAATTTGGCTGCGAAGAGTCAGAAGGATGAGGGTGTTGCGCCTTCTAGCTCGGTTCACACTTATTCATGGAGGCACCCTTCTGCGCAAGTGAATATAGAAGAGGAAGTATCGACTGAGTTTGAAGTGGGCGATGTCGTTGCGGTCAAACCAGTAGACAAAAGATGCACATCACGCTGGAGGCAAGGAAGGGTGACAGGACTTAATTCAGTCAACAATATCATAGTTGATGGTGTACCAAGACATGTGCTTGACCTGCGGAAGATGCCTGACAGAGAACGAACTGAGTCTGAAGAGAGATGCGAGGAATTGGCCGCAAGTCCCACCGTAAATCTTTTCGATGTGTTTGAAGAGGACAGTGAAGAAGAAGGAGAGACCAGTACAGAAGGACGACCCACTAGGGCGCGAAGGCCTCCGGGCTGGTTAAGTCAATTTGTACAGTGATGACGACATCAGGAGGGCGTGTGATGATATGCAAGTACTGCAAAAGCAGTGGCAGTGAACGCAACCGTTCTGCGATGTGAAAGACAATTGACATTCAATTAGAACGCCAGTTAGAATACAGATTGAGACTCACATTGAGACGGCATGTAGCACTTCACTGAGAATTCTGAGCTTTTTACTACGCACTGCAAGGAATTTTAGAGATACCCGGGTGCTTATAGTTTTATTTAATTCCTTAGTAAGGAGTAGACTTGAACGTGGGTCAGTAATTTGGAGTCTACACCAGGTAAAATATTCTCTCATGTTGAAGAGAGTTCAGAAGAAATTCTTGAGAATTCTTTAGGATGCTCGGAATGAACTATCTACGGGTCAGGAGGGATGTGCGCATTGCTACACATTTCTTCAGACTGATTCGTGGGTGGTTTGAAAACTCGGTCAACATGTAAAGCATTCATTTCTATGTTCCCGATGGTTATCTCCGTCACCGACAAAATTGACTATTCTATCTTCCGGCCTGCAGGACTAACTTGCCAATGGTCATGCCTGTGGGGAGAGCAATCTTGTTGTTGAACAGAATCAATTCGGATATGGACATTTTTAGCATAAATGAAGTTGCCTTTAAAAGGCAAGCTCTATTATTACTAGTATAGTTGATATACCCACTGTTTATATTAATGTAAGAATTTTTATTACCATTTAAAAATGCATTAAAATTAGCAATTTTGTAATTTTTTTTAAAAATGAATAAAGTGAATTGAATTGAATTATGAAAACTTGGCTAAACTGTGTTTGGTACAGAGCCGCGAGTAGGGCTTATGACTTGGAGTTTGCCACTAGTTGTTATTAACCCTTTCCACGACCTCAGCCACCTGCTGACTTCAGTCATTTTCAAGTTTCGACTTCGTTTTCCAAGCAAATGTATGCCGTGTTCGTTCGAAATTTATTTTAAAAATAATAATATTCATTTGTGTTGCGACATCTCTGAGAATCTTTATCTACTACTTCATTGTTTATCTTATAAAATTAATAAAAACGAGAGCCCGGCGATTGCCATCAGTCATAGTTTTGAAATACGCGGGCAAATGAGCTACTGTCTCTGACGTGAACCCCGTACCAATTCGTAATAAAACTTGTGCGTCGATATCCACTTTGAAATTTTTTTTATTTTGTTGTATACAAAATTATTTAAAAAGTGACTAATTCGATTAAAAAAATATTTTGTTTTGTGTATTGCGTTCCTGTTGCGTATGAATTTAAAAAAACTTTTTTTAACAACCCTCAAAGTGTCGAAACGTGGCCTATCTGATATTGAAATATATGAAACAATGTTAGACGCGGATAGTGATTTTGAAATAAATGATGACACAGATATTGTTATTGATGAGCAATATGAAAGTGATGCCTCAATGCCGTCAGTTCAGCCATCAATTTCTTCTGCTGAACCTTTGACTTTGCCATCTCACCCCAGTACTTCATCAGAACAGATATCAAATGTTATTCCTGAAGAAATAGTTAACAATTGGAGTACAGGTCCTTTTATACCAATTGTTTATGAATTTGATGACTTCTTGTCTGGAGTTAACCCATCTACATTACTTTCAGATAATTCAGAAGAAGTTGCATATTTTGAGTATTTTTTAAATAATGAGATAATGGAGAAAATTGTTGAGAAGACTAACAAATTTTATCTGGCTGTTCTTCAAAAGGGACCACCATCCAAACATTCTCGCCTCAATAGATGGATGGTGACATCGGTTAAAGAAATGTATATTTACTTTGCTTTGACAATGTTAATGACCAGAAATCGTCATCTGACGATAGACGAGCATTGGTCTACCGATCCCTTGATGTCGAATAACATATTTGGGAAAACCATGCCAAGGGATCGGTACGAGATTTTACACAGAATGTTACACTTCTGTGATTCTAGAACACAAATCCCCGGTGACAAATTACATAAAATTAAAATGTTAATTGATCACACCAGAAAAATCTTCAAAGAGACATTGGTACCCGAAGAAAACTTGTGCATCGACGAAAGCATGATTCTTTTTAAGGGTAGATTAGCTTTTAAACAATATTTCCCTTCTAAATGTCACCGTTTCGGAATAAAAATGTTTGTTACGTGCGATTGTAAGACTGGTTTTGTTTTAGACTTTATTATTTACGTTGGTGAAGGTACGGTCATAATGGACAATCAGTGCCTTGGCATTTCGGGGACTGTCGTAACGACATTGCTCGAAAATTATTTAGGAAAAAGGGCATAATCTTTGGGTCGACAACTGGTATAGCAGGCCAAAACTATTTTATTTTCTTCATAGCAAGAAAACTAATGCTTGTGGAACTGTGCTCAAAAATAGAAAGACCATGCCAAGTTTCGAAAAATTAAAAAAGGGGGAAATAGAGGCAAAACACCGTGGACCACTGTTAGCTTTAAAATGGCAAGATAAGCATGAAATTCATATAATCACAACTATATATGACAGCTCTTCATCTCTGCAGTGTCGAGCAACACTGAACAGGCGGATCGGAACCGTTTGGAAAGGCCGAGCGCTTCCGATCCAGTCGCATAAACAGTGAGCGCTGCGCGGAGCCAGTGGCTAGACGGAAATTTACCCTGCTAGCGAGCACACGTTACCAAACTAAGATTGTACAGCTCGGTTGTAATAATATTATATCGTAATAAATCTGAATACGAACCATCCGCGTTTCAATCACACAACGAGCCTTGCGGTTCAGTAAAAAGTGTAGTAAAATACAAAACACTACAGTTGGGCAGCCGGTAGGAGTTCAGATTAATATTTCGAAAAGATCAAATTATTTGGGTCGCCGTGAAAAAAAATTTTTGGACCAACATTAATACCGACAGAGCAGAGTGGGCAAAGTCACGCCGACTTTTTTAGGCTACCTACAGCCGAGGACAGGAGGAACAGTGGAAATATTTTTTTTTTGTCTGTTACAGTGAAAGGACGGTGCAGAACAAAAAAAAAATATATCGAAATCCAGATAACCGAGGAAAGGGTTATCGGAAACAAGGAACGAATTCCAGATAACCGAGGAAATGGTTATCGGAAACAAGGAAATTAATCTTTGCAGCCGCGTGCACAGCATCGGAGATTATCCCTGGAGCCAAGGTCAGGAGACATTGGTCGTTTTTGGGCTGGGAACAACAGCTATCCACGGAAGTCAGGATCCAGATAGTCGAGGAAAGGACGCAGAGATAAGTCATTTGTATTTTTCTTGTGGGGGAAGTGTCGGATAATTAATAAGTATTTTTTTATCTCGGGTATTGTTATAATGAGGTGTTAAATTTTTGCTTGTGGTATTGTGGTAACTTTAGTGTTAATATTTTTTCCGTCTCGTCAGAATGGAGTTCGAGAGAATTAAATCGTTTTCGCACATAAGCGGGGATTGGGATTTATTTCGTCTTAAGTTGGGTCAGTTCCTCGTATTACATGATGAGATCACGGAGATTAAAAAAAGAGCATATCTGATTAACTTGCTCGAAGCGGAGACTTTAACCCTTCTGACTAATTTATGTTTTCCGGCTAAAGTAACAGAAATTAATTGAATTCCTCGAGAAACATTGTATTAAATGCAGATCACTTTATAAAGAGCGCGAATCGTTTTTTCAAGCCAGACAGGAACAGAACGAATCTATGAGGGAATTCACAGCTAGGCTCAGAGGTTTGAGTACATATTGCCAATTCGGTACAAGGTTAGAGGACAATTTGATAGATATTTTCGCAATCGGTCTACTCCCGGGTCCGGTACGCGTAAAATTGTTCATTGAAGGGCCTAAGCAAAGTTTTAATCAGCTAGTTGAGCTTGCAGTGGCAGCGAAAGGTCCGGAGACCGATCCTAGGGAAGTGAAATCGGAAGTAAATTCAGTGGGGAGGAACTCGAAACCTTCTCCCCAGGCACGATCGTTTGAGGGTCGGGCATATAGTAAAAATCCGTGAGGGCCAGATAAACGGAGTAGGACGATTTCACCTAAGAGAAAATGCGGCATCTGCGGGAAATTAAATCATGACACGCTGTTATGATGCAGGGCTAGATTCCTTTTGTTTTTATATTTTATTAATTAATTTGTTCTGCATCATCACATCTATCTCCCTCGTTTCTCTAATCTAGTTAGGAACTGGACGATTGTCTATGGTAGTTTGAAAATTTTTGGTGCGGCGAACCGAGAGCGACATCTGGGCCTGGCCGAAAATAAGGAACCACTTTTTAGCTGGGCAGTCAACGTGTGGGATCGAGGACTGGACAGCTGATAGTCGCGGTGATTTCCATTTTGGAGTAATTATTTGTATGGATGGATTCCATTCCCTTTTTGTACCGTCGAGTGCGAGTTTGCTTAGGGCACGACGGGATTCGTTTCCACAACCAGTAAAACAACCATTCCCGATGTGGGTAATGGAGATTTCTTTGGAAGAAATAGTGTACGGGCGAACCACGCGACTAGCGAAATAAGTTGGAGCGGTAATCCATAAATAAATGATCTATCCGGCGTAAGATTAAATGATATTCAATTGTAAATTCGGGCTAGGCAAAACCGTCAAGCGGGAATCTCGTTTTTTTGGACGTTTGATGTTTAGAATTCCAACCGCATGTGGCCGGCGGCCGAGAGAAAGCTACTGGCATAAGTTGCAGCATCCTCAGAACCCGGATACGCACGCATTATTAGTTGGAGATCGTGGATGCGGCCGGGATATATATTTCTGACCTTTCGGAGGCCCGATCCACGCTTCACGGGGTCACTTCAGCCGATGGATGGAGCCAGGGGGACGTTCCGTCGCTTCGCCATTAAGGAAAACACAGTGTTCGATAATAGGAGACATAGTGACTCGCTCTCGTAGTGTAGATTATGATAACGGATACAGGTCGGTCTTGGGGTTAGTCCAAAATGTATAATTTAATAAATGATTCTGTCATGCTAGGGCTCACTAGTTAAATATTATGTTTCTCAATACATACAAAAACAAACCATGCACCGCTTTTTATTTTATGTACAATGAGAGACCATCCCTGAGAACAAACAGGATTCTGACACGCGACCTTGGTTGCGAACTTCCACACCTGAGATTATTGTGTATAAACATTCTAGATGATTAATTATAACCTAGATTGGCGCGTTCTATCGAACAAAGTTTATACAACTAGTATTTGTACGTCGAATTGAAAGGTAAGATTAGTATATATACTCCTCTGTTTATTATTTGTACCCTGGGTCAAAACCCGCTTAACAACGCGTGATTGTAGATTTAAAGAAGCAAAGTGCTTTAATTGTGGCAAATCCGAGCATTTACAAAGAAATTGCAAGAACGGATCAGTGAAATCACTTTTGAATTGTAATAATAATAATATTGATAATGTTTCATTTGTCAAGGCAATCAAGGCATAATTGAAATTAAATGGTAAATTTTCCAAAGCTATGATTGATTCAGGTTCTTCAGTTTGTGTTTTTCCAGAAGCTTTGTTTTGTAAACATTTTGGGAATGTAAAATTGTCTCCCGAGACGCGGAACATTTCGGGGTATGACGAAAATAATTTGCGAGTTGTGGGTAATTCAAATTTCAAGGTCGAGTACAATAATATTGTTAAAATTGTAACGTTTATTGTCGTATCGAATGGGTCGGAACTGATAGTTGGTAGAGATTTCATGGAAGCTTACAACTTAAACATTATTCCAGGACAAAGTTTTGTTAATTCGGTTTCATCAGGAAAGGAAGGTTTAGATAAAATTAAAGGGAAATTTCCAGATGTGTTCGCCCGGAAACTAGGACGTTTTAATAAATTTAAAGTGAAAGAAGATGCGAATCCTTTTTTCTGTAATGCAAGGCCAGTACCATATGCAATTAGGGATAAAGTGGAACTAGAACTTAAATCCATGGTTAAAGATGGGATTATTTCGCCCGTGAAGAGCAGTGAATACGTGTCTCCAATTGTACCAGTAGTTAAGAAAAACGACGAGATTCGTATTTGTGTAGATTATAAACGCAGTTTAAATCTGGTTTCAGAATTAGAGAAATACCCTCTTCCTAGAATCGAAGAAGTTATTCACAAGGTTAGTTCGGGAAAAATTTTCGCAAAATTGGATCTGAAACAAGCTTATTCACAGTTAGAATTACAAGATAGTTGTAAAAAATTCACAACGATTAATACGCATCTAGGGTTGTTTGTTTACAATAGATTAGTGTTTGCATTCAAGTCTGCTCCGGCGATTTTCGCTCCAACTATCGCTGGTTGCTTACAAGGACTGAAAGGAGTGACATTTTATTTAGATGATATTATCATCTCGGGCATCGATGAAAAGGATTTATTGGTCAACATCATGGCAGTCTGCAAGCGTTTACAAGAATGCGGATTATGTGTCAATACTGAAAAATGCCAATTTTTTGTAAAAAAATTAAAATTTTTGGGGTACATAATATCTGAAAAGGGAATTCAACCGCAAACGGATAAATTAGAAGCCATTAAAAACGCACCATATCCAACGGACATTCATCAATTAAAGAGTTTATTGGGATTTGTCAATTTTTATCGGAGTTTCATACCTAATATGTCGTCAATATTGGAGCCACTTCATAATCTTTTAAAAAAGGAGGTCAAATGGGTTTTTTCTAGAGAATGCATTAACGCAGTGGACACGATAAAAAATCTGTTGTGTAGAAATACAATATTAACGAATTACCGACCTCACCTTCCAGTAAAATTGTATACGGATGCGAATACTTCGGGGCTTGGGGCCTGTCTGGTACATGTTTTCGCAAACGGAACATTGAGACCTGTAGCTTTCGCATCCAGAAGTTTAACGAACGCGGAAAAGAAATATAGCATCTTAGATTTGGAGGCTTTAGCTATAGTTTTCGGATTGATTAAATTTTTTCAGTATTCATATGGCAGAGAATTCACGCTGTGCGTGGACAATTTGCCCTTGATGAGAATTCTCGGTGAACATAAAAACATTCCAATTCTTGCAGCTAATAGGCTCTAAAGGTACGGAATAATCTTAGCAGGTTTTACTTATAAAACAGAATTCGTAAGATCCTGCAAGAATCAGGCAGATTTTCTGTCTCGTCTACCGGTAGAAAGTACTATTGAAGAGTTCAATGAAGATTTCGTGAGTTATGTTAGCAATTGCAAGCACATAGACGTCAATTCGATCACGGAAGCCACTAAAACTGACGCGGAAATTCAAGGGATACTGACTTGTTTGAGGCAGGGATGGCCAAAACGAATTAGGCGCGAAGATAACATATGGAAATATTGGATAAAAAGAAATTAACTTTCGATTGTGAAGGATTGTCTATTTTGGCAACATAGGATCGTCGTTCCAAGTTCGTTGCATACTAAAATTTTAGAATTTATACACCGTTCACACTTAGGAATAGTCAAAATGAAGGGTCTGGCCAGGGGTTATTTTTGGTGGACGTCGCTGAGCAAAGATTTAGAAAAAATTGTCCAGGAATGTCCAGACTGCGCGTCGACAAAGCAGTCACCTCCAAAAAGTCATTTATCTGTGTGGCCTAATTCAGAGAAGGTCTGGAGTAGGTTACAATGTTTTAATTAAATGTTTTTGGTCGTCTGCGATTCATTTTCGAAATGGGTCGATTGTATAGAGGTTCAAAGGGCAGATTCAGCTAATACAATATTTGAATAGGAAGTTATTCGCTAATTTTGGTAACCCTGAACTAAAAATTCTATACCTACAGAGTCTAGTGTTGACGTATTTTTATGTCTGCGTTAAATTAATAAAAAAACCACAAAAAATCAATAGTGAACTAAGCTTAAAGTACTCAACTATCCTTAATCAAAGACCGCGCATCTAACCAGTGCTTTTTATCTCGTGAAGTGGCGTTATTTTCAGTGTTTTGGTCTTCACAAAAAACTGACACAAACTGTCAAACTATTCTGAAACGAGCCAGCCTCTATAAAACACAAAAGTGCCATATTTCTAGAAACTTACGTGAAACTATCACTACTAACATCATATAATCAATATTATCAATCGTGAAATCACTTTTTTATATTAAATTCACCATGAATACACAGTGCATCGCTTGTGATAAAAACCTTAACACTCCAGCTGATTTCATATCTTGTGCTATTTGTGAAAACACCTACCATATTACTTGCGCTGAGTATGTGGAAACCTCACGCCGTGCAGCTAGAAATATACAGTGGAAATGCAAAAAGTGCCTTAAAAGTTTAAAAAATAACAAAACTAAAATCTTGTTATGTGAGATATCAAATGATCAAGAGCCATCTATCGTCAAACATGCCAAGCAGACAATACAACCATCAAAATCTGCAAACAGTCAGTCAAGCGGCACTGACAAATTCCAAAACTCAAATATAGATGGCGCAAACCAAGGTCTTCTCACCTCTGAACTATTTATTGAAGAACTGTCCAATTTTAAAACAGCTATAATGGAATTTGTGGAACAAAAATTTGATTCATATACCCAAAAATATGAATCAATCATATCGCAAAACAAAGAAATCATAAATTCAATTCAATTTATATCGGAACAACACGATGAATTGAAAAAGCGTATAATCGAGATCGAAAGATCACAGAAACAAGTCAATACTGATATGATCGAAGTAAATACGCAAAATTCTGCCCTACAAAACACTATCTCCCAACAAGAAGACAAAATTGACAGGCTGGAGTACCTAGCCCAAATATGCAATATCGATATAAGAGGTATTCCAGAAACCCTAAAACCCTAAAAAAATATCAAAGATTATTAATTACGGAGATACCACTACACCCTTGCAATCTGAAATTACAAAAATATACAGGCTAGGACCGAAACTGTCCGAGAAGAATCCCAGATCCATAATAGTGACGTTCAACAATATTACATCTCGTGATGACTTCTTAAACAAAATCAAAGCATATAAAAAATCCGCTACCACCGGCACAAATAAACTAAATACAGCGGACTTGGGACTATCGCAAGAAGCCAACCGGATTTATGTGTCTGAACACCTAACACAAAAAAGAAAATTTCTACTCTCTCAAACTAAAAAATTTGCTAGAGAAAATGACTTTAAACACTCTTGGACGACTTCTGGGCGTATTCTACTAAGACAAACTGATACCTCCAAAATTATTACGATAAAAAATGTCCTCGATCTTGATCGAGAAAAACGTCAACTACTATGACTGATGGTAAATGGTATCCCAACATTAACCTTTACTGTGCTGCAAAACGATAATCATTCAGTTAATATTATTAATCTTATTTGCATCGCAAGTTTTTATATGAATCTCACCACAAAAAATAATGTAAATACCCAAAATAATGGATTTCAACTCCCTTTAGTAGTGTTTTCTTCCATCAGCACAATTGTTATAATAATTGCTAATCTTCACTATTTACTATTCCTATTATATGTTTCCTCCTTTGGCAAAAACTCAAGTTTTTTAATGCCGTCTAAGATAAAAATATGTCATTCCGTGAATAATATTTGCCTTGCCAGCTTTTACTTAAGTAATTCATATAGTATTAAAAATTCATATACCCAAAATATACAAAATAATATATATAAAAAAATGCATTCTTGCCTTCTTTAGTAGCTTTTTTTTGTACTAGCAAAATTATTATAATAATTGCAAATCTTATTATATACCTAACTCACGATTTTTTAACATTCCTTAAGATAAAAGTAGATTATTCTGTAAATATTACTTTCCATGCATGCTTTTGCATGAGTCATATTATTAACAATTCACATACTCAAAATAATATACTCTTATTTTCTCTAATAGTCTTCTTATGTATCAGCATAATTATTGTAATAGTTGCTTATCTCACTTTCAAATATCCTTACAATACTTACCAATTACCTTACTTGGTCCAAATTCTAGCCTTCTTATTATTCTTTAAGGAAAATGTAGATCATTTCGTTAATAGTATTTTATACTCATGTTTTTGCATACTCTCGCCATGTAACCACATAACCACCAACAGCAAAAAAAAATAAAAAAAATTGCATCTGTTCTTACCCAAGGTTCACTGTCAATACTTTATATAATCATCTCAATATTATGTAAAACTTGGAAAGAAATTTACTGCAAATTCTCAGGCTCCTTTCTAACTACATATATTATTTATACATCTCAAAAAACATTGCAACTGTTTACTTTATTTGAACGCACTTATCACAAACAAAGAGTAATATAAATATAAATTCTAATGATATATAACCAACATGATAATGGACTATTTGTCCGTAAATAAATAAATAAAATAAAATAATAAAATGATGAAATCGATAGTATCACAATGCCGACTACTGAAATAATCTGTGAAGGTAATTAATTATAAAATTATGCAATTCGACTGGGGATCTAATAAAATTAATATTGTTCATCAGAATATTAGAACTATGGATAATTTGGACGACTTTATTTTATTTATGGATGAAATAAAATCTGTGGTAAAGTTCCATGTAATAATTTTCACTGAATGCAGATTAAGTGATTCTTATATCACCAAACAAATTTCAGGCTATAATGAATATCACACAACAACACATATTAATCAAAATAGCGGAGTGGTAGTTAATATCGATATCACATTAAATTCTCTTGTTCAAGAAACAGACATACATCAGTGTAATTGCTTAAAAATCAACATAAATAAGACTTTATGTATCCTAGCTATATACAGGTCTCCATCGTTCAATGACATCCACCCTTTCCTGGAGAGTCTCACTGTAGAGATAAAAAAATCAAAAAATTATCCACAATACATGCTAATCGGGGACATGAATATAAATACAATAGGAGAAGTAAAGCATAGACAGTGTGATGACTATTTATGTGCAATGGCGGAAAGTAATCTTATTTCCAATATTAATTCTCCAACTAGGGTACAAGGTACTTCAAGCTCGTGCTTGGATCATATATATACCAGAAATATAACAAGCTCAAATGCATTTGTCATGAATAACACAATTACTGATCATTACACCATTGCAATCAGTATCCCAAACTCAAAAAACAAAAAAATAAAGAACAATAATAAAATGGTTATCGACTTTGAGGCTTTGTTAAATGATCTTAATAAAAAAAATTGGGAATTTATCTATAAAGAAACTGAAGTAAACAATGCTCTAAACTATTTCATCAATGAAATCAATGCATATATTATGAAACACTCAACAATAAAACACATTTCACACAATAAACTACAACTCACCCCGTGGATTAGTAACGGCATTGTAAAATCTATACATAAAAGGAACCATCTTCATAAAATAGCAAAACAGGACCCATTGAACGATACTAAACAACAAAACTACTACCGATACCGAAACATATGTAAAAACGTTATTCGCAAATGTAAAGAGAGTTACTATAAATCTTTACTCGATAAGGACAACTCCAACAAAAATACGTGGAACGTTGTTAGAGACATAACAAAAACTAACCGAAATACCAGTACACCTATAGTTGAGTTAAAAATCGGAAATTCGACTATAACTGATTCTCAAAAAATCGCATGTCATACTAATCAATATTTTGCATCTGTTGGCACTAATCTAGCGAATAATATTTTAATAAATACTCAGAAAACTGAAGAAATTTTAGCGTCAGCCATTAAAACAAACGATCCAACCTATTCACTTGAAATTAAACCAACTACTGTTGAAAAGATCATAAAAACAATCAACAGTCTTAAAACTACACATGCTAAGGGTCCAGATACTCTAAATACACAAATATTAAAAAAAATTAAATCTCAGATATCTACTCCGCTGGCATATATCTATAACTTATGTTTTGCTTCGGGAATATTTTCTGATCACTTTAAAAAATCAATAATCATCCCAATTCACAAAAGTGGACCAAAATTTCTTGTAGAAAACTATAGGCCTATATCACTGTTAAGCGCAATATCTAAAGTTATTGAAAAGATTTTCAAATCAAGGTTGAGCGAATATGTGGAGAATCATAAAATTCTAAGCCCAAACCAATACGGCTTTCGGTCGGGTAAAGGAACAGATGATGCCATCGCATGTCTCACAAAAACCATTGCAGAAAATATAGACCGTGGCAAGAAAACCATTGCCCTGTTCCTGGATCTAGCCAAGGCTTTCGATACAATATCCCATAAAATACTATTACAGAGACTGCAAAATATAGGAATAACGGGAAAAACTTTTCAATGGATACAAAGTTATATTTCTAATAGATTCCAGCTAACACAAATTAATGAGGCTACTAGTACTTCACTAGAAAATAACTTTGGAGTGCCACAAGGAAGTACACTAGGACCCCTTCTCTTTATTATATACATCAACGAACTATGTAACCAACATGTGGGTGGTAAAATAATTACATTCGCAGATGACACCGTCATATTGTTTGAAGGAGAGGATTGGAAAGAAACACACCACCTTGCGAACATCGGTATTAATAGAGTGAAACAGTGGCTGGACAGTAATTCGCTTACATTAAACATATCTAAAACCAAATACCTAACTTTCAGCGCTACTATTACAGGACAACCCAAAACACCTCACCAGCTCACAATACATAAAATTGACTGTAGTTTTGGAAATAATAACTCTCCATGTAATTGTGAAACTCTTGAATGTGTTAAATTTATTAAGTATCTTGGAATTATAATTGATAATAACCTGAAATGGAAATACCAAATAGAAAATTTAGCTAAAAGAGTGCGTTCACTGATTCACATACTTATTTCATTGCGGGAAATTTTAAAAACACACCACTTAAATATATATTACGGACTATGTAATTCGATAATAACCTACGGCTGTATTGGATGGGGAGGTTCAGGAATAACAATATTAAACCTGCTATTAAAAGCACAGAAATCTATCTTACGTGTTATTATGAAGAAACCTTTCAGATATCCGAGCGACGCTCTCTACAGGGAATTTAATGTACTCGATGTTCGACAGAGTTACATAAAGAAGATAATAATCTATGCTCATAAAAATAAATATAAAATGAAAACAATCGAACACCAACATCAAACCAGAAGCAAAGGCAGAAATGACCTTTATATTCCAACAAGTACCACAGCGGCTTATCAAAAAATATTTTCATACCTGGGACCAAAATTATATAACAAAATTCCTTCGCAACTAAAACTGTGTGAAATGCCATCCTTTGGCCCAAAAATAACAAAATGGTTACTAGACTTAGGCAGGTTGGAGTCAGAAATACTGTTAAAAAATATTGTATGATAATTATGTGTTACAAGCGCCTGATTTATTTCTTAAGTCTTATAGTCTTATTTCGACGTTAAAAAATATTGTATGATAATTATGTGATACAAGCGCCTGATTTATTTCTTCTGTTTACAAATTAAAATTTTTATTACAAATTTAAATTTAAATTTAAATTTTAATTTAATTTTCTTTTATTTTAATTTTATTTCTATTATTTTCATTTTATTTTACTGTTTATTTTATTATGTATTAAAATATAGTAATATAAAAGCTACATGTATCCTCGCTTTCACTATTGTAATCTCTCAAAATAAATTGTGTCGGTGATTTCACCATTAAGTATATTCACTGTCAATTTGACTGTCCTAGAACGGGAGACCTTCCTAGTTGGACAGTCAAAATCTATGCTGTAATATTTTTGTAACAAACAAATAAATAAATAAATAGTTTCAGATAACGGAACAACATTTACGAGTGAAAGTTTTAAACATTTCCTACAGGAAAACAATATTAAATTCACGACATCACCCGTGATGCACCCCGAGAGTAATGGTCTCGCTGAGAAGTCGGTAAAAACTACCAAGGGGTTCCTAAAAAACTTAAACAAAAAACTAAAAAAAGATTATAGGGATAAATTGTTACATTTTCTGTCCGATTATAGGAATACTCCACATTGTACGACTGGAGTCGAACCAGCAGTATTACTGTTTGGTAGGAAAGTAAGGTCTACGTTTGACAGCTTGATTCCGACAGAGACCGAGCAAGGGGGATCTAAACAGCTGGAGTGGGTAAATGAAAACATTCTAGCGAGTCAGCGTAGGCAAGCTAAAAATTATGGGGGTGTGAAAACCAGAAATTTCTGTGTGGGACAGAAATGTATGGTGAAAGACTTCAGACAGAATAATAAATTTACATGGGTAAAGGGAATTATTACACGTAGAATTGGAAAAAAATTGTATTTGATTGAAACTTGTGATTCACATTTAGTATGGAAGCGACATGTTGATCAGATGAGGAGTTTGTCTGTCAGCTGGAGCAAAGATATCTTAGATTTGCCAGATTCCGCGTCTGATGACACGAGGACTGAGCTGTCTGAGAAGGAATTGTCCAACCTGTGGAGTGAGCTAACGGTTTTTTCTCCTGATTCCTGGTTGACAGAGGGAGAGGAAGCGATGCTGGATGGTGCCGGAACGATACCTAGTACTTCGGGGGTACATTGGGAACCAATAACTAGTACAGAGGAAGTACATTCGGAACCATGATCGAGAGGTCACCCCAAGTGGTTCGCTACGTTTGGTGACTTAGCAGGGGTGCCCGGGTTCATGGGTTAAGGTTTGCCCAGGTCTTGGTGGCGGGTGCGTCGGCCCACCTTCTGCGTGGCGGGCCGGTTGGGAGATGCTGGTTGAGGGAGACCCTTTACAACCGGTTACCGCTGTCCGGGCCGCTCGATAGTACAGGGGCCCGACCCTCAGGCTCACGACTAAGGGTGGGCTGCCCCATCAGCGAGTGAAAAAACCCTGCCACTGCTGTTGTGCCGGTTCGTGACCGGAGGGGACCCAGCAGCAGCGTTTGGGGCGCATTGGATGCCCTCTCCAGCCGGACTCTCCCAGCCTATCGCCTAGCACCGCAGTGAGTGGGCTGGAACCAAACGCTCATCACTCCTGGACAGCCTGAACCCCATATTCCTACCCACTCCTCATACCTTTCCATTCCAGACCTTCCTTTCACTTCATACCATATAAAAAAAAAAAATTAAAATCTAGAATATACATAAAAACAAACTTAACGTCATTACAGCGGCGAGTAGCAGGCGTCCCCGGTGCGGGCCAAAATTGTTGGTAAATTTTGCCAACATTCGCGGTCTGCATACTAATTTAAATTCTGTTCATCACCATCTTTTGTCCCAACGTCCCAACCTTCTTTTCCTATCCGAAACTCAGATAGCCGAGCCGCCACACTCCTCCTATCTGGACTGCCCGGGCTTTACCCTTGCAAGCAAGTTCCGACTCAAAGGAGGAGTCTGCCTCTATAGTCGAGCTGACGTCAACTGTGTACGATTATTGAGTCTGGAAAACTCCAGATTCGACGTAATGTGGGTGCGCGTCAATCTTGCCAGTACGGCAAGATTCTACGCATGTCTATACCGCTCACCGAACCATAGCGAATCAGACACTTCCGAGCTCTTCAAACATTTGAGAGATACTATTGATGATCTCTTGCCCCGCTACCCTTCGGCCGAGTTTATTGTTCTGGGGGACTTCAATGTTCATAACGAACCATGGTTGAAGTTCTCAGGCCCAACGGACTCGGCTGGCCGACAGGCGGAATCCTTTGCCATTTGCTACGGATTAGAGCAACTGGTTCAGGAGCCTACAAGGGTTCCTGATGTCCAGACTCACCGTTCCAATCTGTTAGACCTACTTTTAACTACTGTGCCACACGGTTATAAGATTGACGTCACAGCGCCTCTGGGATCATCTGACCACTGCCTAGTGACGACATCAATCCCCGTTAGCCTCAGACCAACCAATGAGAGGCTGAGGAGAAAAGTGTGGCACTATAGGTCAGCAGATTGGTTCGGTATGCGGGCCCATTTCAACGCTTTTCCGTGGTCAGCTGTTTGTTTTCGGACTTCGGACCCTTCAAGATGTGCCCAGGAGATTGGTGAAGTCATCAAATCGGCGATGGATGGCTTCGTACAATCGACTACTAAAGAAACTGGGGTGGGCTCAAAGCCGTGGTTCAGTCGACAATGCTCCGAAGCAGTTCGACGAAAAAACGCGGCTTACCGAGCCTACAACACATCTCGAACGCCCGAAAGCAGATCAGCATACAACAAATCGGCAAAGGAATGCAAGAGAATGTCATTGTACTGGTAACGCTTGTTTAAAGGTGGGAAGGTGCAGTGTCGAGCAACATGAACAGGCGGATCGGAACCGTTCGGAAAGGCCGAGCGCTTCTGATCAAGTCGTGTAAACAGTTAGCGCTGCGCGGAGCCAGCGGCTAGACGGAAATTTACCCTGCTAGCGAGCACACGTTACCAAACTAAGATTATACAGCTCGGTTGTAATAATATTATATCGTAATAAATCTGAATACGAACCATCCGCGTTTCAATCACACAACGAGCCTTGCGGTTCAGTAAAAAGTGTAGTAAAATACAAAACACTACAATCTCCAATAGGAAGAGTTAACAGGGAAACAAATGAACCAATATTTAAACCAAAATGTATCTTGGATTACAATTTACATATGGGCGCTGTGGACAAAACCGACATGATGTTGAGCAGTTTGAAATGCATGAGGATGTCATTAAAATGGTACAAAAAAGTGGTTTTCCATATAATAGATCTTTATTTATTAAATTCGCACACGCTCTTCAACAAGGTTACCGGAAAAAATACTACATTAGCAGAATTTCATTTGAAAGTTATAAGACAATTAAAATAAAAATATAGTGAACCATCTCAATTTACTTCACGTTTTTCTGATGATCCACTTTGTTTGTCAGCCAAAGGATTAGCGAAACACAAGCCAATTCCAAGAGCTATCGAAACACTGGTCCATTTCAAGCCGGATATTGCGTTCATGTTTAGGTAGAAATTGTACTCACGGGATAGAATGAATAGTTTTCAATAGTTTCAATAATCATTTCAATATAAGATTATTTTCTATTGGTAGGTAGGTAGGTACCTGGGTAATTTAGTAGATACCTACATTTCAAATAGTTTCATATACAAGAAGCAGTAATTAGTAAATTACAATGGATAACATAGCTAGTAAGATTGGTTTGTTAAAGTTAGAATGGCAAGGATTGTTTAGTCGTATACAGATCGCTCATGATTTGGTTTAATTCCAAGACAACAAAGCTATATCATGTCAGTTGAAGGCAATAATGGAAAAAGTGGAATATTCATATGATGATTTTGAAATAATTCAATGTGAATTATCAGATTTCAGAGTTCGAGTCAAAGAACGACATTTTGGAGAATTCTCGCCAGTTTGAGGAATTATATTTTGAGGTTACGCCAGCACGCTGCAGGTCCAAGTTATCCTTATATATTATACGAGGAGGTACAACGTGCTGTTGTTAGTTTTTGGCTCCGAAAATAAAAATTCCATCATTTAGTGGGCACATTCGAGATTGGCTGCCGTTTTTCAATTAATTTAAGAGTTTAGTGCATGAAAGCAGAATTCTAAGTAACATGGAGAAATTGCACTATATGATAACTAGTGTGAAGGATACAGCTTTATCTCTTATTAAAACGATTACATTGATACAAAAAAATTATGAATTAGCATGTTTGTAGAAGGGCGTGCTCCCGGATTCCGAACACTAATGAAACAACGGATCACCAGCTTTCGAACGCGACTAGCCACGAGCGAAAACGGTCTTGTGATGGCAGCACTGCACTTCTGGCAGGGACCTATCTACAAGCGATGGAGTCAATTCCTGATGTCGTAGATTAAAAAAATATAAATACGTATATGTTTTTTCTTTTCTAAACAAATTTTAGTTTCATTATGTTTTTATGTATTATTATATTTTGTTTTCGTTTACTGTGTTTTATAACAATATTTTTTATATTCTATGTATAATATGGAGCTCGTGGGATTGCACCACCCTCCCCTAGATCTGGAATAAAAAAAAAAATAAAAAAAACGTTATTGAATTATTATTCGGTCTCAGGTGTACAAGGTCACGAGTTGACACCGACCTTTGTGACGTCAGCTCTAACTGCAGTCGAGGAGATTTCTAATGAAATAATTCAAAATAAGGAAGATAATGAATACGAACACATATTTCAATCGACAGTTGACCGGGATGTATGCGGTAGTTTATAACTATTTCGGAAGAACCCTTCCTTCATCAGGAGAATATTAAATAAAAATAAAGTGGTCAAAAACAAATTTATTTATCTGTTTTTTATTGTAAATTATGACGAGCCACAAAGTAAATGCTTTTTACAAATGCGTAATATTGGCAAGTACAGCCAACAAAGCAACATTATTCAAAAACTTTTCTATTAAATACAGAATGCTGAGTTTAGATATATATTTCTACCAGCGGTGTATAAAGTAATTATATCCCACAAAGGTGTATTATGTATACCCTCAAAGTGTTTTCTACAAGTGAAAAATTAATATCGGCGAGTACGGCTAAACAAGCAATAATGTATAAAATGTATTCAATATCAACTTCTATCTACAGTGCATTAAAATGAAAGTGTTCCCCAACTATTTGACTTCATGTTTTAATAAAGCCAAAATGGCGTGGTTAAAAGAAGATTTAATGAATGCATATAAACAACGAAATAACATTGAATTAAAAATCAAAATTTTACACATTGAATTAGTGCATAATCTCCACTCAATTGAATGGGATCTCTTTGTTGATAAAATCAGGAATTATGTTTCCATAGAATCATTCAAAAAACGTTTAATCCTCGAAAAAAAAAACTAAAAAACCTCTGTAGGGTCATAGGGGGCACAGTGGAACGCGGGGCAGAGTGAAACACCTACAATAACTCTGTCCCTGTCTTACATTTCGATTGTTTTTATTAACAGTAAAATTAAGAGCACAAGCGACCATTTTTATTCAGTTGTCAAAGTAAAGTTGTTTGGGCCGCGCGTTCGAACATGTTCCACTGTGCCCCGCGGTGTTCCAGTGTACCCCTAACCATATTTGCTTTTTCAGAAAACGCTTCAAAATGGTTAGAAACTGCATAAGGAAGACTGAAATAGGTCTACACAACGAAAAAGCTATGAGAGAGGCTATTGAGCTGGTTAAAAAAGGAATGAGCTTTAGAAAAGCGGCTGAAATGAAGAATGTGAAACTTGCGACACTCCATAGATACGTCAAGAAGAAAACACAGTCTGGAGTTGAAAACATGGAAGATATGCGGGGCACAGTGGAACATGTTCCACTGTGCCCCGCGGTGTTCCAGTGTGCCCCTAACCATATTTGCTTTTTCAGAAAACGCTTCAAAATGGTTAGAAACTGCATAAGGAAGTACTGAAATAGGTCTACATGACGAAAAAGCTATGAGAGAGGCTATTGAGCTGGTTGAAAAAGGAATGAGCTTCAGAAAAGCGGCTGAAATGAAGAATGTGAAACTTGCGACACTCCATAGATACATCAAGAAGAAAACAGAGTCTGGAGTTGAAAACATGGAAGATATGCGTGTTACTCCGAAATACGCTTCGCGCGTAGTGTTTTCAACGGAATTAGAAGGTGCTCTTAAAATATATTTGATCACTTGTTCGAAAATGTGCTATGGATTAGACACTCTGGAAACAAGAAAACTCGCATACGAGCTAGCCAAGCATCACAAACTGACTATGCCTCAAAGCTGGATACATCACAAAATGGCTGGCATTGATTGGCTCTACGGATACCGTAAAAGACATCCCGAATTGACATTGAGAAAACCTTGCAGCCTTGCAGTCTTTCCAGGGCGACATCATTTAATAAACACAAAGTAAAAACATTCTTCGATAATCTAGAAGAAGTCATGAAGCGACACCCGGGATTTGCTGACGGCACAAGGGTCTACAACTTAGACGAAACTGGCACTACTACTGTGCAGAAGCCAAAGAAAGTCATAGCAGCTAAAGGCTCAAAACAACTAAATAGAGTCACGAGTGGTGAGCGAGGGACCCTTGTAACGACTTGTTGTAAAGTATCAGCTACGGGAGCAGCATTGCCACCAGCAATGGTATTTCCTCGAAAGAAATTTCAGCCACACATGCTTAACAAAGCTCCTGCAGGTACATTGGGCCTCGCCCAGCCCACGGGCTGGATGAATACCGAATTGTTCCCACTTGTTGTAACACACTTTGTAAAAGTCACTGGATCATCAAAGGAAAATCCTTGTTTATTGATTTTGGATAATCATGAGAGTCATTTGGCTCCACAAGCAATGAACATTGCCAAGGATAATGGTGTCACTATTTTGACGATCCCACCGCATACAAGCTCAAAGCTACAACCGCTGGATATTTCCGTCTATGGACCCCTAATGACATTTTACAATGGAGCAGCAGATTCATGGATGTTAAGATACTACGGAGTTCCACTGACTATATAAAACATATCGGAAATACTGGGAGTGGCATTTGAGAAAGCAATGACGCCAGCAAACATAAAATTGGGGTTCCGAAATATTGGGATATTCCCTTTTTACCGAAATATCTTCACCGAAGACGATTTTATGCCGTGCGAAGTCACAAACCGGCCTATGCCTGAACCAATTGTAGGACAGCAACAAAATATAGTAGAAGACGATGATGAAGCATATGTTGACCGGACAGCACAACCTTCAACAAGCTCAGCAGCCCAGATACAAACACAGGATCACACGGTTCAAGAACCATCAATCGACCTGACTCATGAACAACCATCCACAAAGGCACCGACTCAGATGCAACATGTCGAGGAGGGAAATTTGACAAGTCCCATAGCATGTAGAGGATACCCAAAGGCTAAAGAAAGAAACAACACGAGGAAAGGTAGAAAACGAGGAAAATCTTGCATTGCCACTGATACACCTGTTAAAGAAGAATTTGAAAGAAATGCTGAAACTAAAAGTAAACGTAAAATAGCAAAAATATCTAAGGAAAGAAAATGCCTTGACAAAGTGCAACAAATCACAGAGAATATTTATGATGACTCTGAAAAAAATATGAGCTCTTCTGAATCAAATGATTCAACAGACACAGACCACTGGACGGCCGGCATAGTCCAGTGGTAACGCATTGGACTGCCATTCCGAAGGTCGCGGGTTCGAACCCGGCGTGCGCAAATAAATTTTATTTGATTAATTTGTGTTATTTCACAATTAATTAATTAAAATAATATATAGTATATTTGCGGCACGTTCCAGAGTGGAAGATACTACCAGTATCGCCCTGGTGTAAGACCACCATTCAGAATTGAAACGTTGCTCCAAATGGCTTTAGCCGTGTTTAGTGACTAGATCTGAATAGCCAGGTACTTCCCCACCTTCCTCTTTCCCTTCCCCACTTACCTTCAGCCTCACAACATCCCCCAATTGGGGATGCCATAGTCTCACTGGCTCCAGACGGGAGCAGTTGGGACTCTTGTGAGGTATTCACTATAAAAAAAAAAAAAAAAAAAGACCAGAACATCCCACTATCCTGTTATGAGGCACCGAAAAAAGATGATTTTGTGGTGGTCCAATTTCGAGGGAAACATATCAAATATTTTATTGGACAACTGCTAACTGACTGTGACAAAGAAAATGATGAATATGATATCAGCTACCTCATAAAAAGTGGCAAGTTTGACGGATTTTACTTTCCTCTTGAACCTGACATGGCAGGTGTGTCCAAAAATGACATAGTTCTCAAATTATTGCCACGGATAAGACAAACATCAACAAAACGACAGGCCAACATTTTGTACTTTCCACAACGCATCTTAAGAATGTATAATTTCCTGGATAATTTCTGAGTTTCTGAATAATTATGTAGGTATGTTCCACTGTGCCCCTAGGGGTGTTCCACTCTACCCCAGACCTGGGGCACAGTGGAACAAAATTCTGATCTCGTAAAAATACCTGTAATTATTTTACTATGAACATTTTTTCAGATTTTTTGTTTTGAAATGATAAATCAAAGACTACTTAAGATTTTATAAAAGATTTTAAACTAATTGAATAAAGGTTTATTTTTCTAAAAATCGAAATACGTTTTTCGTTCCACTGTGCCCCCTCCTACCCTAAAAACCTCCTACTTCTAAAACTAATGATAACCACCAGCAATCTTCACAACATAAATTTTATGATCGGGTACAAAATTTATGTTCTGTACAGTTTACCCCAAAAGAGATTACATTACTCTCAAAAGGTTTAAAACACAACCTTCACTACACCAAAAATAATGTTAACAGTGCGATCGAAAATGTAGCAGTGGACATGCAGACGACACTACACTTCTTTCCAACTACATTCCAATATAAAAGTACTGAAATTCTACAAGATTTAATCCCTAAATATCATCCTTAGTTTAATCCAGAAAACCAACAAGCAAACAATATTCGCAAAAAGTTAACAAATGAAAATTTAGTTTTAACAAAAGCCGACATAGGCAATAATAATAATTAACCATTTGGAATATAATTCAAATGTGCATAACTTCATCAATAATGACAATTTCGAAACTCTACGAACTGACCTTACTAATAAGTTTCAACAACACATCAAAAATGCATTAAAAGATTGTAAATCCCTAGTTTTTCAAGATCTTTCACATGATAATGTCAAATTCCTCACGAAAAACCCAAAAAGCCCAAGATTATATGGATTCTAAAAAATCCACAAAACTAATAGCCCTATTAGACCTGTAGTATGCTGGACCATGCTGGAATTCCCCAAATTACAAATTAGCCCCCTTTGTGACTCACCTATTGGAGAAACAGTAGACTTAAAATTTGAAAATTAAAATTAAAAATAGTGGACATTATAGACATCTCTGGTCAGTTATAGTATAGATTTTGCTCTGCAGGTGAGTGACAATGAAATTCAGTCTTCTGTGCATTAAACAGCTGGATTCATCTAAATTATGTTGTTTGACAAAAGAGGGCACCACGAGTCCTGATTGTCATCTTCTGATTTTAAATATTTTTGTCACAAGAAAGTGACAGTACTTTTTGAATTACAATGTGTTAATTCAATTTATTCAAAATTCTACTCTCTTGAGAGCTTGTCGTAACAGATCATTATTTCATGGTGCAAATGCAAATTTTATGGTGCTGATTGCCATCGGCTGCCGAATTTGGAGATTAACCTTGAGGATAAGGAATTGCTGCCAATCTCAATGCGAGTGATATATTCGGTGAGTTCTCTGTTTTATGTATTTGGTGGCTGGATGATAATTTGTTACGCTGCCTGCAGAGTGAATTTTTGTAATCCACTCATTTTTTCATAGGGAATTATTCAATCCCCTGATGATCTGTGTGGCTTACAATCCAGATCATCAACACCTATTTAATAATTCCAATGTGTTTTCCCCGATGTATACTATTAAGAATTCTTATGAATTAGTCAATAATTTGTAGCGGTAGGAACTGTCCGCTTACATAGCAAGACTTCTAGACACGCGTTGGCATTGAATTACAGCTGCCACTCGGTGGATTTAAATAAGCTGGGCGTTGAATTCCAGAGAAGCCGGGAGTTGGTTTTCGAGGAGAGTGGGAATCACATCGTGGAGCGAGCTGCTTGAATCGTCGGGAGATTGAAACACGCACGTGAGACATTTTATTAATCCTCATGAATTAGACG
Source organism: Hesperophylax magnus (assembly GCA_026573805.1). Taxonomy (NCBI): domain Eukaryota; kingdom Metazoa; phylum Arthropoda; class Insecta; order Trichoptera; family Limnephilidae; genus Hesperophylax; species Hesperophylax magnus. The sequence continues at coordinate 7,171,363 of JAIUSX010000018.1, forward strand.
CATAATCTCTTAGATATCACCATGTTTATAAATTCGTTTAGAAGGGTTTCTAGACTGGCGCTCAGTGGTGATGTCTTATTTTAAGATGTTTAGTTAATATAAGTTTAAATTAAATATACATTCATATTTTTATATCACAATTGATATTCTGAGTCTTCATTTCAATTCCCCTTATTGCTGCAAGCTATGGTGGAGCAAATTACCAGAATACGGTGAGTTTAATATAATATGTGGTGACATTCTACGTTACAAATTTAAAAGATTTAACTCTACCTATTTGAATAATTTTCAGGGTAATTATGTACCATTAGTGACATCTATGAAAGCTAAATTATGTTATTTATGAAAGGTTCTCGCCTCTGCTATTTGTTTGATTAAATTCTGTCAGCAAAGACGATCTCTGTTTTGCGGCCTTTTGAAATTTAAATGTGTCAACAGTCCTTTTTGTCAGGTTATAAAAGGGTGGTCTTTGCTTAAAAACGCGCTCTTATTCAAAAACAATCAAAGGTTTCACCTCTCCGAAATAACTACGGGAACTAGTACCTTTACCCAGAGTAGTTATTAAAAAGTGCTTAATCATACCTGTGATAGTGGATGTTTATTGTCAAATAAAAAGTGAATCAGTTTAACTCTCAAGAATCTGAGTTATTATTCTAAGGACCCCAATTTATAACTGTAAATTAGTTTCCTTAGATGTAGTAAATTTATTCCCAAACCTACCAAAAGATCTTTCAGATGATCTTGCCCGTGTGTTTAACATCTGTCTTAACCAAAACTAGTTTAAATTTAATGATGCTCTATTCCAAGAAAAATACAGGCTACCCATGGGTCTTCTCACGAGTCCTCTATTTGCTGATATCTTCAGGATAACCTGGAAAAAAATATTTTTAGTTCTAACTCGCTTCTTTTAAATAATGTATTTATATAGAAACACTATGTTGATGGTATTTTTTGTATATGGAAAGGTACAGAACGTCAACTAACTTCCTTCTTGTCCCTCCTTAATTCGTTCCATAAAAATATTCTGTTCACAGTAGAAATAGGTACTAATTGTAGTTTAAATTTCCTAGACCTATCCGTATCCATTATGAATAATAAATTCAATTTTAATATTTGTAGAAAACCTACCTTTACCTATGCAGTTATTCATAGTACTTCAAACCATCCCATTTCCGAAAAACATTCTGCTTTCCAAAGTAAGTTAACTTTAATATTGAACTTTCTGTAATCAAATCTATCGCCATAAATAACGGATATACCCAAACCTTAATTGATAGAATCCTTGCAAAAAAAACAAAGACGTATCTACTAATAAATTCCTGTACAATAAATTCCCCAACATCGCAGTCAATAAAAACCACGGTTGGCGTAGAATTTTATTCATTAATAATTTTTCATCTTCATGTGTTTTAAAATTTCCGACAGAAATTAAAGCCGCTTTTTATACCAATAATAACCTAAGTAAACTTTTGATTAATTCAAAGGATAAAGAAAATAATTTAAGCTATTCTGGCATCTATAAACTTAAATGTAATGGTTGCAAAGCATTTTAAATTGGTAAAACTGCAAGAAATGTTCAATCGAGGGTAGTTGAGCACTTGAGATGCTTAAACATAGGTTTTTCGGAATTTGCAACACATTTAATTGATAAAGATCACTCATTTAATAAGTCTTGTATAGATGTATTACATAGAAACTGGATAGGTCTACACCAGCCCTGGCCAACCCGCGGCCCGCGGCGCCCATACGTGCGGTCCTGCGGTCATGTATGAGAAATATTTTTTTTATAAGTATTGGGTACTTCAGAATGTCTTTAAAATTACATCCAAGTTATTAAAACCAATATTGTTTTTATTATTACACCAAATTCTGCTGATTTATATTTCCCGCGCATACTTCTCGCTCGAGAAATCTCCGAATGCTGGACTATGTACAACTCCTACTCTAGGCAACTCGAATCAGCAGAAATGCGAATGCTTAGATGGACGGCAGGAGTATCATTAAAAGATAAAATTAAAAGCTCACGCATTCGTGGTAGCCTGGGTGTCACTGACATAAACAGTAAGCTAGAGGAACGACAGTTAAGATGGTATGGGCACATAAGACGGAGACCACCAGACCACACAGTGAAGCAGGCAATGTCTATAGAGCTTCAAAGATAGTCATCCAGAGGTAGACCAAAGAACTCCTGGATGACCCAATGCTCCAAAATCCTACAAAGAAACGGCCTAGATGAAAGCGACACTCAGAACCGAAGAAGCTATAACCTGAGAACGAGAAGAGCCGACCCCAACAGCCTACCTAGGCAATGAGTTGGGATAGTGCTAGGAAGAAGAAGAAGACTTCTCGCTCGAGAAATCGCTTTCTGGATGAACAACAGATGGAGCGCATAAATTCTCCTTGTTAAGCGTAAGAAAAACCTTAATCTGCTTGGAGCGTCGCCACGGGCAGGCGTGTGTCATTTTTGTAACTACTCGGTTTTGACGGGGTTCGACAGGTTGAGATTCGTCATTATTCTCCGATTTTTGTCGACGTGTGTGATCTGTTCAGTGTATTGCAGCTCTATAATACTACTTACTACTCTATAGTCTCGACGTCTAGTTATCTATAATAGTAGTATTCAAACGAGACAAGTGTTTTAAGGTGAGGCAAGATGACCAAGAGTAATCCTTTTGGGAATTAGTAGAGCTCTGGACACGCAACTTGTCCGATCTCGTAACAAGGACCAACCAGTGCAGATTAGTATTTAGATTTACTCACACTAATGCGATCGTACAAGTTGCGTGTCCACAGCTAAACAGGTGCACTTATTTTAGTGATATATTATTAATTAGTACATTTATTTTTTAGCCGTTAAACATGATTTCGAAGAAAAGGAAACTCGTTGATGAAAACAGAAAATTCATTAACCGTTGGGAAGACAATTATTTCTTTATAACATATAACTCCAAATTAACGTGTTTAATTTGTAGAGAAACAGTAGCTGCTTTTAAAGAGTTCAATGTTAAAAGACATCATGAAACAAAACATAGTGACTATTTGAAATTTGACGATGAAGTGAGAAAATATAAGCTTACCAGTCTCAAATCTCAATTAAAATCCCAACAAAGTATGTTCGCTTCATCGTTACAACAATCATCCAATATCGTCAAAACAAGTTATTCTGTCGCATTGTTAATAGCAAAAAAAATGAAGCCATTTTCAGACGGAGAATTAGTTAAAGACTGTGTTCAAGCCATATATTTTTTGATCATGTGCAGAATCTTTCTTCCCACGTGTTCCTCCCGGAAGAGATGAATTTTTTTATCTAAAGGACTAAAATATAACTTAACATATACAACAACTTAACAACATATAAAGTTCAACTTCTAACTTACATAAGGATTTTGCAAAAGATATTAACCAACTTATCGATGTTTGCTTGAACCAAAACAGTTTTAAATATAATAATATAATGTACCGACAACGAGATGGATTACCGATGGGGTCTCCCATAAGTCCATTTATTGCCGATAATTTTATGAATAATTTTGAAAACAATATTTTTGAACTTAAAACACCTTTGTTAAAAAATATTTTACTATGGAGACGCTATGTGGACGATATCATATGTATTTGGGCGGGTACAGAGCGTCAGCTAAATTCCTTCCTATTATTCCTCAACTCCCTACATAAACAGATCCAATTCACACTAGAAGTAGGTATAAAGTCGACACTCAACTTTCTAGATCTCACATTATCAATTATTGATAATAAAATTCATTTTAATATTTTTAGAAAACCTACCTTCACAGACACTATAATCCATAATACGTCCAACCACCCTATTTCCCATAAACATTCGGCATTCCACTCTATGATCCACCGTTTAGTCACTACTCCGTCACTACTCCTTTGACAAATGTTAATTACGCTAATGAGTTAAGTACAATTAAACTAATAGCACTTAATAATGGATATGAAATAGGCCTTATTGATAGAATCCTTGCAAAAAAATTAAGATGTATTGCCATAAATAAATACGTCTACAATAGTCCACTAACTTTTTTGGCTTGACTGTATTTAACATGTATATATTTATATTTTATGTATAAGCTGTTTGTCTCTTACCTTTACCAATAAATAAATAAATAATTGAGCAACTTTTAAAGTAAAACTCTCAACAATAATAACTCTAACCAGCATTGGAGAAGAATATTGTATATTAATAACCTTTCCTCTTCATGTACAATTAAATTCCCACCAGAAATTAAACCAGCGTTTTATACTAATAATAATCTAGGAAAATTCTTAATTAATGCCAAAGATAAAGAAGATGTTCTTAGCCACTCGGGCGTATATAAAATCAGTTGTAATGATTGCCCAGCATTCTACATAGGAAAAACATCACGCAATGTAGAAACTAGAATAAAAGAACACCTAAGATGTCTAACCAGTTCGAGATTTTCAGAATTTGCAGAACACAGTCCGCTTCTATCCGATGGTCAACTGGACACATGTGCATACCGCACGTGGCTGGACCTAGCAGCTAATCCCAAGTGTTCAGTTTGTAGTGCAGTGATTTACGATGTTTACTTTGCTAAACACTACTATTGTGTATAATCGGGCAACACTATTAAGTTTTAAAAATAAACGTGTATTGTTGAACCCTCTGGTTGCCGCAAAAGTAAAGCCTTGTGCGTGACCCAAATGTGAAAGCTAGGTACCGGGGTTGTCGTGGAGGACAAAACAGGAAAAAATATCTATGCAGGAAGGAACAAGACTTTAAAACTAACAATAACTCTAATAATATTAACTCTCTATCAGAACAGGGCATTCAAGTGGTCATACCAACTGACAAACGGAGCATCCTAGCTTCAGCCCTACACGATTCTGATAAATGTGACAATCTGAACTTGAATAAAATTCGATCAGAATGACATGCGAATTTTAGAAGCAGACGGCTTGCGGTGGGTTCCTGGAATGCACGTTCTCTGAACAACAAGTTAGAGGAGGTGGATGGTGTTTTTAAAGATCAAAAACTCCACATACTCACCATCACAGAAAGCTGGCATAAAAACAGTGAATCTTATTCAATAAAAAGACTTCAAGCTCTTGGGTATGTCGTTCTGGAGCAGGCTCGACCCAGAGCTACGGAACACTCTAATAGTATATCACACGTAAATCATGGGGGTGTCGTGATAATAGCCCGACAAGGACTGCGGCTTAACAGGGTCGAAAATGGCACATTCAGTACATTTGAGTACATTGGCTGCCGTATTTCTTCTGCGGGATCGTCATTTATACTATTAACACTGTACCGACCCGGTTCGAAAACGATCTGTGTAGAATTTTTTAAGGAGTTTTTGTGTTTTTTGGAATGGGCAGTGGGTCTTGCCGAAACTCTCATCATCACGGGTGATATAAATATTCACCTCGAGCGCGAGGCATTACCGAACACTATCAAATTCATTGACTTACTGGATAGTTTTGGACTCCGGCAATGGGTCAACAAACCAACTCATGATGCTGGTGGAATTATAGACATTTTTGTATCCATGTGTAATAGCCCACCACTGATCTCTAAAGTCTGTGATATAGGCTTATCAGATCATCGACTTGTCCGCACTGAAATTCATTTCAACCCGCCAAAAGTGTCATATAAAACAATAGAATCGAGGGAATGGAGTAAATTTAATTTCGAAAATTTCCTTCAAGATCTCAAAAATTCTTCTCTATGCATAGAAAGCAACTGGGAAATTAAGACGACGACAGATCTCATCGAGGAGTATAACACCACTCTTTCAAATTTATTAATAAAATATGCTCCAACCACCTCGAAAACGTGGAAAGTTCGGAAGTCTGACGGCTGATCTTCATCTCGACGAAGAGTGCCGAAACCAGAAAAGGCGAATGAGGAAACTAGAGAGGTCATACAGAAGAAACCCCGATGTTACTACACGAGATGAGTGGATAAATGCTCAAAATGAGTACAGAAGCAAAGTAAGTGCCAAAAGATCCGATTATTGGATCAATAAAATTGACTCTGAGCGGAAAAATCCACGACGTCTCTGGAACTCGGTCAAAACTATCATCGCTGGTAATACTGTTCCAACTGCTACAGAAATTACACCGCAGGCCTTTTCTAAGTTTTTCTGCGAAAAAATAGAAACCATATGCGCCTCCACATCTTCTGCCCCTCCGCCAAGATTTACAGCCAATTCCACAAGGATACTGTCATCTTTTGAACCTACAACGCTGGAAGAAGTAGGAAAGTTGATCCTTAGTTCGCCAAACAAACAATGTACTCTTGACCCTATCCCAACGTGGCTTCTCAAGAAATGTTGCAACGTGTTATCCCCTTTCCTGGTTCACGTGTTCCCTAAGCACAGGTGACTTCCCGGAGCCCCTTAAGTCTGCTGTAGTTACCCCAATTATTAAAAAACCACAGCTTGATGCCGACAACCTGGGTAATTATCGACCTGTATCAAATCTGCCTTTCGTAGCTAAACTACTAGAAAAAATTGTGGCTTCTCAAATAATCTTCCACTTAAATCTAAATAAATTAATCACCAGTCATCAATCTGCATATAGGAGGTTCCACTCAACAGAAACCGGATTACTTCGTGTCCTGTCAGATATAACCCTTGCCATAGAGTCAGGTAAGTTAGCACTTATTTCACTTTTGGATATGAGCGCTGCATTTGATACCATTGACCACGACTTTCTCATTAAGAGACTAGAAGTAACGTTTGGTTTACATTCTAAAATCAAATATTGGCTAGAATCTTATCTATCCAATCGCTCGCAAGCAGTAAAGGTTGGAAATAAACAGTCCAACTTCACAAAACTCTCTTCAGGGGTACCACAGGGATCCGTTTTGGGTCCACTTCTCTTCATTCTTTTTACAAATGACGTCGCAAAAATTATCGAGTCATTTGGTCTTTTATCTCACTGTTATGCTGACGATCAGCAAATATACTTTTACTGTTCACCAAATGAGATCGACGGCCTAAAAATTCGCACAGCTGAGTGTCTAGAAGCAATCAATCTCTGGATGTCCTCAAATAAACTTAAGCTAAATCCTTCAAAAACGGAGTTTCTCTGGGCAGCCACACATAGACGCCAACATTTAATAGAAAACTCACCAATCGCTATTTCCGGCAACGACGTAACTGCTAAAACAACCGTCAAACTTCTGGGAGTTTATCTGGATTCAGACCTTTCTTTAAAATATTAACGCAATAAACAAATAGTAAATATACGTTGGTAGGTACATTATATAATATGTATAAATGTGGACATTATGAAGTGCAAATAAGTAGATATTATAAGTACCGAAATACAGAGATAGGATATAAGAGAAGATAAGAAGATAAGAAACAAGAAATCACATCATAGCACCAGGTAAGTGTGACGTTAAACGTGATATACTTCAGGTTCGAACCTTTTAAATTTGCCGCTCGACGTTTTGGCGAGGTCACGCGTCACGTTTTCTAGAACGGCCGTCGACTTGGCCGATCGAGCGACACAATACAACATAAACCAAGGTTGAAACAGAGACAAATACTGGGGGCCAAACCATAAGACTTCCAAGGAAACATATCATAGGTACCCAGTATTTAATATTTAATTATCTGTAATTTTTTCTCACCGTAAAAAAAATACAGATGAATAGTACTAGTGATTCCTACCCGGCATTGCCCGAGTTTAACATAATTTCCGCGGCGTTCAATAGATTTTGCCGTTCAATCAAATTTCTACTTTATAATTATGTATATTACATTAATTTATCAACGTCTGTACGTACATGACATCACCACTACTTACAGGAATCCATAATATCAATTGCGGGGGTTCACGTTCTCAAACTAAATTTCACTCTAAAGCCGACATACAAATGACACACGTTTAACGGGATTTTTATATCAAAAAAAGTAATAAGAATTATGTTTTTTTTTTAAATAAGTTCAGACATTACTAACCTCGTTCTAACAACGTGCGATTGCAGTTACTTTTTTAGACAAATCAGAAAGAAGTGTTTATAAATTGTTCTTCTCATCTTTCTTCGTTTCACGATAAATGCAATATAATTTGTGGCTCTCATTTTTAACTTCAGAATTAACAATATTATCTAGGATCTAATTTTTGGCAGCTTTTTGAATTATTAAAATAAATAAAACCGTTAGCACGGGGTTCTTCTACCTTAGACAACTTAAGTCAGTTCGTAGGAACCTTTCAACAGAGGCAACTAAATTACTTGTGAACTCATATGTAGTATCACGTCTTGACTATTGCAACGGCATTTATGCTAATCTTCCTAAATGCGAAACTGATAAACTACAATCAGTGTTCTACGCCGCAGCAAGGCTTATCACCGGGTTACCCAAGTTTTCGCACATTTCGGAACACCTCCGAAATCTTCACTGGCTGAAGTGTCCTGAAAGGATCCAGTACAAGCTATGCTGGATGGTGTTTAAAGCTATCAACGAAATGGCGTCACCGTATATTACTGAGCTATGCATTCCGGAAAATTTTTTTTTTTTTTTTTTTATAGTGAATACCTCACAAGAGTCCCAACTGCTCCCGTCTGGAGCCAGTGAGACTATGGCATCCCCAATTGGGGGATGTTGTGAGGCTGAAGGTAAGTGGGGAAGGGAAAGAGGAAGGTGGGGAAGTATAGATACTATAGTATAAATACTGGTCTAAGGCAGTTAACTCTTAGATCAGCGACATCATCTGCAATTGGAAGGTTGAAAGAGCCTAAGCGAAATCCGAACACTAAGTTTGGTGATCGTGCATTCGGAGTATCCGGCCCTAAGGCTTGGAATAAACTTCCTAAGGAATTGAGATGTATAACCAGCCCAACAGAATTTAGATCCAAACTAAAAACTCACTTTTTCAGACACTCATTTCCATAAATCCGCCATTCTATCCAAATATTTCTTTTTTTTATACCGTAATTGTTACATTATCTAGCGATTCCGTTCATTCAATTTTGCTATTGACTTGCCTACCAATGGACAATGGACAATATCAGCGGGAACGCAACAAGTCAATCGGTTTAATTGTTGGCATATGAATCATCTAGATGCGTTTAAGATTGACGATTGATTTTATTCATTAATTTCATTCATTTAACATATACATCCAGCTAACAATAAAAACACCCTAATATAATAGAACTTCCTTCTTCTTCTGGCATTAGTAAGATTAGATTGTTAATATTAATTTTAGTTGTAAGTTGCTAAATATGTAAATACTCGTATATATGTCGTTAAGATAGTAGTTATAGGCCTTAGTCGTAAGTCACTAGATATAAGTCTTAGAGAGAAGTCAGTAGTTCTAGTATTAACTATTTAAGAAATATATTTGTACAGCGCCCTTGAGGTGATTTCTCACGAAAACGGCGCTATATAAATTAGCCAAATATTATTATTATTATTATCTAATTAATAAAGATCACACTTTTAACCGTGACATGGGTATTAAAGTCCCACACAAAAATGAGATAGGGTTACGACTTAACAATTTGGGAGCATTGGAAATAAAAAAATCAGTTAATTCAAAGGCTGAAATCATCAATAATCAATTAAATTTAACATTCAGCCTGTTAAGATTTCAGGTACTGAAATCTTAATATTGGTGCTTGTCACCCTAATGGGTGTGGCAACATTTATTTTGTGTCAGCGATTGCCGGGGCAATTTCGTATTGCCACGGATTTTTAATCCTACTTCTCTTGTTACCATCCGTCTTGGGCGGGTCGTTTTTGGCAAAACGGCAGAGCTGCCAGGTTTTCACTTACATGTGGTTTATAAAACCGCGGAGAGAGATAGCAATATTGGGCTCACCGTACATGAGCTGCCCTACGGGTCTTTTTTATTGTTTAAATAAAGACCAATATTCAAGAGCTGGAGTTATTATTGAAGAGTTACTCCAGTCACACTTCCCTTTGGAATCTGGTGGTACCACGCCGGATTGCTCTGTCAGGAGAGTGAAGTTGAGATCCTGAACATTGGTCCTTTGAGCCGGATGATTATTATTTGGATTGATCCATTTGAGACGGAAGATCATTATTTGGAGTGGTCCAGTCGGGCCTCATCATCATCGGGAGTGGTTCAGTCGGCGTCCTCATCACCATCATTGGATTGATCAAGCGAGCCTCATCACGACGCTCGCATGCACAGCAAATCAGGTTGTAGCCTTCCTTTCATTGTCCTTTCAAATTCCATTTAAAAAAGCTAAAAATCTGTGTAGATGCCACATTATTTCGTATTGATTATATCGAATTATATTCGGGTGTTCATAATCAGATGCTTTCAAAATAGCATAAATTTGTTGGTGATAATAATTTTTATTGTTGTATTCTGCCGAATAACTTTGCTTCTGCCTACCTACATTTCTAGCCACGCGTTTGCAAGCTTCGTCTTTGCATGCCATAGTATTGTGATTGGTTTCTCTATAATCCATAGTATTATTTTGTTTACGTCAAACGTCAAACTGCCGTTTCGAGTTGTGTATTAAGTTTTTATCAGGTTATTGTGTTATTCGTTTCTAAAAAATGGAACTCGACAAGTTGGTTAGACAGCGCGGGGTTTTGAAAGGTTCATTAACGAGATTTGAAACCTATTTAAGCAATGAGAATGATATTAGGCCCAGCGTATTGTCGTCGAGATTAGATGCCATCAAACCTTCTCTGATAGAATTCTCCAAAATTCAGCTGGAGATTGATTTATTGAATAAATCAGAAGATCATGACGCGAGGGATAATTTTGAGGGTACATATTTTAATGTAATTGCATTAGGACAGGAAATATTATCAAAATTTAAGAAGATTGAAAATGTCCCGATTACATCAGTGAATTTACCGCCAATCTCAATACCCATTTTTTCAGGTGACAACCATAAATGGTTGACTTTTAAAAATTCGTTCATTGCCTTAATTCATGATAACAGTAAATTAAATAATGTTCAGAAATTTCATTACCTTATTAGTTATGTGTCCGGAGACGCACTTGATTTGATTAGTTCTCTAGAAATAACCGGGGATAATTATAGTGCAGCCTGGACGATGCTTATTTCAAGATACGAAAATGTCAGACTTATAGCAAATAGACATTTGAATTTCTTATTTAATGTTACACCGTTAAAACGACAGAATCATCATTAATTGCGAAATTTAATTGATCAAGCAAACATTCATTTGAGAGCTTTACATAATTTAAAGCTTCCAACAGAACATTGGGACACATTAATTATACATATTCTAACCTCAAAGTTAGATAATCACACACGTAGCCTTTGGGAATCCATGGAGTGCGATAAAGTTTATCCTACGTTCGAGCAGTTTAGCAATTTTATTTCACAAAGGTCTCAGATCCTGGAAAGTATCCAAGGTGATAATGGTGGAATGCAACAGAAAGCGGAACCAGTTGCAACAAAACCAACGTTTTTTAATTTTAAGGAAAGGAATTCTACGAACAAGGTTACGTTAGCGTCAAGCAACGTTAATTGTATGCTGTGTAATGACAGCCATTTCATTTATTCTTGTAAAATATTTGTTAACAAAGAACCAGCGGCACGAAGAAAGTTCGTTTCAGAGAGCAATTTATGTTATAACTGCCTAAAACCGGGGCACCCTTCAAAGGTGTGCAGGTGGAAGGAAAAATGCAGTGTTTGTGATCGAAAACATCACACTCTGTTACATATGAATACTGATAATGTACAAGCGGGTACTTCAACTGGCAAGGGTCAGTCGGAGGCACCAGTAAATTTAGCATGTCATAGCGACATGAACGGGCGAGAAATTTTACTATCTACCGTAATAGTAAAAATAGAAGACGCGTACGGTGGAACACACAAAATACGCGCACTTTTGGATTCGGGTTCAATGTCTAATTTTATTACAAAGGATACTTGTAAAAGATTAAATTTGCATTGTACAAAATTGAACATACCTGTTTCAGGTTTGCATAATAATTTAATTCATGTAAAGGAAACAGTTGACATTAAATTTAAATCATTATGTTCTCAATACGAGGATGAAATATCTTGTTTGGTATTAGATGAGATTTCTTGCAATCTTCCACAGACCGTGATTAACCCAAAAATGTTGAACATTCCAGACGGTGTCCGGTTAGCTGATCCGCAGTTTTACCAGCCAGCTTCTATTGATATGCTGATCGGAGCAGAGATTTTCTGGCAGGTGCTTCGTACGGATCAGATACAGTTAGGAAAGGATAAACCTACATTGCATCGAACGGAGCTAGGCTGGATAATATCAGGAGCTGTACAGAGTCGTCATAATACGAGGCCAGTTAAAGTTTGTCATATTTCATTAAATATTTTGCAGAACCAAATAGAAAGGTTTTGGAAGGTTGAAGAAACCGAAAATAGTAAGCATCACTCTCTGCAAGATAGCGAATGTGAAAGGATTTTCGAAGGCACGCATCAACGCGATGCAAACGGTAGATTTGTAGTCAACTTACCGTTTAAATCTAACCTATCTCAATTAGGAGATTCATTTAGTATTGCTAAAGGTAGATTAGCGTCAATGGGAAGGAAATTCTTAAGACAACCTAGTTTAAAGGAACAATACTCGGAATTTATTGATGAGTATCTTGCGTTAGGTCACATGACTGAATGTGAACCTCCAAAACGCGATGAAATTACTTATTATTTACCACATCACGCTGTATTTAAAGAATCAAGCACAACTACTAAAATTCGTGTTGTTTTTGACGGGTCGGCTAAACCCGCTCGAGGGATTTCTTTGAATCGCGCTCTAATGATTGGGCCCACCATTCAAAATGATATATTTTGTCACTTGGTATTTTTCAGAAAACATCAATATGCAGTCACCGCAGATATTGCAAAGATGTACCGCCAAATTAATATCAACCCGGAACACAGAAATTACCAACTATTATGGAAAAGGGATGCGGAGGATTGTTTGAAACATTATACGCTAAACACGGTGACATATGGTTTGGCTCCTTCGCCTTATTTAGCAATACGTTGTCTGCACCAGCTAGGTAATGACGTTTCATTTACTCATCCATTAGCTAGTAAATCCCTTAAGGAAAATTTTTATGTAGATGATTTTCTTTCTGGTAGTGATTCCATTGATACTTGTCACGTGCTTAAATCCCAAATCATTAATGCGCTTGCTACAGCAGGCATGGAGATTAGAAAATGGAGGTCTAATGCACCCTCAATTAATGATTCTAAAGATAATTTGGAATTATTGCCAAATGAATCCAATGAAGCTAAGATTCTAGGATTAATATGGGACACCAAACTTGATGAGTTTACTTATCAGGTAGAAAACATAGACTCAAAGTTAGAAGTAACAAAACGTCAAGTTTTATCATTAATTTCAAAAGTTTTTGACCCTTTAGGACTGGTAGGCCCAGTAATCATTGTCGGTAAGATAATTATGCAAAGATTGTGGAAGCTAAAAACATCCTGGGATGACAAGCTACCCAATGACCTTTTATTGGCCTGGCAGACTTACACGCTGAGTCTCAGTAAAGCAAATCATATTCGGGTACCGAGGAAAATTTTCTGCTTCAATAAAAAATCTTTTAGCTTACACGGTTTTTGCGATGCATCTCAAGTAGCATATGGCGCTTGTCTGTATTTAAGATCTACCGATGAACACGGCATTCACCAATCACAGTTAATATGCGCTAAATCTCGTGTAGCCCCACTAAAAAATTTATCGTTACCACGTCTTGAGTTATGTGGAGCACAATTATTAGTTAAATTAATGAAGCGGGTGACGGCAGCTCTCCAAGTAACTGTTGACACCACTTTGTGGTGTGATTCGTCAATAACATTGGCTTGGATTGCAGGAGAACCGTACCGTTGGACTACTTTTGTTGCTAACCGCGTATCAGAAATACAACCTGAAGGTGATGGCGCTATATGGCGTCACATTTGTTCAACTGAAAACCCAGCTGACATAATTTCCAGAGGAATAACATCTCAGCAGTTGAAATCATCTTCATTATGGTGGTCAGGACCACCATGGCTCACGTCCGACGAGGATAAGTGGCCACGTTCTACATTTGATACTCCCACGGAGTTGCCAGAAACGGCGAGGATAGTTTTGGTTACTAGTAGTCCTGTCGATTGGGAAATATTTAATAATTATTCTTCATTAAGACGACTGAGGCGCGTAGTTGCTTATATGTTACGTTTCATACATAACTGTTCTAAACGAAAACCGATGCGGGTCGACGAGCTTTCTGTAATCGAACTGGAACATGCCATGCATGTATTGATTTTGAACGCTCAGCGATTCGCATTTCGTGATGAAATAGCTTCTTTGAGTAATGGAAGATTTGTATCTAGGCAGAGCAAGGTAAAGGCACTAAATCCTTTTATGCAGGATGGGTTATTGTGTGTTGGAGGTCGACTATCACAATCTGATATTACCTCGGTCTCTCAAAAACATCCAATTTTGTTACCACAAAATCATAAGTTGACTGACTTAATAATAACCCATCTGCATTATGAGAATTTGCATTTAGGATGTAATGCTCTGCTCGCATTACTGCGTTTACGGTTTTGGCCAATATTTGGTAAAAACGCAGTAAAGCGAGCACTGCATAAATGTATTGTATGTTTCCGAGTCCGTCCGCGCGAGTGTCGCCAGCTCATGGGTGACCTTCCTGCTGACCGATTCCGAATCCAAAGACCATTTTATGTAACCGGCATAGATTATGCAGGTCCAATTTTAATTAAGTCTGGTTTAACCAGAAATGCTAAGAGTGTAAAATCTTACACATGTTTATTTATTTGTTTTTTAACGAAGGCAATTCACCTAGAATTAGTGACTAATTTAACTTCAATGGCATTTATGAATGCATTGAAAAGATTTATAGCTAGGAGGGGTAAACCCTCACGACTCTTTAGTGATAATGGAACTAACTTTACAGGTAGTTATAGGGAACTTACTGAACTATTTGATTTTTTGAAGGCATCTGATAAGGAAATCCATAATTTTTTAGCCCAGCAGAATATTAGCTGGAGTTTCTTGCCTCCCCGCTCACCGCATCACGGTGGACTTTGGGAAAGTGCAGTTAAAATGACCAAGTTACATTTAAAAAAAGCAATGCGGTCAACTGTTTTGACATACGAAGGCATGAATACCATACTAATACAGATTGAGGCTTGTTTAAATTCCCGTCCTCTGACTCCATTAACATCAGATCCAAATGATTTAAACGCACTCACTCCGTCACACTTCCTTATTGGCGACAACCTGATAGCATTGCCTGAGCTTGATATCCATCATCTGCCTACAAACAGGCTTAATATTTACCAAAAGATGTCTACCGTTGTTCAATCTTTTTGGCACAGATGGAGCCGGGAATACCTAGCAGAATTGCAGAACCGAGTCAAATGGCAAGAAGGACGTCAACGCAGTTTACAGCCTGGTGACATGGTCATCATCAAAGACAACCACCTACCTCCGCAGTACTGGAGGATGGCGCGAGTGACGGAGATCCACCCTGGTCAAGACGGACGCGTCCGCGTCGTCTCCTTGAGGACGGCCAGAGGTGTCACCAAAAGAGCCGTGACACAGCTCTGTCTACTTCCCGTGGAGGATCCTTCCTCTAACCTGGATTAAGAACCAATTACAACACTAAAAGTGATGTTATGTGTGAATCAAAATGCCGTCAGGCTCAACAGTGCCAAGTGATAAGCTATTTTCTCATAAGTGGGTGCAGCGCACCAGAAGTTTCTACGTTATTAGACTTTTATTTTTTAATGTCAAGTCTGACATAGGGTTATATACGTTGTTATAAGTTTTTTGTTATTATTTTGATATCCATATATTGAATATTGTTTATTTTTGTATGTGAACTTGTTGGGTAAATTCTGAGTACCAATGTTGCAATCTCTTCCTGCATTATTTTATGAAAAACGACTATTCCTTAATACTCGTTTTGGGGCGGGAATATGTTAAGATTTCAGGTACTGAAATCTTTATATTGGTGCTTGTCACCCTAATGGGTGTGGCAACATTTATTTTGTGTCAGCGATTGCCGGGGCAATTTCGTATTGCCACGGATTTTTAATCCTTCTTCTCTTGTTACCATCCGTCTTGGGCGGGTCGTTTTTGTCAAAACGGCAGAGCTGCCAGGTTTTCACTTACATGTGGTTTATAAAACCGCGGAGAGAGATAGCAATATTGGGCTCACCGTACATGAGCTGCCCTACGGGTCTTTTTTATTGTTTAAATAAAGACCAATATTCAAGAGCTGGAGTTATTATTGAAGAGTTACTCCAGTCACACTTCCCTTTGGAATCTGGTGGTACCACGCCGGATTGCTCTGTCAAGAGAGTGAAGTTGAGATCCTGAACACAGCCCTATAATAAGTATGTTTCCCGTTATCCCAAACTCCCCACCCCCACTTCCCTCCCGCAACTGACACTGTCTCTCTCTGATTTTCTATCTCTTTCTCTCTTAACTATTGGTTTATATATATGTGTATTATTCTGTATTTGTTAGTATTTTTATAACAGTCCTGATGATGGTACGGAGGTACCGAAACCGGTAGACTTTAAAATATCAATAAAGTGACTTTAAACAAAGTGTTTCCTTTTTTATTATTTAACATATAAAGTGCTATTGAAACAGCTCTATCCTACCAACCTAGACCTTTTCTGTACAAAAGTGCCGAAACTATTAAAAATGAAATAACCAAAAATGAAATTTAAAAAGTCATTCGTCCAAGAATTTTATGCACTAATAACATTCGCAAAACGTTGGCTGAAGAGGATTTAGTGCTTACCAGGGCGGACAAATGAAACGCTGTTATTATAATGAACAAATTGGACTACCAGTGTAAAATGGAAGACTTCGTAAAAAGTGACGACTTCGTTATTTTAACAAGAGATCCCACTAATGAATTTCAAACAGATCTAAAAAGTTAATAATAGCATGCCAAATGTTCAAAGATGGTTATCCTAACTAAAATAAATTCTTAGGACGGGTTGTTTCGGAGAATTTGAACAATATGACATAACTGAACAGCGTCATCGGCTGTCAACTAGTGAGTTCAGTGCTCAGCGGAGAGTCCACGGAGACGGTCGCCCTGGAAACGACTGATGGGTGAATCTCTGGACGACACGGAAAAGAGTCATCTAGTTTATTCGATACTGGTTATCGTAATTCTAGTTTTATTATAATTTGTGGTGTCAATCATTTGACTCACATGGTGCCCGACAATTGTATATCAAGGTTAGTACTTCTAGTTTTATAATGTCACATGTAGGATATAAATGCTTTGCAATTAGACCAACTTACAAGCGATTCTAAAGGAACCTTATACACGCCCTGAGATTTATTCATTCCTTAATTCTTGAGTCTTGGGTTTTGTAGTGTATTATTTATTAATTTCTTAAATACACTTGTACGAGGGGGCGTAACTAAGTTCGCGGAATGGGTAGGTAGGTGATTAGTGGGGTGTCGCTGAATTAGGTACTAATTGAGCAACTCATTAGTATAATTACCGGGTTTTATCATAATTAGTTCATTACCAAACAAGTCAATCAAGGGGAGAATTGTGAATATGGAAAAATTCGAGTTCCGCGCTGTTATAAAATTCCTTACCAAGCAAGGAAAATCAGTTCAGATCATACTGGAAGAGATGTCATCCGTTTACGGGGACTCTTGTCCAAGTAAAACTATGGTTTGCAAGTGGCATACCCTCTTTAAACAAGGCAGGGAGTCGCTTGAAAATGACCCACGGCCAGGAAGGCCTATCGAGGTGACCACTCCGGAAATTATTCAAAAAGTCAAAATATTAATAATAGAAGATGCCCGATTAAAGAAGAAACAGCTCGCAGAAATGGTTGGAGTATCAGATACAACCATTTTCAAAATTCTTCACGACCATATTGGCATGACTAAAGTTAATGTTCTCGTTCATTTTTGGACCTCTGTAGGGAATACAAAGATGGAGTGTTGGCTCAAATTGTTACTGGTGATGAAACTTGGGTTCATCATTATGAACCTGAGTCTAAACAGGACTCTATGCAGTGGCACAAGAAAGGCACACCACCACCCAAGAAGTTTAAATAATTAATTAAACATTGACAAGTGCTATTTTTTATATGAATTAAGTCAATTGAGGAATGTGAGAGATGTGTAGCGGGAGATTATGTGTCAATATTTTGTATCGTAGATTAGTTTTTGATATTCTTCAGATGAAGGAAGTGTTCTTCCGCAGCCGGTAGAGTTTAAGTAAAATTAAAGTGGTCAAAAACAAATTTGTGTTTTTTATTGTACATTATGACGAACCACAAAGTTAATGCTTTTTACAAATACTTATGATGTGTGTTCAGGCATGTAACCAATTGTTATTTCCAATAATTCATTCCCTACCTTTTAAACTTGTCACCAGGATACCAGTACAATTTCTGCACCGCCTCTGATAACAGGTTGTTAGGTTGCAATTCCGGGTTAAGTACAATACGCCGTGGAGTTTTTTTACGTGCTGGCAGAAAGAGGGAACATTGAGGACATCAGGACCAAAAAAAAAACAGCTGGCGTAATTTCTGCACTAATATATCTCCTGCTACTCCGGCGGGGGAGGTTTGGTCCATGATTCGCAGGTTTAGGTCTTCCTTTTCCTTGCCGAAGTCATCTCACAATTCTGGTATTTGGATTTCTGACTTTCTTAACAAAATTGCTCCCCCTTATGTACCTAATCTTGACGAAGTGTCAGTTTTATCTTACTCCCCAAATTCTTCTTCTTGGTTAGATGCTCCATTTAGAGTCACGGAAGACCTAAAAGACTCAGCTCTGGGCAATGATGAAATCTTGAACATATTCATCCGCCACACTGATGACGATTCCCTTTCCTACTTTCTCTCTCTCTCATCAATATCTTCCTGGACTCTGCTATTATTCCCCCGGACTGGAAAATTCAAAAAATCATTCCCATTTGCAAAAGTACCAAAGATCCAAGTCTAGGCTCAAGTTACAGACCGATTGCTCTTTCTTCAACACTTTGCAAAGTAGCTGAAAGAATGGTTAAGAATAGATTAGACTGGTTTGTAGAGAAAAATCATATTCTTCCCCCTTCCCAGTTTGGATTTAGAAAGGGTAAAAGTACCCTTGACAACCTTTCCTCTCTTGTTACAGATATCAAATTAGCGTTATCTAAAAACGAATATTGTATTGCAGTATTTTTAGACATCTGTGGAGCATACGACAATGTAAATATCCCCGTTCTTAAGAAAAGTTACTGGCGATTGGTATTCCTCCTAAATTGGTTTAATTCATTATCAATTTGCTCTCCGAGAGAACTGTTTTTGTAGATGGATCCGAATCCTCTCCCCACATAAGACAAATATTCAAAGGACTCCCGAAACGATCTGTCTTAAGCCCGATACTGTATAATATTTACACATACGATCTGGAAAAATCTATTTATTTCATGTGCAACATACTCCAATATGCTGACGACTTAACGTTTTACAAAATATCTGCCAATCTTTTCATCGCAGCATCAGCAATTAACAACGCTCTTAGAAAACTCTTGGCGTGGTTAAATAGTAATGGTCTTGAAGTTTCCCCTGCCAAAAGCAAAGTTGTCATCTTCACTCGTCGACGAAAGCTTCCGGATATTCAAGTGAGATTTGGCAATGAAGTCATCCCTATCTCTAAGGAAGTTAAGTTCCTCGGAATGTTTTTGGACTCCAAGCTTACTTGGAACTCTCATATAAATCACGTTGTTACAAAATGTGAAAGCAACATCAATCCCCTTAGATTTCTAGCCGGAGTGTGGTGGGGATCCAACCCAGCTTCTTTAGGACTTTCATTATTCTGGTGGCATCATCTCATAGATCTATTTCGTTCCCCTTTCGATATATTATATTTTATAAAGAACTCGCGGCCGGAAATATTTCCCGTATATTCCAAGAGCTATCGAAACAATGTTGAAATGTTACATGACTCAGAGGAGGTAACGGCTGTAGTAAGTACCAATGGACAGTCTTGGATTACAGCTACAGTCAGACAAAAAGACGTAGAAGCTTCAGCTAGTACAAGTGGGCAGTCTCAGATTACAGCGGCAGCCAGTCAATAAGATCCAGAAGCTGTAGCTAGTATGAGTACAGACCCTCAAATAATTCTAGTAAGTGACGAAGATCCAGAAGCTGTAGCTAATGCGAATCGACAATGATAAATAACAGCAGCTAGACACAAAACAGTCATACAAACTTCAATACACGCTCCTGTAGAAATCAGTGATAATATACCAATTCCTGACGTCGACAGAGCAAAAGCAGATCTCAAAAATATGATTGGATTAGTTCTTCAAAATGATGAACAGGTTTGCACAAGATTGGAATGAAATATGGTATAATCAAGAAATTGTATTGCAGGTTAGAAGTGAGTCATTCGCGAACGAGTCGGCTCGGTGAACCGGATCTTTACGCGGATCCGTAAGATCCGGTTCCCAAATCAGCCCCCCCCCCATGGATTTCAAAACTGTTGCGGGGAGTACGTATGTTTTACAGATATTCTCTAACAACCCCCCCCCCCCCCCTTATTTCGAATAATGAAAGGGGGAATCAAGCTCACGTAGAACATTTGTGGGGAATATGTGGGCAGAATTACTGCAAATGAAAAACGGCGACATTAGGCCAAGAACCGTTGGCAACACTGCCGGTGACCCGCTCAATCGAGCCGGTTCACTGAAGCGGATCTTTCAAGTGAACCGGCTCCCTCACTGAGCCGCTTCGCTCATCTCTATTGCAGGTATATGTGTATTATTGAATTGATTTCAATAATTAGGGACGAAAGTCGTCGCAAACACTTTCAGTGGCTCCTTGGTTCGAAGCACTGAAAAAGTGACATTTGTAGCAGTTCCTACTCCTGGACGGCGAGTTCCTACCCGATTAGAAATAATCAGTTGGTTGATTTCCTCATGTTGGCACTCCTGTTTTTGAGTTCACGGTGCTGAGCGTACTTCGACTGAGTCAGTTGCTGGCTGGACTCGGGAGACTGCGGTGTGTTTCGTGCGACGCTGAACATGAGGGTCTATATTGCAATTCAC
This sequence comes from Hesperophylax magnus, assembly GCA_026573805.1. Classification (NCBI taxonomy): domain Eukaryota; kingdom Metazoa; phylum Arthropoda; class Insecta; order Trichoptera; family Limnephilidae; genus Hesperophylax; species Hesperophylax magnus. Next base: position 7,192,426 of record JAIUSX010000018.1, read on the forward strand.
GAAAGGTCTTTTTCTCTTTTAACTTTTATTTTAAATATTTAACTTAACATTCCAATAGGGATTACTGTTTTAACTTCTTGCATAGTTAATATATACTATGCTGGCGCCCACTCAGACATTTCTTTACAAGATACTTAGAGTTTTAACATAATAATGTCACCGGCTCATTAGTCATATTTTATCAAGATGGCGTTTATCATACGTGCATTCTTGACACGCCCGGAGATAAAATTTATTAGAGTCTCATGTTCGTTTTATTGATCAAATATTTAACAATTGTTATTTCAATAAATTAGCTTCTGTTAATAATTAAAACCTTCTTTTATTTAGAACTTCCTACTCAGATTTCATTGCTACCTACATACATTTATTGACAGTGCGCATGGTTGAGATGACTTGATTATTGTAATGGTATTATCAATTAATGTCACAATCTTAGGATCCATCATTAATTAATTATAATAATCTTTTCATCACCCATCAATTGGCATTAAATGTTACAAAATGGCAGCCCTTGTGGATGAACCTAATTTTGACTAAATAGTATTGCAGTATTTTTCCTTCCTTGTTTTTAATCTTGTATTGAGATGTTTGATTTTTTTTTATTGAATTTTCTAGTATAATCCCTTTGAAAAGACCTTTCGTGTTGCATGTTAGATGTTCGGGTGTTGTACGATTTTACATTGTGTCACCGAGTTTTCTTAATTATCATTTTACGCAGTTTTGTTATCCAGCCCAACTCATGACGTTTTCGTCTTATAATTATCGTGTTCGTTAGTACGCTGACGTCACACTTGTTTTATGTTATATTTTTTTGTGTTTTGCGGCGATTGTTGTTGTTGTATGCTTGCATATTTTAATGATTTTTTTCTACCTACCCTGTTAGTTAGGCATGACGGATTCGACCATTTTAACAAGAAGTCGTGCGTTAATCAAAATGTCTAAACCAGAGGATGGCACTACTTCTGCAAATTCGGCGGTCGCGTCTGACACGGTTCCGGTTTACAAATGGAACTTATCTTTCGACGGAACTGGGAACGTTCATAATTTCATTGAACGGGTCAACGATTTGTCTCTATCTCGGAACGTAAGTACAGCTTCTCTTTTTTCGTCTGCGGTGGAACTTTTTACAGGTCACGCTCTAGACTGGTTTAGAGTCAACCGTTCTTCATTTAATTCATGGACGGATATTTTTAATGCTCTAAAGGAAGAATTTGAGTTACTAGATCATGAAAGACGTTTAGTTGCTCAAATCAGAGCCACGTACCAGCATCAAAAAGAGAACCTGGGTTCATTCATTACTCGTGTTTTGATTTTAAACAATCAATTGTCGTCAAAATTACCAGATGACGAAATTCTTGAAATATTGCAATGTAATATGTTACCGAGATACATTCAGAAATTATCGCTGTCTGTCATCTCGGACATTAATTGTCTTAAAAGATTTGGAAAAATGATTGAACTAGCAGACAGTCGGTCTGTTTCCAGACCTTCCCCGCCAAATGCAAATACTTTTAATTATAATAATGTTTCTCATTCCTCTTCAAACAATGCATTTAGCAGAGGGAACAACAGAATGTCTCAGAATTTCAACAATGTCAGATTGGATCGTTCTGCGTTTCAGAATAACTTGAATAATCCCAATTTCAGGAATCATCGTCAATCTTTTGAGTTCAATAAACGTAGCCCGTCAAATATGAGTTCTAGGGAGGTGAGATGTTTCCGCTGTGGCCGTCCTGGTGTGAAGGCGCCTTCATGCAACTGCCGGCATGCAAAAAAACTAGATGTCCTGGGGGTCCTGTCTGCGAGCGGCAAGTCGACACCGTTCGCTGACATCACCGCTAGGCATCGGGTTGCTGTGCTGTCGGAAACCAGAGTTTTCTTCGAGAACCTTTGGACCTCGAAGGTGGTGAGTGCGGCTGAAAGGGATGGCCGTCCACACATCATTTTCCAGGTTCTGGGTTCCAAATTTTCTGGCCTTCTTGACTCTGGTTCGCATATCTCAATTATTGGTAATAATTTTCATCGTCAATTTTTAAAACTAGGTTTAAATCTTACTGATCTTAAGACAAAATTTTCACTCACTTCTGCTACGGGTCATACTGTGGAGTGCGTTCACAAAATTGCGGTTCCTGTAGTTCTTGATAATGTTAAGAAAATTTTTAATTTTGTAGTTATGCCAGATATAAAATCTAACATCATCCTCGGTTGCGACTTTTGGAAAGTCTTTAACATTTGTCCCAAGTTAACTAAATTAATGACTAATGATTCTGACAAAAGTTGCGTGTCTGAGGTAAGAGGACTGGATAACTTTGAGAATTTAGATTCGTCTCAACAATCAATCTTAAATAATGTTATACATGAATTTGAAGCCTTTTCGAGAAATCGTTTGGGTAGAACGTCTCTTGAAAAACACGTCATTGACACGGGTGATTGTCAGCCTATTAAGCAACGTGTTTATCCGATATCTCCTCATTAATTGCCGGAAGCTCACAGAGAACTTGACAGACTGTTAAATCTGGGAGTAGTAGAACCCAGCAATAGCTCGTGGAATAATCCTATTGTTTTAGTGCCCAAGAAAAATGGTTCTTTTAGACTTTGTTTGGATAGTAGAAAACTCAACGCGGTCTCGCGGCGGGACGCTTATAGCCTACCGTTGATATCTGATATCTTAAATAGTCTCGGAGGAGCACGTTATCTATCAACATTAGACCTAAACGATGCGTTTTTTCAAATCCCGTTAGAGGAAGATTCTAAAGAGAAAACCGCATTTACCATCCCTAAACGAGGCCTCTTCCACTTTGTAACAATGCCTTTTGGTCTTCATGGTGCGAGTTCTCGGATGATGAGGCTAATGGACAAGGTTTTGGGTCCGGAGTTCGAGGGGAAGGTCTTTTGTTATCTAGATGACATAATTATCATTAGCTCTACCTTTGAAAAACACATTGATCTTTTAAGACGGGTTAAACAAAAGTTACAAGCTGCGGGTTTGACAATTAACGTAAATAAGTCAGTCTTTTGTCGTGATTCCCTTAAATACCTAGGTTTCGTGATTGATAAGGATAGTTTGAGAACTGATCCGGAAAAAGTAAAAGCAATCGTTGACTTCCCCATACCAACGTCGCAAAAGAGCTTGCGAAGGTTTATCGGTATACTTTCTTGGTACAAAAGATTCATTTTAAATTTTTCTTTAATTGCAGCACCTTTGCATAATTTAACCAAAAAGGAGTTTTCTGGTAAAAAGTTTGTATGGAATGAACAGGCTGATGCTGCTTTTACTAAATTAAAGAATATTCTGGTCAAGGCTCCTGTTCTTGCTTGTCCCGACTTTAGTAAACCCTTTACAATTAGTTGCGATGCATCGAACACCGGTTTGGGGGCGGTCCTTTCTCAATCTAACGTTAATGGAATAGAACATCCTATTTCTTTTATTTCCAGATCACTATCTGCACAGGAGAAAAATCACTCCACAACCGAGAAGGAGTTAAATGCTATGATCTTTGCACTAGAGAAATTTAGGGGTTATATTGAAGGATCGCCTATTCCTGTTAAGGTTATCACTGATCACTATAGTCTAAAATGGCTTACGAACTTAAAGTCTCCGTCGGGTAGATTAGCGCGGTGGGCAGTTAGACTACAGCAGTTCAACTTTGAAATAATACATAGGAGCGGTAAAGACAACATTGTTCCGGACGCACTGTCTCGTGACCCTTTACATGTTGACTTGATTGATCAGTCCTTTTCTACTTCCGACCGGTGGTATTTAAGTTTGAAAGAGAAAATTTTGGCTAATCCGGAAAAATTTCCAGCGTTTAAAGTTTGCAATGGTGTCATCTTCAAACACATTCAGAACATGGAGGCTCTACACAGGTCTTATGACTGGAAGGAAGTTCTCCCAAAAGAGTGTAGGAAAAACGTCATTATTCAAAATCACGTTCCGCCTTCTTGTGCACATTTTGGCATCATGAAAACGATTAATAGGATTAAACTTAAATATTACTGGCCAAAAATGGCAGCTGATGTGAAGTCATTTGTAAGTAAATGTCATACTTATTTAGGTTATAAAAGTTCTAACTTACTGCCTCCTGGTCTGATGGGTGACCCGAAACTTGTGCAAAGGCCTTGGCAAATGATTGCGACAGATCTATTAGGTCCTTACCCTAATTCCTACAAAAAAGGCTATACTTACCTTTTAGTGGTTTCTGATTTCTTTACGAAGTATACGAGACTTTTTCCACTTAGGAAAGCAACGGGTAGTGGTATTGCGGAAATATTGGAAAATGATATCTTTTATAAATTCGGTGTTCCAGATACGATTGTTTTGGATAATGGCCCACAATATTTATCGCGTGACATGAAAGCAGCGCTGGCCAATAAATTTCATATCCGTCACTTGTTTTATAATTGCAGATATCACCCGCAGAACAATCCTATTGAGCGTGTAAACAAGGTGTTGGTAGCAGCCCTGGGTTCTTTTGTGGGATCTGATCACAGATCTTGGGCGTGCCATCTACCGGAAATTGAACTGGCTATAAATACGGCTGTTCATGAAGTCACAGGCTATACACCGTTCTTCCTTAATTTTGGTAGAGAGATTGTAATTTCTGGAAATGACTACAAAGGTGTAGACTTCAACGCGGAAGACATTAGATTCTCAAAACGTGATTCGTGGGCATCTGATTTACATGAATTAAATGCCATTTTCTCCCAAGTTCGCACGTCTTTAAGACAATCATACGAACGTAATAAGGTTCAATATAATCTGCGTCGTAGGGACGTTCAATATGAGGTTGGGGACATAGTCTTGTAGCGGTAGGAACTGTCCGCTTACATAGCAAAACTCCTAGACACGCGTTGGCATCAAATTTCAGCCGCCACTCGTTGAATTCGAGTAAGCTAGGCGTTGAATTCCAGAGAAGCGGGCAGTTGGTTTTCGTGGCAGGTGGCGGAAGGACATCGGGAACGGGCTGTTTGAATGTTGGAGATTTAAAACGCGCACGTGAGACAATTTTATTAATCCACATGAATTAGACACATAATCTCTTAGATATCACCATGATTATAAATTCGTTTAGAAGAGTTTTCTAGACTGGCGCTCAGTGGTGATGTCTTATTTTTTAGCTTCATAGTTAATATAATCATACAAGTTAATGTCGTGGCCGAATTCAATTTACGTTGTGCTATCTAATAGCCAACCACCCCTGATAATTTAAATTTAAGTATTGCTCTTGTATTCAAGTTTAATCTCAAATATACTCCATGTTGTTTTATCACAATTAATATTGCTGTCATCATTTCATTCCCTTTATTGCTGCAAGCTATGGTGGAGCAAATAACCGGTATATGGTAAGTTTTATTAATAGATGGTAATAAATGTGGTAACCTACGTTACAAAATGGCGCACAACGGCTAATCGAACCGTAATTTGAATTTTGGCCAGCGATGTTTTTTTCCGATTTGTACAAACTTTTACCAAATTATGTGTCGTTTCGTGGTGGATTGTTTTTCATGCGTGTTATCTTCAAGCAGCCCGTTCTCATTGTGCTTACCTCTTAGTAGTTTATAGATTTATACAGTTTTGTGCCCGAAACCAGCTCATAGATCAGCGCATTCGGCGTTTTTAATGTTCCCCAGTGAGCTGGAGACATTTATAGTTTTAATATTTTATTCCTACCTGTACATCACGGTAGTTTTCATGTACAATTGTTGCATGTTACATATGTCTACACGTTGTATTGTTGTTGCATGTTCTAATAATTTATTTTTTTTCCTACCCTGCTTGAGCTAGGTTATGAAGTATAATATTATCACAAGAAGCAATTCGACAGCTGCCTCTGTTCCTACGCCAGCATCAGTACCGGTTTACAAATGGGACATTTCGTACGATGGATCATCCGATGTTCGCAATTTCATAGAAAGAGTTGAAGAGTTAGCTCTCGCTAGAAACGTGAGTAGAGTTTCACTTTTTTCTTTAGCTGTAGAATTATTTACAGGAAATGCACTCCTTTGGTTCAGGGTAAATCGTACTTCTTTCACCTCTTGCAAGGAGATCGTCGAAGGACTGAAAGATGAGTTCGAACTTCTAGATCAGGAAAGACGATTATTGGCAGAGCTAAGATCTACAGTTCAGCTACAAAAAGAGAATCTAAGTTCTTTTATAACACGGATCATGATTTTGAATAATCGCTTATCTTCTAAACTTCCCGAGTCAGAATTATTAGAGATTTTGCGCTGTAATATGTTGCCCAGGTATATACAGAAGCTGGCGCTTTCAACAATTCCAGACATTTCTTCTCTTAAGAGACTAGGTAAAATGATAGAATTGGCGGACAGCCGTTCAAATGACAGATCTCCTCAGGTTGTGTCTCATTCCTTGAATTCTAATTCTGGGGGTAGTAATAATATTCCGAATAGGGATAAGAATAGGAATTCTGGTAACTTTAATCCTACTTTCAGAAACAAACAACGTAATGTTAACGATGGAAATTTTAATCCCAATTTAAGTAATAATCAGCGTAATATAAACTATGATAATCTTAGCCCATCTAATAATGTTTCCAGGAACGTTCATTGCTTCCGTTGCGGTAGGCCGGGGGTCAATTCTCCAGCTTGCGGTTGCCGTCGTCCAAAAAACTAGTTGCCCGGGAGTTCCCGAAGGCGAGCGCCAAGACGTCAGCGTTCGCCAAGGTCGCTTCCGGAGAATGGGTTTCCTGGAGCGAGGCGAGAGCGGCCAACAGGGACGGTAGACCTCACGTCTCGTTCCTAGTAGGTAATTCTTCTTACTCTGGTTTATTACTCTGGTTCACACGTTTCTATTCTAGGTAACAATTTTCATAGTAAGTTTTTAGATGAAGGCTTCAAGCTATCCAAATTAGACTCTAGTTTTTCATTAGTATCTGCTACGGGGCATTCTGTGTTATGTTCTTATAAAATTACGGTTCCGGTCCGTTTAGATAAGGTAGAAAAATCTTTCAGTTTTGTAGTTATGCCTCAAATTAAAGCTAACATTATTCTAGGCTGTGATTTTTGGAAGGTTTTCAATATTTGTCCGAAAATTTCGAAAATGATGTCCTCATGTGAGCTAGACAATACGAAATGCAAAACTGAGGTTATAGGTTTAGACAATGCAGCAAACTTAAACACTTCTCAGCGCTCTGCATTAGATAGTGTAATTCGCGAATATGTTTCCTATTCGGGTAATCGATTAGGTAGGACATCATTAGAAAAACATGTCATAAACACAGGTAACACTTCTCCCATAAAACAACGAGTTTATCCTATCTCGCCTCATTTACTTCCGAAAGTACATGCAGAATTGGACAGACTATTAGAACTTGGGGTAGTGGAACCTAGCAATAGCTCTTGGAATAACCCTATAATTTTGGTACCCAAGAAGAATTGCACTTACAGATTATGTCTTGACAGTAGAGTCCTAAATGCAAACTCTAAGCGTGATGCATACGCGACACCGTTCATTTCTGATATATTGAATGGTCTGGGGGGTGCACGCTATTTAACTACTTTAGACCTGAATGACGCATTCTTTCAAATACCTCTAGACGAGAACTCAAAAGAAAAGACCGCGTTCACAATTCCTAAAAGAGGATTATTTCATTTTGTGACAATGCCTTTCGGTTTACATGGTGCTAGCTCGCGAATGTCTAGGTTAATGGACAAGATACTTGGCCAAGAGTTCGACGGCAAAGTGTTCTGTTATCTTTATGACATCATAATCATTAGCACTTCCTTTGAAGAACATTTACATCTTTTGAGACAGGTTAAACAGAAATTACAGGCCGCGGGCCTTACGATAAACATAGATAAATCGGTTTTCTGCAGAGATTCTCTGAAATATTTGGGTTTTGTCATTGACACAAAGGGCTTCGCACCGATCCAGATAAAGTAAAAGCAATTGTTGATTTTCCAACGCCTACATCTCAAAAGAGCCTTCGTAGATTTATAGGAGTTCTTTTCTGGTATAAAAGGTTCATTATTAATTTTTCTATTATTGCTGCTCCTTTACATAACTTAACAAAGAAAGAATTCGCAGGGAAAAAATTTGCGTGGAACGAGAAAGCTCGGGCGGCTTTTGAGAAATTGAAAACCTGTTTGGTAAATGCTCCTGTTCTCGCTTGTCCTGACTTTAGTAAGCCTTTCACAATTAGCTGCGACGCATCAAGTGTTCGCCTCTTTGCGGTTCTTAGCCAACATGATGATAATCAAATAGAACACCCTATTTCCTTCATATCGAGATCATTATCGGCTCAAGAAAGAAATCACTCCACTACAGAAAGGGAATTAAATGCCATGATTTTCGCGTTAGAAAAATTTAGAGGCTGTATCGAAGGCTCACCAATTCCGGTAAAAATAATTACGGACCACTATAGTCTCAAATGGCTTACTAGCCTAAAATCACCTTCGGGAAGGTTGGCGCGTTGGGCAGTAAGGCTTCAACAATTTAATTTTGAAATTATTCACCGTAAAGGAAAGGACAACATAATTCCAGATGCTTTATCGCGTGACCCCTTACAAGTTGACATCATTGCTCAAACCTTTGTCACATCTGATAAATGGTACATCAAATTAAGAGAAAAAATTATTGCCAGTCCTGATAAATTTTCGGCGTGGAAAGTGGTGAATGATAAGATTTTCAAAAACATTCAAAGCATGGAAGCTCTTCATAGGACGTATGATTGGAAGGAGGTTAGAAGCTAGAAAGAATGTTTTTGTAAAGCACCACGTTCCTCTGGTTTGTGCTCATTTTGGTATAATGAAAACGTTAAATAGGATAAGGCATAAATATTATTGGCCCAAGATGGCAGCAGATGTGAAACAATTTATTAACAAATGTCAAACTTGCTTAGGTTATAAAAGCACTAATTTGCTTCCACCAGGTCTTATGGGAAATCCCAAATTAGTTCAACGCCCATGGCAGATGATTGCGACGGATTTACTAGGTCCTTATCCAAGTTCATACAAGAAAGGGTACACTTATTTATTGGTTATTTCTGATTTCTTCTCTAAATATACCAAACTTTTCCCTCTGAGAAAAGCTACAGGGAATAACATTACTAGCATTCTTGAAGATGAAATTTTCTATAAGTTTGGGGTACCAGACACCATCGTCTTGGATAATGGTCCACAGTACATTTCACGGGACATGAAGGCTTTAGTTAAAAAATTCAACATAAGGCATTTGTTTTACAACTGTAGGTATCACCCGCAGAATAATCCGATGGAACGCGTCAATAAGGTTCTAGTTTCAGCCCTTGCTTCATATGTTGGTTCTGACCACAGAACATGGGCGAACCATTTAGCTGAGATTGAATTAGCAATAAATACAGCAGTGCATGAGGTTACAGGGTACACGCCGTTTTTCCTTAATTTTGGTAGAGAGATTGTCATCTCAGGTAAGGAATATGCAGATGCTGATTTCAATGCTGAGGATATTAAATTTTCAGAACGTGACACCTGGGCTGCTGATTTGCAGGAATTAAATGATATCTTTTCACAGGTGCGTACATCGTTAAGACAGTCTTATGAACGCAACAAGCGTCAGTATAACCTGCGTCGCAGGGATATTCAGTACAAAGTAGGAGATATCATCTGGCGGAGATCGTTCATTCTTTCAGATGCGAGTAAACATTTTTCCGCTAAACTTGCATCAAAATTTATCAAAAGCAAGGTGGTAGGGAAAATTTCCCCGGTTGCGTATCAATTAGCTGACATGAATGGGAAGGCACTGGGTACCTTTCATGTGAAAGATATGCTAAAAGTAGAACAAGTTGATGGTTCTGTGTCATAATCAATTTTCTTTCTAGCAAAACTTTGTTCTCTTGGTGAGATTTTATTTCGGTCTGTAGTACCGCTATTTTTATGTGGCAGACATAAACCGACATTATGTTTGCAAGCTTACATCCATCGCAAGAACACGATTGCGCTTTGTGTCCTTGCGTTGAATGTTGGTGGTGATTGTGTTTTGTATTTGTTGGGTATTGTAGTTGTGTTGTCATTATTATTTTTTTTTTTTCTTTCTTAAGTGCTGTCAGAGTGTGGGAGTGACTGGCCATCACGACCATATTTTGATTAGGTATAGTTGAGAAATATCAGACATGTTGGATTTGTGATTGGCATTGTTGTTTTTTTTTATAGTTACAAAAAGGAAAGGAACGGGAATGTCTTTTGCATAACAACGTGGTTGTTAGAAGTATTCATTCTGATCCCTGGAATGTATACTTCTCACAAGTATGATGATCATAATTTTGTGTGTATTATTTAGTCTTAACATGTGTTGTAGTGAATGTCTCAGAATATTTAGTTTTTTTTTTGAGCAATTCTTTGTTCTCCAGAGGAGGTTTAATTTTCCTCACCAGATAAATATGTACATTGAAAATGATAGCTACAGAAGCTTATAATATCTATTTTCCCAGAGTTTTAGGAAATTCTGTTGCATGTTTAAAAGTTTTTATATTTGAGTTAAATACGAATCTCGAATTTAATATTAATTAATTATGAGGAATATTATTTTTTTAGAAATTAAACAAACTTATTCAACAGAAGTTTTAATTAGTTCTAATGATCATTATCATGGGGTGGATCTCAGATGATTACAGTTAATTTTATTTTTATTTTCAACAGATGTCAGAGGAGTTATAAAAAAAAAAAAAAATTTTTCAAATGATAAATTTCAAATGAATCTTTCGAGGTTTGGTTCTTAGATATTACTTTTCTAGGGTTCTATAGGTGTCAGTATACTATTATTTAATATTTCAATTCAATATTTATATATTTCATCAGCAACTACATAAGGTGGAGATCAATTGATAATTTAAAATAGAGTTTTTTTTTGCTTTCAAATTTTGCTTATCATGGTTAATTATTGTATATCTTATTCATTTGTTTCAAAACATAGATCTTTCAAAACATGGTGATTTTTCTTGTAAGTTTTAGTATATCCATCAGTAGGTCTCACGTGTTATTAGGAATTCCTTCTGGATCTCAACACCAGTCATCGGTTTCAACCATCTCTAACCTACAATATAGAAATCTTTCTTCAATTGGAACTTCTTCAAGGATGGCTCTTCAGTCTTCTCTGGTCGTCAACAGTCTTCTGGTAATTTTGAAGATAAATCGCATTGAGTATGCAGAAGTATTTCTTCAATTGGAACTTCTTCAAGAATGGCTCTTCAGTTTTCTCTGGACGTCTACAGTATTCTGGTAATTTTGAAGCTAAGTGGCATTGAGTATGCAGAAGTCTCTCTTCAATTGGAACCGCTTTTACGGATGGCACCACTGTTACTCCAAAATACCTCACCAGTCTGATATTTAAACCGACTTCAAGTAACATAGAGGGTACTGGAATTATTTCTTCTGTGGGAATGGCTCCTTGGACGTCTTCACGTTGGTCTTCTAGGATGGCTTCAAGATACTTTTGGAAGCTACAACACTCTTCTGTCATGCGACTACAGGCGCCAGGTGGCGTAGTGGAATTTCCTGCAGAAATTCTGTTGGTCAGGGGGGTAATGTAGCGGTAGGAACCATCCGCTGACATACCAAGACTTCTAGAGACGCATTGACATGGAATATACAGCTGCCACTCGGAGGGTTCAAGTAAGCTAGGCGTTGAATTCCAGAGAAGCCGGGAGTTGGTTTTCGAGGCGTGTGGCGGAAGGATACCTGAGGATGGGCTGTTTGAATGTCGGAGATTTAATATACGCACGTGAGACAAATTTATTAATCCCCATGAATTAGACACATAATCTCTTAGATATCACCATGTTTATAAATTCGTTTAGAAGAGTTTTCTAGACTGGCGCTCAGTGGTGATGTCTTATTTTAAGCTTTATAGTTAATATAATTTTACGAGTTAATGTTGTGGCCGAGTTCAAATTACGTTGTGCTATCATATAGCCAACCACGCCTGATTTTCTAAATTTAAGTCTTGCTCTTGCATTTAAGGTTTAAATTAAATATACATTTATATTTTATATCACAATTGATATCCTGACTTTCAATTCCCCTTAATGCTACAAGCTATGGTGGAGCATATTACCAGAATACGGTGAGTTTAATATAATATGTGGTGACAAGCTACGTTACAATATAAGAGTATGGAATGTATCGGCAGCATCTCCTATCCTCTTCCTATTTTCCTCTTCCTCTCCCCTTCCTTTAACACTAAATTAATTTTAAGATACTAAAACTTCATTTCTAATGCACTTTGACATAAGAAACTTCTGTGGCTTGACTTCAGTTAACTTGTATATTTATATCTATCATTGTATATTATATAAAAGCTGTTTGTTTCTTACAAAATAAATAAATAAATTATCCGACTGTACACACGTTTATGTGACATTTATAACAATAAACGTAACTGTCAAATCAGTTTATTGATGAAGCTGGTTTGATGAACATCTCTTTATGATCAGTGCTTTTATTGATATCAACTCGGGGTAGAATACCTACTGTGCAGTGAATATATTCGGTTCCCGTCAGTGTGTTTCTTACCCAACCCAGATGTTGTGGAAGTTGCGTGTGCAATAAATCATCTCCTGTGAGTGAAACCAACCAGCAACATCGTTGACGAACATCAAAGGGGTAAGTCGGATTCCTTCCTTACTCCCTGTTCACCATCTCTAACCATCGTTGTGTCAACTTCAAGTTCACAATTAATTTTACAGTCCATTCTTGATTCGCCTTGCGATTATAATAACTCGATAAATATTTCAATATTTTGCTACCGAAAATCATGTTTTAGTGAACCTGTTATGACGCTACGTCACAACATCCAATGATAACGGGATTTTGCATTAATAGCAATATAATGGTCAGCATTGTCTTTGACAATCTTTGTTTATTTTTAAGAATAGCAACACCGAGAGGCAAGAAGAACGAAGCTTCCTGTTTCCGGCCACTCTAGAACGGATTCACGAGCACGCTAAGTGGATCCGTTGGATACAGTCAACTAGTTAATTAAAATGTCATTTTAATCATACGATTTCAAGCACAGTAGTGCGAGTGTTGTGTACTCATTATGAGTTGTGCATATTTCGAAATGTCAAATCAATAGCACGAATATTACATTTACGGCGAGAAGCCGATCTCGATTGAATGGCGTAAAGAAGAGCATCGGAAGATTATCGGCACCCGTCCTGGTATCCTCAAGTGATTGTTGTGCTTTCGCGTAATAAAACAAACCATCTATTTGGCGAGAATGGGTTTTGACCATTATTTACTCACATACATCGCCGCCGCGGGACGCACCGTTCATGCGACAATTAACGTGACTACGGACCATCACCACGTCGAGGGTTACCTCCGCCCCACAGCTCCTGAGATCGGACCATCACCACGTCGAGGGTTACCTCCGCCCCACAGCTCCTGAGATTGGATGCATCACCACGTCGAGGGTTTCATCCGTCCCACTACTCCTGGGATTGGATCCATGACAACGCCGAGGATCCCCTCCGTTCCACAGCTCCTGGGACTGGATCCACCACAACGTAAAGGGCTGCTGCCAACCCTCGGATCTCTCCGACGCTCAACACCGAATGCAGTGTTATTAGATAGATAGGAATAGTTATGAGTTTTATCGACCAGGGTCAATCCTTTGGGGTGAGTCATCTTATATATCTATTGAACCGATTTATAATGTCAAACTATAATTTGAAATATAGTAACCTTACATGTTTCTATAACATCTATTCTTTTCATTGACGCCCTGTGATGTCCTAAAATATTGTATACAGGTTAATAATGTCACGGCTCTCGAGGTAATCTATTCAACCTTACAGCGAACAGCGACAACACTTGTCTTGCCCTTTTTGAAATCAAAGTTGTTATATGATGTAAAACTATTAAATATGAACTAATTAGTTCATACCCACTTTTTGCCGTAACATATGGCGCCTCAACGTGTGTTTTGAACCTCCTGTATACGTATTTTGGGATGTTATTATTTGTTTCTGCCTTTTGCCAGCACGGCAACTTTTTTTGGTCTATTAAAAAAAAAGCAGATCAAAAAAAAATATTCTCCAATACCGACATCTTTGGATTTATATATGCAACTAACATTACAAGAATGATTCGAAACCTCGCTGAATTATTTGGTTGGCGACACTGTTGTGTACCTACACATATGTTTGTTTTTTTTTTAATTACTTATGTGATTTAGCAAACTTCTATCAAAATTCAAAATAATTGAAATCAATCATATTCAAGACAATCTTGAAAAATCGGAAGCGAATTTTATAGTAAATATAATTTAAATTTGAAGTGAATATTTGCTATTATTTTATAAAAGGTAATTACGACATTCCAAGAATTCCTTTTGTTCACGATGTACTTGTCTGTCACCAGGATTATAATGCATTATCTAAAAATAGACTTGTTTACGATAAGCCTTGACTAGCATTATTATTATTCATTTAAAATCAGAAATAATGTTCACTTTTTCTAATAGGAATAATTTACGGGAGTATTTTTAAAATACCAAGCGGTATCTACATATTTATTAAAGTGATAAATTATTAATCGACAGTGGTCTCGATTATTGATCGACAGTGGTTTCGATTAGTATCGATTATTTTTTTTTCTCTTCTCATCTCTTTCATAATAATATTTTTTTTTTAAAAAGAAAAAGGGTACTTCGAATTTAAAAAAGAAAAGAATAATATATATATTTTTTTAATTTAACATTTTTTTTTGGAATTTAATTTTTTTTTCTAGAAATTGAATATTAACTTAACCCTTTCCCTGCGGGAGACGCAAGCCTGCGACGCACTGTACATGCCCTGTACGGGGGAGGCAAATCTGTGCGACGCAAAGTTTCTTCGGCGTTATGGGTATGAAACATGCTTGAACACGGTAAAACTTATACTCCTAAAAAATCTCACATCTTTACACTACTGACATCTTACGATATTTATCCATAATACGTATCCTAATCATCGATACAAAGATTTGAAGGGATCTTCCAACTCAGAGCGAAAAATGAATCAGTTTGAATTCTTCCCGCGTCTTTACACACGTTATTGCGCAGGCGCATTTTATAAGATTCTCAAACAGAGACGCTCGCCGTGTAGATTACATTGTTTTATCGAATTATTGTTTACTTTTTCGTGGATATGAACTATTTTAATTACAGTGTACATTAATCTGATTTATCATATTTTAAAATAAGTTCAGTTACATACATTCATTCAAACTATTGAAGAAATATAAAATTTCGTCAGTGTTAGATTATTTTCAAATAAAGATACGTGGTTAAAACTTTTTTTTAGTGAAAAATCAAGTGTAAAGTTGTACAAGTTTGACTTTTTATCAATTTTTGAAAGTATTTTTATTGCCAAAATACAAAATGTCGGGTCGTGGTCTTAATGACGAAGAAATATTTGGTGCTACTTTAGAAATAGATTCAGATTTTGAAATTAGTGACAGTGACTTCGATAATAATTGCGAAGCTGCTGAAATACATGAAAGCCATGATTCTGAACCCGAAATGAACATTGAAGAAGGAGAAGAAGTGGTTGAAAATCTGTGGACTGCCGGCCCTTTCGTACCCATTATTTATGAATTCGACGATTTCGCATCAGGTATCAATCCAGATACCAGGTTAACTGAAGACACGCCCGAACTTATGTTTTTTGAACATTTTTTGAATACAGAAATTATTACAAAAATTGTTGATGAAACAAATCAATTTTATCAATATAAAATTAGGACGATGGATTTTACAGCAAAATCGAGAGTTAAAAAATGGGTTGATACAACAGTCTCAGAAATGTACGTTTTTATTGCGTTAACATTTGCCATGACTAGGAACAAACACTTAACTATCGAGGAACATTGGAGTACGAACCCCATAATCTTTTCACCAATATTTGGAAAGACAATGCCCAGAGACCGTTATCAGATAATATTACAGATGCTCCACTTTAGTGATAGTAATATTCAAACGCCTACTGATAGACTGCATAAAATACGTGTTCTTGTTGACCACACACGAAAGATTTTTAAATCCATGCCCCATGAAAATCTATGTATTGACGAAAGCATCATCGTTTTCAAAGGCCGTCTATTATTCAAGCAATACATTCCATCTAAACGTCACCGATTTGGAATAAAAATGTTTGTGATGTGTGAAGTCATGACGGGTTTCATTCTCGATTTTATAATTTATGTTGGTTCTGATACAGAAAAAAATGATACTCAAGGTATTGGTATTTCGGGAGGCGTTGTAACCACCCTTTTGTCAGATTATTTCGGAAAGGGTCATAATTTGTGGTGCGACAACTGGTACACTAGTCCAAATTTATTTAAATATTTACACGAAAAAAAAACTAATGCTTGTGGCACTGTTCGGAAAAACAGGAAAGGCATGGCACCTTTTGTTAAATTGAAGAAAGGGGAAATCCAATCAAAGCACCAATCACCGTTGTTAGCTTTGAAATGGCACGATAGGCGTGAAATCCACATGCTGAACAATCTTCACGATGGTTCTGTTGGACCATCGGGAAAAATAAATAGATCGACAGGAGAGCCCATTTTAAAACCACAATGTGTTCTAGACTATAACAAGAACATGGGTCTAGTAGACAAAGCTGATATGATGCTAAGCAACTTAAGTTGTATGAGGAAGTCACTCAAATGGTACAGGAAAGTTGCATTTCATATAATTGATTTGTATTTATTAAATGCTCACATAATATACCAAACTGTAACATCAAAAAAAGTCAGTTTGGCTGATTTCCAAATGGCTGTGATTGAGCAATTACTAGAGAAATATCACAAAACTTTGCCGAGTATTTTATGTCCCACAACATCAAGAGATTACCCGATGCGTTTATCATCGAAAATTGTTTCCAAACACATGCCCATTAAAGTTCCCCCTTCAGCAAAAAACACAAACCCTCGTCGAAGGTGTCGTGTCTGTGCCACTTCAACACTGAAGCCCAAAGTCATAAAACTTACTAAATTTATGTGCTTAGAGTGCAATGTGCCGTTATGCGTTGAGAACTGTTTCAAAATTTATCACGATAAAAAAATATATTAAGTGATACATATTTACGGTGACATAATAACAGAAAAATTATTTCATTATTTTTGTAAATTTAAGTGTAGTTATTTTTTATTATATGAACCTTTTTAAGTGTGTCAATACTTCATGTATCCAGTCAAACGCGACATCGCACCCATAAATCAACCACTTACATCGCACCACAGTTGAAGAGCTCTACTCCGGTATGTTTATAAGCATGTGTATCGTTATCTTTGAAATATTAACATGGCCGCCCGGGTATACCGTATCAGATTACGAATATATAATTTTTATCAAGTCCCATTGATGTTCGGATTGTTTATTTATACTTGAAAAGATAATTCAAGACATAAGCGACGTATTTTTTAAAACAAATTTTAAAATCCATGCGTGATTATTGTTTAAAGTCATAAATTAGATTGATGATAAATAGCCCCGCGTGTGAACGAAGTGATACAAATTTATGACGCATAGAAAAGGTTAAAGCCTCAAGATGTCGTCACCTATACCAAATATTAATAATGCATCAAAAGAGGAACTAATCCTAGAGCTGACATCAAGAAACATTATACCAACAACTACTTTCGAAAGTTTACGTAAACAGGCGCGTGATTTTAATAAAAAACTGAACAAATCCACACCTGTTGACTCAGAATTAATCGACACGGATTCTGAAGGGGAAACACAGGGACCGTATAAAATTATCAAACATACAAAAATTATTTACAAAGAGCCCACAATAACAAACATCGATAATTGGAAACTCAAATTTGATGGAAAAACAAATGTCAGAGAATTTCTTCTTCTTCTAAACGAGAAATGTAGAATCAAGAATGTCTCACACGAGAATTTAGTACGCGTTTTTCCAGAATTATTAGAAAGTGTTGCCTTATTATGGTTTAGATCCATTTATCGTGAAGATTTACAGTGGGACGAGCTGTCGAAGTTATTGATAAAACAATTTGAAGGTAATGACTTACAGACAGACATGAAAATAAAATTGTTTAATATGAGACAGCCGAAGGACATGTAACATGCTGGACGCAAAATTACCAGATAATGAATTACTTAAACTTGCAAAAAAAGCTTTATCTAGCAAATATACAAATCTTTTAGTTTCTAGAGACATTGATACCTTTGAGCAATTAACCACACATGCCGGAAACCTTGAATCATTTTTAACATTAGACCAAGAATTTGCGTCTTCGTCTTTAGGTTTCGGAAGATCGGAAAATAAAAAGGCTTACAATAAAGTAGAACGCAGGTTCCCTTTATTACAACAAATAATAATAATAATAATTGTAGACGCCCGTCGTACAATTTCAAACCACCGGTTGGTAATAATAATAATAATAATAATTACAGGCAGCCGTCTTATAATCCAAGACCACCTATTGAACAAAATAAAAATAATAATCTTTATCATTCAGAACGCAATCGTGGTGTTCACAACTCACAACACCCTTCTTATGAAGAACAGAGCAAGTCTAGAACTTTCACGAGGAAAGTTACTTGCCAATTTTGTAATATTCCTGGTCACTCTATTGATAATTGCAGAAAAAAGGCTGCGTTACCAAATAAATCCCGCGTTGGAGCACTTAATAATTCAGGATTAGGAAAATCAAAAAACTAGATGGGGGTCAATCTCGCCATGCCCCTTCCTGTCGCGAAAGGAAGAGGGAGTGGGAGCGTTGGCTCCGTCTGGTTCACCAGTTCCTTTCGGTTCCTTCGTCCGAGGCAGTGGGCCCATTGCCACGGGAGGCGGAAACTGGAAAGGGTGGTCGACCGTATGCTCGTATAAATATATTTAATGATTATTTTGATGCTTTGTTAGATAGTGGTGCATCTCTCTCGTGCTTGGGAGGTGACACCTATAAAATTTTTGTAAATTTAGGTATAGTATTAGATAAGGTTAGAATTAGTGTTACGACAGCTGATGGAACGGCTCAGCCTGTCTTAGGGACAATGACGTTGCCGGTGACGTACAAGTCCATTACAAAGGAAGTTTTATTTTACGTCATCCCGTCATTGTCTCCAAATTTTATATTAGGAATAGACTCTTGGATGCAATTCCGCATCGCACCGGAGTTGTTTTCAAGAGCTAGTCAACCTTCTTCGGAAGGCAAGATTGATGGGTTGCGGGCTATTAGGCCAGCCTCATCATTATCTCCGTCAGAGAATCGGGCTCTCTCTGCGGCGATCGATAAATTTAAATCCATCTCTTTTGAAGAACGCGGACTAGGTTTGACACATTTGGTCAAACATAGAATTGTTACCACAGGACCTCCAATAAAACAGAGGTATTATCCTTTATCCCCAGCTAGACAGAAACAGTTGGAAACAGAAGTAGACGAGATGTTAAAATTAGGAGTCATCCGTCCTTCGCGTTCTCCCTGGTCAAGTCCAGTACTTATAGTGACAAAAAAAGACTATTGGTTAGGTTGTTGACATTCCTTATGGATTACCCTAGCTTACACTTCTGCGAGCGTGTAAAGACTTACGACTTCTTAAGAACATTCTGATATTTGCATTATTACAATGTTTCTTTTTATGTAAAACTACTCTGTGAAAACTCACCCAAAGGACCGATTTAGGTAGAATAGGAAAGCTCTTAGTAGTGAACATTTTTCTTTCTGCTAAAAGGACGTAGACTCAGTGAAGTGAGGGCTGCTTGCACCCTAAAGTGTTGCCTAAATGGCTTTCTAGAACCCTACCTTGGGTCAGTGATGCTATGATGCATATTGTGTATAATTAATGTGCTGGACACACATAGGTATAATTTAAAATTAAGAATGTGTTGTCCAAAAAAAAAAAAAAAAATAGTGTTTAGACTTATAAAAAACTAATGAAGTTTATGCTGTAGATGTAACGTTAACGGTAGTCCAAGACATAAGTCAGATTATCTTCACCCAGTATTTTCAATGCTGCGGGTGTTCACGGACCCCGTTTACGGAACATTGGTTCACCTTGTTCTTTAGGTTAAGTTACCTTAATTTTAAGTTTTTGGTCTTGAATGACGGCGTTGTGAACCCACCATCTTGCCGGGCAAGATGGGTGCGATTGGAATCATAATGAACTCATTCGTATTGTATTTTATTTTTATTTCTAGTAGTGTGCCTACTACATTACAAGTTTTACTTATTAATGCAAATTTTTCTTTTTTTTTCTTTTTTAGAATACCCGGAGGATTGACCTGAACAGATTAGGATTAGGTTAGTTAGATAAACATGTTTGAGGGCAAACATTTGTTGGGCGAGCGGGGTATTGTTATGACGCTACGTCACAACATCCAATGATAACGGGATTTTGCATTAATAGCAATATAATGGTCAGCATTGTCTTTGACAATCTTTGTTTATTTTTAAATATGAACTAATTAGTTCATACCCACTTTTTGCCGTAACAAACCTTATAAATACACCTAAACAAATACTTACCTATTAATACAAATGTTTAGATTATTGTATTTGCTTTAATTTTATCCAATTTTTTTACCGTTTGAAACCATTTTTTATTACTAACGTTTGTATAAAAAAAAATTGTAATCATATGTACCCAATGTAAAAGCCCTATGGGCGTATAAAAGGGTACCAATATAAGAATAGTAAAATAAAGATTTTGATGGCATTTTCGTAATGCACCTAAACATTTGAAATTTCGACGGAATTATTCTAAGCGTATATAAAGGACAAGTCAAGAGTCAGAATAACAGAAAAGTAAGTATAAATGGAATTGAAGCAAGGAGTGTGTCGTAAGACAGAGTTTTGTGGCGGTAAACGGTGTGTATGTGTATTAGTCTGCAAGCATTCCCTCTCGCTCGCATGTTATTCCCTTTCATGCACATGTAGGGTAAATTATAGGGAATTTACATCTCCCGAAAATAATAACAACATTACTTTTACCTACATTCATGTGAGACTGGTATCACTGTAAGCCTGCGCGCGATACCTCGCACGGCAATTATTTTATTCTCTCTCCAGCGGTCTAGCTGCCGGTTTAGCCCTAAATCTCCTCTAGCGTACGCCATCTGTTTTGTTCATAAAATTATTGTAACGTGAGTTTTGTTAAAATAAAAACTAAATTGAAAATATCCGAATTCTCATTTTTGCACACCGAGAGTAATCACGCAACCTTGGATTCTGCGGATTCGAGAACCACAGAATCATTCAGCCAACAACCCATTTAAATTGGCGATAATCACAATCCTCCAAACACACATAATAGCATTACGTATAATAAAAGTGTTGTAAAACAAAGTTATTGTTTCATTTAATTTAAATGATGTTATTTTAAATGCATCTATATGTTTTCATGAATCCTACTTCCCGACATCCAACCGAGCTGAAACTCGGCAGATAGACTCGCTGTTGATGACAATGCATTCTATCAACCTTTGATGGTATTCATGCACATACATGCGTTTTTCTGAGATCGGATGATATGATGGCGCAACAGTCGAAACTATTTCACAACATAATATTAACATATGTAGTATAGTGTAGAAGGACTGCTTTAATTTATATTACAAATATTTTTCCTCAAACATATTTTATGCCACTGATATCACTGCTAGAGCAGTAGCTGCTGACCGTGACTGGCATAGTTGATTTTGTATCTCGCGTCCTAACCCCGCGATTGACTACTAGTCCAGTCAGCCTGTGTCGTAGAACACCATTTAGACCAACTAAATAGTATAAAGCTAATTTTTTCCCCATCGACTACTACCATTTAGACAAGTGTTTAGAAAAAAGTCCCCGCCCCTACCCCCCTTGCTTCCCCCCCTGTGCCCCCCCAAACATGAAAAGTGTAAGGGTTTCGTAAATCGCGTTTATCTCAATTATTTAACAACATATCGGATTGGAATTTTTTTATTCTCTTTGCTGTAACATTTTCTACAAAAAAAGTTCAGTTAACTTTCGTCGTAACTTTTACCGTTTGTTTGTAATTCGTATGATAAGGTAAAAATTTGTATATTTTTTGGCACATAATTTTATATTTTGTCACAGAACTTTTCAGGCCGACATTTTATGAAAAAATATTTCCTACAAAAGTTGTAGCCCCTGTTATTACCTTTAAAATGATATATTTTAATGTGTACTTTATGGCTATAAAACGCCAAATATCAACCGTGAAAGTCGGGATGTGACATCAGAGTGTACTGGCCTTGAGGAGGGGGTTTCGGGTTGTTGCATGCAGAGTGACTGATGTCAAGGCCATAAATAGGTCAGTTACGGAAACCCGCCAGACAGAAAGGGTCGCGTCGCGAGAGTCCGTGTTTCGCAGTGATTGTGTTTTATGGTTTGTGTTTTACGGTTTGTGTTTGTTTTTGTGAACCAAAATGGAGGGCGAGTCATGTGTTATTTGCAATGAACCTTTATCTGTAATTCAAAATGTTACAGTTACTTCTAAGGGGATTAAAACTTTAATCGAATCTAGCCTTCAAAGGAAGGACGGCCTACAGTGTAAATTCGAAACTCTTCCGACAGTCAGTATACACAAAGAATGCCGTAAAGTGTATACCCGTAGTAGTTCAATAAAAGCTTACATAGCGAGCTCCAAAAACGTTGAAGATTTTGAATCAAACAGTGCGCCTATAAAACGTAGGTCTAATTCTCAGAAGTTTAATTTAAAAGTGAATTGCTTATTTTGTGGAATGGATGCGGTGGTAAATATAAAGACTCCAACAGAATATAGGAAACCGGTCCATTTAGTTCATACTTTAACTATAAAACAAACTATATCTAAATATATTGAAAATAGGAATGATGATTGGGGTGATTTGGTTAGGTCCAGGCTAGAAGGAGTTGTAGACCTCGTAGCTGCTGAGGGGCGTTATCATTCCGACTGTTATGCTAGGTTTTCGAAACAACCCACTCAATCATCCAGTACGTACGCAGGTCGTGGTAGACCAGTTGACGATTTATTAAAAGAATCATTCATAAAAGTTTGTGATTTCATTGAGGAAAACGCTGATTGCCAGCATAGTATTTCTGACCTTTTGCAATTGATGAAAAGTGTGTCAGGCAGAGACCAGGTTTATGAAATTAACTACTTCAAAACTCTATTACTTAGGCACTTTGGTGAAAGACTTCTTATTACAAACATAAAACATAAATCCTCCATCGTTTGTTTAAGAGATGGGGCGGGCAAGGTTTTGTCTGAAACTTGGTACTCTCAAAAGAAAAGCAATAAAGATGATGAGATTAGGAGAATCGTTTCTACAGCAGCAGCTTTGATAAGACAAGAAATTCAAAATCAAGTGTATGATGACTCGACTTACCCCAGTGTTGAAGATATAAGGTCAGGCGGGAAAGATGTTGTTCCACAACTTCTAGATTTGTTTTTAAACGATCTAACGAAGAGAAGAAGGCAAACTTCAGACGAAAGTATGGACGTAAAACGAAAGAGGACTACCATAAATCACATGATATTAAAACTGTGTAGGCCTAGGTCTTTTCAATCACCTGTCCAGTCTGCTTTTGGATTATACTTATCTAGACGGTATGGCTCTAAACATTTAATAGACATTTGTTCATCTCTGGGATGTTCAACGTCATACTATGAGACAGAAATGTACTTACAATCGCTGTTAAAAGCAGGCGGGCCCCAAATTGAGGAAAGGATTTTTTTCCAATTTGTATTTGACAATATTGATATCAACTTAAGAACTCTTTGACGGTAAAGACACATTTCACGCTCTCGGAGGCATACAGTGCGTAACTCCAAAAACAGCTGTGTCGAGTGATGTCCGAGTTCCACGTGTTAAGACATGCGACTTTGAAGGTAAATTCAATGTCCCAGTTTTAATGTATACTAAGTAAAAAAACATCTCTAGAAATGAAATTCAACGTTAATATGGAATGCTCTGTGAAGCAAAATGAATTTTTGGCAAATCCAAAAAACAAAAGCCAGCTTATTGAACAGCTCTCTCAGAAGCTTAATGAAGCAAACATTCCAACCATTGTGGCGGAGGAAGATGCAGATACTAAAGTGGTCGGAAGAGCAATAGATGTCTCCCAGATTCAAAGTGGGAGGCCTGTAGTTGTTGTCGGACAGGATACTGATCTTTTCGTTCTATTGTTAGGGCTACCACAGTGTCAAAATGTGCAACTATTCTTTCACAAACCCTCTGGCACACCATCAACGTATGACATCAGCAAGATTCGTGAAGAGATTGGTGATATGAAGGATGTGGTATTATTTTTGCATGCTATCACAGGATGTGATACCACATCTTATTTATTCGGCAAAGGCAAAATTAACGCGTACAAATTGCTAAGTTCATCAAATGATCTCCGCACAAAAGTTTTACAGTTTTATGAAAAACAGGCAGACAAAAATATTCTCAAAGAGGTAGGAGAGGCTTTTGTCTTGAAACTATATGGATGCACAAGGTCTGCAAGTCTGAATGACAGTAGATATTCAATGTACCTTAAAGCTGTTTCAAAAATGTCATTAAAATCCAAATTTAAAATGGCGTCCCTCCCTCCAACATCTGATGCTGCTGAACAACACGCCTATCGAACATACTATCAGATTCAAAAATGGATTGGAGATAAGGAAATCAGCGCTACGGACTGGGGATGGATTTTAACAGACAACATGCTGTACCCAGTGCACTCAAAAAAACCACCGGCACCTGAAGAAGTTATAAACTTAGTTTCCTGCAACTGCAAAAAGGCTTGCAAAAATAATTGTAGCTGCTTTAAAGCATCACTTGATTGCACAGAAATGTGCGGGAGCTGTGGTGGATCATGCAGCAATGTAACTTTGGTTGAAGTCGAGGAAAATGAAGAACCTCTCATGGAAGTTTAGGATATGATCAAATTAAGATACCGCAATTATTTTGTTCTAAAATAACATCTTTAAAAAATATTACATGCATTTTCAAACCAAAAACTATTTAAAATACCTATTTTCGCTGTATACAAGGACTTATTATTATTTGAAACAAATTTAAAAAGTGGGGAATTTAGGTTTCACCGAGACTCGATTAGTTTTATTTATGGAAAATGCAATAGTGTACCTTGAAGATAAAAAACACTATCACTATACAACAATATCTGCATTGCAACGCCGCGCCGGCCGGCCCCACCTCGACCGAACCCGCCATGATAATCTCGCTGGATCTCCAACAAAGTAAGTACTATTTTATATCATTTTAAAGGTAATAATAGGGGCTACAACTTTTGTAGGAAATATTTTTTCATAAAATGTCGGCCTGAAAAGTTCTGTGACAAAATGTAAAATTATGTGCCAAAAAATATACAAATTTTTACCTTATCATACGAATTACAAACAAACGGTAAAAGTGACGACGAAAGTTAACTGAACTTTTTTTGTAGAAAACGTTACAGCGAAGAGAATAAAAAAAATTGCAATCCGATATGTTGTTTAGTAATTGAGATAGACGCGATTTACGAAACCCTTACACTTTTCATGTTTGGGGGGGCACAGGGGGGGAGGCAAGAGGGGTAGGGGCGGGGACTTTTTGCTAAACACTTGTCTAGATGATAGTAGTCGATGGGGAAAAAATTAGCTTTATACTATTTAGTTACATATAAAAACACAGGCTGACTGGACTATACTCCCCACCGTCATTACACCGCGAGTTCCGTGCGAATCCTCTGTAAAAATTATTCTCGCAATAAATTTATCATTAGTTAATTCAAGAGTTTTAATCAATATCTCCACAGCAACCACTGAACACCGATTTACAGATTAGGAAGTTTTGTAAATTGCGAGGTTATATTCCAACCTCTCCGATGACAATAAACCTTTCTAAAATAGTAAAAAAAAAACGTTTTTTAAGGATTGTTTTTTTAAGTCTATGGGGAACTGAGAAAGTACCTACAAAATTGGGTAAATTTATTTTTGCGTTCCCAACATTCCTTTCCTGGCAACACCGGTTTACGCGTCACAAAATAAGAAGGCAATTGACTGACCTAATATGTTTGCATAAAATTATCCACGACCATCTTGATAATTATTATTTTTTTGGTAAACTAATGTTTAAGACAAGATTTTTTATGCATAGCACAAAGGGTAACAATTATTTTATAAGCAATAATTATTAGCCTGAAACACACATCCACATTGAAAAATCTCCTGATAAAAGATACATGACGCCAACGGGACTTGAACCCGTGTCCTTTCGACCGGCAATCGAAAGGACACGGGTTCAAGTCCCGTTGGCGTCATGTATCTTTTATCAGGAGATTTTTCAATGTGGATGAGTGTTTCAGGCTAATAATTATTGCTTATAAAATAACCATCTTGATACCTCATTATGTCTTCATAATAGGGATTCTCAGCAATATTGAAATAAATGACCCTAATTCCCATTGTTTAAGACACCATAGCATTTTTCACCTGAATATATTAAAAAATAATATCACCTATTTTAGCCCTCTGACCCAGATGTGCTGAAGTAGACATTTTCGTTGATAATCTATACAGATTCAAAAAAATTTTCTGCTGCAATTAAATAATATGTTTAGATAATTATATTATGTATCACAGTAAGGGGGTATTTCACTATCTCTGATTATGTTCTGACTAAGCACTAATCCGCGGATTAGTCATTTTTTCGTTTTCACTATATCTGAATAACGCTAACGCTCGGGTTAAAGTTCAATTTGACTAATCAGTGCTTGAACCTCACGTTAGGCGCTATTCCTCGAATCAAAGATGGCGTCTAAACATTCCGAGTTTGACAGCGGAGAAGTGAGTCGAATTTTGTTGCGAATTATTATGGATACCGAGGTTTTTGATTTACAGAAGCAGGTGAAAGGGCGGCGATGCGAAGGCCGCGAGTTTTAAGAGCTCGAATGAATTTGAATGCTTGTATGATCCATCCTGAATTATTTGATTGTGTTCAAAATAAGAAACAATGTATTTATTCGACACGAATCTATCTAAAATGACCTGATAATCAACATAACATAACCAAAAAAATGCACACTTTGCAGTGTGCGGACTGTGGCGGGAAACTTGTCAATTGGCGTTGACGCTAGCATTCCATAGACATTGCGGCAAAACATGACAGCCGTTGTAGTAGATTGGGTAACTGCAAACATTTTGCGATGTTGCCAGACTATTTCGAGTGTTATCTATCCGGAAGCTCGGCAACAATGGTGAAACGGTCGCCGTTGAATAACGAAGTTATTCTGATCTTTAAAGCCAGCCAACGGCTAGCTAGTCAGATATTTAGTCCGACATAGTGAAATACCCCCTAACTCTTCTAGTATTATTTGTCATTTTACTGAGCTTATGTATAATTTTATTTTATTATTTGTTTGGTTTATTAATTGTATGTAACCTGTATTTAATTGCATTTTTACCTGTATGTATGTAATTTGTAGATTTTTGTCTGAAACTTAACTGAGTTTTTGTAACCGGATACTTCTCACGTAAGTGTGAACATCTGTAAAAACCCAGTATAAATAAATGAATAAATGACGGACCCTAACCAACTGCCAGCGAGGCAAGTTCCTACTATTCTGGCTGGGAAATCTGTTCGATCGACACGGTGTTTAAATTAGTTCTCAATTCTCCATATAAAAATCCTTCTGATAATCTTGTGTCGCGTATTTTGTAATACCATTGCGTATTGAATAAATTCAAGTGATTCCAATAGTGTTCTTTCAACATAAACTCTGCGACAAAGAACGTACAAGCGATGTATTGTAAGTATTGTATCGTATCCCTACAAGTCATTATATTTCAGACTTGCGTGATATGTTAAGTAAAGTTAATAAATAAACTTACCATCAAGGATACCAACAGAACTACAAACTTACGTAATTTTTTACATTATCCACACAAATGTAGAAATAAATAATTAAATAATCTACTTATGAACTATGATTAAAGCAATGTTTTTTGACTTAAAAAGTAAAATTTGATACCCCCGTTTCAAAATGTGTACATTAACATACAAGAAAAGAATAAATCACTCCAATAGGAGTTGAACCAATAACATCCATATCGTCGCCGTGGAGTGAAAAGTCTCAATTGGTAAAAATGGATAGATTCGCCAAAGTACTTCATTTTGAAACACGCTTCTATGGATAAAGTTGATCAGCATAAATCACCAAAAATTGCACTAAATTGTCTATGGTTATAAATGACAGATGTCAAATATTATTCTGCTCCGTTTAAAATATTAAAATCTCGTGCAAAAATGAGTATAAAGTTGTTGTAACAGTGGCATCGCAATATTGCAGTAATGTTGAACAGAATGCTGTTTGAGTGTGCTTTCTTAGTAAGAACAATAATTTTAAAAGCCAAATCACTGTGATAACAAACACTCTACCAACGTATTACAACAAATTTAGCTACTTATCAATAGATGTCAGTAGATACATAGATTTATCGAAAATAAATTAATAATGAATATTTTACACTACTTGACAATGGCCGTGAATATATAAATTTAATAAAATACTACTAACCGCTATTGTTAACAGATGGCAATAGGTGTATAATAACAACAAATAATTACCACCATAATTACAACAATTGCTCCCGAAATGCACTGTGCATAAGTCAGTGTGAAAGGATGTAATAGAATGACAACCAATCAGAATAACACCGCTGGGCACAACCAGGGCAAATGCAACGCAAGACGCAATTGAAAAAAATCTATCTGACAGTATCCTAAAAATGTTCAGAAAGGAGTTTGAGATAATGAAAACATTCTTTGAAAATGACTTAGAAAAGCAATCATAATGTGTGAGGACAAAATGCAGGAAATGTTAGAGAAAAATTTGATAATTCTGAAACAAATGAACATATTGTCTGAAATTGTGTGAAAGGGAATAAATGTCTCTCCGAAAACATAAAAAATAAAAAGGAAGACCTAAAAAATGATATTAAAAAAATTTTATTCTGAAAAGTTAAAAAAAATGAGCCTATGGTAATGATTAAACCGAAAATAAACAAGAAAATGTTAAAACTACAATTGAAATGAGAAATAATATTGATCCCATAAACTGCAGTGTGACGGATCTAAGAAAGACAAAAGATGGTGGAATAATAGTAAGGTTAGGTTAACAAAAGGTTAGGTTAGGTACAAAAACTAACTAACTCCTTTCTAAAAACAATACATAACACTAAAATCACTTGTGAAAAGTCACAAATATACAAAGAAGCCAGTATTGCGAAAAATCATTAAAAATATATTTTTTAATGTAATTAATGTACAATTTAAAGATCTGATCGTGCAAGGCTTAAAACCAATTGAATGAAACCATGATTATTGAAAAAAACTTTTATTATCACTTTTAAATAGACATTTAAAATGATTGCAACCCAAAACACCCATTATCTCGAAACTGTCAATTGTTAGTTACTGACTTTTCTCTCCATGGCAACGATATGCAAACTTGTCTTACTTATTAGAATCTTACACGCCCGTTCAACGTTGGTGTGGTAAAGCCGGCCTTGGGCTTTGTTTAAGACCGTTCTTCACTGTTCTGAAGTTACGCACAGCGTAATATTTATACCGCATTTGTAAGAGGGTTGGTTAAAAAGTTAGAGCCTTAAAATTGTTAGCGCCATAAAAAAATGACACTAAAACCCATAGAAAATCAGTATAAATAGATTTGTGATTATTACCTTTTGTGAAATTTTAGATACTCGGTACTTTTTTAAAACAATAGAAAATAAATTAAAACAGATTGTACATCAACCATCAACAATCCGGTAGATTCGCAATCAAATCTACAAACATATTTTCCGAGTCCAATGCACTCTTTTCTGGCAAATTTTTATTAGTGATGCTATTATTATTATCGTTAGTGAATGTTTTACCAGTGTAAGCATTTTTGCTAAAACCCCTATTTTTCGAATGGCCAAAACTGAAATTTTTTATTACAGGTGCGGCAACATTTTGAATATAATTCGAATTAGAAGAACACGAGGCTTCGTTTGAATTAATTTTTTCATCGACAACCATTTGTTCGTCTGAATTTACCGTGTGTTTTTTGGGATGCTTGTTTTTTCGCTTATTCTGTTGCTGTTTTTTCTGACGATCGAATCTGAAGTCCGCTGGGAATTTGTGGACATCGATGCAGTGCTTTCGCCTCTCTTCGGGGTTGAGGAACTTGATGAAGCACTGTTGAACATAGCAGCAAAACTGTGAAAGATTTTTTTTAAACATTAAAACTTTGTAATTACAATGTTGCACAGTCTAATAGAGATTTCAGGCGTACGGTTTTTACGGTTTTGGATTCGGCTGCATCATTCCAAAAATCATACCTCTAAATATACCCATATTTCTCTGTTTATCGCATGTTTTTAGGTTCCACTCCTCCTTGATTCCCTAAAGGACCCACGATGGAAGAGGATTTCATCGCTCCTATCCACTCCTTCTTGGTTCCCTAAAAGCCCCACGATAGAGGAGTCCACTCCCCCTCGGTTTCCTGAAGGCCCTGCGAGGGAAGAGAGAGTTGAGAGAGAGGGAGTCGAATGGTCCAATTCATGGTCAATTCTTTACTAGCTAAGTCCTCCATCTTTGCACCACCAACATTTCCACTTACAATGATGGTAGAAGGAGTTTGTCAAATATTGTCAGGTAATTCTGAAGCTGGGAATGATTTGAAAAAAAAAGCAAAATAAAACAGTGTTAAGACGGAAAACTTACGGCAGCTCCTCTCTCGGCTTGGACGGCAAAGAATGAGTCGTGGTGTTCCGCAATGTGCAGTTCCAAGAGATGGGAGCTAGGAAGATTTTTCTTGCACTCGTGGCACTTAAAGCGATGCACTGAAAACCAAAATGAAATACATTTTAAAATCTGTTACTTCATAATTTTGACAAGGTTAATAATTGAACAAATTTTATGGCAGAGCGGTAAATTCCTTGGCTCTGACTCATTTTGCAACCTCTGGGGGTTGGGGTGCGAAGAAATATATAAATTTTTGAATGATTTATTTCACCAATTGAATTTTAATAAAAAAACCTTTAAAATTAGTTCGCGACTCTCAAACGAAAATTAGAAATAGAAAAATCAGAAAAAGATACAGTCGCATCAAGGAATTGAACTGAGGACCTTTGCCTTGCTGGGGCTCTGCTCTAACTACCGAGCTAATTGTGAAAAAAAAAAAACTTTCTACTACAACACATAAATACCTGTCACACTTAATCACAAACACGTTAACACCTCAGCACAGGTTCTCCTAGTGAGGTGTTCACGTAACATACAATATCACACACACACAGTTTTACCTAAATCAACCTATGTTCTTCATTTTTTATACCTTTTTTCTGTGCTTTTTTCTCTGTACTGCAATATAAACCACTGTAATAATTTGTAAAATGTGTATTCAAGAATAGACATAAATAAATAAAAAAATAAATAAAAATTCGACACTATTCCCTTCGGTCATGTTTATCTGTATCATACTTCGACCAAGAACTACCAACAATATCTTCATTTTCTTAATGCATATTTTTATTGGCTGCTATCTTTATGTACGATTGGAAGATTCTTACTGAACTAAATGTCGTTTGAGAGTCGTCAATATTGTATTCAATGGTATGATTTAAAATTTTCACGGCCAAAAGTATTATACTGATTTGTTTTTGGGGTATTATGCCGTGTTGCACATCTAATTACACATCTGTCCTGATGATGGACACTGCAATGCTATCCGAAACGTTGGCTAAAGAAGGAGGTAGCGCAACACGGCATAATACCCCAAAAACAAATCACTATAATTGTATTCAATGATTAAACATTACAATTTGAGGTTTCACTCATAAAGTTATTGCAAAAATAAAATAAAATAATTTCACTAAAAAAAGAAGCTATAAATCAAGTGGAAGTCCGTTTAAAATATAAAAAAATCAAAATGGCGCTGATCATCAATCAAATGTCACTAAGGGTGGAACAACTCAACCTAAGATCATCGATCAAATGTCATGAAGGGTGGAACAACTCAACCTAAGAACATCGATCAAATGAAACGAAGGTTCAAACAACTAAACCTAAGATCATCGATCAAATGTCACGAAGGTTGAAACAACTCAACCTAAGATCATCGATCAAATGTCACGAAGGGTGGAACAACTCAACCTAAGATCATCGATCAAATGTCACGAAGGTTGAAACAACTCAACTTAAGATTTATGGTGCTGATCCTTACAATAAGTGAAAAGGTGAATATATCTGGGTTCGTCGGAACGCTAACCAATCAATCTACCACCAGGCCATCGACGATCTCTTGTATATGTATACTTGGTTTTAATGGTTTTTACAGCATTGTTTACTCAACGAGGTCACTCTAGACTTGTTCTAAGCTAAAAATAAATATTTATTAGGGCTATTCGGAAAGTAACCACCGTTTGGCTGTAAATAATAAACCCACACAGACACAAATATTTTATGCCATATTTTCGCCTCTAAAAAATAACGACTTTCCAACAATTTTTCAACTTGGTTGATAAAATGTTATTTGAGAGTGTAATTTTAAAAAGACTTGCGCACTGACTCCTGCAAAACAGACACTATTTACTACTAGTAACCTCGCATACAGCATCATACTGATTGAAGTGGGGAACTTTATCAAAAATTAACTGCGGTCATTGACGTTTTGAAACATTGTGATGACAGTAATTTGGTTTTGCAAAGAAAAAAGAAACTCTCTAGATAAAAGATTCTCTATTAAAATCATAGACAAAGCGCATAGTATTGGTGAAATCTATGCTTACGACACATTACAGATTTATATGCTAAGCCATACTAAGCTCAACATTCCAATCAAGTCGAGCTTAACCTCTTGCATGCCAACATCCTTAAGGATATTTTCAAAAAATTATTTCCGCGAACAAAACTTTCCATTCTGGGGAAACTACCTATCTGGGGAAATTACTTATGGTAGATTATATACTACTTTTATAAATATATAAACATATAAACTGGTAAGACAGTACAATTTTCGAAAATCATTTTGCACAAAT
The DNA here is from genome assembly GCA_026573805.1 of Hesperophylax magnus. Lineage (NCBI taxonomy): Eukaryota > Metazoa > Arthropoda > Insecta > Trichoptera > Limnephilidae > Hesperophylax > Hesperophylax magnus. The sequence goes on from JAIUSX010000018.1 coordinate 7,225,430, forward strand.
AAAATAGCACATACCCATAATAAATATTTCTTAAACCTTTTGAATAAATTAATAATTATTCAGTAGTCTTGGGTATTATGGCCTCAAATCCATATTTAAGTTTTGTATGAAAAAGGCCGTGCAGACGTTCCTCTTCAGCGTGAGGCGGATTTTGGAAACTTTACCAAACATTTTATATATATACATATATGTATATTTTAGAAACTATAGTGAAAAAACTTTAATTTTTCACGTTTTGGACCACAGTTGAAATTACAATGTTTATTATATTTTTATATCAACACCGCACAAGAGTCCCAGCTGTCCGGAGCGACAGGATCTATGGCACCCCCAATTGCTGTATGTTGTGAGACTGCAGAGAGTGGAGAAGGTAAGGAGATGAAAAAGAGGTTGAGAGGACAAGTTTAGTGAGTGCTGCCATTCAAACAAAATTTTGACTATAAATTTTATGATATTATTGAAGAAGATAATACTACTAAATTTAAATGAAGCATGAAACAGAACAAGATGCAGAAAAATAAAAAGATAACGGTCACAGCTAGGAATCGAACCCAGGATTTCTTATCTTACCGGGACAGGCGTCTTAACCAACTTGACCATTGGGACCTATTTATTAAACGTCATATTTGTGGATTTCAAATTCAGAATTAAGGCGATGCACTACGTTGTGTAATATTTTAAATTGAGCCGCTATCAATAACAACCCTTACGTAGATGGCGATAAGGTTTAAATTCCCGCTTAACACCATCCGCCTGTTTTGATTTATGCAAGAAAAAAACATGGCCAAAAAGTGCCCTTTATTTTATTTTGTGGATGTTCAGGCATAAATATTTAATTTTTTTTCCATCATTTTATAAATAACTTAATTTGCCACATTATACAATAAAATCATAACCGAAAATGGGTTCATAAGTAGGAGATTTTGAACTTTAAAGCAGTTTTCATAGGCCTTATACATTATTTTTTTCTGGGCTTATAAAAAGACTTATCTAAAAAATTCTCGATTATTTCAAAGGCCAAGATGTATTCTACTCGCAGTATTTAATTAAAGTATCTGAAAAATTTCTAGGCGACCAAATTTTCAAACCAAAAACACATGATTTTGCATTATTATTTGTGGATTTCAAATTCAGAATTAACAATATCATCTTGTAAATAATTTTTCACTTATTTTTGGCATACCTTTCTAATGAAAACAAAGTTTCTAATGAAATTGGTTTGTAACCTAGATAGTGTCTCCGATAATCATAACTGATTTTTATTTATAATATTATTGTTTACATTATTATAATATTACATTTAAGGAAACAAAATTATTAGAAGTACGACAGATTTATATACATGCACTCATAATGAACTATATGAACAATCCCAAGCTTCATAGTCTTGTAGATCACAGATACACAACAAGACTAAGATCAGAACAAAGGATGATAGTGCCAAAAATGAATACATCGTATGGACAACGTTTCCACGTATTCCTGGCTCCTAAGGTGTATAATGGGATCAAGCAGCAATGCAGTAAGGTTAAAACAGACCCTCTTCAAAAGCAAATTACCGTAAGGCTGATAGAAAGTGGCAGAACAAAATCGGAAAGCTTCCTAAATGAAATTATTGTATGACTGAAGAAAGACCCTTAAGTGAAATCATTACGGCTTTATTCTTATTGTATATATATTTTTATTTTTGTATTACCATTTGTATTACGATATATGTACAACATTGAATTATTGTTTTTATATGTTCTTATTTATGTTACCACCATATTACGGGCATTTGTATCTGTATTTATTTTCGCTAATATACAATTAGTTAATGTTAATTAAGTGTTAATCTCAATTGACCTACCAGGTAAATATTGTACTGTATATTATCTCCATATATAGTTAGTAATAACATAGATCATTGTAGAAATGTATTATATATTTGTACAGCGCCCTTGAGGTGATTTTGCACAAAAACGGCACTATACAAATCATCCAAATAAATATTATTTCGTAGAATAGTCAAAAAACATTTCCTCAAAAATTAGCAAATTGACAACTTCCAGAGTGCACAGATATCTAAGCATTGGGGTTAAAGTCAGGTTGCGGGTTAGATATAGAATTATGAATATTAAAAATATATATGTGTCTTATCACATATATTATTATAATATGCGGGGACTGTTAGGTATGGATGTTGTAACGAAGATTGTTAAAATTGATAGACCTAAAAAAATAAATACAGTAAAACCCTCTTACAAGATTTTTACATAAGCAGTTTTCATGAGGAGAGGTATGTTCTTTTCTCTCTTTAAACATAAAATTAACAAAACTTTGGTACATTAATTTTATAATATGGACACATCTTTTAAATTAAACAAAAAAAAAAATCATCCATTTGTTTTTTTTTCCATTGTTTCTCTTTTTCACATTTAACCTTTCCCTTACTGTGCTAAAAAAATCCATGCATTCCGGTGCTGTGTAGTCAATACACATCTCAAAATAAGCGATTGAATATCGGAAAAATATGAATATTCATAGCTAATCGATTATGTTTATTATATTTTATATCAAACGTGATAATAATTGTAATTTAATTGCTGAAAACATGAAAAAACCATCGGCAAATGCTAAAGAAATGTGCGAGGGGTCCACATCTAACGACGATTGACTGGCTAGCGGCTGGCGGCTGCCACAAACACGAATTAAAGCGGGACATCAATAGCGTGTCATTTCCTCGCACACTCTTTGAGTATTAGTATCACACTGTTGTTGTATTGGTGTATTTGTTCCCGGTTTTAAAAAAAATCTCTGATTTTTAATTGAATTTGAAAACTATGTAAAACATTATTTTTTAATTCAGTGCATAAATTTTTGTTGTTTGTTTTTGGGGTGTTATGCCGTGTGGCGCTAACTCCTTCTTTAGCCGACGTTTCGGACATCGTTGCAGTGTCCATCATCAGGGCAGATCCGGTAGATCCGAAGATCACATCTTCGGTAGATCACATCTTCGGATCTACCGGATCTGCCCTGATGATGGACACTGCAACGATGTCCGAAACGTCGGCTAAAGAAGGAGTTAGCGCAACACGGCATAACACCCCAAAAACAAACAACAAAAATGCTTTTGGCCGTGAAAATCTAAAAATTACCAGTGCATAAATGTATAACGGAGGAATACCTAAAATCTAAACCCAGAATTTATTATATTTATAGAGTTATTAAAGTTATTAGAAGCAATGTGTAGTAAATACACACCACGGATAAGAAAAGGTTAACAAGGAAACTATTTAGGTTAGGTTATGTTTGTATTTATTTTAATTTAACCCTTAGGATACGACCAACTACAATAGCAGTTCAGTGAAATCATGATAACATTCAGGTGCACTGCAATGTGCAGTGTATAGAGGTAGGTTTTAGAAGTTTTTAACGCTAAGTAAAACGTTGACATTGTAAATGCCTGTCAATTATTTCAAATATAATTTTCAATATTATATTTGGCTTTGAGATATTTATGAAATATTAGCAGTCTTCTAAAACACGAAAGTACCAAATTGTTCATTATGATTTTTTGTAAATTTAGAAGCCTTTTAAGAGAGTTTCACTGTACCATTAGTAAAAAAAACAAGAGGTTTCAAAATTAATAAATATTTTTAATAAATTTTTTTTTTTACAATAACTGACTTTTAAATTCTTACGAGAGTAAATTACCGGGTTATTGGGGATTACCTTTGTAGTAGTGATCCTCATAGTCCATAACTGTTGTGCATTTAGTGACGCATCCGGGAATCTCACAAGTGATGTCCACACTAGAACGGTAAATCAAAAACCAATTAGTCAAACAGAAACATGTAATACTAGACGATTGGTACATACGTACCAATAAGTGCATAAGCTTCGGGAGGTAATTCTGCATGATGGTAGAAAGAAAAAAATGCTAATTTTTTTAGGTAACTAACTAACCATCACGCCGTTTCTCCGCAGGGGAAAGCAGAGAGAACAGATAGCTAAACAACTCGGTCTTGGCACACACTCCTTGCCTCATTCACATTCATACATCGTCTCATACATACTCTTCTATTATTCTGACTCTTGACACGGCCCGACTCAAGTATCTGATTCACTTGGTCGTGCCATGTCTTCCTCGGGCGTCCCCGACTTCTGCTACCATTCACATTTGCATCATATATTCTCCTTACACTCCTTTCTTCCCTCATTCGCTCTACATGCCCAAACCATCTAAGCGTCCCTTTCTTGATCTTACTCACTACGCTTTCATCAGCCTTGCACTCTTTGCGGATCTCCACATTTCTCACATGATCATACATGGTTTTACCACACATACGCCTCAGGGATCTCATTTCTACAGCATTCAGTCTACTAGTTCATAGAAGAATATAATTTTCTCGATACAAACAATTCAATTTTTGTACCTGTAAATTACCTTAAAACTGTGAAATTTTTGAAAAACTTATTTATATTTTTTACTTGTGCATGACTACATGAATTCCAACGTTTTAAGGTAGCATTCTGGTAAACAAATTGAATTGTTTGTATGGAAAAATAAATATTTTTTTAATATTGAAAACCATTTTTGTGTTGAAAAAAAAAACAACGGAATCGAAAAAACTCATTTGTATTTTTTACTTCTACCATGTAGACCATGAACCTCCCGAAGTTTACACTAAGAACCTACTTTAAAAAATAGGTTATTAGGTTATTAGTTTGGGTTTTATTAAAAAAAGGAAAGGAAAAACTAACATAAGAACCTACATTTCATATTATGTCACATCCACTTAGTAAAATGGCCTTAGAAGATTAATTAACCCTTAGAAGACTTGTTATATTTTGTAAATATCTCAAAGCTATATAATCTAAAATGTAAAAAAACAATAGGGCAAATCAACTATAAATATCTTAGAGTAAATTTTTTTAGTTCACTACCGGAAAGTATTGGAAATATAAATAACAAAAAAGATTTTAAACTTAACGTTAAAAAACATGCTGAAAACATAACCTGAATACTTTGACACACCTGTGACACATCCCTTATACATACATACATACAAGCCTAGCTTTATTATTATGGTACATCTTATGTTTAAAATTAGATGAAATAATTACTATATTTTCTGTAAATTATGTAACATTATTTTTTGTGAAAAAATATTTAAAAAAAAAATAATAACAATATTGAAAATTATATTTGAAATAATTGACAGGCTTCTACAATGTCAACATTTTACTTCGCCTTTGTCTTCCTCGGGCGTCCATGACTTCTTTAACCATTCCCTTCCACATCATACATTCTTCCTACGCCTTTTTCTTTGTTTACTTCAAATAATTATTTGATTTGTGTCTTCCTCAGGAGTGTCCGTCTTTTAAACCATTCACTACTTTAATGAAAATGCATTAATTTGCTTCTCCGTGGACTGAAATAGTTGTTCCTTGTGGTAATCAAACTGATACAAACAATACAGTTATTACCTGTAGAGTAAATTCGTTCGCTTTTCGGAACAGCTCATATGGTCTGATAGAAATCGTTGTATCTTTCTTACCGTCACAGTAACCCCAGGATCACACAACGACAATACTGAAACCAATACAATAGTGTCCTGTCCCTGCTACTACTTCTAGAAATATGAACTAAACGGTGTTAGAAAGAGAAAATACCAAGCTTTATATTCAAATCTAAAAGTTAACCACAGAATAATTAAAATGTACACCTATATAAAACCAAAGTTTCCGACCGCAATTTGAGAAAAATTTATGAAATTTTTTTAATTAATTATTTTTACATGAAATGACGAAAAAGTGAGGTGACAGTAATGTGTATGTACGTTTGTCAGTTTGTTATCAGTAATTTTAGTGCAATGTTTAGACGAAAAAACCTAATGTGAGCCATTTTTTAAACTTTTTATGAATGATATGTTTATTTTTAATAGTAAATTTTGAAAGTGTTTTTTATCACCTTTAAAAAATAGAAATATCCCATTCATTTGGATTTTATATAGCAGCGGAAATACACACAAATTTTCTGGCTTTCTGACAGCATCTTTAAGAAATATAACAGTCAATATGTCAGAGGCCTGAGAGGTTAGAGATAGATAAAATACATAATAATTTTGTAACAATAAAATTTGTAAATTAAAAGAAGTATAACTAATTTTAAGCAGGTAACATAATAATTAGTTTTTTATTAGGAAAATGGATTATTGACTTATTTTTTTAACAGTTAGAAAGGAAATGATACGAACTTAAAAGTTGGCAAATTCCACTGCACTGATGCAATTTAAAAAAAAATAATACTTGATTTCAACTTTTACCACTGGAAACAACTATTTAACCCTAGATAACTAATCACTCGTCGAGGCGACGACGAGCTACTCTGGGAAATTCGAAATCACCTACTTCCCCCCTCTCCCCGACCTTGCCTCTTTCATTACCTTCCTAATTTGAGTAAACAGTGCAGCACGTGACGCGATTACGGCCACACGCATACTAGGACGTGCCCTGTAACCATCTCGTCGTCCGCTGGACGAAAGTTTAGTTATAACAACAATTTTTATTTTTAAGGTACGTACATTCATATATTCTTATATTTATTGTTAATGTTGGCGAATCTTCTACAATAGAAGCTCCGGTTCCATCTACTCAAACGTGCGTAAAATTTGCTACCTGTGTCCATCCAAGGCCCGGAGGGTGACCAAACACCGTTGCACCAGATGTAGAAAGGCTATTTGTGGTCCACATAATGTTGACATGTGTGGTCACTGTGTAGACTGATATTTGGATATTAATTTGTTCATTATAAACCTTACTTTTGTGCCAGGTAACAAGTTCCTATCTTAATTAAATATATTTGATTTATTTCTAGTGTTTTATTGCATAGTCCACTCGACGAAAGTGTAAGTTACAATGAAACAATGAAAACAGTTTAGTTATCTAGAGTTAAGATGGGGGAGATGGAAAAACATATTATGTTCTTAGTTTGGGCTATTTAAAAAAATTATGAATATTTATTTAAAACGCTTTTGATGTTTCTTTTATCATCTCCTTCGACATAAATAGTTAGGTATTGTAGTAATTAAGTTGAAACCGAAGGTTATTTTTTTTTTAAATTATCATATTAAGTGTGCAGCAGAATTCAGCTTTAGAAAAAAATTTCTGCTGCAGATTTGGTACTGTTACTATCTTAAAATGTGATTTTTTTTTCTTGTAATTACAGACACATGCTTTCTGTACTAAAATATATAATATTTTAACTAAAATTATTTATTTGAATAATCATATTTTTGATCAATTATTGTCAAAAGATAAACTCACTGTTTGTGGCACAAATCCTCATCATCAATGTCGGTTAATCCCAAACGTTTGGCCAACTGCGGATACAGCTTATTATCCTTGAAGAATACATCGTCAGGAGCTCTACGACCAACTCCATGCTTCTTCAGATCCTCGATGAAGGTGTTCAGAACCTCCATAACTAGAAAAACACACAAAATTAACTTTAACAACGAATCCACGTATTATTATATTAAATAAACTTCATAATTTCTAAGCAATTTTATGAAAAATTTAAAAACTTATTTTAATACTTTTACAACAGAAGATGCTTCGTTAACTTTGACAGAAGTTCTTGGACAGAGTTTGAATTCAGAGTGAAACAATAGAATGTAAGATTATGTATTTATAAGAAATATTTTTGTCTTTATGTCAGTTCCTTTTTATTGTTTCCTTTTGTAGGTAATCTAAATTTGTTTTATCAGTTGACAATATTATTTCATAATGTAAAAATGAAGGTATGTTCATGTTTCAACACGTTTAACAATAATAAACAATCAATTTACCCCTAGAACACTAACCTTAGTCAAATCAACTACCAAAACACAATGATGTTACAATACGTCTAGATTTGTTATTGTCTTAAAAAATTAACACAAAATGTGGCAAGTAAGCCCGTCGTCCTACGGGTCGGTAAGCAATCGACATAAATCGAGTGCTGTAAGACCCTAAGAAACAGAAGTTTCCAGTAAATTCTTAATACAAACGTTGATCATGTACAACAAAGATAGACATTCAAAGAAAATGTGTATTATCAAAATAGAAATAGTATTGGACGGCGTTATCATATTTAAAAAACGCGGTGAATACTATATTCTATATCAAGGATGTCATTGAGATGACAAGATACTCGCTCACACTAAAACGAATAGAGAATACTGTACGAGACGACCTTCTGCTAGTATATATCCACTCAAGTGATTTTTGGCAAATTTTTTTTAACGTTTCGAGTGATCGTTTGCCATGTTCGAAATTTATAGAACCTAAAAATATGTGATAAACGGTGAAATATAGGTGGATTAATTGGCTTTAAACCGCAGTAAGTAGTTTTGTATGTTTCCATATTAATATTTCTAGGAATGATATTAATTAAATAATATATATATCCACACCAATCGCTCGAGTGGATAAACTGTCCTTCGTATACTTGTGTTGCTGCGTTCGCTATCTCGCTTTTTCTAATGGCTCTTAAAATCTGAGGGAAACATTTGTATTATTTATAATAAGTAATTTGTGTGTATTTACAGTTTAAATATTATTCCTTGGATCTTACTTGTGTTTGCCGTGTTATGTTGACACTTTCTCATAATACACGAGGGCACTCTGACACTCATTCATGCAATTTGCTTAGAGATAGCACGCAATCTCATGCAACTCATGACAGTTTAGTACTAAGACCACTAAATCGAAAGTACGACAATTACAGTATCTTCGCTTGTCACTTTTGAGATCTCTACAACATGTCTATAGTTTGTAATGTCATTGCTTTTTGTAATCTAATTTGGCATCCAGTACTAAACTGGTGCAGATTTTTCGTACATCGGGTTCGCATTAACAGCATGTCGAAACACACTCGTCGTTGAATCGGCGAAGGTTTGTAATAACATAACCTCATTTTTATATCAAGTGTAATGTTGCATAACAACCAATCGGCAAACTCTAACAATATGAATTTTTTTATAGTTTAGATATTTTATTTATTTTCCAACTTTATGCTTGATTCATGCATTGACATAAATACAAAGACGCGTTATGTTCATACTAATCAGACACAAAACATGGCACATTCCTGTTTCCAGATTGAAATCGAGTAAGGAAACGCACATCATTTCATTCATCACAGAATGAAATTGTGTTAATGGCCACAAATAACATCATTCAAAGCTAAATGAATGGAACGTATTAGAAAGAGATAGCCATTCAAAGAATATGAGTACGGGTGAAACGGCTATATTATTAACAACGCCTCTCGTTTCTCGCGACACCAGTTGCGAGCTTAAAGCAACCAACCGATGTGAGCATGTCTGCTGCAAGCATGACGTCACAGGCGAGCGACGAGCATTTCTGTATCAACGTAATTCGTCGAGACTGTTTGCCGCGCACGTGTTCGCACATCAGGGAACTGCCTTTGCCCTCAATCATGATGAACAAACTAGCGAGCAGAGTAGTAGAATACGATGTACTGTGTGGACTTCATACTTTTGTGTTTCTGCGTTCGCTGTCTCACATTATTTTATTCGAAAAGCATTAATATAATAAGTGATTTTTGAGTACATGCGAATGGAAAGAAACTCCATCAGATTTGGTTTTTGTTCGAGAATGATTTATGCACATTTCAAAAGCACAGGAAGGCTTATGTTATGTGCGATACTAAATGTAGTAAATCACCAGTTTGTCCACTGGACTCAGTTTAGTGAAGGCACGCGCATTGTCTCAGTAACCTATTGTCCCTTTTAAGAAATCATGTGACATCGTAATATTTCGTTTTAGTTTGGCCTACTGATTTCTTAGACAATTTCATAAACATTATTCAAATAAAAAGGTTAATAACAATTCTGCTAATTCTTGTCTAATGTACGTACCTAGATAATTATCATTTTTTTTTTTAATGGTTAGTCAAATCGACAAAGGCTCGTAATAGGAGCATGTAAAAATTGGGTTAGTAAAAATTCTGGGTTACCGACAGGTTAACATTCACGTTAAGCTCCAAAAGATGGATACGAAAAATTTGTATCTGTTCATTGAATTTTTACCCTCGGCACACTGCGAAGAAGTCGTAGAAGCTCAGCATTCTAAAGGTTGGTAAATATTTACCTAACCGCCGCACTTTTAATAACAAACTTTTTAAATTTGTAACTTAATAATTTCAATAAACAAACAACAATTTGTAACTTAATTATTTCAATAAACAAACAAAAATTTGTAACTTAATTATTTCAACAAACAAACAACAATTTGTAACTTAATTATTACAACAAACAAACAACAATTAAACAAACTGTTTATTACAGTTAAACAAACTTAATTATTCAAGTTAAAAATTTACCTTACAAAACGATCCTTTATTTAGTTCCTCTATTTTTAGTATGGACTAACACTTGCGAAAGTTTCATTTAAATCTAAATAAGCACAAATTTCTAATTAATCCTAACTAAGAACAAAATAACCTATTTTGAGTATGTAAATAGTTGTTTCTTGTTGTAATTATTGAAACTAAATGTAATTAGCATAATTTGTGGCTGAAAATGCAGCGATTAGGTAAATAATTACCCAAAGGTTAATCTTGAGCAGTTAACATGAGTAATTACGCAAAGGTTTATCTTGAGCGGTTAACATGAGTAATTTCTGATAGGTGTACCTAATTTTAAAAACTGGTTAGTAGATGAGTTGACCAATGCGTCAGATTCCCACGCATGCATCATTTGTCAAGCAAAGTTTTCTGCTTATTATGATGGTAGTAGGTAGTAGAAGTTTTTCAAATAATGTGTAATGATTGTTCGTAGCCCGCAAATGTTTGTCTTTCGTTTTCAGAAACTTTCAAAATCTGACTATAGGCACTTCTAGGATTAATCCCCAGAAATAAACAATTTTATAAACGGCAGTCTATTTTTATTCAGAAATTGACCTAGTTGGTATTGAGCTTGAAAAAAACGGGAAAAAATTACCCACCACCCACCCATAGAATGGTCCCATCTGGTAACTATTATTTACAATAATAAATGTTTTCGTCTCTAACCTCAAAAGGTATAAGTAAGGTGGTTTACGGTCTAATATTTGGTAACAGTAATTTTTTTAAATAATAATCCACGTAAATCGCCGATAATGCATACATTTAACTTAGTAAACTCCTTGTTATTGACTTTTGTGTTAAAACGCCCTGTTTAGAGATATCCCCGGCAGAATCTGAATAATAGTAGCTAGCGTAAGAAATGTCGGAGGCAACGGACAGCGAACCATCTAAAAACCTTGATGTAATGATAATGTAATTGGCTACGGTTCAAGGTCCAGAAGACATAGATAATGATTATGATTGATACTGGCAAAAAGGCAGTTCCGCATTGAGTTTCTCCACGGAATGTTCCATCGTTCACCTCCCATTCTTTGCAAACTCGAAATAACATATTGCGGTAAAAAGTTAATGGTGTTTTCACAAATCGTCGAGGCGTAAAAATAAACTGTTGAAGTTATACATAAAGCATGAACAACCAACTCCGTCAAAGAAAGGTGCGTATTAATAATTCACACATACTGTTTTGAGTTACGTAAATATTTCTACACAGGCGCCGCATTTTGTTGCTTACCTTACGACTGCCGCTGGCGCCGCTTGTAAATTAAAATAATAAAATGTGGTGCTGTCGCGTTAACCGAAGAACACACTATACTCGTAGCGTTTAAAAAACGCGAGATCCACGTGAATAAATTGAAATGTAGGCAAATAAACCGCCACACATGTGTAATCGTGTAGTGTCGAATTGAACAAAAGAAAAGACCTTTTTTGTAGAGTAGTTTCTTATGTAGCTGTCAGCTGTCACCTTGACATTTGCGATCTGTCAGTTGGCAAATGGACTGTTTATAGATTTCTTTTAGATAATTTACTAACTAGTCTAGTTATGTCGCGATGTTGTTGATAATTTGCAAAAAATGGAGCATATCTGAGTTATAAAATAGTCCAGGAATGCTGTCGCATAATGGGAAAGTTCAATACTTACAGATACCTTGTGGTAAGTTCAGTGTTCAATCGTCTTGAATTTGTTATTACATATCTCACTATTGGTTTAAAATGAAAGAAACCTAGTAAGAGTTTTAGCTTTTTCCCAACTAGCCAAGGTATGTGGCGATGTTTTCGATATTTTTGCAAGAAATTGAACATTTCTGAATTATAAGAATCCAAGAATGCTGTCAGATGCCTTGTGAGTTCGCTGATGATTTCTACAACAACTGACTCGCTTTTCGATAGTGTTTCGTCTTTATAATACTATTATTATTTCATGCGATAATTTTGTTTCTTAGTTTGAATAACCTAATTATTACTCGCTTATCTGAGTTGATATTTTCGCAATTAAATTCTTCCTTCTAAGACATACATAATTATCGCAGTAATATTCCTCTGACTGAGATATTCACTCCTCCTTTTAGTTTTAAATTAGCGTTTTATTGAATTTTATTCAGAATTTAAGCTCATGTTTTCTCCTCGTGTTAAAACGGTTTGTTTACATTCTGGAGTAGCACAGATGTTTTTCGTGCATTTTCTCAGAATTCTCTGCTTACATACAAGAGAAAGCTTTTTAAAATCAGTTGCCAATATTCTGTCGTCCTTGTTTTGTGTATAGAAAGGTTTCATAATAATGTGCAATTTTAACTCATCTAGGCAAATCTAGGCCATGTTTATGAAAGATATTTTTAATATTTTTTTGTTACAATACATACCCATAAACCCCCAAAAATGTAAAATTTTTTAAGCAATTTTTATAAATAATTTTTACTAATGGAATTTAAATTTGATTCATTCCTTTGATTCTGCTGGGTTTCTTTTGTTTTCTACTATTCTTTATTTGAATGAAATAAGTATTCAGATATTTTCTTATGTTTTCTACTGTTCTTTATTTGAATTAATATGTCGACTATGAAGTTAAAGTTGCCATAATATTATAATTTTCCAATATAAATAAATAGGGTTTATGCAAAAAACGAAAACACCACATTCTTGCTTTTGAAATAATAAAAATGAAAACGCATACTAAATCTAGGCAGTGTTTATGAAAGAAAGATATATATTTTAAAATGTTTTTGCTATGGTGCATTATAAATTAATATACATTAGTTACATCGAACATTATTCTTTGTGACAGTGGAATTGTTCCTTTGATTTCATTATTTTCTTTTGTTTTCTACTGTTCTTTATTTGAATGAGATTCAACATGTTTTTTCCTTTTCTTTTGCTGTTTTTACTTATTATTTTGTTTTGTCTTCCAGCTAAGGGATGCAGAAGGCACGACCAATGGAGGGAAGAAATTCCCAAGGAAGGCGAAACGCCCCGCGAAGATGCAAAGGGTTTTCCTAATATCTACTATAGTCGCAGTAGTCATTTTTATAGGTAAGTGAATTATACAGTACCTTCACATGTTACACTCAATTTGCGGCATGTTCCAGAGTAGAAGATACTCTTAGTATCGCCCTTGTGTTAGACCACCATTCTGAATTGAATGTTGCTTGAAATAGCTTTAGTTTTGTTTAGTGACGTGATTTGAATAGCAAGGTTCTTTTCCACCTTACTCTTCCCCCTCTACTTTCAGTCTCACTACATACCCCAATTGGGGATGCCATAGTCTCACTGGCTCCAGACAGTTGGGATCAGTTGGGACTCTTACGCAGTTTCAGACTAAACAAAAAAAAGTCGGAAAGAGGTCATACTTGACATCATCATTTGAGGATCTATTTATCTTTTTCGTTTTCATACAAGATGTGTGAGATGGAAGAATTTTCATCGATGACGTACTTACAACCTTTCTTTGGGACTACTATACCATCAGAATGTATGTAAGTGGAAAATGTTGCTTGTGCAATGATGAAGGACTTGGTTAGCAAATAATTAAACCCTCCACATCTGAGTGGGAAACCAACGCGTTTGGCCTCTCGGTTATTCACCGGCCTGTGTTATAATGTACATAACAATTTCACTGTCAAATAATTATGAAACGCCTTATGTTTGCAAGTTGTAAAATGATAATATTCAAGTTTTTATCTTTCATTTTGTTGATAAGCTAATCTATGTACTTAGACAGCTTTTTTATGGGTAACGTTATCATTTTAAGTAGTTCTTTTTGAATAAATAACGAGTGTGAAGCTAAAAAAAATAGGTTCAATGTTTAGTACAGGTTTCAATGGATTTAGTCTTTTTAACATAACTTACTCGATTTTTTTACTGCTCGAACACAGTGGGACTACGGTGTCCTCGATTCGAGGTTTGTTGTTAGGCTGAAGGAATTAACCTACAGGAGCCGGCAGGAATATAATCATTAAATAAAAATACATTTTTGTTAAAGTCACCATGTAGACAGAACCATAAAGGGGCCATTTAATTTTAGGGTTTAACAAACTCAGAAGAAGTAAAACTTCCACAAAAATCCAAAGGCAAAATTAATGTATAAGGTCGACACTTCAATTGCAGTGCTTCGGAAAATTCTTCAGCACTGCAATTGCAGGCCTCCAGCCCCTAGGGGTTTAGGAGAACGAAATGAAGATACGAGAAGGTGATGGTTGAAAAGTTTAAAGGGTATGTTGTGAAGTTGAAGTAGTGGGGAGGAGATGGAGATGGGGAATGGGAAGGTGCATAAGAATTTGGCTATTCATATTTGGTCACCAATCACGGATAAAGCCATTTTTAAGCAACGGTGCTCAAAATTTATTTGCGCAATGTTGTTTTAGCGAAAGACATATGCAGGATGTCCGCTGCTATAACACTGTTTACATAAAATATGTAGGAAATATATTAAATTGAAAACATTATCAGTACTTACTCACTAATACATTAAAATGAAAATACTATCAGTACTAAAGAAAAGTCAACCGTAAAAAAGCAAAGTTTTTTTTAACTACCTATGTTTATTGATTATATATTATTTATTAATTACAAGCTGTACCCCGCAATGCGTTGCTGTGGCTCAGTCTGTCTGTGCAGATAGAGAAACAATAGCGCATGTTGCTTTTAAGTCTAACAGACTTTTAAAAAAAAAACACGTTTTTACTTATCACAGGTGACATCTATTTAATATAGATATATAAAAATATACGCGTATTTGAATGCAACTTTATGTCAAATTTTCAAAGCAATCATTGAAGAACTTTCAGAGACATTTTGAACTAACAAACATTTTTATTTACAAAGATAATAGCCCTGATGGACTTTTACATGTTTATATATTTTACGATTAAGATTTTCTGCGTAACACAGTGACAACAGAAGTTTATTAATGTTTAAGTAAGAAAAAAAAATAACAAAACATGAACATATTACATGGTAGATATAATTTTCCATATAAATGTACATAATATAAGAAAAGAAAAAAAATAGTTTTAATAGTGCAGATGGCATAAAAACAATTGGACAGGTTGATAATAGGTAATTACAAGTGAATACAAGTAATTTACAGTAAGAAGAATATGAAAAAAAAAATGTAATCGCTCCAACGTGATGCTCCTAAATAATAATATAATGATACATAAAAACATCATTCAGGTATGTCTTTTATATAATCGTAAACGTGCATTAAATTTGTCAATATTTGAGGTGTGTTTGTTTCCAAGTGCATGAAGGCGATAAATAGGCGCGCGTGAGTGATAGAAATAGACGTGTGTGTGTGTGTGTGATAGAAATAGGCACGTGTGTGCGATAGTCAGACGTGGAATTTTTGTTGTAGAATAATATATTTAGCCTGGTTGCTCGATTTGGCACTTTAAAGTCGATGAGATGCAGAAAGAGTTCACAACAGTCTACTTTGGAATGAATAATTTTATACAAAAAAGTTATGTCATTTATTTTTCTTCTGTTTTCTAGGGTATCTGTTTTAGGCGTATTAAGTTTACGTGTTGAATACGTGTGAAGTTTGAAGTTAATTAATTATTAAAATTTGTACTGCACACATTCAATATTTCTTGTACGAATTTGATAGTAAGAAGACTATAATACATCTATTAATAAAAATATTTGTTTTTTGGTTTGACTGAGGATTAAACCTTCCTCCCCAAGGACCGGCTCGTAACTGCTGTGAACTTTTGAAACTTAAAAAAAAATAATGGTTTGACTGAAAATTAAACCTTCCTACTTAAAGAGTGGTCCGTAAAGCTGCGTACGAGCGAGCATGGTATTATTACCTAATTTTTAAGTCATATTGTTGTTTGCAAAGACGATTAGCCCCGGATTATCATTTTATAACTTTACGGTTATATCAATATTGATAAAACACACATCAATGCCTAAATCTTATCAGGTATTATGAAATAAATGTGATGAAATGAACGAGTAATCGATAACAAGTATCAATTCTTTCATGGTCAGGGAGAAGGTCATGTCAGAAAATGGCCAAAATGACTTCTGAGGTTATACAGTTGCAAAGCCGACTGATATCGCTGAAAATTTCAAAGTTTGCTCTTATTGGTGCTAGGGTGTTTAAAGAGTGTAATGTATAATTTAACCTGTAATGTATAATTTATATTATGAAGCGCAAATAAATAATTAAATAACAATTATACAGGGTGTATCGGCACTAACCCGACAAACTTTAACCAGCTATTCCTTAGCACATTTGGAGTAAAAAATGTTATGGGCACTTTGCTGTCCGGTAGCATTTTTTTTTTAATTAAAAACAAAAAAATTAAAAATTTCCACACTACATCACTGTCATTGGCATTGCTTTTCGTGTTCAACAGCTGTTATAAGCAAGTATGTCGAAAAGCGTCTTCGCTTCTTTCGCATACACTAAATAATAATAGTTAAAAATGAGACGAATGGTGCCGTGCCATTTCGTTGTGATTGTAAAAGTGCGCCAATATAGGTACACACGTACATTATTCAACGGAATTCGAATAAAATATTGCCAGTTGGGTTTTTAAACTTTGACAAAGGATAAAACAGTGGTGACATGTGCTGAAAATATGAATATTAAATTTTTTATTAAACAAACCTTACCGGACAGCAAATTGCACATAAGATTTTTTACTCCAAATATGCTAAGGAATAGCTGGTTAAAGTTTGTCAGGTACGTGCCGATACACCCTGTATAGAAGAGATGCAAAAACACAGCTGTTTCATCAATTAGGTAGAAAGGAGAGTGAACTTTTACTACACAAAAAATGAAATCAAACACAAACCAAAAACAACAACAAAAACTCCAACAAAATATAAACCATGTAAAAGATACCTTTATGTTCTAATCTTTATCATTATGTGTATATATGTACCTACCTAGTACTTTTAAATTAGAATGCTACCCAAGCAGCAGTTAATCTTATGTTTAATTGGATATTTTATTTTATTCTATTTCTTCTCTTTGTTATTCATATTTATACAAAATATGTTAGTAGGCTTAGGCATCAGTTAAAAGTACATATACCTATTATTTAATTATTATTTTAATACTATACTTATCAAACAACTTATCAAAATGTTAAAACTCATCCTAATTTGATTGTCCTAAAACGGAAATCCTCCCAGTTGGGCAGTCAAAACATTTCTTAAATAATGTATATAAATGTATAATCTTTTACTAAAAAATAAAATAAAATAAAATTATGCCATCTATCCCGTCAAAAGTCAAACTGAAAATTTGACTTTCAATTGAAACCTCACATTTGAATCTGCTATATTTTGTTCCAAAATCGGTTTTATTCGGTGTTGCCATGGTAAATTTCATTTCTACTTTTAATTTTTTTTTCAAGCTGTACTTCTGGTCTGCTGAAAACCGTAAATTGTATTTTTGGGATGGGTTGTATAAAATATTAATTTTATTATTAAGTAGTGTTGACTCAGCAGAATGTTAAGATACTTGTAAATAAAGATAATAAATTCACAATCAATTAATGACTTGAAGTTTTATAAATAAAGATTTGTCGTTTTCACTTATCCTTCTGTCTCAAACCAATTTGTTGTTATCTTCTTTTATATTTTCTGACCATCTTACTTAACACATTCACTGCGACATATTTTCTAAAACATTCACTGGATGCTGCAAATTACACCAAATTTAAATAAAGAATAAAACTGATACAAATTCATCTTTTCCTAACTAACTAACGATGCTCATGAAGTTTTCTTATCTGCGACGTATTTTCTAAAACATTCACTGGATGCTGCAAATTACATCAAATTTAAATAAAGAATAAAACTGATACAAATTCATCTTTTCCTAACTAACTAACGATGCTCATGAAGTTTTCTTATCATTTACCGTATTATATAATCCGTACGCGCTAGGCGCGTTCTCAGAACCACGCGAAATTACGTAATACGCGCTAGGCGCGTTTTCAGCACCCAACGTGTTAAATATCAGTAGGTAGGTGGTACTTTATTTTGTAATTTTTATAACACATTCTCACGGGAGAATTAATTTCTGATGTAAGACTTTTTTTAAACCTGGCAAATTGGCATAATTTGAAGTGGTAAGTTATGGGGGGTGCATAACCTCACATGCATTCAAATCAATTCGTTCAGAGAATTTATATATTTTGTTTATATTTTAAGTCTACCTCTTTTCATTGCACGTGTCGTTATGAGAAAGAGGAAGACGTTACAAAGGAGCTGTCAGTAGTAGTGACTTCTTCATTCCGGTAAAACTTATTGTCATTTCTTATCTATTTCTCGCTGTTACCAATTTTTTTTAATCTTATCTTGTGTTAAAAACTGTACACTGTTTGTTATCTTGCAAGTTAAAATTATGCAAGTTGTGCACACTTGCTTAAACGTAAATACTTATTTATGTGAATAATTTATTTCCAAACTGACTGTTTTTTTTATTTAATTTATTGATTAGGAGATGGTCTGCGTTCTTCTGATTCTTTTTAAATATGTCTATTTGAATTTCACTTTTGTTTTCGGTAATGAAAGAATGCAAATTTTGAAAGGGGAAATTAACCCACTTCCCGACATATGATCAAACTGAAATTCGGCAAATAGACTCGTTGTCGATGATAATGCATTCTATCAAATTTTAGTTGCAATCACATATACACACGCGGACATATATGCATTTCTCTGAAATCGGATGACATTATAGCAGTTAATATACAAAATAAATGTCCGCCCCACCCAATGGGTTATGGCATAGTTTTTAATGCAGTTGACTTCAGCCCCTGGAGAGGAAGGTTCAATCCTCAGTCAAAACAAAAACAAAAACAAATTCTTTGAAATTGCTATTAGCCAGCTCAAGGGATGGCGCAAGTAGATCGAAAATTGCTACTAGCTGGCTCAAGAGATGGCGAAAGTAAGTTGAAAATTGAAAAAAGATATATTATAGTAAGAAAAGTTTGTTTTTTATGGGATGATTTTTATTCAATTTAAACAAAACAGTTTATTTATAAACAAGTTCTGCTCTGTAATTATTATTATTATTCGTGACAGCTGTTTCGCCTTCTGAAGGCATTATCAAACTGAAGCCACTTACAGAAATTTATATTACTTCTATGTAGTTTCTTATAGTAAAAATCAAATTGATTTTAATTTTATTACCAATGCCCTTTTTGATTTCTGAGTTAATCGGAAATTATTGATGGTTTTTATCAAATTTCCCCACTTATTGTTTTGTTCAAATTTTACTAAA
The DNA here is from genome assembly GCA_026573805.1 of Hesperophylax magnus. Classification (NCBI taxonomy): domain Eukaryota; kingdom Metazoa; phylum Arthropoda; class Insecta; order Trichoptera; family Limnephilidae; genus Hesperophylax; species Hesperophylax magnus. The sequence continues at coordinate 7,245,070 of JAIUSX010000018.1, forward strand.
GTTCGTTAGAGTGAAGTGTTTACGAATTAATATGTTGGACGAACTGGCCAGTCCTTTAGTACTAGATTTAAAGAAAACATGCGATTGTTTAAACATAAAAATTAAATAACAGTTTTTTGTTGTTGTTATTTTTAAAGAAAGACAAATATTAAACAGAATAACCTGACAATATTTGAAAATCTCCTACTACCACCACAGTAAGCGGAAAATGTTGCTTGTATTGTGATGGAGGACTTATCCGACCTAGAAATTGAACTTGCGACGCCAGGGTGGGACCCAAACGCGATGCCAACTCAGCCACCAACCGGCCATTCAAGTAGGAACTGTGTTAATAGTACCACTATATCCCTCGGTGATTTTTCATCCATATTGAGTAGTTACCTGTTGTTGAGGTTTAGACTTGATCCAGCCGGTTTTGTTTACTTATTTTATCTTTAAAAGGACAGATATGTAAACATTCCTAAGTTACAAATATCCTGATAATATCTGAATTCCTCTTGCTGTCATCATTATAAGCGGAATATGTTGCTTGCGATGAAAGCTACATAGCAGTAGTGTCGATGCAACTATATGCATCTCCTTTTAACATATGTTCCTGCATTCCTCCACCCAATCACCTGTACCTGACTGACAGTGAGTGCCTATATTTAGTGACATTGCAACTTTTTAAATTTATTTATACACGTCCAGTCTGTTAAGAAAAGAGGTGCAGTGAACATGTTCCTTTAATGCATTTAATTTGAGTCTATTACGGAAACATTTGCTGTGATAACCAGCATTGTTCCTCAAGGCCATAATATCGATCTAAAAGACAAGGGAAGTCCGAATCCTTTTCAGATTTTAACTGTTAACCACAGATACTCCAATTGTTGTGTCAAATATTGATTACAGTCAAGAATAAAACCAGACTCCGCAAGTAAATTGAACCCTCGACACCTGGTTAGGAATCCAACGCAAAAGAATTTGTCCACGGAATACCAACCTGCCTAGTTTTAGACTCCAAAGTTGGCTCTAAAAAGACCATGGCAGTGTTTTTGACTCCAAATGTAAACAGGACATTAATAAGACTATTAGTTTTGATTTCAATACAATAAATACGTATGGACGTTTTACACAAATTATAGGAAACTGTACAGAATTCATTAGTCACCTAATTGCTAGGTAGGACCTCGAATTTAATGACAGTAATCATCATTACATACACATTGTGATTTTCTTTGATACCTGTGTATTATGTTCGTTTTATAGTAAATTAAACACAACATAAAAATGTTTTTATCATTTTGTATTAATGGTTTGAATAACTCAATGCAGAAATAATTTTTATAGCATTGATTTTAGTTTTTACGGATGCAATCTTTTGTTTCAAACGCTGTTTTCATTATTTTTCTTTTTGTTAAAATTGCCTAGGTTTATTCTCCAAATTTTATCGCATCTGATGATGGTGTTGTCGTTGGCACCGTACCTGGAAATTAAATATTTTATTAATTACCTAATTAGCACTCGGGTTTTAAGTGTGGCTTATTCATGTAGGAAAGAAGGGAGAGAAGATGGCACTAGGGCAACTAGGCACAACACATCAAAGAAACTCAACCAGTATGATTTCAGCACTCGGTGTGAGCAGACTGTTAAAATTATATTTATTACCTGTAAACGTTGCAGTGTATCGTGAAATTTTGTAAAACAAAAGTTTAAAACTATGGATGGGATTACTTTTCACGTGAAAGTATTTGTATTATTGTTTTTTATAATTAATTGCCGGTTTCCGCCACGTGCTTCTGGTACGCGTTTTGCGGTAGTTGACTCCTTCGAAGTACATGACACAGCAATGTTTCCCAATAATGGGCTTTGAAGAAAGTTTCTTTAGAGCTCACAATTGTATAGCATTGGTTTGTCAGATGAGACGTTGTTATTCTAAAGAGTCGATATGCCGTGTTATATATATATATGTTTATGTTTTTTCCAACTGCTCCCAACCGTCTGGAGCCAGTGAGACTATGGCATCCCCAATTGGGGTATGTGAGACTGAAGGTAGTGGGGAGGAGAAGGAGATGGGAAGATGAAGGTGGGGAAGTACCTGGCTATTCAGATATGGTCACCAAATACGGTCAAAGCCATTTCAAGCAACGTTTCAATTCTGAATGGTGGTCTTATACCAGGGCGATACTGAAAGTATCTTCCACTCTGCAACGTGCCACAAATATACCATATATATTATTTTAAATGAGTAATTTGTGAAATAACACAAATTAATCAATTAAAATTTACTTGCGCACGCCGGGATCTGACCCCGCAATCTCCAGCTAATAAAAATAAACACATTATACTATATAAAATGTACGTCGCCTGGTTTGAGAAATATTGTTATCAAAATAAAATCTTGTTTTTATCTTTTTTACATATCACAATTAGGTTTATTCAAAGTTTAAACTTTATCGTATTTTTAATTACCGCCATCTAACCATCTATCTATCAGTTGGCTTAATGTTTCGCTGGTGTACCGCTAGATAGATGGGCATATCAATTTTAAACCTCATTCTTCGTCACCGCAAGCTGGCCACAAAAGTCTAGTCGGAAATGTTCATATGACCACCTCCTCTCCCTTCTTTCTTCCATGGGATTATTTTTATTCCACTGACATCTGTTGAAATATTCAAGAAGATATGTCTTTACTTCATCCAGATATATGAACAAAACAAAGTCCACAATTCTCGGCGGCCGGGATGCGATCTCCCGCCATTTAGTCTGATTTTTTGACTTTTTGAAATAATGACTAATGACGTATAGAGCTCCGGGTCAAAAAAGGCCCCTTTCTCTTTCATCATCATTCAAATTAATAGGTTGTTGAAAAATAGATGTGATTTGGGTTTTGTGAAAAATTATTTGCAATTAAACATGGCTGCAATATGGGGAGAATTATTCTTTACGTAAAATTTGTTTTGGTTTTTTATAAAGGATTTTTATATTTTCTGTTTTGCCTCGCCCGGTACAATGAGGCAATTAATAGACGCGTTTTCATGGGTGGGGATACCCGCATAAAATGATTCCGCAAGACTTGGAGTCCCGATGGAGTTGGGAAACCCTCATCCATTTGGGTGCTCCCAGGGTACTACGTATTACTTTATTTTGGAAAGTTTGGAGTCTTTTCAAATGCGAATCTGAAGGGTGTGCCCATGTGGGACTTGAATAAGTAAGTTTTGGCCTTATTGTTGATTTATATATTAAGAGTTTGTTTTTGACTGATAATTTTTTGTTTTTTTTTTACATAGCATGGGGTAGTCTGCTGATAAGCTTTATTGGCTGAAGATAAGATTTCATCGATGTGTTTTTTCCAGGTTAATTTACTGTCGAGGGTTACTCCGAGGTATTTAATACTTTTTTCCACGGGACGTTTTCTCCAAATAGGTGTATGTTGTGAGGCCTTATTGGGCGTCTTCGTGAAAAAACACAGGCAGCGCTTTTTGAGGGATTTATGCAAATTCGTTATTGTTTGAATAAAGTTTCTAATTCTTAAGCGTGGGCTTGAATGCGACGGGTAGCTGTTATTTCACTTACTAAGGTCGACATGATTTCGGTATCGTCTGCAGATTTGCCTATTTTAGTTTGTTTTGTGTGATGGTTGTAGATACTGGGGCGGGGGATATCGCTTAAATAGATATTGAACAGAGCAGGCCAGAGAATGGAGCCTTGAGGGACTCCAGCTCTTAGCAATCTCACTGTGGAAAAAATTCCATTTATTTTGATTCTAAATTTACGGTCTCTAATAAAGTTTGCTACGAGTTGAATCATTGATGGATACCTAGGAGGAACATTTTATAAATGAGACCTCTGTGCCAGAGTTTGTTTAACGCTTTGCAGACGTCTAGGGAGAGGCCATTTAGTCTATAAGTATATCTCTCTCGCTTCGGTTTTGTTTATTTAATTTAATATTTTGCCTGTATCATAAATTATGGCCAAAATTTTAGTATGGGATGGTTCCGTAGCTTACATGTCTATGTTATTGTAAATAAAAATTCAAGGCTTCAAAACAAGATAAGTGTTTTAAATGATAAATAAAAAAATGTCAAAATCGAGCTGTGCGCGGTGGATGTCTGAGCTGATTTGTTGAGCAGAATACGGGTTAAACTTCTGTAAAGTTATTTCTTTAAATGCTGTTTGTATTTATCTATTACCAATATGTACTAGTTAAATATTTATATCTCTCTCTCTCTTAACTACTACATACATAGTGGTTGTAGAGACAACTGTAAGATATTATGTTGCCAGCTGTACATATTGAAACTATTTAGAGTTAACAGTTAAGAATATGGGCATTGAATTATGTATATATTGACCCATCAGAGATGGCCCGTGACTGAATTTGAAAGTAGTGCATTTCACTTAAAAAATGGTAACATATAATACAGTTAAATTAAATGAGAACAGGAGCTGTTTACCTCTAACTCACATTTATCATTAAAAACACTGTACAGGAGTAATATTCTAGCCAGAGTGAAGGCGCTGCACTCTGATTTGGACATAGATAATAGTAACAAAGGGAGGAATGGCATTGAAGCATGCCAAATGTCGCCGAGTTACAACCAATCTGCACAAAGCATCAAAGCGGTGAAGCTAATGAAAGTTATGCGTTTTGTGTATAGGTAGAAATAAAGGCAGGGCGCCGCTGTGCCTAGATTAATTTTTCGGTAGAGTTAAAATTTAATTTAGTTAATTATATTTAAAATTTAATTTAGTTAAATTTAGTTATTTTAGTTTAGTTATTTTTTAAAATTTAATTTAGTTAAATTTTCTAAATTAAGGGTGAGCGATATTGATACTAAATGCTTCATGGTTCATTTCTGTTGTTTCTATCCATGGATTTGGTATGAAAAATTAAAATTAATATTAAAATATCTTACTCGTCGTCAATATTGGAGGTCTGGTTGTTGGCAGAGAAGGGAATGTCACTGGTGTATTTCCACTCATAGCTATTGCAGCAGTCTGAAGCGAAATCAGCGGTGCTGGTGGCGTGGTGCTTATAAATGGAACGAACGTCATTGGACCAACCCTCGTTGGAGAAGTTTGCAGTTTTGGCACAACTCTAGTCGGAGAAGTGGGCAGTATCGATATTGCACTGGCCGCATTATCTAAATTGTTATACAGAAACTGGTAGACGTACCACGGGTAGTAGTGACTAGGGAAATTGGATGGGAAGCCGCCCTGTTGGACCTCCCAGTTTTGGGTGTTTGTGTAGTTATTGTTGTTGTTTTCTTTGACTCCTTCCCCCCAGCCACCGGCCCAGCCGTCCCCCCAGCCGTCCCCCCACCCCCACCAGGGATCCTCGCTGCCTCCCCCGCTGCGGTCGGGGGACCTGGCCTTTCTCACTATATTGTTTTTGGACATAAGAGCGATGTTAAAATCTCTCTTGATGTTTCTTAGTTTGAGACATTGCTGTGGATTAGAAAAAATATGTTTAACTTTTATTTATCTCTAAAAAGCTATTTGTCGCTATTCGCGTCTGTCTGTTTGTGCGCTTAGTCCTTCTAAATTACTGAACGGACTTTGATAGGGTTTTCACTTAGAGAATTTCTTCCGAAAGGTTTACATATAAAATACATTCATATTACATTTATAGAAAGTAGAGAATAGTCGATGTTTTATAATCAAGTCGTAAAAATATATTTTCGGGCCATAAATTGTTAATGCTAGTTAAGCCTTAGGAGATATATCAAAATAATGCACTACGGAATTGTATATCTTAAAAAGGCCTATAGAAAAGTCCACGAAGGATATGTCTATATCCTAAGAATAACCCCCAGCAACGCCGGGTACACGTCAGCTAGTTTGATACATAACATAAAACTATCAACTGCTGAAAGCCAGTGGAACTATGGCACCCCCAATCGAAAGACATTTTACAAAAAGTTATGAATTGTTCAGGAGAGACAAAAACGTGTTAACTGTTGCCATAGAACAAAGAAGAAAACTAGAAGTGCCTTCCATACAAATTTGAATGGAAACAAGTTTTCAATTTAGCCCATTAGTCCAGCGCTCTGTCACACTTACACTCGCCTGACATCGAAATTCGTAATGAAATTTTGGGTTGGAAATTTAAGGCCCGATTGGACGAATATTTGTATGACGAAACACGTCCACAAGGCATTGCATTTCTTATGTTCTTCTTTATTCTATGACTGTTGCCTAAGGGATTAAGATCATTATTTGTTTAGCAATAATTTCTTGTGTATCCCTTTACAACTGAGATGATATGAGAGTGGGATTGTCTTTGATAATATCCTGACAGAAAATAAATCTGTTTTTGGGAACGGAACCAGTGTCGATAGAACATGCGTGAGCTGCTTATGTATGGTACCTTCACGTGCATGCGTTTCAATCAGTAAGTCACCCTGCCCTATGGGATCATAACTAAGACCTTTACTATTGTGGCCCATTACAATTTGCAAAACATCTGCACCGAGACAGTTTTAGATTTGCATTAATATTGTTTTTAGATGTAACATCTGAAAAAGCAAGAAAGAATGGACGGTAAAATGAGTGTAAAGAGTACACATGACGCTTTTGTGAATGGAATAAGAAGTCAGGGACGTCCTGAGAAGACACGGCATGATTAATTGAATCAAATACTTGTTTCAACGGCCAGATTAACAGTATGCACGAGATAATGTATCAATGTGAATCACGCAAGACATTCTTTAATCTATGCATGACTAGACTCAGAAATAGCGTTATGTTCAAAACGTTTTTGTTTGTCAGTAATATAAAATGTTTATTAAAATATGTATATTAAATGTATATTAAAGATTTAATGGGACAATTTTTGTTTCCCATTAAATCTTTAACTTGCATATGGTTCCGACTAACCTTCCATATTTCACATTGATTGCCGTTCACTTTGTAGTATGATTATTTACTTCTCAGCGTACCGATAATTGCACTAAAGAAACGTTTGTTTTAATTCCTTTTGTTATGGGTAAATAAAATAATCGATAGAAAATAAAATTTACTCACCATAAATGGCAATATCACACATAACAGTAACAGTATCCAAATATTGACAAACGCCATTATGTAAATGCGTTTTATTTCTGAATGCAATTTCTTTTTGTTTGCTGTCAATTATAATAATATTATTAATGCTGTTTGCATACACTTTATACCTTTCAAACTAACTTTTTCCCAAGTACCTAACAGAATTTATATTATCTTTGACCATTGGAAGTTACATTACCTCAATGATGAAATATGTATCGAGAATGTGTTATTTTAATTATTTTTAGTTTCGAGTCTTTTTTAGTTCTAAATAGTTGTAACCAGTGTAAAATTACAGGTTGTAAGTCAAGACAAGATGAAAACTAAGAAATTTTGTAATTGTGTAAACAGCATAAAAAAAATTAAGCACTCCAAATAAAAATTTAAAAGGCCAGATGGGCGTACAATCAAATATTTCAATACTACGCTCAATTAAATTATATTATTAACTGCAAAATTATGTGTTTTTTAATTAAATACTGCGAGTAGAACACATCTTGGCCTTTCCTACAATCAAGTGGTTTTTGTCTTCTTTTAAGCCCAGAATAAAATAATGTGTCAGGTCTATAAAAACTGATTTATAGTGCAAAATCTCGTACTTTATTGTATAATGTGGAAAATTAATTTCTTTAGAAAATGATCGGGAAACATTTTAATAGTTTAGCCTGAACTTCACAGTATTAAATAAAACACAGTTTTAAGTGATTTTTTTTTTGTATAAATTGCATTGGCTGGTGTTCAATCTTATGGAATTTCAATCTTATCGCCATGTAAATGGGGTTAAGGTTGAAATGAGACGTGTTAAAAAATAGATGGCAATCTCCACCATTGGTCTAAAATGAGTTTGATATGGTGATAAATAGAGAATGAAAAATATCATTGAAAACTGTAAAGGTTTCGGAGCAAAAATATCCTTTACAATTATTGTATTAAGTTCAGCTTCAACAACAGCAATCTTCTTCAGGTTACAGAACAATAACGGCAGTATTTGTTTGAGCCAATCAGAGATCCAAAAATGTAGTATTCAACATGGCTGCCCCATACAAAGTCTTAACCTAAAAAAGATTGCATTTTCAGTTCCTGACAATAATGGCGTAATCCTAATGTGTTTGCAACAAAACCGGCAATATACAATCTCTACACAACAAAAGCGGAAATCTCTATCTATTAATTGAAAATAACTCAAAAATTTATCAATTAATCGCAATAAAATATAAATAGAGTAGAACTGAAGGAAACACTTATTACCAAAATTTATGTTTTATTTTATTTATCGCAAACACTGTCATATAACTTTGTCTCTTTCTAATGTAGAAAGCTCTCACGCCCACAGTGGCGTCTATCTGTACACAATACATAGATAACAATTTAAGAAACATTACCAAAAAAGTATTCTTAATTTCAAATTTGAAATATCAAAACCTCAACATTCTATAATCTTATAATATGGAGTAAACCAAATAATTTAACAAAGGCAGCAAGGTGATTTTTGATGGACTAACCCCATTTAATTTTGAGTCAGAAATAATGGTATTTGTTATAATACAATTCGTTTCCTGTTGGGATTTTCGCCATTTTTTCAATTATTGTTCTGCTATAAATAACCTGGATTTTCCATAGTGGTGTAAACACTAATCTTCAGCAATTTCATCAAGTACTTACCTTACTCAATTAACTTACTGGCAACACTGATGTTATAAAAATTAGGTAGGTCGCTAGGTACTTTCTCGATATTTAAATGTGTTCTTTTTTTTTGTATACAAAACAAAAGAATTGGTTTTTGACAAATGGATTTTATTGGAGGGAAAATAGTTTAGGTAGGAACATTGAGTAGTAGGAGTGAGTGGTTTATTTATGGGTAGGAGGCAAAACTAGCAAACATAGATAGTGGGGTTGAGAAAGATTTGAGGTTATGTGTTAGTTTATATTAAGCTTATTTCTTACAATTAAACTGATTGAACAGTTTTGTAGGATCTAAGTAAGAGAAAATAATGTATAAATAAAAAAAAAAAACTGAATAAAAATATATAAAAAAAAAAAAAAAAGCTGTGAAAATTGTGGTAATTTAACCTTTCCGGGAGGATGGACGCTAATGAACGACGGTACACACTTTCGCCAAAGGAGTATGGACGGCTATGGACGACAGGCGTCGCATATTCATATTCGATGCATATTCTGTAAATATGCATCGTATTTGCTATCTATGGGCATATTCCTGTAACTTTACACCAATTTTAAACATTTTACATCATTATTGAAAGATATCGGCTGTTATTTATTTTGCATACTATCATAAAATTTAATCAAAAAATATATTTTTTTATTTATGTAAAAAAACTCACTCCCCAGAACAAGGCCAGCATTACGTAACTTACTCCCGGAAAGGTTATGGAGACATGGGCCAGTAAGGAATCGGCATAAACCGAGCACAGTAAGAAAGCGTGATGCCAATAGCCCTCCGTTTCATATATTTCTATTGGTTAGCTTACTTGGGTTACTGCGGCACTGGAGTGGTATTTCGTACTTCCATTACCCGCATTCTTACTGCACCGGGTTTATGTTGATTCCTTATTGACCCGTTAAAGAGCGGGGTAAGTATAGTAAACACGCGAATAAGAGAATAATGAAATTATTTTTATTGAAAGAACCATGTTCCATAAGCATCCAATAATATTATTCCGAAGGCTTCATGATAATGCGGTGAAACCAACAAAAGGTTCCCACGTAAGAAGTTTTATTTTTTTCCGTTCATCAATTCGCTTCTCCAAACTGAAAAAAATCCTGAAGATCGTCATACAAAAAAGTGAAATTTAAAAATATATATAGGTATATATATAAATGTAAGATAACGATAACAACATCAATAATGTCATATTTTTCAATCTTACCATTCTAGCTCACTGAAAAGTCACGGACCTCCACTACTACTTACCTATCTTGCTTCACCTTGTAAATTTTCTAGACACTTTTATGAATTTCAATTGCCTTCGTGGGTGTTTTGGGTCTTCCCGGGACTTCAGGAATAAATTCAAAGTAATCGCCAGTTTCAATTAAATGCTTGGCAATTGCCGATATGTCAGGGTAGCCGAGTTCTGATATCCTTTTGGAGATTTTCCGTTCTGTCTGGCCAGAATAAAGAAGAAGAATAAAACCAGAAGTGCCTTCCATACAAATATGAATGGAATCAAATGTTCCATTTAGCCCAATAGCCTAACACTCCGTCTTACTTACACTCGCCTGACATCGTAAATCTTCATGACATTTAAATTTCGTAAACAGAGTTGAATTGGAAATTTAAGCCTTGATTAGGCAAATATTTGGATCACTAAACACGCCCACTATGCAGTTCTTGTATAAATAAAATAAATTAATTTTTCATAACAAAAAAATACACAAATAATTTATATAATTCACAAAAAAAATTTTATTGTAGCGTTTTCAAAATATGGTTTTACATGTACCTACATAATTTTTTATTTTTTTAAATTTAATGAAACGCTGTGCCTGACATCCCAAAAGATTAAAAAATTATATTATGTATTCAAGTTGAATGATAGGTAGGTACTGTACAAAAATAAAGTTTTAGAAAATTGATTTTAAATTTTACTGAGGCAATCTTCTAATGTTCCAATTCGAATGCTGCTTCCACTTTTCTCCACTCCAATTGCAAACGAACATGAATTTAGTCTCCAAATCTGAATGTGTCTGATGGTAATGTTTGCAGAGGATCTGAAAATGAAATGTTATTATTGATTAATATTAGTGCACAATATTAGTATAGATACCACATACTTCCCCATCTTATTTACCTCCGCACTACCTCTAACCTCACAATGTATAGCCCGATTGGCAATGCCTGACTTTATACGATTGGGACTTATCTAACCTAACCTAACTTAGTATTGGTAAAATTTAACTTACTAATACCACACTTAGGACAGGTTGTTTACAGAATTTGAACAATTCATCAACATATTAAGGCGATGCCAAACGTAGTAATGCAAAATCATGTGTTTTTGGTTTGAAAATTTGGTCGCCTAGAAATGTTTCAGATGCTTGAATTAAATACTGCGAGTAGAATACATCTTGGCCTTCGAAATAATCGAGTATTTTTTATAAAAGTCTTTTTATAAGCCCAGAAAAAAATAATGTATAGGCCTATGAAAACTGCTTTAAAGTTCAAAATCTCCTACTTACGAACCCATTTTCGGTTATGATTTTATTGTATAATGTGGAAAATTAAGTTATTTATAAAATGATCGGAAATTTTTTAAATATTTTTGCCTGAACATCCACAAAATAAAATAAAAGGCACTTTTTGGCCATGTTTTTTTCTTGCATAAATCAAAACAGGCGGATGGTGTTAAGCGGGAATTTAAACCTTATCGCCATCTACGTAAGGGTTGTTATTGATAGCGGCTCAATTTAAAATATTACACGACGTAGTGCATTGCCTTAAAAATAAATTATTTCATCATGGGTCGATTGCTTCACAGTAACTTGAATTTCAACTTTGATAAATTGTTCAAATTCTTTGAAACAACCTGTCCTTATTCTGCATATTTTTATGAAATAAAACTTCGATTTAACTTAATTACAATAAGAAACCACTATTTCAGTTTTTGGATATGGAAAATAGCGCAATTTAAATAGTTATTTCTTTTGAACAAAATTAATATTTATGATTAGTTTGGCGGCCATATTGAATTTTGAAAGAACTAAATTACAATAAGTTTTTAGGTTATTTATTTTTTTAATGAAACATTGTGTTCAGTAATTATGCATAAGCAGTCGTAATTAAATTTTATTTTATCTTATTCTGTTTTATTTAACTTGCCCAATTTTTGTACAGTTAAATTGCCTGTTTAAAAAAGATATGGAAAATTTGTCGCCATAATATTTACGAAGTCAATTCATAATCATTATTACGAGTGAATGATACAGTTTTCACCATGCAAATAACTCATAACCAATTTGCCCAAGTGCCGGATAACTATAATTCAACGGACAATAAATGATTCATGCCCAATTCGATGGCACACACAGGGTTTTCCAATAAGAGGTGTTATTTTGAATACCCCGTTATTTCGGTAGATGTTACTTTTGAAGCTCTAATTTTTTGACATTTGACAAGTAGAAACTACGCCATTAATAAAAATGGAACAATACACGCTTCAACAACGCATTAAAATTATTAAAATTCACTTGAGTGAATCAAATGCAAATCATCTTGAGTGATAAGGCCCATTTCCACCTTGGTGGCTTCGTCAACAAGCAAAATTGTCGCATCTGGGGCTCGAAAAACCCAAGAGCTATTGTTGAAAAGCCTCTCTATCCTCAACGTGTGACTGTTTGGTGCGGTTTATGGTCCGGCGGAGTCATTGGACCTTACTTTTTCGAAAATGAGGCTGGAGCAACAGTTACGGTGAATGGATTTCGCTATCGAGAGATGATGAATGATTTTTTATGGCCGGAATTGGATGGTATTGATCTGGACAACGTTTACTTTCAACAAGACGGCGCTACGTGCCACACAAGCAACGAAACCATTGATCTTTTACGATTGAATATCAAAATAACTCCTCTTATTGGAAAACCCTATAATTGAAGATACAATTAGATGAAGGTTTTATATTAACAATAATTATTGTTTAAAAACTGCTATTTTTCATATATTGTATGACCTTAGTTAACAAACTACTTTGACAAACTATTGTTTGGGTATGGCGTGGAAGTGTGTCGACTGTTACCGAGCTATGGGCTTGTTATCAAAGCGGTTATGCAATAAGAGTTTTGAGTTTGGTGCCTAGATAGAAACAAAAGTTTGGTTCCGCTGTTTGTAGACGATTCGGGATACACGCCAAACGCGCGCCCAACATTTGTACACAGTTGACATTTGTCACATGAGAACGGGTCGCTTCTACGATTCGTTCTTAAGTTCAACAGCTCGGCTGTGGAACGAACTGCCGGCCTCTGTGTTTCCTCCCTCCTACAACATGGGACTCTTCAAGACCCATGTTCACTCCTTCCTCTCCACAAAAAGACCCTCCACACAGCATCCCCAAAGATGACATAGGCCCTGAGGGAAATAATTTTCTTCAGGGCCTCCTGTGTGGAGTTAATATAAAATTTTTTTTTTTAAAAAGACGCGATTTGCAGTAGTATGGTTGTGACACTGTTGTGCGCACGGTTTCATTATAATATTGGCTCATGGCCTATCTTCTTGGTTGCTATTTGAATTATTTATATAGAACTGACCTTATGGAAAGGATATTCATTCAAAGAAAATGTATATGAAAGGGTCGCTGAAGCATGTCCACTGGACCTGGTTCAGTGAAATCACTTGCATTGTCTCAGTAACGTATCTTCACTCAATCAATGAATTTAATTAATCAAGCATTTGAAAAAAATACACATTTCAAATACAGAATTACTAACCCTTAGAAGGCTGATAAGAAACTTCAATAAATGAAAAAATAAACTTTTGTTAAAGTCAACTAGTAGACATACTTGATAAAGTGATATTTTAATTTTTGTCTTCAACTAGCTTAGAAAAGTAATATCTGAAAGCAAAATTATCTCACATAAGGTCCACACTGCAATTGCAGTGCTTTGTCCCGTGCGTGGGCACGATTCTTCAACACTGCAAATGCAGCCCCTGGAGGTTGATTCATAAAATAATTTTGGTACATACTTTATTGCTTGTCCAATAAGATAAGTAGTTCTAACGATAGTTCCAATTTTGTTTAATTTGCAATAACGGGTTACACGGGAATATTTCGCATTACTTATCAACTTACCCGTGCAATAATAACTGAAATTAGTATGTTTAATATGATTAACTTACTTGATGTTGGTCTGGTTGCTGCTGGGGTTGGGAATGTGAAAGGGGTTAGAGTAGTTGAACTTGGAAACGGGGCAAACGTAGGCGGTGTTACCCTCGTTGGAGTAGTGGTCGGATTCGTAGGATACGTGGGATATGTCGGGTACGTTGGATACGTTGGATATATTGGATACATCGTGTTGGCTGAAGTCCCGTACTGGTTCAGTAGCAGTTGGTAGACATACCACGGGTAAAAGTTGTTTGGGTTATTCGGGTAGTTTGGATAGGCGTTCGATGGATAACCACCTTGTTGGTACTCCCAGTAATAATTATCTTGGTTACGTTGAGGTCCACCTCTTCCTCTGTCCCTTCCCCCGTAACCTCCCCAACGGTCTTGCTCTTCGCTGCTATCGTCGGGGGATCTGGCTATTCGGTTGATGTTTTTAGTAGCAACGGGTTTCTTGTTGCTTTTGATGAGACGGGAGTTTTCGAGACATAGCTGTGGATTGGAAAAACACTGTTAAACTTTTTACTATGTGATTAAAATGCAAGATTCGTCCTAAATCGTAAGTATAGAATCCTACAAATTGCAAATTACGAGACGAAATGTGTTACAATATCTTTTCTCTTGTTATTTCTGAAGAGGCGGGAGTTTTCGAGACATAATATATTTAGCTATGGATTAAAAAAAAAAGTTATGTGAATACCGCGAGTCCCAACTGTCCGGAGCCAGTAGGACTACGGCATCCCAAATTGGGAATCTGAAAGGGAGTGAGGAAGGGAGGTATATGAGAAGTACCTGGTTTTTTAGATTTAGTCACCAAACATTTAAAGCAACGTTTCAATTCTAAACAGGCTATACTAATTTCCAGGCAAACTATATTTTCATTATAATTATGATAAAATTTGTGACAAACATCTTTTTATTTGCGTTAGCCAAATATATTTTACTCACCATTGACGGCAGTATCACAAATGTTAAAAGCAATATACAAATAAGCTTGACAAACGCCATAATGCAATATTTTCTTTCCTAATCCACTTTATGATTGCTGTCAATAATATTTTACATTACGTGCATATACTGTGAACCTTTCAAACCTTATGCTTCGCAATTTAATAAGAGGATTTATATTCTACGATCATGGTATCCTAAGTGATGTAAAATCTACAGAGGATGTGTCACTTTCATCGCTAAACAATTTTTGACTAATCCATTTCAAGCAATGTTTTGTTTTTGAAAGGTGATCTTTCACTAGGGCGATACTAAGAGTATCTACAACTCTGATTTTAAAAAGTTTTTGTTGGTTACTCTTTTGGCCACTTGCGTAAGTAAATTAAGTTGCATATTTTTGTAAAAATATTGAAACTTCTAACATTCTATAATCTTGGAAAGTGTCAAAATTGCCATTTTTGATGTGCTAACTCTGTATTTAGAAATAATGATTTTGCATTATACAATTCATTTCCTGTGAGGATTTTTGGCAATATTTCTATTATTACACATATAGTGCTTAGAATATAATAACTAGTATTTTATGTGGTGATTTTAAAACTTCAACGATGATTCATAAAATTTAACAAAAATATTCCGTCTGGAATTTTGAGTTCAAAGCAAATATTTTAACTGCATAATGTGATTTTAATAATAAGATATAGAACTTTGTTTTATGGAAGCTGTTAAGAAATCATTTCTCTTGATGTGACTAGCTATTCTGGGAAAACTACTTATCCTAGATTATATAATATTATGTTATTAATGCTTCGCTATTGCTAATGTCTTTCTCAGGTGTCTCCGACTTCTTCCACCATTCACTATTGTATACCACAGTGTTACTGTTTAAAAACTACATTACATCGACATTGATTCGAAACCGTATCTCATTCCTGTGCAAAGATATTGCGTTAAGTATTCCTCAGGCGTCCCCGACTTCTTCTACCATTCAAATCACTTTCTAAACACTCTTGACACTAATAAGAACAAACTTTGAAATTTTTTAGCCATATCGGTCAACTACTTTTCAAGTTTTGTAAGTGCAAACATATGCAGGCTGAATTTTTATATATCAAGTTATTAGTTTAATTCCTCGGGTTTCCGGAGCTTCACGCAGAGTTTTTGAAATTTCACGTAGACAGTGACCTTCCTTGTTTTTTTTAATTTTAAACAATGACATTACTGTACTGAACTTCTGTCCCTTATTAACTTTAACATTCCTTTGAGACTTACACGACATACAGTGCTATTCCACACGCTAAATTAGAAAACAAATGCAGCATCTAAATCGCCGATTAACCAAGCTCTTCATACTCTAAATAATATTTGTCTTAACTGTAACATTGATATTTTTTTCGGATTCACTGCCCAAATTCAAACGTGGCATCATGTCAATAATTTAAACTGCGCATACATGCAGATACACACACACATACATTACACACGTCACACACACACCTTTAAACTTCACAAGTCACCTGGTAATTAAGGAATAAACATAAACATACCACTTTACAAGCAGACATTATAAGGAAACATATCATAGGTACCCAACATGAAGTATCTTATTCCTGTATATTGTTTCATCTCTGTAAATCATGTACTGTTTTTTTCTATAATATAAAATAAAATGAATAAAAGTGTGCAAAATTTCATCAACCTCGTAAAAAAACTGTATATTTGCTGTAGAGTAAAACAGACCCTCTCCTTCGTATCGACGGTTCCAAAAAGAAATACATCGCCAAAAAGCGTGTTTTATTTTATGTTGTGCAGTTCAGACACAAATGTTGAAAAGTTCTTCAATCATTTTCTAAAGAACTTAATTTGCCACATTATACAATAAAACCATTAGAGAAAAGGGGTTCATAGGTAGAACAGTTTGAACTTTTAACCAGTTTTAGGATTTCAACAAATTCCTAAATTATAGGTTTTGTAGGCCTGATACTTTATTTTTTTCTGAGCTCATAAAAAGACTTTGAAAAACAATGCTTGATTCACAAAGGCCAAGATGTGTTCTACTCGTAGTATTTAATTAAAGTATTTAATTAATTAAATTAAACCAAAAACACATATTTTGCATTACTTCATAGTGCTTCGCCTTAACTGAAAACTAGAGAAGGTATATCTTTGACCAAAATAGCAGAAACTCCAAATATGTTCAGGAATCATAGGTTAAATTCTATCACATTTCTTGTTACACATTTTCAAAACTAGTTTTAAAACTGGATAATTTAACGATTTGATGGCATTAATGACCAAACAAGTGCCACCATTAACACATTATCAAAACCTAAATTTGAATATAACCTTAATTGTGTCATCACATCATCACAATCATCATTTTTCCGCGTGGTGTGTTAATCGGTGTTTTATAAAAAAGTTTATTTTAATCTGAAAAAATCACTGCGGCAAGTTTTATGAATTTACTAAATTTACTAAAGATTTCTAATATTTTTTTTAATAATTTGTTGTTTTAAATGTGGTAGATACTCTCAGTATTCCCCCGTGGAAGACCATAATTTAAAATCAAAGCATTGTTTGAAATGGCTTTAGTCATGTTTAGTGACCAGTTCTGATTAATATAATGTACTTAACTCTTCACCATCCCACTCCCTTCAACCTCACAACATATCCCGAACGGGGATACCATAGCCTTACTGGCTCTGGGTACTTCGGTATTACCATGAAAAAAAAAAAAAATTCGATAGGTGAAGTAACTAGAACAGGATGAATTACTAAATAAATCTAACCCCATATTTCTACTGGAAACTATATAAAACAGAATATGATAAAAGTATTAGAAAATGATTAATTACTAAATAAATCTCATCCCATCTTTCTACTGGAAACTATACAAAACAGAACATGATAAAATAGTAGGTTAGGTTAGGTTTGATATGATTTGATACTTTCACGGTTGTTATTGTTCTGTTTTGCCATGGAGCTCTCTTTACTGTACTCTGTTATTGTGTTTAAACATTATTTTTGTTAAATTTGATTAATGTTTGGATATTTGACTGTTTGTTGCAGGTCTCTACACGTCACTCCTAAACCCCGTGGTGAACAGGCTAGCTGACACTCTGGGCTACTCCAAGCCGATCTTCGCTGTCATCATCGATGCCGGATCCACGGGCAGTAGGGTGCTGGCTTATACCTTCCATCAGTCATTCGTTGGTGAGTTATTCATACTAAGGGGCATCCGCATTGGTAAGTTAGTTTTGCACCTAGGAAGAATCAGAAGCCTGTGTTGTGGATTGAACCTTCCTTCCCAGGGACTGGATCCAACACCACCAACACCTAAGCAAAATCCTTATTGGATATTACCGACATCTATTTTGTATATTAACTGCTGTAAATTTAAAAATATAATGTCATCCAATTTCATAAAAAATGTATGTGTGTGCATGACTGCCACCAAATGTTGATAGAATGAAATGTCAACGAGTCTGTCGAGTCATCTCAAAAAGCTGGTGCTGTATTTTTTATGGAAGTCTGTTTTTTATTCTTAAGATTACTCGCTTTTAACATCGAAAAACACTACTTAAATGTCAGCATCTCGTCACTAATGTTATTGTATTGAATCAATGTGCAAAAAAGCATCCATGACCGCATCTCATAAACAATTTACCGATGTTTAAATACCGGCATTAAAATATTTTCAACGGTTCAATTGTGAATGTGAACCAGAGTTGCCAATATAATTGCATATCTTTTAAAATATTCGCTAGAATTGAAAAGATTTTTCAAATTCCCCACAAGTTCCTTTACCTCCAAAATGATACTAAATTCTATTTAAATTAGCATTTAAAAAAAAATTATCTATTCATTTTCGGATTTTCTCTTTCATTCAGGCTTTAAAAATAGGCTTTTTTTGAAAATTTGCTTTGAACGAAAACGAAATATAGTGCGTTCTCACTCATTGTTCAATATGGTTGGATAATCAAGAAATGCCCAGAATCCCCGTATTTTCCTTGCAAAAAGGTTCTACCCTCAAAAAACAAATGCTAGAAACTCTTAAAAATTCCCCGCAATTTGGGGAATACTCCACAAAGTGGCAACACTGATGTGGATGTTTTAAACCATAGATATATTACTGACGAAGATTGGTTGCAATTAATCAGCAGATTGGTCGTACAACAGTGTGTTTTATTCTTTTTTAAACAAGAATTTATAAATTCTATGTATAATAATATATAATAAAACTTATATATTCAGAATCAGCGTTTGTTAATCTGTATGAATATATATTTTTTAAGCCATAATATTTTTCACTGCAGTTCCTTATTAGTAAAATACAATTAATGTTCAAGAAAAATAAATAACTGGTACAGTACCTAATTTATAAATAAAATTCATGACCTCAGACATCACCAGTGAACCCGTTAAAAAAATTATTGCAATTAGCTGTCAAAATGACTATAAAAATATGACTTTAACTGCTTGTATTTGCAAGGAGAATGGTTTTCAAATAATATGTATTTTATATTTTTCAGGAGGTCACTTAATTTTAGATGATGAGCTATTCCATGAGGTCAAGCCGGGACTTTCCTCCTTCGTAGACAATCCTCAACAGGTAAAAGTCTTGTATTTTTATAGTGACAAAAAATAAATAGGCCGTCAAGAAAGTTTAGTTATTTAATAAGAACTAAAAAATTTCATTGTTGTGGCAAAATCGAGTGACACCAATGTAGGAACAAATTATAGCACATTCAAATGTGAGGTGTGATTGAATCCTGAAAATAAAAATTTTGGCATTTACAGAAAAAACGGCATAAAGAGATACAGAAATGATCAATCGGCGAAGTTTTTTTTTATTTTATTTTTTTTATTATAGCGACTATTTAAACATTGTACATACAAAATATGATGTTAAATATATGTATAGTATAATTGTATTTCTTAGTCCTCCTCACTAGGGTGACCTGTGCTGAGGCGGACTAAAGTTATTCATTTCTGTTTTATTAGTTTTCTATGTCGTTTTTAATGTTTTGTTCCGAGTTTTTTCATTAATCTCTTTCAGCCAGATTTTTATTCTTGATTTGTAATCATTCAAATTATCTATTCGCTTTATATCAGGGGGAAGGATGTTGTGGAGTTTGGTTGCAAAATAAATATAATTTCTTTGCCCGAATGTGGTTTTATGACCTGGAATATTTTTTATGTCATTGTGATTTGACCTTGTTTGATGAATACGGGGTATTGTAGAGGATTTAGCATTTTTGAATGGTTTCAATAATATATTTTTAGCATATATTTGTTTTACATTTACAAGTAATACAAGTAGTACAAGTAATTGAAGTCGATTGATGGAGCTTCAATCGACCTGTCAATATTTTCGCCCAAGTTGCTTTGTTGACGTCTGCGGAAACATTACCTAAAGTGTACGAACACAGAGATAATCTTTTCATTTTAGTTTCCATATCTCTGGACAATTGCGATATAATGCAATTTTTAGTAAAGGAAATCTCGTTCTGCCATGAAACTGAATTCCAAATGGCTCGATAGATAGAGCAATTGAACGAACTATTGTCAATTGCATAGCGAAACGATCATTCCGCTGCATCGATGGGGCTTGTCTGTGGCGTCTACGCACACAATTAAAATAAACATCATTCCCCCATCAATGGGAAGTCTCAACTGTTAATCACTTGATTGCTTCAATCACCTCAGTAAACAATCAATTAGCATTAATTGTCAGTTGCCGTGTAAATAGGCACTTGATAACTCTTTTTTTAATGCTTTTAATTTAATATTTCTTTGCTAAAAGTTCGTGTTTCTTCTATATAATTTATTTTTTCTTTTGGTTTAATATCTAATAAATAAATTATTTGATATTGTACCTACTTCCAAGTATACAACAAGAAAAAAACACCCTTTGCCATTTGTTAAAAAATAAAAAGTTTGAATATTGTCAATTATGTATCTTTGAATATGACATAGTTATATCTTTTTCGAATTGTAGATCATGAATATTTTGTGTTCCAGGGTGCGCAATCCATTCTAACCCTTCTGCAGCAAGCCTTCACCGTGGTGCCTGAGCAGTACCGTGCCGCCACCCCGCTGCTGCTCCGAGCCACGGCCGGTCTCCGACTCCTGGAGCCGGTGGCCGCCGACCGCCTCCTTGACACGGTGCGGGCCGCGCTGGCCAGCTCTGGTTTCAAGGCCGGCGCAGACTCCGTGGAGATAATGGACGGGCAGGACGAGGGAATCAACTCTTGGTTCACTGTCAACTTCTTGCAGAGTAAGTTATATTCAATCAAAGACAGCTATCTACATCTACATTTTTCTCCTTCTTGTTTGTATGGTGAAAGACAGTAAGTGGATGTTAAGTGCGTATCTAAGGGGAGGACTTAGAAAAAAAGAGAATAGTACTTATTACCATTACATTCCTGGAAAATACAAATATATTAAATTATTTGCACCAAACCTTTTATCAAAATTTGTTATAAGTAGAGGTCTCAAAAAAATTCTAATAAATTTTCCAACCCCCTCCCCCCTTTATCCCTTGCTCCACCCATATACGGTTTAAGTGGGAGGATTGGGTTATTTTTATACACCATATACATATAGTTTAGTGAGGCCAACGTCTTGAAAAGAGAGACCCAACAAAACTAAACTAAAAAAAAGGTTTTGTGGCAATGTACAAAAAACATTTGTTACGAAAGGATTGGAAATGATTTGTGAGGAAAGGAAAGATTTTGTGACAATCTTAAAAGTAATCTACAAAAAGGATTTTTTGGCAATCTACAAAAAAGATTTTGTGTTAACCTAAAAATTAATCTACAAAAAGTGTTGGTGGCAATCTACAATCGAGGGTTTCGTGGCAATCTACAATGAAAGGTGACAATCTACAATGAAAGGTGACAATCTACAATGAAATTTTGTGACACTGTCAGCTTTTATAATATGATTATAGTAATTTTTCTCTTATTTTGAACTAGCTGACGTGTACCCGGCGTTGCTCGACTGTTCTCTACTTATTACAAATAAAAATGCATGTTTTATATATGTATATATAAACCTTCCGGAAGAAATTCTCTAAATGATAGTGAAAACCCTATCGAAATTTATTGCATAATTTAGAAGAACTAAGCGCACACACAGACAGACGCAGAAAGCGACTTTGTTTTATAATATTTAGAGGTAGTGAGCAAAATTTCATCAAGAAGTATCAAAATTATGCTTTAAGGCTGGGAAAAGGGATGGGTGGTGGTTTTTCGAAATATCATGTAGACAGATACTTCCTCCTGTTTTGAAGGTCATGTGTGCGAAATTTCATCAATCTCCGAATAAAACTGTAGATGTGTATGAAAAACAATCTCACACCGGGACACTCTTCTATATACATATAAGATTTTAAAAAAACTCCTGTCCCAAGTGTCAATAGATATATATACAGTGGGTGGCCAAATTATTATACTCAAAACTATTTCTTTGTATTTTGTCAGTTTGTTATGAAATAACAAACAATATATACAATATATACTAGTGTATATTGTTTTAATACTAGTAAGTGTATTTAGGAATAAAAATTAAACATGTGTAGATAAGTTGAATAGTCTATTAAAAGAGAAATACATATTATTCAGTATTTGGTTACTCCGCCTTTAGCTTCTATGACGGCTTGAACGCGGCATGGCATGCTTTCAATGCATGATATGGCTACTTCTTGGAGTTTTGGAGTGTTGTGCCATACTCTAATGATATTCTCAATCAGTTCTCTTTTGTTTGTTATAATTTTATCCCTTGACATTTCAGTTTTCAGGACTGCCCACACATTTTCTATAGGATTCAAGTCGGGCGAGTTTCTAGGCCAGTTCAGGGTATTAATCTGTTTGTTTTTTAGGTATTCTGTGATAGATTTGGCTTTATGACAGGGAGCAGAGTCTTGCATGAATATAAAATTCCTATTAGGGAACCATTCTGCTACCTGTGGGATCAGTTTTTCCTCCAGAACTTTCTTATACTGATCCTGACGCATAGTTCCTTGGACGATGTACAGCCTTCCAGTCCCTTTACTGCTGATGACGGACCATATCATCACTGAAGCAGGATGCTTTACACCTTCCACAATGCAGTCTTCATTGAATTTTTCATACGTCTTTCGCCGAACAAACTCAGTTTTATCTTGGAGAATCTGTATTGACGACTCGTCCGAGAAACAAACCTGCAAGAAATTGTTTTTGTATAAATGTGTAAAAAACGATAATCTAAGCATGTGTATTCTTGTATTAGGGTTATTCAAACCTTGCTCCAGTCTTCCTGTGTCCAGTGTCGATGCTCCTTGGCCCAGGCCAGACGTTTGGCCTTCATGGCAGGAGTGAGTTTTGGTTTTTTTAGTGGCCGACAACATTTCAGTCCCATTTCTACAAATCTTCGCCTGAGAGTCTGCTCTGATATTTGTACTCCATTATCATTAAGAATTTATTTTATGACGAGCCGTGGCTTTCGACGGTTTTCAAGTGTAATGCGACGTATTTCTCGCTCAGTTCGAGGTGTTGTAATGCGTTTTCGTCCGCATTTACCGACTCGATCCTCCTTGATCGGTATTTCGGCGTCCACTTTTTGCTTGATATTACGCACACTGGACTGTGATACATCACACAAATCAGCAATTTGACGCTGGGTATATTGACAATGCCGTAACATTGTTGAAATCTGTGCTTTTTTCCTTGGTGTGAGGTCAGCACACTTCCCCATATCTGTTAATAAACATTTTTAGGTTAGGTCGGTTGACAACCAATAAAAAAAAAAAAAAAAACAAAAACTAACTAAAACATGATCACAATGTATTGATCGAGTACTAGAATAATTCTAAATGTAAAAAAAAATCGAACACTTACTGAATAATAAGTCGATAACACTGAAGCCAAGATTTTTTTCGAAGACTTCTCACAAGCCAGCACAGTAAAATTTTCGACATGTACTAATACTAGCAGCCGCCATTTTGATAAAAAAAACATTTATGTGTTGCCACACTGATGAAAGTGTTGCCAGATATAGTGGCTAATCAGTAAATTGAAAAACCATAACATTTTTCCAATAATAAATTAATTATAGCCACCACTTTCACAGATAGCGACGTTTTTTTGTTTGAGTATAATAATTTGGCCACCCACTGTATATACACATATAATATAATATCAAACGAGGAACTATTTTAAACACGCTCGAGGACTTTGTCATAACATTCTGTATTATCGAGCATTGTATGTTGTATTATATTGTGGGTATTTAATAAACATTGAGATACTGATGAGAATTTTTATTTATTTATAACCATACCATACCTTCATTTTAATTGAAAAACTGATTTATAGACGGTCATATAGCAAAATATATTATTGTACAAAGTTCATCATCTATGTACATCCAGCGCCCTTGAAGTGATTTTTCACGAAAACGGCGCTATATAAATTAGCCAAATATTATAATTATTATCTCGGGTCCTCACCATTTGCCTCCAGTCCTCGTTCTTTCCCATTCTGCTCCAATCCTCTTCCACACGTTGGATCTACCTCTTCGTCGGTCTGCCTCTGAGTCTATCTTTCTGTACTGATATAATTAACCGGGGTATGTACGAAATATTTCCACTACTCTACAAATTATGTTTAAATAAATAAATATTATAATACTTAGTTTAATATAACTTAATATTATGGTACTTTGTTTAATATTATAATACTTGACTGAATATTGTAATACTTAATTTAATATTATAATACTTGGTTTAATATTGTGGTACTTGACTTAATATTGTGATACTTGGTTTAATATTATAATACTTAACTAAATGTTTTTCTATTAGACTTTTTGTCGTTTCTTATCCTAATCTTGCGTAATAGAGATTGTTAATTAGAGTTACATAGTTTATAGGCTAATGTGAACAACAATTTCATCCTTTTTTATTCAATTGTTTTGGAGGATATTGGCAGATCATATATTTTTATTTCATTTACTTAAATTTCATGTTACCTACGTTTCGTAAACTCTTGTTTCATGTTACTTATATTTTGTTAACCTATGCATTGTTCAATCTTATATTTTATGTAATCTGTATATTCTTATATATTATGTAAACTCTTTATTGTTGTTGTATTTAAAAAACATAATAGCATTGTATGTAAAAGCCCTATGGGCGTTTAAATAAAATAAATAAATAAATAAATAAATAAATAAATAAATAAATAAATAATTCTTTCTTTAAAGTGTAAATAACTTGTTGCAGGGAGACTGGATGGCCAAGCCAGCGCTGCAGCCCTGGACTTGGGCGGGGGCTCCACGCAGATCACTTACGAGCCCCCCACATTGAATGCCCCCAAGCCCCTGGTGTCGGTTCCCGGGGCGCACAAGAATTTCTCACTGTATACGTACAGGTAAAGAATAAGGTCTGACGGTATGGTCTTATCAGGTTGACTGCATGACAGTTAGTGCAAGATCATCAGTAGGTTATATTGGAAACCACAAATGTCCACGTGCTGCTGTTAGAGATATTTTTACACATGTAATAGAGCGCTATTACATGTGTAAAAATATCTGTTCGCTACAAACCTGCTACCATAACTGTCATAATTAACTTGAATCAATAAATAAATCGTTAAAAATATATAAAACATATGTGCGACCTCTCCTGGAATATGCTTTCCAAATATGGAGTCCTTACTTCACAAAGGATATAAATCTGTTAGAGAGAGTACAGAGACGTTTCACTAAAATACCAAGAGCTCTGAAAGATCTACGATACGAAGATAGACTCAAGGAATTGAGATTACCAACCTTACAAGAAAGAAGAGAAAGGGGTGACTTGATCGAGACTTTCAAAATTTTATCTGGACATTACAGTTGCCCTAGCATCCAAGAAATCTTCACTACTAATAAAAATATAAATCTCCGTGGACACTCAAAAAAAATTACCAAAACGCCTTTTGCATCTAATCCTAGAAAACACTTCCTTGCAAATAGAGTAGTGGATGCTTGGAACAAACTCCCACAACATGTCATCGATGCAACAAATATAAATCAATTCAAAGCTCTATTGGATTCACATTTGGAGAAAAGAAAGGACTTAGTTCAAACTTAAAACAACTCAATTGCTGTCAAACTTGTTGTGAAATCAGATATGAGCGCATCAGCAGAATGCTGCCTGCTCATTACATAATAATAATAATAATTAAACGCAATTAATCCTAATAAATAATTTCGCGATTTAGTTTATACAAGAATGGTGGAGTTATTGCAAGAGGTCATTTTTTGTGTTAAGAATTTGTCTTACATGTTACTGCAATATTGACGACACTTTGCCTAGCAAGACAATTTTTCGACTATAGGCAATAATAGGCAATTTATCTTGCTTGTTTACCGCTCTATTTTACTTTGCTCCACTGGGCTTATTTTTGTCTTTTTTTCATATTGTTAGATGTGAGAATTCCCTAAGATGGCCGTTTGTTGACAAGTCCTCGTTGTCAAACACAATCAAAGGACTTGGAAATGTCCAATACTAGCGTTTGGGCCTCACTGTAATATTCCAGGCACCCCTCAAACGTGTGTTACAAATCCGTCATTATTAGTCTATCTACCTCTTACTCCATCTAGCCTCAGGGTTGCTTCCACTGGGATACCCACATAGTTGTAATTTTTGGCGTTATTTTGATCTGTACCAATCTTGCATTTATTTTTGTGGCGTTGTGTTTGCAGTTACCTCAACTTGGGGCTGATGGCGGTTCGCCGTGGCGTTCTGTTAGCGCAGAATCCCGAGGCTGCCAAGAGTGTCGAGTCCAACTGCATTAATCCCATCGTCAGGGAACAGTCCTGGAAGTATGCCAATAAGGAGTATCTTGTCAGGTAAGATCCCATCACTTGTCTTATTGAGCCATGTTTGATGGTTGTCAAAATCCAATAAACCATGCAACATGTTATGTAAGGCAGACAATGAAAAAATTTAAAATCCAATGTTACTGAGTGTTTTGTTTTCTTGTTTGCAGCGGCTCCCAGAAAGATATTGCGTATTTGAATGTGGCGGAAACACAGATTTCAGTGGCAGACAAGATTCCCATCGTGCAGATTGAGGTCTGCAGGAACATCATCTACACTCTGGTGAAGGGTCTGATAGCCGACATTCCCACTCCCATAAATCTCCAGAAGCAGCACGTCAATGCCTTCAGTTACTACTTCGAAAGGGCTTCGGAAGCTGGACTTATCGGTAAGTACGATATGAATTGGATCAAAACTGTTGCTAAATGAGTTACATACTTCAAAATATCAGTGTATGGTAAACTTTTAGATCAATATACAAAGCGTGGTATTGCCTCTTTCTACCACTGCTTAAATCATATATTTCACAGTAATAGAAAAGGAGATTGAACGAATTTTATGAGTCTGTATCAGTTTGTGCCGTAAAGTACACAAGAATACTCCATTATTATTTATGTACTGTGTACTAAAGGGCACAAAAAGACCCAA
The DNA here is from genome assembly GCA_026573805.1 of Hesperophylax magnus. Lineage (NCBI taxonomy): Eukaryota > Metazoa > Arthropoda > Insecta > Trichoptera > Limnephilidae > Hesperophylax > Hesperophylax magnus. The sequence goes on from JAIUSX010000018.1 coordinate 7,272,375, forward strand.
GGGGTTAGGAAAATTTTCACTCTTAATGGGTGTAGGTTTGATCCTAACCACGATATTTATTTATAAGTAACCGCGCAGGTGCATTTACATACATGATAGTTATCGACAGTCAGTACAATATAGAAAGAAGAAAGAAAAGAAAAAATGGAAGATTATATAAGTAAACAAGACAAAAGAAAAGCGAATATACAGAGTTAAGGAAAGAAATGAAGAAAAAACAACAACAACAAGAACAATCTATTACGCAGTGACCTCGTTAAAAAATGTACATTGCTAAAATGTTTAATTAGTACAGCTTTTAGTTTTTGTTGTCTAAGATTAAATAACTTAAATTTAAGAAAAACTCAATTACTATTAAACTTATTGTGAAATCTGAATGAAAATATGAGCACATCAGCAGAATGCTTCCTGCTCATTAAATAATAATAATAATAATGGAGGCATTTTAAAAACATCAGTTAACATAGCATAAGAGTTACCAATGGTGTGTATTTTATTTATTACAGAATTGTAGAGTAAAACCGTAGTATAATTGTCACAATAATACATACTAGGGAAATCTTGATCTAATGTTAGTAACGTGAAAGTGAATTAAGATCAATATACTAGGGTTATCCAAATGATAATTTTCAAAACAACAATGGTTGCATAATATTTAATTATTTACCTATCAAATCCTTTCATCGATTATATTACATGAATTTGATTGAAATAAAATAAATAAAAATATTTATTTTTTGCAATAGTTAAATGAGTAAAACCTCAAATTGTAATATTTAATTATGGAAGACAATATAAGCGATTTTTAAACGAAAACAGAAAAAGACACGGTCTCATCTAGGACGGTGCTATTACTATACACCATACCTAAATTAATGAAAAATATAGCTAAATGCACAGTGATCGACCGGTCAGTGGCTGAGATGACATCGCATTTGGGTCCCACCGAGGCGTAGTGTGTTCAATTCCTCGGCTGGCTAAGTCCTCCAACACAACATAAGCATCATTTTCCGACTGTGGTGGTAGTACGAGATTTTCAAATATTGTCAGGTTAATCGTAACCCGGTAATGTTTGTCTTTCTTTTAAAAAAATTAAGATTGACCACTTGTTAGTAGTGATTGAACCTAGTAAGTTATTACGAAAATAGAATCAGCTGACGGATGGAAAAAAATTGGTATTATTGTATCTCTCTTACTGTTGTGGTGAGAAATATGATCTAGACCAGTCATACTCAACCTGCGGCCCGCCGAGCTATTTTGTGCGGCCCTCAATACATTTAATATCAGGAACATTTACAAAATCTGGCATTCTATATCACGTTAATTTGAGATTAATTGCGACTTTGATGTACAGACATTGAAACCCGAAGAGGATAGTATAAGTATAATATACTATCTATATAATATTACTGTACACGCTAGATCTCTAAAAAACAAAGATTTGACAGACAAATATGCGCGCAAATAATTTTGCTCGGGCAATATATAAATTTTTGACAGTTCCAAAGCTAAATGGTTATCAGTGTTACTACCCATTTTTAATTTTTTTTTTGCGGCTGGAAATTTTCGAAAAATGGAATTCCGTACCTACCCCCCCCCCATGGATTTCGAAAAATTGCTGTGGGGAATTACACATGATGTTTTTGGCTGTGCGGAATTTTTTTTCAGAATATTTTACAGAAATTCTCTAACAACCCCCCCCCCCCCCCCATGGATTTCGAATAATAAACACCGTTTTGGCAACACTGACCAGTAGCGGCCCGCGTAGCTTTACAAACATATGAATGTGGCCCGCAGAAGAAAAAGGTTGAGTATCACTGATCTAGACGGTGTTATTTTCAAATCTATAAGTTGATCACAGTAGAATTAAAATGTTTATAATATGTCTAATTGTGAATTGTGAAAATTATTGTGTTTTTATATATATATATATATTTATTTTTTTCGTTATTTATTTATTTGATATTATAGAAACAAACAGTACATGAGTTACAGTGATGAAACAATATACAGGAATTACATATTTCATGTTGGGTACCTGTGATACGTTTCCTTGTAATGTCTGCTAAGTGGTATGTTTATTTTTTAATTACCAGGTGACGCGTGTGTATAAAGTATGTGTGTGTGTTTATATGTATACGCATTGAACAGTTTATATTATTGACATTATGCCACATTTGAATTTGGGCAGTGAATCCGAAAAATGTTAATGTTTGAGTTTAGACAAATATCATCGATTGGCAAATTAAATGTTGCATTTGATTTATGTATAATTAAGCGTGTGTTATCAGTAGTTTTGGTTAAAATTTGATTGCATTCAAAATTTTTACATTTCAAAAAACATATGTTTATTTATTATAATAAAATTTGAAAGTGTATTTCATTACCTTTCAAAAGCAGTTTTTAGTTTTCAGATACATTCAGAAATATTTCATTTATTTGGATTTTATTGCAAGGCAGGAACACTCCAATCTTCTGACAGAATGAGCCTGAGGCCTGAGGAGTTAAATCTTGTATTTCTATAATTAGGGCTTGCCTTTTTCTAGATCGTAGAATTAAAAGAAAAAGCTTTCTATCTCACCCTCCTTTTAAAAAACATAACCGCACTTTTTTTTAATATTTTTTTTTTATATATTAACTCCACACAGGAGGCCCTGAAGAAAATTATTTCCCTCAGGGCCTATGTCATCTTTGGGGATGCTGTGTGGAGGGTCTTTTTGTGGAGAGGAAGGAGTGAACATGGGTCTTGAAGAGTCCCAAGTTGTAGGAGTGAGGAAACACAGAGGCCGGCAGTTCGTTCCACAGCCGAGCTGTTGAACTTAAGAACGAATCGTAGAAGCGACCCGTTCTCATGTGACAAATGTCAACCATGTACAAATGTTGGGCGCGCGTTTGGCGTGTATCCCGACTACGCACCGGTGCCGAAGGGATCAATGACGCTAGTTCCTCAGAGCATCTTCCATTGTAATACCGATAGAACAAGGACAGCATACCTACCTGACGCCTGTGCTCTAAAGATTGCAGTCCGTTTGTTAAGATTGGGGAATCTATCAAACGGACCGCCCGTTTCTGCACAGAGTCAAGGGTTTTTTTCAGGTATTTTGGGGCTCCGGACCAGAGATGGCTGCCGAATTCGACAGTAGGGCGCACTACATGATAGGTCAGTGTTATATGTACCTTTGAATGTGTTTTGCCATGAATGAACAATCATATCGAGCCGTGCTGAAAGGGTTAAACAATAAAAGTTGTGCGCATTATATACTTGAGTGGCTTCTTTACAGATCCCTTAGCGGGGGGAAAGGTGAAGGTGTCTGACTTCATGGCGGCCTCGGAGCGCGAGTGCCAGATCCCCAACGTGGACCAGCCCTGGGCCTGTCTGGACCTCACCTACATCTCCATCCTGCTGCAGGAGGCCTTCCAGCTGGACCCTTCCAAGGAACTGGAGGTTTGTAGAGCAAAGAACCTTATTGTTCTGCTGTTAGACTGATCCAACATTTTTTCACATAGGACTATTCAACTTAAATTTTTTTTTTTACCTGATTTAATATGCGGCTGTCGCATATGTGATCCATCTACAGCTATCCCCGTATGCATATGTCTATATGCACATGCGATCCATCATTCTTGAATTTTTTATATGAATATTGCGCAAGAGTCCCAACTGCTACAACAGAAGAGAAGAAGAGTGGGAATTGCAAATGAATGATTTTTTTTCCCTCAAAATCTCTTCTACAATGTTTTTTTATGCTTTTATTAAAATATTTAGATATGTTGGAAAACGAGAAAATAAAAATTACACAATTTTTTTTTTTTTATCTTGCCAAACTGTTAATCCAATTTTTTCATAATTAATTCATTAAAAATAATATAATATACTATATTTGCGGGATGTTCCAGAGTTGGAGATACTCTTTAGTATCGCTCTGGAAAAAGACCACATTCGGAAATGAAAAGTTGCTTAAATTTATTTTAGGCGTGTTTCGTGACCAGATCTGAATAGCCAAGTACTTTCCCACCTTCCTCTTCCTCATCTCCTTCCCCTCTCGACTACCTTCAGCCTCACTCCAATTGGGAATGCCATAGTCACATTGGCTCAAGACAGTTGGGAGCAGTTGTGACTCTTGTGCGGTATCCATTTGTGGAATGTTACGAGACTTGTAGACGTGAAGAAGAAGTAAACGAAGAAGAGGAATGTGGAGATGTGTCTGGTTATTCCAATCTAGTCACTAAACATGACACTTTAATTCAGAATGGTTGTCTTATTTCACTTTAAAAAAATTGTTTATTTTATTTTTAGTCATGTTATTAAATTCAAAATAAAATTTTTAATGACGACATTCTTTTCAGCTTGTGAAGAAAATTGACGGCCACGAAATATCCTGGGCGCTCGGCCTGGCTTACAATACTCTGGTCAAGGACTTATAACAGTGCGGCCAAACTAGGACAATTAACTCAGGAAGCCTCTGCTAGTAACCTAACCTAACCCAAACTAACCTAGCCTAACATCACCTGACCTATAGCACTGTAGTCACTCATAGCTAAATCATATCTCTGCTATAGCAACCTCACCTAACCTAACATAACCCAAACTAACCTAGCCTAACATCACCTGACCTATATCACTGCAGTCACTCATAGCTAAATCATATCTCTGCTATAGCAACTTCACCTAACCTAACCTAACCCAAACCTAATCTAACGTTACTTGACGTAAAGCACTGCAGTCACTAGTTAAGTGTGATCTATGACGTTTTGCAGCCACTGCTAGAACAACGTAATCTAACTTTACCGGATGTAGATCACGCCAGTCGCTCAATAGTTAAAACATAGATAATAGAAAAAATGGGAGATGTGGCATAAAGTTTGCAGACTGCCCCCGAGCTATGTCCAAATTGCACGGCAAAGTAATGCATTTGGTGTGTAGATAGGAACAAAGGCGGGCGCCGCTCTGCATTGACGTGATTTGCAGTAGTATCGGTGAACAATGTTGGCGACACGCGCTCTGCTCGCGGATTCACACTGATAATGGATCATGGCCCATCATCCTTGTTCCTATTATCTATTATTATTATATTACTAGTTGAAACCATCAGTAACATTAGATGTTAGATCTGTGCCGACCTTTTGTCTTTCCTAGTGACTGCAGTCAACATTTATTTAGCTAAATAATATGATATATTTTGTATGGGATGTTTGCTTGAGGTCAAATTTTTATAGCACGTTTTTCGAAAAATGATGTGTCAAATTACTTAATTTTCGTGTGGCAAATATTATGTACGAATTCTATCAAGATCAATAGTGTTACTTCTTCAGAGTATTCTTCATTGAAATTCCAGTATAAAAGACATACCATTATTTTGACTATGATGAAAGATTGCGCTTAATTCATCAAGATAGGTATGGGGACATATAGAACTGATGGTTTATATTTTTGACGTCCATCAGTGCATCCTTTATTAAAATACTAGTATAACAGACAAAAAATACAATTATTTTGATTATGATGAAAGTTATGTTATAATCAAAGCAATTTGTCTATATCTCAATTATTGAAAGCACTATTCATTGAAATACTAGTATAAACACTTGAGTGCTCGCGTCAATAACTGGAATATGAATTAAGTGATTGGCATTCGAGAAATTCAAAAAAATCACACCTCTAAATTTTAATACGAAGACATATAAACTGATTATGTTGCATTTACCTTTATTTTACCGTTCATCCTACATTTTTAGGATTTATAAAAAAATTAGGTGCGCGAATTCTGTTCGAAGTTAAAAATGGCGTATTATGGCATGCGATCACTCAAGAGGTTTTGCAAACTCGGCATAATATTCCGAAAATCACTTGAGTGGTTAATAGACAAATATACTATTATTTTACACTGATGGCTTATATTTTGAATGTTCATCAGAGCATCTTTCATTAAAATAATAGTATAATTGCCAGAGCATAGGGCGCCATTTTGTTCATTTTAATATTTTCGCACAAACACACTTGTAAATAATTTGTTTATTTTTTTATTTTTTATTTTTTATTTATTTATTTATAATGTATTACAAAAAAACATGGTAAGTAACACATTATTCCCAATGAGTTGAGATAAAACTCATTACATTATTTTATCACTACTGACACAGATTTTAAAATATGTATTTAGGTACAATAATTTATGTTTTTATGTACTCTGTAGTACAACATAATTCAGGTGCTAAATTTATAAAAAAATATCACTTGTTCAAATGGAAATAATTATTAAAACAATTTAATCATGAATATTTTTATAAAAATGTTTTAATAATAATATTACTATGTACTAACTTTCCAGGGTTATTCGCAACCCCTGAGTAAACTGTCGAGTAACTAATCGTCGAGTTTCTTCATATCGCCTAAAAACGGGCATTTAATTAATGGGAAGTGTGGTGCGATGGCGAAACAGATTAATTGAGCCCTTATGAGGAAAAACAGCGTTAAGTGAAAAAGTGAGATTTGAGTTCTTGACTGAAAAACACTTTAATTGATTGTATTATATCATATAAACATTGAATTATTTCAATTAATGGAAAAAAAATGTTTTATGTATTTTAATCAATTCATTCATACAGTTCGGAGTACAGTACGCGTAAAAATAAAATTAAAATAATGCAGTTCAGTATCAATTAAGTAATGGCCGATTTGTGTTGAGACTTTGCTACCGGCCGTCACCATAGATCTTGTGCAGTCATCTGCGGTTGAGATTTCATAACGGTTTTTGCTGTGAACGCGTAGTTGAATACATTTCGAAAACAATGTTTTTCCGCATAAGAGCATATTTTAATAATATGACAGTTTATTCAGAGATGATGAAACAATACATTAATATAATTTTTAAAAATTATCGAAATCTCAATTTTGGCAATGCGTTATTTTTATGCCAATTAAATTGCTAGCATTTAAAAAATCATATATTTCTGTAAAAAGTTTTTCAATACTAAATAAATTGATAGAAATTCATCCAAAATATTAGCGAAATAACATAATGTATTTATCATACATAATAATTTATCACAGTTAAGATTTTTTAATATTTTTTACTTTGTGACATCTTAACAACTTTTCTCTTAAATGGTCCTCTACTGTTATAAACATTCCCAGGTTTACGAACAGTCTGTAGATATTTGAATTCCTTCTTCTTATATTATAGTGGGATAATGTTGCTTGTGCAATGATGGAGGACTTAGAATTGAACCTGTGACTCCTGTGTACGAACCTGATGCATTATTTGTCCACTACTAACTGGTCCACACTGTACTGACCTCCACACCATTTAATATTAATACCACAGAGTCCCAACTGCCCCAACAGTCCAGGGCCAGTGGGACTATTGCATCCCCAATCAGGGTTAGGAGTCTGAAGGAAGTATGTTATTCTTCTTCTTTTATATGGTGGGGGGGTCAGAAGGGGACATCTGTGGCCTCTGGTGTCACCCTGAGGACATCATCAATCCCGCCGGGGAATTAACGGAGCGGTAATTCATTGACCATATGTTAGGTGGTGTTCACCACACCGCATTCACACAGAGCTGTCTCTTTAATGCCCCATCTATGCATCATGTAGTCATATTGGCTGTGGAAGCGCCTTATCCTATTGATGGAGTGCCAGCGTTTACGAGGCAGTGACAACCCAGGTTGTCTCATGCACGAGGGCATTTCTCACGTCAGCCAATTGCCACTCAATTTTCTACTTATCTTCTGGAGTGACAGCTTTCTAGAGGAGCCTCTCTTCTTCCATCCAGGAGGGTTTTAAGGGAGTAGGCAAGGGAAAAACGAAGATTGTGAACTGGCCATTCAGGTCTACCTTCAGAGGAGTAGTGACATTGAGGTTTGTGCAATGAAAACATGCATTTCTCGATAATATGTATTTCTCGATTAATGAATATTTCTTTTGAGTCCATTATTTATCTATGTCGTCTGCGGTTATGAGTAGTTGCATACATGTAGTAGTACCTACCCCTGAGAGCTCTGTCTCTGTTACAAGTGTTATGTATATGAGAAAGAGGGAATTTACATTTAAGTTACCGCGTTACACTTATATTTTATTCGCCAAACTTAATTTATATTATCATTTTAATTTTGAATGTTTTCAGATTTTATATAAATTTAACCTTATTTGATTGTAAAATTCATATCTTAGGTACATTTATTAAATACTGTGTATGTAGTAGGTATTCCCAAATATCAGTAGAAATACAATTAGTCTGATAGTGGTGTGCATAATTTATTGAAAATATTTTTTTACATAGTCTTTAAGACTGTTTTTGATATAATAAATGTTTTTAAAATTCAATTTTGATATTAATACATATTATAAATGATAAATAATATTAATTTTTTAACTATCAATGGCAAAGATTACACTGGATTTCCTCCCCTCAAATTAAGTGAGCTTTTCCGGAAACCCTTTTCTTTAAATAAACATTTCCGGAAATCATTTTATGCTGCCTGCCTTTTCTGTCGTCTCGCAGTTTTTAAGGATTTTTGGAAATTTTTTGTGAAATTACTGTAAATTTACTTTCGTTTGCCAGAAAATGTGTTCTTTGAATATTTTCCAGCAACAACAACATTGTATAGCATTAGCTGCAAGGTTGGATTTTTTTATTTTAATATTTGCAGTACAAACAGTATTGGAAGAATTTCTTTGTTGGAAATCCATTTTTACATAAATTGGATGACACCACTGAATATGCAGATCGTTGTCATTTGTAGTTGGTAAAATTAAAATAGGCTCACTTTTATTGCTGTAGTCGGGCAATCTAGTGTGTACTATGCCATTGTTTAAAAATATTTAATTGTTATTTAAGTCAAAAATAATGTCAATTATTAGTATTTTACTGTCTCACATTCTCATCTTAATGTTTAGAAAATTCACAGAAGCTTAAAATTCGTAAAAAATATCATTGTTCATGTTGATCTTTATCATAATTATATGATTGTTGTGATACTTTTGTAATATTTTACATTCTTAAAATAATTATTGAATAAAATGGACCAAATTTCAGAGTTTGTGTATTTATTTGACAAAACCGGAAAAGAATGAATCACAAATGACTGAATCACGAAGGACTAAATCATGAATGGCTAAATCACCAATGACAGAATAATGAATGACTGAATCACGAATGACTAAATCATGAAGGACTAAATCACCAATTACTGAATCATGAATGACTGAATCACGAATGACTAAATCACCAATGACCGAATAATTAATGACTTGAATTCAACAACACAGGGAAGACTCTGAGGTTTCTTTCGATACCTGTTTTATCTTTGGGGATACTGTGAAACATCTTTTAGGAAAGAAAAAATGAAGACGGGTATTGATGAGACCCATGTTGCAGGAGGGAGGAAACACAAAAACTAGCAAATCATTCCACAACCGAGCTGTTGAACACAGATATTACTCTTAAAATGGTTTGCAATTTTATAATATTTATTGTCGTTATCGTTTACTTGCAAATGGTTGCTGAAAATTTGAATATGCATGAAAAATATTTTTTGCTACGGAGATTGAATAAAATCTCTAATATACCAGCCTGTTGAATCATATTTAGAATACTTTTTGAAAAATTCGCCAACTGTCGCCGCAACTTAAGTTGCTTGTGCGCACTTGGACTAAGGACCCCTTCATACGATAACTTTAGTTCCGGTGACAGTTTGCAATTATTTCAAAATTGGTACAAGATCAAAAAAAGTCTCTTTCGTGTCGCGTCGCCTCGTGTGCACACCTCCGTATTATACCGTATTGGATTTTGATGCACGCAACCATTGCCTACAACTAAAGTTGCTAGTGTGCGCTTGGACTGAACAGTCGCAAAAAGTTTAGTCTCACATAAAAGTAAATGTTGGCATTGTATTATTGAGGTTTGTTAATTAACTATTAGTGGGGTCTTTAGGGAACCAAGTAGGAGTGGAGAGGAGAGACGAAGGCCTCTTCCCTCATGGGACCTTCAGGGAACCAAGGAGTAGTGGAGAGGGGCGACAAGACCCTCTTCCCTCGTGTGGACTTCAAGGAACCGAGGGGGAGTGGACTCTTCCGCCATGGGGCCTTCAGGGAACCAAGGAGAAGTAGACTCCTCCGTCGCGGGGCCTACGGGGAACCAAGGAGGAGTGGAGAGGAGAGACGAAGGCCTCTTCCCTCATGGGACCTTCAGGGAACCAAATAGGAGTGGAGAGGAGCGACAAGACCCTCTTCGCTCGTGGGACCTTCAAGGAACCAAGGAGGAGTAGACTCTTCCACCATGGGGCCTTCAGGGAACCAAGGAGAAGTAGACTTCTCCGTCGCGGGGCCTACAGGGAACCAAGGAGGAGTGGAGAGGAGAGACGAAGTCCTCTTCCCTCGTGGGACTTTTAGGGAACCAAGGAGGAGTGGAGAGGAGAGATGATATCCTCTTCCCTTGTGGGACCTTTAGGGAACCAAGGAGGAGTGGAGAGGAGAGATGAGGCCACCTGTAATCTTTTCCCTTGTGGGGCCTTCACGGAACCAAAGGGGATTGGAGAGGAGAGATGATACCTGGGAACACACATTGTGGGACCAGAAGACATAGCCACATATCCAAAGACAACCCTGGTGAACTTTATAAAGGGGACTGGGTGACTGTTAAAGGAATGTTATTTCACAATTAATTAATTAAAATAATATATAGTATATTTGCGGCACGTTCCAGAGTGGAAGATACTACCAGTATCGCCCTGGTGTAAGACCACCATTCAGAATTGAAACATTGCTCCAAATGGCTTTAGCCGTGTTTAGTGACTAGATCTGAATAGCCAGGTACTTCCTCACCTTCCTCTTTCCCTTCCCCACTTACCTTCAGCCTCACAACATCCCCCAATTGGGGATGCCATAGTCTCACTGGCTCCAGACGGGAGCAGTTGGGACTCTTGTGAGGTATTCACTATAAAAAAAAAAAATAAAAAAAAATGGGAGATAGCACAATGGGCCTATGGCCTGAGTGCTCACGGGAACTATATGTAAACCGTTTCCGCTCTATAAATAAATAATAATAATTAACTATGGATTTTGACATTTTGTTGTTACAAATATAATTCAGCCTGTCTTTAGCTTTCAAAATATATGTGGTAATAATTCTCCCACAGCCGGATTAAAGGTAAGAACACACTGGGCCCACGATCGTAATGCATTAAGATATCTGGACAACTCACAATCCATACATTTTCTATGAAAACAGATGCTTCAGAAATTCACTTGTCACGTGCAACTCGTCTGAGTTGTCCAGATCAACGTGGGATGTGTGAAAGAAAGATGGCGTTGGTAGAAGGCCTTCCAACCAGCTGATTTTACGTTTAACCCCCTCAGGTCTCTGATATATTGACCGTTATATTTAATAAAGGCGCTGTTAGAAGGTTGGAAAATTTGTGTGTATTTCCAAATTCAAATAATTGGAATATTTCTGAATGAATCCGAAGACAAAACACTGTTTTTGAAAGGTGATGAAATAAGCTTTAAAATTTTATTTTTAGAAACAAACATATAATTATTTTAAAATAATAATTTTAATACAAACATAATTTTTTTTTTAAATAGCTCACCTTACGTTTTTTCCCGGTTACGTCTCAAATCCGGTGATCCACCCATGGTAGAATGCGCGCGCTACCGTTTTGCCTTTGGTCCTTGATGGAGAATGCTTTTGGCCATCTCATAAACCTGTCCACCCATGTCGGGCGGTATCGGCATCCCTCTGACATGGGCATGATGATGAATAGGATCGATGTGAACATGTTCAAATCTGGCTGAAGTCCTGGGAAAGGCTCCCAGGGGTGCTGACACATGTCGTGACACCTTGCTTTTTTTGTGTCGGCTTTGATGGCCGACCAGACATAACGATCAGTTATGAGTTTGACTGTTGCATTTATGCCTGGATGAGCCAGCTGATGGACAGCATTAAAAGCTGCTGGTCGGAACTTCTTCGTGACGAAGGGTCTGGCTGTAGTTTTCGATATGTCACAGTAGAGGTCTGTATCGATGGCGGGAATGCGCACCTTTCTGAGCTGTAGATCAGAACCTCTCTATAGGCATTCCTTTGGTTCAGGATCGTTCAACTGGTCGGCTGCCAGCGCTGCATAGTCCATGGGAGTGACGATTGTCTCGACCCTGGAAAGGGCATCGGCGACGATGTTGTCCGTTCCTGCTACATGGCGAATGTCTGTAGTGAACTGGCTGATCTAACAACATAAGTTAACATTTAACATAACATTAAAATGCTTCAAAAACCAATTTACATCAATCGGTGAATCCAATAAAGTTACTTTTTTTTAGATACTCTACTTAAATATTTCTTGTAATAATTATGTTTTTTTTTATAAATGTATAGAAATGGAAGGCAAGTACCTACCACAGTAAAAAAATAGGTAAATTGTCTGTAATTTGCTGTTATAAATTTTTGAAAAAGGAATTTAATATCTACCTTTGAATTATGCTAATCTGTCAGATACACACGTTTACTAAAAACTATTGCAAAAAATAAGTAGTAAGATTTTTAAGTTAAAATAAAAATATTTTATTAAATGTCGCGAACGTTTTTTAAATGTATTGCGGCTTTCAATAATTTCGCAATCTTTCCAATGAGTATTCGGAGATCAATTAAGGGTGCCAAAATACTGATTATGCTTCCACTCTTAATATTAATAGGTAAGTGATGATAATTTTTATGCAACTTTTGATATATTTTCACACGATAAATCGAGTGAGAGGATAGAACTTCACACAACTCTTTCTCGGCACGCAATCCTTACTTTATTCACATTCCTATACACTCTTCTGTTATTTTAACTACTTACATGGCCCGACTCAAGTATTTGATCCATCTGATGTGCCATGTCTTCCTCTGTTGTCTGATTTCTTCTGCCATTAACTTTCGCATCATAATATATTCTCCTTAAACTCCTTTCTTTGTTCATTCGCTCTCATACGCTCGAGCGAACCTTCTAAGCGTCCCTTTGTAATGTATGCCATATGTAGCTCGTGCCAATGTGGTGTAGAGGCTGAGTATTATTGTAGCGGGTGAAGGTCGTACACAATAATGATACTTGATCTTGTAATGATATTTGTTGGGGAGCTGCTTGTAACAAAAGAGGGCGCACAACTAATGTGCATCGCCTTTTATAAGATCTTGCGAGCCTTCCATCTCGCTTGCACTCATCCACATTCGTATAGACATCACACCCTTTTTTAATCTTCACCATTACTATCTAATTGAAATCGATGATAATCTCCGATGGAACTCACACATTGACATAATTACAAATAACTCACCAGGTACATATACTTCTTTAGAAACATTCGCGATATCCTCAACATAAATGACATTAAAAAAGTGCACTGCGCTTTATATCAATCACTAATAGAGTATGGGATAACTGGTTGGGGGTCTGCCTTGAGCACTCACACAGAGCGGCTAAACATAGCCCAAAAAGGAGTACTAAAAATAATTCTAAATGTTCCAGTTAGAACTCCGACAGAACAAATATATAAAAACTTCCAAATCTACAACGAACAAAAACTTTATTCAATAAAATATCTTATTAAAACTAAAAAAAACATATCTGAATACTCCACTACCCAACATTAATACTCAACCAGAGCAATAAGCCAAAATATACTGGTTACTCCCATTTTGAATGCATCTTTCGGAGAGAGAAATATTAAATGCTATTGTACGAAATTATGCAATGCTCTACCAAATCAAACAATAAAAATAACAGATATTAATATACAAAACAAAAGTAAAAACATGGCTGAAAGAACAGAGTGATATTCAACATAAAAACATTATGAAGACGATGTAAAGACAACTTGAAACTAAATACAAAAGTTCAAAATTACAGGCCGCCTCAGAACAGGAAACCCTGCTGAGGTCCAACAAATCAGGGATCTTATTCCTACAGCATTCAGTCTACTTTCATCCTTCTTCTGGTAGTTACATGCCTCACTGCCATACATCAGGATTGGTATCAGCATTCCATTGTGGACAGCTAGCTAGCCTTCCTTCATTTGCCAACATTGGTGTCTTATGTGCCTACACTACCTTCATATTATAAACATTTCACTATAATTGTACAAATAATTTCAGGAATTGTCTTCATAGGATTGCAATCAATGGTGAGATATATTGTTTATAAAATGGGTCCCGTTGATTTGCATCACTGCGTCATATTTGATATTACAGAAGACACCAATCAGATGTTCATATATTCATTCTATAAGCCAACCAAAGGTAAATAAATTAAGCTGTTTATTTTTTTTCAACAATTTCTAAATTTTTACAGTAAAATAGAATTATTATGGTGAGTTTTGGTGTCTAGAAGTTTGCGTTTTAAAAAATATATTAAAATGTGTTAGATACCTACATGAAAAGAGTATAAATATTGTAGTCCCAGAGAGAGGTCGTACATGACGACATTGTTCTAGAATCTTCTGTCTTTTTGTTTTCATACAGACGTGTGTGAAGGAAGAGGACGATCGTCGATGATGTGCATACGAGCTCTCTCTGGGACTACTATAACGATAAAATAATCTGATGTTATTTAATTTAGGTTCAGTTGTTTCACAGAATTTTAATAATTCATCGAATTTCAAAGTTAATTTTCAAGTTCTGTTATTTTTTCAGTTCTGTTAAACAACTCGTCCTAAGTCTTAGCAGTATTGAAATAATAAATGCTCCCGATTCCTGTTGTAAGACGCCATAGCACGTTTCACCTGAATTGAAAATTATATCACCTATCTTAGGCCCTCTGACCCAAATGGGTCCACTGTAATATTATGATAAGATGGAGTGTGCTGAAGTAGACATTTTCGCCAACGATTTATAGGATCAGGAAAAATGTCATGCTATTGCTCAAAAATGAAGAATTAATTAATTTTATTATGTATCACTTCTATCTCTTTGTGCCTCATGGTTTATTTTAATTATTTGTCATTTGAGTGAGTTTTATGTATCTTTTGTCCGAGTACATTTTTGTAATTTTACGCAAGTGCCTATTTGTATAATAACTGAATTCTTATAACTAGATTGTTCTCATTTAGGTAAGAAAATCTGTAAGAAACCAGTATATATATATATATATATATATATTTATCCCCTCTCGTACTATGTTGATCTCGCGCGACGGTACGCCAGGTATATGTTGATCCGTTTGCATTTGTTGATCCACCCCGGATATGTTGATCCATTACCCAAGTTGGCATACATATGTAAATCCTCATAGATCAACTTGTGTCATCGAGATTTAGCTGTAAGCCACGCCCATTTTTCGGTCGCATATACATTTTACACGATTTATTTTGTTGATCTATATATTTCTGACAGACTTGACGGCTTGCATCGTTGTAACTTGTAACCGCCGATTTCGCGCGCGTTGTGGTACTTTTTGGATTCTGTTAGAACATCTATATTCTATGAAAATGACTTTTTACTTAAAGAGGATAGACTGCCTCACGCGTATTTATATTGAAATGGAACTTTCGCAAACGTCAAATCCATGCTTAAAAAATCTTTTGAACTTGATTAAACAAAAATGTAACTTTAATGCATCATTTACTACGTTTCGTGACTAAGCAGGGGTGCCCGGGCTCATGGGGTGAGGTTCATTGAGTCATTTTAAAAGAGAAATTTTGAACATTGATTGAATCAAATTTTATTTTAATGTATCTTTTACCATCTCTCCCGACGTAAGTTTCTTGTAATGATTAAGTTGAAACAAAGCGTAATATCCATAATTTGTGCCTATTAAAATTGCGGCGATTAGATTGGTGAGAATTTAATTTTTCAAATTTTAAATTAAAATTGCTGAAAAATTTATTCCAATTTGTTTTTTATTAAACATGGCTAAAGTCATTTCAAGCACCGATTCTAACCAACGATGTTTTCGTATATGTTCGTCAATCAATAGGAGCCATAATGTCTGTACATCAGAGCCCTCGAGAATTATTACAATTATGTGTACCGCCGCCCCGGGAACCATTTATTAGATAACCAATACCCCTACCATTAGTCACCGCCAAGGATTTAGCAAGATAGTTGTTTATTTTTTGTATTTTTTTACATCGTCTCCACACAGGAGGCCCTTAGGAAAATCGTAACTCTCAGGGTCTATGTCATCTTTGTGAATGCTGTGTTGGGGGTATTTTGAAATAAAGGAAGGACAGTGAGTTATGGGAAGGAAATAGGTATGATGGGTGGGTAGTAATCTGGGGGTCAGTGTGTTCGAGTGATAAACATAAGAATCCAACTCTCCTATTGCGTTGCAAGGCGATGCGTTAAAGAGGAATAATCGATCCGGCCCACCACGCATTTGGTAGGCAAGCGCATCCGCCGCCAAGAACCGAACAAACCTCACCCTATAAACCCGGGCACTCCTGCTAAGTCACCAAACATATCAAACTACTTGAGGTGGCTCTCGACTAGCAATCCGAAGGTCGCGGGTTCAAATAAATTTTATTAAAATTAATTTGCACTATTTTTCAATTAGTGTTTGGTGACTATATCTGAATAGCCAGGTACTCTCCCACCTTCCTCCTCGTCATCTCCTTCGAGGTCTCCTTTGAGGATGCCATAGTCTCACTGGCTCCAGACGGGAGCGGTTAGGACTGTATGACTCTGGTGCGGTATTCACACAAGTTTTTATTTGTAAAAAATGAAAAGTTAAATATTGACAATATTATATTCAGATATCATATTTCCTACAAAAAGCCACAGCTATACTAGAAGTTGAATAAAGTATTTTTAGCACACAAATGGCAGAAGTAGAACTAACACGTGCAGTTTATAGTAATACCAACTAAAAGATAAGATAAAACACTTCAATATATTTTATTTAAATTTTGATAATTCCTTCATGCTTCATGCTTTAGTGTTTAATAAAAAAATACAAATCATATCACACTACATCTTAACTTAAAAGCAGCTATGTTTTTATACACAAAAAGGTTTATTTGTATATTCTCTGTATGAAAACTAATTTCGTTAAAAAAATAATACTGTATTGAAAATGTGATCAGACCAGAACTTCGTTGTTAAGACTATGCACCTGCGGACTGCCGGGATGTGACAACACCCTGATTATAATACATTTAACCCATATAATAATAATAATTTTATTTGTATTGTCTTTGATAATCAACGGCTATGGAATTCTGCGTTTTGCCACCGCGATACTATTGATTACTAAACACGACGAAATACTTCAAAACGACTTATTAACGATTCCAGAATGTACTTTATTCATAATTGTTTTAAAAATTTATCTGTTTCTTTAGACAATTTTTTTTAAAAAGTGCTTATAAAATACGTTTTATTACTTATCCACTGGAGCCATTTCTGCCATATTTTGCCAATACTGTGCAATATCTTAGTTTTACCTCTAGGTACACAATAGAGTGGGTACTTATGGAATCTAAAAATATGGGATTATTGATTAAATCTAGGTGGATTCGTTAGCTTTAAACCGCATTTAGTAGTTTATATGGTTTCTATGTTAATGTTTTTGGGGGATGATTATACCGGTACAATTGACCCCGTATTACAACTAAACTCCAGTTTCTGTGAGTACAGCTCCCAAGTTTTATAAGCTCAAGTGCATGTCCGTCCGTAACACTTAATCAATGTACTTATTTGTTCGTTGTCCTCTCTTTCCTAATGTGAAGTTGCTATTTTAATTTTAATCAATATATATACATGTTATTTGGGGGAAAGTTTTATCTCAATCATAAAAAAAAAACTTTTTCTCCTTATTTTTTTATTGAGATTAAAGCAAACTATCATAGTAACATTAATTTGTTTTGTTATTTTATTACATTAAATAGTTACGGTTCGTGATAAAACTGATTTACTTGAGGCCAGATAGTGTATTACGTTAAACATAATTGAAATTTTGAAAAGTAATTTTTTCAACTAATTAAAAAATATTATTTTCCTCGTCATTCCGTAAAAGCTGCAATGACCCCGGGGTCGGGATCATTGCAGCTTTTCACTCGATCGGTTTATGAGTATATAGCTTAATTTATATGAAATTAAAAAAATAAGAATTTGGTAGACAACTAGTTTTCTGCCGTTGAGTATTTTTATCGTAAGCCTAAGTTTTTATCGCAAGACGTAGAAAATGCTTGAAGTCAAATTGGTTCAATTGGCCCCATATAATATTCATTGGGCCACTGTGAAAACAACTTCACATAAAATATAATCGAACAAATTGATTAAATATAATTCCATTTGTAACCACCTTGTAGCTGTTTTTTTAGTTTATGCTTTATTTTATTCAAACAATATGCTGACTTCCGGTCATATTGTTTTAAATATGAGATGATTTTAAAAGAATCATCTTTAGAGCTATTCGAAACATTCGCAAAAATCAAATCCATAAAAAAATCATAACTTAGCAGGGGTACACTGTTGCGTTTGCTCAGCTACTACGTGGCGGGCCGGATCGAAAGAGACTGGATACCTTTTGGCCATAAAAATGTAAAATGGCGGCAAAAGGAATAATGTTATATGGTATATTTTGAACTTCTTACCACCTCTCCTGATTACGCTTCGTGACTTAGTAGGGGTGGCCGGGTTCTTGATTATAATGGGTAATTATTTAAAATGGGTAATCAATGGATGATTGAACGCGGTTGGAGATAACAAAAAACTGTCCAAAGAAGCGAAACTCCGCAATGGAGTGCTGGTACCTACCCTAATATATGGAAGTGAGGCATGGAACTGGTAGAAGAAGGCTGAAAGTAGACTGAATACTGTAGAAATGAGATCCCTGAGGCATATGTACGGTAAAATCATGTATGACGAAATCTATTCTACAGGTATTTTATTAGAGCCTGTTAAAAGGAGCTAGCAGCATTGTTCCCCGGTGCACCGTGCACGTGCTTGATACTCGACGGACACGAGCAGAACGCACGTTCACAATAAAGTTGATGTTGTCTTTATGAGAACGGGTCGTTTTTCCAACTCGTTTTTCGTTTTGTAAGTCTCCATATTCAAATTCGGCGGTATGATTTTTTTATGTGACACCTCTCACTAGAGCGCCCCTGTCTTTACACTCTAAATACAGAGAAACTATGTCGCCAACCGGTTGGGCAGCGTTATGAGGCGGGTTAAGGTAGGGGCTGTAGGAATGAATTTATTAATGCTGGTCTTAAAGAGGCGCGAATTATATGGAGGAGGAAAAACAGATGCTGATAGCTCGTTCCACATGCGAGCCGACTTACGGTAAAACGAGTCGGAGAAACGACCCGTTCATATATAGATAACATCAACTTTACTGTGAACCTGTGTTCCGCTCGTGTCCGTCGAGTATCAAGCACGTGCACAGTGCACCGGGGATCAATGCTGCTAGCTCCTTTTAACAGGCTCTTATAAAATACCTGTAGAATAGACACAGCATACGCACATTTCGTCATACACGATTTTACCGCACATATGCCTCAGGGATCTCATTTCTACAGTATTCTGTCTACTTTCAGCCTTCTTCTGCCAATTCCATGCCTCATTTCCATATATTAGGGTAGGTACCAGCACTCCATTGTGGACTGCTAGCTTCGCTTCTTTGGACAGTTTTTAGTTAGCTCCAACCGCGTCCAATCATCCATTGATTACCCATTATAACCAAGAACCCGGCCTCCCCTACTAAGTCACGAAGCGTAATCAGGAGAGATGGTAAAAGATAGAGGTTCAAAATTTCCTACATAACATTATTCCTTTTGCCGCCATTTTGGATTTTTATGGTCGAAAGGTATCCCTCAACCAGTTTCTTTCAATCCGGCCCGCCACGCAGTAGATGGGCAAACGCATCCGCCGCCAGGACCTAGACAAACCTCACCCTATGAACCCGTGTACCCCTGCTAAGTTATGATTTTTTTATGGATTTGTTTTTGCGAAATTTTCGTTTCAATCTAAATACGCATACATTTCTTATAAACAATTCAAGCAACACACGTCATTTTGATTTGAAACAGTACCATCTAACAGTCATTTCATGCGATATTCGACTCTAGAGACTAATGCTTTGAGTTCAATATCACAAAAGATTACGGAATCACATAAAACCTTGTGATGAACAGTCCACCGATTGCCCCTTGATTGGTTCATTTAGTAAAACCATATATAGGGACACAGATCAACTTTGTCTAATAACTTCTTACCTGGATCAACATACTACGGGAATAGATCAATATATATGAGATCAACATAAGTATGCAAATTTGGGTAGATCAACATAAATTATGCATCCGATTTCCATACAAATTTTGAAAATTTTATTAACAGTATATCAAATGGTTTTTCTGGCAAACTGGCAACATTGATAATTATAGTACCACTGTTGCCAAATCATTCAGATGTATTCCACAATAGCCAAGTTATATGGTGTTAAAGGTGGATCAACTTAGTCTAACAACTTCTTACTGGATCAACATACTACGGGAAGAGGTCAATATATATATATATATATATTTAAAACGTGAATTATAAAGATTGATAATTTTTCAGTCAGCATTTTTGTTTTATGATAAGAAACAGAAAACAAGAATTTTCAACCACTGTGTGGCGGGCCTAATCAAATAGACTCACTTGCCGAAGGATCCCTACCCCTGATGTATATGAACATATTTTTTTAAAGTCATGGCTGGTTTGGCTTGGTTGGAATGTGGAGCTCAGCGTGACTAGGAACGTAACCCGTATACAGGTTGTAAGCGGAGACATCAGCAATATTACACGTATTGTCTGTGATTTTAATAGAGGAACGTGTTTCTTTTGTCTTTGTAAAACCAAACAACTGTGTATGTGAGTGGTATCTGATAGTATTATTATGCGATCGTCTGGACGATGTAGGCCCTCTGATTGGTCAAATTCAAATTGTCTGTTTCGGGTAAATTCCGCTAACTTGAAAATTAAGACCCGATTTCATACTAAAATAGGATCACCAGATTTCTTCAAAAGCATCGTTTCTGCTCATATAATTTTTGGATAATATCGAAGAAAATATGTTTTAGAAAGTTCATAATCCATTGGATTAATTACATTACAATGAAAATTATCCACAGTTACGTGATCATGTTTGACGTTTATAAAAAATCACGCATTCCTTCAATATGGCCGATACGCACGACTATAGATGGCCGACAGAGCGTACTCTGGCGGTATAAAAACGAACCAAATGACTGGCGCGAATATTTAAATATGCAGCTCACAATACTTGACTACTTGACCATTAACAAGCGTATAATAAGAAGATTTCTTCTGGAAGCTTATCACTAGTATAAATATATTCTCTCAAATGTAATTGCGAGATTGTGGATCTTTCAAAATGTCAAATATTTTAGACGGGTAATTTATTAGTTGATTTTCTTATAAAGTTCCCCACTTTAATCAGCATGGTGCTTTATGCTAGAATACTAATTTATTATTAGTATTTATTTTTTGGAGTCAATGCATTATTTATGAAATTATGACGAACTAATGTTGACAAATCTCTCTTATAATACCTTACCAGACTATTTGTCTATTTTTGATTCACTATCAATTAATGACATAAACATTCTTCATCGCTCGATGAATATAATAGTCCATACTGATAAAATTAGGGAACTTACGTAAATTTCGGTAGAGTATGTAATTACTTATGAAAACGTGGTATTTGACATTTGTTACTGCTGCACCTCGGAGTCTACAAAAGGTAACGATTCTGCGGCTTACCAAGATACCAAGGCTTAAGCTGCCGATTTAGCCTGCTTAAATTTGAGCAACGAATATCACAGATAGTGAGAAAATGTACCGACTGCCATACCGGGCCGTAATGCTTTTTCACTAGATCAAGCAATTATTTTAATGTAGTGTTTTTTTGTCTTTTCAGATGGGGATCTGTTATACCACTCAGATTATAACTACAGCTTACAACCAAGTATTTTAGAAGGGAACTACAAGGAAAATTTGGACGTAAGCGTATTTTTTTGTTGTTAATTTGTACTAGGTACTTATATTATGATGTTCATTGAACAACAACAGCAAAAAAACAAATTGGCACTAGTTTGTTGTAGACTATTGTGTGTTGTTGGTCTGTAGAAATAAGATCCCTGAGGCATATGTGGTAAAACTAAGTATTATTATGTTAAAAATGTGGAGATCTGGAAAGAATGCAAAGGTTGATGTAAGTGTATTGAATAATATTAAGAAAGGGGCGTTTAGATGAATTGGGCATGTAGAACATAGAATGGTAGAAGGAATTGGAGAATCGAATACTTGAGTATGAAAGTGGATGAAGCCAGGAGTGTGTGCCAGACTAAATTATCTGATGGCGAATTGTGTTACAATATTTTGAAGCGGTCTATTGTCTGCCTACCCCTGCGGAGAAACTTTGTGATGGTTTGTTAGTTATTTACATAATATGTGGCCAGGTTATATATTTCTACAACGAATAGAGTAAATAAGAACATTAGAAATGCCACGGGGGGATGTGGGCGTGTTTTGTGATCCAAAAATCTGACTATTCTTTGCTTATCTGTTTTTCGTCATCATTATGAAATTCAAATTGGATGGCAATATACAATTTTAAGGCAAATTTAGTGTAAAAGGGACAGATTGCTTGCTAAATGGGGTAGAACCTTTATAGACATCCAATTTAATAGACGAGCCAACGAGCCGAGTGGAGAAGGCGGCGTAACCGTCCCACTTTCGGTGATATGTCAATAAATGAATAATGACAGTATACAGGCTACTCGCATTGCAATATCACCAATCGATCCTCGAAAATAAAATTTCCTTATGAATTACTATGCTACTAGTCCTTTTTACAATGGCGCGTAAATTGCTGGCGGCGTAAAAAAATAACTACATATCTTCAATTGGGTAAACAAAAGGACGGCTTGTTTCCAAAATTTTATAATTTGTTACACTATTTAGTTAGACACTTAATGTGTTATAATTTAGTCACCTCACTCAATTTTTGTGTTGCTACACCAGAAGATTTGTTTAATAACGAATATTCAGATCCTGCGTAGAAAAGTCCCACAATGTGCAGCGCTGAAAACCTTTGCTTTACTTTAGCGAACTTTAATTTTCTGCACATGGTCTGGTTATTTCAATGTGCGCTCTTCGGTGGTCAATGTACGACCAACGTTTATTCAAGCATACTCGACTGGTGCCAAAAATATGGTCACATGGTTTTACATCTGGAGGCAAACCATATTTTTCGGGGTTCGAGAATGCTTTGAATACACTACAACGTCAGTCGTGCGTCGACCGCCGATGAGCGCACATTGAAATAACTAGACCCTGCCCAGAAATAGTGTATCAACATATTAGATTTTGGAATCAATCCAGATCTTTTTTTTATCCGATAGCTAAATGTTTTACGCAGCCTTTTTTGACTTGTCAAATATTATTATTATTTTTTTAATGATAAACTAATGTTTATAAGACAAGGTTTTATGCATAGCATAAAAGATAACAAATAATTCTAAACAATAATTAGTCGCCTGAAATATCAATACAAATTAAAATTATAAACATTAAATTATCATTAAAAAAATAATAATAAGAATATTTGAAAAGTCAAAATATTTCACCAACAAATGTACATATAATATGTCCCGACGCCATCTAGTGGGAAATTTAGAACTAACAAAGCCTTTCCTACAAAAATAAAGTTGGTTGTTTACAGGTGGAAAAAAATATAATAAGCAGTAATTGTTGATTGAGGTACTAGTACATATTGAATCATTTGGCGGGTTGGAAATAAGCCGACATAGCTCAGTGGTTCAGAGCACCTGACCGGACATCAGAAGGTACGGGTTCAATTCCCGTTGGCGGCAATTATTTTTACTCGGGAGATATTTTCAATTTGTATCGATATTTCAGGCGACTAATTATTGCTTATAATTATTTGTCTGTCAAGATTAATTTATTGACAAATCACGCAAAGCGAGACGGTTGTGCCCCCTCACTGCTCCGCGCACTTGGCTTATTCTCCTTTCTCTCATAGGCCGGTCCATCAAATTGGATATCTAGGTGGCCACGTTGATTTCTTTTCAAATCTACAGGATTTTCCAATAAGAGGTGTTATTTTGAATAGCCCGCTATTTCGGTAGATGTTACTTTTGAAGCTGTTATTTTTTTACACTTGACAAGTAGAAACTACGTCATTAATAAAAATGGAACGATACACGCTTCAACAACGCATTGAAATGATTAAAATTCACTATTATTAATTATTAGAATTCCATCGAAAAATCATCTTGAGTGATGAGGCCTATTTCCACCTCGGTGGCTTCGTCAACAAGCAAAATTGTCGCATCTGGGGCTCGGAAAACCCAAGAGTTATTATTGAAAAGTTTTTCTATCCTCAACGTGTGACTGTTTGCTGCGGTTTATGGTCCGGCGGAGTCATTGGACCTTACTTTTTCGAAAATGAGGCTGGAGCAACAGTTACGGTGAATAGATTGCGCTATCGAGAGATGATTAATGATTTTTTATGGCCGGAATTGGATGGTATTGATCTGGACAACGTTTACTTTCAACAAGACGGCGCTATGTGCCACACAAGCAACGAAATCATTGATGTTTTACGGGAAAAGTTTCTTTGAATATCAAAAATAACACCTGTACGAAACAATATACCGTCCGTACAATTACTGTAGATACGAAGGTAGCTGGGTACACTTTTCAGCGTTTTCAGTCTTGGTAGATGTTGTAGAGCTTTTGTGGTGGAGTTTAATGCCAGGATCAGAGAGGAATCTATTCCAGATCTGGACTGACGAAAAGAATTTATTACTGGCAAAAACTGAATTTACTACTGAATAAAACACTTGAAAATATTTCTTGAGACTTTGGAGACTTTGGAGATGGTTCTTCAGGAGAGAGGATTCTCTTTCAGAGGTAGTTGTTGAACTGACTTTGTATGGAATTCGGTTCTCTATTTATAGAACGTTTTCAAATCGGGCCCTCTCGGGGGAGGTTTCACCCCTTTAGTGAGGGGTGAGTTGGTTAGGTATTTTTCCTCTTCGCAATTAATTTGTTAAGAGGAAAGTTATATTTTAATATGATACCTTTAACCGAGTCAGTTCAATCTACCCAAACCATCTCCTCCAGTCCCGTTTATTTATTTTATAATAAATTATACAAAGTTTCATATTGGGGTTGAAGTCAAATATCTTTGGTTTGAACATTTCCCAAAGAGTAAAAAACATATTTAGGTTCAATTCTTTAAGTTATTATGTTAGCATATAATCATTTCTTGATGTTGATATTTATCCTGTGGTCGTATCTTCTGATATTTTCCTGTAAATTGAGTCTGATGTTATCACAGGTGGTCGCATCAAATTTCGTTATCAATGTTTGATAAGAACCTCAATGGAGTATGCTGAGCTGTGATTGGTTGAAAACTCGGCGGCCATCATGGAATTCCTTCCGGGTAGTATGGAGGGGGGGTCACGTAAATACTGGGTCGCTTCCTTAGCGGAGCTCATTCCGTGGGTTGGTGGCTCCGAGTGAGGTGATGGATGGTTATTTTCAGATGTGTTTCAGGTTCTGCTGTTATATTTCTATGTAATTATCTTGATTAATCACATATAGCACATAATTTGATTGAGTAATTATGATTTGAAGATTTCCAATTGTGTCGGCGACACGGTATCGAGCGGTTTCGGGGTTTGAGTGTTCTTGTAATTTTTACGAAAATATGAATTCCTCTGAAAGATTCTGGAGGTCCGGATACGTATGATACACTCCCCCCGTACAGTCTTGCCTGTACTCAGCTACTTCATCAGACGTATCTTCTTTTGATGTTTTCGCAGGTTGTTATGTCCTGGTAATGAGGGATAGCCGCTCAATGCTAGCCCCATCGAGGGGGTGTTGTCCAGACTTTGCCGTGTCAGTGAGGGATAGCCGCTCAGTGCCAGCGTTGTCAGGGGGGGGCCCCATCGGGAGTGGGATTCGATTTTGCCATGTCAGTGAGGGATAGCCGCTCAGTGCCAGCTTAGTCAGGGGGCCCCCAGCGGGAGTAGGATTCGATGTTGCCATGTCAGTGAGGGATAGCCGCTCAGTGCCAGCGCCATCGAGGGGGTGCTGCCCAGACTTCGCCGTGCCAGTGAGGGATAGCCGCTCAGTGCCAGCATCGTCAGGGGGCCCCCAGCGGGAGTGGGAAGTAGGGAGTAGTTGTCCGGAGATGTCAATATAGACAAGTTCTGTCACTTGTGTAGATTTCTATTTGTTGGTGTTGCAGGAGATGTCCAGTGCGGCCGGGAGGATGAGGTCCGGATACGTATGATACAACACCTCTTATTGGAAAATCCTGTATATTGCATTTTTAGTGTTCTTCTGTATTCTATACTACAATCGAATACTATCTAAATGAATTATTATTTATCTCAGAGTTTGCAACCTATGGCAGCTTTGATGGACCTTGCTCTATTAAAAATTCCGACGGAAGACCTGTACAAGACTCCGCTTCTGCTGAGAATCGAAGATGAAGATGTTAATATGGACAATACATTGCTGAAATCTCTCATCTTTGCACTCAGGCTGACCCCTTTCCATACGGAGAGTGGATATATCAAGTTGATAACCAGAGATGAGTTGGAATACAGCTGGTGGACCACATTAAATGCGTTGAAAGGTCGGAATTGCTATAATAAATCTATCTAAAGGAAACATGGAACAGAACAAGACCCAGAAAAATAAAAAGATAATGGACACAATTAGGAATCGAACCTAGCATCTCTTGTTTTACCGGGACAGGCGTCTTAAACCACCCGACCTTTGGTTTATCCGAGACACTATCTAGGTTACTAACCAATTTCATTAGAAACTTTGTGATCATTTAAAAAATAGGTAGCTGATAAAAATATGGGAAAAATTAGTTGCAAGATGATATTGTTAATTCTGAATTTGAAATTAGAGATCAACAAATATTCCGTTTAATAAATAGGTCCCAATTGTCAAGTGGTTTAAAATATCCTGTGTTCGATTCTTGTTCTTCTTGTTCTGTTCCATGTTTCCATTAAATATATTAGTACTATCTTATTTTTCCATGATATTTAACTTAATGTTTAGTTATAAGTAGACATCGGATTATATGCATTTGCATGTTCATAATGCATATTTGAGGCTCTTTCTGTTATTATTCCCTAGCTATAAAATTCCTGAAAATATGAGCTGTTCAAATTAGAAATGGTCGATATCCTGCTATTTTCTTAGGAACAAGAATTTTTTGTCAAAAAAGAGGAATGTTGACGCAAATATATGCATCTTGCTTTAACATATGTTTCTTCATTCCTGCACCCAATTACCTGTCTCTGTCTGACAGTGTGAAGTACCCACATACTTAAATCAGTGACGTTGCAACAATTCATACATTACCAGTCTGTTAAGAAAACTCGAGTTGAGTCTCCCTAAGTGCGTATAGTTTAGAGTCTTTTGCAGAAGCTTGAGCAGTGATCACCCGCAGTGTGCCCCAAGGCCATAAATATCGATTTATAACAAGACATATACCAATGACCAGGGATAAGTTGAAATCCCTCTCCAATTCTAATTGTTAACCACAGCTAGCCCAATAGTTGTGTCAAATGTTGATTACAGTTGACAATAAAACCACAAATTGATTTTCAGACAAGATTTGCGACTCCAAGGAATAAAATATTTTTTAAGAATCCATGACTTTTGTTTTCTGTAATTACTCTAGCCACTATTTTAATGGTATAATTTTTGCATATATTTTGGAATTCATAGTGCATATTTTGGAATTGTTAGTACACATTTTGATATTCAGAGTGCATATTTCAGTCTTTGATAGTAGATTTTATAACCCGATGTCTACATAAGGCACCAGTTTTTATAATTCAAGCATATATTGTAACAATCTGAAAGAGAACCAACAACAAGTTAAGTTTGCAATAATGAAAGAATTAAGAATTTCAACAAAGCATTTATTTTAACAACGAAAAGTGCAAAAGCAAGAGACCTATAAATAACAAAATAAAATGTTACATCCCAAGGCGTTAGCGTCAGAACGAAGTTCTGGGCGCTCGGATATTATTTAAAATTGATAGCAAATGAATTAGGCGTGACAAAGTGTGAAACATAATATTCTGACCTGTTTCACTAGAAGAGGGCGCCAAACAACACATTACGTGTTATTAAATTTAGATTGGAGCAAAACGATGACCAGCGAAAACGTTTAACAAAACTACTGCGTTATTTCTTGCCGATAAAATGTCGTGATTAATGTCGGTAGAATGTCGTCTGGAGCGCTCGCTCGTGTCCTTCCCTGAATCGCGTGGTTCCCAGAAGGCTGCCCGAATGGTACTAAATTTGTCCCGTCGTGTCGTCAGTCTCCAGCTCTCTTCTCGAAGGCGCCAGTGTGTATACGTCACATAATAATAGTGAAAACGTAGCAGGCAACATTGAATTGCTACAATATTTATCAACGATCGCTCATATTTTAGCAATGTTAGCGCATATTTTGGCATTCCTAGTGCATATTTCGGTATTGCTAGTGCATGTTTTGACGTTGCTAGTGCATATTGTGTGGAGTAAACTTGCATTTCTTATTTCCCTCAAAGAAATGTTTTACAATATTACTGTATTTAACCATAATATACCTATTATATAAGTGCCTCCCACGTGTATCTCTTGACATGGGAATTTCCCAGTGAGATAGTCATAAAAAAAATCTCACAAGACAACCCCTGTCTGTACAATTAAAAGACAGTGGAATTATGTCGCCATCTGGTTGGGCAGTGTTGTGAGGCGCGTTAATGTAGGGGCTGTAGGAAGAGATGTATATTCCGATGTCTGATAATTTCCCAATCTTAGCTAAAAGTTCTCCACGAAAGATAAAAGTGCATTCAGCAATAATATAATTATAAGATGCAGTGCAATAATACATTAATCTTGATTTCAGTTGAACCTAAAGCCTTACTAGTACTGGGAGACAAACAATTACAAATAATGTACAAAATGACCGCCGATAGACTTGTCTTAAACGACCTAAAAAATGACATACACAGGTATATTTTTTTTTGTATTACTCATCAATATTCAAAAGTGCTGTGAACTGTACTTGAATTTGGTAACCACCTCTGGTCAGGAAACCATAGATGAATATGAGGAGGGGGTCTGGTATGCTGGGAAGCCTCACCGATAGAAAGTGCACAGGACTTTTGGCTTTCCGAGATGCAGAACTAACCTACCATTGTCGTTCGGAAAAATTCTACTATTAAATATCTTGTACCCTGATATAGATATTTTTCAATTGAACGTATGTTTATTGTTGATTATAACGAATGTTGATTTACATTTAAAATAAAATATACAAATCTCCGTTTGTTTCTGTTATCTATGGCTCTACCTACTTCAATTATTGCAGATTTGGAGACTTCGGCTTACAGACTATCCGACGCGTATCCTTGACCAAACTCAGGATCAGCAGAGGGTCTGCAAGTCCCAAAGTCTGCAAGGTCCTGAGCACCTCTGTCTGTTTGGGAAATTCGGTCATAGCCGTCTGGGAATATCAGCAACAAACTGCTGTCATGAGGTACGAGATAATTTGTAAAGATATTGTATGAACGATACACAATTAATAATACACAACTGCTGACCTTGAACAAATCTAAACATGTCCTTGACTCTGTGAAAAAACTGGCGATAGATTTGATTCCCCTATTGGCGCTTTCTCACCTGATCTCTTCTGTATGAGTCTCTGTCAATGAGTTTAGAGAAAGTTGAAATCCATTCAACTTTGGGTTTCTATGCCATAGAAAAGCCTGTTCTCACGGATAGATAAAATAATAGATCCTGGTGAAATCCCGGCTTATCTTAACAAACAGATATCTTTAGAGCACAGGCGTCAGGTAAGAATACTATCCATTTTAATGCAAGATTTATGTGTATATTTGTTTGTTTCTTTTCGTGGTACAAGGTGGGGCAAAAGTAATATCATAATGTGAATGTGCCATAATTACCAAGACCGGAAATTGGTCAAATAAGCAGTAACAATAATTCCGCGTTCTTCAGGTGTGTATCGCTCCGTTGCTTGTTGTCAACTGATTCTATATCTGTCTACAACATAAAAGTCAAAGCACAATGACATTTGACGCCATTTGCAAAAATTATGGCACATTCAGATTATGACATTGATTTTGCCCCACTTGTATGATGATCAAAGGAACTAGCGTCATATCACATTTCTATCGGTTTATCTTTTCACTGTAGTTATTCAAGTTTAAAATAGAGAAATAATCACAAATTTGTATTGCAGAGTCCTACCAGAAATCCAGACTTCTGATTATGTTGGGAACCGCACTTCGATAGATATGTCAAAGTGCAAGGAGTTAATGACGGAAGTAATCGATAACAACCCTAACGAATGGAAATTAAAGAGACATAGCAATAAGCTGGAGAGCTCGCAAATATACATCATTGGATATCTCTTGGACACCATCAGACTAGCCGGACTTGGTTCAGGTAATAATAGATGTTTAAAAGCTAACACAAACAAGGGAGATGTTCCGCGAGCCGCGGGCACAAAAGTGTCGCCAACATAGTTCAACGTTATTACTACTACTCCTAGCTACGCACAGAAGCGCCCTGTTTTTGTTTTTACCTACACATTAAGGGCATAACTTCATTGTATCTTCTTTCATAGTCTGTGCAGTTTGGTCATCGACAGTCGATGTCGGTACGCTTTCATACCATTTATCATTTTGTTTCTATTATCTTTCAGGTATTGTGATACCTACTAAAATTAAAGAAATCAATAACCTCTCCTTTACTCTGTTCTTAGCTGACCCAAGGAAAGCGCAAATATTTACCGTTGGAGATATTTCTAACGCTTCTGAGAGAGCGTGTGAAAAATGGGATGAGAACAATCCGTGGCTTTGTACAGATCTCACCTACATATCCACCCTACTCTCCAATACTCTAAAACTTGATTCTAGCACCACATTAAAAGTAAGTACCACAGACATCCAAATGAATAGAATTACCTAACATTAACGTGAAATCGGGTATCGTTTTGATGAACTGCACGGAGAAAAATGATCCTGTTAAAAAAGTGATAGCACGCCAATTTCCTGATAAAATATAAGTAATTCAGAATATATATCGAAAGCACATGTTATTTTAAGCACATCAATATTTGTATGAACACGTGTTCCGTGTCCCTCATAAAACATTAGTTTTTAACTGATACTTTATTGGGAACTCTTTCAATTCATTCGTTAAAGGTCCGCAGTCCCGTTTTTAACAAGAAAACAAATAATTTGACCAGATTTTTAATAAATTAACAGTATTAATTAATTAATTAGTAATTAACAGAAGGTTTCGAGAATGTTTGATGAGTTCGATAGTTATCAAAATTAATTAAAATAAACCCCGCAGATTGATCAATTTTCTAGGCCTGCTAGGGCAAATTCGACCCTTGGTCCGTCCAGTATTCGTCGTATATTTTTATAGACCTCTTCTTCACTTAAGTCGTTAGGATTCCGACTTTATTTAGGGGTACTGTGTCATTAATTAATTTAAAACTGTATCAAAATTTGCACTTAAAAAATTAGAGCCTCTATGCCTTCCAAAGGGTTGAGGGGGACTAGTTGCTTGATCTGTAAGAAGATTCATCGTTTTCTTTTTTTTCAGCCGGTTAACGAGTTGAATGGCAGGACTGCTTTGTGGACCCTGGGACTTGCTCTGAATACGCTAAATGAATTGGACAAAACACATTTAAAAAAAAGCAAAGACATCAAATTGAAATGACGTCAAATGCGTAATAATAGTATACTTCAAAAACTTCACTAATATCGAAATGCCTCAATGAACTCAATCAAGTTTAGATAATAACATCAAATTTTAATCACCTTTAAAACAGAGTAATTTCAGTTGTCTGTGATGATGTGCGTGATTTTTTTTTTAATTGAGTATATTTAGGAAGCATACAGTTATAGATGTGAATTAATTTTGCATTTAAGATGTTGAGTGTAAAATAAACCAGTTTAATGTTGTAAGTAAAAAATATATGAAAAGAATAGATGAACAATAAAAAGAATTGCTTTGGTTTAAGTACAATGTAATATTATTAGATTTTAATTTTTTTAAGGTTAGAGTGGAAAATATCAATATCTCTTGGGGAATTGTAGGTTTAATATTATTAGATTTTAAAAATTTTAAGGTTAGAGTGGAAAATATCAATATCTCTTGTAAGTTTTGCAGATACGTCTGAGTAAAGAGTTTTGGGCGTATTTTGAATTGAATTGTTGTCTGTAAAATAAGGTATTCGATCTAGGATTGCTTTCAGGGAATTTAGCATCGATATAATTTAGGTCGATCGATAAAAGATTTATCAATAATGTCAATAATTTGTCATCGTTCCCGAGCACGACTGCAGACCGCCAACGAACAAACAACAGTCCACAACTACTAAGGACGGGTTGTTTCGGAGAATTTGAACAATTCTTCAAATTTGTAATTTAATTTTCAAGTTCTGTGAAAGATTTTATCAAGTTCTGTTATTATTTCAGTTCTGTCAAGCAACTAGCTAATAATGATATAATAACAGAACTTGAATAGAAATTTCACAGAACCCGAAAATGAACGTTGAAATTTGATGAATTGTTCAAATTTCACAGTTTATTTTCAAGGACTGTAAAAGAGTTCTATTCAAGTTCTATTATTATTTCAGGTTTGTGAAGTGACTGGCCCATGTTGATATATTCACAGAACTTGAAAATTAACTTTAAGAACTGTTCAAATTCTCTGAAACAACCCGTCCTAAGTGTTTTTAATTCATTCGCCATGAACTGTGTAGCATACATACATTAGTGGTCTGCAGTCGTGCTCGGGAGCATTGACAAGTTATCGATAAATCCTTTGTCGATCGACCATACTAGGTACCCAGGGCAACGAGATGCATTTTTTATAATAAAGCTGGTGAGTCAGTAAGGCAGTGATGTAGGGGAAGGGAGGGCAGGATGGAAGGCTTAACTTTAAAATGTAAAAAAAATTAGAACAATATAATATTAATTCTTTATTTTAATAAGTCTTCAGAGAGATCTTACATGCTTATAAAATTGCGTTATTAAAAATAATTAAAATTGAGTATAAAATCTGTTAAGACTCATAAAAGAAAAACAGGAATAATTCCATCTTGCCCTAACCCTGAGGGCAAAATGGAAAGCTTATAAGGGCAAGATGGAATGAATAGGATATCCTTGCATTTTACAATTGACACATAAAAGACAACCGTTTTCTATGTCTGAACATAGTTCATGTGCCCAACCACAACACTCTGGACACTGTACCCAGTCCTCTGTGGGCGGTTCCTCATATGCTTCTCCACATAATACACACAACACATCGTCTTGTGTTGACTGCTCCTGATGCTGTAGTATGTTCTCATCTTTTCCTGTCCTTTTCTCCTTTCCTTTACCCTTTCCTTTGCCCTTTCCTTTGTTTTTCTTGCCATTGATGACCGGATTCAGGACTAATTTTGGTTTCGCTTTCAGCTCCGTATTTTTTTTCAATAGTTTCTTTGAATGGAGAACTAGTTAGGATTTCTGATTTTTGACATCTCAATTTTCGTTTCTTTATTGTAGGAGTAACTTTTGGTGATGGAAGTATTTTAATTGGAGAAACTAAGTACGAGGTGGATGGTTGTTCCGAACTCTTATCAATAACACCTGAACTTGTTTCTTCTGACATCGTATTCTGTGTATTATCAAAATTAAGTTGCACTTCTTCATCCTGTATTTTTTCATAACCATCATGGAAAGTAGATGTTTCATTGGTAATATTGTCTGCAATATTGACGTTGACGTGAGATTGGCTTTCAATTGCTGAATCATTTGTGTCGGTATTTTTGTTTCCCTCATCAGTCACAATGGAATTTTGTTCGCCTTCAATTACTGGAGCGTTTTCATAAACAGTGGCCGGTGCAAAGTCTAAATCTGTAAAAAAATGTCTATTATATGGGAAGATGCCAGCCTTTCTGAACCCACTAGTGGCATTTTGCACAGTAGCACTTTTTTCATAGGTGATGCATACTAGCCTAGCTATATCAAACTGATTTACTCTTCTTCCAGGATGACTATTTTGAAAAGTGTCAGGGCTTGCTCAAAAGCCAGTTTGAATGAACGGTAAACCGAGACGTCCAATGGTTGCAGCTTGTGGCTTGTGTGTGGGGGGGGGGGGGGGAATACTGACAATGATTTTATGTTTTTCTCGAGCAAAATTTAAAGTTTCTAGGTTTTGATGAGTAACATGATCTAGTAATCATGATAATCTTTGATGAGTAATCTGAAATTAATTAAACAGGTCTATCTGCTGTTGGTCTTTTTTTCTCAATAAATTATTTGAAGCCAGTTGTTAAAGGTGTCATTAGTTATCCAGCCCGAATCAGAACACCAAGCTTGAGAGCCATTGAGAGCTCCATCCAAAAGACGTTCATTCATTCTCTTCTTGTGTCCAAATATAAAGAAAGGTGGAATGAAGCGACCAGTTGCACTGCAAGCACAAATCATTGTGGTAAGTAGCCCTTTTTTCTGCTGTTGCTACAACGCCTACTTGTGTTTTGCCTTTTGTAGAAATTACTCGGGGAGGTTTAGAGGCACTAGTCTTAACACCAGTCTCATCCAAATTATTGATGTCGTCGGGTCGTGACATAAAGGTATTTTGAGTAATAACCATTCATAGGTTATCATAGAACCGATCCACCTGCTCGCAGTTAAAAGCACAACGAGCTAAAGCTGTGGGTCCCGGTGTCCTAGTTAAGTTAGTTGGTGATGCCTTTTCATAAATCAGTTAAGCCATGATCCCCCAGCCTTCTCACATGTAAATGGATGCGGTATTTGTTTTGTACCGCCACCTCATAAGCAAATTGCTGTAGATTTTCTTTTGTTAAGCCGTAAAAAAGGTGTCCCGTTCAATGGCAAGGTCACAAATTTTTCTCCCAAGTTCTTTCGAAAAAACAGTTTGAAATCTACATAGGTTTTTGGACGCGATACCTTTTTTGATATAGCGGTGTAAGTTCCAATCGCAATTCCATATTTCTATGAAGCTGCGCGTATTGTAGTAGTTACAGCTTCGTCCATCGCTATCTGCCAAGTCAAGATCCAAGATCCTATGTTGCTCTTTCTAATATACTTGAACACCATCTATAAAGAGAATCATTCTCAATTAGTTGAAAAAAATTAAAACAGAAATCAAAATAATTGCACGCGGGCAAAATGGAAACTATTCCATCTTGCCCTAAAATGCAATTTTCCATCTTGCCCATAAGCTAACTGCCAATAATAATATCAATATCTTAGAAAATCCTTTAATTTTTTTCCTCTTTAAATATCAATTCATACAATCTATCCCTTATAGTTAGTGTTTATAAAAACAAAATGGTAGTATTACTTACTTTGTATGAGTAATCACACTTTTAAGTCCACTGGTTTTGTAATAATTCGTCACGAAAATACAAAACACGCGTGTAAGTCGCTTGGTGGCGCGAGTCGAACCGAGTCACCGGACATAAATACAACATGGCCGCTTATATCTGTGTGCGTAGAGACACGGGCACTTTGTCGCGCGGTTTGCGATAGGTAGATAGTTTCCATCTTGCCCGCTCCTTCCATCTTACCCTCCCTTCCCCTAATGTTTTTGTCGTGGGAAATAAAAATCTAATATTGTTTTTATTTATTTTTGTGATGTGTATTTTTTTTGACAAAATTTTTGATAGATCTAAATCTGAATCACTGATGATTTTTAAAGTTTACTAACGGTGTTCATTAGAAAGGTAAATTTCTGATCGTCGTCCTAATTGTTTTTTCGATAAGCAATGATCCCGAAACAAATATTTTATAAATACTTTCAGGTTCACAAATCCTAGAATTTTAATATCACGGATCTGCGCTAGTAAACCCAAAAAATAGTTAATAACCTACATAGGTATCTACAAGGCGCGGTCCGTCTATACATGCCGTGGATGCTCAGCATCCCTTGCATTTTAGAGTAAAAAGATTTGGACTTCCAGCCGTAAACAGCAATATTGCAATTTAAATATTTTAATATTTCTACAGCGACCTTAATGTGATTTTTTTTTACAAAAACGGTGCTGTAAAAAATCATATAAATATTATTATTAAAAGACATAGTGAATATTATCGTCCCTTTTCTGTGTAAGCACAACGAACGACACTGTACACAGAGCACTGGTGAGTCTAAATACACATACATTCTCAAATACTGTGAAACGCATAAAACACACTGTGGTGTGGAAGCGATCTGTAAACCGTATCCAAGAATGCTAGAACGTACGTTCTTTCCGCGCATGCGCACTGACACCCGCAAACCAATATCTTCGTCAACTTTATACAATATCAATGACAGCATCCAACGTTCAAAAACCATCTTTAAGGCGAAGCTTTGCCAAATCACTATTTTGATTAATCTTTATAACGAATCGGTGTACATTATGAAAACCAAAATATATGCTTTAGTTAAATTGAAGGTTTTCCTATCGTTTCGCTTGAGTAGAATACAAATAAAAAATAAAAAATTACTCAATAAAAAATATAAATGGAAACTACTACAAAAAATATTTTTTAATAGAAATGTATGAACGCATAAAGGAAACAACTTTATCTTTTTAATAACAGTTTTTTATCTAAGATTATCTGTGACAGTTTCAATTGATTAACTTTTTTTCTTTCTTATAAAATTATTTATAAAATAAATAAAAACCAGTTTTTTATTGAAATCGAACGTTTCTAGACTCCGTTTGTCAAGCGATTTTAATGCCTATTACCTACGATATAAGGTATACCAAGAATATACACATTTTTGGCTTGTAGCTTCCTCTTAATGCTCATATGTATAATGCACAGCATCGTATACTCTATTACTAATCCATTGGATTGTATGCGCGCGCTGCTTTGACAGTTTGCTTTGAGCTTGAAGCCGAAGTCGAATTCTTATTGAATATTATTAACCTGCGATTTACTTTTTAATCATAATTTAAATAAATAAAAATTAATTCCCAAAATAAGATGGATACTTCGCCAACGTGTTCTAAATGATAATAGTGAATTGTTTGGTTGTATAATTGAATCATTAATGCGAAAAAGTTTTGTGTCTCAGCCATTTGCGAATAAAAAACTTATTCTGGGTACTGGAAATATTGAGTTATGGAGCTTAATGGATTTATGAAGATAATTTTAGACGGTACCTAATTGTATCTTGTTCGTGGGCTGGATGTGCATATTTGATATCAAGTACCTAGTAAGTACGACTATAAACATTTGATGTCCAGCATCCCTTCTACAAAAAGTCACCGACCGCCACTGATATCTACCTAAATGTAGGTTTGAAACATTAGAAAGATAAGCGTACATTGTAATTAGTGAACTATTATTTTATGTAGACTATAAAACAAACTGGTTATACTAATTCGTATTGAGGTTCTTAGAAGCCAACAGAAATTTAACAACCTAATTTCTAATGGCACAATATATTATTAATTAGTACAATTACATCTTTGTTGGAATAATTTATTGTTTTATTCATTACATCAGCCGTCTAGTCAAATTTTATTTTTTTTATTTTACTTATTTATTTAACGCCCAGAGGGATTTTACATGTAGGTGGTACAATTTTAATGACAGTTTTGAAACATAAGAAAGAAATAATAAATATGCGAGGAACAAAATTATAAATAACAAGAAAATAAATAAAAAAATACAGCGATTTGACTGGTTTACAAAAATATAACTTCCATTTAGGAATAGTGTTGAAATAAGTCTTTTACGTAATCCACAAAATTCGCAAAGTTAATATTAAATTTATTTATTTATTTTATTATATTTTATTTTATTAGGTACAATATTTTTTACAATTCAAGTTTTTCAGTAATGTTGGCCGCACTGGGTGGCTTGCCCGTGCTGAGGCCTTCATTTTATAATATAAAAAAAAACTACATAATACATTTAATGAGAAATATTATACATTTAAAATTAAAAATACATAATAATATATTTAAAATTAAAAAAAATAGTACATTGAAAATAATCTTGTGTTTTTGTGAGTGATGTGTGTTTATATTGGTTTTGTGTGTTACGTGTAGGTTTTATTTTTATTTTATGCTATGAAATTTTGGTAATATTGTCTTTTTTGTTCTTTAATCCATTTTGTAATTTTGTGTGTGAATTTATTTTTACTTTCCTCAATTTTAATTTCAAGTTTTAAACTGTTGAAAGCTTTTATTGCATGGTATTGGTAGTGTCTTTGTCCAAAGCTTGAATTTACTGTCGGAGTTTTTATGTTTTCTTTGTACGCTTGTCTAACTGGTCTGTTAGTGTTATTTTGTGTATGTTGAAATTTTTTTTTTATATATCGACATCACCTGTATTGGTTTCCCATAGTGTGAAACCGTTGTATTGGAGAGTTCGCAATGTAATTCAAGTCAATTTGAACCATCTAGTCAAATTAAGCTATCTAGTCAAATTAAGCCATCTAGTAAAATTAAGAAATCCAGTCAAATTTAGCCACACAGTAAAATTAACCCAACTATTAAAATTTAGCCATCAATTTCAGCCGTCTAGTCAAATTAAGCCATCTAGCCAAATTGCCGTCTAGTCAAATTGCCGTCTTGTTAAACTAAGCCATCTAGCCAAATTGAACCACATAGTAAAATTTAGCCACATAGTCAAATTTAGCTATCTAGTCAGATTTAGCTATCTAGTTAAATTTAGCCACATAGTCAAATTTAGCTATCTAGTCAGATTTAGCTATCTAGTTAAATTTAGCCGTCTAGTCAAATTAAGCCACCAAGCTAAGAACTAATTTGGACCGCCCGCCCGCAGTCCACTTTTACCATAAAGATACAGGGTGCGTAGCGATGTTTAACAATTATTCCGTTTAAATTAAATTATTAAATAAAAAATTATAAAAAAATTTAAAATTATTTCCGTTTAAATTAATTTTAAAACTTGATATTAAAATTGAGGAAAATAAAAATAAATTCACTCTCAAAATTACAAAATGGATTAAAGAACAAAAAAGACAATATACCAAAATTTCATACCATAAAATAAAAATAAAACCTACACGTAACACACAAAACCAATATAAACACACATCACTCACAAACACACAAGATTATTTTCAATGTACTATTTTTTTTTTTAAATTTTAAACATATTATTATGTATTTTTAATTTTAAATGTATAATTTTTCTCATTAAATGTATTATGTAGTTTTTTTTATATTATAAAATGAAGGCCTCAGCACGGGCAAGCCACCCAGTGAGGCCTACATTACTGAAAAACTTGAATTGTAAAAAATATTGTACCTAATAAATAAATAATAAATAAATAATAATAATTGAAACTTGGTATTCAATTCGAAAATGTTATTTTTATGTTTAATTCTCTTCAGCTTCCTAACGAAAACCAAAATTATTATTAAATTAAATTAATCTATATTTTGATCCATCCTGTACACCTACCAGGGTCCCACCCAGGCATCGCGAGTTCAATTCCTCTGCTGGCTAAATTCTCCATCACGACACAATCAACACTTTCCACTAACTGTTGTGGTGGTAGGAGATTTTCAAATATTGTCAGGTTATTTGTAACCCTGGAAGTTTGTCTTTCTTTTTAAAATGAAATAAAACAAACATTAAAACATTACACGAAATGTGTAGGTAGCGGTATACAGGATGTCTATTTAAAATGATTTACCTGTACGTAGGAAATAATTAACTTTAACCTGTCATTAACCAAGATAATTGCCTACATTTTAACAACTTTAAATTTCGTTTAAGTCCGATTAAACTAAACGTTGATAAAGATTAATAATCCCATTAACTTTGGAGTTCATTGGCTTTTTCAGACGTGCATTTTTTCAAATGAACAGATGAAGAAACTCAATGCTGATAATAATAATGATTGGATTATTAATTAACATAGCGCGGGTTTTCGTGACAAAATCGCCATTTAACCTATAACTTAGCTAGTATTTCACCATTCTCCTAATAGCTTATCCATAGGATAACGTATATTTTCGATTTACAATTTTTTTAACATTAACTCTACACGGTAATTTCCACTTCTAAGATTACTTTTCATTTTATTTATTTATTGGACAATTTGTATAGCGCCGCTTTTATGAGATATCACCTCAGGG
Organism: Hesperophylax magnus; assembly: GCA_026573805.1. Taxonomy (NCBI): domain Eukaryota; kingdom Metazoa; phylum Arthropoda; class Insecta; order Trichoptera; family Limnephilidae; genus Hesperophylax; species Hesperophylax magnus. The sequence continues at coordinate 7,312,584 of JAIUSX010000018.1, forward strand.
GCGTCTTAAAGTTGATGCAGGTATTACAAAAAATATAAATATTAAAAAAAGTAAAGTTAAGTAAAATCAAGTACAGGAACAGGTGACACGACGATAGAAGATGGAGACTCTGCAGCAAGAATCCTAGGTGGTGTAGAAACTGGACCAGCTGCTGCAGCGAGAGAGTCCACCAACAGTGCCAGCACGAGGTTCGTCATCCATCCAGGTACATGTCTGCTGCTAATAAAGCGCTGACACCTCACATAGATAAGAGACCTTGGCAGCACTGCTGTGACGTTCGGCGATACCATCATTTATCTCCATGTAATCCTGTTCCAGGTGATTGTTGAAGTTCATGCATTCATTCATTTATATATTCATTCATTGATTTATTAAAACCAAAACGCAATTAAAATGGACGTATTTAATTTAAAACCCGCTGGGAATTCACGGCCCTAACCTTTTATATTTACCTTAAATTATTATTTGCACAATGAGATGACATTTGGAAGGTACGCGATAAATATATCTTTCGGAAGTCTCGAAAATAATGTGATTTCAAGTTAACCCTGGTTTATAAGTAATACTTATAAGTATTTAGCACGTGGGAGTTAAGGATATATTTGAAGTATTAAAACAGGTTTTTTTGTTGATTGAGTAGGTATTGAAGTACAAATTCAGCTTGCACTTAATTTATTAAATTAAACATCTGATTATCTTTAGATGAGAATTAATGAAGAATTATAATTTTTGATCGGTAGGTCCCTTAACCTTCCGCTCATTCCATAAAGGTTATTATGTTATGATCAAAAACTGAAAGGGGCCGAGAGTCGGGGCTTAACGGGAATAAATTTCAAAAATTAAAATAGAACTAAAGAATGATTGAATGTAAGTACCTACCGAAACTAAATTTAATAATATCACTTTTATTTATATGTTCCCACCAATACCAGATTACCAGAAGTCGGGATATTTCTTCAGTGCAGAAATTCTGGGACTAACTACCATAAAATGCATTTCTCATTGCCAGAATACTAATACATTCTATTTATCACTTAAGAGAAAGCTACAAGCCAAAAATGTGTATATTCTTGGTATACCTTATATTGTAGGTAATAGGCATTAAAATCGCTTGACAAACGGAGTCTAGAAACGTTCGATTTCAAGCACAAAACTGGTTTTTATTTATTTTGTAAATAATTTTATAAAAAAGTTAATCAAGTGAAACTGTCACAGATAATCTAAGCTATAATTCTGTATTTTTTAAAACTTGTTTCCTTTATGCGTTCATATATTGAAAAAAAATTTTTTTTTGTAGTTTTCATTTTTATTTTTTTTTTGAGTAATTTATTATTTTATTTGTATTCTACCCAAGCGAAACGATAGGAAAACCTTCAATTTATCTAAAACATATTTTTTGGTATTCATAATGTACACCAATTCGTTGTAAAGATTAATCAAAATAGTGATTTAGCATAAAGCTTCGCCTTAATAAATGCATAAGATTGTAGCTGGGGCAGTTCTGAAAGGGAGATAAGTCGCCACCCGCTGCGAGTTTCGAACTATGTACGCCCGACAAGTAACCTACATGGGTAATTCAGTTGTGGGCACTAAATAGTACTAAACCCTGCTAAGTCTAATACATCATGCAACGTTTCGATGGAAAATGATAGCTTCTCACCGGGGCGATACTGAGAGTATCTGCAACCCTGGAAAGGGGAGCAGATAATATACTATCTATAAGTGTATTATTATATATACTTGTTTCATTTAAATATGTGCGAAATAATAACATGCATTATTTTTTTAATAATATATAGGTACAAGGAGAAAAATGAGTGAAAAAATCTCTTAAAAATTATTCGTAATCCAGTTAAAAACGCGATTGCAGGCCGCTTACTATTAAACTTTTAGTACATTCCTAATATATAGAAACACGTGTTCATGCACTTGCACCATGCCTTTACAATTTGGTAGGCGGGTTTGTGTACCGCCGCCCCGGGAACTATTTATTGGATAACCAAAACCTCTGCCATACGTCATTATGAGGGTGATTATCAGGGGTGCCCGGGTTCATCGGGTGAAGTGTGTCCGGGATGCGCCTGCCCACCAGTTGCGTGGCGTGCCAGATCGGGAGAAGCAGGTTTAGGGAGACCCTTTGACCTCTCCGACTGGTCTCTCGACCCATCGCCTTGCGCCGCAGTGGGAGGAATATATTCGAATGACACACTGATCCCCAGATACCTACCCAACACTCATACCCTTTACCTTCCCAGAACTTTTCATTTCCTTAAAAATAATCCTTCACACAGCATTCCAAAAGATGACACAGGCCCTTATTCTCAGGGCCTCTTATGTGGGCTTAATGGGGAGGTGCAGGAAGAACAACATTAAACCCGTTATTAAAGGCACATAAATCTATTTTACGTGTTATTATGAAGAAACCTTTCAGATATTCGAGCGATGCTCTCTTCAAGGAATTTAATGTACTAGATGTCCGACAGTGCTATATAAAAAAAATGTAATCCATGTTCATAAAACTAAAAACAAAATGAAAACAGCCGAACACAAACATCAAACCAGAAGTAAGGGAAGGAATGACCTTTCCGTTCCAACAAGCAACAGAGCGGCTTATCAAAAAATATTCTCATATCTCGGTCCTAAAATATATAATAAAATCCCCTCTCAGCTGAAACTGTGTGAATTGTCATCCTTCGGTCCAAGAGTGACAAAATGGTTGTTGGATCTAAGCAGGACTGATTCCGAACTGATACTAAAAAATGTAATTTGAAATCACGAACGCCTCTATGTATCTTTATGTATCTTTTTTATGTATCTTTTTTATGTATCTTTTTATGTATCTTCGTTTTAACATACTTATTTTAGCTAGTCTTAAATCCTGTATTCGTCTAGGATAACTTGAAACTTGTAAATTTGACTGTCCTGAAACGGGAATCCTTCCTAGCTGGACAGTCAAAATCATAAAATGTAATCAATATTATATTATATAAACAAAAAAAAAATGTAAAAAAGTCTTGATAATATATATAATGACGAAATGCGAAAATTAATTCATTAACTTATTCATTAATTTATTAACAAATTCATTAACTTATTAATTAAGTCATTAATTCATTCATTGATTCATCAACTTATTAATTTTGTCATTAATTTAATCATTAATTCATTAACTTATTAATTAAGTCATTAATTCATTAACTCATTCATTAAGTCATTAATTTTACTTTAATTCATTAATTTATTCATTAACTTATTCATTAACTGATTCATTAAGTGATTAATTTATTTATTCATTAATTCATTAACTTACTCATTAAGTCATTAATTTATTCATTAATTCATTAACTTATTCATTAATTTATTTATTAATTTACTCATCCTTTCATCAATTTATTCATTAATTTACTCATTCCATCATCAATTTATTCATTCATTCATTTATTAAATAATTTATTTATTCATTAATTTATTCATTCATTCATTTTTGAAGATCAAATAGAAATATTAAAAAATAAATCTAATTTGAATACATTTTTAAATAAAAAAAATGTTGGTTAGCGACGCGCCTTGGTCGGAGGAACCCAACGCTTTGGGCTCGTCGGCCCCTATTTGAATTAAATATTTAATTTAGGCAATTTTCTAGTAATAAAAAATAATACGATAAACGGAGACGTGATATTATTAAATTTGTTTGCGTCACAAACACTTTTCTATGAAAATATCAAGGCCGCAACGTTACGCGACTTATTGAGTGATATTTTCCGGGGTCAATGGCTCCTGACTCGCCTGACTCGTTGGCCCACCCGACTCGACTCGTGACGCGCCTGACGCGGGCTATTATGTGAGTCAGTACCTAGACATGTCATATTGTCACATTACCATACGGTGAAGTGTATAATATAACGTCTGACCGGCTGGAGGTTAGGCAAGTTCAACATTTTGATGCAAATGCATGGGGTGGTGCGATTTTCAAATGAAGTTATCAACGGAATTAGATTTTAAGAAAATAAGTTTAATTCCCGTTTAAGTCCCGTTGGCGTCATGTATCTTTTATCAGGAGATTTTTCAATGTGGATGAGTGTTTCAGGCTAATAATTATTGCTTATAAAATAATTGTTTCCCTTTGTGCTATGCATAATAATTAATATTTGACAAGTTCTAGTAATTTTCACCAAAAAATGTAGACAATTTGTCTCGACGCCATCTAGTGAGAGAGTTAGCACTTACAATGCCTTTCTCATATAAAATAAAGTTGGTTGTTTTCAGGTGAAAAAATGTAATAGGCAGTAATTGTTGAATGAAACACTAGTATATATTGAATTATTTCGCGGATAAGAGATAAGCCGCCATAGCTCAGTGGTCAGAGCTGTCGACCGGCAATCGAAAGGACATGGGATCATGTCCCGTTGGCGTCATGTATCTTTTATCAGGAGATTTTTCAATGTGGATGAGTGTTTCAGGCTAATAATTATTGCTTATAAAATAAGTTTAATTAGTTAAAAATTTAAAAAAGACCTCTGCTTTTGTAGTGATTTTATTAGACTTTTTAATAACGCAGCCGGGCAATCACTTCAATGAAGTTTATATATAACACGTTGTATGTATAAATGTATATATAGGTTACATATGAAACTATTTAACCTAGTTTTTGTTTCATCACTTTTAATGACTTTATATCACCTTTTGAAGGTGTGTTGAATTTTGTGGAGTTATCATGGAACCGATAGAAACAGAAGGGAAAGGAAATAAATCAGATAAAACTCAGCTTTTCAATTTTTGTGTTGACAAATGTTACGATCAGATTTTTATTAATTTCAAAATATAACGCGTGATTAACTATTTAGTGATAAACGTGCCAATATAACGAAACCTTTTCCCAAAACGGCGTATGAAGGCCTTACGAAATTATAACCTGCAAAAAATGCCTGTGGGGGCGTACCACGCGAGACAGAGACATCGACACCAACCAGTCAACCTGTTACAGTGGGGATACCTTCGCCCCTCGTTCCTCGGTCTGCGTCCTCTCTTCTCGGTATTTGCTGAAATTACATACGTAGGTATCGTAATATGGGGCGACTTTGATCATCGCATCGCGAATATCTGAACAACTCAAAAATTACTCATTTCTCTTTGTAGTGCATGTGAGTTTGGAAGAGTGCGATAGGGATGCAAGAATGAGAGCGCGAATATGTGTGCACGTGTTGGAATAAACGGATATTGCTACTGTGGGGTTACGAGTGACAGGTCAGGTGAGTGTCGTACATGTATGCCTTACAATACATTATGAATTGTGCCTTTAAATATATTATAAAATGAAGCTGGACTTATCATAAAATCTCCCCAATGTTTCAAGGATACTACAATGTCTAATATATCAAGGATATTACAATGTTTAGTGTATTTTTTTCAGACAAATGGATACAACAACGCTTTTAAAAAAAGTGTCAAATTAGTTATTAATTGTTACCGCGCGTGTAGGTAGTGCAGTGAGTGAAGCGAATACCAAATTAAGTGGGCCTCCAACTATAAACTATGCCGCTATTTAAGGGGCCGAAGATCGATAGATCTCCCGGCCAAGGGGAATCAATCAATATCGGGGAACAGTTAAAAATATTGTCCCTGAATATTGAGGGAACCTCTCGATCAAAGGTAAATTTCCAATTCAAAATACTCACTGATAGAAAAGTCCTTCTGGGCGGAAGGAGAGAGGCTCCTCCGATTACCTCTCACCCCAGAAGATAGGTGGAAACTTGAGTGGCAAACGGCCAACGTGGAAAATGCCCATCTCATACAGGACCCCACCGAGAGACAGTCTGGCTTCTCATTTTCTCGCAAAACCTTGTCCGCCATCAATACGTTAAGGTGCTCCCATAGCCGCTGTGCCCACATGATGCACAGATGGGGCCTTAAAGAATCGGCGATGTGTGAATGTGGTGCGGTGCAGACCACCGAACATGTGGTCAATGATTGCCCGCTCCATTCATTCCCCGGCGGGATTGATGAGTTTCACATGGCGACGCCTGAGGCCCTAGGATGGCACGCAGACCTAGATGTCCCCCTCTGACCCCCCTACCATACGAAAGAAGAATTATTTAGTTTCTAGTTATATTCAAATAAATTGATTGTCGATTTCTGAACCTATTTTTTTTTTAAATTAGGCACAGAGAAAAATGTACATTTATACATTTCATAAATTTCTCGACGATTATAATAGTTTCGTGTCATTTATATTGTGAAGTATATCAGCAGTGTCTATCGATATACAACGACTTGAATATTATTTGCTGCCCCACTCTAAAAGGTGATAATAATCCCCCTTTTTTGGCTCCCCAATCACGTATACTGACAATTTTTTCGCAGATGTTTTTCGATAGTTTAAGCATGTGCAATAACACTTTGCACAAATGTGATAACTTATATTATTAACCTGCTTATACAGGGATTTCCAATAAGAGGTGTTATTTTGAATAGCCCGCTATTTCGGTAGATGTTACTTTTGAAGCTGTCATTTTTTGACATTTGACAAGTAGAAACTACGCCATTAATAAAAATGGAACGATAGATGCTTCAACAACGCATTGAAATTTTTAAAATTCACTTGAGTGAATCAAATGCAAATCATGTTGAGTGATGAGGCCCATTTCCACCTCGGTGGCTTCGTCAACAAGCAAAATTGTCGCATCTGGGGCTCGGAAAACCCAAGAGTTATTATTGAAAAGCTTTTCTATCCTCAACGTGTGACTGTTTTTTTGAGAAATTTTTCTGCACAAATGATTGTATGAAAAAGTTATGCGGTTTCTTAGTTGAAAATTGATCAACATCACCCCATTTTACGGTACTAACTGTTTGCAGAATTAAATTAAAGCACTATACGGTAATAAGGTGGTTTTGTTTGTATACTTGAGACTTGAGACTCGGGAGAGAATCAAGGTGATGGAGATAATGCTAGAATTTTATCACCTGATTCTAGATTATCAGGGTTGTCCACATTTTCCACTGTAGTGATAACTGGTGGAAGTGTGTTTTGTGATAAATAAGGCCAATTTTATCACACTTCTGATGAAATTAAGTGAACATTTTCGAAAATCTAAAATCGTTGTTGAATTTGAACTTCTCTCGAAGTATCGAAAAAATTCAATGAAAAATTTCAAACACATAAATTATCAATTAAACTTTACAAACAACGCTAAATCCATAATTTTTCATAAATTTCAACTTCTTTCAAACACGACGTTTTATTTTTGATCAAACCCTATTATTTAAAATTCTGAGAATTTACAAATTTTATAAAAATCTACATGCCGTCAAGACCAACCCGACAAAACGATTTTTTTTCTCTTGCAAGCTGAAATGTAATTCCCTCGGTAGAAAAAAATCCGATCTATGCTCAAAAAATTATAAAAAAACGTATTTGGTTCTGTTATACTATGATTATAGGCATGAAAAAATTTCACAGTGTTTCTTTAAATGCTATTTTTTCCATTTTAAATAAGTACACATATTTTCATTTACTCCTAATTATTATAATCGTTTTTCATTAATATAAGCGTGCTCTTTCTAATATTATATTATTTACGTATTTTTCTTTCAAACCATCTTCTTCTTTTTGAAGACTTAATAGGACCTGCTACATACTATGCGCGGATAATTCACTTGGCTCAAATATCGAAATAAAAACTACGATTTACGTTTTTTAAAATAGTTTTCTGTTTACCAGATAATGTATCTTATTATTAATATATATTTCATGTTTATATCGTAAGACGTTTCCCCAGAATAGTTTACAATATTTAAAAAATCTCTCTTTTGGGAAACAACTATAAAAAAATATAATTATCCGAATAATAAACTGGTTTTATTATTTCTACATAAACCTGAATATACCCTACAGGAAAAACAACAATCAAAAGGTTTTTTCAAAGAAATAATGACCTTTGTACTACTTCAAAAACAAAAATATATTCATTTTTACGACGTCAATAAATTTTAATATTCTCAGGAAAATTATTTTGTAAGCCATTATGGATTCCACATTCAAGAAAAAAAAACAATCTTCAGTGAAATTAGCGCAAGCAATTCTGATTTGTCTTGCATACAATTTTGAAAGTAAAAAAAATTAAAAAATTAATTAATTAATTTTGGTTAAAATCACATCCGAACAAATTACTGCTTGGATTGAAAAACAGACAGTGCAGTTGTGAAGGGTCATTAAAAAACGGCGTGACTTCCAGAAATGGGGTTTATTTTATTTTATTAAGTATATCTTGTCGTTTTATACATCTAGTCCTGAAGATGACATCAGAAAGACGATGGCCCCCAGCAGCGATACATTATAGCGGCGACTTCCTCTCGAATTCGATCCTTAAGTTCTTCCAAGGTGTGAGGACGATGTTTGAAAACATATTCATTCAGGTAGCCGACGGAAGAACGGCCATTTTCAAAGTCCCGGTGTTAACCGGACAGGTAATGGCTGACCGACATGGTAACGACTGAAAACTGCACGACCCTCTCGAAAAAATTAGACCCCCCCACAGGTTCCTACTTCCACCACACGGGATGTACCGATTTAGCTCTATTAGGACATATTGCACATACTGCACAGGTACACAAAAACGATCGCCTTAAAATCTTCTAAACAACTCTCTAACCATAAGTTAGCATAAGTAACTTTTTTGGCGTAACCTTTGTTTAACCTCGTTTATCTTTGTTTTATAAATTAAAGATGATTGTTTCTTACAAAATAAATAAATTATTTTATACATAGAAGTCTGAGTGGCAACCCTGTCGAATATTACTACTCGTGAGTCAGGAGAAAGATAATCGTTTCCGATTATCCTCTAATTCTTATATACAATACAAACACGATCCGTTCAGTTCGGAACGTACGCTATCGTCTATCACCTTTTAAAGGTAATTGACTTTATAAACTATACTCCTACTACGTGACTCTATTGAACAAGTTGTTACTTTTTTCTAAGTGCAATTAGTAGATGACCGTGTTATACTTGTATTACTTATTAATCAAGTGAACCAACAAATTTGCTGATGGAACTTGTTTCAAGCGAGAATAATGTATATAATGTTTATTGTTATTAAGACCATTTTTATGGTCTTTTAGACATAAAGAGTAACAAAATCCACCTGTGAAAAACGTAGTTTCCTTACTAAAATACACCTATTTTCAAAAGTCTTCTAAAAATAAATTCGTTTGACAACATACATAGAACCGAGTCGAAACCTGATTGAATAGGATCGACATTTTTTGCGTAATGCAATGTCATCGAATTTCAGAGAAATGCATGTTTGTCCTCGTGTTTGTGAGTGATTACCACAAAAAGTTTATTACGTTCATTCACGATAGCAAAAGTGAAATTAAAATTGTATTTAAAAATTATACAGTATTTATTATACATAGAACTGCCTTAGTAAGAATCGTTTGTTAAGTGATTCATTGAAGATGTCCACTGACACGATATAATTATTTCCCTCCATTGGTATTCTGGGCAATGAGGAATACACATGGTAGTTAATCCAAGAATTTCTGCACTGAAATAAATCACGACTTCTAGTATTACGTGGTGGAATTCGAAAGCTTATCAATGCAAGTAATTCTGGACAATCAAATGCATAATTTAGAATTTTATATGGAAATACCAAGTCATTGAAGAGTCCGACAATTTAAGCGTATTCATTTAATTTAAAAGTGTGTTGTACAGGGTTTTCCAATATGAGGTGTTATTTTGATATTCAATCGTAAAAGATCAATGGTTTCGTTGCTTGTGGTGTTGCTTGTTGAAAGTAAACGTTGTCCAGATCAATACCATCCAATTCCGGCCATAAACAATCATCTCTCTATAGCGAAATCCATCCACCGTAACTGTTGCTCCAGCCTCATTTTCGAAAAAGTAAGGTCCAATGACTCCGCCGGACCATAAACCGCACCAAACAGTCACACGTTGAGGATAGAGAGGCTTTTCAACAATAACTTTTGGGTTTTCCGAGCCCCAGATGCGACAATTTTGCTTGTTGACGAAGCCACCGAGGTGGAAATAGGCCTCATCACTCAAGATGTTTTGCATTTGATTCAGTCAAGTGAATTTTAATAATTTCAATGCGTTGTTAAAGCGTGTATCGTTCAATTTTTATTAATGGACTAGTTTCTACTTATTTTATAAACAATAATTATTAGCTTGAAACACTCATCCACATTGAAAAATCTCCTGATAAAAGATACATGACGCCAACGGGACTTGAACCCGTGTCCTTTCGATTTTCGGTCGACAGCTCTGACCACTGAGCTATGGCGGCTTATCTCTTCCGCGAAATTATTCAATATATACTAGTGTTTCATTCAATAATTACTGCTTGTTACATTTTTTCACCTGAAACAACCAACTTTATTTTATGAGTGTTTCAGGCTAATAATTATTGCTTATAAAATAATTGTTACCCTTTGTGCTATGCATAAAAAATCTTGTCTTAAACATTAGTTTACCAAAAAATAATAATTAGTTTCTACTTGTCAAATGTCAAAAAATGACAGCTTCAAAAGTAACATCTACCGAAATAGCGGGATATTCAAAATAATACCTCTTATTGGAAAACCCTGTAGTTTAACATAATGAACAAATTCTAAAACTTTTTCCTTTAGAAGACCGTCGGAAAAAATCTGATCTCATTTGTTTCTTTAAAATTATCAACAATTTTATTGACTCACCTACATTACTAGAACTCATCTCATTCAATATACCTTCTCGTAGACTCAGAAATAAAGAACTGCTCTTCCTCAATCAACACTCGACTAATTATGCTTATAATTCACCATTGTCCAGAATATGTAGTATGGTCAATAAGGTGGAGCGCTCTAGTATGGAGAATTTTTATTTTCTTAATATAGAATTCGGCATACGCGGGATTGGTGCTCCGTTATGTACTTATCTTAAATAAAAAATATTTATTTATAATTACGACATCGCCACCACTTTGAATTTTTGATAAAAACACTGAAAACACCAATAATGTTCTCCCGATTCTTAGAAATGCTTATAATTATGTTAAAAAAATGAGTGTTTATTTATTACCTATGATATAATTAGATTAATATTTTATAATTTAATTATAAAGTAGGACTGTGTAGGAACAGTTAAACTATTCCCACACAGCAACGAATCCTTCTACCCCAAACGCGTATCAAACAGAGTGAAGTGTATCGTGTATCATCTTGGCGAAGTTTCCAATCCGCTAGACATTATCTAATAGATCGGGGTACTGACGCTATTCCGTCTTGTAGTTTCAACTTTAGACTCTCAAAAAAATGTGCTTCGTCTTCAATTCCTCAAGAAATAATGCAAAGTGAAGCACAACCAAATAATTCTCACCATGAGGTGAAAGACTTCCCTGTTGTGGCCAGAACATTAGACAGATATTGTATTTCAGATCGAGCAGGAGCTGCAATTGTTTCCGCTGTATTACAAGATGTTGGTTTAATTTCACAGAACGATACATCTCGCGTTGTGGATAGGAGTAAAATTCGTCGAGTTCGAATGAAGAAAAGAACTGCCCTTACTAGTGAGCCGTTAGTAATCGATTCCAATCAATTTGGTTTATACTTCGACGGACGGAAGGACAAAAATTTAAGCATGGAGGACAGCCGGCAAAAAATAATAACTGAAGAACACGTTAGCGAGTACATGGGACGTTAGTTAGTAGCGAGTACATGGGACACTTTCCATTAAAAACCGGAAAATCTGAAGCAATAAGTAATGGAATTATTTCATTACTGTCTTCGAAAGATTTGGAAAAAATCGAAAGCTTTGGAAAAAATTGTTGCAATTGGATGCGACGGAACTGCAGTTAATACGGGGTACAAAGGAGGTGTTATTCGGCGCCTTGAATCACATCTCAAACGGCCTTTACAGTGGATTGTCTGTCAATTACATGCAAACGACCTCATTTTGCGACATCTCTCTGAGAACATCGACGGAACCACGACTGGACCGCAAAGTTTCACTGGAATTATTGGTAAATCTTTAAATAAGTGTGAAAAACTTCCTGTCGTGAAATTTAAAATCATTCAATGTTCATTACCAAGTATGAGAAATACACAGGATTTAAGTACAGATCAGCTGTATCTACTGAAAATGTGTAAAACTATTGACTCCGGATTCTGCAATGAAAATTTATCAAAAACAAATCCCGGTAAAATTATACAATCCAGGCGGCTCACTATAGCGAATCGGATTCTTCGGCTTTACATTTCTACCCTAAAACCATAAAAAATATGTTAACTTTAACGACATTTGTATTAACAGTTTACGCACCTATGTTGTTCAACATTAAGACCAAACCATTATGTATTTCTGGTGCAAGGCATTTATACGAAACAATAGTGCTTTCACGGTATTTGCCCAGCGATTTAAATACATTATTGATCCAGAAATAGAGCGTAATGGCTTTTTTGGGCATCACGAAAATATATTGTTAGCCAGTTAAACGACAACCGAAAATACGTAAGAGAGTTGGCGTTGAGAAGTATATTGAAAGCTCGGCAAATGAAAATGCAATCAGACTTTATTCGTACCTTCAAAGTGCCTGTTTTTGATTTTTCAGCAGATGATTATATTGATGTTATAAAGTGGGATAATATAACCGAGCCACCACTAACCAAATTTGTAAGTGACGAGACAATTTTACAAACCATTACCGATCACACGATAATTGTCGATGTCATACTACCAGTGATAAAGAATTTTCCTTGCCACACTCAAGCTACAGAGAGATGTGTGAAAATTGTAACAGAAGCCTCAGCCGTTGTTTGTGGACCCTTGAGGCAAGATGGATTAATAAAAACAAGGTTAGAGTCACGACACCTTATGCCTATTTTTAACACCAAAATGCAGTTCCGTTCATAGTAACTTTTGTAATTTTCAAGTTTTTCAATGCGGTAAATAATATATGTACATTTTTTATTTCCACTATTTGTTCTATTCTAACAATCTATGAATGTATTATCTGTATTATCTGTAAAATAAATGGTAAAATACAAATTTTATGTGTGTTTTATTTCGCGTACATGAGCTATAAATACTTAGGTAAAATCGTGAAAATGATAAAATATAAAGCTTTCGCGATGTCCAGGTATTGTGAATATATTTTTTTTAATTATTTTTGTTGTAATTGTTAATATATGGAGCATCTTTTCCAACTATGGCGATTTCGAAATTCTCAAAAAAAAAATTTCACTCCACCTTAATGGTCAACTCACGTCAAGACCTTGATTTTTTGGTATAAGTCAGAATGTTTTTTGTCGCTCACTATGCAATTGAGGATATTTTGTATCACTTTATTTTTAGCAAGGTCTTGACTTGACACTTCTATTTCATTTCTATTTTCTTATGTTTTCCCTGTTTGTATCTGCTTTTATATACCATCCTTTACTCTTGCATTGAACATTGTCCCAAATCTCATGTCGCTTTGTTATATATTGGACGTAACTCCGTTAATTAATTTATAAATAAAAAAAAATAAAATTTCTGGAATACCCATTTTAAAACATAGAAAACATAAGAATTTTTCAATGTATTTTTTCAATAGTTGGTTGATTGTTGCTAAACGCGTTTATCTAGAAAATTAAAAGAGTTGTTGATCATGATTATTTTGCATTGAGTACCTAGTTATGGTTATGTTCGATTAACTGACTAACTAACGGGGGTAGGAAGAGAGGACTGACCTCCACACAACCCGGTCTTGGCACACACTTGTTTCATTTACATGTATACACTTCTTCTGTAATTAATAAGACTCAAGTATTTGCTTCACTAAACTTGATCGTGCCATGTTTTCCTTGGCCGTCCCCGACTACTTCTACCATTCACATTGGCACGTAATATTTTCTCCTTAAAATCCTTTTGTTTATTAGCGCTACATGCCCAACTAAACCGTACAAGCGTCCCTTCATTAACCTTCCACATTTCTCACACGAACATTCATGGTTTTACACAGATACGCCACAAAGATGACCATGACCATGAAATAGTAGATGATCGATATAATATTTACAGACGAGATAGGGACACATCGAGTTCTTTTAAAAAATCAGGTGGTGGAGTTCTAATAGCTATAAAGAAAGAAATGACATCTATCACAGTCCCAACACACAGCTCAAAATTTACAGAAGATTTATGGATTAAATTTAAATTGCATGAAACATCTAGGCAAACCATCAACTTATGTTTGGCGTATTTGCCTCCAGATATACCAATCGAAAATCTTACAGATTTTTTCGAAAAGTGTCAAACAACATATAATAATTTATCATCAGAGGATGTAACAATAATAATGGGTGATTTTAATGTACCATCTATTCAATGCCCACTAAATGTCAATGAAATTCACACCAGACCAGTCATATATAATAGCCAAAAATCAATATCCCTACTAGACTTTCAAAATTTGACTGGACTTAATCAGTTCAATCACGTCTCTAATAATATAGATCGAATTTTAGATTTAGTGTTTTCCAACCATCACCTTGAAATTCAAATTGCTTCACATGTGCTATCTAAAGTTGACTCCTATCATCCTCCCATTGAATTCGATTTTCTAATATCTAAATACAGACCCCTACCCACCAACCCAGATCACATCAAATATAACTTCAAAAAAACGGACTACACTAAATACAATGAAATGCTATCACTAAATAACTGGAACGATCTTAATACTCTGAATTGTAATGACTCCCTACTACATTTTTATAACCTATTATGGCTATCAATTGAAAAACACACTCCGCGCTTAAGAAACAGCAACAAAAGGTTTCCAATTTGGTTCAGCAGTGCTTTGATCCACCAACTCAGAGAAAAAGAAAAGTTTAGAAAGAAGTGGAAAAAATACAAAAATCAATGTGACAGTTTTTCCATCTTGAGGGCTAGAGTAAAATTATCCATACGTTCCTGCCTTAAAGCCTATGTAGATTCAATAGAAAGTTCTCTCCCTAACAGTATCAAAAATCTGTCAACCCTCATTAAATCGAAAAGAGTTTCTAAGTCTCTCCCAAAAATCATGCATCTCCACGACAAATCAGCAACAAATGGCAAAGAAACATGCGAACTCTTTTCTACTTACTTCTCTTCTGTATTTAGCTCACCATCTGATTCTAAAAGTGACTCTAAACTTTCTTTCCCACTCTATAATTATCCACTATCTCATATCAAAATAACCCTAGATGAGGTCAAGGTGAAGTTGAACACTCTCGATATCAATAAGGGTTCCGGTCCAGATGGCATTCCTCCACTATTCATTCGAAATTGTGCAGAACAACTTACAGCACCTTTACACAAATTATTCGTCAAAAGTCTGAACGAAGGGGTATTTCCAGATCTGTGGAAAGTTGCCCACGTCATTCCGATCCATAAGTCTGGCAGTAAAAACGATGTAAAGAACTACCGTCCTATCAGCCTTTTATCTTGTTTTGGCAAAATATTTGAGTCCATTGTATATAAAGACATATTTAATCATGTAACACACATACTTATCCCTTTCCAACATGGCTTTGTAGCTAAACGATCCACAAACACTAATTTAATCGAGTATATGGACTTTCTGTGTAAATCAATGAATAAAAAAACACAAGTAGATGCCGTATACACCGATTTCAGTAAGGCTTTCGACAAAGTTAGTCACCCTATCTTAATGAATAAACTGGATAAAATCGGCATACACGGAAATCTGCTTCGTTGGTTAGAATCATATTTATCAAATAGAAGTCAATTAGTTACTGTTAACGGCTTTAACTCTTCCCCAACATTAGTCACGTCGGGCGTTCCACAAGGATCACACCTTGGACCCTTGCTTTTCTTAATCTTCATTAACGACCTTACATGTAAACTCCACTGTAATTTTTCTCTATACGCTGACGACCTCAAGATATATAAAGCAATTAAATCTATGGAAGATTGTGAACTCTTACAACAAGACCTTAACACATTATCTGCCTGGTGTATTGACAATGAAATGGAATTGAATATAGCTAAGTGTAAAGTTATAAATTTCACCAAGAACACCAACAAAACTCTATACTCATATAGCATATGTGGTCACAATCTGGAAACAGTTGAATCGATCAAAGATTTAGGAATTATATTCGACAACAAACTAACGTTCAACCAACACATAGAATACATTGTAAATAAATCAAATAAAGTACTAGATTTTATTGTAAGATCAACTAAACTGTTCAAGAACTCTAATAGCCTAATAATTCTATTCAATTCGTTAATCCGTAGTGTTCTTGAGTACGGGTCAACAGTCTGGAATCCACATTACATTACACAGGTATCCAGACTTGAATCTGTCCAAAGAAAATTTACACGGATTTTGTCCTATCGATCAGGTGTCTACCATCTTCTAAATGGGTATGAACAAAGACTTACATATTTCAAACTAGAGAGTTTAGTTAAAAGACGAAATATAAATGACCTCTTAATGCTTTACAAAATTGTGAATAATCGTGTAAATAGTAACTTAGTCAATCAAATCAATTTTTACGCCAGGCCCAAATATACTAGAAATATGAACATATTTTGGACCGAAATCTTTGCCAATAACACTGGATATTTTAATCCTATGTCTAGAATGTCTCGATCATACAATGATCTTGCTAAAACACACACTGTCGTAGATATTTTTGCAAATAATTTAACTTGTTTCAAGAAATATCTCCACGATTTCTGTACTTAGATAAAAAAAAGAAAAATAAAGAAATAAAAAAAATTGTTTAGTGGTTTAAAATTTTTTTAATGTATACTCTTTAAATTTTTCTCCTTATTATGTGCTTCAATCTTTGTAATTAAGTTTTAAGTTTTGTATATAAATACTGTCATTGTTTTACATGTTTGCTTATGTGAATGTGCAAATGTGATTGCTGCAGACACATTACTCTGGGGATATTTATAATTGTATTTTCTTTATTTTGTAATCCATAATTGATGATTTTATAAATATCCTGTTTGTGTCTCGAACAAATAAATAAAAATAAATAAAAATAAAAAAATAAAATAAAAAGATCGTCTATTTTCATCATTTATTGTCACACGTTAGGGTAGGTACCAGTACTCCATTGTCGACTGCTAGCTTTGCTTCTTTGGAATCATTTTATTTTGAAAAACAGTAGAAATCACTACATTGCAAAAGCGATTAAGAAAATTAAAAAATAATTATTTTGAATACTAAAAATATAATTTTACATAAAACAATAACTTAGTAAACAGCACTTTTATCTTTAATACTTAATGCCGACCGGGATTCGCTACAACCGTAGCTTCATCAGGGCTGTATAATTATAATAATTGTTCAAAAATAAAAGTGGTGTTTACTAAGTTATTGTTTTATTTAAAATTGTAATATCTCATCACAAAGTGTCTGCTTCGTATGAACAAATAAAGCATATGCAAACGTACATGTGTGAAAAACATTACACATTACTTCATGCTTGAATTCGATGAAAGACATCTGTAAAATGTGTTGTAGAACATGTGGAAAATGCTTTGTAGAAAATGTGGAAAATGAGTTGTAGGACATGTGGAAAAAATCCGATGACATTTGGAAGATGCGTTGTAGAACATGTGTAAAATGCGCTGTAGAACATGTGATAAATTCGTTGTAGAACATGTGGAAAATCCGTTTTAGAATATGTGGAAAAATCGTTGCAGAACATTTGAATAATGCGTTTTAGAATATATGGAAAATTCATTATAGAACAAGTGGAAAATGCGTTCAATGATATTAAAGTAGTTCGTCAAGATTACAAGTTGTTTTATTTATGATAAGAAATATAATAGTATTGTTGTAAGGACTGGCGACCTATTCTAAAGAGTCTCTAAGTTATTCTGAGAATTGTAACAAGCGAGTGACGGCTCCCTACCCCAACGATGGATTAGATCCGGAATTGATCGGAACCATTTGGATACTAATGTGCGCGCGCACTCGCGTGTTAAGGGTTGCTATCAACCAATAAATAAATGCAAGTACTAACTTAACTGGTACTACAATAATGTTGCTTTATTATTTTATATTAGGCATATAAAAATGTTTACTGGCAAAATACATCGTTTTTTACTGGAAAACTTTAAAAATTAACTTAAATAAACTAATTAATTAATTAAACTCTATTGCTTTTGATAATTAAAAGTGAGGCATAATTAATTAAATTTAAAGTTTCATTATTGTTATTAACTTTTATGTTAACTGTGTTTTTTTTTATTATTCTAAACTAGTTGGATAAATACAACTAAAGTTAAATTTTTTGATATTACCTTTCCTAAAGCACACAATTTCAAAACACATTCCTAACATAAAATCATTTAAAAAAATAATGTAACTTAATTTTTTTTGCGAATATGGAATTTCCTTCCATTTTTTAGTGAAATTTCACCTTCTTACTTAACCCTTACTTAGCCTCGTAAGGACATAAATAACTAGCCACAAACATCATATTCCATTGAAGGAGCTGAATGACAGATCTAACCGGGGCGTCCATTCATTACTAGCCACAAACATCACATTCCATTACAGGCTCTGAAGGACAGATCTGACCGGGGCGTCCATTCATTAATAGCCACAAACATCATATTCCATTAGTCTCTAATGATTAAAGGATCTGAAGGACAGATCTGACCGGGGCGTCCATTCATTAATAGCCACAAACATCATATTCCATTAGTCTCTAATGATTAAAGGATCTGAAGGACAGATCTGACCGGGGCGTCCATTCATTAATAGCCACAAACATCATATTCCATTAGACTCTAATGATTAGAGGATCTGAAGGACAGATCTGACCGGGGCGTCCATTCATTACTAGCCACAAACATCACATTCCATTACAGGCTCTGAAGGACAGATCTGACCGGGGCGTCCATTCATTACTAGCCACAAACATCACATTCCATTACAGGCTCTGAAGGACAGATCTGACCGGGGCGTCCATTCATTAATAGCCACAAACATCATATTCCATTAGTCTCTAATGATTAAAGGATCTGAAGGACAGATCTGACCGGGGCGTCCATTCATTAATAGCCACAAACATCATATTCCATTAGACTCTAATGATTAGAGGATCTGAAGGACAGATCTGACCGGGGCGTCCATTCATTACTAGCCACAAACATCACATTCCATTACAGGCTCTGAAGGACAGATCTGACCGGGGCGTCCATTCATTACTAGCCACAAACATCACATTCCATTACAGGCTCTGAAGGACAGATCTGACCGGGGCGTCCATTCATTAATAGCCACAAACATCATATTCCATTAGTCTCTAATGATTAAAGGATCTGAAGGACAGATCTGACCGGGGCGTCCATTCATTAATAGCCACAAACATCATATTCCATTAGACTCTAATGATTAGAGGATCTGAAGGACAGATCTGACCGGGGCGTCCATTCATTACTAGCCACAAACATCACATTCCATTACAGGCTCTGAAGGACAGATCTGACCGGGGCGTCCATTCATTACTAGCCACAAACATCACATTCCATTACAGGCTCTGAAGGACAGATCTGACCGGGGCGTCCATTCATTAATAGCCACAAACATCATATTCCATTAGTCTCTAATGATTAAAGGATCTGAAGGACAGATCTGACCGGGGCGTCCATTCATTAATAGCCACAAACATCATATTCCATTAGTCTCTAATGATTAAAGGATCTGAAGGACAGATCTGACCGGGGCGTCCATTCATTAATAGCCACAAACATCATATTCCATTAGACTCTAATGATTAGAGGATCTGAAGGACAGATCTGACCGGGGCGTCCATTCATTACTAACCACAAACATCATACTCCATTGAAGGAGCTGAAGGAGAGATCTGACTGGGGCTTCCATTCATTACTAGTCACAAACATCATATTCCATTACTGGATCTGAAGGATAGATCTGACCGGGGCGTCCATTCATTACTAACCACACACATCATACTCCATTGGAGGAGCTGAAGGAGAGATCTGACTGGGGCTTCCATTCATTACTAGTCACAAACATCATATTCCATTACTGGATCTGAAGGATAGATCTGACCGGGGCGTCCATTCATTACTAACCAAAAACATCATACTCCATTGGAGGAGCTGAAGGAGAGATCTGACTGGGGCTTCCATTCATTACTAGTCACAAACATCATATTCCATTACTGGATCTGAAGGATAGATCTGACCGGGGCGTCCATTCATTACTAACCACAAACATCATACTCCATTGGAGGAGCTGAAGGACAGATCTGACCGGGGCGTCCATTCATTAATAGCCACAAACATCATATTCCATTAGTCTCTAATGATTAAAGGATCTGAAGGACAGATCTGACCGGGGCGTCCATTCATTAATAGCCACAAACATCATATTCCATTAGACTCTAATGATTAGAGGATCTGAAGGACAGATCTGACCGGGGCGTCCATTCATTACTAACCACAAACATCATACTCCATTGGAGGAGCTGAAGGAGAGATCTGACTAGGGCTTCCATTCATTACTAGTCACAAACATCATATTCCATTACTGGATCTGAAGGATAGATCTGACCGGGGCGTCCATTCATTACTAGCCACAAACATCATATTCCATTACAGGCTCTGAAGGACAGATATCACCGGGGTGTCCATTTTAAAAGTATTTTTTTAATCTTTTTTCTATAATGCGTAGATATTGTTTTGTTCGTTGGATAGATAAATAATTATTCTTTTCAGTTTGCCTCAAATATTCAAACATTTTTTTTTATTAATGCAAATTATATTTATTCACAAAAAATAATGTTACATAATTTACAGACACTATTGTAATTATTTCACCCAATTTTATACATCAGTTGTACCACCATAATAAAGCTAGGCTTGTGTGTATGGGGGATTTGTCATTTTGTTCGTTATTGTTTATGTAATATGCCAAAGTATACTATGAAATATTAATGCTATATTTTAAATATATTTCAAAGGTTGCATTTTTCAACGCCCGTCAAAAAGATTGAAATCTGACGGTACGCGTGACGTCATATCTACCTCGGTTTTGTCGGGTATCGGGTAAGTTCAATCTCAACCCCAAAACAATTGAAATATATTTTTACCACAGTAGTGTGTGGGGTGTGTGCAAGTGCAATGCAATTTGACACAAAATTCATCACAGGGCGTTTGAGCGTCGCACGGTTTTAATCGTTTTAAAATGACGATTTTTTCTTCTCTGCGTAATTATAATACTTTCCGCGTTTGCTGATCTATTACATTATACAAATCAAATTGATGATTTATGTAGAATACAAATCAAATTGATGATTTGTGTAGAAAATGTTTGGCTTTTCCGGAAACTATAGAACAGACATATCGGGATGTTCTATATTAGCACCGTCCGAGTATACATTTAGGCACAATCAAGTTTTAAAAATAATTCACCAAAATTTGGTAATTAAACATAACTTGATTGACTGCCGTAATATAGTACCATATTATGAATACGAACCAAATTCATTTTTAGAAAACGAATTTTATAAAATATATTATGATAAAACTATACTAACAGACCGAACGATTAGTCATAATAGACCCGATATAGTTTTACATGACAAAATTAAAAAAATAACTTATATCATTGATGTCGCTATTCCAAATTCCTGTAATATTTAAAAATCTGTTAATGAAAAAATAAGAAAATACACAGATTTAGGAAACGAAATAAAAAGAATTTGGCATTCTCAGACTATAAAAATATTACCATTCGTTATTTCGGCTACTGGCATTATACCTAGCTCTCTCATTAAAAATTTAGGCGTATTAGATCTATCAAAAAATGTATATATAAAGATGCAAAAGTCGGTCATTTTGAATACATGTAGGATAACGAAAGATTTTTTAAATATTTATGTTGAGGGATCAGTAGGATTTATAGGCCCTGTTAGAAGTTCTACCGAGCCGAACCCTCTGATATGAAAATATCTCTAGTCGGTGAATTTTTTTTCCCATTTGATCTCTGGTGAGTTGACGTGTTGTTGTTCTTGTATTGTTTTGTATTTATTTTACTTATATAATGCACTTGCATAGTGTTGATTGACTAGCTGATCATTTGTAGAAAAGTGAGTGGAAGGGTTTAGTTTTTCCTATGGGGAAGATTTAACCCGGACAACAAAATCGGAAGCAATAAAAAAAAAAAAAAGAATATATGTTTTGAAACCATAATATTTTTCAATCAAGTTGCTTATTTAGCAATTTTTTGTTTTTTTTTCTAAACCTTTCTAAATCTAAGTATTGGTGCATTAAAATGCGCATATTTTTGATTTTCCGCACTTTGCTAATAAGGAATATGGTAACATATATGGGTTTTCCAATAAGAGGTATTATTTTGAATAGCCCGCTATTTCGGTAGATGTTACCTTTGAAGCTGTCATTTTTTAACATTTGACAAGTAGAAACTACGCCATTAATAAAAATGGAACGATACACGCTTTAACAACGCATTGAAATTTTTAAAATTCACTATTATTAATTATTAGAATTCCGTCGAAAAATCATCTTGAGTGATGAGGCCCATTTCCACCTCGGTGGCTTCGACAACAAGCAAAATTGTCGCATCTGGGGCTCGGAAAACCCAAGTGTTATTGTTGAAAAGTCTCTCTATCCTCAACGTGTGACTGTTTGGTGCGGTTTATAGTCCGGCGGAGTCATTGGACCTTACTTTTTCGAAAATGAGGCTGGAGCAACAGTTACGGTGAATGGATTGCGCTATCGAGAGATGATTAATATTTTTTTATGGCCGGAATTGGATGGTATTGATCTGGACAACGTTTACTTTCAACAAAACGGCGCTAAATGCCACAGAAGCAACGAAACCATTGATATTTTACGGGAAAAGTTTCTTTGAATATCAAAATAACACCTCTTATTGGAAAACCCTGTAGTTTAAGACCCGATAAGAAGTTTTCAATTTATTGGTGGGTAAACACCATTAGGGTATGAATCTAATGCTAATTTTGTAAAATTATGCATTCACAAAATTGAAAGGTTCCACCAACAAGTTGTCCCTGGTCACTTCACACCTTCGAGAGGTTAAAAATGCAGTCCTGTATTTCAGTTAATACAAGATAACTGCTGACTTATGGTAATCAGCAAATAATGGTAATCAGCGCTTTATTGGGTAGATAGGTGGTGATCACTGGCACAAGGTGCTAAAGTAGGTATGGTAATCAGTTAATCAATATCAACTTATTGCTGATTAGAGCGACTATTTAGCTTTATCCATTAATCAGGATTATTATTGCGTATTATTGCAGACTTCAAGAAACCGTGATTATTTATTGTGTTCTCGAGTATGGTGGTTGGGAAGTTGTGATTTGCCAATTGCACTAAGTGCGAATTTGATGAAAATTGTCGGGCAGAGGCAGGCTTGGAATAATTGAAGATGTTGGGTCTCCTGCGCTCAAAATGTTTAGTTTTTGTTTATAACGTTTGCACAAAATACCAGCGGAGAGAATATTTTTCATCGGCCACGAATAACAAAATATTATGTATGACTACATCCCAAAGTTTAATTTCCAAGCATTTTGTGCGCAGGAGACCCGCCTTTACACTTAATTAGAAGAAAGAAGATTATTATGTATTTTAATTATTTATTTATATAACATAGTTAACTACCCACATGATGTCATCATTGGGGATGCTGTGTGGAGGGGAGGATAACCCGAAAACTCAACACCGTGATAATTCAACACTCCTTTAAAAAGTAATATAAGGTCATGAAAAGTGAAAAAATTAAAACAAGGTTGAATAGTTAGGTTTATAGTTTAGTTTTTTATATAACATTCTTAACTACACACATGATGCCATCATTGGGGATGCTGTGTGGAGGAGAGGATAACCGGACAACTCATGGCGTGAGAATTCAACACTCCTTTAAAAAGTAATATAAGGTCATGAAAAGTGATGAAACAAAAACAAGGTTAAACAGGTTACGTAGGTTAGTTTCATAGGTTAGTTTTTTCATCGCTTTTTATGAGTTTATATATTTTTTTAAACAAGTGTTGAATTATCACCGTGTTGACTTATAGTGGAAGCCTTTATTAAGCCATCGCATAACTAATTTATAACAAGTTTCTCGTTAACTCTTTAAGTTTGCAAGTTAAAAAAATATATGTAAGTTATTTTTGAAGATAATATCTATACATTTGTTTTGCAGAAACGTTATTTATATGAAATTCACTCGATAGAAAAAAATCGCAAATTAAGCTCCGAAAAATATTAAAAACACGTTTTGTTCTGTTATTTAATATGTTATAAGCATGAAAAAAATCACAGTGTATCTTTAAATACAACTAAAGCTGCTGTCCAGAGATTTTTGCTCTATTTCAAACGAGTCGTGTTTTATAAAATATTTTCACAATTTTCGGGGCCTTATCGGATCAATTTAAAATGCCAAGTGGAAGAAATATCGATACTCGACACTTAAAGTAAAGTACGTGACCTACGATTTATGCAGTTCAAACATATAACCAGTTTCCTAAACACTGTGATAATATCCGTTTTCCCAATGGATACAATGCAACCAACAGGCGGGTACAGGCACCTGCAATAACCAGTTCTTGTCGCAACACATCAAAGGACTTATCACAATGGAGTTAGTTCCCTTCAAATGTCACTTGGATTTCGTAAGGTTTATTAATACCTTATTTTCTATTGAAAACGTTCATAGAATATCGAATATAACTATATATACTACTGGCGTTTTGCCAATTGCATCCAACGGGGGTGATTACGTTGTAATATTATTCACAAATGCTAATTCATTAACAACAAAAACCACCACAACTACAATCATCGCAAAAATCACCACAACAATCACCGCAACAACCACACGGAAACATTTACTGATAGCAAAATATTGCTAATTTATTAAGAATTTCTTCAAATTATTCGAAATCCGGTTTGTAACGGGATTGTGGGCCCTTAACGAATTAATTGATAGGCTTCCTATAAACTTTTAGTAAAATACCAATGTATTTTCACGATGTCGGAAAACGTGTTCATAAAAATCATAACATTTTCGCATTTCGTCAATATATATTATCAAGACAAAGACACAAATACAGACATAAAGGCAGACATAAACAAAAGTTTTTCAGGAAACGGCCTGCAAAACCGTTTTTAACCGGATTTCTAAACATTTGAAGAGCTTCTTAATAAAATAGCAATACTCATTTTTCTCCGTGCACCACAAGAACCACCACTACAGCCACTACAACAACCACCACAACCTAAAGCACCCCACAAACACCCCAACCTCAACCACCACATAATTAAAACGATAACCACCACAACAACCACTACAACAGCCACCATCACGACAAACACAACTGCCACAATTACAACAGCCACCACAACAACCACCACAACAGCCACCACAACAACCACTACAACAACCACCACAACAACCACTACAAAAACCACCACAACAACCACCGCAACTTCAACCACCTCACAATCACCACAATAACCACCACAACAACCACTACAACACCACCTTAACAACCACCACAACAACCACCACAAAAACTACCCATAAAAAATACAAAAATGTCAGCAATCACTGGTCAAGTCGAGTATTAGTAAATGGATATTAATAGTTCCATGTGTGTATAATCATAAATAATAGAAATAAAGAGATATATGACAAACTAGACTCATTGGGTGTATTAATCAGGCGATTGAACCGCGTTTCCCACATCTAACGATACCTTGATCACAGCAATTACTGTTAGCAATCCCCTGTCATTTTGCCTCCAATGGTCTTCTGTAATTTGTTCGGTAAATTTAGTTTGTTTGTTTGGTTTGGTTTATTGTATTTTCCTATCCATTACGGCCCACTGCGGTTCAGTACGTTCACCTCCGTTTCGTGACATTGAATGCCGACCAACTTCTGTAGGCATTATTACGTACTTCCTAAAAAAAACTTACTTCCTTCGAGAAATTTTTTTTTCTATGTTTTTATTTAGTTATAATTTTTTTTACATTTTTATATCTAGTATAAACCTTTTAACTTATTTATATTACATTAAGGACACTTACAAAACATCTAAAACTTATTCTTTATAGTATTTAGGCATAACCCACGAAAAGCAGCAAGGCTTTTAGCTTCTTTAACATCTGTCGGTAATTCATTAAAAATCTTAAAACCTTCAATTTATCCAAAGCATATTATTTGGTATTCATTATGTACACCAATTCGTTATAAAGATTAATCAAAATAGTGATTTGGCATTAAGCTTCGCCTTAATTAAGTAAGTTATGCGTATTTAGATGGAAACGTAACTTTTGCATTCCTTACAAAAGTTCCAAATGGCGGGATCATTTTAAAGGGTAAATTTTGAACTTTGACAAAAAATGGAATTCTAATGAATCTTTTACCCTATCTCGACGTAAATCGTTGTTTCTTGAAGTAATTAAGTTGAAATTAAGTGTAATTTCCATAATCTGTGCATATTAAGTGTGCGGCGGTTAGGGAAATATTTACCAAATGTATAAAAATGAACATATTTCAAGAGCAAAATTTATTAAAGAAAAATTTAAATCGAATTCAATCCAATCGAATTCCGTCGTAGTTCTATTTCCACTCGATAGGTTCGCCATTATATTAAACGTATTGAAATTTTATTTTTTCCGAAATGAGAAATCAAAACTTAATAAGTTATAGGTAAGAAATCTATTCATACAAAATTTTAATTTGGATTGGAGGCCAGAGTACTTGACCAAACGGAATAATATTTTTTTAATCTAAAGGTATAGCATAGATCTAGTATGAAATATGTGCAATTACACAATTAATTTTTTCACGATTTTAGGGTCAATTTCGACATTTTTTTTCATTTTTAATAATATGTAATTTATTAGTAGTAAATATTAAAAAAAAAACTTATCCAGTTTACTTTGTAAATATAATGAAATATGCGTTGATATAGCCATATAACATAAAAAATTAAACATCGTAAAAATAACACTTATTGGGTCGAAATTTTAAATTTATATACGAACAATTTTTGTTCTAATGTAAATTGGTAGTTTGTTATTGTAAATTTAATTCCGTAAAAATGATTTTTTAATTTTTTAATTTTATATTTAATCATATTAAATATAAAATGGGAAAAAATATTTTTTAATAAAGTTGTCTGTTAAATCATGCAAAAATTGAATTCTTTAGTGGCCTATATTTCATGATATAAAACACAAATAAATAAAGTAGCACAGTAAAGATATCTATAGCAGTTCCAACAAAGGATTACCCTGTCTTTGGCTCAAATTGAAGAAGAAAGGGAGATTTGACGTGTGAAATTTGGAAGCTAGAACCTCTGCCAAAGGTCACCCCAAGTGTTTCGCTACGTTTGGTAATTTAGCAGGCTTGCCCGAGTTCATCTTGTGATGTGTGTTCAGGACACGCCTGCCCACCAGTTGCATGGCTTGTCAGATCGGGAGAGGCTGATTTGGAGACCCTTTGACCTCTCCAATTGGTATCTCGACCCATCGCCTTGCGCCGCAGTGGGAGAACTATATTCATATGGCCGTCACACCTGGAAACAGTTATCCTTAGATTCCTACCCAACCATAATTTCTTTTACCTTCCCAGAGCTTGATCTCCTTCCGTCTTTTAAAAAGGACCCACGCAGCATCCATATGATACAGGCATATGATATAAGCCATAAGGGAAATAATTTCTGTGTGGGGTTGATGTGAAAAAAGTGATAATATGTAATAAGAATGTTGAGGAAGCGCCCTAATATTAAAAAAAAAAACATTTATAATAAGCGTATGAAAAAATGTTTAAAACACGACTTATTGAAAATAGTGTAAACATCTCTCAACAAATGTCTTAAGTAGCATTTAAAGACATAATGTGATTTTTTTCATATCTATAACATGTTAAATAACAGAACCAAATTAATGTGTTTTTAATAATTTTCTGAGCAAACTTGCATTTTTTATTATCATGGGAATTTCATGTAATTACTTTTTCGGCTCGACAAATGTGTAGAAATTATTTTAAAAAATAACATATATTTTTTAAGGCCTTAAAAACTGAAGTTTTCTTGTGAATATGATGTAAATCGCTAGAAATTCGGAAGGTAAGGTCTTAAATGCTTTTGTAAACAATGCCTAACAGTTTAATCTAAAACATGGCAGAAAACAACTACATACTTGGTACTAAGTGAGCGTAGCTAAGAGACTAAAACTAATTGATAAGTACGTAGATTACGTCATTTCTAGGCGTAGGAAGATCTCTCACGTGCAGTGTAATATTTATAATATATTGATTGCATGTTATGTGTTTAAAAAATTACCTAAAGCTATTATAACAGAAAAAATATTTACAAAAATAAATAATGCGATGGTAGTCAAGTGTACCTGATGTTTACCAAATAATAATGCGATGGTAGTCAAGTGTACCTGATGTTTACCAAATAATAATTCGATGGTAGTCAAGTGTACCTGATGTTTATCAAATAATAATGCGATGGTAGTCAAGTGTACCTGATGTTTATCAAATAATAATGCGATGGTAGTTAAGTGTACCTAATGTTTATCAAATAATAATGCGATGGTAGTCAAGTGTACCTGATGTTTATCAAATAATAATGCGATGGTAGTTAAGTGTACCTGATGTTTATCAAATAATAATGCGATGGTAGTCAAGTGTACCTGATGTTTACCAAATAATAATGCGATGGTAGTCAAGTGTACCTGATGTTTACCAAATAATAATTCGATGGTAGTCAAGTGTACCTGATGTTTATCAAATAATAATGCGATGGTAGTCAAGTGTACCTGATGTTTATCAAATAATAATGCGATGGTAGTTAAGTGTACCTAATGTTTATCAAATAATAATGCGATGGTAGTCAAGTGTACCTGATGTTTATCAAATAATAATGCGATGGTAGTTAAGTGTACCTGATGTTTATCAAATAATAATGCGATGGTAGTCAAGTGTACCTGATGTTTATCAAATAATAATGCGATGGTAGTCAAGTGTACCTGATGTTTACCAAATAATAATGCGATGGTAGTTAAGTGTACCTGATGTTTACCAAATAATAATGCGATGGTATTTAAGTGTACCTGATGTTTACTGTATATACCTGACAATTAGTTTAACTGTAATTGAGTTTTTAAAATTTAAAATATGTTAATTCTTTCTTCTCTTCAAATAAGAATATGGTATTTGTTTATGTTAGACATACCTCGTAGCATAAGTATTACAAAAAAAATTACAATTATGTAATGTACCGGGAGCATCTTCTAACCTTATAGGACATTCATCTTCCTTTCTACTTTACCTATTGATTAGTTATAAAATCTATAATATAATTAGTTATTTAATAATATTAGCATGGAGGAGGGAACAGGGGCCGGAGTCTGTCTGCAGGGATCCAAGAAGGAACTCAGTATACCTCTAGGAACACACTGTACTGTGTTTCAAGCTGAGATGGAAGCCATCTTGGCATGCGCACAGGAGAATATACGTATCGGGTACAGGAATAAGAAAATAAGCATATGTTCTGATGGCCAGGCAGCCATAATGGCACTGGAAAGTAACCGATGCGACTCCAGACTGGTGATGGAATGCAGGACTGTTCTTACAGAACTCGACACCATCAATAAAATATCCCTAATCTGGGTACCAGGACATAAAGGTATTGAGGGCAACGAGCGGGCTGACGAACTAGCAAGGAAAGGGGCGAAAGCACCACTTGTAGGATCCGAGCCGGCCGTAGGAGTAGCAGCTTGCCACACAAAATTACATATTGATAGGTGGGTCAAATCTCAGCACTGCAAAGAATGGGAGAGGGCACCTGGAATGAGGCAATCCAAAGTACTCATAAAAGGACCAGACCCTAGACGAACCAAGAAACTACCCGATATGGACAGAAACTCACTGAGGGAACTGGTAGGACTACTAACGGGACACTGCCATCTCAGGAAACATATGCAGATATTTGGAGTAGAAAACACCAATAGATGCAGGAAATGTGAAGAGGATGAAGAGACTCCAATTCACCTATGGTGCCAATGTCCTGCCCTGGTGGGAACTAGGCTCAGATGCCTGCGGAGACATACAGTAGAACCAGAAGACATAGCCACATACCCAATAACAGCCCTGGTGAACTTTATTAAAGGGAGTGGGTTGTTGTTAAAGGATTGAGGTAAAATGGGAGATAGCACAATGGGCCTATGGCCTAAGTGCTCACGGGAACTACGTGTAAACCGTCTCGGGCCTTAAAAAAAGGCTGATTGTTTCTTCATGCTCACTAAGAGAGATATTCGAGTTAAGTTGCTCTCCGCTAGGAGCTCTGTCTAGATAAGCAAGGTGGTTACTAAAAATATGCTGCTATACTGTGCCTTACCAGATCTATTCTTTTCTTTTTCGTTCGTCATGTAAACAGTAACACATGTGTATATGTATATTTTTAAAATTTATTTATTACCATTTATGATCATTTATTATAATTTACATCGACGGCCTTCGTGGTCGGGGGGTAAGGCTCTCGACTAGCAAGCTGGAGGTCGCGGGTTCAAATTTCGGCATGCGCAAGTAAATTTTATTTGATCAATTTGTGTTATAAATTTCTTATTAAAAATAATATATAGATAATATATGCGGAAAGTTTCAGAGTGGAAGACACTCTCAGTATCACCCTGGTGTAAGACCACCATTCATAATTGAAACGTTGCTTGAAATGGATTTAGCCGTATTTGGTGACCAGATCTGAATAGTCAAGTAATCTCCTACATTCCTCTCCCTAATCTCTTTCCCCTCCCTACTACCCTCACAACATACCCTAGTTGGGGATGCCATAGTCCCACTGGCTCCTGGCTGAAGTTGGAACTCCTGAGCGGTATTGTGACCCCCACACCATACGAAAGAAGAAGAATTGCCCATACCTGCAGCCTGTAGAGCAAGATAGTCCTGATGTTTGTCAACCTCCGATAAGAGAGAAGAAATGCATGCATACTTTACATCGTGAAATACAGCACGAACACTTCCACCACCTTCCTCTACCTCATCTCATTTTCCTCCCAACTACCCTCAGCTTCACAATACCTCAATTGGGGATGCCATAGTCTCACTTGCTCCAGACGGTTTGGAGCAGTTGGGACAATGGTGCGGCTTCACATAAAAAAATGATTATACAAGGATACATAATAGTGTAAATTTAAATCAATTTTTGAGCTATTTTTTAAAAATTAAAATTACTACTCATCTCAGTAGAGATATCATAATATAAGGGGTAAGGCATAAATATAGCAATGTAACAATTGTGAAAGAAGTTACTTGGCAACATTACAATAATAAATTGTATTCTGAAAGTAGTTGTGAGTAGAAGTAAGATTCAATAAATCTTAATGTACAGGTAAGTACTTAAAATATCCATAAACAAAAATAAATACTAATCACTTAATTTGGAGTGGCAACCTTCACTTTTCGGGGGGCAACACTCTCCCGGGACAAATTAAATTGTTTATTTTAAAATCCGAGTTTAAGGAAACTCCCTGAACTTTATGAAATTTTAAAGTGATTAAAATGATCGAATTAAGTGTTTGTTGAGTGAGATATTTTAATTCAATACAAATAACAGCTTCCGACTTCCTACGGACACGTTTACCTACATTAAAAATAATGTCAATTATCAAAATACATATTATAACTTCCGCGATTAGAGTAGGTACCTTAACAAATTCTCGGAACAAAATAATACCAACGTCTAACGTCATTATTAATATATTATAAATTTTGTTATAAACCTGTATATTATTAATATATTAGATTACAAAATTTCTTCACACGTTTAAAACCGGTTAATATATCAAACCTTTCGGTAACTCTTACTTTTTAAATACGTCTATATCACTAACATTAATTCGGATATAATAAACCTGTATATCATTAATATATTATAAACGTTGTTATCAAGCTGTATATAATAAACTTTGTTATAAATCTGTATGTTATCAATAAATAATACACTTTGTTATAAACCTGTATATTATTAATATATTAGATTACAAAATTTCTTCACACGTTTAAAACCGGTCAATATATCAAACCTTTCGGTAACTCTTACTTTTTAAATACGTCTATATCACTTACATTAATTCGGATATAATAAACCTGTATATAATTAATATATTATAAACGTTATCAAGCTGTATATAATAAACTTTGTTATAAATCTGTATGTTATCAATAAATAATACGCTTTGTTATAAACCTGTATATTATTAATATATTAGATTACAAAATTTCTTCACACGTTTAAAACCGGTTAATATATCAAACCTTTCGGTAACTCTTAGTTTTTAAATACGCATTTTTGAAATTCACTTTTCTTTTCGGTAATGAATGAATGAAATTAACCCACTTCCCGACATCGGGATAAAACTCGGCAGATAGATCCCGTGTCGATAACAATGCATTCTATAAACTTTTGGTGGCAATCACTTACAAACATTCGGATATAATACGCATTTCGTATAGTTGGATAACGCCTTTGTTTTTTTTGTTTTTAATTCTGTAAAATTTTGTCATTTTTAATGTAGAAATGAGGTTTGGAAAATTGACCAAATTGCCAAATTGGCCAAATCCTTATTGGATGGTACCAAGATTTATTTCGTATATTAACTGCAGTAAATTTATATAATGTCATCCGAATTCAGTGTACGCGTTTGTATAGAATGCATTGTCATCGATAGCGAGTCCGTCTGTAAAGTTTCATATCGATCGGGTGTCGGGAAGATGGTTAATTTTCATTTCCAAGATTCCACTTCATTAATTCATTCATTTAAGAAAACGAAATCGAAATTCAAACAGATGTATTTAAAAATAAAAAAATCTTTTTTTTTTTGCTGTAACACTTCTATATTTATTAATAGGTTTATTTTAAAAGAAAAATCCTCCAAGCATACTCAACAGTTTCAAACATAGAAAAATAATTATATGGCCAATTAGTAGCGGAGTGGACAAATGCGTCTGGTTCCCACCCAGGCAAGATCAATTCCTCTGTTGCACTCACGTCTGTACGAAGATAATTCTGTTTACTGTAACAAATCACTGAGTTCCAACTTTTGGACATCCATTAGAAAGAACCTGAGATTATTTAGCATCTTTTCTAAATTCACCGATAGCTTGTTAATAAACAGGTTTCCGGAAATATTTCTAAATTCCAGATAGCTTGTTAAAAAACAGGTTTCCGGAAATATTTCTAAATTCACAAATAGCTTGTTAATAAAAAGGTTACCGGGAATATTTCTAAATTACAGAGAGCTTGTTAAAAAACAGGTTTCCGGAAATATTTCTAAATTCACAGATAGCTTGTTAACAAACAGGTTTACGGATTTTTTTCCAAATTCACCGAAAGCTTTTTAATAAACAGGTTTCCGAAAAAAATTCTAAATTTACAGATAGCTTGTTAATAAACAGGTTTCTGGAAATATTTCTAAATTCACAGATAGCTTGTTAATAAACAGGTTTCCGGAAAATTTTACAGTTGATCTTAAGGTTTCTGAACGGCGACCGCATAACTCAATAAAATGACAATTCAACACACCTTTCAAAAGTGATAAAAATTCATAAACAGTGATAAAACAAAAACTAGGTAAAATGGGTTACGTAGGTTAGTCTATACAGGTGTGCGGGGGTAAAGTACGCTAACTTCAGGGGTGATTCTACATGATTTTATAGATGTAGAATGGTTCCAACATCACAATTCAATACACCTATAAAAAGTTATGAAAAGTAATGAAACAAAAACTCAACTAAACTCTTTTGTTTCATCACTTTTTTATAAATCAACTCCCGAAGTTAGCGCAAAGCAACCTCTGACTAATACAGGATCTAACAAAAAAAATATTCAAATTCTTCTCATTCATTGAAACATCTTAAATTTTTTTAGTAAAGTTTAAATTTTTTTTTTCGGAGTTTCTCATACAAGTTATGAGGTTGATTTGATGTAGTATCCCGGCCTTGTGATCTAGGAGGTTTTGATTTAATTCCCGGTATGTCAATTTTTTTCATCGCCTTTAATAACTTTATATCGCTTTTTAAAGGTGTGTTGACTTATCATAAAACCTTTCTGAACACCCCTACAACCCCACTGGATTACTGTATCCTGAAAAAACCTTGCATTTCAGCAAATCGCATGTTGTAAAAGAAGCATTAATAAAATGTTAATGTTTCCATTAGCAAATAGAGCCTAGAAAAGTGCTTTACCGCGACTTTCTGTCATGGAAAGTGATAAGGTATGAAGGAGAAATGCGATAAGAATTATTTAGTATGATTTGTTTAAATCCAGTTATAAATCCTAACTTTTAAAAATATGTTTTATGTACAGTCATAATTATTTTAGTAATCCTGCTGGTTGTAAAAATTCAAGGTTGAGACAGAAAAAGAAGCGATACAAATTTTTAAATCCCATAGTTTACTTATCATATCTGAGATTTGATATCTTATTGTCGCCGTGACACAAAAATCTCTTCACTTTCAAAATTTTAATTCTGAATTTGAAATATGGGGTCGACAAATATGACGTTTAATAACTAGGTCCCGATGGTCGAGTGTTTAAAACGCTGTCCCGGTAAGACAAGAGATCAGAGGTTCGATTTTTAGTTGTTATCATTTTTTTTTTTTTAAATTTTCTTTGTCATGTTC
The DNA here is from genome assembly GCA_026573805.1 of Hesperophylax magnus. NCBI lineage: Eukaryota > Metazoa > Arthropoda > Insecta > Trichoptera > Limnephilidae > Hesperophylax > Hesperophylax magnus. Next base: position 7,347,330 of record JAIUSX010000018.1, read on the forward strand.
TGTTTCATGTTTGGTAAAGATTCGTTATTATCATCTTCTTCTTCAATGAAAATATATGTTTTTCCGGCCTACGTGGTCGAGAGGTAAGGCTTTCGATTTGTAAACCGTAGCTTGCGGGTTCAAATCTCGGCGTCCAGAACAAAATTTTATTTGATGAATTTTTGTTATTTCATATTTTATTAATTTAAAATAATGTATAGTATATTTTTGGCAGGTTCCATGTGGAAGATACTCACAGTATCGCTCTGATGTAAGACAACAATTCAGAATTGAAACCTTTGCTCGAAATGACCAGATTTGGATAACTGTATACTCCCCCATATTCCTCTTCCCCATTTCCTTCACCACCACACTATCTTTAGTCTCACAACATATCCCAATTGGGGATGCCATAGTCTCACTGGCTTAGACGGTTGGGAGCAGTTGGGATTCTTGTGTTCCAATCTCGGCATACACAAGTAAATTATATTCAATCTGTAAGTAATATGTATTATTTCATTTATTTTTTTAGATAACTCTGCCCACGTTTCGTTAAGTAAACTATTCAAAGGTGAAGATAATTCACTTGTCTTTTGATTAATTCTGACGATTTCTGACTTAAGGTGGGGCAAAAGTAATGTCGTAATGTGAAATGAATGCCATTTTGTTAGAAATGAAAAAAAATTGGGCTCTGTTTTCACGGAAAGTATATTTAAAGGTGTAAAATTCATGACATTAAGTTGAAAGAATAATATCAGTCAAATGACCACCATTGTTTATGCAATTTTTTCGCTATTTTTACGGCATTTTGAAACAACGTTAAAGTTAAAACAATTGACCCAAAATTGGTCAAATAAGCAGTAACAATAATTCCGCGTTCTTCAGTTCGGTGTGTATTGCTCCATTGCTTGTTGTCAACTAATTCTCTAAATGTCAAAGCACAATGACATTTGACACCATTTGAAAAAAATATGGATCATTCACATTACGACATTACTACACCTTCAAAGAAACTTTCTGTAATAACAGAGAACATTTTTTTTTATAATTTCTAACAAAATCTCAGCAAATTATAACATTAATTATAATTATAACATTATAACATTTTTGCACCACCTTGTACTTTATAATATTACTTGTACCTACTCACTTAAATAAGTACCCAGAATAATATCGGTCAAATGACCAGCTTTGTTGATGCACATTTGTGCTCTTTTTACGGCATTTTTAAACAACGTTAAAGTTAAAACAATCGACCGGAAATTAGTCAAATAAGCATTAACAATAATTCCATGTTCTCTCGGTGTGTATCGCTCCATTGCTTGTTGTCAACTAATTCTCTAAATGTCAAAGCATAATTTGCAAAAATTATGGATCATTCACATTATGACATTACTACACCTTCAAAGAAACTTTCTGTAATAACAATTTTTTTTTAATTTCTAACGAAATGGCATCCAATTTACATTATAACATTACTTTTGCCCCACCTTGTACTTTATTACCCAGTTAGAGTGTTGATAAATTTAGCTTGTGAATTATCAAATTTATCTCTAATGTCTTCTATTAAATTACCATTTAAGTCGGAAAAAACGGTGTAGGAACCAAACGCTCCTCTAAGAGTTATGCTATTGACATTAGCCAAACAAAAGATTTGGCCATGAGAGTGTAATTTAATGCTGATTCCATAATTTTAGCAGGTGTCAATGACTCGTGACTGTCGGAACTAAATTTGTATATTTATAATTCGTTCCTCCTACTATGCTGGATCAAAAGAATAACATTATTTTTGTTGTTGTTTTAACGGATATGAATGAATGAGGGAAAACATGGAAAAAGAAGATGTGCAAAAAGTGCTTATAAATATTTAAATCACTATGTAAAAACTTTTTGATAATTTTTTTATGGACATCGCACAAAAGTCCCAACTGCTCCCTGCTAACCGGAAACATTGGGAATTAAGTATCCCTAATTGGGGTACGTTGTGAGGCTGAAGGGTAGGGGGAGGGGAAAGAGTTGGGGAGGTAGGAGCCTGGTTATAAAAATGGATAAAGCAATTTCAAGCAACATTTTGATCTGGATGAAAGACCACCTTTTACAAGGGCGATACTGAAAGTTTCTACAACTACAACTGCTCTAACGACTAATTTAGTGTTCACAGACTCACTGTGTTCCTTCATTACCATTGTTTACGGTCTTTGAAAATGTAATTATTACAGTGTACGTACATAACATATAATGTTTTTTTTATATAATTTCTGAATACGTTACAAAAGTTCCAACTGTCTGAAGCCAGTTGGAATTGTTTAACCGCAGAATATATATTTTTTTTATTTTAGACGCCGGGGCACTAGCAGTAACAAATATCTAATATGACATATACGTGATTAATTACGTACTTCCACCTAAAATATCTGATTTTATCAGTATGGACTATTATATTCATCGAGCGTTGAGGGCTGTTGATGTGTTGATGTTATTAATTGATAATCTAAAATAGACAAATTCTGGTAAGGTATTATGAGAAGGATTTTTCAACTCCATAATTACTGAATACGTTACAAAAGTTCCAACTCTCTGGAGCCAGTTGGAATTTGCAACTGATGCTGACGGTAGCGGGAGGAGAGGGACAAGATGGGCAAAGGGGAAGGTTTTGAAGTATCTGGCCATTCAGATCCATTCACCAAACACGGCTGAATGTATCCAAGACTAGTGAAAGTTATAAAAAAAGAAAAATTCAAACAATTTTACTTCTTGCCATACTTTTGTTTTCTGTTAAATAGATAAACCTCCATAGCTTATGCTATAATAAACGGTAAAAGATAAAAAAACGTGGCATTGACCTAGAAAGTTCGGACGAAATGAAGATATGTAAATATGACATTAATAAAATGAATCAGCAAAAAAATTCTGTAAATGTATCACAAAAACAGTATTAGTTAACTATGGCCCGGTATATCAGTCGGTCCGTATTCTCGCTATGTGCCACATTCCTCAATCAAATTTCTGATTAGCCAGATACAGATCTGAATAGCCAGATACTTCCCAACCTTCACCTTGCCCATCTTGTCCCCTTCCTCCCGGTACTGTCAGCATCAGAGCAAATCCCAATTAGCTCCAGACATTTGAAAATGGGCTAAATCGGCCGTTTCAGCCTTGTTTAACCGAAGAATATATTTTTTTATTTTAGACGCCGGGGCACTAGCAGTAACAAATGTCTAATATGAAGTATACGCGATTAATTACGTACTTCCACCTCACCGAAATATAAGTAAAATAACCTGATTTTATCAGTATTGACTATTATATTCATTCAGCATTGGGGGCTGTTGACGTGTTGATATTATTAATTGATAATCTCAAATAGACAAATCCTGGTAAGAAGAAGGATTGATAAGGATTTTTCAACTTCATAACAGTATTTTCAGTGGTTAAGTAATAGTTCATTAACTCCAGCAAAACAAATACTATTTAAAATTCAATCAGCACCATGCTGAGTGAAGTGGGGAACTTTATCAACTTGTAAATTAAACCCGCCTAAAACATTTGACATTTTGAAAGCTTTTTATTTATTTATTCATTTATTATATTTTACGTCCAGAGGGCTTTTACATATATTATACATAAAGGCAGTACAATTTAACATGAGAAAGAAATATACACACATACATAAATGAATTAAAAATAAATGCATTAAAAATTTAAATTTAAAGTTCAGTGAAAAATAAAAACCAAAATTTAAAGTACTGTGATCAGAGAATCACAACATTATTGTTACGGTATTGGTTCGGTATTGGTTTCGCATAGTACGAAACCGCTGTACCGGGTAATTAGCTAGTTGCAGGAGTTCGGAACTGTCCGATTTGTATTTTAATATTTTATATAAGTTAATTTTAATGATGAAAAAACTTTTTTTTTTTATAACTAAATAATACTACAGATTATGATGGTTTATAATGCTTCTATGAATCATACATTTAATTTACCTGATGACAGTAGATAGCTTAGATATTCCAATCACGTAGACAGTAATTTGGTTTCACTTAGGAAAATGAAGCAAATTCCTCCATTAAAATCATAGACAATACGTATAATACTACTGATATATAGGCTTCCGAGCCATACCAAAACCTTCTAGATCACAAGGCCGGGACACTGAATCAAATCAGCATCCTAACTTGTATGAGAACCTCCAGATAATGTTTTTTAAATTAACTAAAACATTTTAAGATGTTTTCACAAATAAGAATAAATTGAAAAAAAAAATTATAACGATTTTTTTTTTAAATCCCACACAAGTTAGCCGAGTTAAGTCGAGGTTTAAATTAACATCCAATCAGCCATATATTTTATCTTCAATAAATGCAAAATTACTCTGTGGCGTTATTTTAAGTATATGAAAATAAAATACTTTGTGTACTAATAATCAAAAGGATCAAATGATGATAATAATTAAATCAAATTTGAACCTTTTGATTATATACTGGTGAAAACAAATTATTTATTTTCATGTAACTTTCAATTTGGAATGTATTGGATAGCCATCACCTCTGCCTCACCCTAATTAGTTTGCTAAGTTTGGTGCATCGGGCGATGTAAAGGCTGGTTTGATATCTTCAACTGATCTCTAGACCCATCGAATGCCACAGTGGTGCTGCCAAGGTCTGGTATCTATGAGAGGATATTGTATCAGCGCTTTATTAGCAGCAGACACATACCTGGACGGATGACGAACCTTGTGCTGGTACTGTTGGTGGATGCGTTGCACTCTTTCGCTACAGCAGCTGGTCCAGTTTCTTCACCACCTAGGATTCTGGCTGCAGAGTCTCCATCTTCTATCTTAGTCGAACGTCACAGCGGTGCTGCCAAGGTATATGTGAGAGGATATTGTGTCAGCGCTTTATTAGCAGCAGACACATACCTGGACGGATGACGAACCTCGTGCTGGTACTGTTGGTGGATGCGTTGCACTCTTTCGCTACAGCAGCTGGTCCAGTTTCTTCACCACCTAGGATTCTTGCTGCAGATTCTCCATCTTATATCTTAGTCGAACGTCACAGCGGTGCTGCCAAGGTATCTGTGAGAGGATATTGTGTCAGCTCTTTATTAGCAGCAGACACATACATGGACGGATGACGAACCTCGTGCTGGCACTGTTGGTGGACACGGTGCACTCTCTCGCTGCAGCAGCTGGTCCAGTTTCCTCACCACCTAGGATTCTTGCTGCAGAGTCTCCATCTTCTATCTTCATGTCACCTGTTTCTGTACTTCATTTTACTTAACTTAATTTCAATTTATTTTTGGAGTATTTATATTTTTTGTAATCTCACAAAAGCGGCGCTATAAAAATTGTCCAATAAATAAATAAAATCGCCTTGCGCCGCAGTGGGAGAGATATATTCATACGTCCGTCACTCCTGTACACACTGATCCATAGATTCCTACCCACCCCTCATACGTTTTTTCCTTCCCAGAACTTCTTCTCATTCATTTCCTTAAAAAGACGCCCACACAGCTTCCCAAAAAAATTCCCTTGTAAAAAAAATATATTTAATTTGTTGATATCTGAGTTGGTAATAATATCACTCATAAGATAACCTTTTTAATCGTGTCGTTTTTTTATTGTAAAACCATGACATTAATCTATGTAAGTGTTTTCTGTCCCAATTTTATGTGCTAATTAATATCTAGATATCTACGTCTCAAGAGATATGATTTAATTAAAATATGTTTATAGTAAGAACAACGATAATACGTAGTTCTACCTTTTCAATATAATATCACATTACAAGATAAATTCCCAAGGTACGATTCTTTCTTCCTACGCGTTTGGACAAGGAAAAGTTTTCATGGACAATTATTTGTCTTAATATCGTTTTACTGGAGTGTTTAAAATGATTTGATATTACAGCATTAAACAGCCTAGTACGTTTAAAATATTGACTGTGCGAAGGTCATAGCCGCGTTTTTTGGTGTAAGGAACTGGAGGGAGCGACAGGAAAATGACATGAACATGAGAGAAAAATTAGCTATCGTAGAAATTAAACCCGCGGCGCTTGGGTGAAAACCCGACGCTTTCAACCGCTTGACCAACTAATCTATTTGAAACATAATAATTGATAAGGCTACAGAAAAAATTGCCCTTTATTTATTTAATTTACAATAAATATTAAAGATAACCCGAAACGAATTAGATACAGTTTAAGAAAGAAAAAAAAAATTATATGGCCAATAGAGCATACAGTTTAATAATGATTTAAAGCATCTGATCTATTCCGTAGTCGAAGGGTGAGGATATCCACTATGAATCCGGAGGTAGCGGATTAAAAAAATTACAATGAGTTAATTTGTACATTTTCAGCACGTTCCATAGTTGCAAATACTCTCAGTATCGCTCTTTTGAAAGGGTTCCATGATAACTCATCAAAATGTAATGTAATGCTATAAAGTTATGAAAAGTGATCAAACAAAAAATAGGTTAAATATATATACCTATTTAACTTAGTCTTTGTTTCATCACTTTTCACAACTTCATAGCACTTTTTATAGGTGTGTTGAATTGTCATTTTGATGAGTTCTATCCGGTTACCGTTCTATCCAATGACCATTGGAATTGCATTGTTTAGCTTTGTTGCAAAGTACCCTAAATTTCTTTGGTCAAATCTTGTTTTAGCAACTTAACACATGACTCATGTTGAAGCAGGCTAGCTGAAGGTAAGATGATTAATAATATCCATTACGATCATGATAACTTTCCTCGAAGTTTTATGACGTCTGATAACAAACTGAGGATTTTTCGTAAAAGTGACAAGGGAATACCACAAGGTCTAGGTTCAAGGCCGTCTGTTGACCAACTTCTCTCTCTGTTATACATAATATTATTTTATTTATTTTCCTCGCTTGCACTGTGGCAAGCAAGGACGTAGGACTGGTACAAATATTAAACTGAATAAATATTGTGGTATTTATTTAAAACTCGTTAATGGCAAGATAAAACTTCGTGGGTGAATAAATGTTTATCCGGTTTGTGGTTTTTGGGAAATCATGCACCAAAAACAGATAATATTTGATTTGTTATTGTATTTCCGCATCAATTCTTTAAAATTTTGTCTGATCTGTCTTATGTGCCAAGTTTGCGAAAATGTTTCGAGCGATCGCTTGCTATGATAAATTTATAGAACCTAAAAATTTGAGATAAGCGGTGAAATCTAGGTGCATATATATATGACATCAATCGCTCGAGTGTGGTTGTAAGTATTTTCAAGTATAATTTTTATGGTTTATATTCTTTAAAATTTATAACTTGGCTATTTCTTTTGACGGTATTTTATTCTGTCCTACTACCATCATTATTAGCATAAATGTTGCTTGTGTAATGGTGAACGATCAGCTAGCAGAGGATTCTACTAGTTGCTATACATTCATCGTCATTTAGAGTATCATAAAAAATACTATATTCGATTGTGTCTGTTACTCTAGAACTCGGATTTGCTTTGAATTTAGTTGTCATGTTCAAAAATTGGAACTGATTTTCATTATGTGCGATAAACCGATAAGGTACTTACTTACTTATAATGTAATACGCACAAAGGGCGCTGTTGCCTTGGTGATGCAGCGCCTCGCAGATGTTCGCAGAGGGAAAGGTGCATGGGTTCGTTGCTTCGATGTGCCACAGGGTATCTGGGACGAGTCAGCGCTACTGAAAATCTGATACTCTCATCCAGGCCGTCGCCCAATGGTAGGGCGCACCCCTTCACCGTCATATAAGTGTAAACTATTTTACGTGCATTTTTTATCCTATATTCAATTTTACATATTATGTATTTTCTTATACAAGATGTCCCAAAAATGGTGTCAAGCGGAATTCCAGAGATAGGGCATCCCTGAGGGTTAAAAAAACAATGCATGTAACATATAACATACAACATAATTTATTTATTTTTACCAGAAACTTATTTTAATAATTAATTCTGTATTTAAAATGTGTACTTATTTTATTTTAGTTTCGTCTTGTAAGCAAGTAAAGTCGATTTTTGTCATTTTCAAGGGAGTGGACTTTTACCATTTTGAAGAGCATTATTTACTAAGGACGGGTTGTAATTAAGAATATTATTATTGATAAAAACAATAAAAAGGGCTTGAGTTCCTCATTTAAAACACAACTTAGTAGACAAGTTTTGATGTGAACTTTTATAGCAATATCAATGTTTGCGGAATTTCCCGTCAGGCTGTAAGGTAGGCAATAAGTTTTTTTTTCTGTATCACTAGATAAAAGATTTATATCGAACAGGTTTTCAGAATATTTATTGCCCTATTATGAATCACGATATATGATGAAGTATTCATATTCCCAAACTCTCCATTCTCCATGCAGTGCAGTACCGTGCCTGGTTCGTTCATCAGATCTATTGCAGTAATGCGACGTTTCACTTAGCAGAAGAATATAGTGCAGGACGGGTAGCTTCATTTTAAAGTGCAAGGCGGTTTATTTAACAGTCCAATTACAGGTACATTACCTACGGAGGGAATACCAAAATTTGCAAGAAGGTTGAAGTCACGCGTCGCAAAACTGATGCAACCAATAAAAATTTTGGTTAAAAGACAATACATGGAAATAGAATTCCAATTATTAAAAGTGGTTTATACGCAATAGCATGATTCACAACACAATGAATCGAGCAGTTCGGTGGAAAAGGACCTTCAAGATATGATAATGAATTATGTAGATCATATGCTACAGTTTCAGCACAGGTCATAGAACTCTTGTAAGATCACTGGAGAAATTAATATCGTATGATAATGTTTGTTTGGTTTTTATGATTAATTCTTGTTATTTGGAGCAATTTGATAAGTTAATTGGGTAACTGCCTCCTTGTTCCGGATAGGGAAATATCGCTGATATTGCTTGAATGTCAAGGACGTTTTGAGCTAATGTTTGTGTGGTGTGTTGGGAAAAATCTTTTAGGCTATGCAACATTCATAGAAAAGGTTTTCTTGATGATTTGTCATCTTGAATCTTATTGCTGATGATCGTGACCCTGAACCAGGAGCTTCCATTCCTCAAGGATCAGTCCAACGCACTTAGGTTAGGGAAAAATTTATTGAAGCTTATAAACTCCATTGTAATATTTATAATTGGCAAAGATTAAACAACATTAAAGATAAATCAGACTACCACATAAAATTAAAGATAACTGGTCTTGCTGGAATTGGGATAGACTAGAGACTAGAAACTTTTTATTCTCTCTGTTACATATTTTCATTGATAGTTTTGTTGATATTTTTTATCTTCGTCAATGATTAAATTACTCTGTTTCGCTTAGGACATTTTTATTTATTTATTTAGCAAAGCATGGCGAAGTGTCAACATTGCCAAGGAAACGGTTACACGTTGAATAGTAACTCCAAGATCATTCATCCTGCACTCCTGGACACACTGATACTTAGACGCCTACCCACCACTCATACCTTTTTCCTTCCCAGAACTTATTTTCCTTTCTTTCCTTAAAAATACCCCTGCCCACAGCATCCTCAAAGATGACATAGGCCCTGAGGGAAATTATTTTCATCAGGGCCTCCTACGTGGGGTTAAAGATAAAAAAGGTAACGGTTTGAATGCATTGTGTTGGCACTATTTCTTCCCGTGTATTCAAACATTTTATACCGATGATTCAATAAACAATCTATCACTTAACGTAAAATCGGTGAATAAATCTAAGATTTTTAGCTAAAAATTGCTAATATATATAAAATGCTGCTAACTTACATTAAGGCGATGCCATACGTAGTAATGCAAAATCATGTGTTTTTGGTTTGAAAATTTGGTCGCTTAGAAATGTTTCAGATGCTTTAATTGAATACTGCGAGTAGAATACATCTTGGCCTTTGAAATAATCGAGTATTTTTTAGATAAGTCTTTTTATAAGCCCAGAAAAAAATAATGTATACGGCATATGAAAACTGCTTTAAAGTTCAAAATCTCCTACTTACGAACACATTTTCGGTTATGATTTTATTGTATAATGTGGCAAATTAAGTAATTTATAAAATGATCGAAAAAAAATAAAATATTTATGCCTGAACATTCACAAAATAAAATAAAAGGCACTTTTTGGCCATGTTTTTTTCTTGCATAAATCAAAACAGGCGGATGGTGTTAAGCGGGAATTTAAACCTTATCGCCATCTACGTAAGGGTTGTTATTGATAGCGGCTCAATTTAAAATATTACACGACGTAGTGCATCGCCTTAATATAAACATTTTTTTCTATCGATTTCTCGGTTATATACGAGTATATAAATATATATATTTATGGTAATACTAGCGCAAACCCGTGATAAATCACGGGTTCTTATAATTGTAGGATATGTGAATCTGAAGGAATTTATAAATTGTTTGCCTCAAGAGTATTTATAAAATATTAATACATTGTGAATACCTCACTTGTTCCAACTGCTCGTAACTGTCTGGAGCCACTAAGATCACGGCATCCCCAATCGGGGTATGCTGTGAGGTTGATGGTGGTGGGGAGGGGAAGGAGATTGTAATAGGAAGTATCTGGTCACCAAACACGGCTAAAGCCATTTAAAGCAACATTTCAATTCTGAATGGTGGTCAACACCAGGAGGATACTTAGGACGGGTTGTTTCGGAGAATTTGAACAATTCATCAAATTTCAACGTTCATTTTCGGGTTCTGTGAAAGTCCTATTCAAGTTCTGTTATTATATCATTGTAGTCTAGTTGCTTGACAAAACTGAAATAAAAACAGAACTTGAAAAATCTTTCACTGAATTTGAAAATGAACGTTGAAATTTGATGAATTGTTCAAATTCTCCGAAACAACCCGTCCTTAGAGTATCGTCGACTCTGGAACGTTCCGCAAATATACTATATATTATTATATTTGAGTGAATTGTGAAATAACATAAATTAATCAAATAAAATTTACTTGCGCACGCCGGGATTCTAACCCTCGACCTCCGGCTTGCTAGTCGTGAGCCCTACCTCTCAATCAATAGTCAATAAAATATTAGTAATTATTAATAATTTGGTAGCTACTTTATCGCTTTTTTGATTTAACAATTATCAGTTGCAATTTTGAAAATTAAAAGTTCATTGAACTCGAATAATTTTACGCATTACGCAGGAAAATTTCACATCACGCATGCATGCACCGACAATCGAAATTAGGATGTTTACACAAGCGTGAATTTCATGTAGATAACAATATTCCACTGCCAGAATGACACACGGACGGAATTACGCATGGAGATAATTACACCTATTTAAATTACACATACTAGAATTACACATAACAATAAAAAATAAAAAAGATATTGGGAAAAAGCATTAAACAAATCTTTTCATATTCTTGCTTAGAAAATATCAGCGACATAATAATAATAATAAAATTGGACAATTTGTATAGCGCCGCTTTTGTGAGATATCACCTCAGGGGCGCTTTACAGTTGATGTAGATATTACAAAAAATATAAATATTACGAAAATGAAGTGAAGTTTAGTTAAGTAAAATGAAGAACAGAAACAAGTGACATGAAGATAGAAGATGGAGACTCTGCAGCAAGAATCCTAGGTGGTGAGGAAACTGGACCAGCTGCTTCAGCGAGAGAGTCCACCGCGTCCACCAACACCTCGTCATCCGTCCAGGTTCTCACATAGATAACAGACCTTTATTAGTTCATTACCCAGTATATGTATTCTCTCCATAACAGAATTTTTAAATATGAAATTTGTCTATCACACTCTTAACAACTGTACTCAACAAAATTTATTCCTATTGCAAAACAGATTTTTGATGTGTGTAATTCCAACAGTTGTAATTATCCCGTGTTTAATTCAGGCATACTAATATCGGTACGTGCCTGTGTACATAATTTATATTCCAGATTTGGTGTCTGCATGAAGCTAAACGATCCGAGATGTGCTATTCTTTATGAAAAAGTCTGGATGAGATGAGATAGCTTGGACATGTCGTTAGTCAGAACATCAGAAGACCGACTTCCGCATAACAAACTCTAGGAAACTGTGCTAGGAGAATATGCTCCTGCAATGGACGGAAGCCATTGAAGCAGATCAGGACAGGGACACCTGGAGACGTTTTGTTGAAGCGATGAGTCCCAGATACAAATAGGACAAGGGGATTAGATGAGACATTTAATATACGATTCTACGCTTCATCTGTTTCTTACAGTAACAATTTCTTGCGTACCTAGAAGAAAGTAGAGTGTATATAGGGTTAAAGATCAAAATTCCAGAAAAGTTAGAGTAACTCAAGTATGTCACTTTGCACATTTTTTAATACGCATAAATTATTTAAATAATACTTCCTTTCAACTTAATTACTTCAATAACTACATATTATGTACGTCTAAATAAGTACTTTTAAATTTACATTTTGTAAAAACTTTGGTAAGCGGAATTTGTTCGTTAGAATTAACGTCATCTTGTTAATTTGACGTTGTGTAGAGTTGTTGACAGCATTTATTGTCTACTGTCATTTGGATAAAATGGTTTCAACCGAAAACTGAAAATTTTACCAAAATTACAAATTAAAACATGCGTCTTCTTTTCTAGAATAGTAAAATTTTACCGTTTTTAAATTTCACACCTCTACTCCTATGCTTTCATCATCTTCTTCCCCGTCCTGTGCTACTTCAGCGGCCTTCTTCTATTCCCAACTTCTCCTCGCTCAACCTTTCAGACTGTTTCTCTCAACTTTGCCCTAGTCTAAGGCGACTTACTGGACGTCTACGAAGCTAATCAAATTAAAATCAATTTTTTGTTTGTTTTTGTATCAATTTTAAGAACTACAATGGGCAACACAAATTACAGCCCTGCTCCGCGATTGAGTGGTTACTATCTTTGGCTACGAATTCAGAGGTCGCGAGCTCAAATCCCGGCGGACGCAAGATAATATCATTCGAATTTGTGATGTTTAATAAATATATAATCACTTAAAAATAACATATGCCCTTGTGGAAAACCACCAATTGACATCGAAACTGTGCTTGGAATGACTTTATCTGAATAGTCAGGTACTTTCACCTTCCTCCTCCCTTTCTCCTTTCCCTAAAGCCTCACAAAATACCCCAATTGCTGCCATATGGATGCCATATTCTCGCTTGGGACGCTTGTGCAGCACTACCATAAAAAAAAGAATAACGCAAAAAGCCCCTTGTGAGCGTTTTCCATGATCAAAATATTAGCCTAATTGAGGCTTAAATTTCCAATACAAAACTATGGTTACAAAATTCAAATGGTACGGAGATTTACAATGTCAGGCGAGTGTGAGGGAGACATTTCTAAATAGAACATTTGTTTCCAATAAAATTTGCTCGGAAGAAGGCACTTCCACTGTTATTCTTTATTATATGGGGCCCTACATAAGGTAATCATAATAGGTGTTATTTATTTTTAACTCATTCAAGAAAACTGCTGTCATGAAAACTTTATGCACATTCAAACAGAAATAACATTTAATTGTTTCTTTCAAGGAAATTTATTTTTATTTTCTCTCAAGGAAGGATAAAAATTATTAATAAATATAAAAACAAGAACATATTAAATAAGACACAAAAAGAAAAATGTGAGTCTTATTTTAATGGCATTCGAATATAAATGATATTTTCTATGTCATCATGTACATCCAAAAGTGGGATTTAGACTTCTCCACAATTTATTGTTCTCCTCTTGCTGCAGTTCCTTGTCATTTTCCTCCAATCCTCAGTTCTTCCGTCCTGCTCCAATCTTGTTTCACCTCTTCCTCGATCCAACTCGCTTCCACTGGCGCCCATACAGTCAAAATTGCAGGTGTCCTGTCTTTGGCGTTCTTTCAAAATGTCCAGTGTCGAGCCCGTAGCAGTCTTTGGGACCTACGGAATCTTACGATGGCCTCTCATGCTCGATTATATTTTCGCGATCATGGTTAATTTTAATTCACTATGATTAGGGTTTGCAAATTCCATACCTTTTTTGTTTTTATATCAATTATCTCTGATACCTAAATTTGTTAAAAAAAACATTGTAAAGGTAATTTAGTAAGTCGTTTAAGAAGATTTTTCTTAACATAATAAATATTTTATGAAGACTTCAATAAAAAGATCTCAAAAAATATAGAATTCCAACTGCCAGTCGTTTGCAGTCTCTGCAGTCCTTTAATATCAATAATTTTTAGTACATGGATAAATCATCAAAATGATATTTCGTCACATCTTTAAAAAGTTATATAAAGTCATGGAAAGTGATGAAACAAAAACTTTATTAACTGGGTTAAGTAGGTTAGGTTAGGTTAGGTGAGGTTAGGTTTAAATTTTATTTTTTTTTCATCGTTTCTAATGACTTTATATCACTTTTTAAAGGTGTGTTGAATTGTCACTGTGTTGAGTTATCATGGAACCGAATTAAAACAGCATGTTTTTGGTGTAAATTTAGTATTTTTTTAATATCTCAATCCCACAAATCCCGCACATGAAAATCCCGCAAGTACGCGGGATCATATATTGCAACATTGGCGGAATTTGGGATTACGGGATGTGGGATTGACCCTAACTATGATCCATTTTCTAACTTAGATCAAAAGATTTCTCAACTCTTTCGCTATCTATTTACCACCAATGTTGTTCCTTTTTATAATTTACATAATTAAGTGTTTGATAAATTTTGTAGTTATACAGTATATACATACAGTTTGTAGCTGTCGCAATTTCACGTTTTAGGAAATTATAATTTATTTCTTTTTCAAAATGACTATCATCAGACTATTAAATTGCGGGTTTTTCGTAGTAATTAACTTAATGGGGTCAGTCAAAAACATGTAAACTATTTTTAAATACTAAAACTAATTAATTAACACGTCAATCAAAATGCCAGGTTTTATAGCTTTTCCTGATAAAACGCTTTTCTATTGTTCTTTCCCGTTTTGTACCGAATTAAAAACGGGCGATAAGCCGGGGTCTATTTGGTAATTTGCCGACAAGATACTGGTAATTTCGCAGACTTGTAATCGGCATTGAAGAATTGGAGGCGAGATACCAAGAAATATGCTACGTATGTACTTGGGCGCTTTGCAGTGGTATAAAAACACGTCCCCCAACTGCAAAATGCATCATTCCACACGGAACTAGATAGAAGAAACGTCAAGGAATCGAAACTCCGACAAAACAACGATATCCTTTACAATATTCAACAATCTTACGTGAATTATTTGGGATTTTAAATTGTTCTGTTTCGCGGTTGAAATTTTGCTTACGTTTATTTGAGAAAGTTGTTTCGCGTTTCGCCGAGAGATGGCAGCAGTGACAGTTTTTCTCCTAATGGGATTTGTGGGTACGGTTTTTCCTATCCCCCTCCCGTTCCCTAATGTGGACTTTAATACCCTGGACGAGGTGGATTCTGGATTATTGGATCTCTCCTATCTAGGAGATAAAATCTTCGGAGTACCTTCGCTATCTTCTGGTGAGTGAGACAACAATAATATTATTACTACAACATAAATTCCGTGTGTCACATTTTAAAAATATGAAGTAAAATGTGTTTAAAAAAATATTGTACACAATACTTGTACCTATAGTCGGTGCGTGAAATAACTATTTACGTTAATGAATTCAAATTTGCTTTCAATTTAAGTATCGTTTTCAAAATGGGAACTGATTGTTTGAAGAATAATTCAGACAACCGATAAATTAAGTTCCTGTCGATTCTGAAAATTATTTTATTTTATTTAATTAATTTTACCATTTTTTAAATGTGTATATCTTTTGTTTAAATTTTTGACAGAATTCGAGGTTTTCAAGTATAATTACACTGTTGATTTGAAAGGTATATTTCTAAAATTCACAAAACAATACTATTTGTTTTTGAAAGGCAAATATTTCATTTTAAATACTTTCTTCAGCTTCACAAATCCTTCAAGAAATTATAAAATCCAGTGATTATTCACGGGTCTGCGCTAGTTTATAATATCTTCACGGGTCTGCGCTAATATATATTTTTTCACTGGTCTGCGCTAGTATATAATATCTTCACGGGTCTGAAGTTGTATATAATAACATAACGGGTCTGCTCTAGTAGATGATATTTTCACGGGTCTGTGCTAGTAGATCAGCAGTTGTATAGAATATTTTTACGGGTCTGCGCTAGTATATAATATCTTCACGGGTCTGCGCTAGTATATAATATTTTCACGGGTCTGCACATAAAATTTTACACGAATTTTAGTTCTATTTTCGAAGTGATAACGAACTTTTATTATAAATTTTACTTATGCAGATATTATTGCAATGGGTTTAAACATTAATTTATTGATAAACCGATAGTGGTGTGCTATGAGGCATGCCTGTGAGCCAGAAGTGAGGTAAAATTTCCCTTACTTTGGGTGAAAATGTGGAAACGTTTTCAAATATCGATATTATACACTTGACGAACAAATAATAACACAAGCCTAGCTTTATCATGGTTGTACATCTTATATATTGACAGCCTCCGTGGACGAGAATTTTATTCGATTAATCTGTGTTATTCCACAAATTACTCATTTAAAATAACATATTGCGGCACATTCTAGAGTGAAATATAGTCTCATTATCGCCCTGGTTAAAGACCACCATCCAAAATTGAAACGTTGCTTGAAATCGTTTTAGCCGTGTTTGATGATCAGCTCTGAATAGCCAGGTACTTCCCAACCTTCCTCTTTCCCATCTCCTTCCCCCCCTACATTTACCTCACACCATACTTCAATTGGGGATGCCATAGTCTCACTGGCTCCAGACGGTTGGGAGCAGTTGGGACTCTTGCTCTGTTTCACATTACGTGAAATAATTAATATAGTAAAACATATTTTCTGTAAAACGTGTAACTTTTTTTTTATTAAAACACATTTTTTTAAGCAGGTTTACAATTATTGGCTTATGTGTTGAAATATCTTATATAAATTTGCGACATCAGTTTTCATTCAAATCGTAATAATTCACAATTATTCTAAGGAGTATTTGCTTCTATGGTTTTCTCTGCATTCAAATCTTAAATTTGTTAGATTTTTTTTAGTGACAAAATATTTATTATTGCAAATTGCTACACCATTTTAGAAGTTGTTCAACAATAAATTAGCAATGTTATTGGCTAAATATTCAACATTCCTTCGCTAAGGACATGTTCTCGCCGTAAAAGGCGATACGGCCACATTATCTACCTCGGAAATACGAAATGTTTTTGATTGTGGGAATATTTGTGAAATCGAAGAACGTGCTCCGTTTTAATTGAATTGCATTAAATCATTTGGAGTCAGACGGTGGCAATAGAAACTCAGTTTTTTAGATTGAAAGATGTGCCTACCTTAGAAATAACTTTGTTTATGTTATTTGTGATGATAAAAGCTAATTATCTTTTAAGGCGAAGCTTAATGCTATTAAACTATTTTGATTAATCTTTATAACTAATTGGTGTACATTATGAATACCAAAAAATATGCTTTAGATAAATTAAAGGTTTTTCTATCGTTTCGCTCGAGTAGAATACAAATAAAAAAAATAAATAACTCAATAAAAAATATAAATGTAAACTACTAAAAAAATATTTTTTCAATAGAAATGTATGAACGCATAAAGCAAACAATTTTAAAAAAATACAGTATTATAGCTAAGATTATCTGTGACAGTTTCACTTGATTAACTTTTTTGCTTTCTTATAAAATTATTTACAAAATAATTAAAAAACAATTTTTTGCTTGAAATCGTTTTGTTTTGAAATCGCTTGACTTAGCTTGACTTGACTTAATGCCTATTACCTACGATATAAGGTATACCAAGAATATAAACATTTTTGGCTTGTAGCTTCCTCTTAACACTACATGCAGAAAAATAAGTACTGCTAATTTATTGAAAAATCTCTTGAAATTATTGGTAGTCCTGTTAAAAATTGGATTACAGACCGTCTCCTGATAAACTTTTAGTAAATTATTACATATTTGCATTTCGTCATGATATATTTATTATAAGACCAACGCAGGTTGATATTATTACGAATCAGGAAGCGGTTTGCAGTCCAGTTTTTAATAGGATGACTAATAATTTGAAGATAATTTAAATAAATCAGTATTACTCATTTTTCTCCGTGTACAAGCTAGTATCATTAATGATTCAGTCCTTTTGTTGCAATTAAAAATAATTTTTGATCGAGTATTTCTAGTTGACATTTGGAAGGTATTCAGGCTATGTAAATCAGGGCTGTCTGTAATAAAATTAAGAGTATTATTAACCCTTCAGGTTTTTTAATATTTTTACTAACAAGTCCCAGCGACATGGTGAATTTTCTTTGAATTTCGGAATGTGCTACATATTACGTATTTTCGAAGATTTCGTTAAGAAAAATACCATTTTAGAAACTTGATTAAATTATCTTTGAAATATTTGCATTTGAAAAAAACATTGATCCTTTTAAACAATAAAATTTTAATATCAAACATGAAAATGTTAACAAAAAAACTTACCAGGACATTTTGACTCGGAACGTCCATAATTTTGAAATAATTCGGTATTTATAAAACATATTACTTTTGTGTAGGTAATAAATAATAAATCTGTCTCTTCATTTTTATATCGTTTGTACAGTAAAAAAATATTATTTTTTTTAACTTACAATTGTCCATGAAAAAAATGCCGAAATTCGTAATCATACACTTTGACATTTTTTTAAATGTTATCCATGTAATAATGTATAAATATTTGATACATACTGTGAAGAATAATTATTTATCTTTTCAATGACGAACAAATCACATATCTACTCATTATAGAAAAAAAGATAAAAATATTTTTGTAATGTATTGACGCCCCGGTCAGATCTGTTCTTCAGAGGCTATAAAGGAATATGGTGTTTATGGCTAGTTATGTCCTTCCGATGCCTGAAGGGTTAATGTTATTACCTTTATTTGTACGGTTTCCAGGCAACAGACTGGAGGCATGGCATCCATCTTCGAGGTCCAACCCAGATGAGATGGGAGAATACGCAGAGGGAGACATCCTATTTCCCCCAACAACTTCTCGAAATGGGCTGAAGGCAGAGTCTACTCGCTGGCCCAGGGGCATTGTGCCTTACGTCATCGAGGGGGGATATTGTATGTTACTTTTACACACCCTCATTTACCTTTGCTTAACCTTATTTCCGTTAAGTTTACTATATATACTATTTTTCTTTTTGAAATAACCTCAAATTGTAATTTCCTATTTACGATCTTTTTCTATTTTTTCTGTTTCAAATTTTCATTTGAAATTCTCTAATATTGTCTTCAATGGTTAAATATTACAATCACAAGGTTTTACAAAACTCAATTGATGTCGCACATTAAAATAAGAATGGATATATTTATCAAAGACACTATCTAGATTGCATTCAGTTCGGGAAGAATCTTGCACAAAATATGGGTAAAGAAAATTAAGATAATGTTGGTAGTTATTAGTTGAAGTATGATACAGTCAAATATGATCGAAGGGGAAATGGTCGAATTAGCTCAGTGGTAGAACAAGACCCTGGGAAGGCTGAGGTCTTGGGTTCGAATCTTTTTCTGTTTCAATTTTTCGTTTGAGAGTAGCTAATTTTCTCTTAATGATTAAATAACCACATTTACTTATATTTAAACTTGTTGAGCCCAATTTGAACTTATTTCAGATATCAACAGCTATTTTTAACATTATAAACAGGAGGCTATGGGGTTTTTTTCTTTGGCTTAAATTTTGGAATGTTTAAGTTGTAATTGAGAGATAAAATGATCAAGTTAGATATTTGACTCCTCTCAATCTCACAAAACTTTATGAAACAAACAAACGTTGATAAATTACTATTCAATTATAGTTGAACCCGGTGTCACGGACGTTGGGGTCACCAATAAAGTAAATGGATTTGATGTAAATGAGAAATACGAACTCCGAAGGATCTTTATAAATTTATGCATTAAATAAATTATACAATTTGCAAAATTTATAGAATAATATAGCTAGTAAATGAAACATTCACTTACAATACGTACTTGCTACTGGAATATCTTGTCAACAACCGCTATGTACAACCAATTACTTCCTATACACGGTATCCGGAAACTAGTGGTACCAACGGAAAACCAGTGAATCTAACCATATTTGAAGTCAAGTTTGTTGCATAACTTTTTTTGATTTGAGTTTTCATTTTTGTGTTAATCGAGTCCAAAGGTGGAAATAATTTTGTCAAATAAGAAAAAAAAATCAGTCTACATGTTTTTTGAAAAAAAAATTTGTGTTAATATATGTAGTTATTTTTTTCATATTCTACCCTCGGCTTTATTTATTTTTTCAGCTTCCGAAGAACACGACAACATAATGAGGGCCATCGCCGATTACCACCGACAGACCTGCATCAGGTTCACACCTTGGAAGGGAGAGGCTGACTATCTTACCATCGGCAACAAGAAGACTGGCTGCTGGTCAAGCGTAGGAAGAACTGGTAAACTTATAAACACACAATTTTCCTCTTCTCCGTCCTCTTGACTACTGTGCTAGGCCAGCGGAACAGAGCAGTGCGTACAATAGTCTATCAGCTATACATATTAAAAATGATAGATACAATAAGCATAAGATAAAAAGATTAAGATTTTAAAAGACATGAGGTTATTAGAAACGTGAAGAAATAACGTATACACGGTATCAGGAAACTCGTAGTGCAAGCGGAAAACAGGTGAATCTACAACTATTGCATGTAGAACCAAAAAAATCTTTTTTTTCGTTTTTTTTTTATTTTTTCTCAGTTTTTCAACAACTAAAAGGTTAAAAAAAACTTTTGGATTTGGGTAAACAGCTTAAGGTTATTAACCACATAGTTACCTTTTTCTTTTAAATTGACCAAAAAAATTCAGTTTTCGGTTCATCAGTTTCCGTTTGAGCTAAGAGTTTCTGGGTACCGTGTATAAAATAACATGGTGACATAAAATAGTAATACGAAAAAGAAAACTGAACATCCTGGACGAGAGTATTCTCGGGCTTCCCGAAGGCACACTAAATCAATGAACCCGTGCACCCTTCCCTCTGCAAACATCTGGAAGGCCAAACGGCTCTCAGGTGACAGTGTGTTGTTCACAATGATATTGTAATTTATTTATCTAGGACTCTAGATACAACGACTAAAAGATATATATGTATCTCATATTTATATCGATGCCCGGGACTATTATTCATCATTAATGGCTATTCCTTGCGGCCAAGGAAGACGACCGTCCTACTTGCATAATGAGATTCGTTATTATTGTATCAACTTGTAATGATACACTGGTAATGTATGAATTACCATTGTTACTGTGCCTACGTAATGTTAAAAATAATAATTTAATGTAGTTGCATCGAAACTCTTCAAATTAATTACGCTCGTATATACAATAATCATTGTTAAAAGGTCACTCGTCTCTTTGCAACAAATCATGGATTATCTGATAATGAACATGATCGCCCGGGATCATTAATCAAGCTGCACGAACTGATGCACGCGCTTGACTGTCTTCCGTCTCTCTGTCACAAATCTCTTGTATAGATTAGCCCATGTTGAACATGTTTGTTCCCTGTTCCAGGCGGCAAGCAGGACGTGAACCTGCAACGCCCGGGCTGCGTGTCTAAGGTGGGCGTGCCGGTGCACGAGCTGATGCACGCGCTGGGCTTCCTGCACGAGCAGAGCAGGGTGGAGCGGGACAACTTCGTTCGCATCAACCTGCAGAACATCATGCCAGGTGAGTGATCATATGCTCCCGCCGCTGAGAGCTTTATTTTTAAACAGATTTGACGAAAGTCATGTCATTAAATTGAATAAAGGTGGGTTTGAGAGGACCCATATAAACTATAAATGTATAAACTCTTGAATCATACTTCACATTTTTGATTACTGGTTTATTTCTTACTGACTTAACATTCTGACTTAAACCGCTTTTCGTCAAGCTCATGAGATCTTTCTCTAATTTCTGTTGTCGGATTGTCTTGTCTGTCCGAGTGATTGTAACTCTTGTTGAATGCTCTCGGATTAGTTTTGAATTTAAATATAATTTTCAAAATTGCAACCGATTATGTCAAGATTTTAGACAAGTGAAAGTACCCACCTATAGGTAAAATAATTTTTTTACCCAAAATTATTATAATTGTTATTTTCAAAATGTTACAAAAATTCAGAAACGTTACCTATAATATAATATCTTTTTACCAAAAAATTATTTTAATTCTGATTTGATGTGTATTTCTATTGATTAAATTTTTTAGAGGTAATCTTGAAAAGTAAAGTCAGGTTTCCTCATTTTTCAAGGTCACACTTACATTTTTCCGTTTTCCAGAAAGCTATATTTATTTATTTATTTACTAACGTCCTTTTTAGTAGCTTTTACGTAGAAATAGTACACATTATACATAACTCAACTTCCTCAGTAACAGTTCAATGACTCAGCAACATTATTTCATTCTATTAGTATTCTGGGCAATGAGCAATACATTTGGTAGTTAGTACCAGAATTACTGCATTTTTATTATAACATATAATGTCCAGTGATTTGCTACGTGTCTGCGCTAGTTTCATATTAAAACCTACTGAAGAAATACATCCGTGTGTGTCCAAAGATAGCTCTATCTTCAAAAATCATAATTCTTTGTTGCACTTCATCTGTGTAAACAAATTCATTATAAAATCAAATAAACTGGCGCATGTAACTAGCTTTTCTATGAAATCAGCTTTGGTATAATGCTTTTAAGAATCCTCTGTATGTTAATCAGAAACATGTTCTAGTTCCACATGTTTGTCATTTACAGGAGAGGAATACAACTTCAAGAAGGTGAACGACCAGTCCACCGATGGGTTTGGAGTCCAGTACGATTACGGAAGCGTGATGCACTATGGGGCGTACGCCTTCTCTCTCAACAACAATCCCACCATTGTGCCAAAGGTATGTATTCATCTTCTTTCGATCAGTGGACCAATCTGTGGCGGCTTGTCCTCGAGGTCATTTGGACACTGACCATCCAAAAACAAAAGAAGACATTTTTCATTATTTATGAAAAATCTATTTTATTAAGAACCCTCGAAAAGTGGACACAGCTCCATTCTTGAGAAATTGATAAAATTTATAACCCCTTTGAATGTTCTCATTGGGGCCTTGGTCGGAACCTTTTACAACAATTACTGGTTTTGTCAATACCAAATTACATATCAATTTAAAGAGTTTGTCTAACCAAACCATGATTCCGCCAACTTTCACAAAATTATATCTTATTCTTAAAAAAGTTGAAAGTTGAGCAAAAGTTAACCTAAAGTTAGTCCTGTCCATTATTATCATGATATATTGCACAGTACATCTCAGAGTGGAAATTAGAGTCCTCCGTCAATACTCTCCACCATCTTTGGTTCCTTATTCAGTCGTCAATCATTCCCATCATACTCCAATCCTCTTCCGCACAGTCTATTCACCTCTTCTTCGATCTGCCTCTGGGTCACTACCATTGGTCACCCGCCGATCATCATTTTTTGATGTCCCGTCATCTGGCATTTTTTCAACATTTTCAGACCTTTGCAGTCTTTGGGACCTAGAGAATATTATAATGGTCTCACCCTCCATTAGATTTTCGAGCGAATGGTTCAATTAAATTATGAAAAGATTTCTCAAAAATTTTTCGCTATTTAGTGCCAATTCTTTTACAAATTGTGTCACAAGACTTTCTTTTCATTTGGCAATTTTTATTTTTAATTGACGCTCTAGAGTGCCAGATTCTTCTAATTGAGTATTTCTTCGTTTGGATAACTTGATCACAACTCCTTGGTGTTTTTCTTCTCTTTGTATATATTAGTTATGCATTAAGAGAGAATTATCGTGTTAATTTTTTTAACAGCAATCTGGAGCCACCATCGGCCAGAGGGAGGGACTCAGTCCAGGAGACGTTCGCAAGTTGAACACCATGTACAAATGCAAAATCTCAAATGGTGGCAGCAACAACAATAACATTAACACCAACGGTAACAAAAACCCAGAGTAAGTGATGACGCAATTATTCCGAGGGGCTTCTAACAGCAGCTTGACATTCGTTTTAGTAATAATTATAAATTGTAGAAGTATGGATAACTGCATGATTAATTGTGAAAAAAATCATTAATTTTTTATGATCATCAATCATCTCAAATTGGATTTTTGAATTTTGAACGGTCCCCGTTTGTAAAATATCGTTTCCATATTTAATATAATCAAATTTGATCGGTTGAAAAGCATAACAACGTGATCGTTATGCTTGGAAGGTGATTACTGATTACATTTTAAAAACTAATCTTCATAACGGGGACTGGTTAAATGTCACAAATTCAAAATAGCGGAGATTATCGATTTGTGATTTTGGCTTATTTAAACATGTAGCTTTTGTTTTAATTGCAAAGAACGCTGATGATCAATACAAATGTTAAAAATCATTCTATGATGATATCACTCTATTGTATTAATACTTCAACGATGTACTTCAATCATTTTACTTTCGTTTTATTGTAGAAACTTATTCACTACGTGGTGCATAATTGTAAAAACTTATTCACCACGTGATGCATAATTTTAGACACTTATTCACCACGTGATGCATAATTGTGGAAACTTATTCACCACGTGATGCATAATTATAGAAACTTATTCACTTCGTGGTGCATAAATAACAATATCATATTATTGAATCTTATATAAACACTTAATTGTGAACAATTAAGCTATGTGCTTCATTCATTTAACAAACATTTTGTTTTCATTGTAAAAGTAATGTATTCAGAACGTAATTCTAATCAATTATAGCCATGTGCTTCATTTTCCCCCCTTAAAAATAAACGTGTTTTAATATTAAACAACTGATAAACGAGTATCTACCTTACATTCTACATTAATTATTGATTGTTTATCAGTTGTATAAAATTACAACACTTTTATTAGTAAGGCCCTTTGTCATTAATTGAAAAGCATTATTTTTTATATTGATATTACGTAAGAAACAAATTATATATAAAGCAGAGTTTCCCAATCTCGTGGACGGAAAATATTTTTTTTGATTCGATAAATCATTTTGAATTGTGTTTTGTATTTATAAATTTAGTCACCCAAAACAGAAAGATTTAAAATAGAATATTTAGTTAAAATTATTCAAAAGAAAATTTAGAATTTTTATACTTAAAGTTTACTAAATAAACTCACGAAAATCTGCCAGTAAAAGATAGGCATCATGACACGCGGTTATTAAATACATTCTTACAGTAGGAAAAATACTTTGGTAGTAATCGTATAATTTGAATCCAACTGGTCCCGTATACAGAAAGTGAGACTATGGCATCCCAAATTGGCTATGCTGTGAGAGATTAAGAAGATTAAGGTGGGGGTAGTACCTGGGTGTTCAGATCTGGTCACCAACACAGCCGAAACTATTTCAAGCCACATTTCAATTCTGAATGGATGTCGTGCACCAGGGCGATAATGAGAGTATTTTACACTCTGAAACGTTCCGCAAATATACTATATTATTTTTAATGAGTAATTCAAATTGATCAAATTAATTTTACATGCGCACGCCGGAATTCGAACCCCCAGACCTCCATTCGCTATCTTCTTTATGGCTTATATTTAAATGCATTCAAAATAAGCCACTAATACTGTTATAAATAAAGCTTTGGAATTTTGTTAAAACTATTGCAGTGGGAGAAAAAATTGGGAACCTCTGATCAAAATTCACATTAATGCTTTTGTGCCGTTTTATCTAACGTTTTTCATATTTTTACAATCCCATCCATCAACCCTTTGCATGCAGTGTTTAAATCTATGATTTTTAATTAAAAACCTCTATATTTTTATTCTCAGCATCATCGGCTCAATTTTAAACGGCCTCTCACAAATTTTTGGCTAAATCTGACAGTTGACAGTGCACCATAGACAATTACATTGGAAATCGATAGATTATTGACAATTAAGACGATAAAGATGCCGTCCATCCATGACCCGCATAGACAAACAAGATGGCGTCCGTCCCAACTGTCATACTGTACAAAAATGGACACAAAATTGTTTTAAAAGACTATTTTACAAAATTTGCAAAAACCTTTGTAATGGGCTTAGTGACATGGGCAATCATTACAAACTATTTTGTAAAAGTTTTAGGTTTAAACGAGACAACATTGTTACTAATTATATGTTAATTAAACCATTTTTTCTAGTGATTAAAGCGAAGAACAACCTTATTATTATGAAATTCGTCCATTACTTGCACCTAGATGTTGCGGGTCCAATCCTCCCCACGATGGGAGTAAGAAAAGTTAAAATATTTTCAGGTTATTCATAACCTCAGAATGTTTGTCATTCTTTAAAGATTTTATCAAGTTCTGTTATTATTTCAGTTTTGTCAAGCAACTAGCTTATAATAATATAATTACAGAACTTGAATAGGACTTTCACAGAACCCGAAAATGAATGTTTAAATTTGATGAATTGTTCAAATTCTGTGAAATAACCCATCCTAAGTAATCTAAAGCCAATTTTATCGACAACCGGTTTCGCGTTGTACCAAAGTTTTGTCAGGGCAGTAAGTTATCAACTAAACAGCCCCATTGAAACAAATGTATACGCGAAACCGGTAAGCAACAAATGCGCCCGTAGATTAATGAAAAAAGACAAGGAAAATAAATTATTATATATGTTAGATCAAAACTGTAGACTAGTTACAATACCTCTAACTTATGACATTTCCAATACATTTTGATGCCACTACCGCCTCCTGGCGGTGTGAGTTGTACGGGTTGGTTTTCTTTCATACATTTGGATGCCATGCTACACAAACGCCTCTAGCGGCCAGAATTGACAGCCAACACAAATATATACTACCAATATGTGAGGTAGAGTTATTTAAAAGCGGCATGTTATTTAAAAAAAGTTAACAATTTTCTTCTGAGAAAATCAGTCATAGGATATATTTTTCAATAGAAAATTTTAGTAACAGTGTTTATTTTTATGTTTAAATTATATTCAGATTTGTGTGTTGTGTATTTAAAGTGTGAAACCAAAGTTTGTATTTTAATTATTAATTTTAAATTGTGTAATTAAATTGTGTTTTCAAATTGATACCTTTTACTTAATTTCTACCTTTTCATCAAACCTTGAACACATTCCCTAACACTACCCAAAACTCTTCAACAAACAGACGTGTTGTCATTTTGTACTCATCGAGAAGCTGACTCGAGACATTCCACACACCTAAACTAATAATGTACCTATTCATTTCTATTAATCTGTTCAAACACAGATTATTTATAACAATTTTAAAGTAGTCAATCGACCTTTTCTGAGGTACAAAATTGCGATCAAGAAAAAAAAACTTTAATTGCAAACCAGTTTCAAAGAAAACAAACTTTGGTAATTTATACAAAATTACAGAATGACAAGTTGTGAACTTCAACATATATATAATATAAAATACTAGCGCAGACCTGTGAAAAATCACGGGATATTATAATTGTAAGATCGATGAAGCTATTATTTCGTATGAATGGTGCCTTTCGAAAAAGTATACGTATTGTAAGGTTTTTATAAAACATCGATTGTGTATTGTTTCTTTACATTATATCTATTTTACGTAAGAATTTTTAACTTCACTAGGACAAGCCTGTGTTGAGGTCTATAATTATTTGTTGTTGACGAATTAGATAGACGATCATAAATTTACCGAACACCGTTAGTAAACTTAAAAAACAGGAAATCTGTAAAAAATTTAAACAAAAGATATACAATTTTTCTTACATTAGCTCAACACAGGAGGCCCTGACGAAAAAAATCCTCAGAGCCTATTTACTATATAAGGAGTGACGAATGTATGAATCCATCCCTCCCACTACGGTACAAGGTCGAGAGAGTCCGGCTGGAGAGGTCAAAAGGACTCCCTCAGCCAGTCTCTACCGATTCGATCCGTCACAAAGTAGATGGGCAAACGCATCGACCGCCAAGGCCTCAACAAACCTCACCATATGAACTATGAACCCGGACACCTCTGCTAAGTCACCAAACGTTGCGAACCACTTGGCATGACCTATGGCAGGGGTGCTTTGGTTATCCAATAAATGGTTCCCGGGGCGGCGGTACCCATACCCGCCTCCCAAACTGAATTATGAATTAATTTAAAAATTCTGAATATTGGTAGGTATCTACTTTATTGCTTGTCTGAATTATTCTTCACTCCAGTTCCAATTTAAAAAAACTATACTTTAATGCAAAGCAAAGTTGAGTTCATTGAATGTTCAAATTGCACACATGAATAAATAATATTGCACGGATCGACAACCGAAACATGCTTTTAGAAAGAGATTAGTGAGGAGGTAGGCATAAGCGTAAAGTTCCCTAACTTCGAGGGTGATTCTATAGGGTTTTCCAATAAGAGGTGTTATTTTGATATTCAATCGTAAAAGATCAATGGTTTCGTTGCTTGTGTGGCACGTAGCGCCACTTCCGGCCATAAAAAATCATTAATCATCTCTCGATAGCGCAATCCATTCACCGTAAAGGCAAGGCCAAACCGCCGCGATCATTCTGCGTCCGCGATGGCGTGCACGGTGAGCGTCCTGTCTGCGTGCAGAACCGTTCACACCAAACTAGCGATCAACTAGCGATCAGCTGGCGTCCGTGGCACTCGTACATTCGTGTCGGTTGTGTGGTAGGTATAGCTCGGAGCGGGAACCATTTAAATAATCATAATCATGTTTGGAGACGAATCTGAAGTAGAATTATTACTTCTAGCGGCTATTGCAGATGATGAAGATAGTAGCTTATCTACCCTAATAACGAATATTTTCGATTTACGATTTACGGTTTATTTATTTATTAAGTTGGAGTTTATAATTCGGTAATCGAACCTATGTATAGTGGCTATATATTGGATAAGTTGGCCGATTTTTTTAACCACTGCAAGTATTTTATTTTTATTTTAATAATATTCGGTATTAGGGTAGATAAGCTATTGGGAAGATGGTGAAAAAGCCCCTGAAAAGTGTAAATTTACTTAAAAGACGGTTTGGTAAGATAAATAATTTCGACGGGTTGGTAGGATAAAATGAAACCCATAATGCAATTTTGTTAGAATTTATGTATATTTGAATTAACTATTTTTTAATTAATTTTAATTACAAGAGTTTCTTTCGATTTCAATATTTTAAATATCAGATTAATGGGGACAAAATTCTTAAGAATGGTTTACACTTACATAAAACAAATTAATCGAACACATATATAATAATTACAACTTCTTTTGTACAAAATATAAACATAGAACTCTGCTAAAAAAATACAAGCGTTCCGGTGCTGTGTAGTCAATACACATCTCAAAATAAGCGATTTAATATCGGAAAAATATGAATATTCATAGCTAATCGATTATGTTTATTATATTTCATATCGAAAGTGATAATAATTGTAATTTAATTGCTGAAAACATGAAAAAACCATCGGCAGATGCTAATTTCGTTGATCATTCTCTCTGTATTTGTATCCGACATCATGAGTAATACCACAAACTCAGAGATAATTACGTTGCGTGCAGCGTGCAGATCCTGCAAGCAGCAACTGATCGCGGACGCGAGCGATCGCAGCGTCCAGACGCTGCACAGGACGCCGCGGCCAATCTG
Source organism: Hesperophylax magnus (assembly GCA_026573805.1). Classification (NCBI taxonomy): domain Eukaryota; kingdom Metazoa; phylum Arthropoda; class Insecta; order Trichoptera; family Limnephilidae; genus Hesperophylax; species Hesperophylax magnus. Next base: position 7,376,991 of record JAIUSX010000018.1, read on the forward strand.
AGAACGCTTCGATGTGAACACGTTGCTACAAGTTCATACACAACATCTGATCGCCACCGTGCACGGGATCGCGGACGCGCTTTGAACTTTGAACGCGGCGGTTTGTTCAGGCCTTAACTGTTGCTCCAGCCTCATTTTCAAAAAGTAAGGTCCAATGACTCTGCCGGACCATAAACCTCACCAAACAGTCACATGTTGAGGATAGAAAGGCTTTTCAACAATAATTCTTGGGTTTTCCGAGCCCCAGATACGACAATTTTGCTTGTTGACGAAGCCACCGAGGTGGAAATGGGCCTCATCACTCAAGATGATTTGCATTTGATTCACTCAAGTGAATTTTAATAATTTCAAAGCGTTGTTGAAGAGTGTGTTGTTCCATTTTTATTAATGGTGTAGTTTCTACTTGTCAAATGTCAAAAAATGACAGCTTTAAATGTAACATCTACCGAAATAGCGGGCTTTTTAAAATAACACCTCTTATTGGAAAACCCTATGCATGATTTTAAAAGTGGAAAAAACAAATATTTGTTTCGAAATTACAACGTTTTAAGGTAGTTTTTAAGTAAAAAAAAAGAAATGAATTGTTCGTATTGGAAAATAAATATTCTTTGGAAAATATTTTAGTATGGGAAAAAAAAGTTGGAATTTCGAAAAAAGTTATTTAACTTTTTTACTTCTACCATCTTGTTGAATCACCTCCTGAAGTTAACGCACTTTACCCTCGGACACCCTGTATAATAAAGAAGAACCCAAGAAATGCCATGTGTTTCTTGAACGTGAGGAAGAGGATAGAAAAGAGAAAGACGAAGATTGGTAAACTCTTTACTGAGAATATGAAAATATAATTTTTGATATCCTACTAATCTAAGATTTTTATTAAAATATTTACATATATTTTAAAAATGAAAAGATATTAAAATAATCCCGCGTTCTCTGCCATTTTGTCGAGGTTTAGGAAGGTCTTTCAGTGTTCATTTTCAAAAAAATGTTTATTCCTTTAGCAGTTGCTCCATAGCGCATCGTATCAGCTTATATGCTCTTTCACATATATCGGTCTCCTCTGAAAATACATAAATCTATATAAATAAAAATGTGTTCGTTTGTTCAAAATCTTAAATCTCCGAAAGTTCTTCACGGATTGCTTTGAAAATTTGACACAACTTTGTATCCGAGTACGCGTGAGTATTTGTATACCTATATCGTATAGATGTCACTTGTGACAAGTTAAAACAGCGCCATCTTTTGGACAAACTTGTTTTTTTTATAAACAGCGCCATATGATTTATACGTAAAAGCAACACAACAAAGCGTTATTGTTTCTCTATCTGCACAGACAGACTAAGCCACAGCAACGCGTGGTGGGGTACAGCTAGGTAATAAAATTATTTTATTTATTTGTTATCCTGATAGCAATGTGTATATAAAATTATTATTGAAATAATTGTCTACGTCTACACCACAGCGTGGCATTTAAAGTCGTTCAATATAATGAGCAACGAGAATTCCATTATTGCAAAAAGGCTCTAATACAAAATGTGCAGTTGTAGTCAGTATATACTTTTTGACACTAAAGGCAGAGTTAATTAGTTCACGAGGTATTTAGTTATGACTAACAACTTTAGTGTTGTTGCTCTAAGTTGTAACGGAATCAATTGATCGCGTTTCGATCGTCCATGGATCGTGTTTTCGATTTCTTTCAACTTATGGGCTTAGTTTATCTTAGCTTATCTGACAACTCGGAGGCTTCGCCAAAAGCAACGGCTTCTGTCTACCGACTATCAATAATTTGTCAATTTCCAATTGATGTAGGGCTTTGTGGATCGGTATAAAACCATCGGTAGTTACGCCAATCGATCCGACATTGTAAATATATCGATTTCACTGTGGTAGACCCCTAGATATGTATACGTCTTTCGATACTTTGCCTTGTTGCTCCTCGGAACCATGAGGTTTTTGTGTACGAGGATAGTAACATTTTTATGTAGTTTTGACGAAAGCCAAGGATATTAATTTTTTGAAAGGCTAGAGAACCTAAAGGTTTTACAAATAACTACTCAAATTATGGATTTAAATGAAAGAAGAGTTATTGGTATGTCTTTGTTATCTGATAAAATGAGATCCAGTCAAGGGCGGATCCAGCTTTGGCGCCAGGGGGGGGTCACGTAGTCGTGGTCAAATTTTTTTTTTTTTTTTAAAGAAAGACAAACATTCCCGGGTTACGAATAACCCAACAATAACTCCTACCACCACCACAGAAAGCCGAAAATGCTTGCTTGTGTTGTGATGGAGGACTTAGGTCCGGTCAGTTACAGTTACAAGAAGTTATAATTTAATTTTGATAATAATATATACAAGTAAAAAGTAGGTATTGTTGGATATGGTAACACTAGGTATATCATTAAGATTGTCTTTTGCTCCGCAAGCCCGGGCGGCGTAGGCTCGTGTAATGTCAATTGTCAACCAATACAGTACAGATTACAATTATTAATCGTGTTCTTATTTCACCACAATATAACATGGTGTCAGGTGTGTCTTCAACATAGTATTGTGTGTAGGAATCTTGCAACTTTTTGAATTTCCTTTTCCTCGTTGTAGTTATTCGCCATCATATATAAAAGAAATGATTGCTTAAAACGTTTCCACTCGCCAACCATATCCGTAGCATTCTGCATTTGCAGAATTTGACTCGACATTATTATTGTAACACTTTGCTTGTCACGACAAAATAGACAAATAATAACAGCTTGTTGACCGTTATTTCTTTGCTTCCTGGTAAAGAATTTGAATCGTTCCACTGTAATATTCACTGTAGGTATGAAGTGTCTATCCAGTCTATCGAAGAGTAGAATAATTCCTTCCAGCGTACTCTTCTCAATAGTGAGGCCGAATGAATTAAAAATTTGAACTCCTTTAGGACCAATCGTGTGCAGCAAATGTGTCATAATAATATGAAAGGTGGCGGCCGAAGCGCGCGCCGGTGGCGGTGCGCGGTGACGCGGAAACATTCGAATTTTCGATGCGTTCGTTCCCGAATAATGCGTTTGCCGTCAAACAAAGTATTATATTAAATTAATTAAATATTGAAAGTACTTAAATAAAATTTATATTCTGACAAAAAATATATAAAAACATTATGTTTAACAATTTTAATTAGTGGTCCACCTAGGTCCTGGATGGGCCCAGGACCTAGGTAGTCATGACCCCCCCTGGGCTGGGGCCCAGAGGGGGGTCATGACCACCGTGACCCCCCCCCTGGATCCGCCACTGGATCCAGTATATTGGATTGGTTATTAAATATTCCGTTAAATTGTTTAAGATTACAGAATGATCAACGTCAGAGGTAATTGTATTTTTGTTTGTGGTTAAAGGTATTGTTAGATTGTTTATTTTATCAGAAATCTAATGTATATTAGACTTATTGAAATTGACCAGCTATGTTGGTTGGTTAATCTATTCGTTGATCAGACGTGTTGTCTGTAAATTTAAACAAGATAAATGGGGTACGTACTTCTGTCTGCAATACAGGTCGCAATAACATCAGAGACGTTATTCTCCTTGAACTGCAGCTCGAAGAATTTCTCTGCCGTGAGCTGGTTGAACAGACCATCCATGTTCATCACGTCCATCTTGTTCAGCACGCAGCAGATGAAGCACTGTAACACACACTTACATACATATATACGTGCTCAGTGGGTAGCAGTGCTGTCATTCAGCGGATTTCCAGAAAACGGTTGGTATATGCAAGAAAATATACAGATCTGCGGGATCCCACAGGGATCGACTGCTGGTTCCCTCTTACTTTTAATCAAGTTTCCCACAACTTTTCCCTAAGTTTCTCTCAGGTTTCCATCAAGGTTAATATATCATCTCAAGGATGTTCTTTTGAGTGTGATCTTTTTCGGGTTTAGATTGTTTGAGCACTCTCTCTCTCGTCTCTCGTATTAAAGAGACCTACATATAAATATGGAAGGAGAGAGGAATCATCGCATAGATGTCATATGTAAAATAAACCGTTGTGTGTTTGTAATTTTTTACTTATTTTTTATTTTTTTTATTTATTATAAATTTTTAAAGATACAAGTTTTATGCAGTCCCACAAAGCTGTCACATATGACGGCTTGTCTGTAGGTTCTACAAATAATATATATAAACATTTTAAATTTTTAATACATGTATGACACAAAATTATACAATAAACAATATCACAAAATAATATATCTCAAAGTACCTACCTATATACAAATTATTTAGGCAGGTACGTTGAGATGTTCAGGAATACATCAATAATAAAATTCAGAGATACATTGATTCGTCGCTTATTAGCCAACGCTTAGTGTTTTTGGGGCAGGGTCTCTCATTATTCTGAGGTTTAAAAGAATTATTAAATTTATTGAAAATCTCTGGTATTAAATATTTAAGCGTTCGGCTTCCATACTTATTTGTTACTCTTGGAATAATGAGGCCCTTATTTTCAGTGAATCTTGTTGTGTGATTATGCACCGGTTGCTTTTTATATTTGCTATCTCCCTCATTATCCATTATAATAATGTACCAAAGAAGACCCTTTATTGGAAGTAGGCCCTCAGAACCATACAGTAGTTTTAGATTACTTCTGTGTCTGTAAATATTCGGTGGTACAATTTTTTTTATTATAGCAATTTGTAAGTTTTGTATATATTTAATATAAATATTGCTTGAGTGCCCCCAAGTTCGTATGCCATATCTGAGTATGGATTCGACCATAGAAAAATAAATTATTTTAAGAGTACAATGAGGCAAAACAAATTTCAGTTTATAAAAATTACTTGCAAAAGATCGGAGCTGGTTACAGATTTTAGTCACTTGTTTATCCCATTTAAATTTATTGTCTACTATTAGTCCCAGATAAGTATATTCGTTAGTAAAGTCAATTGTTTCACAGTGGCAAATATTTTCAATTTTTCTATGAATACATTCAGAATTATGAGCAATTATTTTGGGTATATTCCATATTCCCAGGCTTGGTGATTTTACATACATACATTTTGTTTTTTTAACATCAATAATTAAACCAACATCATGAGCCCATTTAAGTAGCTCGTTAAAGTCACTTTGCAGTTGTTGAATAGCTATGATAGGATTCTCATTGGATACTACAAGTGCAGTATCGTCAGCAAAAATGAATCTAAAGGCCTTTTTAAAGAGTTTTGACATAACAATAACATATATAATGTACAATTTTGGACCTAAAATTGATCCTTGCGGTACTCCTGATTTAATATGTCTTCCTTTACTCATATCATTTAAAATCTTTACGTTCATTTTTCTATTAGTTAAGTAGTTTTTAAAAAATGAGAGGAGTTTACCCCGGATTCCAATGTTTTCAAGAACCTTAATTAATTGGATATGGCTGAGAGTGTCAAAAGCTTTTGAGTAGTCAATAAAAAGCACCAGTACATGTTTTTTAGAATTAAGTTGAGAATTTATAAAATCAGAAAATTTTTCCAGCAATTTATCACAACTTTTTTTTTTCTGGAACCCGTACTGGCATTCATCTATAATATTCAAATTATTCAAATATTTATCGAAATATATTTTTCTAAAATTTTTTCTAGTGCCGGGAGAATAGAAATTGGCCTGTAATTGTTAATTTCGGAGTGATCTCCATTTTTGAAAATAGGCCTTACAATGCTATTTTTTAATTCATCGGGGATGAGGCTCGTATCGATTATTCTGTTGATAAAGTGAGCAATAACAGGGCTAAGTAATTTGACATGTTTTTTTAAATCAAACATACGAATTAGATCTATGCCCGGTGACTTTGAATTTTTCATACCTCCGATAATATATTCAATTTGCTTAGCATTAGCTCTAGGTAAGTACATTGAATGCGGTAGGGATTCTTGCAAGTGTTTAGACGCTAGGAAATCACATTCATGTAACAACGTATTAAATTATTACATATTAGAGATGAATGTCGACAAATTATTTTTGTTGGTCAACTGTTGTATCAAGAATTACGAATTATCTACCCCTGCTACGTGTTGAAAAATCTTGTATTTTTCTCACTTTAATTACTTTTTTTTCTGTCTTTATTTGTTTATCTTTGATAATTTTGTTAGCATTGTTTTATTTACATTATTCTAATGGGCTTTTACAAACATATGATATAATAATTTAGTGAAACAGTAACCATGAAGAAGCCCCATGCAGAATACCCATGTAGAAGAATAGTATTACACTAACATTAATTATTATTAAAATTGAGGTATGTTATTATATCCTTCTTGTAACTATACTCCGTGTGGATGAACTGCATGCAATCTAGGTACAAGCGAGTATTTAAATGACCAGTTGTTGATCTTATCTATTGTTATTTTAGTGTTTTCCCCTCAATCTCTCAATTCCACTGTCAACAAAAATTATGTTTTTTAATATATAATTTGTTGCTTATGCGGAAACAGCACTAGCTTTTACTAACCAGTAAATATTTATAAAGGTTTGAAACGTAGGTTTTAAAAGGAGAAGAAGTGAAAGGTGACTTACCATTGGAGTCCTCTCTGTCTCGTCAGGAAAACTGCCACTTGTGTTCAAAGAATCAATATAACCTGAAAGAGATTTTTTATTGTGCTCATTATTTTACATTGTATAGTTGTTATATGTTTATAGAATGAGCACAAATCTTATTCAATATCTACATGGGCTCTTGTATGCAAGAGCTGAAAGAGGTTCCCAAAGTGGTCTATATGCACCCCCAGGGGTCGATATCGGCTTGCTGGGGGTCTATGTCAGCGAGAAAAAAATTTGGGGGTCCACGAGATTCAAATGGGGGTATATATGAGCGGACCCCCATTTACCTCAAATCAACATTTAGGAATTCCGTAAATGACACAATAGACCTAACACAAATATACTGAGAAAATACTAATTTGATATTTGTATTTTTATATTTCGTAAAGTTGTTAATTGAGGTATATAAATAGAGTCTACGTTCCCTTTCTCGTCAGAATTAATATATTCAAGCAAAACATTGCACATTGGAAGCCGCGTATTTTCCTAGTTCCCCAATTTGTTTTTAAAAAACGTCCAGGGTAATAATGACGTTCAACATTTAAATGCACTTCACACAGACTTCAAAACTAAGTTTGAGGACATTTTGACTGTGGAAATAGAACGTTGAAGAATCGGATATCATGTGACAAGAAGAACTGACCGGAATAAGCACTGACAAAGAACTTAAGAGGCAGTTCTGTAGAGCCAGCTACAGAAAGAAATTCCTGTTGCTTATCCTGCTTCATTTTTATTTGGTGTAATATCTCACAAGGGCGCCCCTGTCTGCACAGTGTAAAGACATATTAACTATACCGCCACCCGTTCGTTGGACAGGCAAGGGAAGGGAATCTTTTTACGAAAAAAAATAATGATTATCACATGGGACGTTAATAGTTTTAGGAAAATTCAATATTCGGCAGGCAGGGGGTCTACAGAAAAAAAAATTGGTAAGTGGTCTATTTCTTCTACGTCTTCTTAGCTCCTTAGATCAGATGGTCTTTGACCCCAAAAAGTCATGGGACAATAATAAATTTAATATCATACATCTGTTCTGATGTTGGATACTGTAATGCTATCTGAAACAATTGCTAAAGAAGGATGTAGCGAAACCCTGCATAATACCTCAAAAATAAAACACTATTATACAATAATAAATTTTTCATAAAAAATACAAATTTCGGTTATGTGTCTGTATTTCAGGTTCAATTAACTTTAGAACTTCGATTTGATTTGAATTTAAATGTCGTTTTCGAAATTGGAACTAAGAAATAATTGGAGAAAAAATAACGCAAGCGATACAATAAGCAATAATATAAAATTTGAACAGAACAATATTTTAAAAGTTTTTTTGAAAATGGAATTGATATCTCGTTATCTTCAGGGATCCGCGTTAGGTATTTTATAAATAAAATAAACCTCAAAATGAGAACCTGCTGACAAGAACAAAATACTAGGAGTACAGAAAAGTGATTTGGTATGTTTATAGATATTATTTACTGGTCAAATGCTCGATGACAGTGCTCATTTGTTAAAAATCACACAAGGACGAAACCATTTATATATTATTTTCTCGTTATTTTCCATTCCATACATAGACATATGAATATTGGTAGACCTGCCCTAAGTGATTAAAAGCGTATTATCCCCACTCCCCATACCGGTTCCATTGGAGCCGGCTGTGCTCGCGTACGGCCTCAAGTGAAATTTAAAAACGTGACGTCATCATTCTTGTGCGAACTATGGTCGAGGCATCATCGGTTCATTTTACGAAATAACACGTCAAAATGTTGACTTTTGCTATGAAAACTTGTAAAAATAGATGTGAAAAAGAGAATAAACCCAATTGTCGTATTACATTCCATATATAAGCATTATTTTAAGCATATTCACATCGTATAATATGGATCAGTTTTAGAAACATATACTATCACATCGAGAAATGTCTGGACGCGAAACACAAAGCTGGTTGGTTGCTGGGAAGTAAATTATGAACATTTATAAAAGTGTCTTAACTAAATACTTAAACGAAATATTCGACTCTGAAAATAGAACCGAATTTTTTTGCCGAATTTGGACTTCGCAAATTTGTTCATAACGTGGCGAGTAATTTGCGCTCCCATGTAAAAATGTCTATTCATTCAAAAGCAGATTTTACTTTTAAGAAGTAAATGGTGATATTATAATGCGAGATGCCTATTTACTGTCAGATTGATTTATTGACGAATCACAGTCAGCCTTACCCCCTTCGTTCTTCAACAGTTGATTTTACCCCTCGCCATTATTTTCTCGTCTATTAATTCCTATGTCTGTGATTCCATATCTCTTTCGTTCTTTTATATTCGAGTATTTATGCATTGAACGTTTTTCTCGTGCAGATACACGTTTGGTTGTACCTACAAGATGTGTGCTCACTCCATACTGTAAACCTAAGCAGATATTATAAAAAACAACATGGAATAACTAAATATAGAATCATTATCAATTTTGGAGGCGTTATGGGATAACCAACACCTCTGCCATAATTAAGTCACCCCAATTTGACACTAAGTTTGGTGATTAAGCAGGGGTGCCCGGGTTTATCGAATGAGGTGTGTTCAGAATTCGCCTGCCCATCAGCTGCGTGGCGTGCCGGATCGGGAGAGGCTGGATTGGGGAGACCCTTTGACCACCGGGAGACCCTAAAAACACCCTCACAGAATACATTTGTGTGCGGTTAAAATAAAAATAAAAATTCTTACTTGGGTCAATATAATACGAGTTATTGCATTGTTCCATGTAATCTAGTAGATCAACCAAAGTGGCGGAAGATACATTTCTCAGCATCTCTGGAATCGTTTCTGTGGCCAACTGAACAGACGTGGTACCAGCAGCTTTCCCAACAACACCGCTATTGATCTCTTTATTGGCTGAGGACAAAGTTACCACACAAAAGGTCACCACCAGGAACAGAACTAATTTGAAAAAGGAATTCATTTTTACTGTGGCTCGAAAACAGGACAATTTTAGGACAACTTTGTTACGTTTGAACTATATTAACTGGAAGCAAGACAAGATATTTATAGTGGTGAATATGGGCAATTTGTTTTGATTTGAGTGATTGGGGGCAACATGCAACATTTTCGTTTCGTTGAAAATGCGAATAAATCAGTAAGGCATAAGTCGCATTAGGTCATTTTGCAATCGGTTTTTTCTTCATATTACTAAGAGAGTGCTTTTTCCATTTTTAAACTGTTCAATTTTTAATATTAATACAGGTGGAGCAAAAGTAATCACCCGATGTTCTTTTGTTGTATTTTTTTTTTAATGATATATTTTGGTATTGCTCGTGAAATTTGTTTATTTAATCCATTAGAATTTATTTCATCAAATCGAGAAAATGATATCGGCCAAGTGGCCGCCGCCAGAGTTGATGACCATACGGGCCTGTTTTATTGCATTTTCCATCACTCTTGCCAAAACTTCGGGCGACAGGTTCTCGCATTCCTGGCGACTATTCTCCTTAAGGGCTTCAACAATTATTCCGCATTCTTGCGGAGTAAACCGATTCATGTCTTGTCGATTTGTATTGCGTTTGTTTACTTCACAAATGTCAAAACCGAATTGACATTTAGCTCCGTTTGCAAAAGTTAGAGCGTTTTTTAATAAGGTGATTACTTTTGCCCCACCTTTTATTTTCTGATAGTTTTGTCAATCAAAATAACTTTTGAAGTTACTGCCGTCTACCTTGGAGCAGTCGAAATATACATATTGTTTAATATAGTGTAGAATAAGTCGTTCCGTAACAAATGGAAAACCGAGGAACATTGTTGTAAAATTCACACGCAGATATCTTAAAGATGAACTATTAGCTGCAATAAGGAAGAGAAAGGGGATGTTTGTTTCAGAATTGCAGCTTCCTGGAGTCAGTAGAATTTACATTAATGACCATTTAACCTCTAAAAAAAACTTCCAGTGCAACAGAAACAAAAACTCATGATTGTTGAGCTCTGGCGTAGTATATGCAAATAATTTCAACTCGCAGTATTTTCCTTCACGAAAAACGGAGTTTTAAGTAGATATTTTAACTGTCAACAATTGTATACTTGTTTTAATCGAGCGAAACCAAGTAATTAATGATATAATATAATATTTTAAATTACTGCTTTGGTTTAGAACATTTGTAAAGCTGAGAGGAAGGGAAGGAGTTATTATTCAGATCTGTTCACCAAACACTGCAAAAGTTATTTTAAGCGACTTTTCAATTCTTAGTGGCTATCTTTCACCATTGTGATACTGAGAGTATGAATTATCAAACTCTAGAGAAGCAGGTTATCAAATTGCAAATTGATTGTGAGAAAAAATTTAATTTATTTGCCCCAATCTCGCCTAAAAACTGCAACAGTTAATAATTGAATAATAATCACTAATGAAATTTTGATTGGGTACTATTGTGTGCTTTTATTGCAATTAGTTCTAATAACCGCATTCAATCATTCTGATTGTCCAGTGGAACTGAAAGAGTAGGGTTTGCATTACATTACGGGGAATTTGCAGGGCCGTTTTAGGTCGACTTATGCCCTTCTTAGCTCCTACGTTTCTAGAGACTATAGGTCTTCAAATATGTCATTAAATTTCTTCAACAAGAGATGGAAGATACTATAATGATCAGTGGTGACTCTGCATAGAGGGGCGATGGGGACAGACCCCTCCAGACATTGCCGAAATCTGCTAAAAGAAAAACAAAAATTCGATGCTTTGTTTACACCAAAATGAATGAATTCTACAAACATAAAATCAATTAACATTTTGCAGAAATATAATATAAAAATTTGTTTCGTTTTTTTACTGGATTCCGGTTTTTAGTTTTAGTTATTTATAATTTATGAGAACTTTAATGCATCTTTTACATTATTATTTTTTTTGGTAAACTAATGTTTAAGACAAGATTTTTTATACATAGCACAAAGGGTAACAATTATTTTATAAGCAATAATTATTAGCCTGAAACACTCATCCACATTGAAAAATCTCCCGATAAAAGATACATGACATGAATGACAAAATAATAATTAATATTTGACAAGTTCTAGTATTTTCACCAAGAAATGTAGACAATTTGTCTCGACGCCATCTAGTGAGAGAGTTAGCACTTACAATGCCTTTCTCATATAAAATAAAGTTGGTTGTTTCAGGTGAAAAAATGTAACAAGCAGTAATTGTTGAATGAAACACTAGTATAGGTTTATTGAATTATTTCGCGGATAAGTCGAAAGGACACGGGTTCAAGTCCCGTTGGCGTCATGTATCTTTTATCAGGAAATTTTTCAATGTGGATGAGTGTTTCAGGCTAATAATTATTGCTTATAAAATAATTGCATCTTTTACAATTTCCCACGATATAAATAGTTATTTCTTTTAGTAAATAAGTTGAAACCATGTTTTATTTATAATTTTTAAGCGTGCTGCGGATTTTGACAAGTCAATATTGTATCTGTGATTTAATCCAAAATTCTGAATGGTGTTCTTACAGCAGTATCTTCCACTCTGTTTATGGTTACATGATATGATAAGCATTTTAAATTGCTTTAGTTTTCTTTCGTTCATTTTTTAGAAGCATTGTTTCTAATGCCTCGTGAATTGTCTTTTCACAAATCCCGTCCGTCAATGCTTAAATAAATACTCGAAAATAGTATTCCTGCCCTTGAATGTGAATTATTTAATTGAATAATTACATCAATACGACCGAAACTAAATGCTTCTATAAAAACTTGTCATTTTACCAGCATTCAGAAAATACTGATGTAAGTGAGTTATCTATATGGTCTATCTGCCAACGGACTAATCTATATGCTCTATCTATTAACTGAGTTATACATATATATGCTCTATCTGCCAACTGAGTTATCTTTGTGCTCTATCTGCTAACTGATTTATCTATGTGCTCTATTTACCAACTGAGTTATCTATATGCTCCATCTGCCAACTAAAGTTTTTGCGGTACCGTAAAATGGGATGAATTTTATTCTATTTCAACTTTGAAACTAAATAGCTTTTTTATAAACTCGAATGTGTGTCGGAAAATGATAGTGGACATTACTTGGCATCTCTCGTAAGTCATTGTTTTACGCAACTATATTATATGGAAATTTACATGTTTATTTTGTTTTATAATTAAAATGTTGATAAAGAGACTATAACATGTTGAGTTTATTATTAATTTTGAACGTGTATTACTGTTAAGTATTGGGAATGATTTGTTGATGTCAACCTCAAAGACATAGATGTATCACTCAATAGATCTGTATCTACGGGCTTTTTGTGTGACAAAATTTTGTCCTTAACTTAACCACAGATAACGGGGTTTACCATAGACGAGGATAGAGAAAATTCAAAGCCATTTAAAAAAGGTAAGATAATAGACAATGTAATTGCACTCAGCCAACTCCGTTCATTCATTAGCCCAAAAAAATTATTTTAAAAATAAAAATTATGGAATGCAGAAAACATAAAAAGGTTTCCTCGCAACCTCAAGGTTCTATCTGACAAAGCGCTGTCCTGAGAAAATGAGCTTTAATGTATCGTTCTTTACAGCCGATTTTCTCAGGTGGATGCTTTAAAAGATGGGAACCTATTAACCTGAGGAGACGAAAAAGTTCAAGTTTCGAAAAAACCTGAAAAGTTTTCAAATTTTAATTTTTTTGTAAAAGGAACAATAAATTTGAATAAATAAATGAAACAAAAAGAACTCTGAAGAAACTTTTCATGTTTGTGCTTTTCTACGACAGTCGAATTTTATTTTTTTCTTCTATAACTTGAATAGAAAAATGGAAAAAAACTCATGGTTAGATATTATTTTTAATTTCACGTTAACAATAAGATAACACAGGATAATCATTAATTAGTAAAATGAATAATATTAAGGTTGATGTAATGGAGAACATTATGTATGCGTAGAAGGCATCGGCAACGCACCTTTTTTTAACGAGCCACTTAACGTCTTTTTGCACTAGATTGCGAAATAACACATAACAGTCATAAACCGACGTATAATTTGCTAGTAGTTATCGGATTAAACAATAATATAGTATAATTAATTTCAAACTAGAACTTACGGAGGAAGGACACTTCGAGTTGAACTCACTTCACGGCTTAATATTTTTTTTTCACGAAGAACCTAAGCAAGCAACATTTTAGATACAAGATTTAGTCTACGTTTGACAATTGGCACGTGGCCTATATTTGAGGTTATTATTATTATTTTTTTACGATTGAGTACCTTCCCAAAATATTATTTCTTCTCTATTGTATGAAATATTAAGTATAAAACAATGATAGCGTATAGCAAATATTTGGGGTCCTGATATTGTTTCTTTAAGCCCCCTCATACCCAATTTCTCCGATTTGTAACAAGTTTCTCGCTAACTTTTTAAGTTTTTAAGTTCCAAAATAAATATAGGTAATTATTTAAGATAATATTTTAAATATTAGTTATGCCAAAACGTTAATTATATGAAATTCCCTCGATAGAAAAATAAAGGGAAAAATATGCTCGGAAAGTAATTTAAAACACATTTTTTCTGTCATTTAATATGCTACAGGCATGCAAAAATTCACAGTGTATCTTTAATTGCAACTAAAGCATTTGTAGAGAGATTTTTGCTCTATTTCAAACGAGTCGTGTTTTTTTTAATAATTTCAAAATTTTCACTTAAGGCGATGCCATACGTAGTAATTCAAAATCATGTGTTTTTGGTTTGAAAATATGGTCGCCTAGAAATGTTTCAGATGCTTTAATTAAATACTGCGAGTAGAATACATCTTGGCCTTTGAAATAATCGAGTATTTTTTAGATAAATCTTTTTATAAGCCCAGAAAAAAATAATGTAAAGGCCTATGAAAACTGATTTATAGTACAAAATCTCCTACTTACGAACCTACTTATGATTTTATTGTATAATGTGGAAAATTAAGTTATTTATAAAATGATCGAAAAAAAATTAAATATTTATGCCTGAACATCCACAAAATAAAATAAAATGCACTTTTTGGCCATGTTTTTTTCTTGCATAAATCAAAACAGGCGGATAGTGTTAAGCAGGAATTTAAACCTTATCGCCATCTACGTAAGGGTTGTTATTGATAGCGGCTCAATTTAAAATATTACATGACGTAGTGCATCGCCTTAATTATTATCGTTTTTTTTTTTAAATTAGCGCGCTCCCTCTAACATTCGTATGTATATATCTCCCTTTCAAACCATCTTAGAACGCATACTACGGGGCCTATTAAAAAAATAATCCTTTGAAGATTTTATCTAATGAAATTCTGCAACATTAGCAAAAAAAATCGTGCGTATCCCCAAACATAATGTCAACACGATTTAATTTGACGAAAAAATTCACGTTTTAATCAGCATCAAAACCGTATATATATTCCAAGACCAGGCACGATTCAATAATTATTTGGAACTTTGTCTACAAGAGTTGACAAAATGAAGTTACCAGTGTATTTTTTTCTGGTGGCCATCTTTGGCATTGCAGTTGTTTGCGGACACCATTGCAACAGAGACGGACCAAGAAAGGTGAATAAAATATTTAAATATTTATTTTCAAAAATGTAATGATTTTACGTTACTTCCCCAACATACTCTACCCCATCTACTTTCTCTTCCTACTACCTTCAGCCACTCAACAATTGGGGATGCCATAGTCTCACCGGCTCCAGATGGTTGAGAGAAGTTGGTATTCTTGTCCGGTATTCACATAAAAATTAAGAAATTAAAAAATTACTCAATTTATACATCATTGTGAAAATTCTCTCTCTCCAAGGAATTCACGTATTATTCCGTAAAAGAGAAAGAGATAAATAATTTTTCAAATAACCGCCCGTGGCAACCAAAGTATGAAGTTCCTCGTGAAGCTAAAATGGGAGATACAATGGGACTATTCAAAATATTAAAATTTTGAACCCAAAAATGGCAATAAAATTTAAATCATTTACCGAAAAATTTACTAACCTAAATATTATGTGTCGGACCATAATCTAAAAGGAGATAGCACATGTCACAAAATGAAATTAATTTAACAGAAGTTTGGAAAACAATTAGGGCCAGTTGCTTAACAGAAATAAAAATGTAGCATTTTTATCAAATGGACAATTAGCGCAATTTTGATATTTTTTTTATATTTGAATGCCGATTCTACGTCCATCTCAGCGTTTGAATAATGATTGATCAGTAGAATAACGGCACCACTGTTATGTTGTTATGGTTGTCAACTGATCACCATTTAAGAGGAAGTTACAAGCCAAAAATGGGTACCTATATTCTTGGTATTCCTTATTTTGTAGGTAATAGGCATTAAAATCGCCTGACAAACGGAGTCAAGAAACGTTCGATTTCAAGCACAAAAGAGTTTTTTTTATTTATTTTGAAAATAATTTTATAAGAAAGCAAAAAAGTTAATCAAGAGAAACTGTCACAGATAATCTCAGCTATAATACTGCGTTCATACATTTCTATTGAAAATATGTTTTTTTAGTAGTTTACATTTATATATTTTAATGAGTAATTTATTTTTTTATATGTATTCTACTCAAGCGAAGCGATATGAAAACTTTCAATTTATCTAAAGCATATTTTTTGGAATTCATAATGTACACCAATTCGTTATAAAGATTAATCAAAATAGTGATTTAGCATTAAGTTTCGCCTTAACATGATAGAAAGCTGAAACGAACAAGGTTAAAATGTCAAAAAAACAAACAAAATGGCGCTGAGTGAGTAGCCATTAAATTGATGATGTTACAATTGAAATAATTTTCTGAAACACCCAAACAGTTTTCCCGCTCGACTGATATGTCAATCGAGATTTTCTCGCATGTCGCCAGATGGCAGTGGGCGCACTACAACATTGCTTAGACAAAATACGAGTTTTGCTTTCGTTTAAAATGTTTTCATACTCAAATCTTTCTTGTTTTCAGTACTGCTTGTCTCCATTGCCGTCTTAAACTAGGCTGGGGCCCTTGGGCACACAAGAATTGGGGCCCGGGTCGGGTCGGGTCGGGCCTGATGGGGCCCCCTTCCCTTCCCTTTCCCTAACAAAGCACTACTTTGAAATTTAAATTGAATGTTTTGTGGATTAATTTTGAGCTATCATATATTTTATTGACCGAAACACATTCCTAGAACAATAAAAGGTATATGCTGACTACGAGTGCCCAGTAAAATTTAACACTTTCCCGACATAATTACTAATTCCTGATGATCTCAAACTGTGCCCGTGGTATTGTTCTCAGGTGCAAAGCTTTCACTTAGAACAAATTTCACTTCGTTTCATTTTTACACTCAAAATAAATATGACATATTTATCAAAATATCCCACTGCGCGGCCATTTTACATCGTACTTTTTGCCGGGAACTTGATGGGAGTCGCTATATGCACAGCGACTAATCGACAGGGGGCGTGGCCAACATATCCGAGCATACCCGAAGTGAAGTATAGGTATAAAAGGGACACTTTCTTTTGAATCACAAACCATGTTACACAAACCTAGCGTAGCCGCTAAACTAATTGAAAACTGGAATGTTTTTCTTGCCTGGACGCGAGCAGGCGGTATTAAGGGGACACTTTCTTTTGAATCACAAACCATGTTACACAAACCTAGCGTAGCCGCTAAACTAATTGAAAACTGGGATGTTTTTCTTGCCTTGACGCGAGCAGGCGGTATTAAGGGGACACTTTCTTTTGAATCACAAACCATGTTACACAAACCTAGCGTAGCCGCTAAACTACTTGAAAACTGGGATGTTTTTCTTGCCTTGACGCGAGCAGGCGCTATAAAGGGGGCACTTTCTTTTGTATCACAAACCATGTTACACAAACCTAGCGTAGTTCTAAAAAGGTTTGTTTACATTATATTATTACAACGCCATTTCTGACGTTTCGTTTCACCGCCCACCGCGTTTCACTGATTTTGCAACTCGGAACACCTCGGGTATGCTCGGATATGTTGGCCACGCCCCCTGTCGACTAGTCGCTGTGCATATAGCGAAATCAACATGGCCGCTTATAATTTGTTAATTACTGTCGATCTCAAACTATTTTCTGTTTTTTTTCCATGTTTTTCCTTTATTATTTCAACTAAAATGAAGCATAATACGTTTGCCCCAAGGTAAGTTCATAATTACTTCTCATACCGTCGAGATTTGGCTTAATTTGACAATTTTAGCGCAAAAACAGTGAGGGTACTGATAGACAGCAAGTTCCCAATAAAATATGTACCGAAACAACATAAATTGCGTTAATTTGATAAATTGATAGGTTTTACGATGTTTTCGTCAAGTATCATGCATCAGATTTGCATCGCGGCAAATTTGACATTTCGATTCCAAGGATAAATTATTTAAAAATATTCTGGTGTTGCCAGGTGAAAGAAACTAGTGGCTATATCATCAATGATATTGGCGCAAGCGATTCTGACCTTGTTCTTTATACAAATTCTGTACACAGAAGGGTCAAAATCGCATTCAAAATTTTTTCGCGAGAGAAATTGTCAGTCCTTCGGGGCCCCCTGAGAATGGGGGCCCTGGGCACGGGCCCCGTGTGCCCTTATGGTGAAGACGGTATTGCTTGTCTCATGATGCCTTGGAAAGGATTGAGGAAAGACGTCGAGAGAGACTACAAAACTTGGAGGATAGAAGAGTGAACAGAGAAGCAAACTTCTATCGCCGACTGGAAGATGACCAAAACGCTAATGTAAGTTCATAATGTTCGTCACTTCTGGACACTGATCCCTAGATTCCTAGCAATCCCTTATATCTTTTACCTTCCTAGAACTTCCTCTCCTTCAATTCCTTAAAAAAGACCATACACAGATTTAGGAAATGAGATTAAAATAATTTGGAATTCTCAGACTATAAAAATATTACCATTTGTTATTTTGGCTACTGGCATTATACCTAGCTCTTTCATTCAAAATTTAAGCGTATTAGATCTGTCAAAGAATTTATATTTAAAAATGCAAAAATCGGTCATTTTAAATACATGTAGGATTGCGAAAGAAATTTTTAAATATTTATATTGAAAAATCAGTAGGATTTATAGGTCCAGTTAGGAGTTCTACCGAGCTGAACCCTCTGATATGAAAATATCTGGAGTCGGTGAATTATTTTCCCATTTGATCTCTGGTGAGCTGACGTGTTGTTTTTGTATTGTTTTCTATTTATTTTGCTTGTATAGTGCACTTGATTAATGTGGATTGACTAGATGACCATTTGTAGAAAAGTGTGTGGGAGGGTTTAGTTTTTCCCGTGGGGAAGATTTAACTCGGATATAAAGTCGGAAAATTTAAAGGTGAAGATACAATATACAGGGTGTATCGGCACGTACCCGACAAACTTTAACCAGCTATTCCTTAGCACATTTGGAGTAAAACATGTTATGGGCACTTTGCTGTCCGGTAACATTTTTTTTTAATTAAAAATTTATTATTCATATTTTCACTACATGTCACCAATGTTTTATCCTTTGTCAAAGTTTGAAAACCCGTCTGGCAATATTTTGTTCGAGTTTCGTTGAATAATGTACGTACGTACCTACGTTGGCGCGCTTTTACAATCACAACGAAATGGCACAGCACCATTCGTCTCATTTTTAACTATTATTATTTAGTGTGTACGAAAGAGCGAGGACACTTTTTGACGCACTTGCTAATAACAGCTGTTGAACGCGAGAAACAAGGCAAATGACAGTGACGGAGTGTGGATTTTTTTTATCTATTTTTTGTTTTTAATGGAAAAAAATGTTACCGGACAGCAAAGCGCCCATAACATTTTTTACTCCAAATGTGCTGAGGAATAGCTGGTTAAAGTTTGTCGGGTACTTGCCGATACACCCTGTATATTTATTTTTTTAATTATTTTTTTGAAATTGTTTCAGTAAGTCTTTAGAAATTCTTTAAAGAATTTTCGCCCCCTTCCAAATATCTAGCGTTGAACACCTATAGTAAAAATGGATATTTTATTTAGTTGATTTTATATCGGTGCTCAATGCGTTGTATATTTTAGGGGCGATGAACCAGAATTGTCGTTGAGCGAATGTGGTTCTAGTTTTTGGGACATCGCATCCCAAATTCTCCGAAACAACCCGTCCTAATACTATCACATAAATGTTTTATAATTTATCAAATAAATTATGCGTAGTGTATTTTACTGTTATCATATTTTAATAAAGTCGCTATCTGCGTCTGTCTGTGCGCTTAGTTCTTCTAAACTACGCTACGGATTTTTATAGTGTCTTCACTATCATTTAGAGAATTTCTTCCGAAATTTTTATGTATATAATACATGCATATTATATTTATAGAAAGTAAAGGAAAGTCAGTGTTTTGTAATATTTAAATAAAAAATATTTTAATAATAAATATTTTCGGGCGCTTACATTGCTAACGCTGGCTAAACCTAATGGAATCCATCCAAATGATGTAGTACTGAATTGTACATCTTAAAAAGGCCTACAAAAAATTCTAGGACGGTATATGTCTATCTCATAATAAAAACCCCCAGCAGCGCCGGGTACTGGTCAGCAAGTATGTAATAAATGTTAATTAATATATCCCTAATTTTCCCACATAAATCTTCTATGTTTTCAGAACCGCTTGTCTAATGGTGTATTGGGAAGGATTGAGGAAAGAAATCAAGAAAGACTACAAGACGCAAACTTATATCGACGATTCGAAGATGACCAAAACATTAATGTATGTTATGTTCAAATATATTTATACATTTCTTTAATATTCACGATACAAGTTAATTGCTGTGTAATTATTATTACGCCTGACAGCTCTTTCGCCTTTTTAACTGCTCAGGATAATTTGTTCGTTTTTCTTTAACAAACAGGTAATATCCGAAGAGTCAATTTATTTCCTTTTCGGAACAACTCGGGCTCATAGAAATAGTTGTCTCTCTTATCGTCATAGTTAGAAATATTCACTAAACGCTGTAAAAATACCAAGCTTAATATTCAAGTAAAACGTAAGGTGGGCCATTCTTTAAACTTTTTATCTTTGAATTAAAAAAAAAAGTTTATTTCTAATAATAATGATGGACATAATATTTATCGCGAACTCGCTTTGAACTACAGTAGAATTGTCGTATTGTACCATTGCAGGGTTTTCCAATAAGAGGTGTTATTTTGATATTTAATCATAAAAGATCAATAGTTTCGTTGCTTTTGTGGCACTTACCGCCGTCTTGTTGAAAGTAAACGTTGTTCAAATCAATAACGTCCAATTCCGGCCATAAAAAATCATTAATCATCTCTCGATAGCGATCCATTCACCGTAACTGTCGCTCCAGCCTCATTTTCGAAAAAGTAAGGTCCATTGACTCCGCCGGACCATAAACCGCACCAAACAGTTACACGTTGAGGATAGAGAGGCTTTTCAACAATAACTCTTGGGTTTTCCGAGCCCCAGATGCGACAATTTTGTTCCTTGACGAAGACACCGAGGTGGAAATGGGCCTTATCACTCAAGATGATTTGCATTTGATTCACTCAAGTGAATTTTAATAATTTAAATGCATTTTTAAAGCGTGTATCGTTCCATTTTTATTAATGGCGTAGTTTTTACTTGTCAAATGTCAAAAAATGACAGCTTCAAAAGTAACATGTACCGAAATAACAGGCTATTCAAAATAATACCTCTTATTGGAAAACCCTGTGATCGAGGCTGTTCACGGAACAGGGACAGAACAATATTGTATTGTCTTCTTTATTGGCTTCGTGTTATCCCGGCATAAGAGAGGTCACTATTATTTTGCACAGTAAAAGGAAGTACTCATCGCAAAGTCGATATTGTATGCTATTAACGGTATCATTTTTTTCAGAACCCCGGTCCTTCTGTGCTGATCCCAATATTGGCCCCAATGATTATCAGGTAAAAAATAATAAGAAAACTGTATTTGTAAGCAAGTAAACTAAAAGCAATTAGATTTATGTAACAAACTACTATGTACAGTCCTTTCAACAAGCGTAATTAATTCATGTTGAAAGGTATGATATATTGGTCACCGCTGTTCGTTTAGAAGTCGAACCATGGGACTGCAAGTTAAACAACTGAGCTATCAACCGCTCTACTTGCATTTACCATTTACCATCCAGGAAAAGCCGCAAACTTCATAACGCTAGAGCTCACGGATCGAAAGTTGTGTGCTCTTTCTGATTCGCACAGAATTCTGCTTTGTAGGATTGTTACGTGACTTGGCAATTCGGCGCCCGTGCGGACTGCTCCAAATTGCGCCCGCGTAGCACGACCCTGTGTAGGAAATTGAGCTTCGTGTCACAAATAAATATGATTATAGCATTACCGAAACCAAGCTTAACTCAAAACGCAAACAGATATTACCAATTCATATTTATACTACCAACATTACCATCAGAAAATGTGGCTTATTTAGGCTAGGCAGAGGAATTAACCCGTTACCCTTGGGTGGGAGCCCGACGCCTTCAACTAACCGAATTAAGAGGAACTACAAGCCAAATATGTGTATATTCTTGGTATACCTTATATAGTAGGTAATAGGCATTAAAATCGCTTGACTAAGGGAGTCCAGAAACGTTCGATTTCAAGCACAAAACTGGTTTTTATTTATTTTGTAAATAATTTTATAAGAAAGCAAAAAAGTTAATCAGGGGAAACTGTCACAGATAATCTTAGCTATAATACTGTATTTTTTAAAGTTGTTTCCTTTACGCGTTCATACATTTCTGTTGAAAAAAAAATTTTTTTAGTAGTTTACATGTATATTTTTTACTGTGTAATTTATTTTCTTTTATTTGTATTCTACTCAAGCGAAACGATAGGAAAACCTTCAATTTATTTAAAGCATATTTTTTGATATTCATAATGTAGACCAATTCGTTATAAAGATTAATCAAAATAGTGATTTAGCATTAAGCTTCGCCTTAATCATTTATTGTATTTTTTACAGGCAAGAGTGTCCTCCAACTCACGACGCCTGTTGTCTACCACCTTCACAACATTGCTGAACCTTCCGAGAAAAAAAATCCTCATTTAATCATAATCAACTTTCTTACAGTACATACCATTTATTTGATTTTTCGTTGTTACGATCTCACAATAGTGTGTTAAATTTAAAATTAAATCGACTTTTTTTAAATTGTTTTTTATTTTTTATTTTTAAATATTTATACTAACCGACATATACCCGGCGTTTCTTGGAATTGTTTGGGGTAAAGTTTTAAATTTGTTTTAATTCTATTTTATTTTATTCATGTCTTCCTCGGACGTCCACAACTTTTTCTACCTTTCACTTTATGTAGTATCATTATTACTAATTAATTATAAACAATAATTAGTCGCCTGAAGTATCAGTGCAAATTGAAAATATCTCCCGAGTAAAAATAAATGCCGCCAACGGGAATTGAACCCTTGCCTTCTGATGTCCGGTCAGGTGCTCTGAAACACTTAGCTATGTCTTATTTCCAACCCGCCAAATAATTCAATATGTACTAGTACCTCAAAGAATTGCCTCTTATTATATTTTTGTAGTGAGATATTTTCAATTCAACTCGGGAGATATTTTCAATTTGTACTGATATTTCAGGCGACTAATTATTGCTTATAATTATTTGTTATCCTTTATGCTATGCATAAAACCATGTCTTATAAACATTAGTTTATCATAATGGAAAAAATTCACTATTACTGTTAAAAGCTACATTACATCGACTTGAATTCAACTACGTATCTTGCAGAATTAATACGTTAAGTCTTCATCGAGTGTCCCCAAAATCTTCTACCATTAAAACCACTTACACATTCCTGGCAATCAAAACTTTGAAATTTTCAGCGAAGTCGGCTCTGTAGATGACCTCCGTGGTCGAGGTGTAAGGCTCTCGACTAGCAAGTCGTAAGTCGCGGGTTCGAATCCCGGCATGCATTGCACAAGTCAATTTTGATTGATAAATTTGTGTCGTTTCACAATTTATTTATTTAAAATAACATATAGAAACGTTGCTTAAAATGGCTTCAGATGGGTTAAAATGGCTTGTTTTGTGACCAAATCTGAATAGTCAGGTAATCCCCCACCTTCCTCTTTCCTATCTCCTTAACCTCCCACTACCCTCACAACAGACACTAGTTGGGGATGCCATAATCACAATGGCTCCTGGCTGAAGTTAAGACTCCTGTGCGGCATTGTGACCCCCACACCATACAAAAGAAGAAGAATTACTCATACCTGCAGCCTGTGGAGCAAGATAGTCCTGATGTTAGTCAACCTCTGATAAGAGAGAAGAAATGCATGCATACCTTCTTACAACATAAAATAAAGCACGAATACTCGCAGATATAAAATTCATGAAACACTGACAACATTTTCTTGATTCGTTGCGTAAAATAGCAATTTTGCACATTTCTCAACTAATTCTAATTGTGGAGCGTGTCTAAAACAAAAATAACTTAAGCAAAAACGTGATGATTAAAAAATATAATTTCCTTTATCTAATTGATAACTTGACAAGATTTCATGCATGAGTTAGTATTTAAAAGATGCTTTCATTTAGAATAATTTGATTTAGTCTCGACGTGTCTAAGTGAAAGGTGAAGTGTAGTTGCTCGTAAAGGATGTTTAAGATGAGGGTGTTTTGTATGTGGTTTCTATACTGTGCTCTTTCTAACAATGTGAGTTACTTTATTTATTTTTGAAGCATATCTAGTTGTCAAATGTTTCTGCCTTTCACCCTTGAAAGAACGTGTTCCAGGCCATCATTAACTGGGCAAATTTCAAAATTATATGTAAGATTGAAGTCGAGTTCAGACTTAGAAAAGATGTTGAACGGAGGGGAGGCAATTTTAGATAAGGCATGATAGAAGAGAAGATATTTGTTTAGAGAGGGACAATTGTTTACAATTTGAGGAAATTTCTTTTATGGAAAAATGGGGAAATTGTTGAAGCCACGGTTTTGATACAAATTTTTGATTGACATGTAATTTTTAAACTGTATTTAATCTAACAAATAATTAGTCATCCGAAATACCAATACAAATTGAAAATATCTCCCGAGTAAAAATAAATGCCGCCAACGGGAATTGAAACCGTGCCTTCTGGTGTCCGGTCAGGTGCTCTGTATCCACTGAGCTATGTCGGCTTATTTCCAACCCGCCAAATGATTCAATATGTACTAGTACCTCAATCAACAATTACTGCTTATTATATTTTTTCACCTGTAAACAACCAACTTTATTTTTGTAGGAAAGGCTTTGTTAGTGCTAAATTTCTCACTAGATGGCGTCGAGACATATAATATCTTCATTTATTGGTGAAATATTTTTGACTTGTCAAATATTATTATTATTTTTTTTAATGATAAACTAACGTTTATAAGACAAGGATTTTTTTATGAATAGCATAAAGGATAAAAAATAATTATAAGCAATAATTAGTCATAAACGTGCTTATCATAAAAAAAAATGTATTTAATCTGTTTGATTTGAGATTTTCACGGCCAAAAGTATTATAGTGATTTGTTTTTGGGGTATTATGCCATGTTGCGCTACCTCATTCTTTAGCCAACGTTTCGGACAGCATTGCAGTGTCCATCATCAGGGCAGATGTGTAATCTGATTAGGTTACATAACGGGCGAATACGTGGATACAGGTTCCTCTGTGGTATAAACTTCTGTAAAAGGTGCTCCAGTGACAAAATTGGGCTCAGTACAATTATTATCATCGTCTGGATAGTCGGTATAATCTAGTTTAGGGTCTGGTGTAAAAATCACTGGAAGAGTGGTAAGTGATGGAGTAGTAGAATCGATGTCTGTTCCATTGTTAACAGTTACTGGGACAGTGGTAAGTTTTGGAGCAGCGAAATCAATACGAGTTGAGACGTGAAGTTCATGTGGATAAATAATTGGCTGACTTATTTTGTAAAATCTCATTGACTTACACTTATTCGTGTAAAGATACAATTTTTTAAGAGTAGGTACACCTATTAGGAAACCAATTTAAGTTATTTTGTAGGCAGATACAATCTTCAGTGGTTTTAATATTTTTTTATATTTTCAAGTCATCTGCAGAAAAATACGCATTGACTATCTTACAAGTTGAATAACCATGTTTTTTCTTTACTTCAGGTCTTTGTCTATACAGCATCTGTCTCAGAGCGAGTACCCAATGTCGATAAGATGAAGAACAATTTATTCCCAGGACTCACCCCAGTACCCAAAGAAGCTATTGATGAATTATTGAGACTGAACGGTACTCTCAGAAATCGTTTCGCAAGTGAATTATATCAAAACCATCTGTTCGTCTATCACCAGTGGCTGCAATTTTGGAAACAATGGGTCGACACTCAACGCAAAGAAATAAACCGACTTCCACATATTGATTACGGAAATATCCCTCTCTCAAAAGGGACTCCAGATTTGGATCTAAGAAATGAAGAAGAAGGTGCAGCTTCTATAGACCCGACAGTTTCCTCAGAAACAGAGGTTTTATCAGGTCCAGTACCTCAACCAGCCTTGGAGAAAATTTACCCCATCTATAGCAATGTTGATAATGAAATCTTATTTTGGATTTCGGAAAATAAACTCAATCAGTATTTGAACCAGTCATTCCAAACCCCTACAATTATCATGGTCAATCCTAGCTTTCAAATGGACGCTGTCATATCCAACAGTACAAATAGCATAGTGTCTCCAACCATCCATTCAAACAACAGTAATGATTTTGTGATCTTTCCGGCATTTGTTACATCAGCTGTTTCGAATGTCACGAATACCACAACATATTTCATGTCTCCAAATCAGAATGCAAGTGACAGCGATGCTCCTATCAGGTTCTTCAATAGTCCAACATTGACTTTCAATGTGGTTGAAAATCCAGATAAGAACGACACTGAGATTCCTGAAATAACAACTCAACAGAATCCAGAAAACATTACAGTGACACCTGTAACTATTAGACCAAGTAATACCGGAACAGGGTTCTCAGATTTCACTTTTCCAGCGCTAAACACTCTTCCAGTAACTGTTAAACCTGTTAACAATGGAACGGACATTGATTTCACTACTCCAAAACTTACCAATGTAACGGATATTGATTTCACTACTCCAAAACATACCACTTTCCCAGTAACTGTTAACAATGGAACAGACATCGATTCTACTACTCCATCACTTACCACTCTTCCAGTGATTTTTACACCAGACCCTAAACTAGATTATACAGACTGTCCAGACGATGATAATAATTGTACTGAGCCCAATTTTGTCACTGGAACACCTTTTACAGCAGTTTATAACACAGAGGAACCGTATTCTCCCGTTAACTCAACAGAAGATTATGGATCTTTCACTGAGGATTCAGATTATATACTAGACGCTGAAGATTTGATCAACTTCAACTGCACGGGAGACGATTGTAATAATGGAACAGTTGGAATAAATTTTGGAGAATATAATGCTTCAAATCCTGGATACATTGAGAATAATAGTTCAAATCCAATAGGTCATATAAGTTTGGATCAACTCCTCAATTCAAGCAATCTCAATAATGATGACTGGATCCTAGAGCCTGATGAGGGATCTGGTGAAGTATGCTACTGCGATGAAATGGAAGACTATGAACTGGAATACGATGGATGGAATCAAAACCTTACCACTACAGAGAACCCCAGCATTAATGTCACAGATTTAAACCGTATATCTGAAAACAAAGATGATTCCGAAGGCACAGTTTTTGTGACGCCTAAATCGACAGTGGATATTGCAGCTTACGTCACCCAAAACCGTGATAGGATCTCTTCTTTTTCTGATTCTTCAAACGCCGAAGAAGAGATATTCAAGAAGTCTTTGGCGCCAATTTTAGAAGCTTTAGAATCAGCTAGCCCCAAACCAGTAAAGTCGGAAGATACTACAGATCAATATCAGGAACAGTCAACATTTCATAGTTACGATCAGTGCCACTTCGACAACATCACCTATAATGCATCCCTCCTGGGACAAGTTGATCCAAATATTATTTCAATCGCGGAAGCAAACTTAGATAAACCACCGCATGAAACTCAATACCCCAAAATTGAACAAAACTCCACATTGCACCAACAATTATATAATGTTACTTTTGATCTCTTGGATGATTCTGATACCCTGACAGAAGATTTAGAACTGTTCGAAGAACGGTCAAGTTTTCCAAAACCGAAAAATGACACATCTTATCACAATATATCTGTACTTGGTACAAACCAAACAGTTGTGGCCACATCAGAAAGTCCCGCAGATATATATCGCAGACACTCTAATGAACTAATTGAGATGAGAGAGATTATGAAAAAGCTGCGACTGATTGGTTTGAACTTTTTGGACATGGGTCACCTAATGCTCAATGGCAATGCGAAATGCCCGATTTTACCAAAACACCCCGAGGAGTCAAATGAACACAAAAATATTTATCCTGCTGAAACACGTGAATAATAAAATTACGAAAATACTTTTTTTAATGAGTAGGTACCGCACAAAAGTTCAGTTAATTTGTGAAATAATGTGTTACGCAATGTGTCGCGTAGCGAAGGAAATAAAATTAGTTGTTCTTTTAAATCATTATTTAACACATTATTCTATTGGTTTCATTACTAACAGTGACAAAACAGAGTGTCTGATAGTTGGTTGTGTATCTATTGTAGAAGGATGTTACATTTTGTCTTGTGTTCCTAGTCGGCACCTGAAATTTAATTGTGGAAACGATGGCAGGACTGTAAATTAAGTTGTTAATGACTCTGTGAAACACAACCAGGTAATTCATAATTCTCCTGTCAAACAGTGTTATTAGATACAATTGATTCATCAAACTGATATAATTAATGTATTCAATTGGAATTTTGAGCTTAAAATTTACGTACCTAAGAAATTTTGTACTTAACTCTTTTTATATTGTTAGAGTCAATTACTTGAACCAATGAAATATAGAGGGTTCTATATTTCATTGGTTCAATCTAAGTATTAAAAGTCAGCTAAAGTTCTGTAAAGGAAGCCAAGCATCTTTAAAGTCTCAGTAGTTATTTGGTCAATGTGTTCAATGAATGTCAACTTTTCATAGAAGTCAGAAAATTGTGCACTGGTATTAATTTAATATTATTTAATGTATATTCATGTAAGATATTATAATGCGTTTTGGAAAATCGTATTACTTTACATTTCTGAATAGTAAAAAATAAAGCATTTTGTTCACACCATTGACGAAGTTGATCTAAGTTATTATGTAAAATTTGGCAATCGTATACATTTCGTATTCTTTTATATATTTGTAAGTCGTGATCAAATAGAAGGACTTGTACATCATTCAATTGGTCAACAATGTCATTGATGAATAATAATAAAAAAATATTAGGCCAAGGAAGGATCCTTGAGGAACCCCTTTACGCTAAGCACCCTATTGCTAAGATAACAAACAATCCAACTAAATAATTTACCTTTGATGCCCAACAATCGGAATTTATACTATAAGTATGTGATGTCGAACCTTGTCAAAAGCTTTACTAAAATCAGTGTATATACTATCCACTTGTTGTTTGAGCCCAAGGGATTCAGATATGTAATTTTCTTAAGGTAGAGCGATTTGTGATGGAGCTATGTTGGTTAGGAACAATGCTGTTGTTGATAGATTTTACAATGATATCTAGCACTAATTTCTCAAAAAGTTTCGATAAAGCAGACATTATACAAATTGATCTGTAGTTTGATAAATCGCTTTAATAGGTGTTAAATAACTGAGCCGACCCAACAGATAAAAACCTATTAAAGAGTTTATATAGAGGATATATCAGACTACTAACACAAGTTACGAAAAATATTGGAGGAATACTGTCCAGCAGATTTATTGCTATCTAATTATTTTATGCTTTTTTCTATGGCTTCTATTTTGATGAAACATTGGCTTAGATTTAATGACTCTTCAACTGAAATATCGGGAACAGTATTGATAGGAATATCTGTGTCGTAAACACTTCTAAATGAATCAGCAAAGAGATTTACTTTACTTTCGATACAGTTGGCACATTTTTCTATCAGTTTGTACATAATAATATTAAATGTGATATGTCATTTGTTTTTTTGTTAATAAAGATTTTTTTTTGATTTTGCAATCAATAGTGGATTCATATAGGAATGTGTTTAGAATATAACAAAATTGTAGTTATAATTGTTTATTTCACCAAAATAATGAAAACGCATCAGACATGTTATAAAATGAATTTTATATAAAACAAATTCAGTCTTATCTGCTATTAATTAATTAATACATAATTCGTACTAAACTAAATAAAAAAAGCATTTAATAAGGGACACCGTGTTTATATTTAACCTATGTATAATAAAGAGAAATACTGCTAGGAACAGGGAATTTCTAAGCACTGTATCCTTCAAGTAAAATAAATTTTAAATGATAGTTATTTGATTTTGTTGGCCAAATGTTTTGAAGAATTTTGAAAGCATCCAAAACAATCCACATTTATAACTAAAACTTCATAAAAAAAGTACTGGGTGACTTGAGAAATGAGTGCATTAAAATAAATCTTAAGGAATTACTGATATAGAACGACTTTTGAAGGAAGCCTTTTTCATGAAACTTATAGTCATAAAGATATTGTAATTATATGGAATTGTATCATACAGTGCGTGAGCATCAGAGGTTAGCTGTTCTAAAAGGGTTATTGAAATCAAATTTATCAGCAAACGTAAATTGGTACCGGAATTTGGAGCACCTTCAATTGAAATAGAATAACCAATACAGCACTCACTGCTAACAATTAATATGTTCAAAAGATTGCAATTTTAAGCGTTTACACATAAACAAATGTAAATATATACTGTAACATACAGTGCATAACATCAGACGTTGGTAAGCTGTTCTAAATGGGTTATTTTTATCAAACGTTAATTATTGGTACCAATCTATACAAAGCAAATTCAATTGAAACAGATTAACCAATTCATAACTGTCGACTTTGCGCAAAACAGCAGCAGCATGGAACAATCTATCATACATTCTGTATGACTATCAGAAGTAAGTAAGCTTTTATAGGCCTAGGAGTTAACAAGTTTAGTGAAAAAATGTTTGTTGAATCAAATTGATCATCAGAATGGCATCTTAGGTTCATCCCTCTCTAAGAGCTGTTAAGCAAGAAGGGGATAGTTATTGTTCCCGTGGCTGCAGATATGGCGAGGATATTGACAATGGGCGGGTGTTTGTAGGCAGTTCTAAGCCTAGTGGGTTAACAACTAAGAAAGGTTATTGCAATCAAATTGAGAGTCAAATACAAAATGGCATATTCGAGTAGAATCGATTCATCAATCTTCCAAGAGCTGTTTAGCAAGACGGGAGCAGTTCTAGTTCGAGTGAAAAGGCCTAATCGGCAGGTGTGGGTAGGCATTTCTAAGCCTAGTGGGTTAACAACTGAGAAAGGTTATTGGAATCTAATCGATTATCAAACAAAATGGCATATTCAAGTAGGATCGGTTCATCCCTTTCCAAGGGCTGTTTGGCAGGAAGGGGCAGTTCTAGTTCCAGTGGACTGGCAGGTGGAAGGGCAGGGAGACGGGCAGGTGCGGGGAGGCAGTGGTGAGAGGGGCGAGGGCGGCATCCCTGGCTGCGGAAGCTCTGTTGGCTGCTGCCGCGGCTTCGGACCTCTGGATGGCCGACAGTTTGGCTGATTCTACATCTGGAATTCATTCAAGTATTAGTACTAGTAGTAACATTAATAATAATAAATAAAAACCTTTAAGTATAAAAGGTCTCTTCAGTAAGAAAAAAACACTCCGATCAATTCAGTTTTATAATACGTAGAACAATCACATAATGATTTTAATATCAATTTGATATGGTAGTCTAAAAGACCTGCTCGCAATGTGATTTTAATGGAAGATGAACATTTCTAAGTGAAAAAACGACTACATATTTTCACATAATAACTGGAAATGACAAAAACTGGAGCAGACTAGCGACATCTATTGATTTTTAGACTAACCAATGTACACAGACTTAGTCAAGTTACCTTGCAATCGAGAACTTCAGAAATAAACCAACAGAGGGTGGGTGTTAATTTTAACACAGACAATAAAACTTCGTAATTCGTACCAGATTACGGGATTTATTTATGGCAACAGATATGTCAAACATAATATTTACGATAAAATGCGTTGAACACTGGAGATTTTCGAACGTTTGTTTTAATTCATTCAAAAACAAACGCGTGAATTCATTAAAAACATTAGGGCGATGCCATACGTAGTAATGCAAAATCATGTGTTTTTGGTTTGAAAATTTGGTCGCCTAGAAATGTTTCAGATGCTTTAATTAAATACTGCGAGTAGAATACATCTTTGCCTTTGAAATAATCGAGTATTTTTTAGATAAGTCTTTTTATAAGCCCAGAAAAAAATAATGTATTATGCCTATGAAAACTGCTTTAAAGTTGAAAATCTCCTACTTATGAACCCATTTTCGGTTATGATTTTATTGTATAATGTGGTAAATTAAGTAATTTATAAAATGATCGAAAAAAATTTAAATATTTATGCCTGAACATCCACAAAATTAAATAAAAGGCTCTTTTTGGCCATGTTTTTTTCTTGCATAAATCAAAGCAGGCGGATGGTGTTAAGCGGGAATTTAAACATTATCGCCATCTACGTAAGGGTTATTATTGGTAGCGGCTCAATTTAAAATATTACACAACGTAGTGCATCGCCTTAAATGTATTTCGTCTTACCCGCCCTCTGAATGTGGGCGGCCGCGTGCTGAGCTGCCGCCCTGAGCGCGGAGGCGGCTTGCTGCTCTCGGCGGGCGGCCTCTCTCTGAGCGGCAGCCACTCTGGCTCCCGCGGCGGCAGCGTTCTCCTGGGCGTGGAGGGCCTCACCCGATGCAGCTCTGGCCTCAGAGCGGAGACGGAAGGTGGCCTCTTCACTGGGGACGAATAGATCATGATATTAGCATTATTATGTTTATTAGGAAATGAAGAAATACAGCAGTGCAGTGTTGAACATCAGTGCAGATTACAACAACTATTCTGTGTCACTTACTTGCTCTTTATGGCCAAAGCTGCCGCGCTCTCCTTTCCAGCTGCTACCTTCTGCTGCTGCAGTGCCGCCCTTCTGGCCGCTTCAGCCTCGAGCTGTGCCCGCCTCACGCCCTCCGCTGCGGCCTGGGCGGCTGCGACGGCCGCCCCAGCGTCGGGGTGGGCGGCCCACGAGGGCGGGGCGGCCCACGGAGCGGGGGCGGACCAGGGCGCGGGCCAGGATGGTGCGGGCCAGGGGCCGGATGGAGCGGGCGCGGGCCAGGATGGAGCGGGCCAGGGACCGGATGGAGCGGGCCAGGCGGTAGATGGTGCAGATGGGGCCCAACCAGAAGACCATCCGGAATCTGAGGATTGTGTTTGTATGTATTATGTAGAAACTAGTATTACTGGTATTTACTTAACAACATTAAAATTCTGACTTCGGATGGATAAGAGCAGCCAAGATTCATAAAAAATTTAAAAAATTGAGTGAGGGGTACTTTGAAATTCTATCAATTATGAATAAGAGGTTTCTGTTAATCGATTGAAGGCTCTCTATCCTCTAATCCACTTCTGTGCACAACTTTCGCATCAATGACGATATTGCCCAGAACACTTATTCTGTGCAATGAGGACTACGTATGGTTGCTAATCCCAAAATGTCTGCACTGAAATAAATCCCGATTTCTAGGGATTACGTAGTGGAATTCGAATGCTTCAATGCAAGTAATTTTGGACTATCAAATGCATCACTTAGAATTTAATATAGAAATATCAAGTCAGGGATTATCCTCCTATCTGAGAATTTAGGCATATTCATATTAACATTTAAAAGGGTGTTGTGGTTGAAGAAATTTTTTGCTTATTTACAACTATCATTATCTAAAAAACTTATTTTTCTATATTATACAGTGAAGGCTAAATAGTTATGCTTTAATTATACTTGTTAAACTTATGCTAAATCACTATTTTGATTAATCTTTATAACGAATTGGTGTACATTATGAATACCAAAAAATATTCTTTAGATAAATTGAAGGTTTTCCTATCGTTTCGCTTGAGTAGAATACAAATAAAAAAATTAAAATACTCAATAAAAAATATAAATGTAAACTACTAAAAAAAATATTTTTTCAATAGAAATGTATGAACACGTAAAGGAAACAGCTTTAAAAAAATACAGTATTATAGCTGAGATTATCTGTGACAGTTTAATGTGATCAACTTTTTTGCTTTCTTATAGAATTATTTACAAAATAAATAAAAACGTATAAATAAATAGGTATACAAAGAATATACACATTTTTGATTTCATTTCACACTTCTATGAACGGATTGTTTCAAAGAGTATGAACAATTCATCAAATATCAAAGCTAATTTTCAAGTTCTGTGAAACTTCTATTCAAGTTCTGTTTTTATTTTAGTCCTGTGAAGCAATTCGGCCATAGTAAAATAATAACAGAACTTGAATAAAGCTTTAAATTTGATGAATTGTTCAAATTCTTTGAAACAACCCGTCCTTTTATGGTTCAACAGGTGTTTTTTATAGACCTGATACTTTATTCTTTTCTACGCCTATAAAAACACTTATAACTTCTATACATAATTAGACTTATAAATTTCTATTACTTAAAAAAATGCTAAATTATAGCAAAGGTAGAGATGTATTCTACGCGCAGATCTTAAATATTTTTTTTAGATGAAATTTTCAAACCAAAAACATATGATTTTGCATTACTTAGAATAAGAGCAAAAGATATATTTCAATGTCTCAGGAAAGGTAATTATATTTAGTATTTACCTTGGGAGGAGGAAATAGCTGCAGCCCAGGCTGCAGAATCGGCGACCAGAGATCTCTTCTGAATACTGCTTTCATCAGATTTAGACAGAACTCCGACGGACAGCAGACCGATCACAAACACCTATATGGACCAATAATTCACCACAAATAGTACGCTGTGTACAATGACGCAACATTAAAATAATTATATAAGCAATAATTTGTATTGATATTTCAGGCGACTAATTATTGCTAATAATAATTTGTTATCCTTTGTGCTATGCATAAAACCTTGTCATATATGTATCACGTTAATTGAGTTGAAAGATAATTATAACATCAGCAGTAAAATCGTTATGTATGATTTATACCGATTCTTCTAAACTTCTGTTCAAGATGGAATCACGATTTTTTTTTTAAATATTTGATCAATTTTATTTATTTAGAATTAGCGGCACAAGTGCCATTTACACGCGTGGTAGTTATTGATAGTAAAAGTACAATATAGAAACGAAAAGAAAATTATATAATACAAACTAAAAAATAATAACATCAGTACAAAGTTAAAGAAAAATAAATAGGAAAGAAACCAAAACAAAAACAAAAAACTTGTCATTCAATATTCGTTAAAATATAAACTGCTAAAATGTTTAAGAGTGATTGTATACCTGACAAAATCAACTATTTTCGACACACACGAACTCTGTTGTTCATTTCCAAAACAATATTTTTTCTAACTAGAATTTATTTAAAAAACGTTTGCCTGAAAACAGTAAGATGGCGGTAGTGTAAATCTTCGTTATAAAAGTTATATGAATTTCAGTTACCAGATGGCACTATTTTTTTGTATTATTTATTTAATTAGAATATAAACGAATATATACAAGGTAACATTTAATTTAATTGTATGTATTTCAATATTTTTACAGAAAGCCTGAAATTTCTTTTTTTTTATGCTTCCGATTTTGTTGACCGGGTTAAATCTTCCCCATAGGAAAAACTAAACCCTTCCACTCACTTTTCCACAAATGATCATCTAGTCAATCAACATTATGTAAGTGCATTATATAAGCAAAATAAATACAAAACAATACAAGAACAACACGTCAACTCACAAAAGATCAAATGGGAAAATAATTCACCGACTCCAGATATTTTCATATCAGAGGGTTCGGCTCGGTAGAACTTCTAACAGGGCCTATAAATCCTACTATCCTCAACATAAATATTTAAAAAATCTTTTGTTATCCTACATGTATTCAAAATGACCGACTTTTGTATCTTTATATATAATTTTTTTGAAAGATCTAATACGCCTGAAGTTTTTAATTAGAGAGCTAGGTATAATGCCAGTAGCCGAAATAACGAATGGTAATATTTTTTATTTCATTTCCTAAATCTGTGTATTTTCTTATTTTTTCGAATATAACAGATTTTTGAATATTACAGGAATTTGGTATAGCGACATCAATGATATAAGTTAATTTTTTCATGTAAAACTATATCGGGTCTATTATGACTAATCGAGAGGCATATCAGCTAACATAGCATAAGAGTAACCAATGGTGTATAATCTATTTATAACAGAATTGTAGCCTGAAATATGGAATATTTCAGTCTACAATTATGGCCGGAATTGGATGGTATTGATCTGGATAACGTTTAATTTCAACAAGACGGCGCTACGTGCCACACAAGCAACGAAACCATTGATCTTTTACGATTGAATTTCAAAATAACACCTCTTATTAGAAAACCCTGTATAATACATATTCATTTTAATGAGTAATTTGTGAAATAACACAAAGAAATCCAATTAAATTTACTTTCGCACGCCAGGATTTGAACCCGCGACCTCCAGCTAGTCAAGAGCCTTACCGCTCGACCAGGAGGCCGTCAAATGTGTATCCAGGAATGAAGGACGTATTTATGAATCGATCCTTCTACTGTCTAGGATCAAGAAGATGAGAAGGCGATGGGTCGGTAGAGTTCGACCCCTCAGACCAGATCTGACTCAGATCTGACCCGCTACGACCTGGTCAAACCTCATCCCAAAGTAGTGAACCAATCGGGGTGACTTATGGCAGATGTGTATTAAAGCAATATATTTAAAACTCACCATTTTGAAAGTCATCTTGCGTTTGATCCACAAAACCTCACTGAAGGAAAAGAAGAAGTAACTTGCTCTGCTGCACAGAAGACTGATATTGCTGCAACAAGATATCAGACCTTATATACTGAGGATACAATCCAATCCAATCTATTGGGATCGATCTGAAGCGGGGACCAGTGCATTAACTCATGATTGGATGTATCGGAGAACAATATAATTGCAGGCCTGTGCTACACTTAGATGATACTTAGATGAAAGGCCTTTCTTTCGATGGCAGCGTTTAGTTTTAAGGAATGCTAAGGTTTTGCTATTTTACTTTCGTTAGTTGTTGGTTTAATTGTTATTAGATAATGGAGTAATACGGATGTTATTAAAAAATCAATTATTGATTTTGTGTTTATTTGGTTTACACATCAAGTCTTCTTCGCCGTCTACTCCTAGAATGACCAAATTCAATTTTTAAGAAATATAATAGCCTTCTTGGGGCGCTTGGCGAATGTGAAACATCGAAATTGGTTTTTATTGAAAAAGTGAAAATGAAAGTTAACAAGTATTTTGATTAATTTGTAATGATATTTCAGGTGACTAATTATTGCTTATAATTATTTGTTATCTTTTATGCTATGCATAAAACCTTGTCTTATAAACATTAGTTGATCATTAAAAAATAATAATATTTGACAAGTCAAAAATATTTTCACCAACAAATGAAGATATTATATGTCTCGACGCCATCTAGTGGAAAATTTAGCACTAACAAAGCCTTTCCTACAAAAATAAAGTTGGTTGTTTACAGGTGGAAAAAATATAATAAGCAGTAATTGTTGATTGAGGTACTAGTACATATTGAATCATTTGGCGGGTTGGAAATAAGCCGACATAGCTCAGTGGATACAGAGCACCTGACCGGACATCAGAAGGCACGCGTTCAATTCCAGTTAGAAGGAAGTATTTTGATAATATAAAAATGTTATTATTGAAAAATTAAAAATTCATCACCATTTAGAACGGACTCATTTCCAATTTTAGTGAGAATAGACGCAAATATACCGTACAAGTCTCGTCTCTGTGCAAAAGCGTCATCCCGTCTTGCCATGCTTGCTTCGCAAGAGTCTGTTTTAACTCACTAGGCACGTTAAAAGATCTTTGACATCGCAAACATTTATTTTAAAAAATAAACAGAAAAGTGTCTTGTTTATAGGTACATCCTATTTCTTACAGCTAAGCCAATTAGCAAGAATATAGTACGGTGTATGAATATAATACCTACCGAAGACTTAGAAGAAAGGGTATTTAATTCATGTCGTACCTATTCGTTTAAAAGGAAGCTACAACCCAATATTGTGCATATTCTTGGTATACCTTATATCGTAGGTAATAGGCATTAAAATCGCTTTCAAGACGGAGTCTAGAAACGTTCGATTTTAATCAAAAAACTGGTATTTATTTATTTATTTTGAAAATAATTTTATAAGAAAGCTAAAAAATTAATCAAGTGAAACTGTCACAAATAATCTTAGCTATAATACTGTATTTTTTTAAAGTTGTTTCCTTTATGCGTTCATACTGAAAAATAGATATACATAAATATAAAATAGTATTTTACATTTATATTTTTTATTGAGTAATTTATTTTTATATTTGTATTCTACTCAAGGCAAACGATAGGAAAACCTTCAATTTACCTAAAGCATATTTTTTTGGTATTCATAATGTACACCAATTCGTTATAAAAATTAATCAAAATAGTGATTTGGCATTAATCTTCGCCTTTATGTAGAGATATTTTTGTTTAAATTTTTTATAGTATTTTGTGTATTTATTGGTGTTAGGTGGAAGGCTGTTACGTAATTTAATTTACCATTTTTGAAATATTGTCAATTGATTGTGTATTTTGTATAACCGGTGTGGTCAAATGGATTAATCATAAACTAAGAATAACTATGGATACCTATAAATAACTATGAATAAATATGAATAAATATGAATAAATATCAATAACTGAAAAATAACTATGAATAGCTGTGAATAAATATCAATAACTATGAATAGCTGTGAATAAATATCAATAACTATGAGCAACTGTGAATAATTATGAACAATTATGAGTAACTGTGAATAACTGTGAATAACTGTGAATAACTATGAATAACTATGAAAAACTATGAATAACTATAAACACTTGAAAATTAGTAGGTAAGTACAGCAATAATAATGTAGAACTAAAACTGCGATAGTATTATAATTTTATTATTACACTTTTCTACAAAGATCGTGTAGTCAATCCACATTATGCAAGTGCATTATAAGCATATTAAATTCAAAACAATACAAGAACAACACTTCAAATCACCACAGATCAAATAAGAAAATAATTCACCGACTCCAGATATATGTATATTGATTGTATTTTTCTTACTTCTGATTTTAAATTTGTGCTGAGCAATCTGAGCCTGTTCTGAGAAATGCACAGTACATCATCCATATGCTAATGTACTTTATAAAGATGAATGATATATATTTTTTAAATCCTTATGTATTAAAAAAATCAGCCTGCGTATGTTTGGTTTGAATGGTAGTAGAAGTCGGGGACGTCCGAGGGATACTTAACGAAATATCTCTGCATCGGAATGAGAAAAGGAGTCGAATTGAAAACGATATAATGAAGTTTTTTAACATTGTAACATTATTATATACGTTAGTGAATGGTGGAAGAAGTCAGAGACGCCCAAGAAATGGATAGCAAAGCATTGCGGATTTGATATTTAAAAGTTATTTTCACTTTCCTTTTTGTCGTTTTATACAAAAACATTGAATAAAAAAAAAATATATTTTACAAGTCAAAAATATTTCGCCAACAAATGAAATATAATATGTCTCGACGCCATCTAGTCAGAAATTAAGCACTAACAAAGCCTTTCGTACAAAAATAAAGTTGATTGTGTACAGGTGGAAAAAATATAATAATGCAGTAATTATTGATTGACGTAGTAGTACATATTGAATTATTTGGCGGGTTGGAAATAAACCGATATAGCTCAGTGGTTTCAGAGCACCTGACCGGACATCAGAAGGCACGGGTTCAATTCCCGTTGGCGGCATTTATTTTTACTCGAGAGATATTTTCAATTTGCATTGATATTTCAGGCGACTAATTATTGCTTATAATTATATAAAGCAGTTTTTATAGGCCTGATACTATTTATGGGCTTATTATGGTTATGGCTAGATTTATCAACAACAAAAATTTATTAATTTATTTCAAAGGCCAGGATGTGTTCTACTTGCATTATTTAATTAAAGCATATTAAATATTTCTAAGCGTTAAAATTTTAAAACCTAATAATAATAATTGGATAACTTGAATAGCGCCGTTTTTGTGAAAAAATCACCCTAAGGCCGCTGTACAATTTATAACGAATTCCTAGTCTGTTTATAATTTTATTTATAACTTTATACTTATCTGGCAGGTCACTTCAGATAAACACACTTTTATTTTTAAAAAGTTGACGAATTTGCACACAAAAGACATTTGAGGCTCCCACCCCGGTATAAGTAACAAATGGTTACTCCTTCAGGTTACACAACAGGACTCTAATTTTATATTGATAAAAGACTCTGGGTTTATAACGATTCTAGACCTCAAATGTCCCTGCATGAGGGGTTAGTTAGCACTATGCGAGATACTCAGGTTAGTATAAGTGTTAATAGTGTATATGAGACATTGTTAGTTTTGACACATCAGATAAACGCAAAACAAGTATGTACAAGTGGAATCAGATTCTCCGATTCGGCAGTCCCTCACAGGTGCAATTAGACGTCGGTTGATCGAACTACGAAATGGTAAACAAATAAATTAAACGAAAAATTGAGAGGCAAAAAGGAAATAAAAACAAAAAGAAATAAAGAGCAAGCCAAACCCTGTGCACTAGGGTGTCCCAAAAAAATTAAAATTGTTATTTTTGAACGCATACCCTCTAATTTTGTTTTAATAATGACAAAACACTTATAAAAAAAATTTCGTTTACTTTGGACAACTGCAACCCGTGCCGACTTGCATCGAAAGATGTCAGTACTTGTACATTAAGACGCCAGCGAGCAAACGTGTTGATGAGCTTGTAGTAACTTGCTATTTTGTTAGTAAACGAAAATCACTCGTTCAGGCAAGATGTTGTTAGATTTACGCACTTCTAAAAAGAGTATATTTTTAATAGGAGTCGTAAAACACCAAATATCGGGTTCTAAACTGCCATCTAATGGATAAGTTCTTGAAGTTTTGTTCTACAATATCCGGAAAGTGAATTTAACTGTCAATATATACCAAATATAGCCATGTTGGGTTTTTAAAGCTGTGTTTGAAGTAAAAATCAGTCAAGTGACTACAAGCCCTGACATACCACTCTTCAAAAAGTTTCGAGATAACTGTAAAAATGTTGATCCCGATAAAATTCAGTGCTACAGAGAAAATCTCACATTGCACCTAACCGCTTCCGAAATCAATGATTTGCTTGACTTTTACCGTACTGCACTGACAACAAAAATACTTTTAGATGACTATTGAGAGTTTTTAGAGCTCTGTGTGATAGTTTTAGGAGGGGATACAGCGAGAAAATTTAAGATTCGGCCTCCAGGTGCTCGATGGATGGCAAAGGCGCTTTATTCCTTGAAAATATCATTAATTTGTGCGCAATTTAAAATTACCGGTAAGGATAAGGCGGCACTTTTAGACGTTTGCCTGTTCATGGTAACATCCTATGTCAAGCTATGGTTACAATGTATTATAGCAGTTAAAGCACCTTACCAGGACTTGTGCTTTTTGAAATCGATGGAAAACATCTCAATGGCAGCTTTATTTCTGTTCTTTAAGCAGTTATGGTATTTGACCGATGAAGGATCTATTTTATCGCTGTTTGACGACGCTGTGGATCAAACAACTAAAATAAAAATGCTCGAAATATCAAAAAAAATAATTTATCAACCCATGACAAACGTTACATCCCATCGAAGGAAGATCTTGATGGTAAATTGTATGGTAAGTTTATTAAGTAGTTTAAATTATGTTTTGTATTGAGGTTTTTGTTCATATCATAATTTAGTGACTTTTGTTTCATAGAAAAATATTTACGACTTCATTTCAGTTAAGAGCAAGTATTTGTTTGATCGTCTGAACACAGATGCCAGTTTTCTTAACGAATTCCCTACGATGTGGTCAAATAATGCTTCGTATCAAGAAGTCAGAAAGAAGGTGTCGCCGCTGAGGGTAGTGAATGATACAGCTGAAAGAACTTAATGCAAGATTTTCATGGCTTAATCTCACGGTCAAAGAGGAACAAAAATAATTTTTGTTACGATGCGTTCAGGAACACCGGAAGATTTATCCTGACTGTAAAAACAAACTATGAAGAAAAAATTTAATCAATAAACCATTTTTAAATATAAAATACTACATAATTGTACATTTGTGCATTTTTAAATTTTATTTATCCAAACAAAAATGAAAGTTGAAAATCCTTCCATATTACCTCTGTGCCATATGTTTGGCATCAAGTCGGCACGGGTTGCCGGTGTTTAATCAAAATAATATTTATTATATGAGTTATTGGGATCAAATTAAATAAAATAAGAGGGTATGCACATTTAAATTCATGAAAAAATATCTTCCTTATGTCTGTACTGTGCACACTGCACCACAGCAGTCAGCACATGGGATTGTTTAAAGATTATATATAATTTAGGGTGATTTATGGTTTACAGTTGAAACAATAACGAAATCTCAGAAAAGTGGCATTTGATGAAAAATCATTATTTCTACCGGCATAAATGCAAGACTTTAGTTCGAACTTTAAAAGCAGATCATCGCTGTTAAATCAAACCGGCATATGTGCAAAAATGGAGCTTTTGAGTTATTGGTGTCAAACAATTTCTTTTTTTCCCTTCTATTTTTATGTCGAATCGGCATGTCGTATAGTTGAATAAAAATCTGTCAGATGGCGTTGGGCCGGTATGCATTTACGCGGGAATCGCCATTTTTTTAGCAGAAGACTATTCCGCAATACGCCAGTTGCTTCAAAACATTCAAGGGGGAAAGGCGTCCATTATGCAAGTAAAACCGAATTATCTCACAATAGTACATTTTTATTATTACCCAGATATGACTTATTGGCAGATAATCCGGTTTGCACTTAACAAAAGCGTTTATAGCAGCCTCAACTAAAACAAACCGGCATATATGCCAAAATGTCTGACCCGGGTAATATTTCTCGCGGTTAAAAAAATAAAATAAAATAGGCAAATTTAATAAAAAAACTTTAGCAAACTGAAAGATGCGAAACTGCGGTGAGGAATACGAGTCTAAAACCCATGGAAGAGTGAACCAACGAATCATGAAGCATCCTTGCCACAACTGTAAACTCAAGTGTTCCTAGTCATTACTACAGATCTCAAAGTTCTCGGGAGTATATCGATGGCGGTAAATATATAGCCGATCACAGAGATTATCTAAAAGAAAGAAAGGATTCAAACCTTGCAGGAATCAGCTACTACCAGTACAGAGATTTTTTCAAGTCATACAAACTTTCACACCGAAGAAAGATCAGTGTGATGTTTGTGTCATTTACCAAAATACGAAACAAATTACGACAGAGTATGAGAATCATATTCTAGAAAAGGACTTGTCCAGACTGTAAAAGGAGAATGACAATAAATACACAAATTCAACCGTCGCGTCGTAGCAGTATAGGCAGTGCTGTCATATCCGCAGGGGGAGGCGTCTTCCTACTACTACATTTCAAAGCTAGCCGTTTACAATTTAAGAATTGCTGAACTGA
This sequence comes from Hesperophylax magnus, assembly GCA_026573805.1. Classification (NCBI taxonomy): domain Eukaryota; kingdom Metazoa; phylum Arthropoda; class Insecta; order Trichoptera; family Limnephilidae; genus Hesperophylax; species Hesperophylax magnus. The sequence continues at coordinate 7,420,297 of JAIUSX010000018.1, forward strand.
AAGGCGACAAAACAGTAAATTGTTACACTTAGGATGAGATACAGGGAAAAAGAAGCGTTATTGAGATTGGGAGCTGTGTGCTGAAATGACTGCAACATTTAAATGACAAAGCTGACTGTCCAATAGACGTTGTCTTTTACAACGATAATTGTTGTGGACAACAAAAAAAATAACTTTATGATTGCAATGTACAAATGTGCTTTTACAACATTAAAAAACATAAAATGTATCACACACAAATTTTTAGTAAAGGGCCACACCCAAAACAAGGTGGATTCGGCTCACTTAACCATTGAAAAATAAGTTAAAAGAGCACTCCGAAGCAGACCGATATACTTACCTTCCCAATACGCCATGGCCATGAAAACGGCAAAGAAAATTGGAAAGCCTTACCTGGTTCATGAGTTGAGTCATGAGGACTTTTTGATATAAAAGCTCTGAAGGACCCCCAGGTAATTTTACCCATTTTGGACATTCGAATGTTTAAAGTAATTAAAGACGTCGGCAAATTTTACTTCAAAACATCCTACGGATCACATGCCTGGGAGGAGGCGAAGAAAGGGAATAAACGGGGCAGTGGGAGCGTGAATCCTGTTCTGATGCAAGCTTCTTCCAAGAGACCATTGATGAGAAGAAGAAAAATGGTATCCTTAAGTTAGTTACCGCCGGGATAATACCGTCAATTTATTCAGATTTCCATAAACGATTGGGAAACTTTGAAGTTACCAGCAAAGGGAAGAGCAGTATTATGTTAAATTGTTTATAAAAACATTGTGAAGCAATAAATTATTTTTTCATTGACAACATTATCTTTTTTTTATACCTAAAACAGGTTCCAAAAGAAGAAGCCACTGTGACACAAATGCAAATATTACACTGATTTTAAAGCCATACTGGCATATCTGCATTTTACTCTTAATTTAAGCAATTTTCGATTTATTTGCAACTACTACTTCAATAAGCAGTATTCGTCTAAATTTTATTCATTCATAAGATGGCTTTGAGGTGAATCAAACGGACGTTAAAAGGAAAATATCATATGCGAAATCTTTAAAGCGCTCTGGTGAAAAACAAGCATTTTGCAGATATGCCGGTTTGATTTCACAGCGACGAGATGTCTAAGGATCTGTGTCGCCGAACGGACTGAAATTGTGATAATTCACGGAGATTTATGCTTTTCAGTTGAAACAATAACAAAATATCACAAAAGTGGCATTTGTGGAAAAATCATCATTTCTACCTGCACAAGTGCATTATAAGATATTGAATTGCGTAGTACATCATTTTGAAGTATTTCTATAGGTTTTGCCAGCTTCAGCAATGTAAGCGCCTAAAATTGATTACAAAACATAGACTTTTTTCAACTTTCTGTAAATAAAATATACATGTATTATATAAATAAACCTTCCGGAAAAAATTCTCCAAATGATAGTGAAAATTCTTTCAAAATATGTAATGTAGTTTGGAAGACCTAAGCTCACAAATATACTGACGCGGATAGCGACTTTATTTTATACTACAGGGTTTTCCAATAAGAGGTGTTTTTTTTTTTTTTTTTTTTTTTTTTTTTTTCTTTATTCATGAAATATTAATGTGTACAGTTTTTACATGCTTTTCGACTACCACACTAGACACATGCCCGTATTATGGTAGTCGAAATTTATATACATAGGTTTATATAATTATATAAATGTAATATTTGATAACTTGTTAATCTAAGTATTTTTTTTCTTACATGCAATGTATGTGTATAATAGGTAACACTTTTACTGGTTCCCAGTTCAATAGATTGCTCAAGTGTACATCAACCGTATTTTAAACTGTTGATATTAATGAGATAAAATGAACACAATCAGCAAATAAATAGGTTACTTTACTTGTTAAAATAATGAAAATAAAGTAGAAATTATGAAAATGAACTTGTTGAAATAATGAAAATAAAGATTAATTAATTAATTATTAAACTTTTTTCTTTACAGAATTGAATGAAAAACAAAAATGACTAATAAAGAAAATGAGCTTAATTTAATGATGGCAGGCATTCCTTGAAAAAGTTCCTTCCCTTTATAAATAACCAATTTTGAACACTTATGACATACAAATTGTGAGTTTTTGATTTTCTGATATCAATACTCAGCGAGTTGAATATTTTGGGAGCAATATAAGAAAACTGCCGCTGGGCGAAAGCTGTTTTCGTTTGGGGAATTTTACATTTTAGGTGTGACGAGTAACGGGTGTTAATTTTTTGTTGTGTTTTATTCACCAAGTCATTTTTCCGTATGTATATGAGAATGGTCTTAACATATAATTGTCGAATATCTAATATTCTGAGTTTTCTAAAAAGTGGTTCTGATGGGTTTGTTGGCTTACATTTGAATATTATCCTTAGTAACAGTTTTTGAATTAAAACCATGGGATGAAGAATCGTTTTTGCACAACCTCCCCATCCTACTATACCATATGTAGTAATTGATTGAAAAAGTGCAAAGTATACACATCTTAGTGTTTGTAGGTTAAGGATAGATCTGAGAGAGTAGAAAATGTAGCATAATTTGCGAAGCCTTTTTGTTGTAGAATTTATATGGGCCTCCCATCGCAGTTGATTGTCTATAATGACCCCCAAGTACTTAATTTCGTTTGATATTATAAGGTTATCGCATGAACAATTTTTGTGAGGTGATGTAGCCATGTTGAAGTTCTGTGAACATGAATGTATGGTAAGTTTATGATAGTTTTGAGGGAGATTATGTTTGCGTATGGAAAAAAGTAAGTATTTAGTTTTCTCAATATTTAGAGTGAGGAGGTTGGAATCTAACCAGTGTTTTATTTCATTTATACCATGATTTGCTTTTTCAAATGCTGAATTCAAATTTTCATCTGCAAATATGATAACCGTATCATCGGCAAAAGATACTATAGTACCACCAGTATCCAAATTGCATAACGAGTTAATGTATATTAGAAACAGAAGTGGGCCCAACACACTGCCTTGGGGCACGCCATATGTGATTGGCAAACTTGTACTTCTATACTCTTTAGCGGAGTTAATAATAGTTGACTGGGACCTATTTGTTAGATAGCTCTCAAACCATTTAAGAGGAACACCTTTTATTCCTATCTGTGAGAGTTTTTTCAAAAGTATGCGGTGAGATACAGTGTCAAAGGCTTTAGCCAGATCCAAGAATACAGCGAGGGGCTTGCGACTTTTATCAAGGTTATCAGAAATTAATTTAGTAAAAGCTGCAATTGCATCTGATGCACTAAGATCTTTGCGGAAGCCGTATTGGTTTTTTGACAGGATTTTATTTTCTTCGAGAAACTTGTAGAGCCTTTGTTTTACTGTTTTTTCGATTATTTTAGAGATTGGACTCAGTAGAGATATTGGTCTATAGTTATTGACGATTGATCTGTCCCCTGATTTAAAGATAGGAATAATTGTTGAATGTTTTAGAGTGTTTGGGAAAAGGCCAGTTCGAAAACTTAGATTTGTGATGTATACAAGGGGCTTAGCAATGATTGGTTTAAGGTGTTTAATTAGTTTAGTGGATATATTGTCAACTCCCGTGGAGTGTGTATTTTTGAGTGAATTGATGATTTCAGTGATTTCTTGTTCTGTTGTTAGTGTGAGATTGAAAGGGTCATAACTCCGATTATCGAGAAAGATAGTATTTGCAAGATTATTTTCAGACTTGCTATTTCTTTTTAAAATATTATTTGCTAGATCCGATCCGATTGTAGAGAAGAATTGGTTGAAGTGATTTGCGATTGTTTCTGAATTTTCAGTTGCATTTAGTGTTTTATTTGTGATGGTTATTTTATTTATGGGTGTGGTAATTTTGTCGGTGTAGCATATTTCTTTGACAATGTTCCAGATTTTTTTATTATCATTCGCAGCTTCCTCTATCTGTTTCCTATAATAATCTTCTCTGGCCATACAGGTTATTTTTTTACAGGCATTTCTGTATCTTTTATAGAATAAGAGAGATTCGTAATCAGTGGGGTTATTTTTACAATATTTATGAAGTTTATCACGTTTGCGGATACAGTGTAAAATACCAGTAGTTATCCAAGGTTTTAGTTTAATTGTACGACTACTTTGATTGTTGTGTGTGTGGGATGTGGCATTTTTCAGATGCTTATGTAGGATGTTGATGAGAGATTCACACGCTAAGTCTGGATCGCTAATTTTGTAGAAATTTGACCAGTTTTCATTGGAAACCAGTTTGAAGAGAGTGTCATAAGAAATTTTCTTTAGTTGTATAGTGGATGCTGGTAATTTTTGAATTTTATGAGAAATGGAGGTGATAGTAGCGTAGTGATCTGTCACAGTGCACTGATATATGAGAGATTTGATATTTAGCTTACATTTGACAAAGACGTGGTCTATGCAACTGGCGGATAACTCTGAGACACGAGTAGGGGCTGTAATAGCTGGGATAAATCCTTGAAGAGTTAATAAATTTATGTAGTCGTTTGCTTGGGGATGCATTGTATTTATAATATTAATATTTAGGTCACCAATAATTAGAACATTTTCATGATTTCTAATACATGCCAGAAACTGATTAAGCGAGTTTAAAAATGGTGTTATATTGGAAGTGCTCGGTGATCGGTATATAGTTAGAACAGTAACGCTATTTTCTATTTCAAGTTTAAGTTTTTTGTTATTTTGAATAGCCCGCTATTTCAGTAGATGTTACTTTTGAAGCTGTCATTTTTTGACATTTGACAAGTAGAAACTACGCGATTAATAAAAATCGAACGATACACGCTTCAACAACGCATTGAAATTATTAAAATTCACTTGAGTGAATCAAATGCAAATCATCTTGAGTGATGAGGCCCATTTCCACCTCTGTGGCTACGTCAACAAGCAAAATTGTAGCATCTGGGGCTCGGAAAACCCAAGAGTTATTGTTGAAAAGCCTCTCTATCCTCAACGTGTGACTGTTTGGTGCGGTTTATGGTCCGGCGGAGTCATTGGACCTTACTTTTTTGAAAATGAGGCTGGAGCAACAGTTACGGTGAATGGATTGCGCTATCGAGAGATGATTAATGATTTTATATGGCCGGAATTGGATGGTATCTGGACAACGTTTACTTTCAACAAGACGGCACTACGTGCCACACAACCAACGAAACCATTGGTTTTTTACGATTTAATATCAAAATGACACCTCTTATTGGAAAATCCTGTATTTAAAGATGACGAGCCAAAAATCGGTCCAAATAGAATAGATTCAGCGCGCAAAATTTTATATTAATGATTATACATTATTATCTATGTTTTAATTAACGTATAGAGTTTTATGGGTACGTTTTTAATGATTGACGACATACCGACATTCCTGACAATAACGTCATTAATTTATATTATTCTCACAGATTTATTTTTATTATCAGCATTACATATGTTCATATTCTAATATGAATGTCCCACATTTGATTGACTTCCTGTGATATTCTAATTCATTTATCTAATTATTTATTCACCACCATGAAATATCACCAGTGCGTACATCTCGTCTCGAGTTGCAGTGCGCGGGGACCGGATTCGATTCGGTTCGGTGTTAGAGCGTTGGAGGTCAAATTGGTATAGAGGTGAAAAAGTGGAACCAATTTTTTCACTCACCTCAATCTAAATATTATCAATGAGGATAATATGAATTCTCAACAAATCAGTTCCAATTTTTAAAATGTTAATAAAAATAATTTTCCGTTAAAAATGTTATATTATAGGTAGATACTTTATCGCTTGTCTGAATTCTCAAAACAAACAAATTTTGAAAATGAAACTTAAATTCAAAGCAAAAGTTCTTGAGTTCATTGAACCACTGAATAAAGTCACAACGGAAATTGGTATCTGATTTATTGTATTTTAGTTATAATTCTTATTAGAATCTTTATTAATTATTATTATTAAATAATATAAAATAAAGTCGCCATCCGCGTCTTTAGTACTTCTAAACTACCCAACGGGTTTTGATAAGGTTTTATCTACCACTTAGAGAATTTCTTCCGAACTTATATACATAATAAATGTATATTATATTTACATAGTCTATTGGAAAGCATAACTAGCAAAAAGCCTATTTTAATAAAATATCAAAACGTTGCCTTTAACCTTAAGGTACATATTTGTTATTCGGTCATTATAGTTTTACCACTCATACGCCTCACGGATCTCATTTCTACAGAATCCCAAGGTCCTTTCAAGGTTATTTCAGAGTATGCATCACCGTAACGCTTTCCAAAGTGTATCATGGCTTGACCAAATAAAACAATGAACAAACATAGTCAACTGTGCGTAGATAATCAATTGTTGTAACCGTTTTGCAAATTAAAAAAACTAATTGTTTTTAAATCATTTTACTACGTAACTCCTAGCATATCATAGTATTATATTATATTGTCTGTAGGACGTTATCAGGGCTCAGTTTGTAAATATGTACTGATTTAATTCATTAGACATTTTGTAAAATGGCCAATTAATTCGTTACTAGTCCTTTAGGAAAATTTGCTCATTTTGGGAAGAACTCATATGGTCGTATAAAAAAAGTTGTATTGTTCAAATAAGATCAAAACGGTGTTAGAAAGAGAAAACACAACGCTTTATATTCAATTGCAAAAGTTAACCAAAGAAAGATTAAAATGGGCACCTTTATGAAATCAAAGGTTCCAAACGCAATATCAAAAACAAATTCGGTTATAATGTAAAACAAGTAAAACATGGAAAACATCAATAGAAAAAGATAATTGTGGACTGAACAAAATAAAAAAATGGTTAGACTCTCACACTAAATGTTCAAAAAACTCAATTTATGCATTTTTCAATCCGTAAATTTAAGCTTCCAGAAAACCTTCCTAAACTAATCATTAACACTCGCTCACAAAACCTAGACACATTTCCTCTGTATCTTAACAATAGTTGTGCATGCCCATTTCTCAAAGCGTCTACTGAAATAAAGTACCTAGGTGTCACTATAGATAACTAATTACATTGGGAGGCCCACATTAGCTCCATAACAAAGAGACTCCGGAAGTTATGCTATATTTTCTACTCCTTTCGATCAATCCTTGACGTAAAGACTTTAAGAAGTGTTTATTTCGCTCTATTTGAATCGATAGCAACTTACGGCATCATAGGATGGGGAGGTTGTACAGCATCCATTCTCTACCCCCTAGTGACCGTTCAAAAACTTGTGCTAAGGATCATCTTCAAATGTTTCTCTTCTCAACCATCTGAGCCACTTTTTAGGAAACTCACAGTCCTAGACATTTGCCAACTATACATCAAGACAATTCTCATCCACATCTGGAAAAATGGTTTGATAAACTCTACACAAAAAGATATACATACACGCTACTCAACGCATATAAAATGCAAAATTCCTGCAGCAAAAACTACCTTTTCACAGAGGCAATACTCATATATAGCACCTAAAATATTCAACGCACTAAATAATGACATCAAAACATCAGGATCAATTAAGCAATTTAAAGCCGGTGTCAACAATGAATATCTGAAAAGGGGCGATATTTCTTTAAGGAACATATGAATTTATACCACCATTAAAAGTTTTCTTTAAGGGACAAATGAATCTATATATACCACCATAAAAAGTTTTAGTTTTTAAATTACCATAATATTAACAGAAAGATTCATTATTTTTTTGCATTAATTATTTACAATGGTTTGACACCACTGAAACGTTTCATGTACTTTCATGAATTTGTTAAGAACAATATTGTGACAATAATTTTTGCAATCTAATATAACATTAGCCGGAGTTCAAACAAGAATCTATAATGCTGAAGAATAATGTATAATGAATAATGTTTACCATATTTTTACATTTGCTTACCTAGTAATACATACTCATTTTGATGCTATAGGTATATAATTTCAATAACTTCTGATATATATATATATATTTCTTTTCTCCTTTAAATTCTTAACTTTTTACTATGTCTTATATTCTATACTATTTTTAAATATTCTATTATATTGGAATATTTTGATTTATTCTTTCAAATTATTTTAATATATTTCATATTCTCTCATGTACTCTCTATTTTCTTATTGTATACTTTAGGTACTTATTTAAATTTCTTCTATATTTCGTATTTGATTTATTATTTTTTTGTACTGTATATTTAATCAACCACCACAACATGGGCATGTGCCTAGCTTGATGTTTTTAACACGCCTAAAAACTCTAAAAACCAATAAAAACAATGAAAATTTTTTTTTTTTTAAATTATGGAACTTTTTATATTTTTTTTTATATGTAACAACAAAAAAGGTAGGTAACTACAACTTTTATAAATATTTTTTTACAGGGTGTCCGGGGGTAAAGTGCGCTAACTTCTAGGGGTGATTCTACATGATAGTACAAGTAAAAAAGACAAATAACTTTTTTAATTCCAAGGTTTCAAGGTAGTTTTTAGGTTAAGAAAAATAAAAAATAAAGTTCAGAAAGTTTCAAATTAACAAAAAAAAAATATACATATGCATTATATTTTTTTGGAAACCGATGTACATTGTTTATATTTAATATTAATAAAAACAGTTTCTTACCATTGAAATATTTTATTTCCCAAAGGATTCCTATTTAAACATCTGAGTTTTTAGTAATACGTACATCAGAAATAATTAAAATAAGCCACACGGAAAAATCAATTTTCTAGGCTTGCTGGGGCAAATTCGACCGTAAATCTGTCCACTACGCTGGGCCGCGCGCCGAATATTGTTTTTACACGACTTCATCACTTATATCGTTAAGAATCTCACTTTATTTTAGAAATTTGCTAGGGAAAATTCAACCCTAGGCCTGTTCAAAACACCAGGGACGCGCGTCGTTTATTTTTGTGCACGGCTTCTCTACTTAACGTCGTTAAGGCGATGCCATACGTAGTAATGCAAAATCATGTGTTTTTGGTTTGAAAATTTGGTCGCCTAGAAATGTTTCAGATGCTTTAATTAAATACTGCGAGTAGAATACATCTTGGCCTTCGAAATAATCGAGTATTTTTTAGATAAGTTTTTTTATAAGCCCAGAACAAAATAATGTATAAGGCCTATGTAAACTGCTTTAAAGTTCAAAATCTCCTACTTACGAACCCATTTGCGTTTATGATTTTATTGTATAATGAGGCAAATTAAGTTATTTATAAAATGATCGAAAAAAAATTATTTATGTCTGAACATCCACAAAATACAATTAAAAGGCACTTTTTGGCCATGTTATTTCTTGCATAAATCAAAACAGGCGGATGGTGTTAAGCGGGAATTTAAGCCTTATCGCCATCTACGTAAGGGTTGTTATTGATAGCGGCTCAATTTAAAATATTACACGACGTAGTGCATCGCCTTAAGATTCCTATATTATTTCAGGTTATTAATCGGTTCCATGATAACTCAACACAGTGACAATTCAACACACTTTTAAAAGGTGATATAAAGTCATTAGAAACGATCAAAAAAATTTAACCTAACCTAACCTACTTAACCCAGTTAATAAAGTTTTTGTTTCATCACTTTCCATTACTTTATATAATTTTTTAAAGATGTGATGATTTATCCGGTCACCGTTGAAATCAAGTCATTTTTTTTAAATTTCTAGCTTTCAGCGGAATACGGCAACTTAACCGAAAAAAATAATTAAATTACATTATAAAAACCCGGCCAACTGCACGAGTATGGTCAGATGTTACGACTATGAACCTGGCCAATAACGGCACGATACGGTCAAACAAAACATTTAGAAATACTGACTCGAGTTCAGTAATATATTTCCCGTCAATTGCTAATCTACCCTCTTCTTGTGAACTTGTCAAACGACTGCAACCAAAGCAAAATGGCTTCATCCAAATTCGTGTTTCTGTTCCTCGCGATGTTCGTAGCTCTGCAGGTAATTCAAAATAATTTACTAAATGTTTTGTTATACTTTAGTATTTATATACCATAAAAGTGGACATTTTTTCAAAAACATAATGTTTTTTGCTAACGATTGAATATTAGTAATGTTCATCTTTTCACAAGACATAAAACAAAAAGTTATTACTTTAATTAAGGGTAAATATAAAACATGTTTCTTGATGTTAATTAATACCTCCCTAATTAAAAATAACTCGTATTTAGGAAGGGAGTATCATCTTGAGTTGAATAAGTTAATTAATTTCGGGTGTACTACCATAATTATAGACAATTAAATTAATTCACAGAATAACATATAATTATTGCAAAAATAAAAAAAAATACAGAAAAATTAAACCAAAAAAAAATTGTGTAAAATTCTTTCAATGGCGTACAATATTATACCACTAAATTTTAAATTCTTGTGTTTCTTTATGGAGTTTGTTAAAACAATTTATGGCTTAGTATGTTTAATGGTGTTGTGCCATTGTTGTATTGTGTTTAGGGGTCATTATTTGTTATGATAATGCTACATAATATTACTTTGAAAATTAGCGCTGCGCGGTCTTTTTCATACAAAACTTAAATTTGGATTTGAGGTGAAAATACTTGACCTAACCTAAAGGAATAATTATTTTTTTAATCAAAAGGTGTAACTTATATCTAGTACGCTATACGCTAATTTATTTGTGTTTCAAAATATAAAATATATGCAATTAATGAAACCGAATTTTCACTTCGGCAATTATTTGTGAAATAATTAATTAATTTGTTTATATGATGAAATGTACATGACATATAAATATCGTTTTATTGCATTTCCATGCAAATTGATTCATTATAAAGATAAATCATATTTGTGTGATCGTGCATCGTTTGTTTTATTTGACACTAAACGTTATCTTGTCGTGTTACTCATAAAATGTACATGTGTCTCAATATTTTATACAATATTGTTCTAAAATTCGTACAAAGTGATTATCATACGAGGGCTGTTCGGAAAGTAACCACAGTTTGACTACAAATGCCCTGCTTAGATACAAATATAACTACGAAGTTTTGCAAAATCATGTGTTTTTAGTTTGTGAATTTGATCGCTTCGAAATATATGCTTCAATTAAATACTGACAATCTAGATTGTAACAAAGTAATTTCCATGGTGCGCTATGAAGCTTTAGACTGAATCACAAACCATCGACTTGTCTCTACTTTCTATAAATATAACATGCATTTATTATATCTAAATTATAGTTAAAACCCTATCAAAATCCGTTGCGTAGTTTGGAAGAACTAAGCGCATAAACGGACAAACGCGGATAGCGACTTTGTTTCATATTATTTAAAGTAGTAACAACTTGAAATGCAAGTTAGATAAGTTACCTTTTATTTGTCGACCGTTTAGCTAACCATAGATAATGAACTATGAACACCTTTACACGCATTAATTATTTTACTATTTATTTCCTACCTATTGTGGCAACATACAATGGACACCGTAACGGCGGTCACTTTAATAAATAAAACCAATGTAAGCATACTCTAATGGCCGTCAGACCGTGAATAGTTTTACGACTGTAAAAGCAAATAATAGACTGAAGAACCTTACTGAGAAACGATCCTTGGACAAACAACTAATAAATGGCAATCACATTATAATAATGAATATAATTTGATTCGCACGGGATTTTGATAAGATTTAATAAGTAAAAAGTCGTAGGTAGTCAAGCAATTTACTCCATTTTTCAGTATATTTTTAAATAATTTATTTTTCGAAATGTTTTTCCATGACAAACAAGGTGTCATATTGTTTGACAATTAACTAAGAAGTATATTTCAGAGACTTGTAGCTTACCATTAAAATCGTGAAAATTGTAGAAATGCATTTTTTAATAATATTTATTTCCTGTTGTTTTGTAGACATTCAATTATAACGTTGTCATCAAATGCCCATTCAGCGGCATTTCGTTTTTTTAAGTTTGAAAAATCCCCGTTAATCTTTTCTTAGTTTCTGCGAAAAAACTGGGCGTAAGTGTATTTAAAAAGAAATGTTTTTGGCGTTTAACTGTGTTATTAATTATGGTATATTTCAGTTCGTCGCTGCCTCTCCGAGAGTCGTCCGGCAAGCACCAGTAGAGAAGTCAGCTGACGCTCTGGAAAACATCCAGAAATTCTTCAAGGAAAATCTTCAGGTTTGTTAAAAGAAACAAGGGAGATGAACCATTGTTAGTATTACGCTTGTCACAGGGGCGCCAAGGGCACACAAGAATCCCGACAGTCAATTCCATTTATGGAATATCCCATTTCAATCATCCATATTTAGCGAATATCTCATTTTCAATTATACCTATTTATGGAAAATCCTATTTCAATCATCCCTATTTAGAGAACAGACAATTTTAAGAACACACAATTTTCAATTTTGCGTATTTAGGGAATATCCCATCTTCAATCATCCCTATTTCAAATATATACCTTTTTCAATTATCCCTATTCAGGGAATATCCCATTTTCAATCATCCTTGTTAAGGATATATCGCATTTTAAATCATTCCTATCTAGGGAATACCTAGATAAACAGGATATCACATTTTCTATCATCCCTATTTACAGGATATCCAATTTACAATCATCCCTTTTTACCTAATATCCCATTTTCAATCATCCCTATTTTAGGAATGATCCACTTTCAATAATTCGTATTTAGGGAATATCCCATTTTCAAACATCCTTATTTATGGAACAGACAATTTTAGGAATACACAATTTTCAATTATACATATTTAGGGAATATCCCATCTCAATCATCCTTGTTAATGATATATCGCATTTTAAATCATTCCTATCCCTATTTAGGGAATCGCTCATTTATAATCATGCTTATTAGGGAAAATACCACTTTCATTAATTCGTATTTAGGGAATATCCCATTTTCAAACATCACTATTTAGGGAATTTCTCATTTTTAATCATACCTATTAGGGAATATTCCAACTTCCATCGTCCTTGTTCATGGGATATCCCATTTTCGACCATTCCTATTTTGAGGATATGGAATGATATAGTAATAGAGAAAAGGGGGAAAGCAGTTGATTTAAAAAATAGAAACCGATAGTTTTAATAGATTTTGTTTTTAATAGTGTTGACGCAGGGCATGAGAAATGAGAAAGGTTATGAAGCAACTACAAGTCTGTTGCTTTCAAATTCGGACATCACCTATCTCCAATTGATATGTGATGTCTGGATTTCAAAAATCTGGTATGAGTTTGATTTTTATGTGAAATTTTGAGATTTTGACCTTTGTTTGACATTGTTTTATTGAAATAAGATATACATATGAGGGTGTATAATATATTTTTTTAAATTTAAAAATTACATACTCCATATATTGTAAATAGTGTAATGTACTTGTATTGTGTCGTTGCGAAAAAAATAATTACATAAATATATCATTTATTCTTACGTGTTTATCGGAAATTAGTGAAAACAGAAAAACACGATTAATAGGAGTCAAATGTTATTCGATTGAAGTATTGTGGAAATTGTAATTAAAAACATAGATTCCTAGACACAATAATGTAGCAAACCAATCTTCGGGAAAAAATCAATTAAATTTGTCATAAAGTAATGAGATAATATCATGTATTGTCGAAATATCTACTGTAAAAGACCCTGAAAACTTAAAATTAAATTTTAACCAGATTAATTTCAGGAAGTTCCTTTTACATATCTGTTTTAACCCACGATAACCCTAGTTATAAATACAAAACAAACTACACAGTATCGTATTGAAATGACTAGTATTTGACTTTTAAATGATACCACTGTGCTAGATAATGTAAACTTGCAAAACTGATTTTTATTTGATAGGAAGAGGAATTTTCGTTCGACTAGATCAAAATTTTCCATCTAATTTTTCATATCTTCTTTTGCTCATAACTTGAACAATTAAATGTCTCAAATTAACCAGGCGATATAAGACTCTAATAACTAATTTAATTAATACGAATTCGTAATGGTAAATAAAAAAAAAATTTTAGAGCGATCCCCACGGATGATAAGTTATTGATGAATAATAAAAACAGTATCATAAAATTAAAATATTTTATGCAAAACGGTTTGAAAATTTTATAAAACGCTTTGCAACTATAAAATTAGCGTTGAACACAAGATTTTATTTTTCTAGACGATGAATTATTAACTTCCCGAGAGATCCTTCTAGAAACATTTGACATTTTAGCGATACGTTCATCAGAAATAGTTGAAATAAACCCCACGAAAAGATCAATTTTATAAGCGTGCTAGGGCAAATTCGACCATAGATCCGTCCGTTACGCCGGGCCGCGTGCCTATTATTGTTTTTACACGGCTTTATCACTTATGTCGTTAAGATTCCCACTTTATTTTAGAGATTTGCTAGGGAAAATTCAACCGTAGGTCTGGCCAATACACATGGCCGAGCGTCACATATTATTGTGCACTGCTTCTTCACTTACGTAATTAAATCAGCGATGGTCAACTTTTTTAGCCGAGGAAGCAATTTATTCATTTTCATTTTGTTCGCGGGCCGCAGGGCGTACGGTACGTATAGCTTGACATGGTTAACTTTGCAGTTAGTAGTGTGGCCAACCTATTTATATTTTTGCGGGCTTCGGTTTGTCCATCACTGATCTAAACGTGCCCGCCAGAGTAAACAACCAAACAAACGCTGCAGCAAACTCACCAAATTCACGAGTTCCAAAAAATCAATAATATTTGTTCCAGCTTAACTCTCGACATATTTTTTGACTCCCTGAAAAAAACATTACTGGTAACTTAATCGGTGCGCAATCACAACGCTCCACTACTTAACACAATCCTGACATACATGTACATATACACGTTCGCATATAAACACACATTCAATTTGGGAGGCGGGTATGGGTACCGCCACCCCGGTAACCATTGGATAACCTCCGCCAACTACGTATTATAATGTAATTTCATCTTTACTATTCGCGTCGATATTATCCAAGTATGCAATTATCCTTATAAGTGCAGTATGACGATCAATAGTCAATTATGTATGTCATATGCAATAATGCGTTATGAATGCATACTGCACGTGCATGCAAAAAGTCTACAACTAATAATACGTGTTCTAATTGTTTGTTTTTTACTGCGTTCCTTGACATTTTCAAACAACACGACATCGAATAAAAACATATAGTGTATTATAATCACGTTTGTCGACAACAAATATAATGAAAATTACACGATATTAGAAAATGATAAATCCGTTTATGTACTGATGAACGTAAATGTTATGCAAAGCATTGGAAGTAATACAAAATCGTGTGTTTTTGGTTTAAAATTTGATCGCATGAAATAACAGGGTTTTCCAATAAAAGGTGTTATTTTGAATATCCCGCTATTTCGGTAGATGTTACTTTTGAAGCTGTCATTTTTGACATATGACAAGTAAAAACTACGCCATTAATAAAAATTCAACAACGAATTGAAATTATTATAATTCACTTGAGTGAATCAAATGCAAATCATCTTGAGTGATGAGGCCCATTTCCACCTCGGTGGCTTCGTCATCAACCAAAATTGTCGCATCTGGGGCTCGGAAAACCGAAGAGTTATTGTTGAAGAGCCTCTTTATCCTCAACGTGTGATTGTTTGGTGCGGTTTATGGTCCGGCGGAGTCATTGGACCTTACTTTTCGAAAATGAGGCTGGAGCAACAGTTACGGTGAATGGATTGCGCTATCGAGAGATGATTAATGTTTTTTTATGGCTGAAATTGGATGGTATTGATCTGGACAACGTTTACTTTCAACAAGACGGCGCTATAAGCAACGAAACCATTGATCTTTTACGATTGAATATCAAAATAACACCTCTTATTGGAAAATCCTGTAATATAGATGTGTTTATTTAAATACGAAATATTGTAAGCGAATTAATTAGTGGTTCTATTCATAAAATGGACTGTAATCTATATTTATAACTTATCAAGTTGACACAGCTATTTAGAGTAGCTGGTTAACAGTTAGAATTGGTAATGTATTCTGAAATTGCCCAAAACTTTGGATATACATCTTGTTGCGAATCGATATTATGGCCCTGAGGGACACCGCAGTTTCCGTAATAGATTCGATATTTGCACACTGTAAGCACTCAACAAGTTCACGGCACAGGCTTTCTTAACAAACTTGTTCGTACAATTGTTGCAATTTCACTGACGTAGCCATGTACTTCGCACTGTCAGACAGGGACAGGTAATTGGGTGGAGGAATGCAGGAATATAATATGTTGGAGATAGATGCATATAGTAGCGTTAACAGCAAATAGGACGCATCTTGGCTTTTGAAATAATCGAGCATTTGAATTTGACGACTTCTGTGGTCGAGGGGAAATCCTTTCGACTAGTAAACTGGAGGTCACGGGTTAAAATCCCGGCGTGGGCAATAAAATTTATTTCATTAATTAGGGTTATTTCACAAATTACTCATATCAAATAATATATAGTATATTTGCAGCACGTTTCAGAGTGGAAGATACTCTCAGTATCGCCCTGGTGTAAGACCACCATTCAGAATTGAAGGGTTGCTTGAAATGGCTTTGGCCGTGTTTGGTGACCAAATATGATTAGCCAGGTACTTTCGCTACCCTCTTCTTCACCTTCTCCTTCCCCTCTCTATTAACTACCTTTGGGATGCCATAGTCTCCACTGACTTTAGACGGTTGGGAGTAGTTGGAACTGTTAAGCGGTTTCTCATAAAATAAATATAGTGCTTTTGAAAGACCAGAAAACAATAAAGCATCAGTTCTATAAATCTCCTTCTTACAAACCCTTTTTTCGGATATGGTTGTATTGTATTGTGACAAATTAAGTTCTTTAGACAATGATTATGCCAATAACAACACCCAAATAATGGTTTGTGCCATATGCCACTAATCTTACAGTTAAACTGACTGTAAGATGGTTCAGTATTGGTTTTTATTCAAGGTTTCCAGAGGTAAAGTGCAGTAACTTCTGGAGGTAATTCTACATGATACTACGAGTTAAAAAGGCGTTCAACTTTGTTTAAATTCCAGTTTTCAGGTGAAAATAGTTGAATTGTTTGTGTGGATAAAAAATCATTGAATGTCTGTGGTTCTAGGTCTTTTTCTTGAACCTTAGGCTTGTATTGATGGCTAGGATTTTCGTTGAATATTGTTTAAATAAGTAACTTATCATACTGTTTTTTTTTTCAGTTCGACAAGATTGTTGACAACCTGAAAGAATTGGGAGCGAAAGTACAGACCGGTACACAGGAGTTCGCAGAGACTGTTCAAAACAAGGCTAACGAATTGTTCAAACCAGCCGAATCCAAAGTTTAATCATGTTTTTACTGTTTGTAATTCCCAACATATGAACAATAAATTAAACTCCGTGAATTACAGAATTTAGTTTAAACAAACCTCTTTCTGATTTTTATTTTATTATTTTTTTCTTCACCCACTTCCAATACTGTTTGTGATGACTTCTTTTATTGTGTTGACTATTTGTATTATTTATAATATACAAGCGTAAAAAGATACATATACATTGTTAAACCAGGTGAACCAAAACAAGTTTATTAAGATGTTGCTTAGAAAAAGGATTTTTATGTTGGGGGATTACTGGGGATTAGGGATGCTGTGCGGGGAATCTTTTTAAGCGAAAAAAGGAGCGGAGAGTCCCCCAATCTGACCTCTCCTGATCCACACCATGTATATATATAAGCAGAATTCTTGCCTGAACAGACAATGCAATAATTACAATAGCTAATACCTATCCAAGGTTGATATTTTCAGTTGCAAACTTACCAAATACAAGTTTTGTATAATTTTTTTTAATTCATATTCCTTTCTCACAAATTTAATTTACTTATTCCATATTATGCTGTCTCAGTAGAGGTAAATGTCACAAGGAGGAAATCCATAATTGGTTTTATTTTAGCTATACAATACTTATGTACAAACTGATTAAATGTTAACTGTCGATTTCCCGAAAATTAATAAATAAATAAAATATTTTTTAAACTGTAAACTGAAAACAAAAATAATTTTAAAAAAGTATCAACCAAGGAAGGAATATTTATTATCTATAAAAATTACAAAACTATTAATTAATTAGTGTTTTACTGATATTATTTCAAGGAATGATCATTAAAGTATTTTTATTGATAAAGACCTGCTTAAAAGAATATAAAAGAGTTGTTCCTGACACTATCTAGGTTTTAATGAGTCTAGTTTTTGCACTGTTAATTCGTGGTGGAATTCCATTGTAATAGAATTAAAATTAAAAAACTTTTTCACTTTGTTCCACTTATTTATTATTACCAGGACCGGTTTCATCCTACTACGGACATTTTCAGACTGGTAGTTGAAACTCTTATGCTACTGATTTTATACAAACTTAGGCAGGGGTACACAACATTGTTTATATATAATGAATGATTCTATATTGTTAATTTGAGGTAGGTATTATGAGTTATTTTGTTAATTTAGGGTACATTAGGTAATTATAAAGTTTATTTTTACAAATTATGAATGATGTTACAAAGCAAGTAGATATTTATACATATGAACTATAAATATCTACTTGCTTTGTAACATCATTCATAATTTGTAAAAATAAACTTTATAATTACCTAATGTACCCTAAATTAACAAAATAACTCATAATATCTACCTCAAATTAACAAAATAGAATCATTCATTATATATAAACAATGTTGTGTACCCCTGCCTAAGTTTGTATAAAATCAGTAGCATAAGAGTTTCAACTACCAGTCTGAAAATGTCCGTAGTAGGATGAAACCGGTCCTGGTAATAATAAATAAGTGGAACAAAGTGAAAAAGTTTTTTAATTTTAATTCTATTACTATCTAGGTTAGAAAACAATTTAATTTAAAAATGTAGAAGCCAAAAATTTGTTGCAATATGATATTGTTAATTCTGAATTTGAAATATGACGAATAGTAAATAAATAGTCGAATGGTTTAAGACGCCAGTCCTGGTAAGAGATTCTGGGTTCAATTCCTACTTGTGACCGTTATCTTTTTATTTTACTTTGTCTTATTCTGTTTCATGTTTCGTTTAGATTTATTAGTACTACCTTCTTCTTCAATCTCAAGAAATAATAGAACTTACATTTCAGTATAGTGTATTGTACAGGGTGTTCGGGGTAAAGTGCACAAACATTGTGAGGTGATTCTACATGATACTTCAAGTGAAAAAGATTGATAATATTTTTTGTCATTTAAGTTTCAACATTTGTTTACAGACACAAGAGTTGAATTGTTAGTATGGAAAATAAAATATTCTTCTATGGAAACATATTTTAACGGAGTAAAAAAGGTTTTCTATCTTTTTTACTTCCGCCATCATGTAGAATTACCTCTCGAAGTTTGTGAGCTTTACCCCCGGACATCCAGTATATTTTTGCACTTTACCCCCGGACATCCAGTACATTTGTGCACTTTACCCCCGGACGTCCAGTACATTTGTGCACTTTTTTTTTTTTTATACTTTATTTATTTTCATTTCTTTACACATATTATACATTTTAATAGATAGTATATAATAACATAATATATAATACAAAAAAGTATACACAAGAAATGAAAACCCACTAAGGCACTGCCTGAGTATGGGTAATATAAAACGATTACTATATTTCAAGTACCTAAATTATAATATACATTAGAAGAAAAAGTTTTTTTTTGTTTATAGTTATTATAAAAAGTAAAGAGAAAACATTATGTACAATAGTTTATAAAGTTTCAGCAAGTGAGTTGTAGAAAGGATCAATAAATTTATAGTAAAAGCGTTTCAATATCTGCGTCATTCAGCCATAATTTTACCTCTTTAATATATTCTATCTTTTTATTTATCATTTGAGTTTGTAATGGTAGAAGGTTAAATGTACGAGGACCATTGAAACTGCTATGTGTCTGCATTAATTTAGTATTGGTTTGGGGGGTGTAAAATATATTATTTGTTCTTTTGCTCATTCTGTTTTCATTTATTTTGAAATTATTTTTGTTTTCAAATAAATATTTCATAGTTTGTAATATAAATAATTTACGAATGTTAAATAATTTACATTCCTTGTATAATAGGTCGGTCGAGAATGTTTTATTTTTGTTATATATGACTTTAATTATGTGTTTTTGAATTATTTGTAGAGGCTTAATAAATGTATCAGGTGCACCACCTTACTTTACCCCCGGACGTCCAGTACATTTGTGCACTTTACCCCCGGACGTCCAGTATATTTGTGCACTTTACCCCCTGACGTCCAGTATATTTGTGCACTTTACCCCCTGACGTCCAGTATATTTGTGCACTTTACCACCGGACGTCCAGTATATTTGTGCACTTTACCACCGGACGTCCAGTAAATTTGTGCACTTTACCCCCTGACGTCCAGTATATTTGTGCACTTTACCACCGGACGTCCAGTATATTTGTGCACTTTACCACCGGACGTCCAGTATATTTGAACATAATTACCATACATTTAAACGTAAGAAATAAAAAATAAAGAAATAAGATATTATAAAATTAACCATAAGATTTTTTAAAAAAATCTTGAATATTTCATTATTTACATCTGTTTTTGAAGATCATAGAATAATGTTATACCTTTATTTACAAAATGATGTAAATAAAGTCATACACACAGGACGCCCTAAAGAAAATAATTTCCATCATCTTTGGGGATGCTGCGTGGAGTCTTTTAAGGAAAGAAAGGAGAGGAAGTTCGGGGAAGGAAAAAGGCATGATGGGTAGGAATCTAGGGATCAGAGTGTCCAGGAGTGACGGACGTATGATCTATTAGGGTTTTTCTTGGGTCTCCCGCTGCGGTGCTAGGCGATGGGTCAAGAGAGACCAAAGGGTCTCCCCAAACTAGCCTGTCCCGATCCGTCACGCCACGCAGCTAGTGGGCAGGGGCATCCTGAACACGCCTCACCCGATGAACCCGAGCACCCCTGCTAAATCACCAAACGTAGCAAACTACTTGGGGTGACCTATGGCAGGGATGTTGGTTATCCAATAAATAGTTCGTGGGGCGACGGTACTCAAACCCGTCTCTCAAATTAGAATTAGACCGTAAATTAGATCGAAATCAGACCGTTAGTCCTACGTGGTGTTATTTCTAATACTATTAATAGGTACTAAGCGTAAGGACGCTTAGATTAAGAAAGGAGTTTAAGGAGATATATGACGCAAATGTGAATACTGGAAGAAGTCGGGTCACAGATACTCGAGTCGGGCCACGTTAAGAGTCAGAATAAATGAAAAGTACGTATGAATGTGATTGAGGAAAGAAATGTGTGGTGGTCCGTCCTCTCCTGGCACTTGCGGGGGAAGAGAATTAATGGTTTTTTAATTAAGAATTAATGGTAGGGACTTATAATACTAGGTTAATTTTATAGCTCCATTTTGAGAATCATGTCAGCGGGCAAGCTAAGCTAAGCTAAGCAGCAAAGCTGGAAAATAACAACTTATGACGGTTTGTTTCGGAGAATTTGAACAATTCTTCAAATTTCAAAGTTAATTTTTATGTTATGGGAAAGATTTTTTCAAGTTCTGTTATTATTTCAGTTCTGTCTAGCCTATAATGATATAATAACAGAAATTGAATAGGACTTTCACAGAACCCGAAAATGAACGTTGAAATTTGATGAAATGTTTAACTTCTCCGAAACAACCCGTCCTGAGTAAGATCTCTTGATACAAGATAGTACTTTAAAAACATAGAATGACTGACACAGACCAAATATTGACATACTAGACATATGACAAATATACACAAAAACATTACTAAACTTCATTTTGTCCAAAAGAACAAACTTCAACATAGATATAATACTATAGAAAAAAACATAAAAAACTCTGACGGTAAATAAAAGCTTTGGACTAAGACACCAGGCAATAAAAGCATATAACAATCTTCCATTCGAAATTTAAAAAAAACGAGAAACCAAAAAAATTTTTCAGAGATTAAACAAAAATGTATTAAAGAACAAAAAAGGCAACAAAACAAAAATATGATAACGTAAAATAATAAAACATATATACATAATACACACATCATTATGTACAACCGTACCTCATAGAAGGTACTAGAATTGTCTTTATATATATTTTTAATTTTCTTCATTAGCGCCTTGATTATTCGTATTTTTTTATTTATTTCAGCTCTGTGAAATTTTCTCTGTATTATTTCATTTCATATCATCATTTTTACAAATAATTTTTAAACTGTAAAATTTGGGCTTCAGCACTGGTAAAGCACCCAATGTGGCCCACATTAGTTTCAAGAAGTTCCACATTATTAGCAAGAGTTTCATCTGCGCAGAGGGATGACTCTGTGCTAAAGATGAAATATAAAGCCGCCGTACATAATTGCGTAGTTCGTATGTATAGCAACGTATCATTGCATTAGGTTACTAACACCTGTAAGAGGCTTAAAATAAGTAATTGGAATTTATGTAAAAATGTTACACAGATTTGCGAAAATTATTATTTTTAATTGTTTTTCAGCTAGCAAATCATTCTCACAACAGTGACATCTTGCGGTGCAATGTTGAAGTAGATTTACCAATAATTAATAATTTTGATACAAGATGCTAACTAAAGATATATTTTAACAAAATTTTATTGTTTTAAATAAAAGATATCCGAGCAGCAAACCATCTCCGAAGTGAGTACTTATTAAAAAAAAATTATTTATGTCGATTTGATTATAAATTAGCTCAAATCCGTGAAAAATCACGGGATATTAAATTATTGTACGTTTTTTGAAGTTGAAAGTTTATCAAAAGCACACAATAGAACAAGGAATTAACATGTTTTTATTTATTTATTTCTAACAAAACAAATTTGGAATAATATATAATATTTAGACAATAGATAGGTAGTCCCGCGAAGCTGCCACATGGCGGCTTTTCTGGAGGTTCTACCTCAATGAATGCATTTATATTTATATATAAAGATGTACATACTTTCAAAGGTACAAAAATATTTTAATAGCCTTCCCGAAGTATATAAAAAAATAACATATTTGGTATCATTCAAGAAAAAGGTCAATTTATTCTTAAAGTTTACAACCTCATAGGTACTCATATTTGGTATCATTCAAGAAAAAGGTCAAATTATTCTAAAAGTTTACAACCTCATAGGTACTCATATTTGGTATCATTCAAGAAAAAGGTCAAATTATTCTAAAAGTTTACAACCTCATAGGTACTCATATTTGGTATCATTCAAGAAAAAGGTCAAATTATTCTTAAAGTTTACAACCTCATAGGAACCTACTCATATTTGGTATCATTCAAGAAAAGGTCAAATTATTCTTAAAGTTTACAACCTCATAGGTACCTACTCATATTTGCTATCATTCATGAAAAAGGTCAAATTATTCTTAAAGTTTACAACCTCATAGGTACCTACTCATATTTGGTATCATTCAAGAAAAGGTCAAATTATTCTTATAGTTTACAACCTCATAGGTACCTACTCATATTTGCTATCATTCAAGAAAAGGTCAAATTATTCTTAAAGTTTACAACCTCATAGGTACCTACTCATATTTGGTATCATTCAAGAAAAGGTCAAATTATTCTTAAAGTTTACAACCTCATAGGTACTTACTCATATTTGCTATCATTCAAGAAAAAGGTCAAATTATTCTTAATGTTTACAACCTCATAGGTACCTACTCATATTTGGTATCATTCAAGAAAAGGTCAAATTATTCTTATAGTTTACAACCTCATAGGTACCTACTCATATTTGCTATCATTCAAGAAAAGGTCAAATTATTCTTAAAGTTTACAACCTCATAGGTACCTACTCATATTTGGTATCATTCAAGAAAAGGTCAAATTATTCTTAAAGTTTACAACCTCATAGGTACTTACTCATATTTGCTATCATTCAAGAAAAAGGTCAAATTATTCTTAAAGTTTACAACCTCATAGGTACCTACTCATATTTGCTATCATTCAAGAAAAAGGTAAAATTATTCTTAAAGTTTACAACCTCATAGGTACCTACTCATATTTGGTATAATTCAAGAAAAAGGTCAAATTATTCTTAAAGTTTACAACCTCATAGGTACCTACTCATATTTGGTATCATTCAAGAAAAAGGTCAAATTATTCTTAAAGTTAACAACCTCATAGGTACCTACTCATATTTGGTATCATTCAAGAAAAAAGTCAAATTATTCTTAATTTAACAACCTCAGATATATAGATTTTTCATTCATAAGCCACATCTTTACATTTTTCATGCTTTAACTATCACTTTCCTCAGAGGAATATTTATTTTCGAACTTATTAAAAATCACTGGTACACAATACTCCAGCGTTCAGCTTCCATACTTATTTGATATTTTCAGGATCTTTCTTTATAATAATATACTAGTATCAAAGATAATTGACACCAAATAACAAAACAAATGTTGGCTTTATTTCAATTTTAATTATAATTCCGCAAATCCCGCGGGATTTCTAAATTCTGCCAAGCAATCCCGCGGGAATTGAAAATCGATCTGCAAACCCCAAATACAGTTTATATAAATGGATACATGTCAATGGTAGTTGTTTTAAAATGAGATAGTACTGTTTACATTCTATTGCTTTTGATGGCACACACAATATGCTGCCTGATGGTAAAAAAATAGTAAAGTATTTAGACTATGGTGCTTTTAGAGTAATACACTTTTACCTTTGAACCATTTTGTTGTGGAGCAATTTAATCAACAATTATACCGCACTCTTTTTTGTACTAGTATTTTAGAGAATTTAAATGACTCGTTACCGTTAAGGCGATGCCATACGTAGTAATGCAAAATCATGTGTTTTTGTTTTGAAAATTTGGTCGCATAGAAATGTTTCAGATGCTTTAATTAAATACTGCGAGTTAAATACATCTTGGCCTTTGAAAAAATCGAGTATTTTTTAGATAAGTCTTTTTATAAGCCCAGAAAAAAATAATGTATAAGGCCTATGAAAACTGCTTTAAAGTTCAAAATCTCCTACTTACGAACCTATTTTCGGTTATGATTTTATTGTATAACGTGGCAAATTAAGTAATTAGAAATTAAATATTTATGCCTGAACATCCACAAAATAAAATATACTTAAGGCACTTTTTGGGAATGTTTTTTTCTTGCAAAAATCAAAAGAGCCGGATGGTGTTAAGCGGGAATTTAAACCTTATCGCCATCTACGTAAGGGTTGTTATTGATAGCGGCTCAATTTAAAATTTTACACGACGTAGTGCAACGCCTTAATCTGACACACCAAAGATGAAAGCTGAAAATTTTGTTTCTACAACACCACACGACCTCTTTGAGAACATCGACTACGAATCCAAAGGCGTGAGTAAAAAAAAATATTTTATTTCACGTGGCACGTTCTAGATACTCTCTAGGTTCTTATTCTTCTTTTGTGTGGTAGGGGAGAAAGACAACATCATCGTGCAAGAGTCCCAACTGCTCCCATTTGTCAGGAGCCATTGAATTCCCAATAGCTGTATGTTGCGAGGCTGAAGTCAGTGGGGAGGGGAAGAGGAAGTTGGGATATAATAACCTGGCTAATCAGATCTGGTCACCAAAATAGGCCAAATCCACTTCAAGCAACGTTTTAATTCTGAATGGTGACCTTACACCAGGGCGATACTGAGTATATGTAATAACTTACTTAATTTACTAATTTCTGTATTTACGCCTTTTTAGGAGGCTTTTACGTATTAATAGTAAAAATTATACTATATTAATACAGTACATATTTATTATAACTTCCTCAGTAACAACATTTTGTATTTGTCAAGTGATAAATTAAAGATGTCCACTGACTCGGTATAAAATACTTCCGCACATACATAGGTACTAAAGAAGGTAGGTATTTCAAGTTTGTACCAAACGTTCATTTCCAATACATCCAGAATTCAAAACATAAGAACTGAATTGAAGACTCAGTGGTGTATATACTATGGTTGATAATACAATTACTTTCCCTTTAAAAAAGATATAATATGTAGAATAAGAAAATGAATTTTATCTGTAAAAAACATATTATAGAGGGTTTTCCAATAAGAGGTGTTATTTTGATATTCAATGGTTTCGTTGCTTGTGTGGCACGTAGCGCCGTCTTGTTGAAAGTAAACGTTGTCCAGGTCAATACCATCCAATTTCGGCCATAAAAAAATCATTAATCATCTCTCGATAGCGCAATCCATTCACCGTAACTGTTGCTCCAGCCTAATTTTCGAAAAAGTAAGGTCCAATGACTCCGCCGGACCATAAACCGCACCAAACAGTCACACGTTGAGGATAGAGAGGCTTTTCAACAATAACTCTTGGGTTTTCCGAGCCCCAGATGCGACAATTTCGCTTGTTGACGAAGCCACCGAGGTGGAAATGGGCGTCATCACTAAAGATGATTTGCATTTGATTCACTCAAGTGAATTTCAATAATTTCAATGCGTTTTTGAAGCGTGTATCATTCCATTTTTATTAATGGCGTAGTTTTTACTTGTCAAATGTCAAAAAATGACGGCTTCAAAAGTAACATCTACCGAAATAGCGAGCTATTCAAAATAACACCTCTTATTGGAAAAACCTGTAGGTAGGTATTTTCGTGATTATTTTTTAGGGTATTATCTTATTGCCAACATTTCAGACAGCTTTACGGTGTGCATCATCAGGGCAAATGTGTAGAGGATGCTACCAGAATAATGAAAGTACTACCTACGTACTACGTCCGTCGCTCCTGGATATACTGACCCTCAGATATCTACCCACACCTCGGACTTTTTTCCTTCCCAGAACATCTCATCGTTCCTTTCCTAAAAATACCCTCCACACAGCATCCCCAAAGAAGACACTGATCCTGAGGGGAATTATTTTCCTCAGGGCCTCCTGGGTGGAGTTAGTGTAAAAAAAACATTCTTAAGGCGAAGCTTAATGCCAACTCACTATTTCGATTCATCTTTATAACAAATTGGTGTACGTTATGAAAACAAAAAAATATGCTTTAGATAAATTGAAGATTTTCCTATCGCTTCGCTTGAGTAGAATACAAAGAAATGTATGAACGCATAAAGGAAACAACTTTTAAAAAATACAGTATTATAGCTAAGATTATCTGTTACAGTTTCACTTGATTAACTCTTTTTTTTCTTATAAAATTATATACAAAATAAATAAAAACCAGTTATTTGCTTGAAATCGAACGTTTCTAGACTCCGTTTGTCAAGCGATTTTAATGCCTATTACCTACGATATAAGGTATACCAAGAATATACAAATTTTTGGCTTGTAGCTTCCTTTTAACATCAAACATAATCATTTCACGGAGGAAAATTAGCATTTCTGATTTATTAAAGATCTCTTCAAATTATTGGTAAACTGGTTAAAAACAGGTCTACAGGCAAACTTTTAGTAAATGAGTTAGAATATCTTCATAATATATAATGAGGGAATGCGATAATGTTGCAATTAAAATCGTGACAATTCATTGGTATTTTACTAATAGTTTATCATGAAACCTATCAATTCATTAATTAGGGGCCTGCAATCCTGTTTTTAACCGGATAACGAATAATTTGAAGAGATTCTTAATAAATTAGCAATATTTTTTATCAGTTAGATTGCTCCGTGTTCGGTTGTAAATTTTAATAATTTATTTGTTGTAAATTTCAATAATTTATTTGTTGTAAATTTTAATAATTTATTTGTTGTAAATTTTAATAATTAATTTGTTGTAAATTTTAATAATTTACTTACTATATTTATTTTTATTCTAATTTTAAGATGCGAATTTTCCAAGAGAAGCTTTTTTATGACAATTGGTTATGTGTCTATTTTGTATTTCACTGTCAATTTGAATGGAATTCCCATTTATATTTATCAGCAACAAATTATTATAGCGCACATAAATGCCAATAAAGGTGATTATTTTATTGATAAAATGTTTGTTTAAATTCAATACGTAATGTAAACATTGGAAATCTGGCATTTATTGCTGCTGACTATAGTTATAAGCTGCGTTCAGATGTGGTGGAAAATTGATACAGCGTATTTTTGTATTCATCGAATTTTGTAATCAACTGTAAATTATTTTTGGTTAGACGAGAAAGATAACAGAGAAAAGAGGAAAACTTATGGGGTATTTCATCGTCCTCTTGAAAGGTTATCCAAAAGATACAATTTTAAAATTATCCGAACGTAAAATAGTTAATTATAAAAAAAAAAACCAAATTTCAACAAACACAAACTAACATTAATAGATCAGCACTAGCGTACATACAAAACATAAATACTCCGTCGATAAATACAAGCTTTGGACAAAGATACCACAAATACCAGCATTAAATAATCTTACACCAAAAAAGCGAAACAACAAACAAAATTAAGTTTTGGATAAATAAAAATAAATTTATCTTAAAATAATTAAAAATTTAACCACATACTATACACAACCAGACCAACAATTGTGTACATATTGCTTAGCTTTTATAACTGCCTATTTATTGTATTTTAATTCTTAATATTTAATTTAAATAAAATTATTTCAATACATTACATTTTTATTTGAATACATCATTTGTCAAATGCGGCCTCAGCACGGGTAAAGCACCTAGTGGGGCTCACATTGCCACATGATATTTTATAAAAAAAATACTTATAATGTATCATTAAAAAAATAATAATAAAATAGATAGCATGCAGTTGGTAACATCGAGGAAAAATCTACCGTATTATTCGAAATAAGACGCAGTAATGTCAAGATCCAAACATTGAACACTATGAAAAATACAGGGTTTTCCAATAAGAGGTGTTATTTTGAATAGCCCGCTATTTCGGTAGTTGTTACTTTTGAAGCTGTCATTTTTGACATTTGACAAGTAAAAACTACGCCATTAATAAAAATGGAACGATACACGCTTAAACAACACATTGAAATTATTAAAATTCACTTGAGTGAATCAAATGCAAATCATCTCGAGTGATGAGGCCCATTTCCACCTCGGTGGCTTCGTCAACAAGCAAAATTGTCGCATCTGGGGCTCAGAAAACCCAAGAGTTATTGTTGATAACCCTTTTTATCCTCAACGTGTGAATGTTTGGTGCGGTTTATAGTCCGGCGGAGTCATTGGACCTTACTTTTTCGAAAATGAGGCTGGAGCAACAGTTACGGTGAATGGTTGCGCTATCGAGAGATGATTAATTATTTTTTTATGGCCGTAATTGGATGGTATTGATCTGGACAACGTTCACTTTTAAAGAGACGGCACTACGTGCCACACAAGCAACGAAACCATTGATATTTTACGATTGAATATAAAAATAACACCTCTTATTGGAAAACCCTGTATTTTAAAGAAAAACTTATCAAAAAAAACTATTTTCGCGTGAATTACTCTTAAAAATAACCTTTATTACTCATTTTCTATATAAAGTATACATCTTATCTACTTTAACTACTTACACTTATATCATATCTACCAAACATAGAAGGTAAATATTTTTACTTTCTCCCTTTAATGTACTTACTACAACACGTAATACCTATCATATTATTAATTACTTATAAATAACTACAATAATGTACTGTGCCCTCCTCTTCCAAACAGAAGCTAAAGCTTCTATGGAAGAGCAGTATTCAAATCTCTTAATATGGAAAAACCCAATGTTAATACGATTTTATATGTATTTACTTTATTTCTTTAATAAATATAAAAATTGTGAATCCAACACGGAATCACAATTCTGCCGGGGTAACTATAAACACAGTGACTTCCTTAAGACTCTTAAGGAATACAGTGTGTTTTTATTTAACACCGCAGAATTGTATACGTTCTCAAACATCTCCAACTAATTGAAGATCAGCGCCGATTATCGGCCAGTTTCAGCGTTTGATCAAATTCGGCTGACGATCATAGCAGCATTATCATAGCGGAACTCTGGGTATAAGTTCATCTTGGGTGATTGATTTGGGGACATTTTTTATACTATCTTGGAACTATAAAGTTTCACAATACGTCTGGTGGGAATTCCCTAAATCAAATAAACACTGGGATTCGATATCGATATCGACCATCTCTACATGAAATATACCTTTAGATAGTAACACACGCCTGTCGTGTTGCGGTCCTTGGGAGCCCTCCGCGGAACCCTGGCGACATCTATTTGTAACCTTAGCGACCCCTCGGCGGAATCCTTTCAACATCTTCGCGGAACCCTGGCGACATCTAATTGTAACCCTTGCAACCCCTCTGCGGAATCCTACCAACATCTTCTCGGAACCCTGGCGACATCTACTTGTAACCCTTGCAACCCCTCGGCGAAATCCTATCAACATCTTCTCGGAACCCTGGCGACATCTATTTGTTACCCTTGCGACCCCTCGGCGAAATCCTACCAACATCTTCTCGGAACCCTGGCGACATCTACTTGTAACCTTAGCGACCCCTCGGCGGAATCCTTTCAACATCTTCGCGGAACCCTGGCGACATCTACTTGTAACCTTAGCCACCCCTCCGCGGAAAACTTGCAACGTCCCCGCGCAACCTATTTTGGCAACCCCTGCTACCCCGCAGCATAACACAATGACGCATACAAAGATCATGTGTTCGCCGAGTGTCAATACGAATTAATAAAATAGTGTCCAGTAATCATCTGACCATTAGGCTGTTATCTCTGTTCTTGATAGCACTATCAGCATGTACTTAAAACACGCCACGCTTCTCATTTTTAACTAAATTATTTATCAAATTTGACAGGGGTGTAATAAACTCATAAATGAAACCAATTTAAAACCTTGAAGATCACTTGATAAAAAAAACTCTCGCTGAAACGATGGATGGCAACATTTGTGGTTCATTCGCATCAACTAAAAACAAATAAAGTCATTTAGATATATTTTGCAGATTTAACAATAATTATTAGATCTAACTCTTTTAAAATTCTTAACCACATCATAATTGCCATTGACATTGACATTGATAGAATT
Source organism: Hesperophylax magnus (assembly GCA_026573805.1). NCBI lineage: Eukaryota > Metazoa > Arthropoda > Insecta > Trichoptera > Limnephilidae > Hesperophylax > Hesperophylax magnus. The sequence continues at coordinate 7,451,265 of JAIUSX010000018.1, forward strand.
GTTGAATAGAGTAAAATAAATCGGATTGAGTTTAATGTTTCTAAATGTTTAATTTTGTCATTCACTAGGGCGAGTCATACCTGGTATTACCGGTATACAATGGACGCCCGAAGTTTAAAACGTGTCTCGACAATGAAGGATCTTGGAATCATGTTTGATAGTAGGCTGACATTTCATGCTCATATTGAGACGGCATGTAGCACTTCACTGAGAATTCTGGGCTTTGTTCTACGCACTGCAAGGAATTTTAGAGATAACCGGGTGCTTATAGTTTTATTTAATTCCTTAGTAAGGAGTAGACTTGAAAGTGGTTCGGTGATTTGGAGTCCACACCAGGTAAAGTATTCTCTCATGTTGGAGAGAGTTCAGAAGAAATTCTTGAGATTTCTCTATATGAGGGAGTATGGCAACTACCCGTGGCTTTATCCCACTGAATTTCTTTTGGGTATGCTTGGAATGAACTATCTACGGGTCAGGAGAGATGTGCGCATTGTTACACATTTCTTTAGACTGATTCGTGGATGGTTTGAAAACTCGGTCATCATGGAGAGCATTCATTTCTATGTTCCCGATGGTTATCTACGTCACCGACAACATAGACTATTTTATCTCCCGGCCTGCAGAACTAACTTGCCAATGGTCATGCCTGTGGGGAGAGCAATCTTTCTGTTGAACAGAATCAATTCGGATATCTACATTTTTAGCATCAATGAAGCTTCCTTTAAAAGGCAAGCTCTATTATTACTGGTTTAGTTGATATACACACTGTCAATATTAATCTAAGAATTCTTATTACAAAAATATTTTAAAAACGCATTGAAATTAACAATTTTGTAATGTTTTTGAAATGAATAAACAAAATTGAATTGAATAATACTATAACATTTCAGATATACTTGTAATACAATACATTGTAAAAGTACCGTTATGCAGTGATTTTTTATGACAGTGGAGCTTACGAAGGTGGAAGCATTGATGTATTATATTTAGACTAGCTGACGTGTACCCGGCGTTGCTGGGAGTTATTCTTATGAGATAGATAGGTCTTCCGCTCCTCTGATCATCATGCACAGACGTACAACCGTTTTTAAACTGGCGATACCACTTGTACACACTCGTACGATTCATAGCTTTATCACCATATGCAGTTTTCACCTCATTATAAACCTCAAACGGAGGTTTTCCCTTCCAAACGAGATAACGGATGACGCCGCGTATTTCGCACTTGGCGGGAGATTGGATTGACATTTTTCACGAACTGACCTTTAACCGGTCTCGTTGCGGAGGGGAAGAGTCAGGCTACAAGTAAGTGTAGCCAACATGTCGAAAATAAAATTCATTCGGTCGTGAGAGCCTCAGTACACTTACTTTCTGGATACGCCTCGTATATAACGTAATGGATTTTTCGGTAGGCCTTTTTAAGATATACAAATCCGTAGTACATTATTTTGATGTATCTCATGAGGTTTAGCCAGCGTTAGCAATGTATACTGACAATGACTGATTTACGAAACATCGACTTTTATCTTCTTTCTATAAATATAATATGCATGTTTTATATATATAAACCTTTCGAAATAAATTCTCTAAATGATAGTGAAAACTCTATCAAATTCCGTTCTGTAGTTTGTAATTAATGAATGTTGTGTGTAATTAGTTTTTGAGTGTGGGATGTGGAATAGTTTGTTTGACTTTACAAACTCTAGTTTGTTTATGAACCAATTCAGCCCTGGTTAGGATATACCCGAGCGCCATGGCGATACTATCAGTATCAGCCTTATATCAGCTCACAAAACCACTGACAAAGCAAGCACAGGTCAAATGTCTTCCTGTCCCCGACGACGTTTTGTTCTTCATTCAATTCAAAACATTGCTGGTCTGTACAGTAAACCCAACTGATATTAATTATTATTTATAATTAATTTAAATTTAATAAAAAATGTATATATTTATTTATTTATTTAGGAAACAAACAGTAATATATTAAAGTATAAACAATATTCGTATTCTATACCAATAAAGTTCCATCAAAGTTATTTATTTATTTAGTACTAGCTAGCTTTGTCAGTCTGTGCAAATAGAGAAAACCTAGATAGAGCCCTACAAATGGCGGTGTTTTTACAAAAACCATGTGTTACGTGTCATAGGTGGCATCTATATAGGTACTATTCTTATTTTAGCTTTCGTTTTCGAGTAAATCGAGTGCGATTTTTGAATATTTAAGGTCAAATTATATGGTGTACACGCTACGACTTATCGTACGTTTATTGTCTTTTAAAATGCGTCAAAGCGCAGACCCGTAGTAGTTTTTTCAAAAATTCAAAAATAAAAAAAAGCTTTAAAAAAATCGGATTCTTCAGATCAGAAAAAAAAAGTTATGTTTGGTTCTCTATGTGCTGTAGATTGTGCCTCTAGTATCCGGACACCGTGGAATAATAAAAAAATGTATATTTATTAATTCTCTTCAATGTTTTGAGGTTCCTTACTGGTGCGACTGATCTCCTATCCGAAAAGGATAAAGGGAAGAACGTGAAATAAAAATTCAATATAATACTAAAAATTGAAAATTCTCTGTGAAAGAACATCCTTCAGATTTCAATCGTTTCTTTAAATTGTATTAGCCGTGTTTGGTGACCAGATCTGAATAGCCAGGTACTTCCTCGCCTTCCTCTTCCCCATCTTTCACCTCCCCTCTTCATTCAGCTTCACAACATATCCAAATTGGGAATGCCGGTAACCGGATAAATCATCACAATGATAATTCATCACATCTTTAAAAAGTTATATAAAGTCATGGAAAGTGATGAAACAAAAACATTATTAACTGGGTTATGTAGGTAAGGTTAGGTTAAAAAAAAATTTCATCGTTTCTAATGACTTTATATCACTTCTTAAAAGTGTGTTGAATTGTCACAGTGTTGAGTTATCATGGAACCGGGTATGCCATAGTCTCACTGGTTCCAGACGGTTGGTAGTAGTTGGGATTCACATAAAATTACATGACTCGCATGCTCGTTATGAACATAAAAATATATAATGTTAAGTAATAAAAAAAATTACCAGTTATATACATATACGTAAAGGTCCTTTGAGAGACTTTCATTAATTAAGTACATTTTTCTTCTCATCACTTTTTTTTATTTTAAATATATATTATTTATTGGTTGCATCCTTCTGCTTTCCATTAGTTTCTTTCTAAATAACCGATCGAGAAGCATAGATAATAACATGAGCACTACAGTCAGTACAAGAGATTTCCTTAGGAAACAAGTTTGTTGGCAGCACGCTGTTTTCCCTTTATAACCAACCACCCGTCGCAATTAGTCGATACTTATCGTTATGACGAATCTATCTTCCTTTCTCACAATCGCCCTTGTGGCCACCATATGTATGCAGGTTAGTCATATAATAATAATAAATAGTATACCTCTTACTAATAAACATGTTTTAAATTTTACCCTACTATAATGGTTGTTTATCAGTGATTTGCATTGTACAAGTTATTTTGAAACAAATCAAGTGAACCATATACTCGAGTCTGGCCATGTCAAGAGTGAGAATAAGAGAAGAGTATGTATGAATGTGAATGAGGCAAGAAATCTGTGATAAGACCGAGTTATTTTCTCTCTGCCTGCCCCTGCGGAGAAACGGCGTGAAGGTTAGGTTGGGTTGTGTGATTATTTTAAAAAATTAACCTAACGTCACCAATTTTTTCGAAGTACTAAAAAACTTATTCAGATATGTTTTTCATCGGATAAAATTACCCCCACTAGTATTAGTACTTATCTCCTACATTTTGTCACTAATATTAGGCCTATTTCGTTATTTTCCAATATCTTGTCATTATCATTAGTACGATTTCCTACTACACTCATCTCCTATATTTGGTCATTAGTATTAGACCTATCTCCAATATTTGGTCATCAGTATTAGACCTATCTCCTATATTTGGTTATTAGTCTTAGACTTATCTCCTATATTTGGTCATTAGTATTAGACCTATCTCCTATATTTCGTCATTAGTATTAGACCTATCTCCTATATTTGGTCATTAGTATTAGACCTATCTCCTATTTTGGTATTAGGCCTATCTCCCGTGTTTTTTCATTAGTATTAGACCTATTTCCTATATTTTAACATTAGTACTAGGCCCATCTCCCATCTCATATTTAAACGCACATTTTTGTTTGGTTCCATACACGATATACGGTATACGTGACATGTGTCCAGGCACTCGTGGTTTTTGTTTGCTTATCAATGAACTGGTGATTCCGTGCCACGCTTGTATCACACTTATCAACAAATAAAAATACGGTTTTAGATAATATACAAACATTTTCGTGATTCAATTCAATGCGTGGTTTAACTAACGTTCTGTCTTTTTAATTTTTTTTAATAATGGGTACCTTCCTGGGTTGTCTTCCATTTGCACTAAGCATTCCTTTCATTAATCTGTTTCATTATTTTATGTCCACTCTCTAGCGATTGCATGCTTATTTTGACATTCTTATTCAGTCTACTCTTTCCAATTGCATGCATATTTTACAATCTTTTTATTCAGTCCACTCTTTACCGATCGCATACCTATGTTTATGTTCTTATTCAGTCTATTCTTTTCCGATTGCATGCATATTTTACAATCTTTTTATTCAGTCGCCTCTTAACTGATTGCATACCTATTTTAACGTTTTTTTTCAGTCTACTCTTTTCCGATTGAATGTATATTTTTACAATCATCTTATTCAGTCCACTCCTTAGTGATTGCATACCTATGTTTATGTTCTTATTCAGTCTATTCTTTTCCCATTGCATGCAAATTTTTACGTTTTTATTCAGTCTGCTCTTTTCCAATTGCATGCCTATTTTTACGTTCTTATTCGGTCCACTCTTTACCGATTGCGTGCATATTTTTACAATCCTCTTATTCAGTCCACTCTTTCCGATTGCATGTCGATTATTATGTTCTTATTCAGTCTACCTTTCCGATTGCATGTCGATTATTACGTTCTTATTCAGTCCACTTTTTACCGATTGCATACCTATTTTTACGTTGTTATTCAGTCTACTCTTTTCCGATTGAATGCATATTTTTGCAATCTTCTTATTCCGTCTACTCTTACCAATTACATGCCTATTTTTACGTTCTTATTCAGTCCACTCTTTTCCGATTGCATACCTATTTTGAGGTTCTTATTCAGTCTACTCTTTTCCGATTGCATGCCTATTTTTACAATCTTCTTATTCAGTTCACTCTTAAACGATTGCATGCCTATTTTATTCGATCCTCTTATTCAGTCTACTCTTCACCCATTGCATGCCTACTGTTCCGATCACCTAATTGGATCACACGTGCTTTTAGTGAACGAACGAATCGCATCATTTTTACTTCATTTAGTCTTCTCTTTGTCGATTGCGATCCTATTTTTTAAAACATTATATTTCCACGAATTAAATAAATTTCCTGGATGAACCTTTAGTACACAACTTATTCACTTTTTCTAGGTCAAGAAGATATTTAGCTTTCAAGAATACTATGGGTATTGATATTTATTCCTTAAATATTGATGATATTTTATAATTTAGTCGGTATATTTATATTTACGGGATATTTCCTCGTTTCTTCATGTTTTGTTTGACTTTACTGGGATTCCCGGGTACAATAAATTCGCGTTGTTATATGCTTGGAACTTATTTTCAATATACGTTGAATATAAAATCTCACGGTCAAAGTCACATAATTATTTTTAAAAAAATTAAAGGAAAACAATTTAGCGCAGACTGTCTTTTTTTACGTTGAGCAATTTATCCGAATACTCGATATTATCATCCTAATCTGTAACTACATGGCTGGCAATTACAGCATTTAGTTAACCTACAAAAAATGTACAAGCGTCCAAAGCTTGTCGAATTATATTATTTGTAAGCAAAAATTGGCCACGGGTGAGTAGCAAACAAATCGAATCAATTTGGTAGATTTTATTTTAAACGTTGCATTTGGATCATTCACTTGTTTTTTTCGGAATCTCCTTGACATTGGTTTTGTATTAATATTATGTATCCACTATTTATCACGTACATTGGATTTTATTTATTTTAAAACTATTGTATGGAACATTTACTGTATTTAGAAATGCCATTAATATTTGCCAGAGCGAAATTCCTTAGTTTTAATTATTTCATTTTTAAAGGCAGATCTCGTATACAGGGTTTCCGGGGGTAAAGTTCCCTAACTTCGGGAGGTGATTTTACATAATGGTAGAAGTAAAAAAGAAACGTAACATTTTTCGAAATTCCAACTTTATTTTACCCATGCAAACATTTCAACTTTTTTACCTAAAAACTACTTTAAAATGTTGGAATTTCGAAAATAGTTATTTGTTTTTTTTTTAACTTGTACTATCATGTAGAATCATCTCCCAAAGTTAGCCCACTTTACCCGAGGACACCCTGTATATTAGTAAATGGTGTGTTTATTTAACAATATATTTTTTTAAATTAGACGTTTTACACAAATAATAATAATGAGTGCAGATCTAATTATAAAGTTGAACCAAAAAAAATACATATATATGTTTTATTTTTATTTCTTTATTGATCTTAATGATACAAATAACTCAATATTTTAAGTTTTTTGAAGTTCATTCGATTATTTTTATATAATAATAATCGTATAAGACATTTTTAGGGCAAATTCTCGTGTCAAAAAGGCAGAGTAGACATAGATAAATAAAGTTTTAACATACATTTTTCAGAATCTTTCAGAATAGATTTTTATAACATATACAATAAATGTAAATGAATCTTAAAAAACGAAGAAGAGAAAAAAGACATATTTTAATTTTACTATTGTAAAATATTATATTATATTAGGAAGTATAATAATTTAGAAATACTATGTACTGAAAGAGTATGTTTATTATATTATATTAGGTAGTATAATAACTTAGAAATACTATGTAGTGAAAGAGTATGTTTATTATATAATATTAGTTAGTATAATAACTTAGAAATACTATTTAGTGAAAGAGTATGTTTATTATATAATATTAGTTAGTATAATAACTTAGAAATACTATGCATTGAAAGAGTATGTTTATTGCACTTTTGAATATTGTATAATTTGTTTCCAATCTTATATTAACGGGTAATTGGTTAAACCATTTCATTTTGGTCTATCGCTGTTTTAAAAAAGTGTAAAGTTTTCATTGTTGACAAATCTTTGATTGGAAAAGGGCTATGTTTTACAAATGATTTCTAGTAAAGTGACCTCAAACTCTTGGAGTCCCTTCACTAATCAGAAGATAATCAAATGATAGTGAGGTAATTGCTATTACCTTTTGCTAAGAACAAGCACGGCTCATCACCACTATTTATATTTAGATGTGAAATTGTCAAATATATTTTAGTACAAAAACAAAATTAAGATAACAGAAAAATCGAAATATGAACAATTGAAAAAGAAAATTAACTCACTGAAATTGGAAAATGATATACTGTATACGCATACAATCTATATTATCTGACATTTAAAAAAAAAACTTTGGCTATTGTTATAAAACTAATTTTCTAACATTGTGTGTATTGAATTATATTTGTAGTTAATTTGAAGATTGAATTATGTTTGTAGCTAATTTAAGAATTGAATTATGTTAATTTGTATGTTGAATTACTAGTCGCCTGAAATATCCATACTAATTGAAAATATCTCCAGAGTAAAAAATAATTGCCGCCGACGGGATTTGAACCCGTACCTTCTGATGTCCGGTCAGGTACTCTGGACCACTGAGCTACGTCGGCTTATTCCCAACCCGCCAAATAATTCAACATGTACTAGTACTTCATTCAACAATTACTGCTTATTATATTTTTTTCACCTGTAAACAACCAACTTTATTTTGATTTGTATGGATATTTCAGGTGACTAATTATTGCTTCTAATAATTTGCTATCCTTTTGTGCGTTGCATAAAAAAACGTTGTATTATAAACATTAGTTTACAATTAAAAAATTATGTGGAATTACGTTTTTAGTTTTTAATAAGTCTTTGAATACTGTTAACCAATCACCTTTTAAACATAATTTTCTTTTTGTAAATACCTACTCCTTCCATAAACACGAGTAGTAGAATAATTAGAAAACAAACATATATATTTTGCATTCTGTTATAATTTGAAATCTTATATTATTTTGTAATAACTAAATTATTTTTATATTTTCAAAAATAATGGAAATACTCATGTGATAGTAAAATAACAGAGTAGTTTAGTAAGAGTTTATTAATTTCAACTTTGAATTTAAGTGATCATTCTTAATACTCGTAATATTGAAATGAAGTTTCAAAGACTTTGCTAAGATATTAATTAGTACGATTTTATCCTTAGTTTGTGCAGAGAAAAAAGCAGATAATATATTTTTTTAATGACAATGAATATTTCCAGGGTCTGAATGGAAAACCAACCCCGGAGAAAAAAGAAGATTCAGAAGGGGATGAATTCGCTCGACAAGCTGCCGAGGCTTTAGATTCAACCCTTTTATTCTTCAAGAACGGCTTTGACAACATTATTCAAGACAGTACCAGGGTAAGAAAATCTATTCAATTCCAGGGGGGATTATCCCAAAACTATTAGCATGAGCAGGGCAGGTCCTGGGCGCAATTGGAGCAGTCCGCTTCGGGCGCCGACTTGCCAAGGCACTAAGGAACTAAGGAGCTAAGGTGCTGATAATAACTAACACCTAATACAGCACGCTTGAGCTTTTTTTACTTAGGGTCGACCTACAGTTCTACAGGGTTTTCCAATAAGAGGTGTTATTTTGATATTCAATCGTAAAAGATCAATGGTTTCGTTGCTTGTGTGGCACGTAGCGCCGTCTTGTTGAAAGTAAAAGTTGTCCAGTCCAATCCTATCCAATTCCAGCCATAAAAAATCATTAATCATCTCTCGATAGCGCAATACATTCACCGTAACTGTTGCTCCAGCCTCATTTTCGAAAAAGTAAGGTCCAATGACTCCGCCGGTCCATAAACCGCACCAACAGTCACACGTTGAGGATAGAGAGGCTTTTCAACAATAATTCTTGGGTTTTCCGAGCCCCAGATGCGACAATTTTGCTTGTTGACGAAGCCACCGAGGTGGAAATGGGCCTCATCACTCAAGATGATTTGCATTTGATTCACTCAAGTGAATTTTAATATTTTCAATGGGTTGTTGAAGCGTGTATCGTTCCATTTTTTTTAATGGCGTAGTTTCTACTTGTCAAATGTCAAAAAATGACAGCTTCAAAATTAACATCTACCAAAAGCGGGCTATTCAAAATAACACCTCTTATTGGAATACCCTGTATATTGGACCTGAAATATTGTATGTTGAACAAAAAACTACCAAGTATTTAGAATCTTAGTAATGCCTTCATGCTGTGATTCTGCACGTTTCGATATAATCTAGGTAAAAGCTTGGCTTCTTTACGAACCTTGTGTTTTAAATATATATATAGATACATCAACTTTAAATATACGAAATAATAAATTATATTAAAATAAAATAAAATTGAAATGAATTAAAATAATTTACAATAATAAAGGCTAACAAATTATTATAAGCAATAAAATTAGTCGCCTGAAATATCCATACAAATTGAAAATATCTCCATGGAAAAATAAAATGCCGCCAACGTGAATTTAATTTAATTTTTTTTATTTTTTTTATTTGGTACATTATTTTGTTACAATTTATGTTTTCCAGTAATGTAGGCCTCACTGGGTGGCTTGCCCGTGCTGAGGCCTTCATTTTATAATATGAAAATCTAATCTACATATTACATTTAAAGAGAAGATAGTAAATTTGAAAAGAAAATAATAAATTTAAAATTAAAAATAAAAATACATAATAATACATTTAAAATTAAAAAATAATACAATAAAAATAATCTTGTGTGTTTGTGAGTGATGTGTGTTTATGTTGGTTTTGTGTGTTACGTGTAGGTTTTATTTTTATTTTATGCTATGACATTTTGGTAATATTGTCTTTTTTGTTGTTTAATCCATTTTGTAATTTTGTGGGTGAATTTATTTTTATTTTCCTCAATTTTAATTTCAATTTTTAGACTGTTGAAAGCTTTTATAGCATGATATTGGTAGTGTCTTTGTCCAAAGGTTGAATTTACTGTTGGAGTTTTAATGTTTTCTTTGTACGCTTGTCTAACTGGTCTGTTAGTGTTATTTTGTGTATGTTGAAATTTATTTTTTTTGTTAAAAATGTAGTTTAGTAGTGTTTTAACGTATAATTGGCGTATATCTAGTACGTCACAGCTGTTGAATATTTGGTCTGTATCGGTCAGTCTATGTTTTTTTAGTATTACCTTTAAGATCGTTTTCTGTGCGGTTTCTATGTAATTGATAGCCGAGTTTGTTGCTCCTCCCCAAGCAATAATTCCATATTCTATTATTGATTGGCAGAGTGCAAAATATATTGTTTTCAATTGTTTTATTTTATATATGTTTCTTATGTTAAGGAAAATGTGTATTGTTTTGAGAAGTTTATTTGTGATTTGTTTGATGTGAGGTATCCATCTAAGGTTATGGTCAATTACGATTCCTAGATACTTTATTTGTTCTGTTTTTTCTAGAGGAGGGCAATCGCAGATGTTGGTGTTTAAACATTCGTGTATTTTTAAGGTGTTTGTATTGTTTTTTGGCTGTCCCGTGCTATTTATACTGTATGTTGTGAATTTTGTCTTTGATATGTTAAGTGTAAGTATGTTTGAGTCTAGCCATGTTTTGACTTGCGAGATTCCCAAATTTGCTATGTTATATACATTATTCCAATCCTTAGATTTGAAAAGTAAAACTGTGTCATCAGCATAGCTAACTATTTCACCGTCTATTTTCATGCTGCAAAGTTCATTTATGTAAATAGTAAAAAGAACGGGCAAGTTATTTTTATGTTTATTAAAATTAATTTAATATCCCGTCGGCGGCATTTTAATTTTATTAATTTAATTCCCCGTCGGCGGCATTTTAATTTTCTTTTACTCGGGAGATGTTTTTAATTTGTTATCCTTTGTGCCATGCATGAAAAATTACATTACATAATAATAATAATAAAGGTGGTAATGAAAAATATTTTTAAAATCGGCAAATATGATAAGGTACGGTTGTCTATTTTTTATACGGTTGTGTACGATGTTACGTGACCCAGAAAACTTTAAATGCAGTCCGGTGAAGCACAGACAATCTATAAAACCCCATGTCAATACTATATTGACTAAATTCGTCATTTAGCGATATTTTGCTGGTCAGTTAGTGATATTTGTGAGCACAATCAGAATATGATTCGGACAGTTGGTAGACAAAAGCCGCTACTTTTAGCCCAGCATCCAAGGTGTCGGATAAGTTATCAACATGCACAACTTTTTGGTTAATATCGTTCGTTATGCAAAATAACTGGCTTATTAATGAATTTGGGTACACTAACTAAGCTCTTAGAACTGAAAGAAATCGTATACACGATCCATAGACTTAATAAATTCATCTAAGCCGGCATCGAGAAATAATATTGTTGACAAAGTACAAATTCCAATATATATTAAAGTTAATACATATTTCAATTGAACATTCCGTGTGATATTTAGGAATATCAATTCATAGAGAGATGCGCCAGTGTTGTCAGCGTATATCGAATTCTGATTTATAGCGTTATCAACATCTGATTTATAGCGATATTGTAAAGATATCGATTTCACTGTGCCAAACCCCAGAGTTGTGTGTAAAAAATCGACAATCAGCATATTCTATAAACCTGCAGCAACATTTAATTCGATTAGAATCGTCCAACTTGTAAACTGACCAAAGATTTAGGAAGCATTCGTGTCTAAAATGTCTGGGTGCTTTGTATCTACCTGCCCCGAGGGTTTTAAACCTAGACGCATGTAAGATAAAGCAAGTTTTAATGCTTCAGTTACCTTTTTAGGGATGTAGATAGACGTGGTGCCTTACCTTTACAACATAAAAGATACCTGCCCCCATCTTAACGTGTCTATAATAATACGAATTTTGAATCTTTTGTACGCTTTTTGTGCTTACGTTTGTCAACAATTGATTTGCAAATACTTTTTTGTAAAGTAAGAAAGGATTCTTTTCAATTTTATAAAATGTAAATACACAAAAAAAATACCTGCCTGGATATTTCAAAATTTCATTCTGAGTTTCGTGTTTTGTTTTGCTGCAGTTTTCAGTGACAGTGACTAACTGAAAGAAAATTATAAACAATCATTACTTATGTAATACAGAAGAAATGTGAAGGGTAGAACACATATTCCATCCACGGTAGAGTCACGTTGTGGAATCTATTCAATTTGTTTTTCTCACAATTGTTGAATTTTCGACAGCCAACATTGACTTAATTTAACCAGAGATTCCTGACGTTATTTGGAGTAAAAAATTCAATTGAAATTTTGGTCTCTCGAAACATTATTGCTATTTTTTTTTCAACAAATATCATTTACAAAATCAAGGTATTAAGACATTAAAGGTTGGAGTGAGGGGTTACTGGGCTGAGTGACCGGTGACGACATGTGGATTTTTTTAAATTTAGCAGCAGCCAGTGGCAGTTTATGACTTTTGGGTTACTAGAGTGCTAATATTACAAAAAATGGCGTTGATTAATATTACAAGAAACGCCATTTTTTATAATATTAGCACTTTAGTACACCCAAAAGTCACGATCCGCCACTGACAGCAGCTACAATCAGAAGAAGAGACCAGTGCATTACAGATAGACTTTGTCGTAAAATGAAATGTAACCAAATGATTATACTGTATTATGTTTATTATTTTTTTAAATGGTAGAACCTACTGACAAGTTGCCTTGTGGCGGCAGCTTTGCGTGATTACTTTTTTGTTATTAAAAAAATACCACAACAACAATAACAACGAAAAATTCAACAGTGAACATATTTTTTTCATTTACTCCAAATAGTATCAGGAATCACTGGTTAAATTGGTATGTATTCTACAATATGATCATATCAGATGGGGAAGTTCATGCGATTCCATTGTAAAACCAGTACTTATGGCACAAAAGGCAATTTTGAAGAATGTACTTGAGAGTCTCATCAGATTATGTTTTAATGCCCTGAATTTAATGTCTCTGAAACAAATATATTCTAAAGATATTTTAATGTATGCATTCAAAACCAGGATAACTTTTCATACGTAAATGATTCAAAAGATTCTCATTACAACATACATTCAACCAACCTACAATTAAAACAACTTTTGGGAAAAGAAATTTGCAATATTTATCTATAAAACTATTTAAAAGGAAGCTACAAGGCAAAATTTTATGTATTCTTGGTATGCCTTAAATCGTCTCGAATATAGGTAATAGGCATTAAAATCGCTTGACCAACGGATTCTAGAAACGCTTGATTTCAAGCACAAAAGTGGTTTTTATTTATTTTGTAAATAATTTTATAATAAAGCTAAAAAAATAATCAAGGAACTGTCACAGAAAATCTTAGCTTATAATAATGTATTCTTTAATAATTGCTTCATTTACGCGTTCACACATTTCTTACATTTATATTTTATATTGATTAATTACAATTTTTTTTTATTCTACTCAAAGGAAACGATGGGAAAACCTTCAATTTATCTAAAGCATATTTTTGTGGTATTCATAATGTAAACCAATTCGCTATAAAGATTAATCGGAAATAGTGATTTAGCATTAAGCTTCGACTTAATATCCTCCCTCTTGCAATGAAAACTATAAAATAAATAACCGACTTCAAAAGATTTAAGACATGGACTATGGATGCGGGAAGGTAGAAAGGTTGCCGCTTTTGTTATGTTTTTATTCCATATTTTTGTTTTATAAATTTAATCTTGTAATGTTTTAAGACATTTACAAAAACTTATTTTAAAAAAGGAACATACATACTGAGATGTTTCTTCCTTTCACCCTTTGAATTTAATTTTTTTTGTAATACCTAAGTGACCTTAGGCCACTGGCATTTAAATATCCCTAGAACTCTTTCTCCCTTCGGTAGCTACGAAGGCTACTCATGGTTCTCAGGTAATATATATACATTTATATAAAGACAAATGTACTTAGTTAATTAATACGCCGGTCACGACCTTCAACGTAACTCCCTCGTATTTTAGTTGTAATTAAATCCCACCAAACGTTGTGTGATTTTTTTCTTCATGGTATCGGGTTTTTAATTACTTTGTTTGGTAACCCCTAGTTCTCTTTAGGACAGGGGTGAAGTCAGAGTTGTTAATTTCAAGGTTAACGAATCGAAATTGGATCAAAATACCTAACCCCCGCTTACTCCATACTGTCTACCTTCCCTAATCTGATCTCCTTAGAAGTTCATCTAAGCCGCCCTACCGACCTGTCATAAAACCTTAATACACAAAATGAAAGTCAAACATAATTTGTTAGTACATTACAATCATAATTTGTCCTCCGAGACCTCTGGATCGCCGACCTCTCCTGTTAGGTGGGATAACATGGGACTAATTTCAAGCGTGTTAGTACGATTCGGTTATTGCATATATGACGAACTCGGAATATTACTTTGCTGCCAAAAATCTGGCTCCTGCCTCCTTCAAGACGTGAAAATGATCCGTATCGATCTGGGTTTGGCATGATCACTCGATCCAATCTCCTAGTTGGTGCCTAAGTCACCGTGTCCTAGTTGACCATTCCTGTGGTCGTCACATACTACGTCCAGATCTCAACAGGTTCACACGCTCCCAGATTCCAACTCCTCCGAGAATTACGTCTACTTAGTACGAACCGGTTTCGTTCTATATGCAAAAATATACTTGCGGTCTTTGTGGAGAGCAGTTTCCTAGGCTGCTTCCCATCCTCTGAGAGGGCGTGTATGCAGCCGTAGTATATCATCCCGATAGTTACCAGGCCACATACATCCCCCCTGCAGACAGTACATATCAAAAAATATATATAAATTTACTTTGTTTTGTTTTTATAATCTGCAATGTACTATTTATACAGTACATTCCAGACCAAGCATCGCCGGGAAGGAGTCGTGAATTCCAACCAGTTCGCTTGATACATAAATACTAATATAAATGCTAATAATTACGATACACATAATATATTATGGTTTTGTTTGTTCGATGATTTTATTCATAGAGATCACCAACTCAGATATGACCTTTAGCCATGTTCCCAGACTCCTCCGGTCTCCAGTCTGCCGCCCTGTTTATTCAATTTCCCTCAGGCACCACCTGACCTTGGGATCCTCCCGTTAAGTGAATTTAGCTATGTTCGTAGACTTTCAATTGCAGCTCAAAATTTCTTCAATTATTCTCAGACACCGTCTGACCTTGTGATCCACCCGTTGAATGACTTTAGCTATGTTCATAGGCCCTCAATCGCTGCTCAAAATTACTTTAATTATTCTCAAGCCGCCATTCATCCTTCCGCCGTATTCTTTTTGAAACCAAACCCACATTTCAGACTCAGCTGTCCCTAATGTCTCAGTTAATCTCCAAGGCCGTCTGCCCCTGCAGACCCTAATAAATCAACCTGTCCTCCGCCCAACTCGAGTCAATGCCCTGTCTATTTTAAAGCCGGTTTGAAATGGATATATTTTTTTTTCTTCCTTTGTATTATCGTGTTGCGAGCGTTGTACCCAATTATTTGAATTATCTCCACGATAATTAGGTACTTTACCTGCAATGAGCCCTAATGACGGACTCCGATTACGGTCCTAGTCCCCATAATAATTGATAATTGTTTCGTCATGGAACAAATGATATTTATTTTATCAGCTTATGCATTCATTCGTACATACACGTACATATGTCATTTGATAATACGTACACAATTACGGTCCCAACTGGCGCCTTCAGATAGCTGCAGGAGCAGTAACCTCTTCCCTTGGCCTGCAAATATATTATAATTGTACAAATCACTTACCTGAGCCCGCCCCTCCTCTAATCCACCGGGATAATCGACGGCACAACAACCTGTTCTTTTGTCTCCGTCCACCTATCAATAATCTCTCTATAAGATTGTAAATGTCTAATCTAAACGCGCAACCTGATTTTCTCACTGAATTGAGTCCCCTAACCTCAGTAATAACCTTTTTTTTTTCTTCTTACTATTTGTTACTTTTGGGTTCTTACTATTTTATTATAGCGAGGTATGGTTATTATTTATCGAACGTTAATCGAGTAAGCGATTTAAATTTTTTTTCCTTTTCATACCCGCATTAAATGTATTATTATTTTTTTTTTTTCATTTTTCTAGTTTAAATTTCTTACAACGAAGGATCGCGTTAGTCTCGGATTATAACCGTTTTCCCTCTCCCTTTCAACACTTCGTATTAACAACTCGGCTTATAACGCGACACCGTAGTGTCGTTACTAATCTTTTTTTTTTTCACTGAATTTAAATTAATTAAATTTTCAACCTTAATTTACTATCACGCCAAATACTGTGTTTAACTAATTCTTTGAAGTTCTAAAATTCTCTAAGGTCCGATGCGAATATTATTTTTTTTTCCAAACACTGAATCTAACCGTACGTTTTTTTTGACTAGAGAATTTCCCTAAGTCCACAAATAATTACCAAGCAGCGCGACGTGTTTGAACGGTTCCCGGCGATTTTCAACTCCCTCAAAATTCACGAAAGGACTCCTCGTTTTTTGTAAAAACAGCCCTTTTATAGTCCCGTTTCCTCATTAATCACGTCAAATACATGCTATTCTAACCTTTATCGACTCGTATGTTCTTTCCTATTTAGTCCATAGTCGCATCATGCTAATTAGGCCATTCTGATCATTCCAAGAGAGTTAACACCTTGGCATTCGTCTCATGTGACAGAAAGATCAGACGCGGACTGGGAAGCGGTCTCGTATTCCCATACGGCGTTTTCTATATTACGCTCTAGCGCGAACTGTCTTTTTGTAATGTGAATTCCGGCCTTTTTAATTTTAAATGCTATCGTGTCCGCACAATTTATTTAGTGGCCGTCGTTTATGATGTGATACGCTTTGTTTTTAACGCTTTCACGAGCTTAGCTTTGATCTTCTTCCCTATGCCTTCGACAATTTAAACGGTGTACACGTCCGTTTCCCCCTCTACCTTCCAAACCAATTCCTCCCGACAATTCAAAACGGTGTACACGTCTGTTTCCCCCTCTCAGTGTTAAATCTCCCGCGTACGACCGTCTCCTACTTCTAACATTTAGTTCTCTTCCCTTACAAACGGTCTAATATAGCTATTCTATTTTTTTTTTCCGATTATTTCTATTTAAGGCTCCCATCGATACTTGCTTTTAGTTAAGACGTCCCAGTTTACATCGTCGTTTATGTTTTTGTCCCCCGTCCTAGATCGCATCGGTTTGATATCCTGTCTATTCTCTCGGTCAGTTTTTTTTTCAAGAATTATTACTGGATTTTCGCGGCCCTTCCCTGTAATTTTGGGCGTCGCCTCGGTTGATATCTCTATACGCCCATCTTCTGTCTTGTTCTCCTACTTCATCTCGCATCGATCAGAGGCCTTAATCACCTGTCATAACAAACCCGGACGTACTCTCTCATAATTTCCCCACTAATTGTTTATACATTAATTTTAATGTATTTTCGTCTCCATAAGACGCGGGTTAATTTTATCACCTCGTTGGGTCGTTATAAGCGTCCTAATGGCCCAAAACCATGTTCGTATTTTTTCTCAAAATCAGCGCTTTCAAGTGTCTGACATCGCCAACCTTTTTTCCCTTGGTATCCCTCTCGCAACTAACTTCGCGCCATCATTCTCCTGTAACCTCAACGCTGCTTCTTTGCGGTTCCACGTCATTCTTACGATAGAAATTCAACGTTTGCTTTTTTTTTTTTTTCACTTTTCTTACGTAATTTGTCTGTTTTTCCCTTATTTCTGTTGTTTTCTTTTAATTGACGCGTGTAACTGCCTTCTCCCCCAATGTTTTCCACTCCTGGTATGTCTTAGCGTAGGATTCTACCAATTTCTCTCAGTCCCCAGTTCGTTTCGCGTTATGTCCGTTACCCTTCTTGAAATACGTCCCCCTCGTCCGTCGATGGTTTACGATCGCGTTCCGCCACACCCTTGCATTCCAAACTCATGACGTCACCGCACTACCCTCTACCAAGGTTCCCGTTTTTTTTTCCGTAATAAATCAAGGTAGCCCCTCCCGGTTCAAAGTCCATTCCTTTGTCTGCTTCGGTAAATCACTCCCACTTGCCGCCCCACATCCTCTGGATCCTCTTGATTGGTGGGAGATTAAATCGAGGCCTACGATTGGTCTACCCCTCCACTACACAGAGACATCTGCCTTCTACCCTGTAAAGCTTCTTCCTCCCATCCATTTGATTGTAACTACTTATTTTTCGACTCTGCCGCTAGAGGTCTCCGCCTGTATTATCTCAGTAAAAGTGCATCATATCACACCCTCCTCTTGTCGCAGTTTGCCGTGTATACCACTTTCCTTTCGCTTTCCTCTCACCATTTTTCCTCTCCCTTAATTTTTTTTTTTTTTTTTTTTTTTCTATTATTTTTTTCTTTCTCCTCTCCACCTTTTTTTTTTTTTTTTTTTCTTTTTTCGTGGTAGACACTGAAACTGGGACAACATCTAGAGAAAACTAAACTCCCCCTCCTCATCCCCTTTCCTGTCCTCATCTACGCCCTCTCACCTCTCTTCCCCTGTTCCCCCCTCCTCATTCCTCTGGACTGATCGCAATCTCTGAATTTGAACCTTATTGTCTTTTTTTTTTCTTTCGCGTTGATTCTAACGTTATTTTTATTTGTTGGCCAATGCAACCTTGTTCATGACCTCATGAATGAAAGGGGACACCCTCCTCCCATTGCAAATCAAAATTATTATTTTTTTTCTGAGAACACGCCCCTCGACTCGCGTGTTGTGGTGATCTCCAACCTGGTTGAACCGAGATCTCCCTTACAAATGGTTCAAATCAAAAGATTGATATTCAATCTCGCGGTTCCTATCTGACCATTTGGATGACGGGTGGCGTTGGTGTACAACCTATTGATGGTATATAAGTGTATTCCCACACACATTTACTTTGAATTTAAATTTGTCATGAATGTTTTAGTTCGTACAAACCGCGCCCTCCCGTCACACAATCGGTGTACATGGTTGAGTCTAGCTTTGTTGTTTTTCTCATTTTCTTAAACTAATCGTTCATTCACTCAATCATGCCCCGCCCCTTTTTGTTAAATTCTCCTAAATCCTAGTTGCAGCAGCTTTCCTTAACCCTACGTTTGAAACCCACAAACTCAAAAAACTCTCTAAACACTACATTGGTAACACATTTTTTTTTTTTCTAAACTTAATCGGATAACCATCCACCTCTAAAATTTACTTGAGCATCTCCTCCCCCCTGGATCTGCCTATATTGTAACATTTTTTTTTTCTAATTTCTATAATCTCTATTCCTAATGAAACGCATTAACTTCTTAACAGTACCCCTACAAACTCCCTACATCTAGATAACGCTAAAACTCTCTTAACTAAAGATTTATTTATCTCTTTATTTTTTTTCTCCCGACGTCAAAATCTTTTTTCTTACTAAACTTAATTTGCCGCATCCTTACCTAGCATGCTTGGGGCCTCAACAGAAAATTTTCAAAAGATTTTTTTTTTTTTCTTGAACGATGGGTGTTCCCCCTTTTTTCCATTTATTCGTGCATCTCGGTGATTATCACCCCCGGACTACGCGCCTCTTTCTCTACGTAATATCTTGCCAGATGGATTGCATTGTAATCTCCTCTTATCTCTCGGGTTATCGGGTCCGCCAACGTGTATGTGTTACTATACCTCACCGCAGCTATCACATACGGCCCTTCATATAACAATGCGAACTTCTTTATTTGCCTCTTCAGTAGACTTGATTGCGTAATCTTCTTGAGTTTTACCAAGGTGCCTATCTCGTAAGTCACTAATCGTTTGTTTAGATTATAATAATGTTGCCGTCTCTCCGCATTTTTCACTAAGTTCTTCCGGACTGCTTCTCGTACCTCTTCCTTTGTTCGCGCCGGCCGATTGCATCCCTTCGTATATTTGTCTAAACTATATTTTGGAACCTTCCCAAAGGCCACCTCGTTCGGAGAAAAACCCGTAGAGCAATGTACAGTATTGTTATATGTCTGTTCAATATCATTTATAAAGTGCCCCCACGTCGTGTGGCTCTCGTGGCAGTATATACGAAAAATGCGACCTAGCTCTTTGTTCACCCGCTCTGTGATGTTGGGCCCCGGGTTGCGCACTGAAGTATGTAATATCCGGATTCCCATGCTCTCTAAAGTCCGATCCCATTGTCTTGAGCAAAATACTGACCCGTTATCAGTTAAAATGGCGGCGATCTTTATTTCCTTATGGAATTTCTCTACACAGTTTAAAACGGTTCTAGTGGTAGTTTTTCTTAAACGGTATAATCTAATTAGCCTACTGAACGTATCTTGTATTACCAATATGAACCGTACCCCTCCTTGACTTCTCGGTAGTGGCCCATATAAGTCCGCCATGATTAATTCCCCCACCTCTCGAGTAATGATAGACCTGCCCGGCCCTACAGTGGGTCGAATTTCGCGCTTCGCCATTTGACATAGGTGACAAACCCGCACATTTTGTTTTATTTGTTTGTGCATACCGGGCCAAAAGTACCTGTCTTTGATCGCCGATCCCGTTTTAAATACACCTCCGTGTCCAATTTCCAAATGCACCATTCTAATTAATTCTTCGGTTAATCCTTGAGGTATGGCTAGAAGTGTTCTATCTCCTCTCGCCGCATAATACAGAGTCCGACCTATTTTCTTATAATTTTTCAGGTACCTACTGACACTCCGTGTTGGCGGCCCGAATTGTTTTCCTTTTATGAGTCCCAACACCTCACCCAAAAAATCATCTTTATGTTGTAATTCTGCAATATTCTCGAGGTGGCGCCGTATCTGTCGCTTTCCCTTCACCGCGAAGCTCGCTACCTCCGGATAAACAGCCTTTTCTTCTTGTACGTTCACTGCTTCATGCGAATACCGAGACAAAATATCAGGTCCGATATTTTCTTTCCCTCTCACGTACTCCACTTTGTAGTCAAATTGATTTAAATAAAGGATCCACCTCGTTATTCTGCCGCTGTACATTTTCCAGTTTTTTAAAAAGGTCAGCGCTTGATGGTCGGTCCGAATTATTAGCCGCACCCCCCGTAAGTATGTTTCGAATTTATGTAGTGCATAGATTATTGCCCACAGCTCCTGCTCTGAAGTAGTCCATTTTAACTCGGGGCCTCGTAACGCTCGACTTATAAAACCGATGACGTGATGATTTCCATCGCGGTCCAATTGATAGAGTTCCCCTCCAATTGCGAACCCAGAGCTATCCGTCTGTAAATAATACGTGCTGCTCGGGTCGTGGTGGTGCAAAATTACTGAAGCTAGAAAAGACGCCTTCACGTTTTCAAACGCCCTTTGTTCTATATCCGTCCACCTCCAAGTTCGATTTTTCTGTAGTAGGTCGCACAAAACGCTTGTAGTTTCTCCGTATCTACTTGCAAACCTCCGGTAGTAATTACAGAGACCCAAAAATGCTCTAACCTGTTTCACTTTCTTTGGCGCGGGAAAATTTTTTATGGCAGCTATCTTTCCAGGGTCCATTTGAATTCCGTATGGCGAAATAATATGTCCTAACATGTGTACTTCAGTAAATAAAAATTGACACTTTTCCAACTTACACGTCATATTAGCCGCTTCTAAACGCTCCAACACCGCACCCACGTGTTCGAAATGCGCCTCTCGGTCCCCGCATGTATATATCACTAAGTCGTCTAGGTAATTTGCGCAAAAGTCCCGCATTTGATGGCCTAATATTTTATCCATAGCTCTCGAAAAGCTCCCTACCGATGTCTTCAGACCTTGTGGTAGTACCTTATATACGAATGATTTCCCGTTGTACACAAATCCGGTGTATTTTCGGCTATCTTGATCTAACGGTATTTGAAAGTACGCCGAATTAAGATCCAATGTTGTTATGTATTTCACACCGTGAAATCGCTGTAATATTTCGGAGGTTAACGGCGGTTTCTCTACCTCTCCCACCATTCGACTGTTTAATTCTCTGGCATCCAAGAGAATCCGGACGGCTCCATCCTTTTTCATCGTGAACGTCAAAGGGCTTGCAAATTGCGTCGCTTCACGGTTAATGATACCTAGCTCCTCTAATTCGGCTATTTTTTTGTCGACTTTGTCCCTATATGCGAAAGGCACAGGGTACGATCGTTTCACAAACGGTGATTCATCTATCATCTTTATCTCATGTGTGTATAATGTCGTCAACCCCGGCCGGTCGATAAACACTTTTTTATGTTTGTTTAACACTTGTGTCAAACCCTCTTTCCCTTGCGTGTCTAGACTAAGCTTGGCTACAAATGTAGTTATCTTTTCTTCAAGACTTGAAAGGTTATTCTGGCCCAAATCACTTTCGGTCGTGTTTACATTTTTTGTTGCGCAATTTAACGGTTTTCCGCCGGCCTCTTCGTTCGACTTTACCCGCGTTATTGTGGAGTTTGACAGCCCTATTGTTCTCTCAATCCCTCCAGATGTGACTTTAAAATGCCTATTTTCCCCACACTTAAACTCCGCCGCATATTCGTCTAGCCAATTTATTCCTAGAATGACTGTTCTGATTAATTTCGGTATGATTAGACACGGCGTGTTTATTTGAAGGTCCCCAAATTGTAAAGGCACCAGCACTAACCTAGAAATCCGTTGACTCTTGTGGCCCACAGCTCCTTTTATTTGAATCGCTGCTACCGGCATAACTGGGTATTGTTCTGTATCCGACAAATGGTGGTCGTAAAACTCCTGCGATATACATGTAACCTGGCTGCCCGTATCTATCAAGCATCGCACCTCCGTGTCCCCTACATATGCCCTAGCTTCCGGTAGCTGTGGCAAAGTGCTACCCCTTCCTGTTTCATCGTAAGCCTCGTCTTCGAAAATGTTATGAAAATTCTTTACGTCGCTGTCTCCCTCCCACGCCTCAAATTCCGACTTGCCCCATTCTGTGCTAGTTTGCTGCAATAAATCTACGCACGCCCCTACATACGTATCCGAATTACTTCTTAACCCTTCATTCTTACATCTCCTCTCACTCCCTTCTGCCTGTATTGGTTTAGTTATTCCTTGTTGATTTCTTCCAAGTCCTTTAGTGATGTCCCATCCTGAATTCAGCATTATTTTTAGCGCAATATTGTGTGTCTGCGTGGTTGTCCCTCCTCCGTCTGGTTGAGCCGAATTCCTCAGGACCTCGGAGACGACTCGTTGTAGTTTCCCGGACGCTTCACAACGCAAACCTCCTTCCCGCTAGCTTCCGGAGTCGGCTCCTTCCTCGTAGGCGGCGACGTATCTGTGCACTTGCTGCAACCGGCGCCCTCACTAACACTTTCAATAGCATGAATACGTCGCTTCATTGCATTATAGCGCTCTCGGTATTTATCGATTTTTTTGTTCTCGTCGTATTCTCTCTTACGCGGCTGACGTTCCTCAGGATCACACACCATATTATCTAATCGTCGTAGTAACTCGGCCGCCGCAATTTCGTCACCCATTTCACCCGAAAACCATAGAGATTGCGTCTCTTTTGGGAAATGCCGCATTATCTCATTCACTATCCCCTCGGACGTATCCGTGATCTTAAGTGCCTTCGCGAGCTCCCAATATGTAGCAAAATGCGCGAGCATTGACGTTCCCCTTTTTGCGTCATAGCTTCCTTCTGCAAGGCGTCGTCGCACTGCGTTTTTCTTGATGTCTCCCCAATAGTTCGCGAGAAAATCCAGCTCGAATTCCTCAAATGTCTGCCATCGCTTAGAATATAATTTGAGCCAACTTTTAGCTTCCCCTTTGAAATTTTCTTTTACGACATTCAACGCATCCGTACGTTTGACCTTTCTTATGTAATCTTTCAACTCCTCTAGGAAGGCAATCGGGTTTTGAGTTCCCCCCGAAAATGACGGTCTCTCCTGCTGCGGTAGCATTTCCACTACCTGTAGAACGTTCTTCGGCGCACTATCCTCTGCCGCTACCGCTACCGTTGCCGACCTTCCCAACTGTTCCTCTAGTTCTTGCACCTTGCTAACGAGCGGTCCCAATGCTGCCTGGATTATTGTTGTCACATCTTCGATGTTCACCGTCGAAGCCCCAGCTGCAGTATTTTCTCCAATCGCTGACACCAAAGCTTCGGCTGTTCCCCTTCGTTTTCCGACCATTTTAGAACTTTTGGGTTGCCGGTTTATGTAAATATACACTTCCGCCTTATTATGCGACAACCTAATTTTTCCTTATTATAATTTTACTTAATTATTTTATGTATGTTGCCTTTCTAACACTATATATTTTTTCTCTTATTTATTTATTTATATATATTTTTTCCAAGTAGTCTGAAAATTATTTTCTATTAACCCTACGTTTCATGCCTAATTTTACCTCATCCGACTGGGTTTTTTTTTCCGTTTGTTAAGATTTATTTAGTTTTTTTTTTTTTTTTTTGAATTTTCTCCCTTTTCTCATTTTCTTCTACTGTCTCTTTCTCCCTCCCTTCACCCTCTTCCGGATGATCTCTCTTCCTTGTTTTTGATAGTTCCTCCATTCTTTCGCGCTCCGCAACGTCGCCTGTCCGCATTTTGTGGGTTTTAAAGCGCCCCGAACGTTTTGACCTTTTAAAAATCTCCCTTAACCTTTCGGGGTCGGGCACGTCCCCCCGAACCGTTTCACTTCCTATAACCTCACTTCCCGTTATGAATTCTTGGTCCATTTTTTTTTCTTTCCAAATGGCTACTTAACAATCTCAAAATTTCGTATATAGGACATATATATGTATGTATATATACGTACATACATATCCATACACATATATAATTATTTTCACACAGTTATATATATATGGGAACCTCTTCCCCGATAAACACGTTATATTTTTTTTATTTAACGATACCTAGTCAATCCGAATTTCGACCGTATTTCCAAATAGTCCGTCTCCGTAATTAGGTATTTTAAATTCCGTATGAATGTATCTAATCTTCTTTGATACGACTCGCAATGACTGTTGTTGCCGCGGTGCTAACGAATATCCCGTGATTTACCGTTTGTACACTAACAATTCCTTGTCTACGTTTTAACGTCTTTCTTTTAATAGGCGTATCCCTATCACGATATTTACGCGATTTCTATTTTGAATTTGCAATATTTTATTTTTCAGTGTTCGTAAGAAGTCCTAACATTCTTTCCTTGTGTATTGCGAAACCCTATTTTTTTCTTAAGCAGGTACGCACGCTTATGGTTGTTACGATTGGGCCCTAAACTTAATTTATGGTTTGTTTATACTTTTCGCAGTCCGGCCGCTTTTGTCTAGACTTGTACCGCTGTCAGTGATTTATTTTCTGTTTCGTAATATTTAGAACTCTTTCTTTTCGTTATTTTTTTTCATTAACAACTCTTTCCCCACTCTAGGTATGCCTATCCATTCTCCTGGTCATGTTGGCCGCAGTTGAGATGTTTCTTCCTTTCACCCTTTGAATTTAATTTTTTTTGTAATACCTAAGTGACCTTAGGCCACTGGCATTTAAATATCCCTAGAACTCTTTCTCCCTTCGGTAGCTACGAAGGCTACTCATGGTTCTCAGGTAATATATATACATTTATATAAAGACAAATGTACTTAGTTAATTAATACGCCGGTCACGACCTTCAACGTAACTCCCTCGTATTTTAGTTGTAATTAAATCCCACCAAACGTTGTGTGATTTTTTTCTTCATGGTATCGGGTTTTTAATTACTTTGTTTGGTAACCCCTAGTTCTCTTTAGGACAGGGGTGAAGTCAGAGTTGTTAATTTCAAGGTTAACGAATCGAAATTGGATCAAAATACCTAACCCCCGCTTACTCCATACTGTCTACCTTCCCTAATCTGATCTCCTTAGAAGTTCATCTAAGCCGCCCTACCGACCTGTCATAAAACCTTAATACACAAAATGAAAGTCAAACATAATTTGTTAGTACATTACAATCATAATTTGTCCTCCGAGACCTCTGGATCGCCGACCTCTCCTGTTAGGTGGGATAACATGGGACTAATTTCAAGCGTGTTAGTACGATTCGGTTATTGCATATATGACGAACTCGGAATATTACTTTGCTGCCAAAAATCTGGCTCCTGCCTCCTTCAAGACGTGAAAATGATCCGTATCGATCTGGGTTTGGCATGATCACTCGATCCAATCTCCTAGTTGGTGCCTAAGTCACCGTGTCCTAGTTGACCATTCCTGTGGTCGTCACATACTACGTCCAGATCTCAACAGGTTCACACGCTCCCAGATTCCAACTCCTCCGAGAATTACGTCTACTTAGTACGAACCGGTTTCGTTCTATATGCAAAAATATACTTGCGGTCTTTGTGGAGAGCAGTTTCCTAGGCTGCTTCCCATCCTCTGAGAGGGCGTGTATGCAGCCGTAGTATATCATCCCGATAGTTACCAGGCCACATACATCCCCCCTGCAGACAGTACATATCAAAAAATATATATAAATTTACTTTGTTTTGTTTTTATAATCTGCAATGTACTATTTATACAGTACATTCCAGACCAAGCATCGCCGGGAAGGAGTCGTGAATTCCAACCAGTTCGCTTGATACATAAATACTAATATAAATGCTAATAATTACGATACACATAATATATTATGGTTTTGTTTGTTCGATGATTTTATTCATAGAGATCACCAACTCAGATATGACCTTTAGCCATGTTCCCAGACTCCTCCGGTCTCCAGTCTGCCGCCCTGTTTATTCAATTTCCCTCAGGCACCACCTGACCTTGGGATCCTCCCGTTAAGTGAATTTAGCTATGTTCGTAGACTTTCAATTGCAGCTCAAAATTTCTTCAATTATTCTCAGACACCGTCTGACCTTGTGATCCACCCGTTGAATGACTTTAGCTATGTTCATAGGCCCTCAATCGCTGCTCAAAATTACTTTAATTATTCTCAAGCCGCCATTCATCCTTCCGCCGTATTCTTTTTGAAACCAAACCCACATTTCAGACTCAGCTGTCCCTAATGTCTCAGTTAATCTCCAAGGCCGTCTGCCCCTGCAGACCCTAATAAATCAACCTGTCCTCCGCCCAACTCGAGTCAATGCCCTGTCTATTTTAAAGCCGGTTTGAAATGGATATATTTTTTTTTCTTCCTTTGTATTATCGTGTTGCGAGCGTTGTACCCAATTATTTGAATTATCTCCACGATAATTAGGTACTTTACCTGCAATGAGCCCTAATGACGGACTCCGATTACGGTCCTAGTCCCCATAATAATTGATAATTGTTTCGTCATGGAACAAATGATATTTATTTTATCAGCTTATGCATTCATTCGTACATACACGTACATATGTCATTTGATAATACGTACACAATTACGGTCCCAACTGGCGCCTTCAGATAGCTGCAGGAGCAGTAACCTCTTCCCTTGGCCTGCAAATATATTATAATTGTACAAATCACTTACCTGAGCCCGCCCCTCCTCTAATCCACCGGGATAATCGACGGCACAACAACCTGTTCTTTTGTCTCCGTCCACCTATCAATAATCTCTCTATAAGATTGTAAATGTCTAATCTAAACGCGCAACCTGATTTTCTCACTGAATTGAGTCCCCTAACCTCAGTAATAACCTTTTTTTTTTCTTCTTACTATTTGTTACTTTTGGGTTCTTACTATTTTATTATAGCGAGGTATGGTTATTATTTATCGAACGTTAATCGAGTAAGCGATTTAAATTTTTTTTCCTTTTCATACCCGCATTAAATGTATTATTATTTTTTTTTTTTCATTTTTCTAGTTTAAATTTCTTACAACGAAGGATCGCGTTAGTCTCGGATTATAACCGTTTTCCCTCTCCCTTTCAACACTTCGTATTAACAACTCGGCTTATAACGCGACACCGTAGTGTCGTTACTAATCTTTTTTTTTTTCACTGAATTTAAATTAATTAAATTTTCAACCTTAATTTACTATCACGCCAAATACTGTGTTTAACTAATTCTTTGAAGTTCTAAAATTCTCTAAGGTCCGATGCGAATATTATTTTTTTTTCCAAACACTGAATCTAACCGTACGTTTTTTTTGACTAGAGAATTTCCCTAAGTCCACAAATAATTACCAAGCAGCGCGACGTGTTTGAACGGTTCCCGGCGATTTTCAACTCCCTCAAAATTCACGAAAGGACTCCTCGTTTTTTGTAAAAACAGCCCTTTTATAGTCCCGTTTCCTCATTAATCACGTCAAATACATGCTATTCTAACCTTTATCGACTCGTATGTTCTTTCCTATTTAGTCCATAGTCGCATCATGCTAATTAGGCCATTCTGATCATTCCAAGAGAGTTAACACCTTGGCATTCGTCTCATGTGACAGAAAGATCAGACGCGGACTGGGAAGCGGTCTCGTATTCCCATACGGCGTTTTCTATATTACGCTCTAGCGCGAACTGTCTTTTTGTAATGTGAATTCCGGCCTTTTTAATTTTAAATGCTATCGTGTCCGCACAATTTATTTAGTGGCCGTCGTTTATGATGTGATACGCTTTGTTTTTAACGCTTTCACGAGCTTAGCTTTGATCTTCTTCCCTATGCCTTCGACAATTTAAACGGTGTACACGTCCGTTTCCCCCTCTACCTTCCAAACCAATTCCTCCCGACAATTCAAAACGGTGTACACGTCTGTTTCCCCCTCTCAGTGTTAAATCTCCCGCGTACGACCGTCTCCTACTTCTAACATTTAGTTCTCTTCCCTTACAAACGGTCTAATATAGCTATTCTATTTTTTTTTTCCGATTATTTCTATTTAAGGCTCCCATCGATACTTGCTTTTAGTTAAGACGTCCCAGTTTACATCGTCGTTTATGTTTTTGTCCCCCGTCCTAGATCGCATCGGTTTGATATCCTGTCTATTCTCTCGGTCAGTTTTTTTTTCAAGAATTATTACTGGATTTTCGCGGCCCTTCCCTGTAATTTTGGGCGTCGCCTCGGTTGATATCTCTATACGCCCATCTTCTGTCTTGTTCTCCTACTTCATCTCGCATCGATCAGAGGCCTTAATCACCTGTCATAACAAACCCGGACGTACTCTCTCATAATTTCCCCACTAATTGTTTATACATTAATTTTAATGTATTTTCGTCTCCATAAGACGCGGGTTAATTTTATCACCTCGTTGGGTCGTTATAAGCGTCCTAATGGCCCAAAACCATGTTCGTATTTTTTCTCAAAATCAGCGCTTTCAAGTGTCTGACATCGCCAACCTTTTTTCCCTTGGTATCCCTCTCGCAACTAACTTCGCGCCATCATTCTCCTGTAACCTCAACGCTGCTTCTTTGCGGTTCCACGTCATTCTTACGATAGAAATTCAACGTTTGCTTTTTTTTTTTTTCACTTTTCTTACGTAATTTGTCTGTTTTTCCCTTATTTCTGTTGTTTTCTTTTAATTGACGCGTGTAACTGCCTTCTCCCCCAATGTTTTCCACTCCTGGTATGTCTTAGCGTAGGATTCTACCAATTTCTCTCAGTCCCCAGTTCGTTTCGCGTTATGTCCGTTACCCTTCTTGAAATACGTCCCCCTCGTCCGTCGATGGTTTACGATCGCGTTCCGCCACACCCTTGCATTCCAAACTCATGACGTCACCGCACTACCCTCTACCAAGGTTCCCGTTTTTTTTTCCGTAATAAATCAAGGTAGCCCCTCCCGGTTCAAAGTCCATTCCTTTGTCTGCTTCGGTAAATCACTCCCACTTGCCGCCCCACATCCTCTGGATCCTCTTGATTGGTGGGAGATTAAATCGAGGCCTACGATTGGTCTACCCCTCCACTACACAGAGACATCTGCCTTCTACCCTGTAAAGCTTCTTCCTCCCATCCATTTGATTGTAACTACTTATTTTTCGACTCTGCCGCTAGAGGTCTCCGCCTGTATTATCTCAGTAAAAGTGCATCATATCACAATACTTACTATAAAAGCATTACCTAATTTACAATTCACTCAAAAAATCATGTACAATGTGACCTTAGAATGGGGTACTCCAGTAAGATCACATTCCTTTACAATAAAATTATTAGGTGTTGTTATGTTTTTTTCTCCATTTCAGCTGGGCAATATGTTCCACAACCTGACTGAAAACATTATACAGCTGGCTCCAACGGGAGACATTCAAAACAACGCGGAGCACCACAAAAGACTTCAAAATCTCACCATCAAAGCCAACAGGACCTTCACCTCCAGTGGGCTCTTCACCATGGATGACTGATTCACCCATCATGTCCTTAAATATCACCAAAATGTCCTTCAACCTGACCAACAGCATCATAAAGCAGACTCCAGCGGTAGAGATGCAAAGCAATGGAGTGGTTATATGTACGATTACGGGGTCGACGACAGACTGCAAACCGCAGCAGCAGACTGCAAACTGCCTGTTAATATTATTATCATCATTAAGTCTGCGGTCTGCCACTTCGGTTTGCAGTCTGTCACCGACCTCGAAATAGTACATTTACCCTACTATGCTTATTTTGCTAATGACTAAAATTGAATATTTATTGTAACATATCATATCATAAGGTACCCGGGAGTAAAGTGCAGTAACTTTGGAAGGTAATTAATTCTACATGATACCAAAAAAAGTTTTTTTTTAATTTAAGTCATTTTCAGATTTTTTTGTTTATTGTTTTTTTTTTAAATATAGATATTACAGTATTGTTAAAAAAAACAAAAACAATTATGTAGTCATACAAAGCTGCAACATAGCAGAACATGACTTTTGTATCTTAAATTCTAACAAAACACTTCTCAATCCGGACGAGTCCATTTGTACAAGTAAAAAAAAAAGTTTTAATTACTAACTGTTGTTCTTATTAGTGCAATGAATGTTTTGTTTTGAAGGGTGGAAGAAGTCGTGATGCCAGAGGAATACTTAATGCAATACATCTGCAAAGGAATGAGATGCGGAGTCCAATGTAAGTCGATGTAATGTAGTTTATTAACAGTAATACTTTGGTATACAGTAGTGAATGGTGGAAGAAGTCAGAGACGCCTTAGAAAGACGTTAGCAATAGCGAAGCATTGCTGGGTTCACTAATCTATATATCTATATTCTTCTTTTATTTAAACAAAAATGTAAATAAAAAAATTGAATAACTTAGTGAGTAAAACCTCAAATTTTAACATAATAAATAATCATCCTAGACTTGCAGAAAGGTCAATAGATGTCACACATTAAAATTAAAATAAGATATATTTAGCTAAAGACACTGTCTAGATTGCATTTAGTTCGGGTAGAATCTTGCGATCATACATAAAGATAGTTCCCAATAAAAATGAAGACAATGTCAATGTAGTTCTTATTCGAAGTATGATACAGTTAAATATGACCGAAGGAGATAGGGTCCCATTGGCTCAGTTGGTAAAGCAGCACCCCGGCAAGGCAAGGGTCCTGGGTTCGAGTTCTAGATCTGATCGTATCTTTTTCTGATTTTTCTGTTTCAGATTTTCGTTTACGAATCGCTAATATTGTCTTCAATAATTAAAAATGTAAATGTTCGTTTATTCAAATTCTCTGAAAGTTACCATCATATCACCCGGACAGGAAAAAACATGTTTTTGTCTCCTGTAACAGGTAAAAACACGTTTTGTTAAAACACTTCCATTTGTTTGAGGTAAAAATAAAACGCGCTATTGTTTTTCTATCCGCACAGACAGACTAAGCCACAGCATGCTTTGTAATAAAAATTGTAATTTTTAACACTTTTCTTTACGTTACAACAAGCTTAGCTAATGTTTAAACTGTTGGTACAATGGCACCCTTAGTGATAAAAATTGTTTTAAAAACACTTTTTAAAGCACTTCTTTGTGATATACCGTCAAAACAAACATATATAAACACACACTGTATGTGTTTACATAATAATTTTAACTATGACTAACGTACACTTTTTTCAAGCTTATAAATTGTGTTAGCATATGCTCAAATCAGTACAAACCTGCTATAGTGGTAAGATATAAGAAGGTATCCAAAGAAGTGAAATTAATTTAATTGTGCAATTGTTTAAACATGTAAAACAATTGTGTAAAACGTTGCCACTCGTTGACATGTCGTCGATAAACTACTGATTATTAGTAGGTATAACTTTTGGTATGGAAAATAATATTTTATAATAGTTATTTATCTTTTTTACTTGTACCTACAAGTACTCTAGAGTGGAATCAAGTCACGAAGTTACTGCGCTTTTTCCCCGGACACCGAATTATGTTAAATATCCCAAATATATATATTATTTCAATTTATGATGGTTTGTTGGTATAGTATTACTAAGTCATTGTAAATACGTTTTTAATTGTTGATGATCTACCTGCATCTAAGCGATTCTATTTTCCATGGTTTATTTTTGTAAAACTGATGGAAAGGATTAATTTATCCGCTTGTCTCAAATGTTTGAATTGTCTTCCATAGAAAAAATAAATTAGTACCTACTTAGATTTAAGATTTATAAGCTTGTTTTACTTACAAATCCTACGAAATAAATGTTTTATAATTATGCACCTATTGTATCTCTTCACCAAGTAACAACAAATGTCTGTACCATCAAGTACAGATATTAACATCCAGTACAGATATTACCATCAAGTACAGATATTACCATCAAGTACAGATATTACCATCAAGTACAGATATTACCATCAAGTACAGATATGACCATTGAGTACAGATATTACCATCAAGTACAGATATTACCATCAAGTACAGATATTACCATCAAGTACAGATATTAACATCAAGTACAGATATAACCATCAGTACAGATATTACCATCAAGTACAGATATTACCATCAAGTACAGATATTACCATCAAGTACAGATATTACCATCAAGTACAGATATGACCATTGAGTACAGATATTACCATCAAGTACAGATATTACCATCAAGTACAGATATTACCATCAAGTACAGATATTAACATCAAGTACAGATATAACCATCAGTACAGATATTACCATCAAGTACAGATATTACCATCAAGTACAGATATTACCATCAAGTACAGATATTACCATCAAGTACAGATATGACCATTGAGTACAGATATTACCATCAAGTACAGATATTACCATCAAGTACAGATATTAACATCAAGTACAGATATAACCATCAGTACAGATATTACCATCAAGTACAGATATTACCATCAAGTACAGATATTACCATCAAGTACAGATATGACCATTGAGTACAGATATTACCATCAAGTACAGATATTACCATCAAGTACAGATATTACCATCAAGTACAGATATTAACATCAAGTACAGATATAACCATCAGTACAGATATTACCATCAAGTACAGATATTACCATCAAGTACAGATATTACCATCAAGTACAGATATTACCATCAAGTACAGATATTACCATCAAGTACAGATATTAACATCAAGTACAGATATAACCATCAGTACAGATATTACCATCAAGTACAGATATTACCAACAAGTACAGATATTACCATCAAGTACAGATATTACCATCAAGTACAGATATTACCATCAAGTACAGAAATTACCATCAAGTACAGATATTACCATCAAGTACAGATATTACCATCAAGTACAGATATTACCATTGAGTACAGATATTACCATAGAGTACAGATATTACCATCAAGTACAGATATTACCATTGAGTACAGATATTACCATCAAGTACAGATATTACCATCAAGTACAGATATTACCATTGAGTACAGATATTACCATCGAGTACAGATATTACCATCAAGTACAGATATTACCTATAAGTACAGATATTACCATTGAGTACAGATATTACCATCGAGTACAGATATTACCTGCATTTAAATAACATCTGGAATCTAGATGTAAGTGAAATATTATTATATGCAATCATTCTTTGGCTGGCGACCTAAAGTGTTAGGACGGGTTGTTTCGGAGAATTTGAACAATTCATCAAATTTCAACGTTAATTTGCAAGTTCTCTGAAAGTCCTGTTCAAGGTCTGTTATTGTATCATTATGGACCAGTAGCTTCACATAACTGAAATAATAGCAGAACTTGACTAGAACTTTGTCAGAACTTAAAAATTCATTTTGAAATTTGATGAATTGTTCAAATTCTGTGAAACAACCCGTCCTAAGTAATTTTAGCTGATTTTGCCATTTTCAACAAATAAAATGAATGGTACAGATTTTTTAGATTATTTTAAGAAAACCGTAGATGAAAAATCAACCCTCAAATCTCTCATAATTATAAATGGAATTGCAGTATTTTCATCGAAATTTAAAAAAAACATTCAACCACTTATGTGTAATCTTCAAGATTTTTAATTACAAATTACAAATTTGTAAATATTCGCTTTTGTCATCTTGTTGTATTGAAAAAAGTTGTTTTTTTTTCAATATACCATTTTAATGGAATTATTGTCAGTATCAAAAATAGATATATTAATTCTTTAGCACACATAAACGCACACTTCCACCACAAAATTCTCATCTGCCCTAATGATAGACACTGTAACTCTACCCGAAACGTTGGCTAAAGAAGGAGGACGCGCTGCACGTCATAATTACCAAAAATTAATGATAGTATTAAATTTTAGAGAGTTCTATGACAAAAGTTAGACGCCAATAATAAGTTACTAAAACTGAAAACTTATCAATCATATTAATAAATTTCGTTTGTGAGTCTGTCTGTGATTGCAACTCTGATTCAATGCACTCGCATATGTTTTGAATATAAGTGTCACTTTTCAAAATTGAAACTGATTGTGTCAAAAATTCACACAAACGATAATTTACTTTTAATATAATATTTAAACAGAAAATAATTTTAATTGTCAATTTCAAAATGGGATTTGATGTGTAAAGAATTAAAAAAAAACCATAGAGTAGACAGACCTATCTATAAAATAATATTTGTTTACCAGAAAGTTGTTTGAATTCTATATTTGAAATGTGTTCCACTTTTGGCTTTGTTTAAGCTAACTCGAACTGTTGCATGACATTTTTTTGAAGTTTTTTTTTATCGATTTCCTCTCAGCAAACAAAGGAGAAGTTTTTGAAAAATTTCGCTTCTCCCAAATAATAACCCTTCATCATTTTCTTGCTCTTCAAATAGAAACACATTCATATTACCTTGTTATTGAAGTGAAACTTCTTTACGCGCGTTATCCAATTTCGAGGACAGGAGTAAAACCAACTCATGACCGTCATGAAAAACCGTGATCATTTCGCTATAGGAGCCTATCCAATATTATATACCTACTTTAGGTCACTCTCCAAACTCAGCTTCGCGGTCTAGAGGCAGAGAGCCCGATTGTCGTCGTGAAGAACCGAGGTTCGGTCCCCGCTTTAACAAATTTTTTTTTTCTTTTTGTGATTTTTTTAATAATAATTTTTTTTAAAGTGATAAAATGCTCTCGTGCTGCGACTTTTAGATATTTTGACTATATGATATTATGGTCGAATACGTAATAACCGCGGTCTACAGGCAGAGCGTTCGACACTCGTTCGAATCCCATATTTTTATAACTTTTAATTTTTTTTGTTATGTAATAATATAGTAAAAAATTAGATAAATTTGTTAATTTACTTTACGGTACCTATATGATATTTTGGTCAAAATATAGCTTACAAATCGAGCCGGTAAAGTCGCTCGGTATTTTGATTAATTTTTTTTTTTTATCAACGATTTGTAATAATGTAGTAAAAAATTACATAAATTTGTTAATTTACCTTTACTTTAATTTACGGTACCTATATGATATTTTGGTCGAAATATAGCTTACAAATCGAGCCGGTAGAGTCGCTCGGTATTTTGATTAATTATTTTTATTTTGAATCATTAAAATTACTAATCAAGGCCGATAACGCTGCGTCGCTCGAAATATCTCTCCTCGCGTTCTAGAGGCAGAGCGTTCGACACTCGTTATGCAGGACCCGGGTTCGAATCCCATATTTTTATAACTTTTAATTTTTTTTTATCATATGCTACTTATAAATATGTCAATAGACAGAAAAAAAGAGAGAGAGAAGAATAATAAAAGTTTCACTTCCGTCGTGCGTAGGCTTGCCACACACTGTATTTTTTTTTATTTAGGGGCAGCACAACCCGAAGTAAAATCTTGTGATTTTTTCAGTAAAAATATAAATTGTGTCAATGGCAGTCTTCAGAGGAACATGAAAAGTGGACTGTAAATAATATAAACGAAACGAAATGAAATGGTGATTGTTGGAATTGGGTGATGATAGTATGTGTAGTATTGACAAGGTATGGAAATCAGGAAAACAGGATGACCAATCATTTACCAAGAGAGCACACAACACAGTCACAATATAGTGAGTTCCACCACGATACTTCGAGATAATTATCGCCACAAATAAACGAATGAGTACATACGAACGAGTATGTGTAGGATTGATAAGGTATAGAATCCCACACAGCATTTTAATTGAGAAAGTCGAAGCAATGGGTATACACGGTGACCTCCTTCGTTGGTTAGCCTCTTACCTTTACAATAGTACACAAGCTGTAACTGTTCAAGGGTTTTGCTCTAGTTTCGTGCCCGTAACCTCAGGAGTACACCAGGGATCTCACCTTGGTCCCCTTTTATTTAATATTTTTATGAATGACGTTAGCAAAATTATCCGTAATTCTCAGCTATACTTATATGCTGATGACAAAAAGATAGTCAAAATCATAAAGTCTGAGATGGATTGCATAGAACTCCAGCATGACCTTGACTCTCTGGTGAATGAATATTGTTTAAAAAATCACCTTCTTTTGAATGCAGACAAATGCAGCGTCATATCTTACTCTCGAAAGAAACACACAATATTATATCCCTACAAAATTAAAAACAAACTCTTAAACAGGGTAAATGTGATTAGAGATCTTGGAGTCCTAATGGACAGTAAGCTTCTTTTTCAATCTCATATCGAGCATATCACGTCGAAGGCTTTGAAAATGCTGGGATTTATACTTAGAGTATGTTCAGTTTTCAAAAATCCACAAACATTTAAGATTCTCTACATATCTTACGTCAGAAGCCACATAGAGTATGCATCAACAGTGTGGAACCCTCATAGTTCTACATATAAATCAAACATAGAAAGAGTTCAGAAAAAGTTTTTGAAATATGTCTCTTATCGCATGCGAAATGATGAAAACAATGTGTCCATGAACCTTAAAACTCTTGATCAACGCCGAGATATCAGAGACCTAGTAATGCTATATAAGATAATCCACTATTTTATTGATAGCCCATACCTTTTACAAAATATTCATTTCAGATGTCCATTAAGAGTAACTCGATCTCCGGACACATTTTATATTCCTAAGAGCAATACTAATTATCTTGAAAATGTATTTATAAGAAGAAGCTGTAGCACCTTTAATAGATTATGCACAAATATCGATGTGTTCAATACGAGCCTCGCAGGATTCATAGCATTCCTAAGAGAGTAGCGTTCGATCGTTGCGGGAAACTTAGTAGTGTTAGTGTGTGTATTGTTTTTGTATGGGTTGAATCTGTAGTCTTTATATTTTTATTTTTTTGGAGATTTTCCTTTTCTACTAGTTAGTATTTATATTGTATTGTATTATTTATATTCAAATGTTTTTCTACCTATATATAAAATGAATATTCTGTGGAAATTATTAGTTTTTTGGTAAACTAATGTTTAAGACAAGATTTTTATGCATAGCACATTGAAGGTTACACCCACCCTGTCCCACCCCGGTATAGGTGACTTATGGTCACCCCTTCGGAGCTCTCGCATGAATCTAATTTTTTTGAATAAACGGCTCTACAAAGTATAAAAATGAAGCTAGACCTTCAATGTCCCCGCATACGGTGTTAGGAAGCGGTAATGCGAGCGCTTACAGGTACTAGTCTAAGAACAACACAGAACAATAAACATCAAAAATCAGGTAACAAGTATCAGGCAAATAGTTGGTGGAGGGAACCCACACTCCAGTACCTGTAAACACAAAGAAGAAATAAGTGACATAATAGAGTGACGGGGGAGTTTCGCCGAACCACGACTGGCAGTCCTGTTGAGAGATTGGTGGTGGTTGGGGCGACTGGTGCAGGTCAGGACTTCCACACCCCTTAGCCGACCACCCGGTGGAGCCCTGAAGATAAGTATGGGAAAAAGAGGGATAAACCCTAAAGAACCTACGGGAAAGAAGCGTCAGGAGGTCGGAGGCAGGGTGGAGGTTACCCCAATCCGCACAGTCGCCCCTCTGACCACCAACGCTCCTCAGGGGTGGCGCAGGTGATTGGCGGAGTCCCTCGGTAAAAACAAGGAAATAAAAGAAGCTCCAGCAAAGTATGCGGGGACGGGGCCCGTTGTCCAACCCCTATTGGGGAGAAGTAAACAATACAAGACAAACAACGGAGTTCAGTTCTAGCCTGTAAACTCGTTGCCGTTACTGAAAAAAGAAAAAAAAACCGAAAAAAATACATAAAAAAGAATAAAAAAGAAAAGAGAAAAGGAAAACAATAAAAAATCCAAAAGTGCCACTTAAGGACATCGGTAGATTAAGTAAAACAAAGTAGAAAATGTAAAAATAAAATCTGCATAGTCTGTAAATAGGACAGCATGTGAAGTATAAGATAACAAAAAAATAAAACATAAGAAAAGAAAACTGAAAATAAGAAGAAAAATAAGAGACAAGTTATTTAAAAGAAATGTAAACGAAAGAAAATCATCTGCAGCAGCTGGTACAGTAAGGAAAGAAAAATAATAAAAATAAGAAGAACAGAATAGCATAAACAATAATCGGAGAATTGTAAAAGAATTAGTCATGGAGCAGGAGCAATACACCAGGGGTTCTCAGTTATCACGCTAGTCAGCGACTCTAAGCTCAGACCATCTCTCAACCCAAATCCTAGTAAACTTCCTCAGACATTCGAAATTAACTCTGTTAGAAACAAGATCGGTGTTCCACACCGGTCTAATGGGGACATTCAGACCGTCTATCATTTCGTCTCTGGCATCCTTCAAGATCTCACAGTGCCACAGAATGTGCTCGGCCGACTGGTAAGTATTGCCACAAGCGCAATTGGGATGGGTAGACAGGGCAAGGCTGTGAAGCCTCCCCCTGAATTCCCCATGTCCTGAGAGGAGCTGCGTCATGTGATGGTCCAGTTTGAGGAAGGCCCCTTCCATTCTGAGTTTAACTGATGGGAAGAAGGAAAAGGTCCATCTTCCCATGCTCGACCTATCCCAACGGACCTGCCACTCTTTAAGCGAAAGGTCCCTCATCGTCCGAAGCAGTCCAGGGAGAGTTCCCGGTCCACCTGGTGTCAGAACGACACCAAGATGGGTTGCCGGGGATCCTCTGGAAAGTCTCTGCTTGGTTAAGACTTCCCTAATCTCCAGATCGATTGGCAAAATGCCGGCCAAAACTGGCAAAGCGTCCGAAGCAACAGTACGGTATGCGCCAGATAGTGCCAGCAAAGAAGTTCGCTGGCCCCTAGTAAGAGCGAGGAGTATAAGGCAGTTATCCAGGCGGTGCTCCCAAACGGAGGCAGCATACGAAACTTGCGCAACGTATACGCCCCTGTACAGAGCACGTAGTGCCGGACTGCGTAGTCCCCATTCAGCGGTGGAGAGTCTCCTCAGCTTTAGGAACAGCGCCTGAGCCTTGCTTGAAACATCTTTAACATGAGCCAGAAATGAGGACGATCGATCGAGTGTTACACCTAGGTACTTGACCGTGTCTGCAAATTTGATGTTGGTGTCTCCCATCCGGATGGTAGGGTTTCTTGTTCTACTGAGAGAGCCCTTCATCAGGAGACCCTTTGTCTTGTGGGGAGCGAAGGTCATCTTATTCCTCTCCCCCCATTTAAGGAGGGTGTTCAAACCATCACCAGCCTTTTCTTCAATTTCCTTTCTGCTGTTCCCCGAGACAAGATACATCTTATCATCCGCGTAGTCGATCATGATACATCCTTCAGGCAAGGGTAACCTAGAGGAGTCGTCAAAGTCAATATTCCAAAATTCAGGTCCCAGAACGGAGCCCTGGGGACAGCCCATATTTACTTCGCGTTCTATAGTAAAATCACCATGGGATATCGAGACAGTTCGTCCCGATAGGTAGTTGTCAACCGATTTAAACAGGCGTTTTGGACAATTCCTACTTTTAACCTTTGTGCGTATCATGTCCCACCACGCGAAGTCGAAGGCACCAGTTATATCTAAGAAGATTGCTACAACATACCTCTTTGTGCACACCTTCACCCAGTTAAGCGCAAACGAAATGGCGTGCACAGTGGATTTACCCGGGACGAAACCAAATTGAAGTTCACTGGGCGGTGATAGTGTACTGCGAAGACGCTGCCGAATAAGTAATTCCAGGATCTTACCGAGGACTGGGAGCAAGGTTATCGGGCGATAAGCCTTTACATCGGTGAGTGGTTTGCCGTTCCCTTTAGGTATAATCCTGAGCACGCCCCTCTTCCATTCAGAAGGGAAAATTCCTCTTCTCAGGCACGATTCCATCACTTGAAAGAGCTCCTCTTTAGCGTGGACCCAGACATGCTTCACTATTTCGCCGTTGAGTCTGTCATGCCCTGGTGCCTTCTTTGGACCCAAACCCTTAATTATAGCACCTATTTCAGCTCTAGTGACGGGAGTGATTCTATCCTCTTGGGCGAGGTCTCTAGGTGGAAGCCGTGCTAGATTTCTAATCTGTTTTTGGTGGTCACTTTCCCCAATTACTGACTCTACAGGGACTAACTTGCCCAAAAGTGTGTTGAGAGTAGAGGCCACGTCCACAGTCTCAGCGTCCCTCCCATCAATATTCCCAATTAAACTTGACAAAAACCGATCCGATCCCTTGCCGGATTTTTCAATTGCGCTGTGGATTTCCCACGGGTTGGCGTTGCCCACATCTTTAACCCAATTATGCCAGGCAGCTCGTTTCGCAAGGAGAACCGCATGTTTGAAAGTTGCCCTGGATCTCCTGAGAGCGGCCTGAAGGGCAGCTGTCTCCTCCTCCGTACAGCTTCCCCTCCTGGACAGTCCCAAGGCCCTATAGGCTCCTTTGTAGGCCCCCTTTAGCGAAGTCAGCTCAGGTGACCACCACGGCGTTCTAATTTTCGTCTTTGGGTTTGATCTGCCCAGAGAGGAATCAGCCGCAGATACAACGGCAGAATTGAAAAAGTTCCCCAAATTGTCCGGATCATTAGCTGCTACGTGATGAAAATCCCTTAATGTATCTCGTAGCGCCTCCCCAAAGTTATCCCAATTCGCCCTGGAGGTGTTGAAATTCCAGGAGGATCTCGGAGTTTCAGTTTTCTTAACACCTATTGTAAATGTGATTAATCTATGATCCGAAACTATTGCGCATTCATGGACCCTCCATTTAGATATCCTGGCCGCAACTGATCCAGAGCACGGCCTCACTGTCCGAGTCTACTGTGTGAAACTCCTTCTGTGGCCTGGTTTTGGTCATTTTTTTCGTCTTGGAAGGACCAGCTGTAGGAGAGCCCGTGCTAAGAATCTGCTGAATCTGTTCTAGTATGTTATCACGGTCTTCGGAGCGTCTGACCGGATTTTCAGTGGGACCATCGGACTCGCCACGCGAAACTGGATCGGAATCCATTTTTACCTAAAAGTGGGGTAAATCTAAAATTTACCCCAAATTTCCAAATTTTTTTTTTCAAAAAAAGTTGATTTTGAGGAAGTTACACAATTACCCGATAAAAATCTACAATTACCCAATTTTAATTATATAATTTATTTTATTTTTTAGTATCCCTCCCCTTTGAATTTAATAAAACCACAAAAAATAATGTTTAAGAAATCAACTTATTAGTCCTCCACTTTATAATGAATATCTAAAAAAATAAAATGATCAAAATGGATATGGCACTTCACAGAAACTGTAAAATATTGGACTTAACCATACTAATTTTCAAAAAAAAGTTCAAAATTTAACGTTGTTCCAAAGTAAAGGGTCAGTCCTCCAAACTGTTCTTTCGTCACTTAACAGAGATTAACGTGGAATGTTCTAGAATATTTACCACATGTTGCATTTTAAAACGTCTATAGCACAAAAAGTATGGCACTCACAAGAAAAACACTACGATCACTCGACGCAGAAAAAAATTCTGCGTCTGAAATAGTATGTGTCGTCGAGATTCACTGATAGCTGTGCACGTAAAACGTATATCGATGAGGAACACCGCTCGTATAAAGAAAAATCACTGTAAAAACTCAAAAAAAGTGTCAATTGCACTGAAATTTTCACAAGGCGATTCGGATGAAAACTTTTTACCCAGTATCGGTAATGGATACCGGGGATGTGGTGAAAACCACCACTAGGGCAGATTGTTAGTTTTTAACACTAAAATACAATTATAATACAAAAGAAACACAATCACACGAAAATCAGTATTACAGGCGGATAGCCCGTAAAAAAATACACCTGGTGGCGCTTTAATGTTTGTAAATGTATTGACCGGAACCGATTTAAAGAATAATATTTGCGGAGCAAAGTTGTAGCATATTCTAACCGTGGAGGCGAGAACTGAACTATGCATAGCACAAAGGGTAACAATTATTTTACAAGCAATAATTATTCGCCTGAAACACTCATCCACATTGAAAAATCTCCTGATAAAAGATACTGACGCCAACGGGACTCGAACCCGTGTCCCTTCAATCGAACATTGGCGTCATGTATCTTTTATCAGGAGATTTTTCAATGTGGATGAGTGTTTCAGGCGAATAATTATTGCTTGTAAAATAATTGTTATTCTGTGGAAACTTTACTGGTTTATGCAACTTGGTAAAAATGATTTGTATTAAAATATATTTGTGTAACTGTTTGTTTCCCAAATAAAATAAAATAAAATAAATAAATGGAAATAAGGAAAACAGGATGACCAATCATTTACCAAGAAGGAGCACACAACACAGTCACAATATAGTGAGTTCCAGCACGATACCTCGAAGTGACGTACAAAATGAGTACTTAAAATGATATTAAAGCATATCGGCAATAGTCCATTACCTTCTTTCTACTTTTAAATGATATTTTGTACACGAAAAATACCAATAATATGCTTGCAAGGTAGTCCCAATCAATCTTCTGTTTAAAAAAAAAAAAATGCTGTCAACTTCGTTCTATAACTAATCAATTTAACCTAACTATGTTTTTGCCGTCGTTCCAAATTTCAAAAACTTTTCGAGCAAGTTGATGATTAGAGATAGGTAGGAACTGGATAAATGATATCCCGGTAGGAACTAAACATATTCTCATTTCAAAACAAAACAGGCAGTTATAGGCCATTTTCCAACACAGGGCCTATAATTTATAAAGATCTATCGGTAAGCAATTCGCTTTCATTCCATTCCAAAAAAGATTATTTTTTTACACGTCGAACCTATTTCCTACGTGCTGAGAGAGAAATGTTTTGCTTTGTAGAATTATGTAAGGCGTTCCTAATCCTGAACCCTTACCAGTGCGAATTATCTCTTAGGAACACACACGTATGCACGTGATCGTGTACTCGCATACGTACTTAAGGCGAAGCTTAATGCCAGATCACTATTTTGATTAATCTTTATAACGAATTGGTGTACATTATGAATGCCAAAAAATATGATTTAGATAAATTGAAGGTTTTCCTATCGTTTCGCTAGAGTAGAATACAAATAAAAAAATTAATTACTCAATAAAAAATATAAATGTAGACTACAAAAAAAAATTTTTTTCAATAGAAATGAATGAACGCAAAAAGAAAACAATTTTTAAAAAATGCAGTATTATAGTTAAGATTAATTGTGACAGTTTCACTTGATTAACATTTTTGCTTTCTTATAAAATTATTTACAAAATAAATAAATACCAGTTTTGTGCTTGAAATCGAACGTTTCTAGACTCCGTTTGTCAAGTAATTTGAATGCCTATTACCTACGATATAAGGTATACCAAGAATATACACATTTTTGGCTTGTAACTTCCTCTTAAGTCACATTTAAAGATACACTATGATTTTTTCATACCTATAACATATTAAATTACAGAACGGACCGTGTTTTTTGGATTTACAAATGTATAGATATTATCTTCAAAAATAAAATATTTTTTTTATAAGTGTTAAATAGAAAATTGTTATACAGGGTTTTCCAATAAGAGGTGTTATTTTGAATAGCCCGCTATTTCGGTAGATGTTACTTTTGAAGCTGTCATTTTTTGACA
Organism: Hesperophylax magnus; assembly: GCA_026573805.1. Lineage (NCBI taxonomy): Eukaryota > Metazoa > Arthropoda > Insecta > Trichoptera > Limnephilidae > Hesperophylax > Hesperophylax magnus. Next base: position 7,495,606 of record JAIUSX010000018.1, read on the forward strand.
TTTGACAAGTAGAAACTACGCCATTAATAAAAATGAAACGATACACGCTTCAACAACGCATTGAAATTATTAAAATTCACTCGAGTGAATCAAATGCAAATCATCTCGAGTGATCTTCGTCAACAAGCAAAATTGTCGCATCTGGGGCTCAGAAAACCCAAGAGTTATTGTTGAAAAGCCTCTCTATCCTCAACGTGTGACTGTTTGGTGCGGTTTATGGTCCGGCGGAGTCATTGGACCTTACTTTTTCGAAAATGAGGCTGGAGCAACAGTTACGGTGAATGGATTGCGCTATCGAGAGATGATTAATGATTTTTATGGCCGGAATTGGATGGTATTGATTTGGACAGCGTTTACTTTCAACAAGACGGCGCTACGTGCCACACAAGCAACGAAACCATTGATCTTTTACGATTGAATATCAAAATAACACCTCTTATTGGAAAACCCTGTAGTTTTGTAAAAAATCAGATATGGCGTTAATTTAATTATTTTGTTAAAATACATTTTTTGCCGGTTATGCTATATCAATACGCAATATGAATTTAAATAAATAGTTTTGTCGGTGTAAAAACTCAATTATTTCAAGAGAGGCAAATACAAAACAATAATACAACAATAAAACACAAAGGAGACACAAAAATTTAAAAACGATATCAAATTATGGCTAAGTAAACATGAAGATGAGGAAATCAATAAAATTATGAACTGAACAAATGTGAAGACAATTTTTAAATTTTTTTTTTTTTGTAGAAATTAACAAGGATATCACGATCTACACCTATACAAAAACCTACAGTCCGCCTCGGAACAGGAATTACCTAGTGAGGAGGACTGCGAATAAAATACTTAACTTTGTAATTATAATTGTCGTTAGTAAAAAAAAAAAAATAATAATAATAATGGATTGAATCATCGATACAGTATTGGATTTCTATGCCTTTCTTAAAATAATTTTTTTTTTTTATACGTACAAAACTATTTATTCATTTTCCGTATGTACATGCGTAATGTTTTAAAGCATAACTTTTTCTTTCTTTTCCTTCTTTTTTTTTTCTTTCTTTCTCGCTTTCATATGTTGGTTTACTATGTTTCATGTGTATAGATGTCTCTCAGTATTTCTAAAATCTCTATTCTTAACAATGTATTTTTCCTTTTTTATTTATTTTTCTTTTCCTTTTCAACATGTTGTATTTTTTTAAAAAGTGTAATTCCTTGTAAAATGTATTTTATGTGTCTGTACTTCCCGTAATGAGTTTTATCTCAACTCATTGGGAATAATGTGTTACTTACCATGTTTTTTGTAATACATTATAAATAAATAAATAAATAAAAAAAACTTGCAAAAAATGTTTTGTAATGAAAAAGATTTTAATTTAACTAATGGTTTACCATTTGATTCGTGTTTGGTGACCAGATCTGAATAGCGGGTACGTTCCCCTCCTCCCTCCTCCCTCCCAAAATCCTTTCCTTACCACTACGTTCAGCCTCACAACACAACTTAATTGGAGATGATGCCATCGTCTATCTTGCTCCAGACGGTTGGGAGAAATTAGGACTTAATGGTTAGTTTCACTTAAGGCGATGCACTACGTCGTGTAATATTTTGAATCGAGCCGCTATCAATAACACACCTTACGTAGTAGGCGATAAGGCTTAAATTCCCGCTTCACACCATCCACCTGTTATGATTTATGCAAGAAAAAAAACATTGCCAAAAAGTGCCTTTTATTTAATTTTTTGGATATTCAGGCAATATTTAAATGTTTTTCGATAATTTTATAAATAACTTAATTCGCCACATTATACAATAAAATCATAACCGAAAATGGGTTCGTAAGTAGGAGATTTTGAACTTTAAAGTAGTTTACCCCCATACATTTTTCTGTGCTTATAAAAAGACTTATCTAAAAAATACTCCAGTATTTCAGAGGCCAATATGTATTCTACTCGCGGTATTTAATTAAAGCATCTGAAACCAAATTTTAATCGCCTTAAAAAACGAATTTTGAACCTGATCAGTTGCAACAAAGAAGATGAATCATAGGTAGTCACGGATAAATAATTTTATAGAAACCTTTGCTTCTGTAGTGGTGTACCGGATGGATAATAAAAAAAATAATAATAATTTTGTTTTGTTAGGAAACTGAATAACGGATAAAAAAACATTAAAAAAAACCCTTTTTGAAATGAAACGGATTCACTTCGCTACGTTCATCGTGTTTTTGGGCATTCAACTAGTTCAAAATTAGTTTGTAAAACTAATGCTATTGGTGTGTACGAATACATTCAACGCTTCTTCTTTAAAAATATAGCTTTTATGTGTAATTCACGTAGACTTGCTTTTAAAAGGCCTAGTGTCAATTTTTCAAATTTGACGATGCCTATGTAGAATTTTCTTTTTTTAGAAAATTTTATATAAGAGAGTAAGAAAGGCTTAAAATTCTATATCCCAATATTCAAGAGATATTTTGATGAGAGTTTAAGAGATGATTTTGGAGAGAGTTTTCCAAAAGTTTAAATTCTTGATTGAATTGATTTTAAATATGCTGAAACATGAATATTTTTTCTGCTGACATAAATAACAATATTTATTATTTTGAGAACAGGTACCTGGAAACCTGCTTATATCATTATTTGTTCCCTCCATCTGATTCATAGGTATGTAAGCACCTACTTATCCGCACCATCCATTTTTTTCCATTTTTCAAGGCTGTGGGGTAAAAAAATACGGTTGTAGATAGAGGGAAGGTTTTAAAAGGGATCTTTATCACCACTCTCCTTGAATTTTCAAAACAACAACAAAGACTTTTACAGTTTGGCTCCTAGATCAGGATTTACCTGCCCTTTCATGGAAAAAAATACAGGTGCAAACACTAGACAAACCGCGATGTTTAAAGGATTTATTTTGTCAGTGGTCTTCAAACTTTATATTGACTGGGTTTTGGTAAAACACTTCAACCACATGTTTTGAGAATGTCAATGTTGTTATTTTTTTTAAATAATACGATAATGTTTATAAGACAAAATTTTATGCACAGCACAAAGGATAACAAATACTTATGCAATAATTAGTTGCCTGAAATGTCAATACAAATTGAAAATATCTCCTCTTTATGCAAGCATAAAACCTTGTCTTATAAACATTAGTTTATCATTTAAAAAAAATAAATAATAATATTTGACAAGTCAAATTATTTCCCTTAGGGCCCATGTCATCTCTGGAGATGCTGTATGGAGGGTCTTATAGAGAAGAGGTAGGAGTGAACATGGGTCTTGAAGAGACCCGTGTTGTAGGAGGGAGGAAACATTGAGGTCGTCAAAATGGCAAACATGGTAAGGTAAGGCTTTTTTAATACTAAAAAAGCGTAGATTGGATTACTCAACCCTCAAATTTCTCAAAAGTATAAACTGAATTGCAATATTTTACATCAAAATTTTGAAAAACATTTTCGTAAAAACTTCAAGATTTCTAATCATTCTTGTTAGAAAATGGAGTTGTTATAAATATAATTTACATAGCTACGCTAGCTGTTTATTATTTATCTACGTTGTATATTACAAAAATTTATACATCATGTATATATATATATACTTTTTTTTTTTTGTGAATACCGTACAAGCGTCAACAATTGCTCCCAAACGCCTGGAGCCAATGAGTATGTTTATGTTATGAGGCTGAAGTTTATGGGTACAGGAAGGAGATGGGGAATAGGAAGATTGGGAAGTACCTGGCTTTTCAGATCTGGTCACCAAACACGGCTAAAGCCATTTCAAGCAACGTTTCAATTCTGAATGGTGTTCTTACACCAGGACGATACTGATAGTATTATTTTAAATAATTAAATAACACAAATAGATCTAATAAAACTTACTTGCGCACGCCAGGGTTTGAACCCGCGACTTCCAGATTACTAGTCGAGAGCTTTACCCCTCGACAACGCAGGATATGTAAAAATATATTATGTAAGTGTGTTTCTGTATCTCTTTGCTCATATATAAATCCTAGATTTATTATTACTAGCGCAGACTCGTGAAAAATCGCGGGATAGTCTGTATTCTTGACAAATGAATTACAATTCCGAAAATGAAAATTATTTATTTTTTTTAAATATTATATTATAGGTATCACCGCTTTTGTTCACATAATCAGTTTGAATTTAAAAAATGACACTTAAATGCAAATCAAAATTGAGTTTATTGAACCAAAGTGACACAAGCCACTCTATTAACCTGATTACGAATGTCCGAGGGAAAGTTTCGTATAATATTAATTCTACAAGTGACAGATTATTCAAACAGTTTGGTGACCACTGGTTTTTACCTGTGTTTATAATATTTTTGGTTATCTTTGAATATTTTTTGCTAAACAAGAACTCCAAAATTCAAAGGTTTTGAAGCATTGACATATAAAACTACTAGAGGAACCCTAGCCATTGATTTTTACCCTAGCAAGAAATCTTATATTGGTTGGCATTATACCCAGCTCTCTCATTCAAAATTTAGGCGTATTAGATCTGTCAAAGAATTTATATATAAAAATGCAAAAATCAATAATTTTAAATACATGTAGGATTACGAAAGATTTTTTAAATATTTATATTGAGGGATCAGTAGGATTTATAGGTCCAATTAGAAGTCCTACCGAACCCTCTGATATGAAAATATCTGGAGTCGGTGAATTCTTTTCCCATTTGATCTCTGGTGATTTGACATATTGTTCTTGTATTGTTTTGTATTTATTTCGCTTATATAATGCACTTGCATAATTTGGATTGACTAGATGATCATTTGTGGAAAAGTGTGTGGAAGGGTTTAGTTTTTCCTGTGGGGAAGATTTAACCCGGTCATAAAGTCGGAAAATAAAGTATTAAAAGGATGACAACTTATTCATTTAACAAGGTTATTTGTACAGCAACGTTTTTGTAAAAAATCACCTCAAAGGCGCTCTACAAATATATAATCTATTTATATAATGCTCCATATTATTACTAACTATAGACTAATCAAACTATTATCAACTTATGGCTAACATAAGGCTAATGGCTAAGATTGCATCCACCACAGGTTCGTTGATCACCAATACGAAACTATATATCCAATGCATTTGACCAATGAACGCGATGCTGCGTTAGAATATACATATTTTATTATTTATTTTATATTCTGTACAGGCAGATAATATACAGGACCATACTTACCTCAGAGGGCACTTGAGATTAAAACTGCTTATTATTTATTAGAGAAATTTATATACAGTTCAACGCAGAGGACATAATTGTACCACATGCAATTGGAAATTAAATTGTTAATTCTAATATTTATTTTAATAACATATATTCGGTTTAGGAGAGGAAGGGCAATATGTATGTTAGGTGGTACAACAGTACAAGGATTTGATTAGATTTATCTTCCTAAATGTGATTCGTCCCTTGGTAGGAGACAAATTGAGGTGTAAGGCTATATCTGTGTAGACAGGTTACCTACATTTTTTGTGGACATATGACACATTATTTGTTGTGAATACTGTACAATATTTCCAATTGCCAGGAGACAGTGAAACTATTGCATCCTAAATTAGAAGCGTTGAGAGGCTGAAGGATGGGAAAGAAAAGACAAAGGATGGTCGACAAGTATAATTCAAATAATATAGAAAACATGGGGAATTTCTTGCACTGCTAATACCAGCCTTGTGTGCTGTTTTTTCAATGAATTCAATACCTTTAAAGGTTTCCCTTATCGTTGAATACTTTACAGTACTCACTCAGACGTAAAACAAACCATATTATGGGTCTACAAAGCCAAGTCTAGACGATTGTACTTATCTGTTTGCTGTAAAAAATGTACTTAGGCGCCAATCTAATGCACTTTTTTCGATGCACTTTCTTAGACTGTGTCACGTTCAACTGAACCCCATTTTTTACGTAGTTTTTTTAAGAGCTTTAGGGATGATAACCTTGAATTTAAGTGGATACAAAGGGATCCAGGTAAAATTTTTTCGGTTTGTTGTTTAGTATTTAAGACACTATTTTGTTATGATTTTTTTTATGTAATCCTACGAGTCCTTTTGGGGAACCAGCTGTTACGAGGTAACGCAGGTAACAAGGACTACCTTGGACTTAAACAGCTGAGATACAGCCTTGAAAACTGTTTCAAAATAACAAAATAATAATATTGACTTGAAATTATGAGAGTTTTTTTTAGTTTCTTTCAATTTTGTGACTTTCTCTAAAGGAATAAAAAATTGAGTTGGAACTATTTTTTAATATTCTTACATCTTGTACTTGTGTATTACATGATATCCATAAATGTTTTTTTAATTGAGGATTTTTTAAAACAATTATATCAATATAGATTTAGTTTTCTTCACTTCCCGACATCCCATTTAGCTGAAACTCGGCAGATAAACTCGTTGTCGATGACAATGCATTAAGTCAAGTCGATTAAGTCAGTGCGAAGTCAAGTCGAATATAACTCCTCGATCTGGTCCTCCCATCATAAAATACATTCAAATTCAATAGAAAAAATTCAACACAAATTTCTAAGGACGGGTTGTTTCGGAGAATCTGAACAATTCATCAAATTTCAACGTTCATTTTCAAGTTCTGTGAAAGATTTTTTCAAGTTCTGTTTTTATTTCAGTTTTGTCAAGCAACTAGCCTACAATGATATAAAAATAGAACTTGAATAAGTCTTTCACAGAACCCGAAAATGAACGTTGAAATTTGATGAATTGTTCAGATTCTCCGAAACAACTCGCCCTAAGACACATTAATTTTAAACTCGGTATTCCCATTGAAAGTATAAACTATAATTACTTCATGAAAAAATTAGTAGCATAAGTCGGTGAAGACATGGCACGATCAAGTGAATCAGATACTAGAGTCGGGCCATGTCAAGAGTCAGAATAATAGAAGAGACGATGAGAAATATGAGACGATGTATTCGGATGAGGCAAGGAGTCAAGACGCCCAAGACCGAGTTGTTTCGTGGTCCATCCTCCCTGTCGTTCTACTTGTCTGTAACAATCCTTCGCATATAATAACACAGAAGCGAGGGATTAATTCGTTAGACTTGATTTTTTTAAACTTCTTGGTTCTGAAAATTCGTACGATTCATGACTCAAGTAAATTTGAATATTTTTATATTATATTTTACACACTTTACAAATATAAGGCAAAAAAAGTACCGTTTCACTGCTTTTTAGCAGTTTGTCTAACGGGTTCTTTACATTATAAAAAAATCTTATTATAGTGAGTTTACAGTTATTTTTTACATTTATATGTATAAAACAAAAAAATTAAAAAAATTTACAGAAATATAGCTAAATAAAATTATGAAAAACATAAATAACAATTATAAAAGTCTTTAGAATAGTAAATCATTGTAAGCTAATACAAATTAATTATTTCAGTAAGTTCATCAATTGTTTGTTTTGGGCACAGTTTTTAATTTCAGCAGGTAACATATTAAAACAACTGGGAATCATATAGTTTAACATTCCATGTCCATATTTATTTGTGTGCTTAGGTACAATAAGTCCTTCATCGAGTATAATGATTGTGTTGTAGCCTGTTTATATATTAGGGGTTATTTATATGCTGAAATATAATTTTGTACCACAGAATTGCTCTCACTGAAAGAATTTTGAGACTCTAATAGAAGTATGGAATATTATACTTTTCTCTGTATAATTTTTTTTCAGCTAATAATTTAACCAGTGAATTTTGCAAGGATTGAACATGGTCGATATTAGTTTTACAGGAAAATCCCCAAGCTATTATTCCATTCCTTATAACAGATTCAGCTAAAGATAAATAAATTATTCGAAGTTTGCAGATAGCTTCTTACAATTGATTTAGTCGTGCACAAACTTTGTTTATTTTTACATCCCACTTGAAAAAGCAATCAATATTGACACCTAAATAAACATATTCTTTAACTTTTTTTTATTATTTAGTTACTTTTTTAAATAATTAGGTACATTTTTGTATGGCACATGAAAAAAAAATATAAAATTAAAACAGATCATTGAAGTCCTCCTCACTAGGAGATCCTGTGCTGAGGGGGACTATATATGTTAGTATACGTTTTCAGCGACTAAGATGATGTTTTTAATATATTAGCTAGTTCTTCTTCCGATATTTCCTTAAGCCAAGATTTGATGTCCTTAATGTAGTTATTTTTCGTTTTCCTTTGTTTGATGTTGAGAGGGAGTTTATTATATAATTTTATTGCTAAAAAATCAAAGCTTCTTTGTCCAAAGGTAGAATAACATTTAGGAAAATTTAGTATGTCTGTTTTCTTGGCTCTGGTTTTATGATCGTGAAAGGGGTTTTTGCCTCTGGTTTATTTTTTAGGTGATGAACTAGAATATTTTTAGCATAGATTTTTTGTAAACTTGGAACATCAAACAGATTAAAAATATCAGTAGTTGGCGTCCTTACGGGGAGCTTTAATATGGTCTTTATGATCCAATTTCGAGTTTTCTTTAATTGTTTAAGATGGGTTGATGATGCTGAGCCCCATCCTATTATTCCATATTCCAATAGAGAGTGGCATAGAGCATAATATACTCTCTTTAGATCTGTAGTTGACAAGATATTTCGTAATTTTTTGAAGAAATAGATGAGTTTTGTTAGCTTTTTTAAGGTTCCTTCGATGTGTGCATCCCAATGAAGTTTGTCGTCAATTACGGATCCCAAGATATTTAATTGTTTTAGTTTGGACTATATGCGGGCAAGAACATTGCGGATATTTGTTAAGACATTCATGTAATTTGAGTGTATGCTCATTCGTTGGTTGACCTCTTTTGTTTTTAGAGAATTTTAGATATTTAGTTTTACTCACATTTAATGTAAGGGAGTTTGCTTTTAACCGGTTTTGGAGTACAGTCAGACCTAGTTCCATATTTTCACATGTACACATTGCAGGAATACCACCGTGAAAGCAATCTGAAGTATGGGTCTTTGTTTCCTGTGTAATAAATACCTTAACATTAGGGGATCTTATGTGTAACAATTTAGTTTCTTTGGCATTTATGATTTAAGCCAGAATCATGAGGCCATTTTAAAAGTTCAATGTAGTCTTTTTGTAAAAGGTCTATAGAAGTTTGCAAATCACTGTTAGAAATCACTAAAGCAGTATCATCCGCATATACAAATTGCTTTACATGTCTAAAAATGTCAATTACACATTTGCGTGACACAGAAAACTTAGACAGACAGTAGTTGGTATCTTTCATAGCAAAAAAATAATAGTCAATAAGTGTAACGATGGTTCAATGTGTTGGAAGTTCAACGATTTGCAGAGGAGTTCAATTTACTAAAAAAATATGCTTTTAATATCATGTTTAATCTCTTGTTCAAGCGAAATCAAGTTTTAACTCGACAATTTAGCATTTCATCTGTCTGTAAATTGGTTTCTAACGTTCCGTTCCAGTTCAAGGTTCCTTGTTGGATACAACCTTTTATATCACGCAAGAGTTCGCATAATCGTGGTTCTTACTGATTAATCACTATTATGGTATAACCTGAAAAAATAATAGTCATTGAAATGGTGACGTTTCTTTTGACAAAATGTATTATTCCTTTTTTTAAATAAAATAAAACTGTTTGTTAGAGAACGTTTGAGAATTTTTAGAATTTGAGGTAAAAAAACTCTTCTCTCTCTCTCTATAACACATCAAAGGGGATAGTCGGAATTTCGGACAAATCAGTTCCAATTTTTAAAATAGAAAATAATTTTCTATTACAAACTTATATCGCTCGGTTGGATTCTCTATACTTAAAATTAAGCTAAAAATCAAAGCAAAATCTCTACAGTTCATTGAACCGAGGTTACAGACAGAGGCACAACCGAATTTAGTATTTTTAATAAAATTGATGTGACATTAATTTGCAGAGTTTCATCGGTATTATAAAACACTTACTTTTTTAATGTGTAATGTGAATACTGTGCAAGAGTCCCAACTGATCGCAACTGTCTGGAGTGACAAGTACTAGTAATGATAGAAGATGGAAAATAGGAAATTGTGGAAGTACATGGCTATTGGAAGTAAATTTCAAAATGGTGTTTTTCTAGGGTGATACTGAGAGTATGATCTACTCTAATTTATCTAATTGAACTTCTAAGAACAATTTAAAACCTGCGGCGCAAACACATATTAAATGAGGAAAAGAAACGATATAAGACTCACATTCAGAAAAAAAACCACCGAGTCAAAAGTCATCGATGTACGAAGCATATATCTTAATAAAAATAATTATTATTATAATAATATTTGCGGAATTAATAAACAAGGCAATCACTAATAATTAAATGCGTAACTCTCCATTTATATATTGTTATAAAAACTCACATTTATAATACACATATAGACTATTTATAATCAGATAAACCAATAATACTTTATCGGCATAAGATATTAATATGTGAGCTGCTGTTGTCTCAGTACCAGACATGGTATCTATCAAACTATTCTTAGGATTATTTGTCAACGTATCTCGTAAGAAGGTACGAGACAGAAGCTGACTGAACCAGTTAAAACTATAACTGAAGCCAACGGATTTCTCTGATCACAACCATCCTCCGATAGGAAAGTTCACCGGAAGAAGATGAATTATCGAGAATAAACTACAAACAACATTCACTATTCATTCATTCCATTCACACTATTCCGAAGAACATGCACAAAATGCATAAACATTCACTTTTTTGAAGAAAATTCATCAACATTCACGTTTCCGAAGAACATGCACAAAACGCCTCAACTTCAGTTTTCCAAAGAATATGCACGAAATGCATAAACATTAATTTTTCCTAAGAATATGCACGAAGTGCATAAAAATTCACGATTCCGAAGAACATTCACGAAATGCATCAACATTCACGTTTCCGAAGAACATGCACAAAATGCATAAACATTCACTTTTCTGAAAAACATGCACGAAATGCATCAATATTCTCTTTCCGAAGAACATGCACGAAATTCTACAACATTTTTTCAGATAACACATTTTTCTTCTACTCACACTGGAGGACCTGAGGAAAATATTTTCTCTCAAGGGTCTGTCATTCTGAGTGGAGGATCTTTTAAGGAAAGGAAGGATTGGAATATTTGAGAAAGAAAATGTATGAAGCATGGGTTTTAGTTAACAATACTTTGAATCCCTCCTTTTCCCTCTCACTGCGGTGCAAGCCGATGGGTCGAGAGAGCCTGGCTGGAGAGGTCATAGGGCCACGTAGTTGGTGGGCAGACGCATCCGCCGCCAAGACCTGGACAAACGTCATCCCATGAACCCGGGCACCCCTGCTAAGTCATCGAACGTAACTTGGAGGTGACCTATGGCAGAGGTGTTGGTTATCCTATGCATGTTTCCCGGGGCAGCGGTACCCATACATGCCCCCCAAATTAAAGTCAAACACATCTGTCTTCAAATAAAAAATTAACTAAAATCACATCAATAATATTTTTCAATTTCAATTCAATACAGTTTATTCATTTTAAAAACATTACAAAATCGTTAATTTTAATGCGTTTTAAAATACGTTTGGTAATAAGAATTCTTGCATTAATTTAAATAGTTTGTATATCAACTATACCAGTAATAATAGAGCTTGCCTGTTAAAGGAAGCTTCATTGGTGCTAAAAATGTCGATATCCGAATTGATTCTGTTCAACAGCAAGATTGCTCTCCCCACAGGCATGACCATTGGCAAGTTAGTCCTGCAGGCTGGGAGATAGAACAGTCTATGTTGTCGGTGACGGAGTTAACCATCGGAAACATAGAAATGTTACGGTTATTTCTAAAATTCCTTGCAATGCGTAGAACAAAGCCCAGAATTCTCAGTGAAGTGCTACATGCCGTCTCAATATGAGCATGAAATGTCAGCCTACTATCAAACATGATTTCAAGATCCTTCATTGTCGAGACACGTTTTAAACTTCGGGCGTCCATTGTATACCGGTAATACCAGGTATGACTCGCCCTAGTGAACGACAAAATTAAACATTTAGAAATATTAAACTCAATCCAATTTATTTTACTCCAGTCAACAATTCTATCAATGTCTGACTGAAGTTGATTGCAGGCTTCTAAATTAAGTATTTCTAAGAAAAGTTTTAGGTCATCTGCAAAGAGAAGAAACCTAGAGTGCAGAATTACTTCTGAAATTTCGTTAATATTTATGGAAAAGAGGAGTGCGCCTAAATTACTGCCTTGGGGTACCCCCGATCGTACAAAAAATGTCTATATTGGAATAGTCCGTGAGACACAAACTGCTTCCTGTCTGCGAGATAGCTAGCAAAAAAAGTAAGTAGTCTTATGGGGAATACTATTGTAGCCAGTTTATTGAGTAAAACGTCGTGATTAACAGTATCGAGGGCCTTTGAAAAGTCATTGTATGAACAATCAAAATGAATACTTATACATTCCCACCTTCCTCTTCCCCCGTCCCCTCACCAATTCCTTCAGTCTCATAACATACCCCTATTGGGGATGCCATAACAGTTGGGAGAAGTTGGAAATCTTGTACGTTTTCACATAAAAATAAAATGCCTACGAACTTCCAATTACTGCAATCATTTTTTGTCGCTCAATAGATGATACACCCTAGAAATGTAGATTATAATGGAAACCAATGTCGCCACTGACTTAATAACTTTTGGTTCTAACCTATTTAGCACGCGCTCTGTCTCTCTTACACTGGCTTATATTATTATTATTTAAAAATATTACCATTTGTTATTTTGGCTACTGGCATTATACCTAGCTCTCTCATTAAAAATTTAGGCGTATTCGATCTGTCAAAGAATTTATTTAAAAATGCAAAAATCAGTCATTTTAAATAGGTGTAGGCTTACGAAAGATTTTTTAAATATTGAGGGATCAGTAGGAATTATATGTCCAGTTAGGAGTTCTACCGAGCCGAACCCCCTGATATCAAAATATCTGGAGTCGGTGAATTATTTTTCAATTTGATCTCTGGTGAGTTGACGTGTTGTTCTTATATTGTTTTGTATTTATTATACTTACATAATGTGGATTGACTAGATGCTCATTTGTGGAAAAGTGTGTGGAAGGGTATAAACAGTGATATACTCCACTCATTTCAGCGCCATTGAGGTGATTTTTCGCTATATAAAGTAGTCAAATATTAAATATTATTATAGTTGTTAAGGTATGTTTTAAACATCGAATATTTTATTTATAACATCGATATTATGTGTATATTCGTTTGATGAACTATGTAAGCGAGGATTTGGCGAGTTTGCAATATAATTTGTTTGTGAAGAGTGACAATTAAATACGTCCTTATACCTAGTGTGTCGAGTAGGTACTCTTAAAATAACTAGAGTTCGCAATAGTCGAGCACCGAATTTAAGAACAATTTAAAAAGTAACCATTTTTTTTTTTAAATTATTTTAATATAGATCATATGGTTTACATTAATACATACATATCTTGCAAAATATAATATTTAGGTTCATAATTGGTCATGTACCTATACCTTATCAGAAAAGAGGAGCTCTTGTGCCTGATAAGGGAGCCACGATTCTTACTTAGATTCTTAAATGTAAACTATATATAATAGTATATATATATTTTTTTTACTATATATTTTTTTACTATAAATTTTTTACTATAATATTTTTTTTACTATAAATATCACAGACATAGGAATTAATAGACGAGAAGATATGGGCGAGGGGTAAAATCAACTGTTGAAGAACGAAGGGAGTGAAGCTGACTGTGATTCGTCAATAAATCAATCTGACAGTAAATAGGCATCTCGCATTATAATATCACCATTTACTTCTTAAAAGTAAAATCTGCTTTGAATGAATAGACATTTTTACATGGGAGCGCAAATTTCTCGCCACGTTATGAACAAATTTGCGAAGTCCAAATTCGGCAAAGTAAGGCAGCTTCTATTTTCAGAGTCGTAGTTAGTTTCAGAGTATTTAGTTAAGACACTTTTATAAATGTTCATAATTTACTTCCCAGCAACCAACCAGCTTTGTGTTTCGCGTCCAGACGTTTCTCGATGTGATAGTAACAACTGATTCATATTATACGATGTGAATATGCTTAAAATAAAGTAAAATAATGCTTATATATGGAATGTAATACGACAATTGGGTATATTCTCTTTTTTCACATCTATTTTTACCAGTTTTCATAGTACAAGTCAAAATTTTGCCGTGTTATTTAGTAAAATGAACCGATGATGCCTCGACCATAGTTCGTACAAGAATGATGACGTCACGTTTTCAAATTTCATTTGAGGCCATACGCGAGCCCAGCCGGCTCAATGGAACCGGTATGGGGAGTGGGGATAATACGCTTTTAATCACTTAGGGCAGGTCTACTAATATTCATATGTCTATGATAAATATATTTTTTTTACTATAAATTTTTTTGGAAAAAAAGTTTGATTTTATTTATTTGTTCTTGTTGGTTCGTAATACAGCGCAATTCGGAAGGGAGATTATTGTAGTTTTTTATGGCTTGGTAAATATAATGGTTTTGCATTTGAGTTGTTTTAAAGATTGGCGTAATAAATTGATTTCCATTTCTCATGAGTTTGTAAAATTCTTGATATTCTGTGTTATTTTTTTCTTTACACATTTTTATATGGAAGTTTGCTTAAATATATCATCAATATTTGGTACTGGAAACAATTTAAAAAGCAATTTTGTTGGAAAAGTACAGTTTTTTTTAAGTATTATGTATAATAATTTTTTGCGAGACTTTTACTGAGTTTAGGTTTACCATAAGTTCATTATTCTTCGTCCATCCTCAAGTGTATGTTTATTTAAGTTATTTGATGAAAAGTGTAGTTTATTGTATAGAATTTGACGGTCTCCGTGATCGAGGGGTAAAGCTCTCGAAAAATGTCGCGGGTTCAAATCCGGGCATGCGCAAGTAAAATTTATTTTATTAATTTATGATATTTCACAATTTGTTCATTGAAAAAAATATACAGGGTGTATCGGCAAGTACCCGACAAACTTTAACCAGCTATTCCTCAGCACATTTGGAGTAAAAATTTTGTGATTCATCCTCAATTCATGCACTGTATGTATGATGCATTCTTCCTGTAATTAATAAATTATAGAATGTTTATTTACGCTTTTAATTATTTCTGTAATATTAAATTAATGTTACAAGCAAAAGTGACTAGTACAAACTTTTTAGAAGAGCGAAAACAAAGAAATAAAATTAACCCACAAAAAAATTATGTTTTTTTTACTGTAATACATCTATTTTTATTAATTCCTTTCTCCCCGGGGTCTGGCTCTTAATTATATTGAAATTTAAAAATATTTTTTAAAATTATAAAAAAATATACGTATATTTGTTTGACTGAGGATTGAACCTTCCTCCCCAGGGACTGGCTAAAATTAGTGAACCGCGCTATCACTTAAGCAAAATCCTAATTGGGTGGTACCGTGGTTTTATTTCGTATTATTATTATTATTACTGCTGTAATTTTTTTAATTAGTCATCCAATTTCAGAAAAAAACGTGTGTTCAATCGTGTGTATGTATGATATAATGCATCGTCATCGACAACGAGTCTATCTGTCGAGTTTCAACTCGATCGGATGTCGGGAAGTGGTTTAATTTCCATTTCCAAGATTCCATTCCATTCATTTACAAGATAAAACAAAATCTAAGTTCAATTCCCATATATATATATAATGTACCTATTAGTGACTTGTTTATGCTTTTATTATAATTATATTTATGGTAAAGCTGATTATATACTGAAAAATCACCAATAGACTGAATTCACGAGAAATCAGTTCCAGTATTGAAAATGGAAATTAAAATAATTTTCTATCAAAGTGGGTAGATTAACCATTTTTTTTTAATATTGACATAAACATTACATTCAAGCCAAAAGTTCTAGAATTCATTGAACAGGAGTTACAGACGGTGTCACAATCGACAATATTTTAATAACATACATCAACTGTAAAGCGCCCCTGATGTGATATCTCACAAAAGCGGCGCTATACAAATTGTCCAATATTATTATTATTATTATAAGTAAAACGGTAACCGTACAACTCAACACAGTTAGATATAAGAACTTTTTAAAGGTGTGATGATTTGTCATTGTATTGAGCTGTTAGGGAACCAAGAAAAAAACATACAATTACACCCCTACATAAATTATTACAAGCGAAAATCGTTGTTTATTTTATTTTGTAACATTTTTTTTCCGTTTTCATTCTGTTGAAAAGTTTCCATAATAAACTAAGAAAACGTAGATATACAGTTATAATTCACAAATTACTTTACACAAATCAGTTATTTTATTATTATTTTGTTTAAGCCCGGTCTCCAATTTAACTCCCCTACAGTTGTCCAGGTCAGAACAAATGATGCAAATAGTCCCCAGCCATAGTCAGGGGTATATAAGGGCCCTTTCCAGCGCTCCATTCAGTACGATTTCAGCTTCCTAACCGAAAGCACACTAGATATATCCTCAAACTATCAGTTTTTTTTGTTCCTGTCAAGATGGCAAACAAGCAATTCGTCTTCATCGCAGTCGCTACAGTGTGTGCTTTACAGGTCAGTGAAAAAAAAAAGTTGTATTTTTTTATAGCGCTGCTTTTGTGAAAATCTATGGTTTTCTCGAGTTGAATAGACAAGTTTTGAAACCCTTTTTTAACATTTTAATCTAACAATAACATATTATGATAAGTTCACATAGAATTCATAACTTTTAAAAAAGTAGTTTGTAATTTTTTGCTCAAAATCACATATTATTATTATTACCTGTTAACAATCTACTAAACAAATATACGTGGTGTTCGGGGGTAAAGTGCGCACTTATTATGACGCACATTTGGGACAATTTAAAAAAAATTATTTTTGTAGTGAAATAACTTAAAGATAATTTGAATAACACAGATAATTTGAATAACTCTCAAACGAAAACGAAACAGAAAAAGGTTCCGTCGAATCTAGGAATTGAACACTTGATCAGGTAGAATCTTGCAATCACGTATAAAGATAACAGCCAATAAAATATTCGTTAGGAAAATGAAGATAATGTTGGTAGCACTCGGTACAGTTAAAATGGTGTAAGTTGAATGATGTTGTCGAATTAGCTCAGTGGTAGGAGCACTTTCCGGCAAGGAAGAGGTCCTGGATTCTGTTGTACATATTATATTTTTTGTCACATTTAACAACTATAAAATCAATAATCAATATTTTATAAATTATAAACTATTTTTAATAACCGGTTTCGCGTTTCGTTACGCTTTTTCATTTTTAACAATCATTGGAATATGACAGAATTAATATGAAAAGTGATTCAATAAAAAATAAATAAAAATAGCGTTGCCGCTCACAGGCTTCATGCAGCAAAGGGTATAAGCCAAGAGTTGTGTGGCACTCAATGACCCCTGCCTTCCCTGCGGGGAAACATTGTGATATGGTTAGTTAGTTTTTTAAAATTGAAAAACTTGGAAAAATCTGTAAGTAGCGTTTTTTTTTATTTAAAACATATTTCAAAGCTCCATCGCTCGTGACGGAAATACTTTCATGATCTAGGCTTTTGCATTAACCCTTGAAAATCTGGATAGATAGAAATCTAGATTGTGGAAATTTCATGACGCCAGTTACTTAGGTCCACACAGGGGGCTCCGGGGAAATAATTTTCGTCAGGGCCTATGTCATCTTTGGGGATGCTGTGTGAAAGTTCTGGGAAGGAAAAATATTTGAAGGGTGGGTAGGAATATGGGGTTCAGCGTGTTCAGGAGAGATGGACGTATGAATCCATCCCTCCAACTGCGACAAGGCGATGGGTCAAGAGAGTTCGGCTGGAGAAGTCAAAAGTCTTCCCTTAACCAGTATTTTCTCGATCCGGTCCAACACGCAGTTCGTGGACAGACGCCATGGTAATAAGGGAAATAGCAATTCAACTATTGAAATATTTCTTTTATACTTTCAGTTATTTCAGGAAAAAATTTCAAATGTATTTTATTTCTCACTGTCAAGGTAATTTTTGTTGGTTACTGGCTTTAAATTTTGTGGGCAAAATTAGGATTTGAGCGGAAAGTTTGAGCTTGTAGAACGGATACTGTCACGCACAGCCTTGGAAAATTTACATACTTAGGATTCTGATGGCCTAGTTTGTTGCTTTTATAATTAATTTGATCAAATGCTGAAACGGGCCTAGAATCGGCATTTGATGGGAACCATATATATATGTTCGTCAAGATTTGGTAGTAATCATGACATAGAAATGAGACCGATAACATTCCTGTGTACACTTGAAATACCGGTCCTAAATTGCACGAGCAAAGAAACATAAAAATAATTTATCTACTTTTTTTCACATTTTCCAGCTGTGCATCGCAGGCAAGGTGCCCGTGAACGAGCCACCAGCGGTGGTGAGCATCTTTGATGACCTCTCCCAACAGACGGCGGCCTTCCTGAAGACCCTGGGCACGCAGGTCAATGAGGTGGTGAACTCCAAGGATGCCACTGCTCTGCAGGCCATCTTCCTCAACAGCACGCAGCAGTTCGCTGCCAAGGTTGGCGACATCACCAAGACTCTGCAGCAACAGGTAATTTTGTTCTCCTTCCTCAGTCTTTGGACATCGACCTGTTTCTTCTTCTTCCTTGTGAGTCTTCTAGAATCCTGCTTTAGACCTATACCTTATTTTTGTTCTGGCGTTCTTTTTCTTATTCGTCTGAGTTTTCTAATGGATTGCTTTGGACCTGTATCTTTTTTTTCTATTGATGACCTGTTTTAGATCTTTTTCTTCTTCTTTGTGGGTCTTCTAGAGTCCTGCTTAAGAACGATATCTTCTTTTTTCTTCTGGCATCGACTTTTTAACATCATTCTTATTCTTCTTTCTGAGTCTTCTAACGGCCTGCTTTAGACATATATCTTCTTTTTCTTCTGACGTCCTCTTTTGACATTTTTCTTCTTCTTTGTAGGTCTTCTAGCGTTATGCATATTTTCTTTTAAGTATAATAAATATAGTTCATGTGTTCTAATACATAAGTACAGTTATGTCTTTTAATTTACACTTTTAATACTAACTTTACAAAATGTACACTTCTAATCTAAGAAAATTGTCTAATTAGAATTAGATACAAAGCTCAAGATTAAGATGCGGCAAACATATTTCAAGAAATGATTTCAATTATGAACCCTGGTACCAATAATTGTATAATTTTATATTCAACCCAGAAGAGGTCAAGTTGCATGTCGACCTTGGGAAATTCCACAATCAGTGCAAAAGTGATATCAGTAAATAATCTGAAATTACTTTATTGTGTAAAGCGCATTTAACGTGATAACTATGCAATCAATTTTATGATGTACGTTATAACATAAATAGTCATAGATTGTCGGTTCTACTAAAATTAGTGAGTTTGGTGTGAGTTTCAAAACACTCTGCTACTAATTTCGTAGTGAAAATATAATAATCAAGCTTTATTGTTTCCTCTCTTTCTATTGAAAAAAAACATAATACCAACAAATAATTAAATCGCTCGATGTGAAAAACATAGATTTGGATAATCCCGCTAATCAGCAACAAACTTTATTCTACGATCTCGATTTGATGAACCTTACAAAAATGGCTGAACCATTTGTATTAAGTGTGAACATAACACGGGTGCAGCCGGATTCAGTTCATTCATTGTACGATGATACGAGGTAATAATTAATGTACAATTTTGCATAGTCAGTAATACAATCACGCCGAGGATACTTTACACATTGGCGTGTTTAATTGTAATATTCGTTACGATCATATTTCGATGTAATTCCATCACGAATAATAACAATCAGTTTCAAAAGCAGAAATTTGATCATAGTTAGGTTATTTCATTGTGATGTGCCATATTGTATACGAAAGGGTTTTAAATTCAGTACATAATAGTACAAAATGTCCAACTCCACAAGTTTCCCCCAGAATATGTGCCAGATCTAAATGACTCTCAAAACTTTCAACTGGCTAAATATCCTCAGCAATCTCAGCATCTACCCAAGACCTCGACCCACTCTCATCCACCATACGAACAGAACGTATTTACGTAAATCGAATATCAAAGTATCGCCAAAATGTGCGAGTTGAAGACAGTAGGCAATAGTCCATTTATCTTCCAACGATAAAAAAACTCATGTATCGATTATTTCGTTTGCTTCCAGCTCCTGACTACCAATGGCGAGGTCGCTAAGGTCTTCAACCAGGTGGTGGCAAACCTAAACCAGACCGTGACCCAGTTGCAGACCCAGAACCCGGAGATGTCCGCCAAGGTCAAGCAGGTCGAGGAGAACCTGCAGAAGTCCTTCAAGACCGTCCTTGGAGAGGCAGACCGCGTGGCCAAGACAGTGGCAGAAAGCACTAAGGGAATCCAAGATGATTTTGGCAAGATCGTCAAACAGGCCTATGAAAACATCCTGCAGTCAGCCCAGACCCTACAGAAGAAACTGCATGAGGCAGCCAACAAGAAGAACTGATTGATTTTTGACTTATATTAATGTTAAATATTTCCAGAAAAGTTGTTCGTGACATTGTGACATATCAAAAGATGTATCAGGTGTTGATTGTGACTTTTTGTATTGGGTTCCTTTACAATCATTAACAGCACATGATATGCATTCAGACAACTTTCCAATACATATAATATGTTGGAGGTCTTTCTGAGATTTCTTGGGGATTTTGGATGGTTTCTGTGAAATATTTTAAGCCTTTGGGAGATTTCTTAAAGTTTTTTTAAACCTCTTTAAAGAATTCAATGAATTTCTTTAGAATCTTTGAGAGTTTACGTGAATCTATAGTGATCTCTTGTATTAAAACCCTTATGAGGAATTCTATGCATTTCTTTGAGATTTTTGGGACTTTACGTGAACCTCTCAGAGATCTCTTAAGGTTTCTTAGAAGATCTTCCATAGGATTATCAAAACATTTCTTGGAGAATTTAGAGAGATTTCGTTTTTCTGGACGTTTTCCTATTCGATCCAAGTGGTCCAAGGGATCGTTGAAAGTCTCAAATATTGAGATTACTTGTAGACTGGTTTAAAGAATTCTGGTCTTTAAGAGGTTTCTCATGTTCTTTTGTGCTGGGTAATATTGTCATATAATTCATATTATCATTGACTCATTACCATTTTCATCATCATGTATGTGAAATGTTACAGACTCCTGAAACCGCATTATAAAATATTGATAAAATGTCATGTACCTTGCCTCTTGAATGTATAATTATATTGATAAGTCTTTTTCTAAAGACATTGTAAGCAACGCATTTTTTCTGGATTGCTCAATAAACAAACAAACAAATCAATAAAACGTTTTATTTCGATCGCCTAATCAATTGGTAGAATTCTGCTAATTTATCATCATTGATTAATGAATAACTTCTAACATGTTTCGTTTGAATTTTCAACAGATGTCGTTATGAGCAAAATACATACACGAAACTTTAATAATAATAATACAAATATACTATTCCAAATTCCTGTAACATTCAAAAATCTGTTAATGAAAAAATAAGAAAATACACAGATTTAGGAAACGAAATAAAAAGAATTTGGCATTCTCAGACTATAAAAATATTACCATTCGTTATTTCGGCTACTGGCATTATACCTAGTAGTACGAGAGCCCACGACCAAAATTTTTGTCTCATAGCAATACGGCCAAAACCGCATCAAATCGATAGATACGATTATCCTGAACTCGAAAATACCAATATCAGACATTTTCCGCGTAGCGTTTGATCTGACCGAATTTTCAAAATTGTCAAAGAATTTGACCAAACTGCATCATAGCAATATGTCTGATTTGCAGACTGTAGTTGAATGATAGTTCTGAGATACCGGAAACATATTTTTCAGACGTTAGTGGTGTAGCGCAAACCCGTAAAATCACTTGAAAATATTTAAAATGAGACAAAAAAAATGTCTCATAGCAATACGTCTGAAAATCTTTTTTATTAGTAAATTTTTGTTATTTGATGCGAACGAAACAATTTTCAGACGGAAATGTGAACGCATTAAATTTTGAGACCGTTTTGAAAATGTTAACAAATTTTACCGATCGGTATCATAGCAATATGTCTGAAAATTGTTGGACATGATAAAATAAGTTGTCCACATGTGCAAAAAATTTATATCAGACAAATTAAGTGTAGCACCTTCTCTATCAGACAACTTTTCGATACTCAGATATCATTTAAAAATCGTATTGAGGCATCTTGAATTTTCTGTTACAAACCAATGAATACGTTGCGACCCTGAATTTATTAGATGATAATTAACAAAGAATTTACCCGAAACCGTAACATTGAAGTTGAAGGACTGAAATAAATCGCACAAAAGGAAACTGGGATGAAGTTGAAAAAAAACGGTTCATTCAAAGTTACAAAATATTCTCGTATTCAATCGCTGTCGGATTCGGAATCGTCGTCTTCGAAATCACTCTCGACGTCGCTCGGGAGATCTTCAACGTCCTCTTCTGTAAAATAATCTATCATCTGTCAAATACATATAATATCTGTCATCTGTCAAAGTACATATAATAGACAAGGGAGATTCTTGAATATCTATGAAGGCTGTAAATTAAAAAAAAAACATTTAACAGAGGCGTCGGCCAGGCGACTCCGAAACGTTATTTTCGTTTTTGGGAGTATATGCTACACTTAAAGTGTCTGAAAACAGGTTTTTGGTAATCATGGCAGCAATACGAAAAGTTGAAAAAAAAAATTATCCGTATTGCTATGATACAGGTCGGCTAAATTTGTTGACATTTTCAAAAATGCGCTCAGGCTATATGCTACGCGCAAAATGTCTGAAAACAAACTTTTTCGTAATACAATTATAAAATCTATGTACATTTTCACTATCAGACGTATTGCTATAATACCGACTGTCTTTTTTTTTTGACACAGCAGAAATGGCCTCCCACGCAGTTGCTACACTTTCGACCGTTACTACACACCTAGTCGGGTTCAGAATCATACAATCTAACGATTTTATAGGGTTTTTGCCGTATTGCTATGAGACATGGTTTTGGTCGTGGGCTCTCGTACTATAGCTCTCTCATTAAAAATTTAGGCGTATTAGATCTATCAAAAAATTTATATATAAAGATGCAAAAGTCGGTCATTTTGAATACATGTAGGATAACGAAAGATTTTTTAAATATTTATGTTGAGGGATCAGTAGGATTTATAGGCCCTGTTAGAAGTTCTACCGAGCCGAACCCTCTGATATGAAAATATCTGGAGTCGGTGAATTTTTTTTCCCATTTGATCTCTGGTGAGTTGACATGTTGTTATTCTTGTATTGTTTTGTATTTATTTTACTTATATAATGCACTTGCATAGTGTTGATTGACTAGCTGATCATTTGTGGAAAAGTGAGTGGAAGGGTTTAGTTTTTCCTATGGGGAAGATTTAACCCGGACAACAAAATCGGAAGCATAAAAAAAAAATATTGCTCCAGTAAAAACACATTTAGTTTGGTCAGCAATGGTTGTTCGTGTCATCCAATCCGTAACAATCTTGAATTATACATCAAAAATATTAATTTCCAGTCATACATTCAGATAAAAATAATATGCTGAAAACATACATTATTGATACATTTAATTTTATTGGAATCTTTTAAAGGTTATACTCATCAATAGGCGTCCCATATAAATATGAATCAGATATTTATCTGAGACACTATCTAGGTTACAAATGAATTCGATAGAATTTTGTAATCATTCAAACAGATGTTAGCCAAAAAATTTTTTAAAAAATTAGTTGAAGGTGAATAATTAGAGTAGTTATCCTGGTAAGATGGAGATCCTGGGTTCGATTCCCAGTTGCGACCATTACGTTTTTTTTCTTTTTCTTAGTATTATTTTCTTCTTCAATGATTATAAACTAACTAACTAACCATCACGCCGTTTCTCTGTAGGGGTAGGCAGAGAGGGCAGAGCGCCAAACAACTCGGTATTGGCTCACACTCCTTACCTTATCCACATTCACACATCGCATCATACATACTCTTATGTTATTCCGACTTTTGATATGGCCCGACACAATATCGGTTTCACTTGATCGTGCCATGTCTTCCACAGACATCCCCGACTTCTTCTACCATTGTCATTCGCATCCAATTCCCAAACTATCTAAGCGTCCCTGACTTAATCTTACTCATTACGCTTGCATTATTTGAGAATCTCCACATTTCTCACACGATCATACCATACATATGCCTCAGGGATCTCATTTCAACAGCATTCTGCTTTCTTCCTTCCTCTGCCAGTTTCATGCTTCACTGACATACATCAGGGTACGTACCAGGGCATCGATTCTCGACGAAGTCATTCCACTAGATTCTAGTGACTAGAACAACGAGTGGTTCGACCCACTCGTTAGTCGAGTGGAATGACTTTTGACGCTTGGCGTATGCAAGTGTGTTCCTTCGAAGAGAGTCAAGAATAAGAATATCAACCAATCTATGAACACTAAGGCGATTGCGAGCGGCCTGGTTTGGAGAATCTATACCCAGTACTACATTGTAGACTGCTAGTTTCCTGCATTTTCCCTTCTTGTAATGTCTCACTATTTTAATAATTATACATTTATCAAAATAGGAAAAGGGATTCAGAAAAAAATATTACATTAAAAAAGTACTTCCCAACTAAAGTATAAAATAAATTAATATTAATAATTAATATCCCCATAAAGATTGTTCAGCAATTTCTTGACGTAAGAAAGCTGAATCAGTATTTTGACTTCAATATTAGATAGGACATATATGCCAATAATTTATCAACCTAGAGTACCTCATATTGGTATTGAAAGCACTCTAATAAGCAACATTACTTTAGCGAGAACTTTCAGTTACCTAAATAAAATTATCAGAATCTGACTTGGGCACTTTTAGCATTTACCCCCAGATATATAATTATATCAATATTACTTATATACATTGTAACATATTTATGGTAAATTATGTAAGTAACATTGAATACATAAATATATATCTAAATAGTATAAAATAAAGTCGCTATCCGCCTCTGTCTGTTTTTGCGCTTAGTTCTTCTAAACAGTGCAACGGATTTTGATAGGGTTTTCGCTATAATTTAGACAATTTCTTCCGGATGGTGGTATATGTATAATAAGAAAAATAATTTCAGGAACAATATTAAAATTCTCAAAACCTTACTCCAAACCATTTTCAACCCCGATCAACGCCGGGTATACGAGAAATAGGAAAAAAATTATTAATGGTAATGAAAAAATACATTTTTGTCATTTAAATTTTGAAATTTAATAAAAGTCATCTCTAATGTCTAAATAGTATAATACAAAGTCGCTTTCCACGTCTGTCTGTTTGTGCGCTTAGTTCTTCTAAACTATTCAAGGAAAAGTCGAGAAAAGTCGAGCAACGCCGAGTACAAGTCAGCTAGTAAACATTAAACAAAAAAGCCAATTGATAAAAAAGATAGGATAGATACATATATTAGAGACTTGAATATTTTCCTTTTTTAATAGGTACTGCACAATAGTCCCAATTGCCATATTGCCACTAACATTATTGAAATCATCTTTTTTTTCGGTGTTTTACCGAAAAAAAATCGCTTGCGCTTGTTTTTCAGGCATAATTTGATTTTAAATATCAAACTTAACTTAACAACATAATGAAAAAGCAATAATTGTTGAATAAAAAATGTGCCGACGTAGCACAGTGGTTCTGTGCATCTGACCGGCAATCAGAAGGCGCGGATTCAATTCCTGTCGGCGACATTTATTTTTTCTCGGAAAATTTTTTCAATTTATATTTTTTTTCAGGGTTATAATTATTGCTTATGATAATTTGTTAAAAAAAGATAAATATTTAAAAAAAAACATGAAACAGAACAAGACCCAGAGAAATAAAAAAAGATAACTAGGAATTGAACCCTGGATCTGTGTTACCAGGACAGGCGTTTTAAACCACTCGTCATATTAAATACATCATACTCGGCTTATCAAAAAATATTCTCATATCTCGGTCCTAAAATATATAATAAAATCCCCTCTCAGCTGAAACTGTGTGAATTGTCATCCTTCGGTCCAAGAGTGACAAAATGGTTGTTGGATCTAGGCAGGACTGATTCCGAAATGAAACTAAAAAATATAATTTGAAATTACGATATCTTTTTTATGTATCTTCGTTTTAACATACTTATTTTAGCTAGTCTTAAATCCTGTATTCGTCTTGGATAACTTGAAACTTGTAAATTTGACTGTCCTGAAACGGGAATCCTTCCTAGTTGGACAGTCAAAATCATAAAAAGTAATCAATATTGTATTATAAAAAAAAATAAAAAATATGGCATTAATGCTATGTCCAGGGTTTTTTAGATCCATGATTGAAGGTCTAAGCATAGACATGAGAAATCTGACGTCAATGGGTCTAACATTGTAGGTCGATGGGTCTAACCAATACCTCCTAGAAACGGTCTAACCCGCTGCACTCCATCGACCATATCAACCAAACCGCAAAGGTTTTTATACCTTTTGCGTAACCAGGAATCGCACCCATGACGGCCTTGACCCGGAACAGATTTCCAGCGTAAGTTGACCTTCCAAGTCGTTACAATAATAATTATTCAACGCAGATAAAAATTACATAATATTAAATTGTCAATGGACTAACTATAGTATAAGAGAGAACGATCTAAATTGACCGATAGGTATTTCTTTTGATACCATTATCAGCAAGTATTCTAGGAACAGCTGTATATTTCATCAAACGGTACCCGGATTTGCACCAATTTATTATTTTTTGTTTATACGATTACCACATCAGTGTGATTATAGGTTAGGTTAGGTTAAGTATCACTCTGAATTCAATACAAATTTTAGTTTTATCTGTCTGACTAGACTGGAAAACTATGTCGCCACCCGGTTGGGCAGCGTTGTGAGGCGGGTTAGTGTAGAGAATGTGGGAACGGATTATATGAAGGAGGAAATACAAATGCCGGTAGCTCGTTCCACATGCGAGCCGACTTACATAAAACGAGTAGAAGAAGCGACCCGTTCTCATGAAGGATCTATTGTTAGCTCCTTAGAGCAGGCTCCACTAAAATAGCGGTAGAAATGAAAAAAGGCGCCACTGCCTCAGTACACGGAGAAAAGTGAATATTGTTAATTTATTAAAAATCGCCTAAAATTATTGGTAAACCGGTTAAAAACTGGACTGCAGGCTGTTTCCTTACAAACTTTTAGTAAATTCCTAAAATATCGGAACACGTGTTCATGCAAGTGCATTTGTCTTGATAATATATGATAAGTGCGATAATAGTTGGATGTTACGACATCGCTATAACACATTTGTGTTTTACTGAAAGTTTGTAAGGAAACTTAACAATTCATTTGTTAATAAAGGCCTGTAATCCCGTTTTAAACCGGATTACGAATAATTTGAAGAGATTCATAAACAAATATTTTCTCTGTGTGCGCTCTGTCTCAATTACCTTGCCTGACATTGTATATCGCCATCCCAATTGAATTTCGTAATCTTTGTGAAATACAGTAAGCTACAGTTGGGCCTTACGGGTTGAAAGGGGATAAAGAAGTGAAAGATTTTACCTAACTTTCTATGTAAATGCCACAAAAGAATTCCATCTATACAGGGTGTATCGGCACTAACCTGACAAACTTTAACCAGCTTTTCCTTAGCACATTTGGAGTAAAAAATGTTATGGGCACTTTGCTGTCCGGTAACATTTTTTTTCAATTAAAAACAAAAAATTATAAAAAAATCCACACTCCGTCACTGTCACTGGCATTGTTTTTCGTGTTCAACAGCTGTGTGTCAAAAAGCGTTTTCGCTCTTTCATACACACTAAATAATAATAGTTAAAAATGAGACGAATGGTGCCATGCCATTTCGTTGTGATTGTAAAAGCGCGCCAATGTAGGTACGTACGTATATTATTCAACGAAACTCGAATAAAATATTGCCAGATGGGTTTTCAAACTGTGACAAAGGATAAAACAGTGGTGACATGTGGTGAAAATATGAATGATAAATTTTTTATTAAAAAAAAATGTTACCGGACAGCAAAGTGCCCATAAGTTTTTTTACTCAAAATGTGCTAAGGAATAGCTGGTTAAAGTTTGTCGGGTACGTGCCGATACACCCTGTATAATATAATATAACTGAAATCGGGGAATGAATAGTGAGGAGGGATGGTGATGAAGAGAATGGTTGGAAAATACCCGAACATGAAATTAACTGATTAAGGTTCTCGACTAGGAATCCGGAGATCGCGGTTCAAACCCCGGCGTGCGCAAGTAAATTTAATTGAATTAATTTGTGTTGTTTCACATTTAATTAATTAAAAATAATATGATATTAAGTGTACTAAGTACACGTAAAACAACATCAAAATGCACAAAATAAATGACAACCTTCACGCATTTATAAAAATTTACTGATACCTTCTTCTTGGCAGTAGAAATAATGCTATGTCAAATCCGCCCAAAACAGAGTTATGGAACAAACTTCTGAGGGGTTAAACCGTGTTATTTTTTTAGTTTTTACTAAAAAACCTGTCTTATCTCACTAAATATTGATTCTATCGACATGGGAGTGGTCTCATTCGATTCAGCACAGATGAATACGTAGTAAACGATACCTCACTCGATCTAATTTATAGTAATAACTTAATTGACAGTCCTGCCATCGTTGCCACTACTAAATTCCATGTGCCGACTGGGAATACAAGACAAAATATAACATTATTCTGCAATACATGCACAACAAACTATCAGACACACTCCCTGACCAATACGATGCATGATATGGGCAACACGTATGGGGGTACTATTGATATATTTATTGACTCCATTTTTAGAACTAATCATAGTCTATACCAGTACTCTGTCAAATCCTACAGATTAGAGTAGCGTTGGTAACGCAGTTTTATTGTTTTTTCTTATATGTAGTATTGTTATAATTTTTATTTTAATTTATGTTACTCTTACGCGTTGTTTAATTTTTTCCGAGTTTATGTCCGGGTTAAATCTTCCCCACAGGAAAAACTAAACCCTTCCACACACTTTTCCAAATGGGGATCAAATAGGAAACTAATTCACCGACACCGACTCCAGATATTTTCATATTAGAGGGTTCGGCTCGGTAGAACTAAACTGGACCTATAAATCCTACTGAACCCTCAATATAAATATTTAAAAAATCTTTCGTAATCCTACATGTATTTAAAATGGCTGAATTTTGCATTTTTATATATAAATTCTTTGACATAATCTAATACGCCAAAATTTTGAATGAGAGAGCTAGGTATAATGCCAGTAGCCGAAATAATAAATAATATTTCTATAGTCTGAGTCTAAATTCTTTTAATCTCATTTCCTTAATCTGTGTATTTTCTTACTTTTTCAGAAACAGATTTTTGAATATTACAGGAATTTCGAATAGCGACATCAATAATATAAGTTTTTCTCATTATACAGGGTTTTCCAATAAGAGGTGTTATTTTGAATAGCCCGCTATTTCGGTAGATGTTACTTTTGAAGCTGTCATTTTTTGTCATTTGACAAGTAGAAACTACGTTATTAATAAAAATGGAACGATACACGCTTCAACAACGCATTGAAATTATTAAAATTCACTTGAGTGAATCAAATGCAAATCATCTTGAGTGATGAGGCCCATTTCCACCTCGAAGGCTTTGTCAACAAGCAAAATTGTCGCATCTGGGGCTCCGAAAACCCAAGAGTTATTGTTGAAAAGCCTCTCTATTCTCAACGTGTGACTATTTGGTGCGGTTTATGGTCCAGCGGAGTCATTGGATCTTACTTTTTCGAAAATGAGGCTGGAGCAACAGTTACGGTGAATGGATTGCGCTATCGAGAGATGATTAATGATCTTTTATGGCCGGAATTTGATGGTATTGATCTGGACAACGTTTACTTTCAACAAGACGGCGCTACGTGCCACACAAGCAACAACAACCATTGATCTTTTACGATTGAATATCAAAATAACACCTCTTATTGGAAAATCCTGTACTTGTAATCACAATTTTACATTTGTGTATCTACTTTATAGTGGATTACATCTATATACTGTTAGTATTTCCTATGGAATATAGACATTCTCCTATGTACACTGCATCATGTATCACTTTTATGCAAAAGCCTTTTTAGGCGTATAAATAAATAAATGAATTATATTTGCGGCACGTTCCAGAGAGGATGATACTCTCAGTAGCTGGAGAAATATAACCATTTTAAATTAAAACAATCCTTGGGATGGCTTCAGCCAAAATTGGTGACCAGATTTTGATTAGCCAGTTTCTTTATCACCTTCCTTTCCCCTTATCCTTCCCCTCTCCACATCCTACAGCTTCTAATTGGTGATGCAATATTTTCAATGGCTCCAGACGATTAGGAGCAGTTGGAAGTCTTGTGATGTAATCACAATTTATTACATTTTATTTACATATCTAATCTAATTTGTATCATTTCATTCTTATAATTACGTATTTACTTTTACATCTAGGTTTTTTATAATTTAAAATCGTACCCCATTAAAATATATGCATTTGTATATGTGGGGTGTTAATTAATTAATTAATTTGATCCAAAAAAGGTTTTTTTTAAATATTTTTATTGCGTAAGTTTATTTTATAATTTGTAAATCTGTCCAGTTCTTTTTACGTAATTTCTCGTGATTATTTTAAGAACAATTCACTTCCGTTATCTTCCGTCTAGCCTAGATATTTCCAAGATTCTTCCGTAAACTATTTATAAATTGTAGATATACACAATGTATACAATCTTATCGCAAAACGCATTTGTTTGTGTCTAGAATTGAACAAACAATATTGCATTGAAGAAATAATAGGATTAGGAACCTTGATTAATATTTTTGGTTTATTGCCTAGTGAAAAAATGTCTGCTAAATCCAGCTTCACACTCGACCGCATTTATTTTTTACTTTAGAGAAGCATTTTTAGGACTTTAACATATTGTGGATCTTGCATGATATAACTACTTCTTTTGACATGGGAAATTATATTGAAATTATTTATGAAATACATGTATGTGTTTATATAAAGGCTTATATTGTAATTATGACAAGCCACAAAGTAAATGTATTTATTGTTTATCAAGTTTCTTTTAATTAAAGTCCATTTTAATTTTTCTTTTTTCTTTATTCATCCCCTCGAGCGACTGGCTTCATATACATACATTTATCATATTATATTATTAATATAATTTCTCAAAGTCTTAATATGGAAACATATGAACGCTTACTGCGGCTTAAAGCCAATGAATTCACCTAAATTTCGCTATTTATCCGTTATATATTTTTAGGAGAATTCACCTAAATTTCGCTGTTTATTCGCTATATATTTTTAGGAGAATTCACCTAAATTTCGCTGTTTATTCGCTATATATTTTTAGGAGAATTCACCTAAATTTCGCTGTTTATTCGCTATATATTTTTAGGAGAATTCACCTAAATTTCGCTGTTTATTCGCTATATATTTTTAGGAGAATTTACCTAAATTTCGCTGTTTATTCGCTATATATTTTTAGGAGAATTCACCTAAATTTCGCTGTTTATTCGCTATATATTTTTAGGAGAATTCACCTAAATTTCGCTGTTTATTCGCTATATATTTTTAGGAGAATTCACCTAAATTTCGCTGTTTATTCGCTATATATTTTTAGGAGAATTCACCTAAATTTCGCTGTTTATTCGCTATATATTTTTAGGAGAATTCGCCTAAATTTCGCTGTTTGTCATTTATTAAGATATTTTTGATATTTTATTATATATTTTTGCGTAAACGCCCTAATTAATTTAAAAATATATTTTTACCTGAAGATTCTATTATGTTGAATCTCCTCCCGATATTAATGCAATTTTCATGCCTTCATGCATCACTTTGGTGTATTTCTCTCAATTCTATGCAAAACTACTGGAGTAAAAAATTACTGAAATGCAAAAACTTCGTTTTGATCTCATTTTTGTATACTTCATATTTTATTTTATTTATTTGATATTATAGAAACAAACAGTACATGAGTTACAGCGATGAAACAATATACATGAATTACATATTTCATGTTGGTTACCTAGGATATGTTTCCTTGTAATGTCTGCTAAGTGGTATATTTACTCTTTAATTACCTGGTTACGTGTGTGTATATAGGTCTGTGTGTGTGTATGTATATGTTTGCGCATTGAACAATTTATATTATTGACATGATGCCACGTTTGAATTTGGGCAGTGAATCCGAAAAATGTTAATGTTTGAGTTTAGACAAATATCATTTAGAGTATGAAGTGCTCGGTTAATTGGCAAATTATCTAATTCTAGCATCTGCTGCAAGTAAGTGCTGTATGTCGTGTACTTCTCAAAGATATATTAAAATTAATAAGGGAAAAAAGGTCGGTACAGTCGATGTTATTGTTTAAAATTCTATGCATAAATGTTAAGACAGCTACTACTCACCTTTGCTGCAAATATTGTAATGTACATTCAATGTTATTGTTGAATTTGGAGGTAAAATATTTTATAAATTTGTTTTAGATACATTCTATAACATCTATGTAAAGTTTATATTTTGGATATGAATTGCATTATTCTCTTTTAAGCAGAATTAATTGGCTTGTTCGTATCTAATTACATATTACATTCACCTATTCCCTTTATAAATGCGAATCGATGCTTTGGTCATTGTAATCCAAAGTAATTCAAAAATATATTTTTTTAATTATAATGTTATTTAGTAGATAATATTCAATCTCTTTAGTTTTGGACAAAGACGTCTTTATGAAGAAATTAAAACTTTAATGAAAAACAGTAATGTTTATATTTTTACCTCTCTACTAATAGGCGTGTTTTAGATTTTTTGCAGCTGAGAATCAACCATTTACTCGATATTAATGGTTAGTTATCAGTTGTGTAAGGTTTGACACTCGTATAGTATATAATGTACGTGTACGGTTGGCCAGTAGGTGATTCAATGAATCAATGCCTTGTAAATGTCTATTAAGAGGAAGCTACAAGCCAAAAATGTGTATATTCTTGGTATACCTTATATCGTAGGTAATAGGCATTAAAATCGCTTGAAAAAAGGAGTCTAGAAACGTTCGATTTCAAGCACAAAACTGTTTTTTATTTATTTTGTAAATAATTTTATAAGAAAGTAAAAAAGTTAATCAAGTGAAACTGTCACAGATGATCTTAGCTATAATACTGTATTTGTTTAAAGTTGTTTCCTTTATGCGTTAATACATTTCTATTGAAAAAATATTTTTTTAGTAGTTTGCATTTATATTTTTTATTGAGTAATTTATTTTTTTTTATTCAAGCGAAGCGATAGGAAAACCTTCAATTTATCTAAAGCATATTTTTGGGTATTCATAATGTACACCAATTGGTTGTAAAGATTAATCAAAACTAGCTTTTTGCCCGTTGCAGGCAACTAATGGGTAAAAATATGTTGCGTGGTGTAGTATTTGAATGTAGATGAGGCGAGGGTGTGGGACTACAAATAGTTTAAAAAAGAAATGTATATTTGGAGAAAAAAAAAAGCCAAGGAGCTAACTGATATTTTTTCACCGAGCCATTCGGATTCTGTAAGTCGAGACGCGCAATTTGATACCCATATCGTATGTACGGTTTTTGTCACCAACATTCTTCAAAAGTTGTTATTTTGGAAAAAAAAATTCTCAATTAACACGTAAAATTTAAAAACTTTTAAAAATAAAATATGTATGTTTGCATGTGAATGAAGGAATGAATGTGTGACCACAAATGTATTAAAATATATGTTTGTTTAGAAAGAAATGAATATTTTGAGAAAAAAAAGAGCCAAGGAGCTTACTGATCATTTTTTCACCGAGCCGTTTGGATTCTGTAAGTCGAGACGCGTAATTTGATACCCATATCCGATGTACGGTTTTTGTCACCGACATTCTTCAAAAGTCCCAGCGAGTTTTGTTTTGGAAAAAATTATTGCTCTACAAACACGTAAAATGTTAAAACTTTATTTGAAAAAATTATTTTAAAAAAATAAAATTAAATAATCCGTTTTTAATATTTTTCCCAAACTTCTGTGCTCTTGGTAGATTACATCGTCCTCGAGGTAATTTTTGGCAGAAATGGCTTTATAAGAATTATCATTATGGAGGAAGAAAGCTGTCATTTCAAAATTAATTTAATTTTAAAAAAAAAATTACTGAAAAAATATATACATAACGCAATTAGGTACCTACTCGTTAAAAAAGAGATGAAAACTTTAAATATGAATGGCTCCCAGGCTTACCTTATTCAACCTCTGCGCTCCTGGTACAAATTATAAATTTGCGAGACGCTATTGATTCAGTTTTTCACTACGG
This sequence comes from Hesperophylax magnus, assembly GCA_026573805.1. NCBI lineage: Eukaryota > Metazoa > Arthropoda > Insecta > Trichoptera > Limnephilidae > Hesperophylax > Hesperophylax magnus. The sequence continues at coordinate 7,530,027 of JAIUSX010000018.1, forward strand.
GGCGACGTTACCCGTGCCAAATTATTTTTACCAAACTTTATTTTATTTCGTTCAAATTTATCTATTTAAAAAAAAATATACTGCCAAAGTAAGTACCTACACAGATTTTATTGTTTCTTTGAATTCACAACATTTCGCTGCTTGTCTATGATTGCTATTATTTCTAATTGGCCAAAAGCCTGACTGATTAAAAATGGCATTTTTCGGTTCAAATAGCAAATGTCAAAACTTTAGCCGGTTATTGTGAGACATTTTGAACCGAGCGCCATATGTAGGACGGCCGATTAACGTTCCTAAACCTTCGGAGGATGAATTTTTTCGATAATTTAAACCGCTGGCTGCGTGTTTGCTACGGAATTGAATCATCAGGTTGACCGTGTTGATTTTATAAAAAATCGTACCACGTGGTTTCGTGTTGACCACGTGACTAATTTTTTTCCAATGATACCACTATGCAAAGAAAAACAATTCCACTTAAATTAAAAATCTTTCCCGATAAATGAGGAAATTCGTAATATTTATCGTGAAATTAAAATATTTTTTTCGTGAAATTTAAAAAAAAAATCAACGATACCTGATTAAATCAGACACGACGCTCGATCAAAATCAATCGTGTTTTTAATTTACGTTAGAGTAATGCGAAAAACACAAAATTTTCGAGCGACAGAGGCGCACGAAAAAAAAAATTGAATCATTTTGCGTTCGGGGTGCTTTCGAAATTGAGTAAAAATATAAACGGTGAAGGAAAAACAGTTTTACAGATCGATGGTGATCGATGAAAACGAAACATTGAGAAAATGCACCAAAATTTGGCCGTTTCGAAACCGTGCGTGTTGCAACACTCGCGGGGAAAAGTTGATTTGTCGCCGGGAAGCTCTGCCGATTGACCGGCCGCGAATTAACTTATTGGAGTGTTGCCGTCCCGGCCGCCGAAGTATGAAAAAATCAGCGCTCTCGTATGGCGCGCCTCGAGCGCTTCCAGTTTCCGCCGCCAGAGTTCCCGGACGATTTTGACGACATTGATGCCCGAACGAATCCTCTCGAGTTTCCGGTAATTATTTCCATACAAACTCTGGCTGAATTTCGCCCAAAACGCGTCCCACCATAATGAACCTCGAGTCGAAGCGGCTCCGTGAGAGCGGCGGTCGATTTTCGCTCGCCAGGAATTCGGCAAAAAAACAATTGAATGGGACTTTTTTTCTGGCACGCCAAAACGAACCTCGAGTCGTATCGAATTGAGGGGGAGAGCGGTCGATTTTCGCCTAATTGGCCCCACGCAAATAAAACAAAGAAACTGAGTATTAATATATGTATAGTGATTTGGCATTAAGCTTCGCCTTAAAAAAACATGTACTTTAAATAAATAAAACTTAACTCCCGGATACATTGTATATAAAATCTACCCTATAATTTAGCTGAGTTATATTATTCACTTTATATTTTCATTTTCAAATGTCAATATTTATATCAGAGTCATACTTACCTATGTACGTACATAATACAAACATTATTAATCTATGAGTGATATACCTAGTTATTTATAGTTTATAATATCATATTATTGTAAACCAAACTCCAACGATAATACCAATATTGTTAATTATGCCAATAATAAATATTTATCATTAAAATTATTTTTGTTTAATTTTACGCTATCTAGTAAGTACCTACGTTTTCCTGACATGCTCTAATTAGTAGTTCAAATAGGTACTTTAACCGACATTGAGAAGTGTCGAAGAAATCAATGGAGAATTCATTTTATATTGCAGACATAATGTCTGATTTCCAATCTATGGTTCCACAAGTCAACACCAGTCCGATGTCAGATCGATAAGACATTAATCAGAAAGAGTGAACAGATGTTAGAAGTGTGAAGATGTGAAATATGACTCGTAACTTTCCTCTTATCCGTCTCCTTACATTTCCGACTGCTTTCATCCTACACACTCCAGTAAGGGATGCCATAGTTCCACTGGTTCTGGACAGTTGGAAACAGATAAGACTCTTTTTTGTGAGTACCACATAAGAGTCTCAACTGTTTCCAATCTTCAGGAGGCAGTGAGACTATGGAATCCCCAATTGGGTTAAGTCGTGAAGCTGAAGGTAGCGGAGACGGGAAGGTGATGGCAAAGAGGAATATTAATTGGTTTCGAGTTACATTTAAACTCAATGGGTCGATTTGTGTGGATTTTTTTTTTTAAATTTTGTAAAAGATAAATTTAAATACTAATTCAAAGATTATAAGAGTTTCATTTCATTTACATTGTACATTATGTCAGCGTCTATCGATATACAGGGTGTCAGGGGGTAAATTGCGCTAACTTCTGAAGGTCATTCTACATCTACATTATGGTAGAAGTAAAATAGATGAATAACATTTTCGAAATTACAATGTTTATATTCCAATATCAAAATATTTTTTCACATATGAATATTTATTTTTCCATACAAACAATTCAACTTTTTAACCTAAAAACTATCTTTAACCATTAAAATTTTGAAAAAGTGATTTAAACTTTTTTACTTCTAAAATCATGTAGAATCACCCCCGAAGTTAGTGCACTTCACCCCTTTTTTTGGGACTGGTAAAGAGCTAATAAAATCATGGTAGATATGTCAAATTTGCCCCACTCCAGAAGTTCCAGAACCCCCCCAAACACATATACAATTACCCCTCAAACACATATACAATTACCCCCCAAACACGTACACTATTATTCGACAAATACATATGCAATTACCTCCAAAAACTATACAATTATCCCCAAACACATATACAATTACCCCCCAAACACATATACAATTACCCCCCAAACACATATACAATTACCCCCCAAACACATATACAATTACCCCCCAAACACATATACAATTACCCCCCAAACACATATACAATTACCCCTCAAACACATATACAATTACCCCCCAAACACATACACAAGTACCTCCAAACACATACAAATACCACCCAAAACATATACAATTACCACCCAAACACATATACAATTACCCCCCAAACACATACACAAGTACCTCCAAACACATACAAATACCACCCAAAACATATACAATTACCACCCAAACACATATACAATTATCCCCCAGACACATATACAATTACCCACCAATTACCCCCGAACACATACACAATTACCCCCAAACAAATATACAATTATCCCCTAAAAACACATATACAATTACCCCCCAAACACATTCACAATTACTTCCAAACACATATACAATTACCCCCAAACACATATACAATTACCCCCCAAACACACACTTTACCACTTTTATATATATGTTAAGTCTCATCGTTTACTTCTTTCAGTGTTTTGTTTCCTAAAAATGCTGCATTTTTTCGCAATAGTAAGCAAGATCGGATATTCTTGGCATTCCAACCAGGCGATATTGTTTTGTTTATAAAACTTATGCTGATACCATTTAATAGTGGAAAAACCTGAGACATGAAGCAGAAGGTACAGTTGTACCTTGTACCTAATGTGACATAAGAAGGGAAAAGTACAATAATGCCTTATTAACCCTCAATATATTAATGTGCCTTCCATGTCAGGGTTTTAAAAAATCATTTATAGAAGTATGTGAAATTATTATTAATTTATTTTTTTATCCCTGATATGAAGCGAATAGAAAATTTGAATGATTACAAATCAAGAATAAAAATCTGGCTGAAAGAGATTTAAGAAAAAAATCTGAACAAAATATTAAAAACGACATAGAAAACTAATAAAACAGAAATGAATAACTTTAGTCCCCCTCAGCACAGGTCACCCTAGTGAGGAGGACTAAGAAATACAACTTACCATACATATATTTAACATCATATTTATCATCAATATGAATAGAACAAATAAAATTCTATCTTTTTATGACACACATATTTATTTATTTATTGTATATATATATATATAAATTACAAAAATACAAAACAAAATTAACCTTTGTCTGTCCAACTGGGAAGGATTCCCATTTCAGGACAGCCAAATTGTGTATTTAGTACATATTATTCTTACAATGGAATGGCGATGCTGTCAAAACAAATTTTGAGAACATTGTTGATTGCATTCGAAGTGACAGGATGGTTTCTTTATCCTTTAAAGAATCGCAAAGATGTAATTTATTACCAGGGTCAATTTGGATAACATTAGTAATTGCATTCAGAACAGATGAATGGTTTCTTTCGGGACATCACAAGTCTGAGATTCTTTCCAGGGCATTTTGGAGAACATTTACAATTGTATAGTTAGAATTTCCACATTTATAAATCAGTATAAGACATATGAATCCTATAGTACTATATTTTTAGAATTTCTTAGGTGATAGAAATTACACATTACTAGACCAGAATATATGCCGTATGACATATGAATATCCAATTTTAAAATTTCGAATCTTTATTTATTGAATCTTTATATAAATCCCTATTTTTTCAATCTTATAAAAATACTAGTGGATCCCCCGCAATGCTTCGCTAATGCCAATGTCTTTAAAAACTACAATACATCGACTTTGATTCGACTCTGTATCTCATTCCAGTGCAGAGGTATTGCGTTAAGTATTCCTCGGATGTCCCCGACTTCCTCTACTATTTCAACATGTCTAAACACGTTGTCCTGCCACAGACCGACTTCTATGTAGGGAAGTTAAAATTTGTCGTAGTGTGTATTTTTGGATGAGAAATCTGAAAAACAAATTAAAAATTGTTGTAAAAAAACATTAAGAAATGTAGATCACCAATCGAATCCAAAACTGTCTTATATTTCAAGCTGGAAGCAACTATAAACATTCACAAAATTTTATTGAAATCGGTTGAGCGGTTTCGGAGATTAGCGTGTACCATAGACATATGAATATTAGTAGACCTGCCCTAAGTGATTAAAAACGTATTATCCCCACTCCCCATACCGGTTCCATTGGAACCGGCTGTGCTCGCGTATGGCCTCAAGTGAAATTTGAAAACGTGACGTCATCATTCTTGTGCGAACTATGGTCGAGGCATCATCGGTTCATTTTACGAAATAACACGGCAAAATGTTGACTTGTGCTATGAAAACTTGTAAAAATAGATGTGAAAAAGAGAATAAACCCAATTTTCGTATTACATTCCATATATAAGCATTATTTTACTTTATTTTAAGCATATTCACATCGTATAATATGGATCAGTTGTAGAAACATATACTATCACATCGAAAAACGTCTGGACGCGAAACACAAAGCTGGTTGGTTGCTGGGAAGTAAATTATGAACATTTATAAAAGTGTCTTAACTAAATACTTAAACGAAATATTCGACTCTGAAAATAGAACCGAATTTTTTTGCCGAATTTGGACTTCGCAAATTTGTTCATAACGTGGCGAGTAATTTGCGCTCCCATGTAAAAATGTCTATTCATTCAAAAGCAGATTTTACTTTTAAGAAGTAAATGGTGATATTATAATGCGAGATGCCTATTTACTGTCAGATTGATTTATTGACGAATCACAGTCAGCTTAACCCCCTTCGTTCTTCAACAGTTGATTTTACCCCTCGCCATTATCTTCTCGTCTATTAATTTCTATGTCTGTGGCGTGTACGAACACAGTGACACGTGATTTTTATATGTTCAGATTAATTTCAGTATCCAATTATTTAAATGGTTTTGCAAAACTGACTTATTCCAATTATGATCAAATTTGACCTGTGAATGTAATATGTTATATATACATGGTGTCCGGAAACTCGTAGTACAAGCGGGAAACTGGTGAATCTACATCACATTTGGAGTCGATTTTGTAGTATAATTTTTTTTGATTTGAGCTTTCGTTTTCGAGTAAATCGAGTCAGAAGTTGATTTTTTTTTGATCAAAATTCTTATAAATTATTACTGAAGATCAAAGTACCCAACTAATTAAAACTATTTAAAAGTAAAACAAATAATGACGAAAAAATTTGAACCCTGAAATAGCCGAAAAAATTTTTTTTTGTTTTTTTTTTTTTTTATAAAAATGCTCAAATCAAAAAACTTTATGTTTATTTGGGTTCCCTGTGTGGTATAAATTTTCCAGTTTCCGGCTTGTACTACGAGTTTCCGGACACCATGTATATTTCTACACAATATTTTGGCAATACTATGTGGCAAAAGCTGCGTATTCCTATAGAAAAATAACTTTAAAAATGAGTGTTCTTGCAAACTCGTCTTATTCTATCTAATGTTACTATTAAAACAGGCTTATTTCATCTAATGTTACAATTAAAATAGGCTTATTCCATTTAATGTTACTATTAAAACAGGATTATTCCATCTAATGTTATTATTAAAACAGGCTTATTCCATCTAATTTTACTATTAAAACAGGATTATTCTATCCAATGTTGCTATTAAAACATGATTATTCCATCTAATGTTACTATTAAAACAGGATTATTCCATCTAATGTTATTATTAAAACAGGCTTATTCCTTCTAATGCTACTATTAAAACAGGTTTATTCCATCCAATGCTACTATTAAAACAGGTTTATTCCATCCAATGTTACTATTAAAACAGGCTTATTTCATCTAATGTTACTATTAAAACAGGCTTATTTCATCTAATGTTACTATTAAAACAGGCTTATTTCATCTAATGTTACTATTAAAACAGGCTTATTTCATCTAATGTTATCTACTATTAAAACAGGCTTATTTTATCTAATGTTACTATTAAAATAGGCTTATTTCATCTAATGTTACTATTAAAACAGGCTTATTTCATCTAATGTTACTATTAAAATAGGCTTATTTCATCTAATGTTACTATTAAAACAGGCTTATTTCATCTAATGTTACTATTAAAACAGGCTTATTTCATCTAATGTTACTATTAAAACAGGCTTATTTCATCTAATGTTACTATTAAAACAGGCTTATTTCATCTATTGTTACTATTAAAATAGGCTTATTCCATCCAATGTTACTATTAAAACAGGCTTATTCCATCTAATGTTACTATTAAAACAGGCTTATTCCATCTAATGTTACTATTAAAACAGGCTTATTCCATCTAATGTTACTATTAAAACAGGCTTATTCCATCTAATGTTACTTTTAAAACAGGCTTATTCCATCCAATGTTACTATTAAAACAGGATTATTCCATCTAATGTTACTATCAAAGCAGGCTTATTCCATTTCAGCCAATAGAAACGGAGCATTTTGTCACATGACAAAATGGCCAAAATCAGCTTATTCCAAGACAGTTGGTAACAAAACTGGAATATTCCAAGATTTTATCGCAAAACAGACTTATATGACGTACATTTTACGATTCAAAACAAATATAATAATGGAAATATATCACTTAATAAGCTATTAGCTATTACTAAATAAACTCAGATATAAAATCACATATTTGACAACTGTATCAGTTTTTTACCATTTCTCAACAAAACTTTCAGATGGAATAAGTCAGTTTTGCAAAATACCCCTCATTTAAATGTAAAAAACTAAGTGTTTTGAAGGTAGATAATTTAACTATTTTTTCACAACAATTATAAGTAAAACGATCAATAGCAAATAATACAACATCTATATCAATATTAACATTAAAAATAATGTTGCCCTGTCTAAAATGATGAAATATAATTTTTTTTTTTAAAAGCATAAGTAAGAGTTCAAAGTCTGCGACAGACTGCAAACCACAACTGCAGACCGCAGACTTCATACAAGGCATGATCATGAAATAATGATATTTATAACATGTAAGTCTGCCGACTGCCGCTGCGGTTTGCAGTCTTCCGCAGACCTCATTGTCGTACCTTTATGATGGTCCAAAATTTAAATTAAAAACTATCATCGTGATTTATTTTTGGGGTATCACGCCGTGTTGCGCTACCTCCTACTTTAGCTAACGTTTCGAACAGATGTGACACATCTGCCCTGATGATGCACACTATAATGCTGTCCGAAATGTTGACTAAAGACGGATGTAGCACCACATGCCATAATACCCCAAAAATAAATAACTTTAATACTTTGGCCGTGAAAATCTCAAATCATATCTAAAAAAGAACAATTTACAATAATTTGTCGTGGATATATAATTTAAAATATCCACCCGAAAAAAATTAGAGTTTATTGAAAAAATGTATTTTCCAAAGTTGCATTAAAATCATTAAATATTGACTTCTAATAGCCTACATTATCAACAAAAAATAAATAAAATATTTCTACGCAGTACTAGTTATTTGCAATATCTTTTGAATAAAAAAGATCATTCAGTTGGTTGTGTATTTTGCATTTTGACCTCAAATCCAAAATTAAGTTTTGTATGAAAAAGGCAGCTCAGCCGTTTCCCTGATTAAAAAGAATTCAGTTAGTTTGAATGCTCTGCTCGAATCCGAAAGCCCCTCCCCCCCCCGCCCATCTCCCCCCCCCCCCCCCTCTCCAGTCGATATAAAAGGATCGCATTTGGTAGAGAGATCAGTACAACTCCTGCTTTGCGAGAGACATCTTCAGTTTGTTCAGACCTATTCACTGAAAAATATTCAAAATGGCCGCCAAGTTCGTGTTCCTCTTCTTCACGGTGTGCATTCTGCAGGTATGAAAACAAAAATTTAAAACACATTTTATAATGATTAAAATCAAATTAATTTAATTTTTGATCGAAATATTATTTAAATGTAGACTTGATGTTTTATTACTTAAAAACATCACTAACTACATCTTGGTAGAACGTTTAATATATTCTTGTCTAATTTTAATTATATCATTTTGTGTTTGATATATAACGTTAAGAGTAATTTAAAATTGTATTTTAGCATAATTTATTGAATGGTAGAAACTAATGTCTCGCGTTGTAAGAACTTAAAAAAACTTCCGCTTTAAACAAATTTGAAAAGAAATTGAAATGTTAAATTGGGGTGAGTTAATTATTTCCTGAGAAATATGAATTAACTTAAGTTAGAAAAAAATTTTAGAAATTATTTACATTGTTAGGCTTATTCTGTCCATGCAAATCATAGAAAAGATAGGTAACTTTTGCTTTTGCTGTAAGCAATTTTGAAAACTAAATTATTTTCTTTTCATTTTTCACAGAAACCTTAGTAGATTTTATTTATTTATAGTAATTATTATTTCAAAGCAAACTTAACAATATTGGCATGAATATGCTGTATGCTAATTCAAAACGGAACTAACACAATGCATTGTAGTGAAGTGTCAAAAGTAGTAAAACGTTAATAATGATTATAATTATCATATTCGCTTCAAGGGCGCTGTAATTGACGTAAATTAAAATATAAAATTTTGGTTTCGAAAGGAATTCGAAATATGATAAAATTTTGAGGCAAAACAAATATGTATTACAGATGTGTGCTATTTATTTGTGTTTAAATTATGATATATATATATATATATATATATATATATATATATATATATATATATATAGGCCATTAAAGAATTCAACTTTTACAATATTTACATTTTTTGTGTGTGACAAATTTGTGTTCAAATGTCAATCGGTCGTTCGTAATTAAAATTTTCGCACATCAAAATGCCTTTTTAAATCAATCAACGTTTTTATTCCATCATATTTTTATTGTAAATAAGCCAAATTATTTTTTTAAATTATTATCATTAACTCAAAATAATTTATCAAGTTGCCTCTAAAAACATTAACTTTTGATTTTAACAAAATATCTTTCAGTTTTGTTGGTTATTTTAGCATCATATCCAAATTTAAATATTATATGAAAATACTTTTCATTAATTATTTTCAAAGGTTATGTTTTTTTATCGTACAGCATCGACATATATAACTGTCCATAAATATATTTGTTACATTAACTTACTCCATTACATTGTCATTAAATAATATACCTTCACATTAAAATACTAAATTCCGTTTTCTCTGCGTTAGTCCTGCGTGAAATTTTGCTCAATGAACTCAAATTTTTCTTTGAATTTAAGTAACATTTTCAAAATTGGAACTGATTTTTTTGATGAATTCAGACAAGCTATAAATTACCTACCTATAATAAAACATTTTTAACAAAGAATTATTTTGAATCCCCATTTTCAAAATTCATACCATCCCGTGATTTATCGCGTGTCTGCGCTAGTATGCCTATAAATTGAACAAAAAATTTGATTACCTAACTAAAAAGTGGGAAAATTTACATAAACAACTTTTATTAAAATTACCAAAAATACTCATTTTGGTTGTCTGTGCGTTAATCCTTCGTGAAATCTGATTCAATTAACTCAAACTCAATTGGAAATGTTTTTTGAAGAATTCAGACAAGCGATAAAGTGCCTGCCTATAATTTAACATTTTTAAAAGAAAATTATTTTAATTCTTATTTTCAAAATTCCGACTATCCCGTGATTTTTCGCCTGTCTGTGCTAGCATACTTATAAAATGAACAAAAAATATCATTACCTTTCTAAAAAGTGTAGAAAATTAAATAAACAAGTTAAATTAACATATAAATAAATCGTTTACAAAATTAAAAATCATCTTCTTTCTTACCTAATGAAATGTCTTATCTCTTTTCATAATAATAATCACGGTTGGGTCATCACCCATGACCTATACCCAACTAAATCAGTGACCCATCTTTCCATACATACATAATAATATATAAACTTATGCACATCAGTTTATGTACTCATATTATGAGCCGATAATTGGATTGACTCTAATTGGTTTGAATTTAATTCTGTTGATCCAGGCATTAACTTCTAGTTGGAATATTGGTTCCACAATCGCACATTGTCACAATTGCACTTAAATATATGACAGCAATCTGTGTTTGCGCTTAAATGCATTGGGATAATCTGAAATCTTTTCATTTGCGCATTCATGTTTAAGTAAAAGTTCATTTGAATACAAGGAATAAATCGTTACAATTACACAGTGTAAATAAACTAATATGATTCAAATAAATTCTAATTTACAATGATGCTATTGAAAACAAAACGTAAACTAATAAAGTTACTAATTAGATTCTTACACGCCCGCTTTACGTTGGTGTGGTAAAGCTGGCCTAAAAGTTTAAAAAGTTTTGCGGTAAAGGTTTCAATAAATAAGTCAAGTTTTTCACTGTTATGCGTAGCGTAATATTTACACCACGTTTTTTAGTAAGGCTGTTATTGTTGATAATAATAGGAATATTAAATTAAAAAATTATATGTGTTAAGCATTGAAAATTAGCTAGAATTACGAATGAGGTTATACTTGACAGTTGACAAATATGTGACGCGCGGCCCTGTTGTATTGCACAAACCTGCGGTTGACTTTTCCCTATTAAATCTCTAAAATATAGTGGGAATCATGACGACATAAGTGATGAAGTCGTCTAAAAAAATATTCGGCCCGCGGCCTAGCGTAATGGACAAACATACGGTCGACTTTGCCTTAGCAGGCCTAGAAAAGCATCAAATTTTATTTTTCTAAACGATGAATCCCTCTAGAATCATTTGAGATTTTAGTAATACGTTCATTAGAAATAATTAAAATGTGAGCGTCCGTAAACAAGAAATCAGTATTCTGAAGCAGTACAAACAATCTTTGTCCGGAATTTCTATTCAATGGGACTATTTTCAACTAGTTTACTTAACTCATTACCGTCCAGTTTCAAAGTTCGCGACTTTCGTCTACACAAATATTTTTGGACAGTTTTAACACTTTGAACAATTTGATCAAGTCCTTTTGAGCTGATCACAATTTGATCAAAAGCTGAAATAGGTCGAGTTGTTAAAAGGTCAATTTTATGATCGTCAACTGTATAATGAAGTTTGAAATACCACAGTGAGAACAACATCATTATTACTAAAAATAAAATATATATTATTAATTTGTTACGAATTTTACAAATTGACAGTAAACCCTTCCGATACCAGGTGTCACTGATAGCCAGTGTTCCATCGAAAAACTTACACCAATACTAATTTTCAATATTAACACTTTTATTGTCAGGTGTCTCTGGGAGCCAGGTTCGTCCGCGATGCTCCTGCCGCCGGGGGTCTGGATGACCTCTCCAAGCAAGCCGCCGACTGGCTCGCCAGCCTGGGTGCCCAGTTCTCCGAGGTCGCACAGGCCAAGGACATCACCGAAGTCAGCGCCATCGTCAAGAACGGTACCGAGAACCTAACCACTCAGCTGACTGGACTCGTCACTGGACTGCAGTCGAAAGTAAGTCTTCTATTACATCTGATTTCATTCCTGCTAAAAAGCAGTCAACCATGATTTTATTTTGGAGTATAATTCTCCGTGTCTTGCTAAATCAGGATCTCATTTTATCCGCTTTTTTAGCAACAACCTACAAACAATTTTTTTCATTATTACACATTTTCTTTAAAATTTTATGCAATAATGCAACCAAAGTCTTTTATACTTTTACTTGTATTGTTTTATGGTATTTCATGTACCCAATTTAAAAACCTCATGGGCGTATGATAAAGTAAATAAATAATCAACATACTCTTTAAAATTTGCCTGACATCACTGCCAATAACAATAATAATTCTAGCAATTTTTATACCTTCTAATTTTCATAAAATTCATCTAAATGTAATGAGGTTTAAAAGATATTAACAATCTTCCTGGCTTCAGCAAAGTACTTCATTTCCTCTGCGTCCGCACAATCATTTACGTCTTAATAACCATGACTGTTTGATTGGACTTGGCCTTCTCCACAACCTCTAGTCCCTAGCCATTCGTCCTCAGACCATCCCATCCTACTCCTATATTTTTCCACGCGGTCAGTTCACCTCTTACTAGATCTGTCTCTGGATCGCTTCTTTCGCTCTTAAATTAAATGTCAAATAATGCTAATTAAATCTCAATTTTTGGGTTAGGCGATAACGACCAAATTAATTGTACTGACCGTTTTTCTCCAAAACAAGATCAATGCCATTCATATATTGTTACAAATGTTTAATTCCGATACGATTTATCTATTTTATTCGAAAATTTATTTAGATTATATAATCGGAACGTCTATTTCTCGAGAATGTAATTTATTAAACGGGTGGCTCATCATTTTCAATACACTCTTTCAATTGATAACAGCTGACCTGAGACAGTCATCAATTTTTTCCAACTGATAAAAGCGTTATGCAAACTTGTGTTCAAATTATATCACAATTTATTCATTCACGAATGACATTGCGATAATGAACTTTCCCGATTAAAACCGTTTGAAAAATTACCTCATTTCAATGACCTAGAAATATTCTTGTCAGTGAGTTTTTACTTCCAAATTCATGCTCTATATTATTCATGCTTGACTACCGTTGCAGAGTGGTAAGCTGCTTGGGTAATGGTCCAGAAGTTACTTGTTAAAAGTTTGGAAAAGCAAATTAAAATACATTTCAGTGCGTGCAAGATGCTGTGAGAATCACCAGATCCTAAATTGAAACATCACTGCTGCTATGATCAGATACAGCCAATGTCTTCCACAACCTTCGTCTTTCATTTCTTCTTTTTCCACTCTTCTTATATGTGGATGGAATTTTGCCAGTTTGCTTTTTTGTTGAAATATTCGAAACAGAACTCGAATTTTGGGTTATTTAGATTAGATTTAGATTTCTTAAAATCAGATAAAACATTGGGATATTTCAATCAACATTGTTGTCCAATGCCTATTGAGAAATTAAATTGGTTCGTATAAACGTGATAGTCAATGCCCACGGAACTAATGATGAACTTCTTTTCCAGCTTACTGATGCCACCAAGGACCAGTCCACCGTCATTGGACAGGTAGTCGCCAAGCTGAACCAGACCATCGCCGACCTCCAGAAGGCCAACCCCGAGACCACCTCCAAGGCCAAGGAGGTCAACGATCAGTTCCAGAAGGGACTGGAGACCATCGCCACCGAGTTCGCAAAGGTCCAGCAGACATTCTCCGAGAACACCAAGGGTGTCCAGGGAGACCTCGAGAAACTGACCAAGCAGGCTTACGATGGCATCGTCAAGTCCGCTCAGACCGTTCAGGAACAGATCAAGGCTGCTTCCAGCAAGCAATAAATTGATTTCAACACTTTTAGAAAAAGCAATAGTGACCTTTTGATGCTATTTTATGACAATTGACATTTTAAGGTCTTTTCAGACAATTGGACGCAATTTTAAGATTTTTCTTAAGGTTTGTGAGCAACTTTATGAATACTTTACTACTCGAAAAACAGTTTCGTTACTTGAGGCTGTAGTAGCGAAGAAAATAGATTGTCTTAATTTCTGTGTCAAATGCAATAGTAATTCACGTCTAATGACAAAGTATTAATGCTATTTTTTAATGTATTTTTTGGAAAAATATAAAAACCTACAACATTAAATATAATTTTATTCCATAAATCCTTCCCTTTTTTATGTATCTGTTTCCACGCCGATCTCTCTGCCCGAAGCCATTGGAGTTATGGCCACTTCATTTTAGGGATGTTGTTATTAAAAATGTGATAAAGAATATTTCGAAACATGTTAAATCTGTGGTTACTAAACATAACTAAAGCAAACAACAACGTTTCAATTCTGAATAGTGGTCTCTCAACAGGGCAAATTTGAGATAATCATTCGAACAAGAAAGGTCATTTTTATGAATTGTTAAACAAAGCGTAATTTTTGTGATTTTTTTTGGAAATTGTGATGTTTTTATGCAAAAGAGAAATAAAAACAAAATAAAAAATAATTTTTTTTGGTATATCATAATGAGTAAAACCTCAAATTGTAATATTTAATTTTTGAAGACAATATTAGCGATTCCTAAACGAAAATTTGATAGATAAAAATCTAGGACTCGAACCATTGGGTTATCGAACTTATCCGAGGTTCATACACCATATAGACTTACTTGAGTCAATAAATAGAATAAGCCTAGAAACCAGGCGTCGTCATCGTGTATCAATCTATTGATCTATTGGAATTCTATGGCTTATGCGTACATGAAAACTCTAGCCGTGCGTCATTTGTCACCACGACTTATTTAAGATAAATAAATAAATAAATAAAGATACCACACGGCAGAGAATGACAAGAGGAATTGTGTTTTTAAGGCGATGCCACACGTAGTAATTTAAAATCATGTTTTTTTTTTTTTTTTTTTTTTTTTATATTTACTCCACACAGGAGGCCCTGAAGAAAATAATTTCCCTCAGGGCCTATGTCATCTTTGGGGATGCTGTGTGGAGGGTCTTTTTGTGGAGAGGAAGGAGTGAACATGGGTCTTGAAGAGTCCCATGTTGTAGGAGGGAGGAAACACAGAGGCCGGCAGTTCGTTCCACAGCCGAGCTGTTGAACTTAAGAACGAATCGTAGAAGCGACCCGTTCTCATGTGACAAGTGTCAACTGTGTACAAATGTTGGGCGCGCGTTTGGCGTGTATCTCGACTACGCACCGGCGCCGAAGGGATCAATGACGCTAGTTCCTCAGAGCATCTTCCATTGTAATACCGATAGAACAAGGACAGCATACCTACCCGACGTCTGTGCTCTAAAGATTGCAGTCCGTTTGTTAAGATTGGGGAATCTATCAAACGGACCGCCCGTTTCTGCACAGAGTCAAGGGTTTTTTTCAGGTATTTTGGGGCTCCAGACCAGAGATGGCTGCCAAATTCGACAGTAGGGCGCACTTGCGATTTGTACAGGGTGAGCAGTTGTGTACTATTAAAGTATCTGCGGGCCCTGTACAGTACGCCCAGCTTCTGAGAGGCCAACTTTACTCTGGCTTCGATGGAGCCCCCGTACCTGAGCTGGTCACTTATAGTTACACCAAGCATATCAATGGAAGGCCTGTTCGGAAGATTGCTTCCGTTGAAGGAGACTAGATTATCATTTGGATCCCTTTTAGACGTAATCAGACAGGATTGGGTCTTTGAAACATTAAATTCGACGAGATTATTTTTACCCCAGGAGGAAATACTCTCAAGATAACCGTCCATTCTCTGCTTCAAAGCCCTCCGAGCCGTTGGAGTTTGTGTGCCCTTTGGGGGCTTGTCAAACAGAAAGCTATCATGAACTGTACTGTCATCCGCGTAACAATGAATCGGTGCACATGTCAAAAGGTCATTGATGTGCAACAAAAACAAAGTCGGAGACAGAACCGATCCCTGTGGGACGCCAGCATTTATGGAGTGCGAGGAAGAGGTGAAACCGTCAGCAACCGCCTGAATCGACCTATCCCTTAAAAAGTCAGCAATCCACGTACACAGGGATGCGGGAAGCCCGTAAGAATGCAATTTGTTGACAAGTCCTCGGTGCCAGACCCGGTCAAAGGCCTTGGATATGTCTAGTGCGACCGTTTGGGTCTCACCGTGACGTTCCAGGCACCGCCCCCAAACATGCGTCACATACGCGAGAAGATCACCGCACGAGCGGTTCCGCCGGAATCCGTATTGACGGTCGTTGATAATTTTGTTCTTCTCGAGGTATGTGAGCAGTTTGTCGTTGATCACACGTTCCATCACTTTGGACAGAACTGATGTGATCGCTATGGGGCGGTAGTTGGCCGGGTTGGAGCGGTCACCTTTCTTGGGAATAGGGTGAATTACCGCTTTTTTCCAACCAGAGGGCACAGTGCCACACTTCAGGGACATTTTGAAGAGCTTTGTCAAAACTGGAACTATTTCCGCAGCACACCTCTGCAATACCAAGGCAGGTATTCCATCAGGTCCACTAGCTTTGTTAACATCGAGCCCCCGTATGACGTGGAGTACATCCCGATGCCGGATCCTCAGCTTTTTCATATAGAAGCCGCAGTGAGGAACCGACGGCGGAACAGCACCCCCGTCGTCGAGGGTCGAGTTTTCCGCAAACATTTTCCCTAAAAGGTTTGCCTTTTCGGTGGCGGTGTTTGCTAGTGAGCCGTCAGGTCTGGTAAGAGGTGGCAAACTGGGTTTGCAAAAATTTCGACCTATTGAGCCCGCAAGCGACCAGAATGCTCTGCTGCCATGCGGGCAGGCAGCCAGCTTTTTGCTGATCTGCAGGTCGTGTTCGAATTTTGATCTATTGATGATTCTCTTGCATTCCTTTGCCGATTTGTTGTATGCTGATCTGCTTTCGGGCGTTCGAGATGTGTTGTAGGCTCGGTAAGCCGCGTTTTTTCGTCGAACTGCTTCGGAGCATTGTCGACTGAACCACGGCTTT
This sequence comes from Hesperophylax magnus, assembly GCA_026573805.1. Taxonomy (NCBI): domain Eukaryota; kingdom Metazoa; phylum Arthropoda; class Insecta; order Trichoptera; family Limnephilidae; genus Hesperophylax; species Hesperophylax magnus. Next base: position 7,547,151 of record JAIUSX010000018.1, read on the forward strand.
GAGCCCACACCAGTTTCTTTAGTAGTCGATTGTATGAAGCCATCCATCGCCGATTTGATGACTTCACCAATCTCCTGGGCACATCTTGAAGGGTCCGAAGTCCGAAAACAAACAGCTGACCACGGAAAAGCATTGAAATGGGCCCGCATACCGAACCAATCTGCTGACCTATAGTGCCACACTTTTCTCCTCAGCCTCTCATTGGTTGGTCTGAGGCTAACGGGGATTGATGTCGTCACTAGGCAGTGGTCAGATGATCCCAGAGGCGCTGTGACGTCAATCTTATAACCGTGTGGCACAGTAGTTAAGAATAGGTCTAACAGATTGGAGCGGTGAGTCTGGACATCAGGAACCCTTGTAGGCTCCTGAACCAATTGCTCTAATCCGTAGCAAATGGCAAAGGATTCCGCCTGTCGGCCAGCCGAGTCCGTTGGGCCTGAGAACTTCAACCATGGTTCGTTATGAACGTTGAAGTCCCCCAGAACAACAAACTCGGCCGAAGGGTAGCGGGGCAAGAGATCATCAATAGTATCGCTCAAATGTTTGAAGAGCTCGGAAGTGTCTGATTCGCTATGTGTTTTTGGTTCGAAAATTTGGTCGCCTAGAAATGTTTCAGATGCTTTAATTAAATACTGCGAGTAGAATACATCTTGGCCTTTGAAATAATCGAGTATTTTTTAGATAAGTCTTTTCCCAAAAAAAAATAATGTATAGGCCTCTAAAAACTGCTTTAAAGTTCAAAATCTCCTACTTATGAACCCATTTTCGGTTATTGTTTTATTGTATAATGTGGCAAATTAAGTTATTTATACACAAAATAAAATAAAAGTCACTTTTTGGCCATGTTTTTTTCTTGCATAAATCAAAACAGGTGGATGGTGTTAAGCGGGAATTTAAGTCTTATCGCCATCTACGTAAGGTGTGTTATTGATAGCGGCTCGATTCAAAATATTAGACGACGTAGTGCATCGCCTTAAATGAATTTTCTCTTTTAATTATTTAATCACTATAAAAAAAAAAAATAAAAAAAAAAATAAAAAAAAATAATCAAGAGTAATTGCTTTACTTCCAACTTTATTAGTATAAATATGGAAACAATAATTTGATGTGACCCGTGATCAAGGGGATTATTGTTATGTCTGAGAATCATCTCAGTTTATGAACCACAGATAAACAACATTATTAATTAGTGGTTTTGTATCACTTTGAACAAAGTTTAAAGTCTTGATGCAAACATAATGTTATTCCTTATTACAAGGGTAACAGGGGGGTAACGCTTAAGGGGGGAAGACTCTTAAATATGATGAAAACAAATTATTAAATACATTAATACTTTTCACTATCATGAGAAATCGTTTGGATGTTTTTTTTTATTATCAACCATTTTTAAATAACATCTAAATCAATTTAATTTGTTTTCGGGAATGAGCAAACAATGCAAATCTTGGAAGCGAAAACTAACCCACCCCCAAAATCCTTTCGAGCTGAAACTCGGTAGATAGACTCGCTGTCTACTACGATGCATTCTGTAAACTTTTGGTGACAATCACGTATATACACGCGAACATATATGTATTTATCTTAAATCGAATGACATTACAGCAGTTAATATAATTATATTAATTAATAAGAGCAGTAAATAAGAAAATACAGGGTTTTCCAATAAGAGGTGTTATTTTGATATTCAATCGTAAAAGATCAATGGTTTCGTTGCTTGTGTGGCACGAAGCGCCGTCTTGTCAATACCATCTAATTCCGGCCATAAAAAATCATTAATCATCTCTCGATAGCGCAATCCATTCACCGTAACTGTTGCTCCAGACTCATTTTCGAAAAAGTAAGGTCCAATGACTCCGCCGGACCATAAACCGCACCAAACAGTCACATGTTGAGGATAGAGAGGCTTTTCAACAATAACTCTTGGGTTTTCCGAGCCCCAGATGCGACAATTTTGCTTGTTGATGAAGCCACCGAGGCGGAAATGGGCCTCATCACTCAAGATGATTTGCATTTGATTCACTCAAGTGAATTTTAATAATTTCAATGCGTTGTTGAAGCGTGTATCGTTCCATTTTTATTAATGGCGTAGTTTCTACTTGTGAAATGTCAAGAAATGACAGCTTCAAAAGTAGCATCTACCGAAATAGCGGGCTATTCAAAATAACACCTCTTATTGGAAAACCCTGTATTTACCATGTTGAAAACAAATAATAATCAAAATTCCCATGGTAATTGGAATAACTTTCCACAAGACAATAAGGCAACCTTTATACCTACAACCGTTTATAATATTGTAAAGCTGGGCATACCTACATCTGCGCGCCGGACCGTTCGTTGGAATTATTTTTACAAAATAAATTATATGGAACAAGTCACCCACATAAAATACCTGGGGGTCATCATTGACCAACATCTTCGTTGGGATCAGCACTTGGCCAGTCTAACCCCACGCATCCGCAAGCTCTCTTATGCTTTTCAAAATCTAAGAAATATCCTTACCACCCCAATTCTTAAAACTGTATACTACGCTCTCTGCCAATCCCTACTAGCTTACGGCATTATAATCTGGGGTGGTTGTGCACAATCTACCATCGAAACTCTTCTAAAAGCCCAAAAAATGGTAATACGTGTCATTAACCAGCGACCGACAAGATACTCCTCCACTCGACTCCTCATAGACTATAAGGTCTTAAACATACGACAACTCCACCTAAAATTTTCGCTAATAAATTTCCTGTTCAAATATAAAAACAAAACTCTTTTACAACACAAATACACCACCAGAACAATAACCAACGGTCACTACAAAGTACCTTCACTACATACCACGTCAGCTCAAAGACAATTTTTCTTCCTAGCTCCTAAAATCTTTAACCTTATCCCTGAAAACCTAAAAAGCGTGAGTCAACCCCATTCCTTTAAAAAACAAATTACGAAATGGATCCTTACACACGGAATACATTACAACTACAATACCCATTCATTCTACACTCTATCAATTTAATCATTTTCAGACAAAACATAATATATCCTTATTCCCTAACTAAGCGGTATATTATGTAAATAAATAATTAGTCTGATCTGAGTAAATAGATCTTATAATCTTCTTATAATTCTCTAACTTCTCCATTCTCTTCTTGCAACCCAAACTAGCTTTTCATCATTTTTCTTATTTTTCTTTTTTATATTATAGTAATGTATAGATTCTGTTCAAACTGTAAAATTCACCCGCCATAACACAGGGTCATCCCTAGCATGGAGGGTGAAATATCACAAAAACCATATGTACCCTCTAAGTCTTGTATTAATAAAATAAATAAATATAAAAACAAGTTTTGTGCTAGAAAACGAACCTTTCTAGACTCCGTTTGTCAAGCGATTTTAATGCCTATTACCTACAATATAAGGTATACCAAGAATATACACATTTTTGACTAGTAGCTTCGTCTTAAAAAAATATATAAAGTCATGAAAAGTGAAGAAAAAATAAGGTTAAATTAGCTACGTAGGTTAGGTTAGTTTTTTCATTACTATTAAAGATTTATATAACTTTTTACAGGTGTGTTGAAATGTAATTGTGTTAAATTATCATGAAAAAATTTTCAACTTTGCTCAAAGCATTTTATTTTGAAGTGGTTCTTATTATTCCACAGTCAATATTTGGATGTATAAATCAATCAGTTTCGTTATATTTGTCTGTGAACACTCTATACTTAAATAATTAAAAAATATCAAACAACAAAATCGATAGGCACAAAATCAAATAGACTATCTGTCTGGAGGTAAAAACAATAACTTAACACGACGCCATGCCGTCCCAATGTGAACAGGGAATTCTTTTGTTTTGTGAAAAAATCGCCACGAGCGATCCACCGGCAGTTTGTTCGGCGCTCAAAACTCCGTCCCATCGTGAGGCTCGCAGATGTATACTCAGCTTAAACCTTTACATGGATACCTACAGTATTATACATAATTGAACTAGGATAATCAACGCGACAGGATACTTTAAACGTACTTGAGAAAAGATACATGCCGCCAACGGGAATTGAACCCGCAGCCTTCTGATTGCCGATCAGCTGCTCTACCAATTGCGGTACGTCGGCTTATTTACCCGACAAATTATTCAATATGTACTGGTATTTTCCATTCAACAATTATTGCTTGTTAGATTTTTGCAATTTAAATAGGTTTTTTAGGATAATAATAATTTTTCCTTAAAAATAAAACGTTATCCTTTGTGCTATGCATAAAAAGATTATTATTTGTCTCTGAAACATTGTTTTATCATTATAAATAAATGTATAATATAAATAACGGAAAATAATACACAGGCGAAGACGGACACGAAAGCTTGCTGTATATATATAAACAAATTTAAAAGAAACAGCTTTGCAAGCAACGCTTTCTTTGTAAACATATTTGGAAAAGTAAACTAAAAACGTTCTCTTTACTGGCTTTTCTTACTGAGAGCATATTAGGATGGGCCTTACTTGGGCGGGACTATGTGTATCTTTAAAGCGGTTAGTAGCCGAGTTGTTCAAGTCGTAGGGTTCCTACACAGGCTGCCAACCAAATTTGGATGATGAACGACAGTATACGGATTTGACGGCCTCCGTGGTTGAGGGCTAAATCTCTTAACTATAAATCTGGAGGGCGCAAGCTCACGTGCTGGCGTGCGAAAGTAAATTTTATTTCATTAATTTGTATTGTTTATTAATTTATTAATTGATTATCAGTGGCGCCCTGGTGAAAGACCACCATTCAGAATTTAAATGGTTTTAGCCGTGTTTGGTGACTAGATCTGAATAGCAAGGTATGTTCCCCACCTTCATCTTTCCCATCTCCTTCCCCTTCCCACTTCTGCCTCTCAACATACCCCAATTAAGGATGCCATAGTCTCACTGGCTCCAGACGGTTGGGAGCAGTTGGAATTCTTGTGCTGTACTCACATAAAATGACGATGCTTCATCAACGAGCCGCTCAGAGAAAGGTTGCCCCAATTGCGCCTGCATATGAATGAGCATGCTGAAGATTCTTTAAATATGAAATATTCTCATATTTGATGAAATGGTTAATTGGAACCCGTTATGGCATGATATCGATAGCTATCAGTTTTCTGAAATTGAAAGTCTGGGGTCATCCTGAGATGAAATTATTTCTATTGGAGAAGTCGACTTAATCAGTAGTTGACCTCTGGAGGTCACCGCGGAATATAATTATTTATTGAGATTACTGTTGACCTTCGATAAACAGAATAATTTCTCGGTAAAACAGATCGTTAATAACAAATGAGATAATGGAAACGGTATCACCCTGTTGTTAAATGATGCAATTGTGATAAGTAAATATGATTCGTTAACCAAAAGGTATAAATTTGATAACAGCTGCTTTGTGTGTTAAAATATAAGAAAGGGCTTATTAATTTAAAATAAGGATCTTAATAATCTATTTACCTTTTCGGAACGTCTGTGTATTTGAAAATAAATATATTTTAGAATTTTCTCCGAGAATATTTATATTGGCGTTTTTCGGTTTTAGCTAATGTTTAGGAGGTAGAAATTTTCATATTTTGAAATGTAATATTTTTGATAAATTTTTTACGGATTTTTTTAATGTAAGTTTTGGAGGTATTTTTTCAATAATGATTTTTATGTAATATTTTTTTAATTGAATAACTAACTAACCATTACGCCGTTTCTCCGCAGGGGTAGGCAGAGAGGACGGAATGCCAAACAACTCGGTCTTGGCACACACTCCTTGCCTCATTCACATTCATACATTCCTCACACGATCATACATGGTAATTGAATAAAATGTTATATTTTTTCTACACATTGTGTGCCATTTGTTATTTAAAGGGAAACGCGCACTCTGAGACCTAATTTTCTTTCAAATGAAATTATCAATAACTTAAATTGAATTTTCAAATAAGTCCACCAATTTTGATCAAATACGTTCTACCACTGCCAGCTATAATTCATAATTAGGTATAAAAGCTCACACTTAAATGTCGATCTTTGGTTATTTTTTTTTTACTTGTACTGAAAAATATGATGTTAGACTTGTGTCCATATAATAATTGTATGCGTAATTTGGGGGTCGCGTTATCGATAATAACCTATCTATAAATATCCCCTACGGCAACGGTCCGCAACCTTCTTGTAGCCGTGACCCCAAAATCAAAGAAGGGTTTTTTTCAGCGACCCAGAATTAAAAAAATCGCACAATTTACATGGTGCACGAAGGTTGGTTCGTGTATGTAGATAACAAGCATTTTATTTTGTGGATGTTCAGGCATAAATATTTAAATGTTTCCCGATCATTTTATAAATAACTTAATTTGCCACATTATACAATAAAACCATAACCGAAAATGGGTTCGTAAGTAGGAAATTTTGAACTGTAAAGTAGTTTTCATAGGCCTTATAAATTATTTTTTTCCGGGCTTATAAAAAAACTTATGTCAAAAATACTCGATGATTTTAAAGGCCAAGATGTATTATACTCGCGGTATTTATTTAAAGCATCTGAAACATTTCTAGGCGACCAAATATTCAAACCAAAAACACATGATTTTGCATTACTACGTAGTACATCGCCTTAAGTAGTTGTAACATCATCGGTGATTTTTTTTAAATAACAGTGGATACTCTTTTGCAGTCACGATCCAGACCTTGCATGGAAAGACCAGTGTTTTTGTAAATATCTCTAATGTTTTCATCGGGCAATAAGTCCATTAGCTGCTCCTTTTCTTTAATGTTTAATTTTTCACTTTAATCCAAATCGTATTGAAATAATTACTGAGGAAAAATAACTTAAATTCGATTTGTGCAAATTATTTATAATTTTTAAGCAATCTTCATGTTCTGATCGAGACCCCATTTGAGATCGCGACCGCTACCTTACGGCAACAAAGGTTTTCGAAATGTCAAAGTAACCTAATAATCAACAACTAAACAACTTTCAGTTTCTTTTTAGCAATAGAGTTACTAGAACTATATTGGAGAATTTTCTAGAAGGCGGATAGGTCTAGCTACTCTTTCACATTTCCTTTCCTGAGTCTTCACATAACTTCGCAACATACCCCGATTTGGGATACCGTAGTCTCACTAGTTCCAGACGGTTTGGACCAATTAAGATTATTACATATCCAACCTCGCCAAGGTATTTTTCGGGTTCCCCTATCCCTAAAACCTTATCTCTCCTTGAAAATACTATTGTAATAAAGATAATTCCTTCTATGACCCACAACAATCTACACATAATTTATCTGGACTTATTCAGACGACATGTAACATTTTTGTCCATTTAGCTAAGTCATCATTTGCCTAATCACTGTTTAGACGCTTCGACAATCCTTTAGGCAGATAGCACTATCTTTACGTATTTTTGGCTTCTTTGCCATTAAAATAAATGAATGTACGAATTCCAGGACTTGTATCGTCTAGGCCAGTACTTCTAAAACTTCAGGCCGTTGAGAGTAATAAATTCCCATAACTATAGTAATACATTACGGTCAAAGGTTCCCAACGTTTTATGGGAGCTACTTTTTAGCGATATTTCTATGGCAATCTTTTATTAAGAATCTTACAAGAATTTTTAGTTTTAAATCACCTGAAAGGGCTCCTGAGAGAAAAGTGCACTCGACTAAAATTGTCAAAGAACCGTCGTCACACAATAATCAATGTCCAATCAACAAACTCCTTTTTCGCCTCCTATTTGAAATCCAGAAACCAATATGTGAGGATAAATAATCATGTATTCTAACAATTTCCAGCGTTGTCAGGTATTCCCCAGGGGTCAAACCTTAGTCCTCTATTGTTCCTCATAGACGGAGGACGTGTGGATGTGTGCTGTGGACGACACCCGTCAGCGTAAATTAGGGCAGATATGTTCTATTTTAAATTGTTAATTTTGTTGAACTACTAAAGTACATAGCTATTCAGGTCTGGTCCCCAAAAACGGTTAAAGCCATTTTACTTTTCACCAGGGCGATACTAAGAGTAGTTAGGTACCTATTTACGAAAAATATTAGGAAGATTATTGTAGGTAGGTACACTTTGTATACGGTGGGTACTTTCGTTATATCTAACTAACCATTACGCCGTTTCCTCGTAGGTGTTCAAGACGGATCGCCAACACTCGCTATTGGCACAAACTTCTTGCCTCATTCACATTCATACATCGTCTCATTCATGCTCTTCTATTATTATGACTCTTTACATGGCCCGACTCAAAAATGTGATTCACTTGATCGTGCCATATCTTTCTCGGGCTTCCCCGACTTCTGATACCACTCACATATGCGTCATATATTTGAGTAAATATTTATTATATAATATATAAGTACATTTTTGTTTATTTGTTACAATATATGATCAATATTTCAAGACCCCTCTTCCATAGAAGCATTAGCTTGTGGCTGGAAGAAGAGTTTACATTGTTTTATTACAGTATGTAAGTAATTAAAAATAAAATGATTTTAAACTTATTTGAAGAATGGGATGTTACTTAAGGAAACTAATTGAGATGAGTTATTCTTAAGATTAATTCAATTGGAAACATTTTTATTTTTTGTAAGTTTGTCTTTAAAATATTTTTTCACAGTGTTTATTATTTGGATATTATCATTAATGTTTCTAATTTCTCCAGGTAGTCGATTGAAAAAAATTCTCGCCCGGTAAGTGTAATAATTTTGTGCAAAGGAAGTGTTTAATTTTGGGCATGGAAAAATATATTTAATTCGAGTACGGTTTTCAGTTAGAAATTGGTACTTGTCTTTTTCTTTTATGATTTGAATTAATGCATTTTTAGTATAAAGATCTTTAAATGACGGCACTTGAAATTCTTCGAATAATCGATCCGTTGGGTAATCGGAAGGTTTTCTTAATATTATTTTAATTATTAACCTTTGTACCACTTCTATTGGAGTAAGGTTAGTTTTGTATGTGGATCCCCAACTAATGATACCATATTGTAGAGTTGATTGGACCAAGGCATAATATATTAAATATAGGTTTTTTAAAGACAAAAAATTTCTGATTCTTAAAAATACATATATCAGTTTTCTGATTTTTTTTACAATTTGACATATTTGTTCCTTCCAATTCAAATTTTTATCGATAATTACTCCTAGATATTTGATTGTGTTTGTGTTTTTTAGTATTGTGCAGTTTTGGAGACAGTAATTTTTATTATGTATTTTGGAATTGTCATGAATGATAATGTCAAAATTTTTAGGGATGTCTTTTGTGAGTATTGCAAATGGAATTACATATGTTTTATCACTATTTAGTGATAGTAAATTAATGTCGAAGAAATTATTCTCCTTACAATCATTTCTTTGCTCATTCGCTCTACATGCCCTAACCGTCTAAGCGTCCCTTTCTTAATCTTACTCATTACGCTTACATAAGCCTTGGATTCTCTGCGGATCTCCACATTTCTTACACGATTGTGCATATCTTATTATTGAGATCTTATTTCTACTTTTCTACTTTCATACTTCCTCAGCCGTACATCAGGTAGGTACCAGCACTCCATTGAGGACTGCTAGCTTCGCTTATTTGAACAGTTTCTTGCTAGCGCCAACCGCATCCAGTCCTCCATTAATTGAATTACCTGCATTTACCCTTCTTTCAATATCTCTGTCAGCCTTCCCATCTCTCGTAAACATACACAAATTCATTCACCTGCTCCAAGCATGTGTTGGTTCACTGGATATTTAAAAACTCCACAGTTTATGATGGAAATAACGAATATTTCTGAAAAAAAAATTCAAATAAAACAAACAAAAATATTACAGACATTTATAATAAACTAGCATATAATGAATCTTATTATTTATTTTCATTTAGAAATAAATTCATATTTACACATTCACATTGTCCACATCAAAAACAAAATAACATTTTTTTATCTTCCACTGTAAATTATTTTCTTATTTAATTTTAAAATCTTCTGCTTCCTCCAATTCTGCGTCTTCTTCCAAATAGTCTCGTCAATAAACGAAAAAGTTTCCCTAGAAGAGAGATGATAGACCTCAGACCTCCGTTGGCTCCGCGAGGTTCATTGTAACCGTAGTGGTCCTCTGAAATCCCGGTAAAGAGGCCTTGATTCTCGTAGCGCTGTAAACCTGCCAAACCTCCTCGGTGACCTGTCAGACCTTCGAGACCCAATAGACTTCTCTGACCTCGTAGGCCTATTGGACTCCTTAGACCTCCCAGATTTAGATCAATTCCCTGAAAAGATACAAAAATATTTTATTTTTATTTGGACATACACAGTACATTTTGTTACAAGTGATAAATATACTAGTAGATTCTCATAGTTCACGTATGACCCTACAATACTTTGGTAATTTCATCTGGGAAGAAAATTGTTCTTATTCCTTACTAATGATGTATTTACGAGTAATTATAATAGATAACAAACAATACAAAATAGAAATTAAGTGTGTGGAGAAATGAAAAACTAATAAATGTCTATGAGACAAGGTTTTTTTATGCATGGCACAAAGCACAGAACAGGTGAAAAAATATAATAAGCAATAATTGTTAATTATTGGAATAAGCCGACGTAGCTTAATGGTTCAGAGCACCTGACCGGCAATCAGAAGGTGCGGGTTCAATTAACGTCAGCGTCATTTATTTTTACTCGGGAGATATTTTCAATTTGTATGGATATTTCAGGCGAGTATTGGTTATAATAATTTGTTATCAAGCATTTCATACTCACGAATCGTAATCGACTATTAGTAAAAATTTAATTAAAAATTGTGAGCACGAATAGTTTAAAAACATATATATGCCACATTAAAAAAAATTATAAATTAGTTTTGAATGTTAATGTTAGGGTACTTATACATTTGCAAACCGAAACGCGAACCGTAACACGAATTACGGGAAAGGAACGAATCAACTTCAAGGCGCCATTTGCGGTTGCTTCGTTTCTTTCCTATAAGTTTAGGTTCAGCTCGGCAGTTCGGCTCGCGGATGTATACGTAGCATTAGCAAAGAATGTAGTAATTTTCCTTAGTGGGCACATGTTGTGATTGAGTGAGTAGTTGGTGATTTATTTGCTACATTCGTGTTGTTGGCTTCTGTGGGAAGATGTATATTGTGCCTAGTACACCTCGTTGGAACATTTAAACCAATTACATATAGCAGTTCGGGACTATATATTTAATGATCAAGTAGATTCTGTAGAAACAATAGATTTAACGTTATTCTTAATCAATCAATTGCCCCTAACTGTTTTTTTTTATGTGAACACAGCACAATGATAATGAACTATGGGGTTCCACGATAACTCCTCAAAATGACAATTCAACACACCTTTCAAAGGTGAAATAAAGTCATTAAAAGTGATGAAACAAAAACTAGGTTAAATAGTTACATATGTAACTTATTTAACCTAGTTTTTTTTCATCACTTTTCATAACTTTATGACACTTTTTATAGGTGTGTTGAATTGTCATTACAAAAACTATGTTAGATAGTTACATATGTTCGACTACCATAATACGGACATGTGTCTAGTGTGGTAGTCCAAAAGCATGTAAAAAACTGTATTCAAATACATTGTTATGAATAAAGAAAAAAGAATAAATAAATTAAAAAAAAAACCTATTTGACCTAGTTTTTTCATCACTTTTCTTAACTTTATAACATTTTTTATAGGTGTGTTGAATTGTCATTTTGATGAGTTATCCGGTCACCGAACTATGGCATTCCCAAATGGATATGTTTTGAGGCTGAAGAGAGTGGGAAGGGGAAGGGGAAGGAGATGGGAAAGAGGAAGGTTGGGAATCGAGCGCTCAACAGTTCAGCAGGGGATGTAAATACGAATGTTAGAGGGAGCTCGTTAATATAAAAAAAAAATCAAAATAATAATTGAGCGAAAATGGTGAAAATATTTAATAAAACACGTCTCGAAAAGAAATGCTTTAGTTGCATTTAAAGATACACTGTGATTTAAACAGAACAAAACATAGTTTTCGGGGCTTACTTTGCGATTTATTTTTCCATCGAGGGAATTTCATATAATTAATGTTTCGGCATAACAAATGTATAGAAATTTATTTTTTTGGAACTTAAACACATAAAGAGTTAACGAGAAATTGGTTATATTTAGAAAACGCACAAAAATGATTGTGCAATTCTGGGAACAACGATAAATAAAAATATACATTAACTATGTCAACAAATGCATCGGGTTACCCAGGAATCGTTGGTTTAATTTATCTGCTAGCTAGGTCCTCCATCATTGCACACGCAAAATTTTCCCACCATAATGACGTAAGTTATTAATATTGTCAGATTATTCGTAACCCGGGAATATTTATATTTCAATTTAAATATCAAATATGGCATAAACACTGTGAGTAAAGATATGTTTTGCCAGTGCCAAGTTTATTTCCTGACAAAATCTTGTTACGTATGTAATTTTCAATTTTAAGCATCATTACGCCATTATGCACAATATTTCCGTAATTTTTAAACCAATAATATTATTGTAAATGGTGTTCATCTTTGTTAATTGAAAGCAGGGTGTTTCGAAAATTGCTTGTTTAAGATAAATCTTGAGTTGAAAGCACGTGATTAAATATATCAATGACTCATCAACGTAATATATCAATGATATATATATTTTTTAAGTATATAAAACTTTTCTGTAAGTATATAAAACTTTCCTGTAAGTATATAAAACTCTCTGTAAGTATTTAAAACTCTTCTGTGAGTATATAAAACTCTCCTGTAAGTATTTAAAACTCTCTTGCAAGTACCTATTTAAAACTCTCCTGTAAGTATATAAAACTCTCCTGTAAGTATATAAAACTCCTGTAAGTATTCAAAACTCTCCTGTAAGAATATAAAACTCTCCTGTAAGTATATAAAATTAATAATTAAAATATACTTACGTTCGTCAATTGAAGGGAAGCCACTGCAAATAACACCGATATTAAAAATACTTTAAAATTCATATTTAAAGTTAAAATAACAGCAATACGAACTTCTTGGATAAACTAATTCCTTTCAAAAACAAAACTTTTATGACCTAAAAACGTGTTTTTCATTCAATAAATACCTAAAAATCTCATTTTAAAATATATTTCCATTCAGATAGAGCACGAAGAGAAAACTCTGATTCATTTTAGTCACCTTATCAAAACACGAAAAATATAATATATGTATATGCATAAATGTGCATATTATGCAAAGATGTCATTTTGGACATAAAACATTGTATAAAAATACCGATTTGCAACAATTTGTCAGTTACGATGGATATAAAATTAGTATTTGGCCTATTTTTTGTAGTTTTAATTTGAATTTAGTGTGATAAGGCTGTTTATTATAATGGCCAGAAGAAGTTTTGTGGTAATTTCGTTGATAATTCTGCAGATTTTGCAGGTAAACGATAATCCTATCTTCTTTTATATTGATTAATATTTTCAGTTATCATAAAGCAACGTTTTTCAGTCAGTATTATCGTAAGTTATGTGTCTATTCCGAATTATTTAATTAATCTACAAGTTTTTTATTTATTTATTTTTATTTATTAATCTTAAGTTAGCTCACATCTTCGTGTGTGCTAATAGTTTTATAAACATATAAACATGTACATTGTTTGGCAAACATAATCTTTCTTTAAATATTTCAATAAAGTCACAAAAAAGAAACATTAAAAATTGAGATAGACATATTTTCTTAATTCATTTTTGAACTTATTAATATTTTCTATCATAGCAATTTCCTTCGGGATTTTGTTATAGAGTTGAACGGCCTGGTACATCAGAGATTTTTGGGTGCTTGTTTTTTTTCTTGTTGGCAATCTAATTTGCTTAGAATTTCTCGTCCCGTGTCCGTGTATCTCGTTATTGTAATTTATTTTTCTTTTCAGTTCCTTAGACATCATCCCTAATTTAATTTTATGTATAAAAATAAGTACATTCAAATACACAGTTTGCTTCACCGTCAAAATATTCAGCTCCTTTAACATGTCTCTTATCCGTGTGTATATGTTGCGCTTAAGTATTATTCGCATTGCTTTATTTTGCAGTATTTGCATTTTTTTCATTTTCTCTTTATTGCAGAGAAAAAGAATACTTGAACAGTAATTAAAGTGTGGTGATATAATTGTATTGTATATTATCTGGCATGTTTCTTTATTTACTTTGTTTCTGATTCTACCAAGAAATGATATTTTTTTTGCAATTTTTTTAATCGTATAGTCTGCATTTTTTGAGAAGTTCAATTTTGAGTCTATAATAACACCTAGATATTTAATTTCTTCCACTTTTTTTATGATTTCTCCATTTATAGAAACCTTTTTGCTAAATCATAGATTCACAAGTGAATCGAGATAGTTTGTTTTGCCTTTTTATTAAATTAATGGTCACACTTTTATTATTTATTAGCACATAATACAAATTGAATTGTAATATTTGCTGTCCTAATTTTAAGGTGAAACTTAATGCTAAATCACTATTTTGATTAATCTTTATAACGAATTGGTGTACATTATGAATACCAAAAATATGCTTTAGATAAATTGAAGGTTTTCCTATCGTTTCGCTTGAGTAGAATACAAATAAAAAAATAAATTACTCAATAAAAACTATAAAAGTAAACTACTAATTAAATATTTTTCAATAGAAATGTATGAACGCATAAAGGAAACAACTTTAAACAAATACAGTATTATAGCTAAGATTATCTGTGACAGTTTCGCTTGATTAATTTTTCGCTTTCTTATAAAATTATTTACAAAATAAATAAAAAAACAGTTTTGTGCCTGAAATCGAATGTTTCTAGACTCCGTTTGTCAAGCGATTTCAATGCCTATTACCTACAATATAAGGTATACCAAGAATATACACATTTTTAGCTTGTAGCTTCCCCTTAACAATGGCTTGATAACGTAAGATTGTCAGTGAAGGAACTTCCTCGAAAAACATTACCAAACACAGGTCGGTAAAGTATCTACAAAAACCGAGTGCAGTATGCCGAGAGCCCACCGATCCATATATTTGTATTATAACTATATTTGCCAGCAAACAGTGCAGTGGGTCGGGGGACGAGAATAGCTATGGGATATACTTCCCGTACACAGCTAGCGATACCAGGTTTCAGTGGACGCTCGACATTTATCTTCAATGTCGTTGATTTACAATAGTTTGTTATTATTTATATTTAATTCGGCCGTCTCCGCAATCTCTTTATTAATGTTCTAATTTATATTAATATATTAAATAACCGGTTACCATAGTACCCGTGAGTTAATTTGACGATGACAATATAACGACATTCAGAATACAGGCGGTAAATGCAAAAACAGAAATCTGCAATACCGACAGTTTTCTAAGGTACAAGCTACATAGTACTGCCATGTGCAGAGATCATGCAACATACATAGCGTAACATTTCTCGCATCTTCACAGCACTCGGTTTTTGTCGATTCCTTGCCGACCCGTGGGACGACAGGTTCAAGTTAGCATATCAGGAGCTGGGCATACTTACTGTGCGTAGTACGCGACTGCTGATCCATTTTTTAAACATTAACTCCACACAGGAGGCCCTGAGGAAAATATTTCGCAGGGGGCCTATGTCATCTTTGGAGATGCTGTGAAGGGAGTCTTTTTTAAGGGAAGGAAGGAGAGGAAGTTCTGAGAAGGAAAAGTTATGAGGGGTGGGTAGGAAAAAGGGTAGGTAGGCATTAGAAGACCTAGACAAACATCACCTCATGAACTTGCCCCCCCCCCCCCTGCTAAGTCGCCAAATGTAGCTAACCACCTAAGGTGACCTATGGCAGAGGTGTTGGTTATCCAATGAATAGTTCCCGAGGCGGCGGTACCCATACCCGCCTCCCAAATTGAGTCTGTACAAATCGCAAGTGCGCCCCACTGTTGAATTTAGCAGCCATCTCTGGTCTGGAGACCCAAAATACTTGAAAAAAACCCTTCACTGTGCAAAAACGGACGTACCGTTTGATAGATTCCCTATCAACAAAAGGATTTTTGGATTAACAATATTTAGAGCACAGGCGTCATTTAGGAATGCCGTCCTTATTCTACCGGTATTTCTATTTCTGAGGAACTAGTTAACATAGATCCTTTGGGCACCGGTGCATAGTAGAGAAACATGCACGAATGCCACGAAAGAACGGGTCGTTTCTATTACTCGTTCTTGAGTTCACCAGCTCAGCTGTGGAACGATTCCTCCCTCCCACAACTCTCTCTCTCACAAAGTCTCTTCAAAACCCATGTTCACTCCTTCCTCTCCTCAATAAATATTCTTTCTTGAAACATTTCATTCTCATGTCTGGTGCCTGGATTCAAAAGGTCTTATGCAAATTGGCGACATCAGTTTTCTTTTAATCGGTATAAATCACACTTCTAGCTATTAGCTGTTCAGTGGCGTGGCAGCAATCTTAATGTCATCATCGAAAGAGGGCTATTGCTGATTACTGATTTTTTTTTCTAAATACTTTACAGGTTTTTGGAAATGATGACAAAGGCTGTGAAGTGCGCAGGGTGCCAAGATCAGATCCTGCAACCCCCAACATGATTAAATTCTCAATTGAGTGCTCCAATCCTCAGCCAGACGACCAAGTATCCGCCCCATCAGACATGGCCCGATCAGTAGTCGAACCACATCCAGACAGTCCGTATAGGTCAAAGTTTACTCCTAAACTCCCCAAATTGACTCCACTATTCAAGAATCGCTTGGCAGATTCATTGGATCCAAAGCTTTTTAAAGATCTAAAGATACCCTTACAGAAGTTCCGATCGATGTTCAAAAAAGCGCCAGAAGAACATGTTCCTGCAAATATCCCAGACAAATTGTTCGAATTGCCTCAGGATATCATGGCAGCATTACCAAAACCTAAGACGCCACTGTCAGAATTGCTGAAGAGACCAAAAGTGCCAACATTTCGAACGCTTGACACGGCATCTTCGAATGTGGACCCAGTCAAAGCTTTCAGAAATCAACGTCCAAGATTTCCGTCTTTGTTCAAAAAGGCCATAGAGGAACCAGAGAAACCTGCCGATTTGGAAACCCTAGAGGAGGCTTTGAAAAATACGAAACTTACCCTTCCCCGTGCAATGGCTAAGCTTTTAAAGAAAAATGCAGAAGATCCCACAGTATCTGCTACTTTTGACGCGAAACCCATTGAAAATGCACCGGAACCGTCCGCATTCCTTCCAAAGTCCAAACTCTATTCGCTGTTGAAGAAACCAGCAGAAGACCCCATTGTGTCGGCAAGCTCCGATTCAGCCATGTCTGAGAAGCTTCCAAAATTTGAAAAACGGAAATTACCAAAACTTCGATCGCTCCTAAAGAAAAATGATAACGAGCCGGATGTTTCCGCAAGTTCACTAGTTAGTAAATTTTCTGAGGCTCCACAATTACCCATACTGTCAGCACTTGATAAAGTACCAGAAGAATTTATAAAAACTTCACTGTCTGATAAATTAGCGGCGCTTAGGAAAGCACCAGAAGATAAAATAAAAACGACACTTTCAGAAAAACTGGCAGCACTTAGAAAGACAGCAGAAGAATCTTCCCTCTTAAAGAAAAATGATGACGAACCTGTAGTTTCCGCAAGTTCCCAAGTTGATAAATTTGCAGAAGCTTCAAAACTATTCGAACTCTCACCACTTGAAAAAGTACCAGGAGAATTGATAAAAACTTCACTGTCAGACAAACTGGCGGAGCTTAGAAAAGCCCCAGAAAATTTAATAAAAACAACACTTTCTGATAAATTATCAACACTTAGAAAAGCACCAGAAGATTCAATAAAAACGACACTCTCTGAAAAACTGGCAGCACTAAGAAAAACAGCAGAAGAATCTTCCCTCCTAAAGAAAAATGATGGCGAACCTGTAGTTTCCGCAAGTTCGCCAGTTGATAAATTTGCAGAGGCATCAAAACTATCCGAACTCTCACCACTTGAAAACGTACCGGAAGAATCGATGAAAACTTCACTCACTGACAAACTGGCGGCGCTTAGAAAAGCTCCAGAAAATTCAATAAAAACGACGCTTTCTGATAAACTGGCAGCACTTAGAAAGATACCAGAAGAATCTTCCCTCATTAAGAAAAATGACGATGATGCTGTAGTTTCTGCAAGTTCCCAAGTAAATAAATTTTCTGTGGCTCCAAAATTATCCGAGCTCTCAGAACAAATAAAGGCACAAGAAGAATCAATAAAAACCTCACTTTCTAATAAACTGGCAGCACTTAGAAAAGTACCAGAAGATTCACTAAAAACGACTCTTTCTGATAAACTCGCAGCACTTAGAAAAGTGCCAGAAGAATCGTTCAAACCTGATATACCAGCGTTCATAGAATCATCAAAAATGAAGACAGGAGAGTTGGTAGACAAGGTCAGATCTTTACTTCGAAAGCCTGATGATGATCCAAAAGAACCTACCAGCTCAGCAAGTGGACAGGTTCCAGCAATCAAAGCAAAGTCTCCATTGAAAACTTTACTTGAAAGATCTTCAAACAAAGATACGGAAACAGCAGCTTCTGATCTGGAACCCAAAAAAGTCAAACTTTCGTCTCTAGTCAAAAAACCTTTATTTCCAAAGAAATCCTTGACACCTGACAACGATCCAATAGTGAAATCTTCTTTATTTAGCAAATTAACTCCTAAAATAGAGACTCCGAAAGCTCGAACAGCAGAAGAAATGACAACACTGCTCGACAAAATAAAAAACACACTAAGTGAAGCCGTTGTAAACGGAAAAATGGATCCACTAAAAGGAAGGTCACTACTTAAAAAGTTATCTTTGACTAAAGATTTAGATGAGGGTGCTTCAGAAGTAAATTCAGTAGTTGCTGAAACAGACCAAGTTTCAGATGCAGCGAAGTCCGCATCAAACGCGGAACTCGTTGGAAGTGAACCAGAAGACGATATGATAGGACTAACACAGAAAGAGCTGGACAGCAAAAGCTGTGATCTTTGCAAATGCTTTATGAAAGCATTTCCGCAAAAGTTCGGAGACAGTACCAGTAGCAGAGCCGCTAGCGAAGTAGAGGAAAAAGTCTTCAAACCGACCAAATTTAAGAGACCGATTTTACCATCCAAGATATCCGACAGATTAAGAGAAGTATTGAAACCGATCGAACCTGACTCTTTGGTCGATGCTGATAATCAAGCCCCATCGTTCTTGCCCCCTCCGGAAAATAGAGAAGCCGTAGGTGCTGATAACGAACTACTGGAAATTGAGAGAGGAGAGAGAATTCAAGAAGGCATTGAGAGACTCATTAATTTTGTATCGTTGGTGGGAGAGTTGGACCAGTATATATCGCATAAAACAAGAAACTTTATAACGAAGATGGCGAGATTGTACGATGGGGATGAAAACCCACAACTTCTGTGAAAATAACTAACATATTGTAAAATTCGAGACATCTATAATGAAAATCTATTTATTTTACTTTAAGATTAAACGAAACACAAGTTCTGTTCATAGATCTTCGTGTTCATAGATTGCGCCAATTAAAATATTTTAGAAAAAAACATGTTTCGCACGTTATGCTTTAAAATGTGTGATTGAATCACCAATACAATATTTGTTTCTTGAAAGAATTGAGTTTTTATACGGAAAAAAACCATTTATTTATATTCATATTCCGTACACAATATTAAGATGGATGGCTTGCCAACAAGCAATTCAAATTAATATTTTGAAGCATGACATGCAAAAATGTTTGTTTGTATTTCATACATGAATGTGTTTTGTTTAACTGACATTTATTTATTTTAATTTAAGACCTCTTTAATTAATAATACCATTTTATACGATTTATTTATTTCATTAGGGTAGGAAATATACTCAGAAATAAAAGTATTTATGTTATTGTATAAGTTGTACATTTTGGAAGTGAATAAATTACATTTTAAGAAAGTTTTATAAAAGTAGTTGTCACCCCAGATGCCAATAATTTTGTTAACTATCCCGCAGCCAAGTGGGGGAGTAGTAGTACCCAAAATTACTATCCTCCTTATATTAGCTTAAATACTTGACGTATCAATTTAGTATTTTACGTATTCCTGCGCAAATTCATAAGATACCATTAACAACTCATTGAATAATTGGGATTTCTATAGTTTAAAAGCCCATAAGACAGAAAAATGCATGGGGTCATCGGAAGAACCACTTGGTTACAGACGTTTTGTTTGGCATCTTGGCCTGTCAAGAGTTAATCATAAGAACAATTACAATTGAAAAATACATATCGACTGTGTTTCAGTAAATCCCTTCAAACTTCATTTATTAGAAGTTTTTTTTTCTATAAGAAAGACAAACATTCTCGGGTTACGAATAACCTGACAATATTTGAAATCTCTTACTACCACCACAGTAAGCGGAAAATGTTGCTTGTGTTGTGATGGGTCACCGACAGGTCAATGTTACTTTTCAGTGGTTTCATTTAGAATAGTCTTCAAAGTACAACATGGTAAAGTTATTTTTGCTGATCAATAGGCATTTTTAATACTAAAAACTAAATTTATGCAAACAATTTGATTAACGTTATTTCGAGAAAATTCGTAGATTGTTTTTTAAAATTTACCCCACACAGGAGGCCATGAGAAAAATAATTTCCTCGAGGGCCTATGGCATCTTTTGAGATGCTGTGTGGAGGGTCTTTATTAAGGAAAGGAAGGAGAGGAAGTTCTGGAAAGGTAAAAGTGTGTCTAGGAGTGACGGCCATATGAATATATCCCTCCTACCGAGACGCAAATCGATGGGTCGAGAGACCAGTTGGAGAGGTCAAAGGGTCTCCCCAAACCAGCCTCTTCCGTTCTGGCAAACCACGCAGCTGGTAGGCAGGCGCATCCTGAACACACCTCACCCGATTAATACGGGCAACCCTGCTATTTCACCAAATGTAGCGAACCACTTTGAATGACCTATGGCAAAGGTGTTGGTTATCCAATAAATGGTTCTCAGGGAGGCAGTGCCAAAACCCGCCTTTCAAATTGAGTAGATGGAATTACTAAACCCTCAAATCTAACATAATTATAAATAGGGTTGTAAAATTATACATAAAAATTTTGAAAAACAAATAACCGCTTTCATACAAACTTTTTTACTAAACATTTTTTATTAATTTTACAAAATTGTTAATATTCGTTTTTATCGTCTCGTATAAAGTTTTCATTTTGTGGCTTGAAGAGTTTTACCAAACTACAGTCAATGGAGTCCCACAATAGATTAACCGAACAGCATGACACAATTAAGGCGATGCACTACGGCGTGTAATATTTTAAATTGAGCCGCTATCAATAATAACCCTTACATAGATGGCGATAAGGTTTAAATTTCCGCTTAACACCATCCAGCTGTTTCGATTTATGCATGAAAAAAACATGGCCAAAAAGTGCCTTTCATTTTATTTTGTGGATGTTCAGGCATAAATATTTAATTTTTTTTCGATTATTTTATAAATAACTTAATTTTTCACATTATACAATAAAATCATAACCGCAAATGGGTTCGTAAGTAAGATATTTTAAACCTTTAAGCACTTTTCATATGCCTTTTTCATTATTTTTTTCTGGGCTTATAAAAAGACTTATCTAAAAAATACTCGATTATTTCTAAGGCCAAGATGTATTCTACTCGCAGTATTTAATTAAAGCATCTTAAAAATATCTAGGCGACCAAATTTTCAAACCAAAAACACATGATTTTGCATTACTACGTATGGCATCGCCTTAACAAATTTAAACAGATTGAGTAGGGCCATGTCAAGAGTCAGAATAATAATGCATGAATGTGAATGAGGCAAAAAGTGTGTGCTCCTCATTAGGAGATTAGAGGAAAAATTTGGTTTGAATTCCAACATCAAAAATTGGCTGGTATCCTATCTATCCAATCGCTTACAAGCCGTGAGGGTTGGAAATAAATTGTCTAACTTTGCAACACTTTCTTCAGGAGTACCCCAGGGATCCGTTTTGGGTCCACTTCTCTTCATACTTTTTACAAATGATGTTGCCAAAATAATCGAGTCATTTGTTCTCTTGTCTCACTGCTACGCTGACGATCAGCAAGTTTATTTTTACTGCGCTCCAAATGAAATCAATAGTCTCAAGATCCGTATAACTGAATGTCTAGAAGCAATAACTCGTTGGATGTCTTCAAACAAGCTGAAGGTGAATCCATCTAAGGCTGAGTTGCTCTGTAGTCAATCAACATCAGATCCGTGAGAGATTTCTATTTAAATTCAATTACCACATAAGAGTCCCAACTGCTCGGAACCAGTGGGATTACGGCTAATGCATTAGGGATGGAAAGGGGACGAGAAAGAGCAAGGTTAGGAAATACCTGGCCATTCCGATATAATAATTCTAAAGGGTTGTCTTTATAAAGAGTGTCAATGTGTATAAAATATTTTTATGCAGGTAGAAGAACCTACTAAATAAATAAAACATACTGTTAATTTAAAATGTTTTATTAATATTTTTATACATGGATTAAAAATATATTGTTTTAAATATAGTATTAAGACTATAATATATTATTCACCATTAAGATTCCAATACTAATTTACTTTTCATATAATATAGGCACATAGGAATGGTAAAATTATTTTTTTATTACATATCAATCAAATATGACCAAAAGTAAAAAGGAATACTTCCATATAATTTAATTAAAATCAAAAAAAAACCACTTTTTTGTTATATTACATTATCCGTGACAATCACTGAAGAGATATTAATACCTGCCTAGTGCTCGACCGAGACACTGCCTAGTGCTCGGCTGATGCGATCAGTACAGTCATTACTCGGCCTAATAGCGGGCGAATGATTGAGACGAGATAGTGGATGGAAGCAAGCCCCATGACTCGGTCGAGTAAATACCCCCTCCACCTGCATATTCAACTTGCCGCCTCCGCGGTCAGTGCGATCAGCCGAGTCAGTCAGTAAAAGAAAAATGATTCAAAATTTTAAAAATTTTGAATATTTAAGGTTTGTGTGAGGTTTGTTTTTATCTTTATCCTCCAAAGCGAAACCACGTTAACAGCACTTTAAACTAATCTCAATGAACTGACTTGCCCACTGTTTCTTCTACATGTGACCACCTATACTCCCCAATAAGTTGGTCAGCCGACAAAGCGTGTGACTCGGCCTAGCACTCGGCAGGTGTAATTCGGCCTTAACTGATAGAAGCATACTACCCGCACTAAGTTAAATTTTCCCTCACTTGAATATTTAAATTCTTCTTTAACCCTTAGAAGACGGCAAATATTTTGTAAATATTGAAAATTATATTTGAAATAATTGAGAGACATCTACGATGTCAACGTTTTACTTAGGAATTTTCATGGACAATATTGAAATGCGTTCAAAACTTCTAAAACCTAGCTCTATACACTGCACATTGCAGTGCACCTGAAGGTAGTCATGATTTCGCTGAACTGCTACTGTAGTTGGTCATATCCTAAGGGTTAAACAGATAATCAATTTCATAAGCCTGTTTGGGGCCTAAGAAAATTGTATTCACCCGATTCCTCAGGCTATTCAGTTAAAAGTTTACCAAATCGATCATATTATACTTTTGAGAAATTTAGGTTTAAATTAATTAATTAAGAGGTATGGTCCCATATGGCTCCCATTTGGGATGGAATTATGCTGCGAAGTGATGGGAGAGGGAAGCGAAGGAAATAGTAAGTCTGGAAAGTGCTTGGCTATTGGCGATCTCGTCACAAAACACAACTAAAACCATTTCAAGAGATTTTTTGATCCGGAATGGTGGTCTTTTTTTTAATATTAACTTGAGGAAAATAATTTCCCTCAGGGCCTTCATCATCTTCTGGGATGCTGTCTGGAGGGTCTTTTTCAAGAAATGGAAGGAGAGAAAGTTCTGGGAGGGTAAAAGGTATGAGGTATGGGTAGGAATCTAGGGATCACCGTGTCCAGGATTGATGCACAAGTGAATAGTCCCTCCCACTGCGGTGCAAGGCGATGGGTTGAGAGACCAGTTGGAGAGGTCAAAGGGTCTCCCCAAACCAGCCCATCCTGATCTGGCACGCCACGTAGATGGTGAGCACGCGCATCCTGAACACACCAATGAACACGGGCACCCCTGCTAAATCATCAAACGTAGCAGGGCCACTCACGGTGTCTTATGGCAGAGGGGTTGGTTATCCAATAAAGGGCAATACTTATCTAAGATTCTGATGTCAAATTGTTTTGTTAATTCTTTATTACGGATGGGATGGGACATATTCCGCAGAAAAATGTCAAATTGTTTTGTTTATTTCTTTATTACATAACATTGATAATTTTGTGAGTGGAATAATGATTCTTCGTAATTAGATTCTTACACGCTGTTAACATCGGTATGGTATAGTCGTTTTGACCATGCGCTGCCTTACATTTACACCACGTTTAAGTAAAGGGGTAAGAATATTGGTAGAAAAAGAAACTACTTTTTTTAGGTTGTGTTAATTTCGTGATTCGAAATTGTTATGCAAAAACTGGAAAATATTGGAATATATTATGGAGAAGAAAGAGACTTGGGTAGAGAAGAATACAAGGCTGATGTAAGCGTAATTAGTAAGATTAAGAAAGGGACGCTTAGATGGTTTGGGCTTGTAGAGCGAATGAGCAAAGAAAGGAGTGTAAGGAGGATATATGATGCAAATGCGAATGGTAGCAGAAGTCGGGGACGCCCGAGTAAGACATGGCACGATCAAGTGAATCAGATACTTGAGTCGGGCCATGTCAAGAGTCAGAATAATAGAAGAGTATGTATGAATGTAAATGAGGCAAGGAGTGTGTGCCAAGAAAGAGTTGTTTGGCGGTCCGTCCTCTCTGCCTAAAGGGAAAAGGGGTGATGGTTAGTTAGTTAGTTAGTTAGAAAGGGACTTCAACTTTTCAGCACAGATAAGAAAAATAAAAACATTGAAAGTTTGGTGTTTTCAAATTATTGCTGTTTTACAGCGCTATATTTAAATTTTTTTTTTTTTTCAAAAAATCAGAAGGTACTTGAAAATACAATTTTTCCAGACATTTTTCACTTTTCTTCAATTTTGCATTTTTTTTTATCTTTTGTAAAATCCTACTTTTTATCAAAAATTTAATGTATGTTACAAATAACCTGACAATACCAATAGTGGTAAAATTTTGCTTGTGCAGTGATGGTGAACTTAGCTAGCAGAGGATTGAACTCGCTACACCTTGGTGCGAACCCGACGCATTTGTCCATTCATGTACAAACCGGTCAGTTTAGTCGTCGACGGTATTTTGAACAATTTAAAAGACGGTTAAAAATTTGTGTTTTTAAACAAAACTGGCTTTTTATTTAGTATTTACAGAAAATAAAATAAAATCTTATTGTAGTATTACACAATACGGTACACGCAGCATCCTCTGTTATATCCAACTAGTCTACATATAAAGTTACTGGAAAACCAACACTGCCTTATTTATAGATTATGAACACGTAGCGCCATTCAAGATCATTATCTTCAAACCTGAGGAACAAAACCAAGATGCTGAATTCAATAGTATGCGGTGATGTCATCCAATTTCTGTAACAACGGGTTTCCAACAACAACAAAATATTTCTTAAAAAAAAAGACAGAAACTCTTGAAAACCCGCTGGATGACATCACTGACCCTCCTAAACATTTGGCAAACTTTAGTTAATACAGCTTTCCGAAAATATTTCACATGATGATTTCCGGACACCCTTGGAAACCCGCTGGTTGACAGCACCTGTTCACTCAATAAATACAGGTCACAATGTGATTTTGAAAAAAATGCGTTTTCAACAAAGGGTTTTCTGGAAACCAACGGTTTCCAGAACAGCCTTAGTTTGACGACAGCATGGGCTCTCTAAACATTTTGGCACACTTCAGTTAATACAGTCCACAATAGGTTTTCGAGAAATAATACATTTTCATAAAACGGTTTCCGGAAAGCCATTGGACAACACTGACGACTCTCATAAACATTTGACACAATTCATTAAAAATTCAGAGTTTCTTTTAAAATTAAAAACGGGTGTCCCCAAACATAAAATTTCAACAAATGCTTTCCAGAAACCTGCTGAATAGCGGCACGGTTGGGGTGTTTCAAACATTATCATATTTGATGACCCATCACCATTTTGAATTTCTTATTCAGCTGACCACAATTTGATCAGTTTGAGAATTGGCATTTAATGAGGACATTAAATGATCTTTGATTTGACGGTAATCAAGTGGGATCAAGCCAACTTTTGGACATTTTCAGTAGTAAGTACAGTTTAACTCAAAGCAGTAGAAGTGTGGCTTGTAAATGCAGAATTTGTCATCTAATAATACTTACCTACTCAGACGTGGAGAGACGTGGAATGTTAAGATCAAACTACATGGACTATCAAAGCTCCTTCCAATGCATTTATGCATTTGGTGTGTACGCAGAAACAAAAGCGGGTCACTGCTGTGCGTAGATGCCATTTGCAGTAGTATGGGTAAACGATGTTAGCAACACTTATATGCAACTGGTTTCATACTACTAAAGGTCCATCTCCCTTATTTATTTTATCTACGTCCCAAGCTGACTCTCCTTAACACCGCAGATACACATGCTAGTGACTCCCTCAAAAGCATACCAGTAGCGGCCTTCAGCGTGCAAGCGTGTCGCTCTTAGTAACTCCCATGCTAGTAGAACGTATGACATTCATGCATGGTGTTTGAGAATGTCTGAACGCACTCTGCCAGTAGAGTGAACACGAGCGTGCGCTATGTTTTTGCTTTTTCTTCAACTTTGAACTTCATTATGTACTATCGCAGCTACCAATGCTTGTGGAATACAGGTGCGTAGCCTTGCAAATATAGAATTGCGGTTCGTATCTTATTTCTTCCGGAACCTAAATCTCAGCCAGCTACGTGCACGAAACTAGAGATGTGAGTAGGTATTATGCCTGTGTCTAGCGTGTGTATATTGACCTGCAAGCACGCAAGTAGTTAGCATGCCAGCTACTCGCCAAAAGCATGCTTTTTCACTGGCATGTTTATCCACGGCCTTACACGTTTAAGGACACTTGCTGGAGAATGACGGAAAACAGAGATTCGTGATAGGACACATGCTATCATATGTCTTTTGTCACAGGACACGTGTTAGTATACGAGTGTTTGCGTTGTGAATGGGTTTACATTTCCGACTTCAGAAGTACAGTCAAATTGGAGCAGTGACCAATATTTCCAACCATAGATAAACATAAAGGGAGCCAGTGAACCATTATCAGTATTGCACAACGGGTGTCGTCAACATCGTTCAACTGTACTACTGCAAATTGCATCTACGCGCAGCGGTGCTCCGCGTAAACGCATACCTTCCATTGCCTAGCCCCACTTCGATAGTGCATGCAGTTTGATCGTAGTTTGCTGACAATCGGCACGCTTCTATGTCATGTCTCCATGTGTTTCCATTATCTGTGAGTAAGTATAGTTAAACTTGGTGCAGTGAAAACATGGCTTCCATCATAACTAGTAAATGCAGAGATCGTCATCCAATAAAAATATTACCTATCTTTCCGACCATTCAGCCGATGGCATATTAATCTAACTTAACACGAAGGGGAATTGGTTTCCGGGAAAGGTGTGGTGGTTATTTGCCGTTCACGACACTGGCCGGTAACTTCACGTCGGAGAAGTAGGTGTGACGCTGGGCCTCCAGAGCAGAGATTCGGGACACGGGGTCATAGATCAGCATCTTCTGCAGGAGGTCCATGCCGAGGGAGTCCATGTTGCGTACCTAGAGATGCCATACAAATTTACGTGTTATTATTTGGGTTAGTGTAAACTTGAAGAACAGTTGAACGTCACAAAAAAACACAAACGTCACAAAAGCACGTAACGTGTGGGTTACTACCTAATAGTCACATAACTGCACACCCCTACTGATGCTATCCAACTCCAGCCGGAGTTTGACGAAGGCTCCCGAACGTCCGAGCCAATGATAGATAATATCTTTGTACGAGCTAATCGGGCTCAATCAAGAAAGTACTTTAAAGGTGAGCGAAGTCCGGCACTCCGGCCGGGTTTCGAGTCCGGCCGCCATTCCAGTTGGATCCATAAAAGGAAAAAGTTCACGGACTGGAGACTGGACGTTATACTGTGAAATCATGAAACAATATAGATATATAATCATGAAACGATAAGCTGTGGATGGATTCCATAACTACAAGATCCTGACCATTTAGACTCACACAGAAGGAACCTGAGGATTAATTTTCGGAGGGGACCTGAATCTAACAGAACGTGATTCAAGATTACCACCTTGCATAAATTGCGTACGTTAACATAAATTCATCTGAAATGATTTCCACTCTCTCTCTGGCCTATATTGTAGTTACACTCTTGTACTCCAACCTAAATAAATTTGCATATTGTATTGTTTGAGAGCAAGTGAGTTATTTTATTAATGAATTCACTCCTTACAATCCCTTTGAACAAGATACTTGTTACTTGTGACATTATTGCACCCAACGTAGTATGTGACAAGCACTTTTGTCTAAAGATTGAATAATCAAATCTACACTATAATAAATTTTACCTTAATTCTGTACACTGCACTTATAATTTTCTGTAATATTTACCAAATGTATTTAACCCTTTTAGTGCCATAAATATTTTGTCAAAATATGCTGAAAATGCCAGTAAAAAGTGCATTTTTATAGATAATTTATATAAATAAGAAAAACACTTGCCATTTCTGTTACAATACACTAATTTTCATAATTTTTTCAACATTCTCTTCAGAAGGTTTCAAACTATGATAATAAAAGCACAGAAATTGAATATTACATTTTTATTGACAAGAAAATTACAGAAAATATATGGAAAATGTACAAGATTTATTTACAAGAGTGTTTTCCTCCACAAACATTGTGCAGTCCTTTTTTAGAAAGTGAGCAAATCAGGTTGGATCTTTTCTCAGAGCTACTGTCCTTACTTCTGCATGGTGACCGGGTATGTCATCAAAATGACAATTCAACACACCTCCAAAATGTGATATAAAGTCATGAAAAGTGATGAAACAAAAACTAGGTTAGGTTAGGTTAGGTTTAAAGGTGTGTTGAATCCTTTTTAAAGGTGTGTTGAATTTTCATTTTAATGAAATATCATGGAACAAAAAGTTAGAACGCAATTTAATGAATAAAAATATAAACGCGGGAACACAACCGTCACCGACGCGCGCCAAAAGTGAACTGTCGAAAAGAGTGCTAACCGCGTCATTGGCATTTTTCGCACACCTACCTATGAGCGCCACGGAGCTTTTCTGCTCTGTAAGGGTTAATAAAAAAAAATAATAATTTAACTACAACTAGCTGACGTATTCCCGGCTTTGCTCGGGGACTTGAATGAATGATTTGGGGTAAAGTTTTGAGTTTGAGATGATCTCATAAGGTTTAGCCAGCATTAGCAATGTAAGCACCTGAAAATATTTTTTTTTTACAAAATGATTATAAAACAACGACTTTTCTCTACTTTCTATACATATAATATGCATGTATTATATATACAAACCTTTCGGAAGAAATTCTCTAGTGAAAACCCTATCAAAATCCGTTGCATAGTTTAGAAGAACTAAGCGCACAAACAGACAGATGCGGATAGTGACTGCTTTATACTATTTAGAGATAATGATTGTCACTGGTAAAGTGGAAGGTAGGAGAATCACAGACGATGATCGATGCATTGGAATAACCATCTCTCCGTGTATGAAAAATCAGTATCAAAAACGGCTTTCTGCGAAGGAACATACTTCAAGAATACCGGCATAAGAATCATGATCATTGGAATGAGGAAATTACAGGTAAAAGGTAAATCAACATACATTATTCTCGAGGTTGTTGGTTGTCCAGCAGGGGAAGGTGGCTTTGTAATCTGGCAAGGCCGTCACTCCGGGCCAGATGTCTTCGGTGGGGGTTTTCAGTACCCTGCAAATTCAAATTAAATAAATTATTAAATACTGCAATAGTTCGAGCTATGAGACATAGATGCCTCCAGTGTAGAAAGATAACACAGTTATCCAACAGATGTCAGTAGTATATAGGGTCGCCACTCCACGGGTGCCAAGGCAAGGGAAGCCGCAAGGTTTCGAGAAGCAGAGATTTTGAGAGATAAGACGTTGGCCTCCGAGCCGCCCTACACCCTTGTTCCTAATTATAAGAATATTTAGTCTAAATAAAAGACACAATGTTTTGTTGTGAATTAATAATTATTATTTCAAAAATCCATACCCAACAACCACCATTTTGTGAATAAGCACATGAATCCATTTAATTTCAAGAGATTTAAAATTTTCCCACATTTTATGACTCGAGGTTTTTTTTTATTTTTTATTCCGATTTGTGAGTGTGACAGTGTTTCTTGCTATTCCTGAAAAGGTATTTTTAATTTGACAGCGTGAAGTCAATTTGGAGTGGATTTTTCTTCATTCAGGATAGGTGAGATTAAGAGATTTTTGCCACAATTTTGTATCAGTTTAATGAACTTTTTCCCAATGGCTTATACGTACATAATATGTACTTACTTACGAATAATCCCTACTTTCTAGTATTTGTCACCAACATTTATAACACGCTGAGGAGAGCGTAGTTAATGAGTGTCTTCAGTATCATGGAAGTACACACCTGAATATCCTGAAGAGCTGGTCGATCTCGGAGTCACCTTGGAAGAGGGGCTTCTTGGAGGCTAGTTCAGAGAATATGCAGCCAATGGACCACATGTCGATGGGACAGGAATATCTGCAATGAAAATTTTGATTTATTTATGAAAACTGGAAAATTATACAGAGAGAGAAGTGCAATTTTTTACTTGCACATCATAACTGGCACTACAACTCTTGAAGAGTTCAGACCGCTTGTAGGAATAACCCCCTCTCATCGGTCTACAACTGTCTCCCTCCTCGAGCCCAAGGATGCAATGCAAGAGTCCATCTAGTTTAATAAAACCATGTTACTGAAGATTCTTCCAGTTAGTGTTAGATGAGTTTACCTCGTACACTAGATTTGTAAATGTCATATGTGTTAACAAGTCAGCTACAGATGAGTTTTACCTTATACACAAGATTTGTAAATGTCGTTGTATGTGTTAACTTGTGGTGTACCAGGAAATTCCTAGCTCAATTTCCAAAAGCTCAAATTCCAAAATCAAACGTCAAGTGTCCACTTAAATTTTTTTTGTGTCGCATTATATAAGTATATGATAACAATTCTTCCA
The DNA here is from genome assembly GCA_026573805.1 of Hesperophylax magnus. Taxonomy (NCBI): domain Eukaryota; kingdom Metazoa; phylum Arthropoda; class Insecta; order Trichoptera; family Limnephilidae; genus Hesperophylax; species Hesperophylax magnus. Next base: position 7,578,398 of record JAIUSX010000018.1, read on the forward strand.
GATTTCGGTAGTTTATACAACTGTTGTTACTAATAATATTATTTTGTACAAGAAACCTGTAAATAAATAATGCTAACAATATAATTATTCATTATGATGTAAAATTTTTGACATTTCTTACAAAGTTAATTTTCATCACTTTTCTTGGGTGAAATATTATAAAAATTACATCAAAATAATGTAGATAAAAACTATCTTTCTGATGATACCTCAAATCTATTATTTCCACAATCAATTTATATCAAAAATAATGAAAGAAGACGCTTTGACACTTTGATGGTTGTAAAACGCGGCAAATATTTCGTTGGCATTCCACAGAAAAATTCTTTGTAAAAAATCTGAAAAGCTAGAAGTCATTTCGGTATATGCTGCGTAAAGAACGAGAATAGCCCAAGCGATTGTGACCTTGTTCTTCATACAAATTCCTTATACATAAGGGTCAAATTCGCACATAATATATATATTTTTTTTTTTTTAACCTTTTCTATGCGTCATTAATTTGTATCACTTTGTTCACACGCAGGGCTATTTATCATCAATCTAATTTATGACTTTAAACAATAATCACGCATGGATTTTAAAATTTTTTTTAAAAAATACGTCGCTTATGTCTTGAATTATCTTTTCAAGTATAAATAAACAATCCGAACATCAATTGGACTTGATAAAAATTCGAAGTATATATTCATAATGTAACTGATATGGTATGCCCGGGCGGCCATGTTAATATTTCAAGGATAACGATACACATGATTATAAACACACCGGAGTAGAGCTCTTCAACTGTGGTGCGATGTAAGTGGTTTATTTATGGGTGCGATGTCGCGTTTGACTGGATACATGAAATATTGACACACTTAAAAAGGTTCATATAATAAAAAATAACTACACTTAAATTTACAAAAATAATGAAATAATTTTTCTGTTATTATGTCACCGTAAATATGTATCACTTAATATATTTTTTTATCGTGATTTTGAAACAGTTCTCAACGCATAACGGCAGAATCATGGCTTTCATGTATTTCAGCAGCTTCGCAATTATTATCGACGTCACTGTCACTAATTTTAAAATCTGAATCTATTTCTAAAGTAGCACCAAATATTTCTTCGTCATTAAGACCACGACCCGACATTTTGTATTTTGGCAATAAAAATACTTTCAAAAATTGATAAAAAGTCAAACTTGTACAACTTTACACTTGATTTTTCACTATAAAAAAGTTTTAACCACGTATCTTTATTTGAAAATAATCTAACACTGACGAAATTTTATATTTCTTCAATAGTTTGAATGAATGTATGTACATAACTGAACTTATTTTAAAATATGATAAATCAGATGAATGTACACTGTAATTAAAATAGTTCATATCCACGAAAAAGCAAACAATAATTCGATAAAACAATGTAATCTACACGGCGAGCGTCTCTGTTTGAGAAATCTTATAAAATGCGCCTGCGCAATAACGTGTGTAAAGACGCGGGAAGAATTCAAACTGATTCATTTTTCGCTCTGAGTTGGAAGATCCCTTCAAATTTTTGTATCGATGATTAGGATACGTATTATGGATAAATATCGTAAGATGTTAGTAGTGTAAAGATGTGAGATTTTTTAGGAGTATAAGTTTTACCGTGCTCAAGCATGTTTCATACCCATAACGCCGAAGAAACTTTGCGTCGCACAGATGTGCCACCCGCGTACAGGGCATGTACAGTGCGTCGCAGGCGTGCGTCTCCCGCAGGGAAAGGGTTAAATTCGTAGATAATGTGCTGCACTCACATATGCGGTTCCGGGATACGACGGGTTAATAAGTCGGCAACAGATGAATTTACCTTGTATGCTAGATTTGTAGATGTTGTTGTGTGTTAACAAGTCGGCAACAGACGAGTTTACCATTAGATTTGTAAATTTTGTGTGTGCTGACGAGTTTACCATTAGATTTGTAAATTTTGTGTGTGCTAACAAGTCAGCCACAGATGAGTTTACCTTATACACAAGATTTGTAAATGTCATTGAACAATAGATTTATAAATTTTGTTGTGTGTGTTAACAATCAGCAACAGATGAGTTTACCTTATACACAAGATTTGTAAATGTCATTGTATGTGTTAACAAGTCGGTAACAGATGAGTTTACCTTGTGCAATAGATTTATAAATGTCATTGTGTGTGTTAACAATCAGCAACAGATGAGTATACCTTAAATTTGAAAGAACACTAGATTTGTAAATGTGGTTATGTGTTCAAGACAGCAACCTTGTACTAGATTTGTAAATGTCGTTATGGGTTAACAAGTCAGTAACAGATGAGTTTACCGTGTGCTTCCTAAGAGAACTTCGGGGGCTCTGTACCAAAGGGTGACCACTTCATGGGTGTAGACTCTGACAGGAACTCCAAATGCTCTGCCTAGACCGAAATCCGCCACCTGGAAACAGGACTCCAAATTATTAGATGTAATTAATTGCATTTCTTTTACCTTTAGAACGTTGGCCTTTCCAATGCATTCTATTCTTTACTATTGATACAATAAATGCATTTCAGTGAAACTTCATAGATCATATAATATGCGATATCCGTGTACAGGGTAAGCTGTCAATGGATCACAAAACCATGTAATGTCTACTATTTTTAATATATTATCCTCTGCATGCAAAGTTAATTCTTCTCTAAGCTTAAAATTTTTAATGAAAGTGTGTTTATTTTAAGCAACTTGTCAGGAAAGCATGTTTTCTGTATCTGTTTGTAAATACAGTGAAACTCTCTTAAGAAGTTTTCCAAGGGACCGGGGAAAAAAAACTTCTTAAGTGGGAAAACTTCTTAAGTGGGATTCAATTTTAGCCATTTAATAACTCGAGTCCGGTGCATACGTCATTCCTATGTCTACCTACGTTAAATTGTTGTGAAAACAAGCTCATATGATCCAAGCGGTCAAAAAAAAAAATATATACATCTTCTAGTTATCATGGTAATTAGTATTACATATGTATTTAGAAAAAGGTGGGAATGTGAAATAAATGAAAAATGGTAGAACATAGTTGATTATCAAATCAAAACAAAACCATCCCATGGACAAAGTAAACACAATTTTAAAACTGTTAAAGTACATCCCTCGAAAAAGCCACTCGAATTCGGATAGTAAAAGTTGCAGCATTCCAAAAGGTTCATACTGTTGATCTTATTTTAAATTGGTGTAAAGGCAATGGATTATACATATTTACTTGTTAGTGATTACTCACTCTTAACTTGACAGTTGAAGACAGAGCTGTGGATATACGCCGTCTCTTTTTTACGCTTTCGTTTACTATATGAATTGAGGGAGAAAGAAGACTTGTTGTGGTTAATTTTACCAAGCGGTTTGATAAAAGGACACCGCAAGTAATTTTGTTAACCGCAAACTAATGATAGCGGGTTCTTTGCCTCAGAACCGTTTGCGTACTGCAACCCTGCCATGGCACTGCACAGAAAAATCTCACAAAGTCTACGCGGCAAACTGCTTATTAGTTGGCGGACTTTAACTTTTTTGCACGCTTGCTGCTTGCTCCAATGGCATTTGAGATTTGAGAGACTATTGTTATGATGTATTTTCGCCAGGCACAGTCGACTATCGTATATTTTTAAAGATATTTTAATCCTTTTCTAGAAATTTCTTATGAAAATAATATGCGCAGCTCAATATTATGTCCTACCTGTAGGTTCATTTATGGTCCTACCTAACTAGCAGACATCGAATAGCTACGATTTCGCACATAAATAAATGGCTTGTTGCTTGAATCAGAAAGTTATATCATACGAGCTGTTTGACGCTGGAATTATAATCTGTGAACGCATCCAAAAACTACAAAAATCATTTGCGAAGTTTCGTTTCAATCTACATTTTAAATTTATGCATATGTATTTCCTAACCTTCAAACTTAATTTACGACAAATGTCAGATGAAACATGATGCACGGCAATTTTTGATGTTTGAATGAAAAAAACGTAATTATAATGCATATTTTACCATCTCCCCCGCCATATAATCATGTTGTTATGTATTTAAAGGTGAAATATTCCGTATTAACCGTGATCCGATAGATTATCAAAAGTTTTTCGTGTTTTACAAATTCGATGGAATAAAAATTTTATACAATAATATTACGAAACATCTCTATGTTCATTATCAAAGGGAAGATTATTGAAGGAGGCGTCAAATGTATGCAAATGTAGATCTAGCCCACGTTGTCATTAAGGTTGAGTTTAATATAATCTTTCATGTTATTTCGGCCTTGAAGACGCTTGCATATTTGTTACATAATTCCGCATTGTTTATTCGTTCCATTGCTATTTTACCTAGTTAGGGGATTAGGAGACGGGGTATTTGGTTTATTTATTGGTTACGGCAAGTTACGGCTTACGGCCCGGCGGCCGACAAAGGGTTTTATGGTCTCAGGTACTAGGTATGGGTTTCAGTCAACGTCTTTCAATTTATGACTTGGAAAAAGGTTCATTTTAGATATTTTGCGACACAATATTTCGTTTGTGTTGATTTTACCGCTGGATTTCTAAAACCTCTTAAGCGGGAAGCAGTTTTAGCTCTAAAACTTCTTATGTGGGAAAAAATCGTGTTTTTTGTATGGAATTTTCAAGGGACCAAAAATCAAAACTTCTTAAGCGTGAAAACTTCTTAAGTGGGAACTTCTTAAGCGAGTTTTACTGTAATTAAATAGAGCCTAGGAAGTCATATTTTTACATTGCCCTTGAGGTGATTTTTCAAAACATGGTGGTATACAAATTAGCCAATTATTATAATTATATGCGACAGCTGCGTAGATCAGGTTAATATCTAAAATGACAGCAATGCCCAAAAGATGTTCATTTCATTTCCACAAATATATCTAATTTGTTTTGAATTTTTTTTACATTGGAACAGTTACAAAGTAAAGAGTAAAAAATGAAAATACAAAAATTCAAGGAAATATACAAAATATATGTAAACAAAAAATCCCACTAAGGCAAAGCATGTGCGTGGGGTAATAATAAATTTTAACATATTTTCCCGGTCACTGTTTTCTCGCTTATGGATTCCCTGGAGAATTCTGCAGCGTCACTGAGAGGGGAGCTGGCACCCCCTCTCCACTCTCCCTTGGTTCCCTGAAGGCCCCTAGAGGGAAGAGTCAACAAAGGTGCCCTCAGCACTCCTCTCCGCTCCCCTAATTTCTCACGAGTATCTAGGGAAACAGAAGGTGCACACCAGCAGTGCCCCAAGTGCTGGGATAAGGTCTAAATACTGGGAGATGCGAGCCTGTTTCTCGAAGGCACCGTTTGTGACACTTTTCCACAACGTCTTTCAGCCTAAGCATGGTAGCTCAGATCTTGGCTTGGGATGGCATTGCTTGAGCGATGAGTTCGCACTCACTTCACACTCCCTACACTAAGAGTAATTGTGACCTTACCTTAATGACTCCATTCTCACTTATGAGGAGATTCTGCGGCTTGAGGTCGCGGTGCAGGATGCGGCGTTTGTGGCAGAACAGGATGGCCGAGTTTATCTGGTAGAGGTAGCTTTTGACGGTGGCGGGCTCTAGGAACTTGTTGGGCCCCAGCGTATCCATATGCTTCTTCAGGTCCATGGAGAGGAACTCGAAAATCAGGTACAGGCGAGACTCCTCCATCAGGACGTCTTCCAGTTTGACAATGTTGGGGTGCTGCAACTCCTTCAGGAGAGATATTTCCCTGGAATTATAGAGACACATGATTACTTTAATGGCATATTTTATTGAGTCTTATTAAGTCCATGTTATTGTGAATATGGAAAATTGTTCACAGTCAACCTTACTGGTAGAGCAGAAAGGTCCTTGACTCATGGGTCGCAGGTTCAAAAGCCGGCATGGTCTAGTAAAATTTTATTTAATTGACATGGCTCTCATCACATATAGAAATCAAATGGATGCCTATGTCCAAGGAACTTGCGTCATTGATCTTTTCAGCAACTGGTGCACAGCCATGAAACAAACCAAACACGCACCCAACATTTGTAAAAAGGACAGCATCTCCAAAGATGACATAGGCCCTGAGGGGAATTATTTTCCTCAGGGCCTCCTGTGTGAAACGGATGGAAAAAAAAAATTTTAACATGTCAAAATGGGAAATTTTGAACATTGATTGAAAAAATACAACTTTTATGAATCTTTTACCATCTCCCCCGATGTAAACAGTTGTGTAAATAGTTAGGGGCGTGCGGAAATTTTACCAAAGTTTTTACTCAAGTTTAGTGACCAGATCTGAATAGACAGGTATTTCCAAGCCATCCTCTTTCTCCTCTCCATTTACTCCCTCAAAATATTCTCAAATTATGGGATGGAACTTCATCAGCTGTCAAATTCAACATTTACATGACACACAGTGGAAGTTGTGAAGTTAAGGCAAAGCAATGCTAAATCACTATTTTGATTAATCTTTATAACGAATTGGTGTACATTATGAATACCAAAAAATATGCTTTAGATAAATTGAAGGTTTTCCTATCGTTTCGCTTAAGTAGAATACAAATAAAAAAATAAATTACTCAATAAAAAATTTAAATGTAAACTACTAAAAAAAAATTTTTTCAATGGAAATATATGAACGTGTAAAGGAAACAACTTTTAAAAAATACAGTTTTATAGCTAAGATTATCTGTGACAGTTTCACTTGATTTACTTTTTTGCTTTCTTATAAAATTATTTACAAAATAAATAAAAACCAGGTAAGTTTTTAGATTTTCACGGCCAAAAGCATTTTTGTTGTTTGTTTTTGGGGTGTTATGCCGTGTTGCGCTAACTCCTTCTTTAGCCGACGTTTCGGACAGCGTTGCAGTATCCATCATCAGGGCAGATCCGGTAGATCCGAAGATGCAGATAACATTTTTTGCAATTTTTTTTTTTGCAAATGCAAATTTTGCAAAATGCCCATAACATTTTTTACTCCAAATGTGCTAAGGAATAGCTGGTTAAAGTTTGTCAGGTACGTGCCGATACACCCTGTATATACTATATACCTACAAATATATAGGTTTTTTTTTTTAAAAAAAAACGAAAGACAAACATTCTCGGGTTACGAATAACCTGACCTGTGTTGTGATGGAGGACTTAGCCAGCCGAGGAATTGAACACACTACGGCTGGGTGGGACCCAAGCGCGATGTCAACTCGGCCACCGACCGGTTATTATTAGTTGGAGTTAATTATGTAATTTAGATTGAAAGGAAACTTTCGCAAGTCGTCGCTCTAGTTCGTTTTTATCCAACAGACCAAAACGTAAATCGGGAGAAATAGCGCTTCAAAGTATTTTTTACGAAAAACGCATATACAATGAAATTAGCTCAATTCTAAGCTTACTAAAATGATTTAAAGTGATAGAAATTGTTATTTTTAAGTAAAATTTGTTCCAAATGTTTAAAATTACACAGAAAACACATTTTAAATTTGTATGTGGGACCAAGTGTTGGATAAACACGCTCGGAATGTTGTTTAATTTTGGTGGACTTAAAGACAAACTGTGTCTTGAAAACACATTGAAAATAATTTTTTTTTTTCACCTGTCTCGTATAAATAAATGCTTTCTGAGAACAACTGCATACTTAACTCCATTTCGCCAAAAATGGTCTATCGGACAAAAACGAACTAGAGCGAGGAATGTTACTTATACAAAAAAAAGTCCAAAATGGCAGCAAAGGGATCGTTTTACAAGGAAAATTTTGAACTTTGAATAAAAATGGAATTATAATGCATCTTGTACGTCTATCTTGACGTAAATCGTTGTTTCTTATAGTAATTAAGTTGAAACAAAGTGTAATTTCCATAATCTGTGCCTATTAAAAGTGCGGTGGTTAGGGAAATATTTACCAAAACCTCTAACTAATAATTTGGCCACCTACTGAAGTTCATTAATATGAGGTTAGCAAAATGTTGACAAAACAGTTGTGGGCAGACTACACTTTTTTGAGTTTTTTTATTTACTGTCAATTGTACTGTAAAATTATCCAATCATTACTAGTACCATATAATAAATGTGACGATAATTGATGGGTACATCTATCAAAAAGTGGTCACATATTATTATGTTGTAGAAGAATCAAAATAAGAAATGAAATGTCAAAAACCATTCTCGGTTGTGAAATATGTTTTATTATTTTAACCTATAAAATACCTGATTGCTGTGGACGGTACTCCTTCATCTTCAGATTCCAGGCGAATCTTTTTCATGGCTACCAATTGTCCTGTGATCTTATTTCGGCCTTTGTATACGACTCCGTAAGTTCCTTCTCCTATCTTCTCAATCTTCAGAAAATCGTCCATGCTTACGGCTTTTGTACGCTTAAAAACAGAAAAACAACAATATTCGAAATAAAATGTAGTAAACGCAGGTGTGAACATAACAAATTAGCTAAAATAATCCTTACAGTTTGAAGAAACAATTATAAAATATCGTTAGATCATCCCCAAAACGAAGCAGGTGCAGTCTTCAAATTACAAAATATTTCATGTCAGTTGTTGTCAATATGAACAAAGTTGTAGCGAAGATTTTATAGGTGTTGATGTAATGGATCGTTTTCTGTCTAAAACTTACCTCTTTGTGGGTGATGAGGGGTGGAAATGTGCACTAAATACAAAAAACAAAATGTCCCAACCGTAAATAAACCGCCACAACGTTTTTCGCGCTTTTGAAGTTTTATTCAAACGAGAGTTGTTGCGGGGTGACAACTGTCAAATAATATCGGACGAGAAGGAACTAACAAATGAAAATAGTATCCGGGGCATATTGTGCAATAATTCTATTTATTGTTTCAATTCTAAAGGTCTTGGTGAAAAGATTACAATGTATTTTAAATGCTGGTCCCGATTCAAATTTACTTTCAGAAAATCAAAATAGTTTGTTGGTAAACTTATCTTTTGACCGCGCCTTCACAAAAACGTATTAACTACCATTATAAAATGAGTAGGTACCTACATTGTTTTATTAGCCATTATTTCAACCTTACAAATCAACAAATGTAATTTTTTTTAAAGTATAACACCAATGGATTGTGAGGAGAATAAAGCAGATATTCAAATTCAACGTTTTACAAAAATTTTATTGCCTCAATGTATACATTCAGTACGGTAAAAAAATACTATCGTAGTTCTAAATATTACAGGTTAGGGAATAAACTTTTTCGCTGTTCCAATGTTATACGAGTAGATTTTTAAATTTGGAGAAATCCAAAATTTTGTTAATGCGTTTTTTTCTCGATGAGTCTCGAAGTTCAGATGCAATATTTTTCTCTTCTACCATCCTGCTGGCTTTTTGCACGGACTTGTCCACTCTCGCCTGAATATGCCCCAACATCTTCGTGACGAGTCCATAAAACGATTTGCGACCTTCAAAGACTACTTCTTCATTGTTCGAGGCAGAACTGAAAAACAAGTTTTATTTACTGTGATGCTTTGAGAGGACAAAAATAAGTGAAAAAAGGGGAGGGGTTTTAAAAAAGCAGTTTCTCTACGAAATATGTGAAGATTTTCAAAAGGTATTGGAAACTATAGATTGAGAAATACAGTGGAACCTCTCATAACGAATTTAATTCGTTCCAGAATCTTACGTTTTATGTGAAACACTCGTTAAGCGAAACAAATTTTCCCATATAAATCAATGTAAAACAAAATCAAATAAAATTACATACTTATAAATTGTTATGGAGCGTAACAACCTGGAATGTGATTTAGATTTGCAGTACAAAAATCGAAAAAAAATAGTTTATTATTTATGAATGTATGACAAATAATTCATTTTTTTTTACTAAACAGCTGTCTAGAGACATTTGTTTTTGCCGACACATCAAAATTTTGTGAAAATGTGACACAACATTATCATTGAATACATTTCTAGAACGCATGGCCACATCCTTATTAGGGTAGTGCTTCTCAATGTACGATGCAACAATTTCCAATGCTTTCAGCAAGATTGTTGCTCTGCCACTTCCTCCTCATCCACTAACAAACTCTCCTCCATAACTTCTTGCTGTGAAACACAATGCAACTCCATAAGCTCTTTGGTGGTCGGCTCTTGACTGTGCTCTTCCACAAGCTCATCAATATCGTTGTTATCCACCTCCAGTCCCATGGTATTGGCCAAAATAGACTGTAAACTCCACGGGTACTGTGTTAACCCCTTAAAATCACAATTGACAACGCTATTTGGCCAAAGTTTCTTCAAAGCAGAAGTGAGGGTCCTTTTGGTAACCCCCTCCCACAGCTTGTCAGTCATCTTGAGGCAAGTAAAGATGTGAAAGTGATTTGTACACAACTCTTTGAGAGTGAGACTTGTCCCTTTAGTCACCTCAAAACAACGCTCAAAGAGTGGAAAGTTTCTTTAAGGCGATGCCATAAGTAGTAATGCAAAATCATGTGTTTTTGGTTTGAAAATTTGGTCGCCTAGAAATGTTTCAGATGCTTTAATTAAATATTGCAAGTAGAATACATCTTTGCCTTTGAAATAATCGAGTATTTTGTAGATAAGTTTTTTTATAAGCCCAGAAAAAAATAATGTTTAAGGCCTATGAAAACTGCTTTAAAGTTCAAAATCTCCTACTTACGAACCCATTTTTGGTTATGATTTTATTGTATAATGTGGCAAATTAAGTTATTTATAAAATGATCGAAAAAAAAAAATTTATGCCTGAACATCCACAAAGTAAAATAAAAGACACTTTTGGCCATGTTTTTTTCTTGCATAAATCAAAACAAGCGGATGGTGTTAAGCGGGAATTTAAACCTTATCGCCATCTACGTAGGGGTTGTTATTGATAGCGGCTCAATTTAAAATATTACACGACGTAGTGCATCGCCTTAAGTTAGAAATAACCTGCCGGTCCATAGACTGGAGTAACGGAGTGGTGTTGCATATATCTTCTTATGTTTATCACATGCGACACTAACGTGCTAGCGGAACGAGTGCTAACCAGAGACCATCCAGAGACTGACGCACTGGCGCGGAAGTCCCAGTAAGTGACGTGAAGATGGAACTTGCCCTTTATGCAAAATGTCATAATAATAATAAAAAATTCCAACTTCGGACTCGATTTACTAGAAAACGAGAGATCAAACCAAAAAATGTTATCCCACAAATCAACTCCAATTTTGATGTGGAGTCACCAATTTTCCGCTTGTGCTCCGAGTTTCCGGAAACCGTGTATAATTATGGGATAGGTACTTACGTAGCTACGTCTTCTTCAGCATGGCGGCCGTGGTCATTTTCACCAGCTTTCAGTATTTTGATATTAGCAGGATCGCAGCTTCCAATGCTGATAATATATGGAGCATCTCTTCGGTTTCGCGTGCTAATCTTGCAGACGTCAGTATCGGCTGATGTGAGGAACTGAAAATATTGTAAATAATAATTAATAAAATTATTATTAATTTGATTTAGTTGAGTAAGCGCCAGTTGTTTCATAGAACTTGGACAATCCATTAAATTGCAAAGTTCTGTTATCATTCCGACAGTTTTTTCACAGAACTCGAATAGAACTTTTTACAGAACATTAAAACAACAACAAAAATGATATGCCTATATAGATAAGTTTTTAAACGATGTAAGTAAAGCATAATAACAGCTTTCTAGCGGATTCCATAAATAAAACGAACGTTTGGAGTAAAATATATGTAGTTTTTTTTCATGTTTGAAATGAATATATTCCAAATTGTAAATATTAAATTATTTTTAAATACAATAATGTAAAAGGTAATTTTGTCTGCTTCAAAAAGAACTTACTGAAATGAAATACTGTAATTTTTTTATCTGGTCAAATTATTCGCTTTCCTGTTAAAAACAGGACTGCAGGCCTTTAACGAATGAATTGACAGAGTTCCTAGAAACACACGATAGTGTCGCATTCTGTCATGATTTCATTAGGAAAGGAAGACGTGTTCTCGATATATTTGGGATGACTTTATTTTATCAGGAAATGCTTTCACTTTTTAACAGCATCATTTTTCTCCGTGCGTGGTTGGTAACAAATCTACATAGTTCATCTTCATCTTCCCCATCTTCTTAACCTCCCCACTACCTTCAGCCTCACATTATACCCCAATCGGGGATGCGTTAGTCTCACTGGCTCCAAACGATTGGGAGCAGTTGAGCTCTTGGGCGGTATTCAAATAAAAAGATAGATAAATATATGTGATTTACCTGGTTGAAAAAGAAGAGAACCAAACAAGTCTTTATAAAGGTTTCCATAATTGCCGATTAACACATTCACACGTGAATACACAAACACACAAAGAATCACATGTATTTTAATCAGATGCCAACTATTCTCAGTAATTCTGAGAGGAAGGATAATGGTTATTTACTTTACTATAAAACTAATCAATAATATTTTAGTGAGATTTTATTCACGAACTTGCTGAGTAAAATACTGTTTTTCTCTATTTTTTAAAGTTTACAAGCAAACACATCGACGCAGACCTACAGTTCCGATAGTGACAAATATGCTTGGTTATTTTAATGAACATTTCGCTTGCTTGTTTTATTAGGAAATATCATTTTCGCAATATGCATAAGCGACAGTATTTTTTTTCAAATATAGGTCAACTACATACCTTAGAACATTTTACGTTAGAATCGAGGTAACACTAATCATGAATATGTACATTATCTATCTAATTTTTTTTATTATGTAGACCGGTACTTTTAGTCAAAATTTGTGTAAAACCTGTTAAAAATGCACTATTATAATCAGTGTGAGGTTTCTTCTGAAAAAAACAGGTAGGTGCCTAAAGCCGAGGTTTAGCAAAATGTGTATTTAGCTAAAACTTTACATTTCTGTCCTAAGCACTCGTCGGAATAGTGCTGAAAAATGTAAATCTCGAAATATTTGGAAAAAATCCTGAATATATTATAAAAAATTATTTTTACATCATAAAATAATTTTTGTAAATCATGTAACATATTTTTTTTTGGAAATGTCACAGAAGTAGGTGTTTAGTTGTAGGTATATACATATATAAGTGATTATTGGTGTTGTAAGTGAGGATAAAATTGATATATTGTCATTTATTTGTGTTCTTACATCTTATGTTATTTTTATTTTTATTTAATATTTACAATTTTGTAATTTTTGTAAATATTTTTTGCCCACGGGTACTAGACCCTTAATTTGTTGTTATAATTTTATGTTTAAGTGAAAACCTATCATAAGATATTTTTTTTTTTTTTTTTTTTTTTTTATTATTTTAATATACATCATATGGGTTACATTAATACATACATATTTTGCAAAATATAATATTAAGGTTCATAATTGGTCATGTATACCTTATCAGAAAAGAGGAGCTCTTGTGCCTGATAAGGGAGCCACGATTCTTACTTAGATTCATAATTCATTATGTGATATAATAGTAATAATATATATTATAATATATATATATATTTTTTTTTTGTTTAATATAAGTTTTTTTGGAAAAAAAGTTTGATTTTATTTATTTGTTCTTGTTGGTTCATAATACAGCGCAATTTGGAAGGGAGATTATTGTAGTTTTTTATGGCTTGGTAAATATAATGGTTTTGCATTTGAGTTGTTTTAAAGATTGGCGTAATAAATTGATTTCCATTTCTCATGAGTTTGTAAAATTCTTGATATTCTTTGTTATTTTTTTCTTTACACATTTTTATAATGGAAGTTTGCTTAAATATATCATCAATATTTGGTACTGGAAACAATTTAAAAAGCAATTTTGTTGGGAAAGTAGACATTTTTTTAAGTATTACTTTTATAATAATTTTTTGCGAGACTTTTACTGAGTTTAGGTTGTTTTTATAAGATCCTCCCCAACCTATGATTCCGTAAATAAGCAGGGAGTGGACAAGAGCATAATATACATTTTTTAGTATTTTCACATTTAAAATATTTCTTAACCTAACAAATATATATATACATTTCCTTATTCTCTTTACTAACTCCCTAATATGGCTTTTCCATTTCAGATTTTCATCGATGATCACACCAAGATATTTAATTTCAGAAGAAGAGTTGATTACAGTACACATAGGATTAAGTAGTTTACAGTTGACATTGTCACAATTTTCATCATGGATTATGATATTTACTTTGTGTTTAGGTATTTTTTGTAGTGAAAATAATACATATGTTGTTTTTTTAGCATTAAGTGTGAGTAGGTTATTATCAAACCATGATTTTAAGATATTAATACATTCATTTGCAATTTTGTTAACTAGTTCCCATGTTTGACCTTTTATTAATAAAACAGTATCATCAGCATAAGAGATTAATTCACCTTTGATTTTCTGTTGGAAAATGTCATTTACATACATTAAAAATAGTAATGGTCCGAGGACCGTGCCTTGAGGAATGCCAAATGTACTTGTTAGTGGTGTACTAAAAGTTTGGTTTAATTTTACAATTTGAGGTCTCTCTGTTAAGTAGCTTTCTATCCATTTAAGGGCTAAGTGGTCAATGCCATTTTCTTTTAATTTTAATATAAGTTTTTCATGGGAAATACTGTCAAATGCTTTCTTTAAGTCAATAAAAATTCCTATACATTTATTTGATTTGTCCAGGGTACTCTGAATACTAGATGAAATTTTTGCAATGGCATCTTGGGTACTTTTTCCCTCTGTGAAACCGAATTGATTTTCATTTATAATTTTGTTTTTATTTAAGAATGCAGTTAGTCTTTTTTTAGCAATTTTTTCAAAAATTTTCGATATATTAGATATATTAGAGTGAAATGGGTCTATAATTAGAAATGTCCTCCGGGCTACCGGACTTAAATATTGGAGAGATTATGGTTTTCTTATACGTGCTCGGGAAAACTCCTGTCTTAAAGCTATTGTTTATAATATGAGAGATTGGTGTAGAAACATAATTTTTAATGATTTTTAGTGTTTTTACGGTGAGACCGTCAAATCCCGGAGCAGAACCACCTCGCATTTTTGATATAATTTGTACAATTTCAGACGGATTGGTTGGTTCGAAGAGTTCAAGTTTAGTTTCTATATTCGGAATATTTTCAATATACATATTATTTATTTTTTTCACGGTAATTTTTTCTGCTAGACTCTTTCCTATATTTGCAAAGAAATCATTAAAAGCGTTTGCTCCTTTTTTAGGTTCTTCAATACAGTTAATTATGTTATTGTTTTGTATTACACTCTTAATAGTATTACTTTTGGTTTTTTGTTTATTTTCCATGATTTCATTGATTATATTCCAAACTTTCTTACTGTCATTTTCAGAATTATCAAGTTTGTTTTTATAATAAATTTCTTTCGTGTTAAAATTGTATTATTTGTATTATATTATTTGTATTGTTTGTAAAATTTATTATTTAAACATCTGTTGGTTTTCCTAAATAAATAAAATATAAACATAGATATTTTTTCCACCTCCAGAACAAATTTAACATTCAAATCATGTTCGGATGTCATTTCTGTCAAACGAGTTGCAGATGCGATTACAACTCGCGTAGCGTAACGGCACTGTCAGAAGCGTGTAACTGACGTCAAACCCGTAGTCGACGCGTCGTGTACAAACACTAGCAACATAGTATGACGGATCCTCAAGACAGGCGCGTAGGCGAGTCGCTTGTAAGTTGTAAGTATATCCGTGTACAAATGGCCTAAGGAGTACTAGGTCCACGGAGAATGGCATCCCAAGGGTTATGCTTAGAGTTCAATGTACTGGCTGACTCACCTTTTGTGGCTTTGACTACCAACTCTTTGTAATAGTAATGAACTGATCCTCATTGTTTAAAAATTACGTTGAAACTCATTTAAAACAACTGTTGAATTTTGTTATTTACGCAACATTGCCGATCCTTGTGTATTTGTTCACTATTCTGAGAAATAATTACTAATGCTTTCAATATTTGAAACAGTAGTAAACAATAATGAGTGAGTGGAATTAGTAGGTAGGTACACTAATGGCTATGTGTAAAGTCACACATCGCGTATGTATATTGGTAAATGAACAATGAAGGAACGATCATATTTTATTTAATTTATTTTTAACACCTATTGATAATATTTTTGACTCTCATAGCGAGCTTAAAAAGTAACTGAAATTCCAGCCATTGGTTTGTTGTAATAATTCGTCCAACAACTTGCCAACTTATGGAAAGGATACGAAACATTTCCAGCCGTTGGTTTGTTGTAATAACCCGTCCAGCAACTGGATAAGATATTGAATGGATATGAAACATTTGTTGTGATTATCAACCTGCATTAATTCTAAAATATTTATTTCAATTTTCCTCATTATTTTCAACTGCACTCATTTTGTATAATTTTATATAAAATGTTTGACCTCGATTGATACTGGCAGGAGCTCAGATCCCACTTTATATATTAGTCACATGTCATGAATTTTTTTAACACGAAAATGAAAAAAATATATATATGTGTCGCACTTTTTTAAGTGAAGATATTAATTATGTCCATTTGCAATAGCATAATATATGAAACGAAAAGAAATCTTGTGGGGGAAATGCATCACATTCTGAGAAAAACAAGGCGCCCTTCGCATCTGTGCAAGCCAATAAAACCTTACAAGTAAACAAAGGAATGAATCAATCAATAATGTGGTTTAATATCAGATCTGGTAATCGTTTCCTGTTTATTGTACTTGCTTGGTACAAACTATTTTCAGTTCCTCACATCAGCCGATACTGACGTCTGCAAGATTAGCACGCGAAACCGAAGAGATGCTCCATATATTATCAGCATTGGAAGCTGCGATCCTGCTAATATCAAAATACTGAAAGCTGGTGAAAATGACCACGGCCGCCATGCTGAAGAAGACGTAGCTACGTAAGTACCTATCCCATAATTATACACGGTTTCCGGAAACTCGGAGCACAAGCGGAAAATTGGTGACTCCACATCAAAATTGGAGTTGATTTGTGGGATAACATTTTTTGGTTTGATCTCTCGTTTTCTAGTAAATCGAGTCCGAAGTTGGAATTTTTTATTATTATTATGACATTTTGCATAAAGGGCAAGTTCCATCTTCACGTCACTTACTGGGACTTCCGCGCCAGTGCGTCAGTCTCTGGATGGTCTCTGGTTAGCACTCGTTCCGCTAGCACGTTAGTGTCGCATGTGATAAACATAAGAAGATATATGCAACACCACTCCGTTACTCCAGTCTATGGACCGGCAGGTTATTTCTAACTTAAGGCGATGCACTACGTCGTGTAATATTTTAAATTGAGCCGCTATCAATAACAACCCCTACGTAGATGGCGATAAGGTTTAAATTCCCGCTTAACACCATCCGCTTGTTTTGATTTATGCAAGAAAAAAACATGGCCAAAAAGTGCCTTTTATTTTATTTTGTGGATGTTCAGGCATAAATATATATTTTTTTTATCATTTTATAAATAACTCAATTTGCCATTGCTTAATTTCTGGGCTTATAAAAAGACTAAAAAAAACTCGATTATTTCAAAGGCCAAGATGTATTTTACTCGCAGTATTTAATTAAAGCATCTGAAACATTTCTAGGCGACCAAATTTTCAAACCAAAACACAGGATTTTGCATTACTACGTATGGCATCGCCTTAAGAAGGATTTTAAGAACTATTAAAAAAATTGAAATATTTATAAATCCTTCCTCAATCGTTTTTTTTTTTAATTATCATGCAAGTGGCTCATAGCTACATAAACAAAACTGGCATTCATTTGGCATTAATTTGTATGAGTAATATTCATTAGTTTCCCGAAATACATTATTCTATAATCTACAGAAAAATCGCTTAACTTTTACAATAATGCTTCTGTCGGTTATCAGTCAGCTTAGTGCACTGGAAAATAATTTCCCTCGGGTCATATTTCACATTTGGGGATACTGTGCCTCTTCTTCATATTAAAGTAAAGTAAGGAGAGGAACTTCTTAGAAGGGAAAAGGTGAATTAATCCATCCCCCCTCTGGAAAAGGATTTCAAGGCGTTGGATCGAGATAATCCGGTTGGAGATGATAAACGGATGCTAAACCGGCCTCGCAGCTGATGGGCAGGCGCATACGCCGCCAAGCCTGGACAAACCGCACCCCATGATCCCTGGAACCCCTGATAAGTCACCAAACGTAGTTAACCTTACTTATCCAACCTTGGTTATCCAATGAATGGTTCCCGGGGAGACGATGTAATGGAAGCGTTTTGACATCATCGAGAATTGGACATTATTTCTTTCCTTCTCAACTTTTTACAAATCAAGTACTTGACTTCCCAGTAATTTCTGTGTTCTAGAAGTAGGAACTTTAGATCATATATATTCTTTGGCTATCCATCTCTAAACAAATATCCTCTGATCTGTCAAGCTTTATCTAAAATTGCCATTGCTCCATTCAACATCTCATCTCTTCTAAGTCTTTACTCAACTCTAATATTCTATATTATTTTGAAATTTGCCCTAAATATGTATTATTATTAAGAGAGCGTTTAGTTGAGAGCCGCAGGTCAGTAAAGGAAAACATGATACGATCAAGCAAACTTGTTATATGGTTGTGGAAAAACCGAAAACCGGTTAGTTTTAATTGGTAGCCAATTGGTATTAGTATTTCCTCTCTTTACCGCTAGTTAGTTTGTTGACATTTTGAGAATCGCCTGATTCACCGTTTCGAGGAACGATTTCCGAAGTTGCCTTGTCTCTCATTTCAGAAGGCAACGATTAAACCATTTACCCATTCAGTACTACACTGAGTGGTTTGTATCTCATATCGGCGGTACCTTAGCCAGGAAACGTCAACTTATTGTTTTAGGGACCTAAACATTTGGCGTTATTTTTATGGCGAAATTTCACGTCATTTTTTAAAGAAAATCGCCATTTTGTTTTGTGGGTTTTTATGGTTATTTTTCAGGAATAACGGTGGAAACTATGTATTGCAAAAATGGAAACATTTTGACATTTTGCAGTCAAAAGAGCTGTTTGTTGAAAAGCCATACACTTTTCATGCTTGTCAATAAATATTTAGAATTTATAATATTCCTAATACCAGAAAATACGAAAATTTGTAATTTGCTAATTTCGCGTTATTTTTGTGAAAATATAAAAAATCAAATGTTTGCGTAAAATTTGTAGGTTAATACTTTTTGCTACTAATGGCCACTTGGTGTAAAAATCGGTTAGCATTCACACCTCCTTCAAAGTTCAAAGTGTTTTTTTATATGAAATTTGCCAAACTGATCTACAGCCAGTGGTTCTCTGTATATCTGGTTGGGGTATATTGTGAGGCAATATATAAGGCAATATAATTCCCCATGGAGTGAGAGGGAAAGGAAATGGGAAAGGAAGGCTCCTAGCTAATCACATCTGGTCATCAAGCTCTGTTGTCAAAAACGTTTCGATTCTAGACGGGTTTGTATATTTAGTGCAAATAAACTAAAAAAACTAAATTACTAACTTTCTTAAATCCATCAACACAATATAATCACTCCGAGGGTCTGAAGTTTTCTTCCAGGGTACCTATTTATGTTGTTGTTTTAATGTTGGGCCATTGATTTATACCCTTTGAGACATGGTAAATATAATTATGCCATAATAAAGAACAATGGTTAAGTGAAAATACTATCTCATTTAAAGGGGAAAAGGTGTATTTACATTAACCCTAAAATAAAAACAAAATGACTAAGAATGCGGCCCCCGCACTGTAGTTCAAGATACCAAACCAAAAACAGGGTTGTCTCAAATCAATATAAAATGTTTATCTAAAGTCAACTGCTTGGAACTAAATTTTGAAAAATGCAAACGTAGGTCATTTTATCTAGCGAAGAAACCAATTATTTTTTTTTTATTATAAACTAAATAATCTTTACTTATCTACTGCGCAGTCTATCGAGGACCTTGGTGTCACTTTGGATTACAAAGCTGTCTTTTTGCGAACACATTAATAATGTGGTTGATAGTACAGCATCGCTTTTTAAGAGGAATTGCTTGAAGGTTAAGGCTTGAAAGAGGCGATTACTCGTACGATGAACATGAATTAAAATTAAATCTTTCTTCTTTAGAAAAATGTAGGAAGGACTTTGATCTCATCTGCATTTTCAAAATTATTAATAGTATGATTGACTCACCTACTTTGTTGCAACTGATCCCTTTCAATATCCCTTCCCGCAGACTCAGAAATTATGGATACCATTAACCAATGTCCAGAATGACAAGACTTGTGAACTCAAGTCAGGACCTTGAATTGAATGAGTCATGACTCATTTTATAAAGAGCGGGAGCCACGGTACCGACACAATATTTTCATACGGCTCAAAGAGTCGACTCAATTGAACGGTAGTCGTGAGCTCAGAGCGTATGAGGAATGAGAAAAATGTGTTCGCCCGATACAACTCATCAATTGAATGATCGCATGACTTTTGGTACCCACTGATACCACTAAAAAATATGATGCTAGGTAGTTAGTAAGTGTGGGTGCATTATGTCCAAGCCCAAATACCGGATTGTCAGACGCCATTCACGCCCCTGAGTATGTTATAATTATATCACGTGGATAATTTTAATGGCGCCATTTTTCTAAAATATCTCCTGACAAAAAAACAATAACCGTTCAATTGAGCCATTGCATGGTTTACCGGGAGTCGTACGAATATGGCTCATCAAAAAGAGCTAACTCAATCTAGTGCGGCTCGTTCATGAACGACTCATCGCTACTCCGAAGGTTAGCACCGATATTAATTGATGACTAAAGGTTGGCGTGGGTAACACAATTCAAGATAACCATTTGAGTGATTTTCGGCATATTATGCCGAGTTTGCAAAACGTCTTGAGTGATCGCACGCCATAATATGCCAATTTTTTTAGAAGTAGCCTAACCATAGTTTGATAATGCCTCTAGAAGGTGAAAGAACTGTCACGCTTGACAATAAAAATTACACAGCAGAACTAAATTGAATTAATATTTTCGAATATATAAAAGAAAAACTTAAAATTTAGATATAATATGTAACAAAATATTAGTATAATTGATTAATTTTAAGATAAAGACAAACGTAAAGGTAGGATCATAATTTGAATGTAAGGAGTAATGATGGTGAATAATTTAGAAACCAATAATCATGCAAAACGTATCGGATTATAAAAATATTACCATTTGTTATTCAGACTATAAAAATATTAATATTACCATTTATTATTTCGGCTACTGGCATTATACCTAGCTCTGTCATTAGAAAATTAGGCGTATTAGATCTATCACAAAATTTATATATAAAAATGCAAAAATCAGTTATTTTAAATATTTATGTTGAGGGATCAGTAGGATCTATAAGCCCTGTAAGAACCCTCTGATATGAAAATATCTGGAGTCGGTGAATTATTTTCCCATTTGATCTCTGATGGGTTGACGTGTTGATCTTGTATTTATTATGCTTAATTAATGCACTTGCATAATGTGGATTGACTAGATGATCATTTGTGGAAAAGAATGTGGAAGGGTTTAGTTTTTCCTATGGGGAAGATTTAACCCGGACATAAAGTCGGAAATTAGGAAATATACATTACATTATGTTTCAATACCATGCAAAGATTTCGAAATATTCAGGATACAAAAAATACTACAATAAGTTTTTAGTTTATTATTCACCTTAGAACCGATATTGACCTAGTTCGGTGAACACAAATAAATGTAAATCTATAAGTAGGTACATTATACAAATGGATATGTTATTGCATTATATTCATGAATGACACAGTTGAGTCATTCAAAACAACAAAATAATGATCTTCGGTAGATCAAAAAAGAATTAGCGTGAGTCCATGAGTAATCGTTCAAAGTTTGCCGAGTCGACAACCCTGATTATTTAACAACAACTTGCTACCGCCACTTATGACTAATAAAAATGTAGTCAGACATCCTGAGCTGTTACTCAGAACTCGAGAGAATGCTAATATAAAAGAAACAACTTTAGAACGAGCAGAACAATCTCAGAACATATCTCGACCGGTAGGCATTGCCGGAATAATTTCAAATTGAACTCATTCTGCGGTCAACCGCGGTGATCTAACAGCGCGTTCGAATTTGGAACCATAGATAAGTTTATTGCGTTCGTGCAAACATAATTAAGATTGTTTTACATTCGTGTAAACAAATCTCATCGCTTTTGTTTAGTTCCGTTTGTTAATTCAAAAATGGCGAAGTTAGCGTGTGTTTTGTTTGTTTTTGCAAGTGTTATTGCTAGTTCTTTGGCTCATTCTTATCACCTTGGAGGATGTCCTGCCGTGGAGCCGATGCCAGATTTTGACATGAATAAGGTATGTAAATTCATCTTTAAATATCTACTTATTTAGTATTTGACCTCCCGAGGGGTGATTCCGATAAGTCCTTCACCTTAAAATGAACTTCTTTTTCGCTATCATCCGAAGGATCTGGAATCGCAGTTAATGAAAAAGACGTTAATTTGAAGGTTAATTCCTTATCTTTCAGTAGAACCAGAAAAACTCCTAATGTCGTTAATTTTAAGGTTAAGGACAATTCCTCATCTTTAAGCACAACCCGAACCGCCCCTCTGTTTAGTTTTATTTATGGGCTTACTGCAAACGAACACAACATCATACTGCTTACCCATGCAGTAAATAAATCTGCCGAAATGAATTATTAATCTCGTGCACAGGTTCTACAAGTACCGAGTGCCTACTTATCGAGTTTAAATCAAACATTGCATCATTGTGTACCAGACCTATTTACAAATAATGTTTTTACGTATTCGTACATAAAGAGTGGGTAACGTACATAATGCATTCTGCAGTCCCCATTGTGTGTATATATAGATCGACACACTTAAATTCACAGTCGATGGCTTTACCACTGTTTACATTGGGAATACCAATACAAATTTATTTGTGTTTCGGCTTTTTTTATCAATTAAATTAAATACTGCGAAGCTGACCGATAAACACCATAATTATCGCAACTTTTTATTAGTTTCAATATATGCAGGTACATGAATGTCAAAATCCTTGAGAGTTATTTATCTCATTTACGTTGCTTTACATAATTAAAAACAAATACAAAATATTCGGAGAAATCCAATGGCAAATATATTTCGACAACTAAATAACAAAAATGGCCACTTTAATTCGTAGTCAGCTCCTGAAGTTATCCATTTCCAATTGTTACGTTTGTTTTACTGTTTTGTTACTTGTTAATAATCGTAGGTACCTATCTATATGCTCCCCACTTATTAAATATTTTAACAAAAATGCATTGTTTTTCACGACATGACAAATAGGGATTTTACTTTCCAATACTCTGGTATTCCTAAGAAAATATTTACAAATCTTTATCGGTTATGACATGCGCCAGATAACTGACCTCTCGTAATCTTGTTTTCATAGAATTATAAAATAAAGCAAACACTCGCATAGCGTACGTAATAGGTAGGCATTTATTTGATTGGGAATGCAGTGCTAATTTTAAGTTTCATTGGATGAGCCGTTGTGATTTTGTTCGGTTCATTCTGATTTTTGAATCCTATTTACAAAACCGCAGATATTAATTGTTTAAAGTATAGCACATTAAATACCTGCGAAATAAAGTATTTTTAAACCTGAAATAGGATCTTTATAGACACACACAAAAAACCACTTGGAGTGGAGCTCATTAACCATCAAATGACGTAACTTAGTGTGTGGGCAATTGGGTAAATCTAAATCTCAAGAGGAACGAGCTGCAAAATGCGAGCACACAATGTTTTTCACATGGACAATTATAAATGGCATGTTAGCTAAAGACGGACTGACAAAAAATATTGTACACTCAATTGTTCTTCGAAATTAATATTGATTTTCTTTATTTCATTTTCTTACTATAGGATAAAAAATATATTGATTTTATTCACTTTTCATTTAACTTAAAAAAAACCGAACAATGAATATGTCCGTTACTTTAATGAACTTTAAATAACGCTCTCTGCCAATCCCTACTAGCTTACGGTATTATAATCTGGGGTGGCTGTGCACAATCTACCATCGAACCTCTTCTAAAAAATGGTAATACGTGTCATTAACAAGCGACCGACAAGATACCCTTCCACTCGACTCATCATAGAGTATAAGGTCTTAAACATACGACAACTCCACCTAAAATTTTCGCTAATACATTTCCTGTTCAAATATAAAACAAAACTCTTTTACAACACAACTACACCACCAGAACAATAACCAACGGTCACTACAAAGTACCTTCACTACCTACCACGTCAGCTCAAATACAATTTTTCTTCCTAGCTCCTAAAATCTTTAACCTTAACCTTGAAAATCTAAAAACCGTGAGTCAACCCCATTCCTTTAAAAAACAAATTACGAAATGGATCCTTACACACGGATCTTACAACTACAATACCCATTCATTCTACACTCTTATCAATTTAATCACCTTTCAGACAAAACATAACATATATCCTTATTCCATAACTTAGCGGTATAGTATTTACATAAATAATTAGTCTGATCTATTTACTAATAATTTCTTAGTTATTACTTATTTACTTAAATTATTAGTAAATAGATCTTATAATCTTCTTATAATTCTCTAACTTCTCCATTCTCTTCTTGCAACCCAAACTAGCTTTTCATCATTTTTCTTTTTCATATCATAGTAATGTATAGATTCTATTCCAACTGTAAAATTCACCCGCCATAACAAAGGGTCATCCCTGGCATGGAGGGTGAAATATCACAAAAACCATATGTATCCTCTAAGTCTTGTATTAATAAAAAAAAAATAATAATAAAATAAATAAAAATAAACACATTGAATTAAGAAAATGAATGGTTGAAGTTTTTTTTGTTTTTATCGGCTGTCATCATCTTCAGTGCTACATTCATCTTTCTGCCATAGATTTACAATACACACACACTTACAATACATTCGTTATTTTTTATTAAACAACCGAAATATTCACTATTAATAATTTATATGGCAGAACAACGTTTGCCGGGTCAGCTAGTAAATCATATAATTGAAAATTAAATTCGATTTTGTTAAAACCTGCTAAGCTTAAACCGTTATTAATTTGCATTTTTGATTTAGATATTAATACATAAATAGCATAATAAACCCGATATTTTAAAAATGGTTAAATAACGAGCCTACAACACGAATTTTCTTAATTTATTACAAAAAAACTTTCAACAATTAATGAAATTTACGATTTTTATGTTAAGTCAATTAAAATTGCGTGCAAGTCGCTCACCGACTAATATTTTTTAATTCAATTCGTTGTTTTTTATTTTGTTGATTTGTAGATTTACGACTGTATTCTTAGATGTAAACAATTAATAAAGATGTAGGAATTTTCACCTTCCAATGTTTGGCCGGAAGCAAGTTCTGCGGTAAATTGTTTGGCTGCGGTACACAGTCACTTTATAGTTATCTTTTGAATCATAATATTGGTTTTTCGAGTCACGCGGAGACAATGAAACCACTGAATTATTTAATTGTCTCTCGATAAGTAAATACAAAATAGTGATGCAAAATAGTACCTTCACTTAGTTTTTTTTTTGGGTGGGGTTGTTTGTGGGCTTACTGAGTGTGTACATTTAAAAAAAAATCATAAATATAATCTATAATATTACTAAATAAATTCAAGAATATACTCACTGAGAATTATGACAATGTTAGCACAGTTTTGAGACAAATGTTTACTTTGTCAACATGATCATCACACGGATAAACATTGCCTTAACACTGTGTAAAAGACCCAAAGAACTTAGAAGGCATTCAGATATAGACAGAGATATTTAGACTTCTGCTTTTCGCCTGATTATTTTTCATTTGACTACAATATACTGACCATAGACATATGAATATTAGTAGAACTGCCCTAAGTGATTAAAAGCGTATTATTCCCCACTCCCCATACCGGTTCCATTGGAGCCGGCTGTGCTCGCGTATGGCCTCAAGTGAAATTTGAAAACGTGACGTCATCATTCTTGTGCGAACTATGGTCGAGGCATCATCGGTTCATTTTACGAAATAACACGGCAAAATGTTAACTTGTGCTATGAAAACTTGTAAAAATAGATGTGAAAAAGAGAATAAACCCAATTGTCGTATTACATTCCATGTATAAGCATTATTTTACTTTATTTTAAGCATATTCACATCGTATAATATGGATCAGTTGTAGAAACATATACTATCACATCGAGAAACGTCTGGACGCGAAACACAAAGCTGATTGGTTGCTGGGAAGTAAATTATGAACATTTATAAAAGTGTCTTAACTAAATACTTAAACGAAATATTCGACTCTGAAAATAGAAGAAATTTTTTGCCGAATTTGGACTTCGCAAATTTGTTCATAACGTGGCGAGTAATTTGCGCTCCCATGTAAAAAGGTCTATTCATTCAAAAGCAGATTTTACTTTTAAGAAGTAAATGGTGATATTATAATGCGAGATGCCTATTTACTGTCAGATTGATTTATTGACGAATCACAGTCAGCTTCACTCCCTTCGTTCTTCAACAGTTGATTTTACCCCTCGTCATTATCTTCTCGTCTATTAATTCCTATGTCTGTGATACTGACCCTTCGTGGTGTAGTAAACAAACCAAATTTACATAACATATTGTAATATTAAATAATTTTGCAGTCTAAATGTTAAAACAAACTTTTTTTCTACAAAAAATGTGGTCAACATGTTTATGCCATCTACAGGAATAGGTGAGAAACCAACAGAAATGAAAGGCAAGAACATGTTAATTTCTATTATTTTTTTTAATGATAAACTAATGTTTAAGACAAGGTTCTATTCATAGCACAAAGGATAAAGAAATATTATAAGCAATAATTAGTCGCCTAGTATCAATACAAATTGAAAATATCATAATAATTTCCTTCAGATCCCATGTCATCTTTCGCGATGCTGTGTGGAGAGTCTGTTTTAAGGAAAAGAAGAGAGGAAGCTCTGGGGAGGTAAAAGGTATGAGGGTTGGGTAGGGATCTAGGGATCACTGTGTCCAGGATTGATGGACAATTGAACATATCCATCCCACTGCGGCGTGAATAGTCGAGAGACTCGTTGGAGAGGTCAACGGGCCACCTCAAACCAGCATCTACCAATCTGGCACGCCACGCAGCTGGTGGGCAGGCACATCCTGAACACAGCTCACCTGATGAACCCGGGCACCCCTGCTAAATCACCAAACGTAGCGAACCACTTGGGGTGACCTATGGCAGAAGTGTTGGTTATCCAATAATGGTTCCCGAGGCGGTGTACCCAAACCTGCCACATTCATGTCATTCGATTTTCCGATTTCTTTCGATTTCTTTGTAGTCTGTTTCTTTTGATATCAACACTCGCTAGGAAGATAATGTTTCACATAGTTTTTTCTTCAGGTCCAATTCTTTCCAAGGATCTTCATCAAAGAGGAATTCGCGATATTTATACATCCCGAATTCCTCCACTTATAAGTTCACCTTATTTCCAATCATGCTTTTGTATTGTGTACAAGGTTTATTTGCTGCCCTAATACTTGGATGTGAATAAACTTGTCAGCCATCATTGTCACAGTGTCCTTATTTTTTGTACTAACCGACATCATTAAATTTACATATTAATCCACTGATTTCATTGACTGGATGTTTTTTTCTACCTCCTGTCCAACCTTGGTAAATTTTTGATCAATTATTTAGATTTTTTTTGCCAGAGTCAAATACAGGGTTTTCCAATAAGAGATGTTATTTTGAATAGCCCGCTATTTCGGTAGATGTTACTTTTGAAGCTGTCATTTTTTGACATTTGACAAGTAGAAACTATGCCATTAATAAAAATGGAACGATACACGCTTCAACAACGCATTGAAATTATTAATAAAATTAATTAAAATTCACTTGAGTGAATCAAATGCAAATCATCTTGAGTGATGAGGCCCATTTCCATCTCGGTGGCTTCGTCAACAAGCAAAATTGTCGCATCTGGGGCTCGGAAAACCCAAGAGTTATTGTTGAAAAGCCTCTCTATCCTCAACGTGTGACTGTTTGATGCGCCGGCGGAGTCATTGGACCTTACTTTTTTTTAAATGAGGCTGGAGCAACAGTTACGGTGAATGGATTGCGCTATCGAGAGATGATTAATGATTTTTTATGGCCGAAATTGGATGGT
This sequence comes from Hesperophylax magnus, assembly GCA_026573805.1. NCBI lineage: Eukaryota > Metazoa > Arthropoda > Insecta > Trichoptera > Limnephilidae > Hesperophylax > Hesperophylax magnus. The sequence goes on from JAIUSX010000018.1 coordinate 7,606,529, forward strand.
ATTGATCTAGACAACGTTTACTTTCAACAAGACGGCGCTACGTGCCACACAAGCAACGAAACCATTGATCTTTTACGATTGGATATCAAAATAACACCTCTTATTGGAAAACTCTGTATTACCAGAACATTATTAAAAATATATTATAGTTCTGACCCGCGCAAGAGTCACTCCAAGCAATAAGGTGAGACTTGCTTTGAAGATTTATGGTGTAGACGAAGGCCATTAAACAACTGGCAATTTCCTCGCAAACTCTGCCACCTTAGTTTTTACTCCAAATATGAAAATATGCCCTATTTAATTTTCTAAATAAAATGTGATTAAACAAGTTTCATCGCTTGTGGGTGCTTTTTTCACCATGTTTACACGAGTATCATTTTTTTGCTATTGGCCTCTGTCTTAGGCGCACCAAACGATAAGTTGAAATCCTCTGTAAATCCATTGTAACGGAAGCAGAATGTTTGGAAAGTTAAAAATCCTCCATATCTTCGAGATTTAAAAAACTTCCGTTAATTTTTTGTGAATATCGTTGAATTTTAAATGAATTCGGTCGATTTTCACAAATTTCCAAATTTTGGTTGATTTGGAAGAAGTTATCAATTAAAGAATTACGGCAAGAACTTCTTGCCCTTATTTTATAAATTTATTATCACAAACATACTTAATTAACATGTTCATCACATTGATTAAGCTTGTTCTTGCCGTTTTTAATGGTGTTCAGTGGAAATAGCGTACGCGAATTAGTTTACAGAGCATTCTAACTCTTCTCTTCTTGAACCAAAAACTTCTAGCCTTGGGGTCATCCATTATCTTTGCAATCGACTTTGCGTTTTCAATATAGTATTCGTATTGTCTTAACATTAATCTAAAACTGTTACGTTAATGTTAAAACAGTCTTAGGGCAATTGTGACTCATAAGACAACTTTAAGTTATTGACATGAAGACAACATTAAGATAATGCTACAGACAGCGATAAGACAATCTTAACCCTTTAGGCTAATTTGTTAGAAATCGTTGAACCTCCCTTAATGTCATGGTGAGAAATATGATCTAAACGATGTTAGAAAGAGAAAATACCATGATTTATACTCAAATATAGAAGTTAACCACTGATGAATTTAAATGCGCAACTTAATGAAACCAAAGGATCTGAACGCAATTTGAAAAAAAGTTATGAAACTTTGTGATTTTTTACTAATTATTTTTACAGTTTTTAGTTTTCGGATACGTTCGGAAATATTCCAATTAAATGGTTTTTATTGCAAAGCGGAAATACTCGGAACTTATGTAAAAATATGGCAAAGGTCTGAGGAGTTAAGACAATGTCCTGTTTCATGTTTCGTTTATATTTATTAATATTATCTTTATGTTCTATGATTAATATTACATTGATGGGTATATCCTTAAAAAAGTTATCGCGATAAAAATTGTTAATGCAATCATTTAATTTGAATACGAAATGTAACAATGCGTAAATGTTTCCAGATGCTCGGCATTTGGTACGTGATTCAGAAGACATCCACGGCTTCGCACTGTCTTACGTACAACATCACTCGTAACGAGGACCCGGGCGAGTACGAGATCGAGCAGGTCTCCCAACACTTTATCCTCGGCTTGACCCCCCTAAAACACGACTACAGGTACACTGGCATCATCAAGACGAACGACCCTAGCATGCCGGGGAAGATGCGAGTCAGATTCCCGCTGAGTGAGTACTTTTTTTTTAATTTAATATATATAAGTGGGTACAGTGGTGTTATATAAATTACATGGTTACAAAATATATTTATAATGGCAATCTCACCAAAGAAGAAACTGGTTCTTGTGTTTGGTGAGCGAGTTAAACTAATTATAAGGAAAATAGAATAACATTATGCAATAGGTAAGTATATATATAATAGGAACAATTGAAACTTCTGCATTATCTATATGTGTAGTTGTACATGTATAGGATCCTGTTACATACTAAATATTGAGCGATTAAGAAAGTAATTAGAAACATCTAAATATAGTAGAGATGAATATGGACTGATAATAAAATATAAATAAGGGGAAAAACAGGCAATTATTTAGTTAATTATTTCTGAAAAGTATAACTTCAGTTTTAGTTCAAGTTTGTTGATATCCTATAAATTTTTTTTATTTCAATTGGAAGGTTGTAGAAATACTTCCTAAATAAAGTAAAGTTGTTTTGCATTTGTTTGGTATTATATTTTGGTATTTTGATGTTTTATTGATATCTTTGTGATGGGTGGGTTTCAAAGTTTTTGATGATATAGGGTATTCCAATAAGAGGTGTTATTTTGAATACAAGAAATTGAATATTATTTATTATCCACTAGGTTTCTATAATACTCGACAGCTAACGCCAACTATGGGTAACCTAATAGACTAATCTAGTACCATATATGGGTGAGTTCATACACTAATATCAAGGATATTATAGGTTGTTTAACAGAATTTGAACAAGTCAAACAAACAAAAATCTTTGAAATTGGCCACCAACCAGATGGCGCAACCAGGTCGAAAAAGGAAAATAGATGTACAGGGTTTTCCAAGAAGAGGTGTTATTTTGATATTCAATCGTAAAAGATCAATGGTTTCTTGCTTGTGTGGCACATAGCGCCGTCTTTTTGAAAGTAAACGTTGTCCAGATCAATACCATCCAATTCCGGCCATAAAAAATCATTAATCATCTCTCGATAGCGATCCATTCACCATAATTGTTGCTCCAGCCTCATTTTCGAAAAAGTAAGGTCCAATGACTCCGCTGGACCATAAACTGCACCAAACAGTCACACGTTGACGATAGAGAGGCTTTTCAACAATAACTCTTGGGTTTTCCGAGCCCCAGATGCGACAATTTTGCTTGTTGACGAAGCCACGGAGGTGTAAATGGGCCTCATCACTTAAGATGATTTACATTTCATTCACTCAAGTGAATTTTAATAATTTCAATGCGTTGTTGAAGCGTGTATCGTTCCATTTTTACTAATGGCGTAGTTTCTACTTGTTAAATGTTAAAAAATGACAGCTTCAAAAGTAACATCTACCGAAATAGTGGGCTATTCAAAATAACACCTCTTATTGGAAAACCCTGTATTATGGAAAAAAAAAGTTTTTCGTGTTGATTTTTATTTCGTTCGAAGTTTATCGTCTTAATTAATGTCGTCTGACTGTAACTAATCATTTAACTGATGTTTCCTCCTGGTTCGGACCGTATTTATGAGTTAATTGACATCTTCCGGTGTGCTGATCAAATCAAGGAAACAGGGATGATATATTGAATATAATAATAACACTAATTTAACTGCAATTTTATTTTCTCGGTTAGAAATTCATTGATTCACGAAACTAAAATTATTAATTGTTCATAAACTAGCAGTTATGTGTATTTTCCCTTTAATATATCAAAACCCAATTTTACTCGGAAATCGTAAGATTTATATGTAAGTACAATTCTTACCTTTTTATCATAAAACTGGTGACTGGAAAACTCATCAAAATGACAATTCAACACACCTTTAAAAAGTGACATAAAGTCATAAAAAGTTAATGAAACAAAACTAGATAAAATAGGTTACATAGTTTAGGTTAGGTTAAGTTAAAATGTAAAAAAAAATTCTTTCTTCTTGCTTTTTATATTTTATTTCCATTTGTCATTTGTTATTAAATTATTATAAGCAAATTAAATTGGAAGCAAGGAATTGAACCCGCTCCTTCTGATGTCCGGTCCAGAGCGTCTGTCTCTGGAGATATGTTCAATTTGTATTTATATTACAGGCGACTAATTATTGCTTGTAATAATTTGTTATCCTTTATGCTATGCGTAAAAATCTTGTCTTATAAACATTAGTTTATCATTAAAAAACAATAATATTGGACAAGTCAAAATATTTCACCAACAAATGTAGATATAACATGTCTCGACGCCATCTATCTATTTTCATACTAAAATAAAGCAGGTTGTTTAAAGGTGAAAACAATATAATAAGGAGTAATTGTTGATTGAAGTACTAGTACATATTGAATTATTTGACGTGTTGGAAATAAGCCGACGTGGCTCAGTGGTCCAGAGCGTCTGACCTAGAAGGTGCGGGTTCAATTCCCGTCGGCGGCATTTATTTTTACTCGGGAGATATTTTCAATTTGTATCTATATTACAGGCGACTAATTACTGTTTATAATAATTTATTATTTTTTGTGCTATGCATTAAAACCTTGTCTTATAAACGGTTTTCAACTACAAAATTAACCGTAATCACCAGATTTTATTTTTCTAGACGATGAATTAGTAACTTCCCGAGAGATCTCTCCAGAAACATTTGATATTTTAGTAGAAATAATTAAAATAATCTTCTCGGAAAGGTCAATTTTCTAGGCCTGCCAGGGCAAAGTCAACTGTAGGTCCATCCATTACGCCAAGCCGCGCACCGAATATTGTTTTTACACGACTTCATCACTTATGTCGTTAAGATTTCCACTTTATTTTAGAGATTTGATAGGGAAAATTCAACTGCTCTGTCCAAATACTCCAGGTCCACGCATCACATATTTTCAGCTTCACTTAGGTCGTTAAGATTCTGACTTTATTTTAGGGTTTTTGTTATTCTTCTGACGTACCTACTCACTTAAAAAAATGTATTCTTGTGGTAGACCACATAAAATCCTGCGATAATAAAATGATACATCATTTTTTGTCCGATGATTAAATAAATGTATCTGACCAATCTGCATCCGTAGAAGAACCACATTTTCCGCTGAATAAAATTAATGTATTCTTTGATTTCTACTTACTTTGCAAATGGTCACTTCTTATCTCTGTACTAACTAGTCATAGAAAACTCTTGTATAATATTTATGTACTTAAATTGACTGTTAACTTGATTATTCTGGCTTCTTCCAAATTTCAACCACCCTGCTTTCAAATCATTGGACAAATCAAAATAATTTTGCAAACAACATGGAGTCTTGTCTTATTTTTAAATACTATTTGAATTTCACTTTTGTTTCCGGTAATGAAGCGGAAATTAACCCACTTCCCGACATCCGATCGAGCTGAAACTCGACAGATAGACTCGTTGTCGATGACAATGCATTCTATCAACTTTTAGTGGCAATCGCGCACACACACGCAGACATATACGCATTTCTCTGAAAACCAAAAAAAAGTTTTAATGTTCTAAAAGACATTTTTAAATATGTAGATATACTTTATGTTGTGTTCCCACGAACAGTTCTCCAACTCGTCGTAGAAGGAGATTTTAAATAATAGGTTATTTTTGTTAAATCAAGGATTTATTAATACTTCGCGTGTTAGAATGGTGACTCGATAGTCGACCTAACTAGAAGCTGGCTAAATGAGATCTGAGAACAGTAAGTTTGTCTGGGAGCATTATAACTGGCCCTGGCGACTACTGGCTACTAGTTGCCATCTTGCGGACTTCCAAGCAAGCTCTATGCACTGCCCTCTATGAGTGCATCTGTGAAGCTCTTAGCTAACTTACTCCCCAACACTTTAGTAAAGGGTCGATTTTAGAAGTCACTTTCATTATCATAAGTCTTGTATAGGGCTAACATATTCCTCAATAGTGACCATCTACTAACCCTGTAAAAATCTCAAGTACTCCCTACAATTGAAATTGAGAGCCACCTCTCGGCTGGAGCCCCACAATACTTGATAAATGAGGGCGGTCCGTCTGATTAACAACCCGTTGTCATCTTTAACGCACAAACGCACAGTAGGTGTGCTGAATCTGTTCTACAGATATTTAATTGAGGCCTGCTCTAAGGAGCTAGCGGCATTGATCCTCCTTGAAAACCTTTCAGAAAACGTCACTTTATACTAACAAAAACCAACATGACGGTAAAAAATGTTTTGACAAGGGAAATTTTAAACATTGATTGAAAAAAAATGAATTTTAATGCATCTCCCCCGATGTAAATTCTTGTAAGTCTAATATATTGTATTCATGTAAGTATAAAAATTCATGGGGGGAGTTTCACTATTTTGTGACATACGTCAAAAGATAGTTGCTGTCTGTAAGTGAAGTTGTCTGTAAGTGACATTAAAAATGTCGATGGTCAATGCAGAATCGTTAAGCAGTTGAGTCGCTTTTGTTGATTGGCGCATTTTGATAGACAGAATTCCTCGCTTTCGGAGTATAAAAAAGTTCGTGGGATCTCCCACTACTATCCTCGTTAGGCACATATAAGTATATAATGAAATAACCACCAACTGACCATTTTACTGTTATTTCCAGGCATCGGGGGCTCCGCCAGCTATACTGTGTTTATCACCGATTACACGGGATACGCTGGAATCTTCACGTGCCAGAAGTTGACCTTCGCTCACAGGCAGTCGGCCTCCATCCTCTCCAGACGAAGGGACCTTGATAAGGATTCCATCGATAAGGTACACAAAAATAATAATAATAATATACAAAATTACACAATAACAAACAATGAGAGACTTTAAAGGCAATCAAATGGTCGTAAGAGTTTCCTAAATACATCAGAACAGAAAAAATGTGCCTTAAATTTTGATAGAAGAAATTCTTCTACGATACCCTTACAAAACAGCCAGCTTATCTGATTCGTTCCACAGATCCGCAACCGCCTTTCCAGGTCCGGCGTAGACCCTTATGACCTGTCCATCATCAACCAGAACGATTGTCCCAAGCACCCTGACGGCGCTCCCAACGGAGTCAACATCGACATCGACCCGGACACCTTCTCCGCCCACAACATCGCTGGAGTTGTCAAGAAGGCCGGTGAAAAGATTGGTAAGTTAACAACTATCCGTTATATTTTTTTCTTCTTTTTTATTTCCTTCTTTTTTTCTTCTTCTTCATTATCTTCCTTTTCGTCTTCTTCCATGTATTTTTCTTCATTTTCCTTTTTATTCTTTTTACTTTTCGCTTTCTTCTGCTAGTTTTCTATTTTGGCCTTGATATTCTACCCATTTCTGGTTATTCCCTTACCGCCTCTCCAGAATTACTTATTTTTGGTCAGGACCTCCATTTTAGCCCTAGAAATTTGTATGGTCATTGATCTATCTTTTATGGTCTTCTTAATACCTTTTTCCTGCTGGTCTCTAGTTCAGCAGTTACATCAACAATCTCTTTTTTCTTACAGCTTGACCTGCACATTCCTATATTAATTGAGTAATTATTTATGTGACTTCGAAGAGAACTCGTCTAAGTCGAGTCAAATCTACCAACGAGTGAGAAGCTTTGCTTGTCTTCTTGTTCGTATAGTAGAGGGGAGTTGGCGGAGGTCATACGAAGATTGTGCAGCAAATCACTTGATCAAATGAATCAATTGATTCAGAACAGAAATGCATCCGAAGAACTGGTGGTCTTCTACGATGAGTCTTTTAGGTCACATTTGAACATTATAATATTTGCAGTGTCTATGCGTGCACTGGATAAGGTTATCTAATACCCACGTCCTTCGAAAGAGACAACCCTAGCAATCAATAATATTATTTATTTTTTTCAGGTGACGGAATTGAATACGTAGCAGGAGCTGGTAAGACAGTCTACAACAAACTGGCAAACAGTGACGACAAAAACGGCAAGTTGGAAAGGGAGCGGGAGAGTGAGGAATCATCGAACGTGGCCCTTTTTAGCCGGAGGAATCCTGACTTAGATGCAGAGTGGATGCCTTAAACAGCAACATCAGCAAAGTACAAATAAAAGAAACACACCAAATTCACAGAAATTTTGACAAAAGATGTCCAAATTTGAAGAGATTAGAATAAATAACCGTAGGAGGGTGTACTAGTGAAGCAATTCTTATAGGCATGGCTGAGAATGCACGGACTGTCAGACTCAGTTGAAATTCGAAATACGTTGACCACCATATTGCTTTTAGTAACAGCTTGAAGCTGCCGATATCGACTGCTTGTCGAAGTCCACGTATTACATGGTTTTCAAAAGACTACAAGAATTCTCCCCTGTTCTAGTTTTAATGACACGTATTAAGTCAGTTTTTTTAAAATAAAAAACCCCACATAGATCATGAATCGTTATTAGGTAAGCATACCATAATTTTTTTAAAGTTAGACAAATTCTGCAATTTTATTTAAAGTTTGAAAATCATTTCCGATTATATACCCTTGCTTTAAGCGATCGGCGAGTCTCACGTCACAAACAGAAATCACACATTTTTATGGGAACAAATTAATATCAATTTTTGGCCCCATTTCAAAAAGGGTTCTTGAATTTTACTTACTTTAATACTTTTTTAATACTTTTTTCCCAGGCCTAAATTTTATTATTTTTATTTTTTCTGGAGATTAATGAATAAGTATAGATTAGTCACTGAATTTGGTCTATAAAGATATTTATTGATGATGATAAAATTAAAACTATGTATAATAAAAATATGCTCAAAATAAATGATTTTCTAGTATCAAATACGTTTTTCATTATAGCGCCTTGTTGAAACTATGTAAATATATATTTTAGTTATAAAATTATATAATTTGTTTATAATCTAATAATATACAGTACAACCAAAGATATTAGTTCTTCTAATATCTTTGAGTACAACGCACATAATACGCACTGCAAAACAGAAGCAGTGAAGGAAGAGAATGAATTTAGCTAGACCTGAACAAAGCAATGACAGATTGCACAAAAACATCCATCAGTAATATAATGATTTCTGAACTTGTTTTGATGAAATACATTATTCATATCATTTCTAGTTACAGTGTAGTCCAGCCCTGATGAATGTGAACTTACATATAAACAGAATATGTTTCAATACAATGCAACAATATTTCAAGATCGTGCACGATGGGTTTTATTTTAATTTGACTAACCCAAATCCTCTGACATTTTGCTATGCATGTCTCATATAAAAATTGTCAGGATGCAGATTGCGCCAAAAATATGTTCACATTACGTTCGATTTCAGAAAAAATCGAGATACGTTTTTTAATGTATTTCTAAATAGTATAAAATAAAGTTGTCATCCGGGTATGTCTGTTTGTGCGGTTCGTTCTTCTAAACTACGCAAAGGATTTTCACTATCATTTAGAAAATTTCTTCCGGAAGGTTTATATATATAAAACATACAAATTATATTTATGGAATGTTGAAAAAAGCAACGACAGGCACACGTCAGCTAGTTAAAAAAATACTGGCCTTGATAGCCTAATTAGCCGATAGCCAGACTGTCAGATTAAAGTATTACAAACCGACATAATATGCTATTATAAATATTAAAATTTACCGATGGTTTTTATCGTGTAAACTGTAATTACTATTTTCCGAAGGTACTATACAAGTTATTGTTACTACCATTTTTTTCGTTAAGTATTAAAATATCAATTAAAAAATTTCAAACCTTGACAAATATTATTTTTTAATGTTGGTTAATAGAGCTATTCTAAATTTTTCGGAAGCGTTTACGGTAAAATTATTAAAGCAAACTGAAAACTCGGTGTTCTCACTTTCTGTTATATCTGCCTTACTTTGCAGATTAAAGTGTTGGGAACTCTTTGTAAAAATTAAAAGGTTCTACTCATAATTGTGTTTATTTACGTTACAAATAATAGGTCTGAATTTAGCTACACTGCTTATTACCCGAGGGTTGGTAATTCTCTGATTCGAGAAGCTTTTTCCCTGTCAATCTCATCTCACAAGTAATTGTTACACTCTAGCAACATCTGTCGGACTCTGGAGTAAGCTTTATGACTATCGCCATCTATCGCTTAAATGCTCAACTTATTACCATACATCACTGTTTAAATCATATTTCTTACTGTAATACAAAATCAGTATAACTTTTATGAGACCGTGTCAGGTTTGCATGTATATCCCCGAAAAAGGCTCTACAGCTGTTTGTTGTCTGTGAAGAAAATTTTCCATAATTGTCCAAGGGGTTAAATGTGTACAAGTGTTATTATGTCAGGTCGATGTTAGTTCCTAGGTAGACAGATTTGCCTCTTTTACGGAACCAAGCACACGTTATAATACCAAACGAATAAGCTGCAAGAATAGTGTTGTTTTTATTAAAACTATTTACTAATTGTGTTATTAATAGGTAACTATATATAATTCTATGTGACATTCTTTAACAGTTTTTCAGACTTCCCTCTTCCCAAGTATTGTTTGAATTTATACGTATTTACACAATTTATATGTTTATTAAATTTAATAATCCGTTATCTTACTTCAAACGGGTCATTTGGTGTCTATACAATGTTTTAAAATAAATACAGGGTTTTCCAATAAGAGGTGTTATTTTGATATTCAATCGTAAAAGATCAATGGTTTCGTTGCTTGTGTGGCACGTAGCGCCGTCTTGTTGAAAGTAAACGTTGTCCAGATCAATACTATCCAATTCCGGCTATAAAAAATCATTAATCATCTCTCGATAGCGCAATCCATTCACCTTAACTGTTGCTCCAGCCTCATTTTCGAAAAAGTAAGGTCCAATGACTCCGCCGGACTATAAACCGCACCAAACAGTCACACGTTGAGAATAGACAGGCTTTTCAATAATAACTCTTGGATTTTCCAAGCCCCAGATGCGACAATTTTGCTTGTTGACTAAGCCACCGAGGTGGAAATGGGACTCATCACTCAAGATGATTTGCATTTGATTCACTCAAGTGAATTTTAATAATTTCATTGCGTTGTTGAATGGCGTAGTTTCTACTTGTCAAATGTCAAAAAATGACAGCTTCAAAAGTAACATCTACCGAAATAGCGGGCTATTCTAAATACAATATTGGAAAACCCTGTATATAACCTACTTGATATCTGCAGTGATATTAAGTTAATAATTACGTCAACACTTAAACAATTTCAATGAATTATAAAGGTGACAGAAATACAGATAATGAAAATATTTTTTTGGTTTTTCCTCATTACAACATCAAACCTGATACTGTTTATAAAAATGGGGTTTATTTTCCTACTTCAAAACATTTATCCTGACGAAAAATCATTAGTTTTGAAACATGGTGATCCTTTCTGATTAAATTGTGTTGTTTAAAAAGGGTGACCGGATAATTCGTCAAAATGGCAATTCAACACACCTTCAAAAGGTGATATAAAGTCACGAAAAGTGATGAAACAAAACTAGATTAATTAGTTTAAGTTTATGTTAATTTTTTCATCGCTTTAATTGACTTTATATTACCTTTTAAAGTTGTGTTGAATTGTCATTTTGTTGAGTTATCATGGAACCCATCACATAAAAAAATATATATAAAAATTTGAAATCTACATATCAAAATTATAAAAAATAACTAAAAAAAAACGAATTGAGAAAAATTATTCGAGACAAATCATCTATCGGCCACGTTTTTTTTACATTAACCCCACACGGAAGTCCCTGGGGAAAATGCTATTATTGGGGATGCTGTGTGGAGTATCTTTTTAAGGAAAGAAAGGAGAGGAAGATCTGGGAAGGAAAAGGTACGAGGTGTGTCCAGAAGTGACGTACGAATGATCTGTCTCTCCCGCTGTGGCACAATGCAATACCATAAATTGTCAGACAGAAGGATTTTCACGGACTTGGTATTTCTATATAAAAATTCTAAATTATGCATTTGATAGTATAGAATTGCTAATCCGTCGGATTCCACTATGTAATGTTAAAAATCTGGATTTATTTCAGTGCAGAAATTCTGGGACTAACTACCATATGTATTCCTCATTGCTTTGAATACCCACGGAAGGAATCAATTATACCGAGTCAGTGGACATCCTTAATTTATCACTTAACAAAGACAAAAGATTTAGTCAATTTAGTTATGTCATTAAATTTAGTTATTAAATACTATATGTATAACTTTTACTATTCTTTCGAAAAATTCCCTAAATAGGGCGTTAGTTAATAAATAAATAAAAACCCTGAGAAAATAACTAGTTGACGTGTATCCTATTATAGTGAAAACCCTATCGAAATCCGTTAAATACGTAGTTTAGAAGAGCTAGACGCAAATAGAGACATTTTTATTTATTTTCTACTGGTATATTTTTTATCGCTTAACGCGTATAAAAAATATATAAAACAAAATTGTGGAATCTATGTACATCGTTGGTCTACTGGAAAATCAAGGCTTAATGAACAGATTTTTCGTAGCGCCCTCTGTGATTTTCCACTATAACTACGTTTAGTTTAAAAACAATTTTTCTGATATCGAATGATAATATTCACACAGAAGCTACGTTGGTTTTGAAATTGTGGTATAGATGACGCCAATGTGCACCAATGAAAATTTTACACTTGAATAAAAAACATTTATTTACAATTTTGTTTTAAATAACTATTCTAATTTATTTTTAAATGAAAACCATAATTCCTCTGATGGCAAGTTGGCAATTATATATAAACCATATACATTTAAAAATTCCCATAAGGAATTATGATGTTTAGGGGTATTATACAATTTGTCCAAAGAAATGTCACTATCTCAATGACAATTTTTTTTGGATAATATTCTTGGGGTAGGTACTTAGGTAGGTACCATAATATTGAAAAACTGCGAATAATAAAGCCTAATTTAATCAACACGACGATTTAACATTTTTAAAAAATAATCTTGACTTGAAAACGGAAACGGAACACACAAACAAATTTACAGACCGAGTTAATACAGGGCTTCGCTACGCCAACACATAGAACAACAGACAATTATTTTTTTAAATATTTAAAAGTTTTGACTTATCTCTGACGTCATAGGTACCGCCCGTAAGATTTGCCCACTTAGTATAGTACAATAGTGACATTTAAATTTTGAATATTTTATTGGGTACTTAAACATAATTGTTTTCTTCAGTTACAATAATGTATGTAGTTGTATACTGCAACCTACATAAAACTAACAAGCGTTTAACGTGTATTTAGTAATTTTCATCTCGATTATACCTTTTACATTATATTTATTTGGCATTGGCAGAATTATAATTTTGCGTACCTTCATTCGCTTGTTATCGAGTAAATTCTTATTGATGTCAACTTGCCTGTTAATAAATAGTTTCTATTATTGACTTCCGTACTACTTGCCAGATATGATGATGAATTATTGGTATTAACGAAAGAGGTATACCGTAGTTTTAAGTGATTACAGCAGATAAGTCGCAAGTGCTCATGCTTGATTTAGAGAATACCACGATGTTGAAGGAAGAAGGGGAAGAGATGGGAAGGGAAAGGTTAAGACGTTGTTGTTAAGTCAGTTATAGTCACTAAAAGTTTCAGTTATTAATTGTGGTAAGTATTTATCCAGGGTATAGAACTATTTGCCACATTGCCACAAAGTTAAAATTTACGGCTTTCGTGTAAAATCCATTTTTCTACGTTTTAACATTTAATTCTGTGTAAATCAAAAATACGTATGTGCGATAAAATGAGGCGTACGTGAAGAACGGAGAAAGAGGTTTAAGTATAATGTATGACGTGGAAGAGAATGGTAAAGAAAGTCGGGGACGCCCGAGGGTGACCTGGCACGACAAGTGAAACAAATTCATTGAAAAAAAAAAATTAATTCTTAAGCCGTTCTTAACCCCGAGCAACGCTGGGTGTATAGAGCTAGTAATAATTTTAACAGAAAATTATTTTAATTGTCATTTTAAAAATTGGAACTGATTTGTCAATAATTCAGCCATCCCGTGATCTTTCACATATCTGCGATAGTTTGCGTAATATTCTTCGTTGCTTCTATTTTTGTAAATCTTCCACGGTCCAGTTTTGGTAAGTCGATTAGAATGATACATTAATTCATTAAAAATACATATAACTTCTTCCAACATTATTAAGAAATCATTGCTACCTACTTGTGTTAATTGAAGTACTATTGCAATATAGCTTTTCGTGTATTGTTTATTTTGTTTAAGAATGACATGTGAAATAAGAATTCAAGCAATCTGTAGTATTATTAGTAAATATTTATTACAAATTATATGACATAGTTATACATATAAATAACACTTAAACAGTAAACAAAATAACGTTTTTGCTATAAAGAATGACCTGGGAAACACTATACTAGTATTCAATAAATAAAACATTAATCATTTTTACTCAGTGGTGACGTGATAAGGCTAGATTTTCAATCATAGTTTTTTATTGTTGTATTTAAAATAATTAATTAATTTGTCTTCACTCTTTGTGTTCTTTTTTCGTTTCCTTTCTTCTAATTTTCACATGTGATGCATTAATGCTGTTTTTTTACAATACGCAACATTTAATTATATTTATTATGTTTTGACATACGCCGCGTTACGAATAGCCTTACAATATATGAAAATATTGGTGACTAGATAACTCATTAAAATGACAATTCCACACACCTGTTAAAAGTGATATAAAGTCATGAAAAGTGATGAAATAAAAACTTATTGTTTTTTCATCGCTTTTATTGACTTTATTTCACTTTTTGAAGGTGTGTTTAATTTTCGTTGTGTCGAGTTATCATGGAACCAATACATCTATTTTTATTGATCTGTCAACTGTGGATAGTGTGGTGTACTCCATATAAAATTCGATGAAATTAAGCGATTTAAACACTTATGTACAAAAAACTGTATGAAGAATGAGATCAGAATTGCTTGCGCTAAATTTTGCTCTAGAAAATGCATTTTATTTGATGTATGTAGCTTCTCTGACGGCCTTGGAATAAATTTTCTACGATTTTTCTCAAGGTATATTAACTGCTGTATCATTTTATACCTAATGTCATCCAACTTCAGAGAAATGCGTGTGATAAAGAAGTTGATAACTGCTAAGTGAAATCAACTTATTAATTCAATATTTACTGTATTAAACTACGATTGAAGACCATCTTCAGAGAAATGCGTTTGATAAAAAAGTAGATTATTGCTAAATCAAATCAACTTATTAATTCAATATTTACTGTGTTAAACCACGATTGAAAAACGGGCATTTCATCATACAGCGAGAATTGAAAACCGCGCATCTAAGTCACACCGCTCAATGAGAGATTAGTTTATTTATCTCCGCGTCACGAGTGGACGTCTCCCATTCGCCAATTTCAAATTTGACATAAGAAAAGCATAATTTCATCTAAAGTTGTTTTATTTGTTTTGTTCGCGGTCAGTTAAAATCGGTTAGCCGAGAATGTAAAACAAAAGTTTTAATATTAGAAGGGTTTTTATTAAAAAAATATTTTGAATTTTTTAAATAACGTAAGTATCTACCTGCCTAAACACTGTTTTCTTAAATTGTTTTTTTACTTTTTGATCATAATATATTTTATATGATCACTTCTACAAACATTTTACCAGTGAAAAAACTATTCGTTTTTTTATGTGGGTATCACACAAGAGTTTCAATAGCAAGTGGGATTATGGTTTCTCTAATTTGTGTCAATTATGATCTGAATTGTAATCTATGTGAATTCTATATACTGAAGATTCATTACGTTTTTGTAAGTGTTTTTTTTTTATTTTATTTTTTTATTTAATGGCAATATAAAGTAAAGTAAAAAGATACAATATTAAGTAAAATAAAAATATAAAGTGATGTAGTTTGTTCTCAGTACTCCTCACTAGGTATTCCTGTTCCGAGTCGGACACTAGGTTGTTGTATGTGTGTTGATCATGATGTCCACATCTTCTAATTTGTTGGTTCCCACAAAATACAAAATATATTAAGCAAAAAGTATTTATGTTTGTTGTCTGTAGGTTGCGTTGGGGTTACTTCATAAATTTAATGATTTCCTCATCTTCATGTTTAGTTAGCCATAATTTGATGTCTTGTTTAAACTTTTCTATATCAATGGTGTTTTTAATTTATTGAAATTATTATGGAAGAGCATTATATAATTTTATAGCATGGAAATAGTGGTTTTTCTGTTAATAGATGTATTTAAGAATGTATGATTTTTTTTGGTTTGACTGAGGAATGAACCTTGTTCTAGTTCTTGTCGGGTTTTGAATCTACATCCTTTAGGATCAGATTAAAGGATTTTACCATTTTGCAAGGGGAACTTGTACGCATTTCATTCACAGGTAAAGAAGGTACTATAAAACATAAAAAAGGTAGCTTTAAGAAAAGAAAAATAAAATGATACAATTAAATAAAAAATATAATAGAATAGTATGCATATATACCAAAAAAAATCCCACATTAGGCATCGCCAGTTCGTGGGTATACTTATTTTGTTTAGTGCAGTTTATAAAACAAATAATTCCGTTTTTACAATACTTAATATAATTTCAATTTTTTAATCTGTCATTACTGGGAGGAGAATGGTGCAATCCCAGTAAAATCCCAAAAAAGAAAATAAAAAACATAAAAACTAAGTAATTACAACATAAAATAAATACACAAATGAAAGAATATCTTTGTTTTAAACCACTTTATTACATTTGTATACGTCGACCGGTTTCGGTTGAACTCAACCTTCATCAGGACAGTACAAATATAAACTAAAATATAATACAGAGGAAGATTATTAAGTAAACAATAAAGAAAGAGAAAGTATATAAATGTGAGGGAGAGAGCATCAGGGCAGCGGAGTAGGTAGTGGGGTCGGGGAGGGGTGGGGATTACCCAGGGAGAAAGGAAACATCTTTAAAATAGGGCTTTTAGTAAGTTCTATCTGTTTGTTTAAAATTGGGTAATTATTTTTATTTTTATTTGCTTTTGAGATTTCCAATGATTCTAAATTATTGAGACGTATTCCTATTTTATTTTTATGTAGTATTTGAACTCCTGTGGTTCTATTAAATGTATGATTAGTATTAATTAGGTGTTCGGCAAATTCTGAAAAACCGGTATTTGTTAAACACCTGACATGTTCTTTTACTCGAATATTTACATTACGCGCGGTTTTACCAATATATATTGCCGGGCAATCGTTGCAATTAAGTTTGTAGATCCCAGAGTGGCTAAACGTATCTTCTTTATCTTTACAATTATTTAAAAATTTGGCTAAGTTATTATTAGTATAGAAGGCCGGCCTAATTTCTGATGTAAGTACAGATGTGCAAAGGGAAGAGAATTTACTTATGAACAAAATTCTACGCCATTGAGTAGTTAAATTATTATTATTAATAGTTGGTAGAGCATTATATAGAAATTTATTTGTTGCGATTCGGCGAAGTTTTTTTGAAAGGATTTTATCAATAAGATCAGAGTGATTACCGTTGTTATTAGCTATTTGTTTTATTGTAAGGAGTTCGTTAGAAAAATTATTATTAGATAATGGGATGGTGACTAGCCGGTGGATCATGCTGTGAAAAGAGGAATGTTCTTCCCGAGTTCAACCGAAACCGGTCGACGTATATAGATGTAATAAAGTGGTTTAAAACTGTTTTTATTTTCTGTTTTTGTTTATGTATTTTGTTACAGATGACACACATAAACTTCACTTTGACTTTGGTTCAATATTTTGCTTATGATAGCCTGCGATAAGCGAGCCCTAAGGGTCTGAGACAGAGGTGTGAAATCGTCGGATCACGACAATAGAAAGAATGTATTGGAGCCAGGAAGGAGTCTGAAAGGGTCGAGAGGATGCACTAGGTGGCATGAAAGGCTGGGAGGTGACTGGAGAGACTAAGGTAAACTAGGATGAGGTGATTTTGCACAGCGGTGCCGCCAAGGTCTGTTATCTATGTGAGGATGTTGTGTCGGCGCTCTTTATTGGCAGCAGACACATGTCAGCGCTATATTAGCGGCGGACACATGCCTGAACGGATGACGAGCCTCGTGCTGGCACATTTGGTGGACGGGGTAGTCTCTCTCCCTGCAGCAGCTGGTACAGTTCCTTCGCTACCTAGGACTCTTGCAGCAGAGTCTCCATCTGCTGTCTTCGTCGAGCGTCACAGCGGTGCTGCCAAGGTTTGTTGTCTATGGGAGGATGTTGTGTCAGCGATCTTTATTGGCAGCAGACACATGTCAGCGCTATATTGGCGGCAGACACATGCCTGAACGGATGACGAACCTCGTGCTGGCACAGTTGGTCTAAATAACAAATGTAGATCCTAGGAAATAAATTGTACAGCGCCCTTGAGGTGATTTTTCACAAAAACGGCGCTATAAAAATTATCCAATTATTATTATTATTATTTATTATTAAAACTCGTTTCCATAGTACCATCAAAACATTGAGTTTTATTTATAAAAAAAATATTATTATGTATTGTGTCTTGTCTCGCCAGAAAACCCTGTATTTAGAACAGACATTTTACAATATAATTTACTATAATCAAAATTAACATTATACTAGTGGTAATAAAAACTAGTGGCCAATCAAAGAGTATTTATTTATTTCTAGTTCCTTTTTAGGAGCTTTAACATATGAATAGTAAAAATTCTGCCTCAGTAACAATCTTTTGTCCTTGATAAGTGATAAATAAGAAGATATCCACTGACTCTGTATAATTATTTCCTTCCTAGATAAATTTATTATTTCCCTATTTATTAGTCCTAGAATTTAACTTAGTATTATTGCATACTTAAACTAGATTTAAAAAAAATCGTTAAAGTTTGAAATTTTTAAGTCTTGGCTGGTGATCCAAGATTCAGTGTCCAAATTATATTTTGCGTAATCGGTGTTTCGTATAATGGAAGTGCATTGTTTATCTTTGTTGCAAAGTATCTAAAATTAATTTGACCCAAAAGATCATGCCCTTTGGATCTAGTAACGCATTTTTGATTTTATCAAATAGAGTTCTGTGTTGTCTAAATAAAAAACTTTCAATATGATATTTAACAGCCATAAAATAATATATATAACGCACTGTTAATGTAGTGGAAGAGGGTAGTTAATTTGTTGTATAAACTGGAAATTTTCCATGGAATTTAAGAATGTTTCCAAGCTATGTCAAATATGCCATATATTTATTCTTTTTGAAAGTATCGTACAAACAAATACAATTTTTGAAAATAAATAAAATTACCCTTTTAGATTTTTCAAATATACTTTATTATGTATAAATTGAATATTTTAATTTCAAACAATTTTTTTTTAATTCATATTCTTACTCCAAACGTAAAACAATAGCATAAAATTTCTATAAAATAGGAATCTGCAAGGAAATTGTCACTTCACTTTCATCTCGTTTATAGGTACAATAAAATGATATACCTAATAGTAATTCCCAGAGAATAACCAAAAGAAAAATGACATTTTGGATTCATTGTTTACGCAATACAAACGTTGATTTTTTGGATTCACCCACACATGCATAAGCATTTTTTATAATTAAAAACATCACTTTCACGGAATTTTTATAAAATTCACACAGTAGCAGTCAATAAAAATAATGTGTCAGAATTAACTTAATCAAGACGAGAATCTCATGTGTCAGTCTGCCTAAATGCGACATTGCCAGCTCTTTCGCATCCCAGTTAAAGAAAAAAAATATTAGTAAGAATTCTTAAATCTTTATTCAATTAAAATATAAACACTTTTTATTAGTATCGCTGTAAATTTATATGAGAAACTAATCAAGTATCTACCTAATAAATGCATTTGAAAAGTATACAAACGTACCGAATCAACCATTAGGGTTAATTAATTGTTATTATTATGTATTCAATATACTCGTAATATGTATTTTATTTGACATTCTGAATATGTTTGCTAATTATCGCACATTTGTAAATATACTTATCGCTGATTAATTTGTACTCGTGTCATTGCGACCGATTCGCAGTAAACTAATTTTTATCCCATTGAAAAAATAATACACACTAGAATTGTCTTCCATGTAGATTTGAATAGAAACCGATGTCGCCACTGACTTAGTACCTTTAGCATATTTAACACGCGGTCTGTCTCTCGTACACTGCCTGACATTATATATTGCCATTCCATTTGATTTCTGTATTTTCAATTTTAAACAGTAATTTAAATGGTCAGAATTTTGGTTCAGAAAACACGCGGATCATTTCATGTGATCTTCTTTATTCTATGCATTATTCTAGATTCTATGCATAGAATAAAGAATAATACAAGAAGTGCCTTGTGGGCGTGTTTTGTCATCCAAATATTTGCCTAATCGAGGCTTAATTTTTCAATACCTATTTTTCAAACAATGTTTACGAAATTCAAACAGGATGTACGTCTACGACTTCTACGAGGTCAGGCGAGTATAAGTGAGACAGAGCGCTGGGCTATTGGAATTAATGGAACATTTGTCTCCATTCAAAATTATATGGAAGGCACTTCTAGTGTTATTCTTTATTCAGGAACAACTTTTTATATTTAACTTATATTTAGGAACAATTTTTTTCCTGGTAAGTCAAGTGATCCTGAGTTCAATTCCTAGTTGTGACCGCTATCTTTTTTTTATTTTTCTGCGTCTTGTTCTGTTTCATGTTTCATTTAGATTTATTAGTATTATCTTCGTCTTCAATGATTTATTCTTTGAATTTATGTTTTATCCATTTAACTAGCTGACGTATACCCGGCGTTGCTGGGGGTTTTCCTTAGGAGTTAGACATATACCGTCCTGGAATTTTTTATAGACCTTTTTAAGATATACAATTCCATAATACATTATTTTGATGTATCTCTTAAGGTTTAGCTAGCGTTAGCAATGTAAGCGCCCGAAGTATTTTTTTATGAATTTATTACAAAAACATCGACTTTTATCTACTTATATATAAATATAATATGCGTTTATTATATATATAAACATTCCGGAAGAAATTTTCTAAATGATAGTAAAAATTCTATCAAAATCCGTTGCGTAGTTTAGAAGAACTAAGCCCACAGAGAGACAGACGTGGAAAGCGAATTTATTTTACACTATTTAGAAATTAATTCCATTGATTATTCGGTACCGCCCAATAAAAAACCATCGATGCTTAGCCGTATTGGTGATTTCAAAAATGTAGGTTTCAGCATTTTTTAAGTGAATAACTTGTGACACGGGTTATCAAAAGGTTACAGTTAGATACTTAACGAATATTTATAACTAGACATAAGCTTACATGAATTTTAAATAATTAATTCAGGTCACTAATTATTCGTGAAAATATCTGACGTGTACCCGGCGTTGCTCGACTTTTCTCTACTTTAATAAATATAATAACCATGTATTGTATACAGGGTTTTCCAATAAGAGGTGTTATTTTGAATAGCCCGCTATTTCGGTAGATGTTACTTTTAAAGCTGTCATTTTTTGACATTTGATAAGTAGAAACTACGCCATAATACGCAATAAGAGGTGTTATTTTGATATTCAATGGTAAAAGATCAATGGTTTCGTTGCTTGTGTGGCACGTAGCGCCGTCTTGTTGAAAGTAAACGTTGTCCAGATCAATACCATCCAATTCCGGCCATAAAAAATCATTAATCATCTCTCGATAGCGCAATCCATTCACCGTAACTGTTGCTCCAGCCTCATTTTCGAAAAAGTAAGGTCCAATGACTCCGCCGGACCATAAACCGCACCAAACAGTCACACGTTGAGGATAAGGGAGGCTTTTCAACAATAACTCTTGGGTTTTCCGAGCCCCAGATGCGACAATTTTGTTTGTTGACGAAGCCACCGAGATGGAAATGGGCCTCATCACTCAAGATGATTTATATTTGATTCACTCAAGTGAATTTTAATAATATCAATGCGTTGTTGAAGCGTGTATCGTTCCATTTTTATTAATGGCATATTTTCTACTTGTCAAATGTCAAAAAATGACAGCTTCAAAGGTAACATCTACCGAAATAGCGGGATATTCAAAATAACACCTCTTATTGGAAAACCCTGTAGATAATAGAGATAATGAAGACATACGAAAATATTTAAGTTTTATTATATTTTCCAGCTAAAGAAGCATTTTTCGTAATGAAAATAAGTCATATGAGGCTTCTCTGTAAATAAATACAGTCCAGTGACTTTTGAAAATCGGAATTTTTGAAATTTGGCATGAAATTTTGCGACGCGTTTTTTGACAATTAAAATAAACATATTTGCAAGTGACGAAACTATGAACAAGAATAAAATTAAGATACATCATTACATTGCCAAGCAAATAAAATATATTTTATTATGCTAGGAGCATTTTTAAGGTTAAAACTAGCATAAAATCGAGGCAAGTGGGGTGAGCTCATAGAAAATCCACAGTTGATTCCTTGGCACACTAGAGGTTGACAAATGCGTCAAATTCCCGAAGGTTAGATCAACTAATCTACGTTATTTTTTTTTTCTTTACGTGAAACCAACATGATTAAGATTAAATTCAAGTGATTTCAAATTACACAGAGGGAGATGAACAATGTCACCTCCATTTGGTGAATATTGGGAGCAATTATTTTATAAGCAATAATTATTATCCTGAAACACTCATCCACATTGAAAAATCTCCTGATAAAAGATACATGACGCCAACGGGACTGCTTATCTCTTATCCGCGAAATAATTCAACATATACTAGTGTTTCATTCAACAATTACTGCCTATTATATTTTTTCACCTGAAAACAACCAACTTTATTTTATATGAGAAAGGCATTGTAAGTGCTAACTCTCTCACTAGATGGCGTCGAGACAAATTGTCTACATTTTTTGGTGAAAATTACTAGAACTTGTCAAATATTAATTATTATTTTTTTGGTAAACTAATGTTTAAGACAAGATTCTTTATGCATAGCACAAAGGGTAACAATTATTTTATAAGCAATAATTATTATCCTGAAACACTCATCCACATTGAAAAATCTCCTGATAAAAGATACATGATGCCAACGGGATGTTGTATGGACGTTGAATCGACAGAGACTGATTGAAGGAGACCTTATGACCCCTCCAGCCGGACTTTCTCAACCCATCAACGTGCACCGCAGTGGGAGGGATGAAAAACACCCTACACAAAAAGTGTATTAAATTTTTTTTAAAACATTCCTACGGTGAGCTACGACGCAATTAAATTTGCGCTACTTTTCCTGCCAAGATTGTCTAGTTCCACGAAACTATTTATAACTGCAAATTCGTTTCCATCATCCGTTATGCAGTATTAAAATAACAATTGAACCGACAAACAAAAATTAGAAAATTGGCTGTTCAATAAGAATACAGAATGTTCAAAATCAGCGAAACCGGGTAGCAAAAAAATAGGAAGTACTCAAGCCATACCCTTCAAAACTTATGTTCTTAACATTAATCCAATATGGATCTTAAAAAGATCTTGAAATCAAGGGAAAATTCTCGTTTTATATTTCATAATATGGAATGCTTGGTTATTTACATGTACAATTTACATACGGTGGAAGCACATGTTTGCCTACAAGACAGTAATTAAAACTATTAACAAAACTATGACCTCCTTGGTCATGTGGTTGCGATCCTTGACTACGTTTCCGGAAGTCGAATAGATGGTTTAAATCCTTCAAGTTAATTTCATTTTATTAATTTAATGTGATTCCACATTGCAGTAATTAAAAATAATATTTTACATTATATTTGCGGTATATGAGAAGCTCAACTTGCTTGAAATGGCTTTAGCCGTGTTTGGCGACCAGATCTGAATACCAAGGTGCTTCCCCACCTTTATCTACACCAACTTCTTCCCCTCCCCACTTCCTTCAGCCTCACAATGTAACCCAATTGGCGATACCATAGTCTCACTTGCTCATAGGTAGGTACTTACATAAAAATAATAAAACTTAAATTTTCGTTAATAGATATTTATAAATAAAAATAAATTGATTAGACTAAGGATCGAACCCTCCTCCCCTGGGACTGGAGTCAACACCGGTAATACCTAAGCCATAACCTAATTGGATAGTACCGACATTTATTTCGTATGTTACCTGCCTAAATTTTTAAATATGAAGTAATCCAGTGTACCACCAAAAGTTTATAGAATGCTTTGTTATCGAATATTGAGTAGTGGGTTCATTTCCACTTACACTGCAAGGAGTTAATGTCCACCTTGTCTAATTAATATTAATTCCTAGCTAGATGTATTGCCTATCATTGGGCATCAAAATATGTATTAAGTCGTAACATGTTTTTTATTGTTTTTATTATTTGTTGTTGTAACTTTTCATTGGGTTTCTTATTTTTTTGTTGTAAATATTCATTGGGTTTATTATTTCTTGTTGTAACTATTCATTGGGTTGATTATTTGTTATTATAACTATTCATTGGGTTTATTATTTGTTTTGTTTTTTTTTTTTTTTATTAACATTCAAACCTGCTAAACTAACTTATGTAGTTTGTCAGCAGGTACATAATGACAACATTTTTGCAATAACATGGTACAATGGTAAACAGTATGTAGGTATGTATAATGTTGATGATAAATTAACAATAAATGATAAGTTGGTTAAATTACAGAATTGTATAAACATAAATATGTAAGAAGCCTCATATAACAAAACAAGCACAAATTAATTTAATAACAATAGTTGTTGTAACTATTCATTGGGTTTCTTATTTTTTGTTGTAACTATTCATTGGGTTTATTATTTGTTGTTGTAACTATCCATTGGGTTTATTATTTGTTGTTGTAACTATTCATTGGGTTTCTAATTTTTTGTTGTAACTATTCATTGAGTTTATTATTTGTTGTTGTAACTATTCATTGGGTTGATTATTTATTATTGTAACTATCCATTGGGTTTATTATTTGTTTCTGTAACTATTCATTGGGTTTATACAATCTCTTGAAATAAAACAACATACATTCTTAAGTTTTAAAACGGGTATTCCAAAAGCTCTGTTGAACAAAAAGTGCAGAAATTCGGTACTAACTACCATAAGTATTCCTTATTACCTAGAATACTAATGAAGGGAAATAATTATACACAGTCGGTGGACATACTTAATTTATCGCTTAACAAATAATACAAAATATTGTGGTCGTACATATATGTTGTATTTTGGAACAATATTTTACATTTCACAGCACAATCCAGTAATGTTGGCCTCACTGGGTGGCTTACCCGTGCTGAGACCTCCATATAAAAGGTCGTTAATAAATAAATTCGCAGTTTCTTACCTGTGATAAGTGTGTATTTTTTGGTACATTGTGGTAGCTCTCACTGGGATTTTTAAATCATTTTTCTAGTTTTCCTGGTTAAACGGTTTCTGGTTAGATAAGTGTGTTCGATTTCACTATTATCCCCTGTACTTTTGGCTACATTTGAACCTAATACTTTTTGTCGTACGTCCAGAACATTAAAATCTTTATAAAGCAATACACTAGGATACCTGAAATGTTTCCTGGTGAAGAATCCACGTATATCCGTGGAATCTGTCACTTCGGACGCAATTGCTAAAACCAGTACCTAGTGAATAAACCAAACCTGCATAATCTAGTCTTTAGATATCACGATCTTGCCGATTGAACTTGCGATGGAAAGTAAAAGTCTGCGCCTGCGATCTCACCACAGAAATTACTTTTAACACAGATACTTGTATCTACAAGAACACTTACCCGGTACCTGCTACTAAACGTGCCCGTAGTTAGTAGGAACATAGAACTAGTGGAATCATCTCTAGTAGTTGTTGAAGAAATAAGCCGCTAGAAGTGTATTGTGGGCGTGTCCGTGTGCCCGAAGTATTCTAGAAGACTTCTTTCATTTTGATCAAACATTTTCTTATACAAAATTTCTTTCTCAAGGCGAAGCACAACGTAGTAATGCAAAATCGTGTGCTTTTGGTTTGATCAAATTTTGATCGCTTGCAAATGTTTTATATGCTTTAATTAAATACTGCGAGTAGAACACATTTAGGCCTGTGAAATAATCGAGCACTGTTGTTGATTAGTCTTTCTATAAGCCCAGAAAAAAATAAAGTATTAAGCCTATAAAAACTGCTGCGAAATCTCTTACTTATGTACCCATTTTCGGTAATGGCTTTATTGTACATATAATGTGACAGATTAAGTGCTTTAAAAATGATCGTACAATATTTAAGTACTAGCTGTACTGTGGCTCAGTCTGTCTGTGCAGATATAGAAACAATAGTACGTCCAACAGATGGCGCTGTTTTTTAAGAAATGCATGTTTTTACCTGTCACAAGAGATATTTATATAATAAATGTAAATAAAAATACACGCGTATAGGAATGCAACGTTGTGTCAAAATTTCAAAGCAATCAGTGAAGAACTTTCGGAGATTTAAGATTTTGAACAAACGAACATTTACATTTTTATTTATATATGGATATAGATTTGTATCTGAACTTCGCAAAATAAAATAAAATACACTTTTTACGATGTTTTTTGTTGCATAACGATCTCTATCAATTGTTAAAAGTTCCGTTAATTTAAGTAATTCATACGATTGACAATGGCTAATTGATCAATTACTGAGGTGATTGATGATAATTTAGACTTCCCATTGACGAGGGGGTGATGTGTATTTTGATTGAACGCATGAACGAGCGCCATTGACGCAGCGTTTCCCTGAGCGATTGACAATAGTTTATTCAATTGCTTTATCTATCGATCCTTTTGGAATTCAATTTCATCGCTAAATGAGATTTGTTGTACTTATTATAAATTGCATTATATCGCAATTGTCCAGAGTTTTGAAAGTAAAATCAAAAGATTATCTACCGTTTCCGCAGACGTCAACAAAGCTACTGGTCGAAAATATTGATGGGTCAATTGAAGTTCCATAGATGATCATGGTCAATGGCGTAAGCACAATGACAATTGACATTGATCGTCTACGGATCCCTTTAGAGTTCCAAGAGCCTCATGAAAGTTGGCGACATCAGTTGTTGTTTTCTTCTATGGCAACACAAGACTCTAATAACGGGGATTTGCTCGAGGCTTACATTTTAATTAATTCCAACGAATACGTAACTGTAATATTTTTTTTTCAGATCGATACCCACATATGTAAGATATTTATATTTAAGATTTATTAAAACTATACCTTTAATACATTTACGAAAAACTATTTGATAAATTTGTAAAACTTTTTTCAACCATAAAATTAGCTATAAGCACCATATTTTAGTTTTCTAGATGAGAAATCTGTAACTTCCCGAGAACATCTAAAATTTCAGTAAAACGTTTATCAGACTTAATTAAAATAAACCTCGGAAAAGGGCCGAATTTGCCCTAAACCTGCTAGAGCAAATTCGACCGTAGGTCCGTCCAATACACCGGTGCCGCGCGACGCATTTTTTTGTACACGCCTTCTTCACTTACGACTTTAAGATTCCGGCCTTATTCTAGGATATTGTCTTAAATCAGATAATATAAGTTTTTTAATTATTTTTGTGTTCAATCCGTAGAACTCCGTTTATTTATTTTTTAAATTTAATTTAATTCAAATTTAATAATATAATTATTAAGTTCTGCAAGTGTTTTTTTGATTTTTGTTATTGTTACAGCTGTTTCGGCTTTCATGGTCATTTTCAATCTGTGGTTTTAACCACGTTTAGACCACTAATTTATATGATTCTATTTTACCCCATCCCGATTTAAAATGATTTATTACCGGTTGAACCAATTTAATAATAAAATAATTGTTACAATTGTTTAATAATGATGTGGCTGCTATTATAAATCACAGTGCTAGAGGTTAGCGGTTCTGTGGTCGTAGATCTTCCAACTTGAAACTTACCAAGTGAGAATTGACCCAGTATCATGTGGTGGCCTGTTTGTTGTTTGTGGATTACGGAGATACCTAAATCAAGTGCATTCCACTTGTTGGTTGTACACAATTGCTAACAATGTGCATCCTAGTATCTCCAACTGTTGAGTTTGGCAGCCACCTCTGGTGTGGAGCCTTTAACCGTAAAAAACAGTCGACTGTGTACAAAAATGTGCGATCCAATTGAAAGACTCTCCCATTAATAGAGGGAGTGTAGAAACTTGAAAACAGAAGGTCAAATAATGAGATTTTTTTCTATGGATATTTCAATTAAAGATGATTTAAGTTTGTTTTGTGTTTGTATTTTCGTTTGTTTGTGTGTTTGTTTTCCGTTTTTTTTTTTTTTACGTTGTTAAATTCAAATTTGTATTTATTCATTTAATTTTATGCCCAGCTAGACTTTTTTTAACAACTACATCTTAATATCCCATTTCATTTGTGCTGATCATTTTCCGCTTTGAAGGAAATAAATCTCATTATTTTTTTTATAATAATAAACCAATTTTTATAAGACAAAGTTTTTTATGCATAGCACCAATGATAAAAAATGATTATAAGCAATAATTAGTCGCCTGAAATATCCATATATATGAATTATTTTGCGTGTTGGAAATAAGTCGACGTAGCTCAGTGGTCCAGAGCACCTGACCGGACATCACAAGGTGCGGCTTCAATTTCAAGAGGGAGATATTTTTAATTATACAGTTATTTCAATATTTCAGCTGACTAATTATTGCTTAAAATAATTTGAAATAAATCTCATTAAATTGATTTTTTTATCCAAAATATACTTTATTATTATTCCGGGTGTCTATTTCCTTCGACAAGTAATCGTTTTCCGAAACCAATCTTCGCGGCACTTCAAATCTTATATCTTTCGCTTAGGCCCTTCCTTCCTCCCTTCCTTGTGACATACACGAACCAAAAAACAATATCTATCTTCTGCAAAGTAGGTATATATTAAAGGACCTGTTCATGCTTGATTTAAAATCAAGTGCCATGTTTTATCTGATAAATGTAACATTCTGTCTGTAACTCCGATCAATCTTAAATCTATAACGTAGATTTCCATTGGCGCCATAACCTAATAGTTACGCCAAAAGCACGACGAGATGAAAAGGTACGTCGGTACTGTTACGTGTTTTTTAAATATACCTTTTATTTAAGTATTAGAACCTACTTCGTAATACCGTAATTCCCTTTGGTTAAACGCAGCATCTGTTAATCTTGTAAGTACCTAGTACCTAAATAACTACCAACATTAAAAAACGGTTATATATTTTTTTAAATTTATGACTACTAGATTGAGCTCTGTTATTAATGCATCTATAATCAAAATAAGCTGTAAGGGTAATCGTGATGGAATCAGTGCAACGGGCATTACAGACGAGTATAAATTGTAATATCTAAATAGTAGCATTAAACAAAGTCGCTATCTGCGTTTGTCTGTTTGTAATTTGTACCACGGAAGAAGGTGATTTGTACGATTAGTTCTTCTAAACTGCACAACGGATTTTGATGGGGTTTTTACCATCATTTAGAGATTTCCTTCATATAAAACATCTATGCATATAAAACATGCATGATGTATTTTTAAAAGAAAGTAGAGAAAAGTCAAGCAACGCCGAGTACACGAAAGCTGGTATAATGTACAGGGTTTTCCAATAAGAGGTGTTATTTTGAATGGCCCGCTATTTCGGTAAATGTTACTTTTGAAGCTGTCATTTTTTGACGTTTAACAAGTAAAAACTATGACATTAATAAAAATGGAACGACAACGCTTTGAAATAATTAAAATTCACATTGAGTGAATCAAATGCAAATCATATTGAGTGATGAGGCTCATTTCCATCTCGGTGGCTTCGCCAACAAGCAAAATTGTCGCATCTGGGGCTCGGAAAACCCAAGGTTATTGTCGAAAAGCCTCTTTATTCTCAACGTGTGACTGTTTGGTGCGGTTTATGGTCCGGCGAAGTCATTGGACCCTACTTTTTCGAAAATCAGGCTGGAGCAACAGTTACGGTGAATGGATTGCGCTATCGAAAGATGATTAATGATTTTTTATGGCCGGAATTGGATGGTATTGATCTGGACAACGTTTGTTTTCAACAAGACGGCGCTACGTGCCACACAAGCAACGAAACCATAGATCTTTTACGATTGAATATCAAAATAACACCTCTTATTGGAAACCCCTTGACCAAAACAAAAACTAGGACATTAGAATATCAGCATAATTAAGATACATAATTGTATTATGTCTCTGCTAATCAGTTTATCGGTAACCGGATAAATAATCAAAATGATAATTCATCACATCTTTAAAAAGTTATATAAAGTTATGAAAAGTGATGAAACAAAAACTTTATTAACTGGGTTTAGTAGGTTAGGTTAAGTTTAGTTTAAAAAAAATATATCACTTTTTAAAACTGTGTTGAATAGTCACCGTGTTGAGTTAGCATGGAACCCAGTTTATCAAATGTTTCTAAAGTTTTAATCCACCCAGGATAATTTGTTCTCTTTTGGTAACAGCTCAAATGGTGTTATAGAAATCATCGTCATCATCATCAATCATCTAAACGAGTTAAGAAAAAGAAAACGCCACGCTTTATATTCGAATCCAGAAGTTAACCACAGATAAATTAAAATGTACACTTCTATGAAACCAAAGTTTCCGACCGCAATTTGAGAAAAAAATGATTTTTTATGAATTATTTTTATTTGAAACGACAAAAAATTGGGTCAATTTAATATTTATAACACATTTTTGTCTAATAAAATGTGTGTTTTGTTTTGTTATCAGTAATTTTATTTCAGTAAAAACGTAGGGTGAGCCATTTTTATGTTTGCATAAAAAAAAATTATTATGTTTATTTCCAATGATAAAAATTGAAAGGGTATTTCATCACCTTTGAAAAGTAGTTTTTAGTTTTCGTATACATTATTTGTATTATATTGCAAAGCGAAAATACTCAGACCTTCTGACATAAAATGCCTGATAAAGCAAAACCTCCTAGATCACAAAGCCGGGACACTGAATTAAATCAGCCTCTTAACTTGTATAAGAACCAAAAATAATGCATTTTTATGTCGTTTTTTAAATTATCTAAAACATTTTAAGATGTTTTAATAAATAAGAATAAGTTGAAAAAAACATTCAAACGAAACTTTTTGTAAAATCCCATACAAGTTAGAAGGCTAAAAAAAAATCAAAACCTCCTAGATCACAAGGCCGGGACACTGCATTAAATCAGCCTCCTAACTTGTATGAGAACGGTGACTGGATAAATCATCAAAATGATAATTCATCACATCTTTAAAAAGTTATATAAAGTCATGGAAAGTGATGGAACAAAAACTTTATTAATTAGGTTAAGTAGGTTAGGTTTAATTTTATTTTTTTTATCGTTTCTAATGACTTTATATCACTTTTTAAAAGTGCGTTGAATTCTCACTGTGTTGAGTTATCATGGAACCTATGATAACATACAATAATGTATTTTTATTTCGTTTTTTAAATTAACTAAAACATTTTAAGATGTTTTAATAAATAAGAATAAATTGAAAAAAAAAAATAAAAAGAATCCTTTTGTAAAATTCCATACAAGTTAGAAGGCTACTTTGAATGAGTGTCCCGGCCTTGTGATCTAGGAGGTTTCGAATAAAGGCGCAATTTTTTTTTTTAGTTATTTGTTGATTTCAGTTCACAAATTACTAATTATAACTCATACGATTTAAAAATTTACCTTTCTGATTGTGATTCTTGAAATCTATTTTGAATTTAATAATTGGTTTAGTTTTTATGGTTTAATATGTCATCCCTTTATAGGATAAACTGTTTTGTGTATTAAATTTATCCTTTTTCGTAATCTGATTTTATAGCACGTCTTGTGTTATGTCTTAAAAAGTTTTGGTCACTTGTGGTATATTTTTTAATGTACAAATAACATCTCGTTCAATTTCAGCAGCTATATCAATATTAGCCAATTTAGTTCCTTTAACAATATAGTTACTTTTAAAAATCTATTTCGCGTTAGAATTATTCTCGTTTCTCTGATTTTGGAGAATTTGCAACTTATTTTGAGCAGATGTTAAATGATGAGGATGGTTGGAGTTAAAATCGAGTTAAATTAGAGTTGTAATTCGACCGGTCGGTGGCTGAGTTGACATTGCGTTTGGGTCCCACCCAGGCGTAGTGTGTTCAATTCCTCGGCTGGCTAAGTCCTCCATCACAATACAACCAACATTTTCCACTTACTGTGGTGGTGGTTGGAGATTTTCAAATATCGTCAGGTTATTCGTAACCCGGGAATGTATGTATTTCGTTAAAAAGAACAGTTGTCTAGTTAGTAAATGATTGTAGTTTTTCTAAATATTTTTTGACGAAAAAAAAGAGACCTTCCCAATTTTCTTTTGTACATACTCAACAATCTTAACATGATTCTTAAGAGGAAGTTACAAGCAAGTTTGTATATTCTTGGTATACCTTATATTGTAGGTAATAGGCATTAAAATCGCTTGTCAAACGGAGTCTAGAAACGTTCGATTGCAAGCACAAAACTGGTTTTTATTTATTTTGTAAATAATTTTATAAGAAAGCAAAAAAGTTACACAAGTGAAACTGTCACAGATAATCTTAGCTATAATACTGTATTTTTTTAAGTTATTTCCTTTACGCGTTCATACATTTCTATTGAAAAAAAAATTTTTTAGTAGTTTACATTTATTTTTTTTATTGAGTAATTTATTTTTTATTTGTATTCTACTCAAGCGAAACGATAAGAAAACCTTCAATTTATCTAAAGCATATTTTTTGGTATTCGTAATGTACACCAATTCGTTATAAAGATTAATCAAAATAGTAATTTACCATGAAGCTTTGCCTTAAAAGGTAATTTTTTTATCATAATTCAAATTAGATAGTAATGTTATCTTTCATGGAGGTTCCCGATTTTTCCTTCTATTCACCTCATCTTAACTTTAATACCGTAGTTACATAAGTAGTTCCTCAATTTGAAAAACGTGGTCTATATTTTATTACACCTTATGTAAGCCAAATAATTCAACTTGCTTGGTTCCTACGATGGATTCAAGTGTTTTTATTACCTCAATTATTGATTTCCCTATTTAAATTGATCGCGTTACATAAATTGATCGCTTGGTAGGGTTTTTCGAAAAGATACGGCAGTGGCGTACCTACCAAAAAAACTCTCAAGCCCTTCAGCTGACAGCTAGCGCTCAACTGTATTGAGATCTGTGATTTCTATATCACAAAAATAAATATAAATAGCATGTTTCCGTGTTTTGAAGTATTAAAAAAACATAATTTTCGAAAACATTGAGAATTTTAATAAGAAAAAAACAGTACCTAAGTAAATTGTCTATGATGCGTTAATAAAAACAAATATTTTATAATTTTTCTTTTACAGAAAAAAATATCGATATAAATATACACCTTGCAAATAAAATCATAGAAATAGTTTTTATTAATTTAATTTGTAGAAATCCATTTTAAAATAATATTATTATATTTATATATAATATATATTAATTGAAAAATATAAACATTTTTTTTAGGGGAGGAGAAATTCTGTCACAACATCGATAATTCGTTTATTCTAAATTTTACAGTGGTTAGTTACCATATCAAAGAGACATATAATATTCATTTTTAATTTATTCATTGTATTACTTATTCAGATAGATAATAATTAGATAAAGGGTAAACAACCCAGTGAGGCCAACATTACTGAATTAGAATATGAAATATTGTAAAATAATGTATCAACAATAAAAAAAATAAAAAAAAAAAACATTGTGAACATGTACTGAAGTTCTAGAACTACATTCCTGAGGGATCCTCCCCCCTACGCGACCATGAAAAAAAAGTCGTCGGTCGCTCAAAATTACGTAATATTCTTGGTGACCGGTAAAAAAGCCATGTCTTGTACGACACCATGGGGGTATAAAAAACCAAAACATATGCTAATTTGGTTAAAACCATACATCTGGCAACACTGGCCGCCGTTCAAGTTTGTTTATAAGTTCTTTCACGGATGCATGTATCATGAATGTGTATTTATTATTAATTCAGCAAAATCCTTTTCTGAAAATATTAGAAAAACTATTTATCAATTTTTTATGGTAATTATTTAAAAAAATAATTTAATTGAAGCCATGTGAAAAACTGTAAGTTAAATTTGATCATTTAAAAATTTCGGTAAATATTAGAGCTCGTGAACGCTCCCCTGGCGACTGCCCAAGCTGCCCGGGAGTTTGATACGCCGCGCCACTGCAAACTTCATACCTTCAAAAATTGTACCGATATGTACGTGTAAGTTCTTACAAACGTGTTATTAAGTAATAGTAACAGTAATTATTTTACATTTCACTTCTTTTACGAATAGAAAACTGAATAAATCTTGCTTGTAAGAAATAGTACCAATGTTTATTGCGTCGTGTGATATTGTCAACTTTTATAATAGATGCTATTTATTTATATTCACAAATCTACACATTTTTTAGGAAAAATAGTAGCATTGCTTTAGAAATTTGACGTTTGAACTTTTTAAATTGACAATGAAAATGGTCGCTTTTGCTTCCGCACATTGTACTCGATTTAATTCTCCGATCTCAAACTCTATGATCATTGGCTAAAATCCGTGATTAAAAAAAAAATTAAAACTCAATACTATGTGATGCATGTTTAAAATTCAATACTAAGTGATACACGTTTGAAACTCAACACTATGTGTTACCTGTTTAAAACTCAATACTATGTGATACATGTTTAAAACTCAATACTTTGTGTTACCTGTTTAAAACTCAATTCTTTGTGATACATGTTTAAAACTCAATACTATGTGTTACCTGTTTAAAACTCAATACTATGTGATACATGTTCAAAACTCAATATTATGTGATACATGTTTAAAACTCAATACTATGTGATACATGTTTAAAACTCAATATTATGTGATACATGTTTAAAACTCAATACTATGTGATACATGTTTAAAACTCAATACTATGTGTTACCTGTTTAAAACTCAATTCTTTGTGATACATGTTTAAAACTCAATATTATGTGATACATGTTTAAAACTCAATACTATGTCATACGTGTTTAAAACTCAATATTATGTAAAACATCTTTAAAAAATCAGTTTCGCACTTTTGAAAAATCAAACCGATAAAAACATAATTATTTTACAATAACGCATGTTTTTTTTATTATCAATGCATTTTTTTTAGGTTTGACTGTGGATTGAACCTTCCTCCCCAGGGACTGGCCCTTAACTGCTGTGAAGTTTCAAAATGTATTTTAAAATTAATTTTGGTAGTAACCACTTAAGCCAAATCCCAATTGCATGGTAACGACATTTATCTATATAAAAAAAATCTTAAATGTTCTTATGTTCAAGAATTCTTCATTGCTTGATTTGAAATTTTGACACAACACTGCATTCGAATATGCGTGTGTTTTTAAACAACTTTATTATACTGGTAAAAACATGGCTTTTAGTCACCTGTGACAGGTAAAAACATGTTTTTTTAAAACAGAGCTATCTATTGGACATAAAAGCAACACTAGCTATTGTTTCTATATCTGCACAGACAGACTGAGCCACAGCATAGCGTGGCGGGGTACAGCTAGTTATTAAATATTATGTCATTTCAGAAAAATGCGAATGTGTGCACATGAGTACCATAAAAAGTTTGTGAAACATCACAAAGTTCTAAAGAATTGGTTTTTAACCTAAATATTGTCTCGGATAAACATATCCGATTTTTATACGGGATACCTATTGACTTTTTCTAAAAGTCTAAATAATGAATGAACATTTGAATTGCCGAAACCGTCATTATTTGAAATTCCTTTTCGATAGAAAAAAATTTCAAAGTACGATCCGAAATTTACTAAAAACACGTTTTGTTCTGTTATATAATATGTTATAGGTATGAAAAAAATCACAGTGTATTTTTAAATGCAACTAAAGCATTTGTAGAGAGATCTTTGCTCTATTTCAAACAAGTCGTCTTTAATTAAATATTTTCACTTAATTATTGTTGTTTTTTTTTAATATTAGCGGGATCTGACATTAATTTTTTTTTAAAGAAAGACAAACACTCGCGGGTTACGAATAACCTGATAATATTTGAAAATCTCCAATTACCACAACAGTAAGCGGAAAATGTTGATTGTGTTGTGATGGAGGACTAAGCCAGCAGAGGAATTGAACTCACTACGCCTGGGTGGGACCCAAACACAAAATCAACACAGCCAACGACCGGTCGAATTACAACTCCAATTTAACTCCAACCATCCTCGTGATTTTAACTTCTGCTCAACGATTCTTTTCTTACGTAACAAGAGAACAAAATAAGTTGCAAATCCTCCAAAATGAGAATATTCTAACGCGAGATAGATTCTAGACCCAAACGCGATGTTAGCTCTGTTTCCAATTTTATTATTTACCCACAGACATGCATCTCCTGTATGGTATCCTTTTTATACTTATAACCTACACCGCTTGGAGAAAGAACAAATGAGATTGCTTAGATATTATGTTCTATGTAAGTTGAGACAACCTGTAAAAGATATCTGCTACGAAACATTAAAGTCAAAACTGCTACTGATTTCTATCCGGAGAATGGTAAATGATTTTCTTATACTTTTGATATGAAACATCTTTTGGCGCGCTTACTGGGGTAAAATAGACTCGTGCGTAGCAAGCGTGGCA
This sequence comes from Hesperophylax magnus, assembly GCA_026573805.1. Classification (NCBI taxonomy): domain Eukaryota; kingdom Metazoa; phylum Arthropoda; class Insecta; order Trichoptera; family Limnephilidae; genus Hesperophylax; species Hesperophylax magnus. The sequence goes on from JAIUSX010000018.1 coordinate 7,642,833, forward strand.
AGACGGGATGATGTTCATTCCGTGACTCGTTGGCTCTTTCCGCCCGGCCACCAAAACTCTGGGCGGGGAAGGCTCATCGAAGAGTAAACATTGTGGGATGTTTTGTTGTCCTAGAGTTAATGTCAAATAAATTAGCGGGAGGGATAGATTCATTCCTCCGTCATTCTTGAACGCACTTTTTTATTTTTTTATATTAACTCCACACAGGAGGCCCTGAAGAAAATAATTTCCCTCAGGGCCTATGTCATCTTTGGGGATGCTGTGTGGAGGGTCTTTTTGAGGAGAGGAAGGAGAACATGGGTCTCGAAGAGTCCCATGTTGTAGGAGGGAGGAAACACAGAGGCCGAGCTGTTGAACCTAAGAACGAATTGTAGAAGCGACCCGTTCTCATGTGACAAATGTCAACCGTGTACAAATGTTGGGCGCGCGTTTGGCATGTATCCCGACTACGCACCGGTGCCGAAGGGATCAATGACGCTAGTTCCTCAGAGCATCTTCCATTGTAATACCGATAGAACAAGGACAGCATACCTACCTGACGCCTGTGCTCTAAAAACACTGATCCCTAGATTCCTACCCACCCCTCATCCCTTCCTGAACTTCTTCTCCTTCATTTCCTTAAAAATACCCTTCACACAGCATCCCCAAAGATGACATAGGCCATGAGATAAGTTATTTTCCTCAGGGCCTCCTGTGTGGGTTTATTGTTAAAAAAAACATTGAATAATCTGTGGTTTTTCTTTATTTCAAAATTATTAGTTTCCCATACAATAACTGGTAGTACAACTTAACCGCATTGCATAAATCTATATATTTATTTGTAATTTGTTATATATTTATTTGCTTACATTTTAATAATAATAAAATTATTTTATTTTTTTATCAAAAACATAGGGACTTGTTTACTTTCATTTTCACTTCCTTCAATAAAAATCTATTTCGATGTTTCACACCTGCAAGGCATCGCGTGAAGGCTGTTTTTTTAATTACTGAAGGACTTCATAGACTGCCCACCGTGTGTATTCAGCAACACCACCGACTGCAAAGTTAAGCGTGTCGAGTCGTACGTCAGAGCACTGGATGTCAGCATAATAAGACTAATCCAGGATGGCAAATTGGCATTGTATTATTTCACTGTCATTTGTGATTTGACGGTCGGCTACTTGTCCAACTCCGTCCACTGAATGATTCTATTGGAAAATGACGCTCGTCAAATCAGCTGTATTACAGTAATATACAGTCTATACGCCGTGACCACTGAACAGTTATTCTCTAGAAGTGTGATTTTACGACTCATGATTGAACATTTATGCCAATGAAATATATTATCTAATCGATGTTTGAAAATGTTTGATCAATTCCACCGGAAAAATGAAAAAAAAATTAATCAGGTTAAAAACGTGATTGCATGCCATTAACGAATGAATTGATAGATTTCCTACCTGGCCTGCAATATCCTTTTTATCCGAATTACCAATAATTTTGAAAATATTTTTAATGAATTAGCAATACTCATTTTTCTCCGTGCGCAATATGCAAATAATGAAGTGTTGGTTAATTTTCACTTGATTTCTGCATGACTATGGACACTGTAATGCTGTCCGAAACGTTGGCTAAAGAAGGAGGAAGCGCAACATGGCATAATACCCCAAAAATAGATCACTATTAATTTAATATATATATAAAAAAAATAAAAATTTACGTGTTTAATAAACGTTATTGAAAAAAAAATCAACCGAACAAAGTTTTTATAATAACACATCTATTTTTTTTACTCGATGTATTTTAAAATATATCTACGTAAACTTATATATATATATTTATTTTTTTTTGCTGAGGATTGAACCTGACTCCCCAGGGACCGGCTTTTAACTGATATTGAACTTTAAAAATGTCTTTTAAAACTTAAATAATAAAAATAATAAATTGGTATGGCTGAGGATTGAACCTTCATCCCCAGGGACTGGATCCAATCGTACTAACAACTGAGTCAAATCCTGATTGGGTAGGACCGACATTTATTACATATAATTACTGTAATGTCATCCAATTTCATAAAAATGCGTCCGCGTGTGTATGCGTGATTGTAGGCGTGAATGCATTGTTATCGACATCGAGTCTGAGTGCCGAGGTTCAGCTAGATCAGAGTTCAGAAGGTGGGTTGATTTCTACTTCCGATATTTGCATTCATTCGTTCACGTATTTAAAAATTATACAACATTAGAAATTTTGGCTTTTCGTTTTTACGCATATTTTTTTAAAAATTATTTCATAATTTCAACCCTTAACTCCTCCCTCAACCCTTATAGAGATTTTAAAGTAAATTTATGAACGAAAAAAAATATATTTTTAATCTCTATATTATACTTATTGAACCTTTTTTCACAAGAGGCACTATAATACATTTATTAATTATGTTATTCTATTTTAATCGCTCATGTTGAACGGACCGAGTCTACGTCTAGTATGTTTAGCCTAACCCAACCTAACATCGCTTATCTCTCGAGATATAAAGAGTGGAAGCGTCACGAATAGAGGAATATTAGCTAATAAATACTTCATCAAGAGATCAACCGACGGACAATTCCCCAATCAACAAGCTCAGTTCTCATTGAGCTGAGATGCCGCCTGCGCTGATTTACGAGAGTAGGCTTGGAACTTGACAAAAAAAATAAAATCTCAATTTAAATATAAACACAGTGAAATCGATTAGGCGTAACTACCGATGATTTTATACCGATTTGCCGAGCACGGTCGCGCTGTTGATAGCCAGACCGATATTGATAACGTAATAAATCAGAAATCGATATACGCTGGCAACACTGGCGCATTTCTCTATGAATTGACATTGCTAAACTTTAAACAGCTACGTAAAAGTTAAAATAGTAATAAATTGACAATGCTGAATTAAAATATTAACTTTACTATATATTGGCAATCCGGGTATACGTTTTAGCACTAAAAAGAAATGAATTAGTCCATGCGGTCATTAATCGTAACTAACAACTTTTGGTTCTCGAAGCTGGAATGGAATCAATTGATCGCGATTTATTTCATTCACGTCACGTTCACGTCCATTCATTAATAAGCTAGTTATTTTGCATAACGAACGACATTATTCCAAAAGTTGTGCATATTGACAGCTTACCTGACACCTTGGTTGCGCTAAAAGCAGCGGCTTTTGACTACCGACTGTCGGAATTAAATTCTGACTGTGCTCGCAAATATCGCAAATAAATGACGGATTTCGTCAATTTCGTATTCAAATAGGGTTTTATCGATGTACCGTTCTAGATAACGAAGTTGGGCAAAAGTCGTCACACGATTTTCCTGATTTTTAGGCAGTGTGTAAATTTGTTTGTAATTTAAAAAAAATTAAATATCCGTCACGGGACGCCTGGTAGATGTGAAACATCCAAATTGTAAATTGGCAGTGTGTAAATTTGTTTGTAATTTAAAAAAAATTAAATATCCGTCACGGGACGCCTGGTAGATGTGAAACATCCAAATTGATTTTTATTGTAGGAAGTTAAAATGTAAGAAAACAAGTCTACATATTTTGGATACTAAAATAATTATGTTATTATTTAAGAAATATGCCGTAAATTAAACGTTGGCAATTTTTGTGAGAATATAAGCAAATATATCGCACATAGTTTTGACGGCCGCGGCCAGGTGGAAAGAGGCTGTGCAAGAACGTCGTCCCGTCTTGCTACGCAAGACTCGGTTTTACCCAAAAGATATTTCACATTAAATATAATTATTACAAACCCAATAATTCCGCTTTCTTGGGAGTATAATAGTGATAAACGTGTATTCTGATTCTGTTTAAAAAAAAAAAAACAAAAAGACAAACCGACCGAAATGAACCGAAATTTTTACCAATAACACTGGATATTTTAATCCTATGTCTAGAATGTCTTGATCATACAACGATATTGCTAAAACACATGCTTGCATAGATATTTTCGTAAATAATATAACTTTTTTCAAGAGATATCTCCACGATTTCTGTACCTTAAAAAAAAACAAAAAAAAAACAAATATTGTTTGTTGATTTTTGATGGTTTGATATTTTCTATTATAAACCTAATTTAAACATATTTTTAAAATAATTATGTCTTTTATTTTTTGTAATTTTAAGCTTTGTATAAAAAAAATAGCGATATTGTTGTGATAGTGAATGTGCAAATGTGATTGCTGCAGACACATTAGTCTAGGGACATTTATATTTGTACGTAAATTTATTTTATACTAACCACAAGAATGTACTTTAAATGTCCTGTTTGTGTCTCAAATAAACAAATAAAATAAAATAAAAAATAGAGCATCTTCCGAAAGGGTTTTTGCGCCAGCTTTTATTATGAAACCTTGGCAATATAATCGATAGTTTGTCAAGGGATCGAGCGTCGGGGTCCCACCCAAGCGTCGCGGATCATTCCTCTCTCTTAGCTGATTAAAATGTTAATTCATTATTAATATTAATAATAGAATAAGCAATCTGATTAAACAATGTATTTACGTTAGGGTCTCAGAGCTGTATTTTAGATTTGTAACATCCCTGTTTGAATCGTATATCTCGTATGATAAGTATTTTTACGTGAATTTGGCCGCTAATTGAGAGTTAACAATATCCATGTCGACCACTGACGTCAGAAGAAATAGACTTGGCCAAACACGAAATCCGGATACCATTTCGACGAGCTGGTAAAAAACCACGTGACCACATTTTTGGCACCAGGAGGGTTAGAGAATTCTTTGAATAATCTATGACATCAGACGTACGTTGAGCGCCGAAGAATGCACATTATTATATATATAACCAGAAAGTTGCAAAGCCAGCAATTTGCGCGCAATTCTAAAAAGAAGTAGTAATTCGTAAACAGATTTTATTTCCGCGTAGGTGATATTACAATGCGATGTGCCTGTATACTATCGGATTCACGTATTGACAATTCACTGACCGGGATACGCCGAAGCCACCCCTCCCTACTCTGTGAAACTTAGTTTGTTCCCTTCGCCCTTATGGGCAGTTCTGTCTATTCCTCACCTGTGATGTTGACAATGTTTTGGACATAATTTGACTAAAACATAACTCAAAACTACGGAATAACGTATTTAATACGTAGTTTTGAATTATCGAAGAAAGCAAACACTTTGTTGCTTGACATTATATAAATTGCCCTCCCTTGGCTCCCCGTAATTGCAAACATAACCCCGCCAAACATCAGGCGAGAAATTGTAACACTGAGGGAATACAAGAAGGATACCTTTGCACGAAGATGTCGTCTCCCACCCGGCATGCCGCTTGAAGTCCCGAAAGCCCTTCTGCATGGGCGGAAGGAGAGAGGCTCCTCCGATTACCTCTCGCCCCAGAAGATAGGTGGAAACTTGAGTGGCAAACGGCCAACGTGGGAAATGCTCACCTCATACAGGACCCCACCGAGAGACAGTCTGGGTTCTCATTGCCTCGCAAAACCTGGTCCGCAATCAATAGGTTAAGGTGCTCCCATTGCCGCTGTGCCCACATGATGCACAACGGGGCCTTAAAGAGTCGGCGAACCACCAAAGATGTGGTCAACGAATGCCCGCTCCATTCATTCCCCGGCGGGATTGATGAGGTCCACATGACGACGCCTGAGGCCCTAGACTGGCTCGCAGACCTAGATGTCCCCCTCTGACCTCCCCACCATACGAAAAAAGAAATAAATTATTTATTTTCCTTCTGTTTACCTTGTAATTGTCCTCTGTATTTAATTTATTTTATAATTCCATTGTCCTGAATAAGGTTGAGTGCAACCGAAACCGGTCGACCTAAATAACTCAAATAAAGTGGTTTAAAACAAAAATTTAAAAAAATCATTTATACGTAGATTTGAGTTTTTTTACCTGGCCGTTCAATAATATTAATAATAATTGGATAACTTGTATAGCGCCGTTAATTGAAAACCTTATTGTTCTAGAAACTCCTCGCCATGTTGCTACCAACCGAGAGGACGTGCATCGCCCTGGCCTTGGTCCTAATAATGAGTGCACTCCCGCGGGTGCTCTGCGAGGTGCTGGTGGCAGACCACACCATGAGCAGGATGATCGAACTCACCTCCAAGAGTCCCTACTGCAAGCTGCATGGGGACAGGTAAGAAGTCGCCACTCATCGTTGTTATTATTGACTGCAATAATACTAACTCTTGTCGTTGCCTTACTGCTGATCGTGACCCCCAATAAATCTGGCTCCTCCGCTGGTTGCGATCCTGAGCTGTAATGAAATCGCAAAATTTGTATTCCAGGGGCGTGATTCAAAGGATGGTGCTGGCATCCGATCCCCGGAAAGTTAGGCAGATGACCAACGGAGCCATAACAGCGCTGGAGTCGGCCTGCAGGGACAGGAGCCTGCTATCTCCTCACCAGGGTGGTTTCGTGTACCCTGGGACCAAGTGGTGCGGGCCAGGTAAGGGACAGAACGGGTATCGGATGGAGAAGGGATGGAGAAGGGACGGGGATGGGACGGGGGAGGGCCTAGAGGGGGCGGGGAAAAGACACTGGAAGAGGACGGGGTCGGGATGGAGAAGAAATGGAAAGGGACGGTGAATGGACGGGGGAGGGCCAGGGAAGGGACGGGTAGATACGGGGAAGGGACGGAAGAGAGACGGGAAAGATATGGGGGAAAAATGGGGAGGGAACGGGGCCTAGGGACGGAGAAACTAGTGGGAGGGGATGGGGAGGAGAAAGGCGGGAAAGAAACGGAGGAGATACGAGAAAGGGATGGGGAAAGGATGGGGAGGGGATGGGTAAACTACGGGGAGGGGACGGGGAAGGGATGAGGAGGGGACGGGGGGGAGAAAGGCGGAGACGGGGAAGAGACGGGAAGAGACGGGGAAGGGATTGGGAAAGGATGTGGAGGGGACGGAGAGGGGACGATGGGGAAGGGACAGGGAGTGGTAAGGGAAGGGAAGGGAGGGGGGGAAGAACGGTAAATAGATGGAGAAGAGACATGGAAAAGATTGGAAAGGGGTGGGGGAAGGGATTGTGAAGGGATGGATTAAAAAAAGGGATGGGATATGGATGTGGAAGAGTTGGAGAAGGGATAAAAGTTAGGGAAAATCCACTGGAGTTATAAGAGTAGCATTTTATATTTTATTTTAGCCTCCTATCATAATTTGATGATAAGTTAGTGATAATGTTGAACTGTGTACAGGTAACAGGGCCTCCTCCTACAAGGACCTGGGCATGCACTCGGCCGAGGACCGGTGCTGCAGAGAGCACGACCACTGCCCCTCGGCCCTGGCGCCCGGCGAGTGCCGCCGGAGCGTGTGCAACCAGGGCCGCTACACCCGCTCGCACTGCGACTGCGACGCCCGCTTCCGCCGCTGTCTGCAGGCCCTCAACACGGGTAACATACCAAAACATTTCAAAACATAAGCACAATAATGCAATGGTAAAGCTATATAATAACTATATTCATATCATAAACGAGGAGCTGGACGCAATAACAACCAACGCTTTTTAGTACCTCTTTATCTAAATACTACTTCTGTTGGTATTACATGGAAAGAGCTACACGCAAAGGTTTGAACAATAATTACAAGTTACTACACTACTACAAATTTAAGTTGTTTTTGCACCTCATAAAGACAGTGAATAAAATGATAAAAGAGTTAATAACGCTAGGTCTTTAGGGTAAACGTAACGTTCGTTATAACCTAAGCATTCATAGATGGCGTTAATTTAATTATTTTATGTAAATATACTTATGCATTTAAATATTAAGACGAATTATTTGTTTGCGTCTGTACATACGTAATATTAATATGAATAAATAGTTTTATCTATCTTTATTTTATTTATCAGTGTGAAATTTCATACGGAAATGCTCGTAGAACTGCAACCCCTCCGTTGAATGGGGAATCTATACAGAGACAAGAGTTTTTTTCATGTATTAGGGCTCCATACCAGAAATGGCTGCAAAACTCAACATTGCATAATGTTTTACTCCCATTTAAAATTGTGTTAAAGGCATATAACCTATTACCATCTCGGTATGTACCAATATGTTATGTTTCCAGATTAAAATATACACAAAGAAATATAATACAATTAAAAAGTGATTCCGTCTTGCCACGTTTGTTACGCAAGAGCCGATTCTGCCCACCTAAAAGATGTTTCACATAAAAAGTAAAAAAATCAACATGGACAATTTTCATTTCAGAAACAGCAAACACCCTCGGCGCAGTGTTCTTCAACGTAGTTCAAGTGACCTGCTTCAAAGAGAGACGACCTTGCTCACAGTGGCAAAAGTAACACCTTTTATACTAATTCAATTACAATATTGCATTACCATTAACAATGTAATGGATCAAGCATGAAATTTGAGTCTCTATTTTATTTCGAAAAAGGCTTTGTTCTTTTGTTTGAAGGCATGTTGGTTGGTTTACCTATGCGCCACTTTCTTTGATGATGATTTGTTTTCGGTAATTATTTGATTAATTGGTACAGATCCCAAAATTCAGTTCTTTTGGTCCCATAGAGCAATAGAAAACGACTTAAATTTCCAACCTCATTAACATGAAAAAAAAAACATTGTAATAGGTACCCGTCCGTTTTACATCCCTTTAAACAATACCTACCCTTTTTTTTGAACAAACATAAAATATGAATTAAGTAAGTAATTTATGTTTTTTTTTGCATGTGTAAACATTGTTCTAACACGTAATCAAATCAAACATAGGCTCCAGAACCAGCGCTGTGACTCAACGCCAGTGTTTGTGAAGATGCCACACTACCAGAACTACAGAAACCCCTACTCCCTGAAGAACATCTTGCTCCTTGGAGACAACCAAGTGGCCAGGTTTAACCAGGGCATTACTGTCGCCCTGGGATCAGCTATCAAAAGCATCACAACTTTATTTGATTGAGCAAACGGTCACAGTTTAACAATTAAATGTAGAAATGAGGGGAATTTTCGCAAAGTCTAATTTTGATCAAATTCGACCTATGAATGCAATATTTTTCTACACAATATTTTTGCAATACGATGTTGCAAAAGCTACTTATTCCCACAGAAAAAAAACTGTTTCTTGAAAACTAGTCTTATTCTATTTCAGCATTTGATCACGTGACAAAATGGCCGCCTAGTTGATTTGTACGAAAGTTGCGGTCAGTTGTGTTACACGGCATTTCAAAATCAGCTTATGCCAAGACACTTAGTTGCAAAACAGGACTATTACAAGATTGTCTTGCAAAACAAACTAATATCACACATAAATTGTAAATATCTTAGTACGTTTCAAAAATATTTTATGTTGCAAATCAAATGTTATTGAAGTAATCCATTACTAGAAACAAACACAGATATAGAATCACATATTTGACACTTGTGTCTTTTTTTTGCGATTTACCAAAACGTTCAGGTGGAATAAGTCAGTTTTGCAAATATAAGCAACATTTTTTCACTACTATGGCAACACCGAGTAACGCCGATGGGGCAATATTCTTCTGTCATAAGCAAAAAGGAAGCTGAGGATTTGCAAAGTTCACATCCTGATATGCGAGATCTATAGTTAATCAGAATGTGCCTTTTTGCTTATCACGACAGTATTGTAGTCTTAGAGGAAGTATATTATATTGGAAATGGTTCATTAATATCTGAAATGGACTGACACTGCGGTTCCAGTTATAATCAAGAGAACGGTTCCTATTCCAGCTATTTTTGGAACCAGTTCTCGAAAAATTCCAAAAAGAACTGTTTCCCGAGAAAATTAACATCTTGAGGACAATGTAACCACAACACGAATATCGACCTTCTGTAAAGTATAATTTTTGTACATATGACCTTCATTTAGGCCCCACATAGGTATCTTTCCCGAGCACGACTGCAGATCATCAACGAACAAGCACAACTGTTCAAATATGCTTAGTTTGAAATTACATCTTAATAAGTATAATTCACGTGTCACTGTGTTCGTACACGCTAATCTCCGAAAACGCCCAACCGATTTCAATGAAATTTTATGAATGTGTATTGTTGGTTCCAGCTTGAAACATAAGTTTTGGACCCGATAATTGGCACTGTTGTCGAGATCTAAAATTATTTTTTTTCATCCAATTTCTGCATCCTAACCATTTCTCACAGATTAACGTTAGTTGTGTAAGCTTTATCTCTATTCATATTGGCAAAAGACGGATTGACAAAATAAAAATTATTACTATAATAATAAAACAACAATATTGTTTAGACTTCAATCTGTCTAAGAATCAATCTTTATTTACCTCATTTATAACATTTAATTTTTATCCATTTTCATTTTTTTGTAAACACTTGAATATGAGATGAATAAAAAATGAAATAAAAAATGTATATCGAAAGTGTTTTCTGTGGATCGTATTCGTACGGCAATCTGTCACACTGTGAAAGACATATACTTCAAAGCAAATTTAAAAGTATACTCGCATTTTTACTTTTTTTTCCATCGTACTGAACAATAATCACAATCTGCTGAAATGATCTATATCAAATGAAACGTCAAAACAATATATACGATGGATGTGACTTGTGTACATAAATAAACCAATCACTGATTGATTCTATATATGTCAAATGTATAAAATATCCAACAACAGATAAAAGGCGGTACACAGCGGTACACATAGAAGGCGGTCTGTGGCAGGACAACGTCTGCCCGGGCCCACTAGTATTATATAAATTTTCTTTACTGTAAAAATGTTTTCTGTTTTTGTTTCGGTGTGAAATCTGTGATTTTGAAGTTTAAGCAATATTTTAGAATTAATGTATGCTCATAATTAATTGGCAAACAGTAAAATGACTTTCAATTTTGTACCTGAATATTGATAGGTTAGGTTTTTAAGCATATGTAAATTTAATTATAAAAAATGTTTTTTTTATATGACGATAAAATCCAACTGCCATGGGCAAGTGGGACTACGATACCCTCAATAAAAATGGGTATTGTTAGGCAAAAGGAATGGGATGAAAACAAGGAGAGATATAAAAAGAAGAGGGATATTGTATAACCTGCCTATCAGATCTTGTTAGTTACAATTCTGAATAGAATTTATTCCTTGTTTTTTTGTTGATAATACCTCTACAATATTTATAAGTAAATCAATAATTAGTATAACATACAAAAAAAACATAGACTAAGATTTTATTATAAAAAAATATAACATATTTTGGGCTGTGGTAATTGTAAATTTCTTCCTATATCATTAGATTTCATTATAAAGCCATTAACCCTGGGTAGAGTAGGTAGGTACTGCATCTGGTTAGTCTAGAGTGTACAGAGTGTCTGCCAATACTCTTAGTATTGCCCTGGTGAAGGTCGATCATTCAGAATCAAAATGTTTCATGAAATGGCCTTAGCCGTGTTTAGTGACCGGAACGGAATACTCTCGCTGCATTCATCCTCACAACCATAGATAATAGAAAAAAGGAAGATGGGCCATTAACCCATCGGCATACTAATTTTTATTTGTTACATCTGTGCAAACTTCAGACTGATTCCTACTGTGCATTGATTACTGATTCTTATTGCATTCTTACTGATTCTTTTTGCACCTCAAACGAAACACTTTTCCTACTATTATACAGATTTCATAAAAATTGTGATTTTATTATAATCTAACAAGTACGTAGGGTTAGTTTTAGCGGCTCAATATGCCGCTGCGAAAGAAATGCAGCCGCCCAATCTTGGCGGCGGGTATGCCGATGGGTTAACCATTATAAATATCAAACCGCGCGCATAAAAGTGTCGCCAACATCGTTCACCGTTACTACTGCAAATCGAATGTATGCATAGTACCTCCTTTTTTTCTACAAAACACATAAGTTTCATTGGCTCCGCCGCTATAACAGCCCGTGTAACTTTTTTTTATTTATCTCCACACGCTGTGCCTCTCCTCTACTTAAAAAGTTGAAGATTGAAATTCTGGAAAGGAATCTGGTAGGAATCTGGGGGTCAGTGTGTCCAGGAGTGTTGTATGAATCCATCCCTGCCACTGTGGTTAAAGCCGTAGGAATGAGAGAGCCGACTGGAGAGGTTAAAAGGTTTTCTTCAACCGGCCTCTCCCGATTTGGCCCTTACGAAGTTAGTGGGCAGACACATCCGCCACCAAAACCTGGACAACCCTCACCCCATGAACCTGGGCACCCTTACTACTTCACCGAAGTTAGTGAACTACTTGGGGTGACCTATTATGGCAGAGGTGTTGGTTATACAATGAATGATTCCCAGGGCGGCAATACCCATACCTGCCACCCAAATTGACTTGAGTTCAGTCGTAACTCGGCGACTTCAACATGACATATCTCCAACTGTTTCTATTATCTATGCTCTTAACATATTTCCCATACTTCCACCGGCATCTGTTAGTAATTTTGTAGTGTTATTCTTTCTCTCCTAATATTTATACTAAAACTGGTGGTGGTACGAAACTAATTGATGGTAACATTATTTTGTTCCCCAGGACTGGTTACAATGAGGAGGAGGCCAAGGAGTTGTGCTCCCAGTGGAAGTTCAGGCCTTCGGATAAGTACGTCCCGCTCATGCCGTTGCCTTCGCAGTATTTTTAAAACCCCCTTCCAATTACTACACATGTTTCCGATTACGTGACACGTGGAATAATATTTCCTAATTGTGTCACTTGGAATAATACCACAATCATAGAATAAAGAAGGAAACTGCTTTCCATACAAATTTGAATGGAAACAAATGTTGCCACTGACTTAGTACCTTTTGGTTATTGACCATTTAGCATGTGCTCTGTCTCTCTTACACTTGTCTGACTGCCTGACATCGTATATCGCCATCACATTAAAATTTCGTTATGATGGTGAAACGCAATCTTGTATTGGAAATTTAAGACCCGATTGGTCAAATATTTCACAGTCCACATGGCATTTCTTGTGTTCTTCTCTATTCTACAATGAATATGTTGTATTAATCATTAAACGGCACCATCAAAAATTGTAACTGTAACCAATTACTACACATGTTCCTCATTACATAACACATGGTATAATATCATTATACATATTCCTCATTACCATGGAAATAGCGAATTATAATTTTACAGTTGTTAACTATATTATACAACTACATATTTTCCATATTATGTGACATAATGAAAATGATAAATAATTGTGACTGAACCGATTACTAGGAACACATGTTCCCCAATACGTGCCACATGGAAAAATATTACAATAATAAATATTTCTAATTACGTGACACATGGAAATATAAAATTACAACTGTAACCAATTACATATTACTTCCCCATATGACACATGAAAATGGCTTGCAGCACTTGTTTCTCATTACGTGATCCATGGAAATGGCACATTGTAACTGTAAAAATTACAACCCATGTTCCCCATTACATGACAAATGGAATAGGTAAAATGCAACTGTAACACAGACATATGAATATTAATAGACTAGAAATTAAGGGTGAGGGGTAAAATCAACTGTTGAAGAACAAAGAGGGTAAAGCTGACTGTGATTCGTCAATAAATCAATCTGATAGTATATAGGCATCTCGCCTTATAATATCACCATTTAGTTCTTAAAACTAAAATCTGCTTTTGAATGAATAGACATTTTTACATGGGAGCGCAAATTACTCGCCACGTTATGAACAAATTTGCGAAGTCCAAATTCGATAAAAAAAAATTCTTCTATTTTCAGAGTCGAATATTTAGTTTACGTATTTAGTTAAGACACTTTTATAAATGTTCATAATTTACTTCCCAGTAACAACGATGCGCACACTTGAGAATAGCTACATTCGACCAATGTTGGAGGGTTGTCACAACCGCTCTGTACCTATTAATAATAAAATATTGAAATCTTTAAGAAAATATATAACATTTCACTTTTAAGAAGATAATAGAAAAGTAAAACAACTAAAAAAACAAATGAAATTATATACACACAGCTTTTACCAGCGATTCCTAAGAGTATTTGGAGTAAAAATTTGGACATCATTTTGCCTTCCGATGACACTTTTTCAATTACATTTTTCGATCACACATCGCCACTCGGTATAACCTAGCGCATTACGTGATATGCACTCCTTCTCGTTCCAGCAGTACCGTACATACGAAACAAGCGCGTACCTAACACGTGGTCCGTTGCGATGTGTGATAGTATGAAAGATAATATGTGATCGGTGGCGACGTGCGATAGAAAAATATAATATTTTTAATTTTAATAGATAAAAAAATGTCATCGGACAGCAAAATGACACATACATTTTTCATTCCAAACATGCTCACTGTATCTACATTTTACTTCCAAACATACCAATTTTCACAATTAACCAACCATTTATCCTATATTAAGTGTTGTTTATGAGTTGTGTAAAGTTCAAAACTCGTTTAGTAATAACGCCATTAAAGTGGAATAAATTTAAAAATTATTGGTTTATTATCCTTTATTAATACGACGGAGTTCCAAATGATACTATAATATATATTTTATCAAAGCGCAAAAGGCGAAGGCACATCCCTGATTCTTGTGCACGGCTTTGTGTTTCGCGTCCATCGCGTGATAGTATTTGTTTCTAAAACTGATCCATATTATACGATGTGAATAAGGTTAAAACAAAGTAAAATAATGCTTACCTATGGAATGTAATACGACAATTGGGTTTATTCTCTTTTTCACTTCTATTTTTACAAGTTTTCATAGCGCAAGCCACTATTTTGCCGTGTTATTTCGTAAAATGAACTCGACCATAGCTTGACGCTAGTTCGCACAAGAATGATGACGTCACATTCTCAAGATTCAAGGGAGGCCATACGCGAGCCCAGCCGGCTCCAATGGAACCGGTATGGGGAGTGGGGAATAATACGCTTTTAATCACTTAGGGCAGGTCTACTAATATTCATATGTCTATGAACTGTAACCAATCGGTTTATATATAATACGTGTTCCTCATTATGTGACTCATGAAAATTGCAAATTGTATCTGTAACCATTAGGTACTACAGATACATGACATTGTCATGTTCCGTATTACGTAACACATGGAAATGGCAAAACGTGACAGATACTGCTCCAACTGCTCCTCATTGTGACAAGTAAGCAAATTTAAAGTTGCTATCCATTTAGTTGCACAGAGATATAAAACAATATTGGAATTAACTTTTGTCCTACAAGTAACCTAACCTAACCCATACGGATTACATTTAAAGTGATAGCTATGGCAAATATAGATAATTTAGTTGCATGTTGTTTATGGCTAACTTTTAATCTGAGAATTCATTATAATTAGCACAATTTATTAACCTTTTCTAAACATTTATATCATGAATTTATTCAGTGTGTTTGAACTACAAAGATAATATTACGAATGTATATAATATATGTATTATTATATTTGAATTTATTAAAATCATCTCATTTGCAGTCAATAAATATCAATAATTCATCGGAATTAATGTTGTTGAGACTAGTCGTATTGAAATAGAGAAACAATAGAGCGTGTGGCTTTTACGTCCAACAGATGGCACTGTTTTTTTTTAAGACCTGTCACAGGTGACATCTATATAATATAGGTGTATAAAAACACACGCGTTTTTCGAAAATTTCGAAGCAATCGGTGAAGAACTTTGAAAAAACGTTTTTATTTATATAGATAGATTATTTTTTTACAAACGTCAATGTAATTTTGTAGAATAAATGTTTTCCAAAACTATGAAATTTGTTTACATTATTGTTATTTGTTAACACTCTCACAGTCATAGTCCCACTGGCTCCGGGCAGTTGAGACTCTTGCGCAGTAAAAGAGAAAGAAGAACACCTGAAATTATGTAGAATAGACAATATCGGTGGCCTAGCGCACACATGTATTGAATGCAGTTTAGCAAAAACAATTACGTACATGTTTTGTAAAGCATTTATCAAGATTACTCGCTGTGGATTACATATCTAGATGGCAAATTTACATAGATGGTAAATTGCACTCAACACGTGTGCGCTCTAGGCCATCAATATATAGTCTATAAAGTTCTTGTTATATTCTAAAAGAATTACACACAAACCAAATCATTTTTATAAAGAAAATTTATCCAATATCTTACTTTATAATTTACAATATTTATTATAGATAACATTTTGTTGCAGTGTGGGTAAAAACAAGACAAAAATGTTTTCACATCTTCTAATCAAACTGCAGGTAAGTTCCTTTTAAACAAATTTTGATTTAACTGGAATCAATATCGCTATATGCTTAAACATACTTATTACTTCATCATCATACGATACATATTATGTACACTTACATCAATCAAATTAACAAAAATAAAAATGATACTATGCATAAATACAAAAATAAAGAAACATTTTTTTAGTATCCAATTCTGACGTTAGATAATGTTCCGAAGAAATGACTAAGACTAATTTGTCATAGTTGTTTTAGTGTCAATATCTTGGGGAGGTGCAGATTCAACTATCAGGTTTGATTATAATACCCTAAGAGTGATTGGTCGATCCCTGATGCACTGCTGATTCAACTGTTTAAATGCGCGTTGGGCGTCAAAAGGAGTTCTGAAGGAAACTCGGGCGTCTCCCGTCGGATGTCCGTTGTCATTGAACCTCCTGATGACGTCGGATTGAGCAATGGAGAAACCGTTGAAGAACTCCAAGATTTCGTCAATGCCAGATCTGAAAGGGACATTTTCGAGAGATACGACGCAGCCGGGTTTGCCAAAGTTGTCGGGACCGACGGGATTTTCGTTTTGATTCATATTTTGCGGAGGACCATTGTTGAACCTTCCGCCTCTTCCACCTGAGAAGTCGCCTCTTCCGGAGAAGTCTCGTCCTCGCATACCTCTTCCCCGACCTCGAGGGATGAATCCACCTCTACCGCCGCGGAAACCTCGCATCGGTGGACCAAAGTGGTTGTTCGTATTCTCTTGAGGGATTCCTAACGCCTCGTCCACAACTGATTTGGGTACAAGATCCACAGTCACCGTGTGGGTGTCTATTACCGTTCCATTTTTTGTGATTGCTTCTGCAGCTTCTTTGGGCTCCAGGAATTCGCAGAAGCAATCCCCAGACGGCTCGCCTTGCAGCGTGAGCATCAGGTGGATCTTCACCGGCACAACTCCAATAGGTGAGAAAAAGTCAATAATATCTGTGTCGGAGAAATGTAAAGGTAGACCTTTGAGGATTACGCAGTCTAATCTAACCTCGTTGAACCTCCCGTTATTACGGTCAAAGTTATTGTTGTGTGGCATTGCGCCCATGGGAGGGCCCAGATCCATTCCTCTTGGCATCATCGGTGGTCGGCCATCTCTGTCTCCACTGGGAACATAGTGATTCGGGTTGTTGTTCCTCCACTGGAACCTGGGATGAATGGCCGGAACTCCTGCATTGGGGAATGCTCCACCATTATTGAATGGCACATTATTCTCTACCCTCGGGTTATCAGATCTTCTTTGACGAGGGTCCCTCGATTGGACAACCGGTGTTTCTTCCTCTACTGGCTCAGGCTCCGTTTCAGCATCATTACTATCCTGAATATTTTGTAAAGCTTCTATCTCTGTTTTGGCTTCCTGATAGGCCACTTCCGAGCATGGTGACACCCGGATGGTTTTATGGCCGATAAGATGTTTGGATTTATTGTTCAAGGCTGCTTTAGCATCATCAGCATTGACAAACTGAACGTACGCAATGTACTGTTTGCGGAAATCTTTGGTAGCGGTCAAGAGAATGGAAAGCAAGGAATAATCTGAAAACATCTTCATGATGTCGTGTTCTTTGGCAAATGGTGGTAAGTCTTCCAAGAATAATACTTTGAACGGAGAGTCGAGTTTATCCTCTTGTTCCACAATAACAAGACTCTTCTGGGACTCTGTATCTTCTTCGCCAGAGTCAATAGAACCCTGACTTCCTCCGGGCTGGTAATTATCCACTCCGCTTTCAAATTCCTCCTCGTCCATGTGTTTGATGGTGATGAATTCTCCCTTTAGGGATTTACCACTCTTTCGCAGGGCGTCGATTTTGGATTCCGGTTTGATGAATTTAACAAAAGCAGTTCCGGTACGCCTACCGGTTTCATCATTGATCATTTTCAGCCCAAGACCGGATATATACTGTCCGACGAAGAATCTTCTGATGTCCCCGTAACCAGTGTGGGTAGGCAGGTTGGTGATCTTGACGCAAACCCCTTTGTTGACGAATCCATGTTTCCTGTGATCTTGCTGGAAAGGCTGATGCTCATCTTCAAAATTATTTTGAGGGGGAAGTCTGAGGCTATTATTGTTCTTTAGAAAGTTCATGTCATTGTAGTTGTTAAGTCGTTGCCGGGGATCTTGTATGTTGGGAGGAGGGCTGTGGTTCTGGATGGGCTCGGGGTTTTGGAAAGCGTTGGGATTCCGTCTCTCTGACAAGTCTTGCAGACGATTCATGTCTTCAGTCTTATTCCCTTTGTTGGGGAACATATTGATGAGTGGGTTACTGGCAGGGGGAACAGGGAACTTGGGGTGGTTGGGCATCTGCATGCGAGGGTTCATGTTTTGTTGATTCTGCTGCCATCCCATCTGTGGATTGATGAAGGGGGGCCTCTGAGAGAGCATATTGGGCATGTTCATCATAGGGGCGGCACCCACGCCAAACTGCCTACGAGGGTCATTGTGTGTCAGGATGGGACCCGGGCCTGGTGGCCGGATTCCAAGCATCGGCTGCTGGAACATCTGTTTTGGTATTTGTTGCAATGGAATGTTTGATTTAGGCAGTTCCACAGAGATGTCCACCTTCTTTTCTTCGTTTCTGAACGAGCTCCTTGATTCGCTCTTTTCCTTGCTGCGCTCCCTGTCACGACTGCGATCTTTTCTGGTATCTCTCTTTCTCTCTCTCCTCTCCCTGCTGCGGCTGCGGTCTCTGCGTCTGCGTTCCCTTTCCCTAGACCTGTCCCTGGAGCGAGACCTATCTCTCTTATCCTTCTTATCCCTTCCCCTATCTTTCTTATTTCTATCCCTTGACGAAGACCTGGATCTCTGCTTCCGATCGCTTCCCTTACTAACCCTCTTTGAATCCTTGATTTCTACGGGTTGGGCTTCTACTTTGGGAGGTTCGATGACAGTGGGGACCGGCAAAGTTGGTGCTGGTAGGCCCATGTGCTTGAAGTTCTGAGCCAGCAGGCCAGAGAGGGAGGTAGGAAGAGAGTTGGGTAGAGGGGTGTGGGTGTGGGTGGTGGTGGGCTGTGCAGGGAGTGCAGGTTGCGAGGCCAGCTGCATAAAGGACACAGCCTGGCGGGCCGTCTCTATGACCTTGTGCATCTCGGAGCGGGAGCTCAGCAGCAGCTTGACCTGAACTTCCTTGATTCTTCCTCCTCCGGTGTTCATGGCCTGGCGAGCATCCTCATCAGTACTGCAAATTGAACACATCCTATCTTAGTATAACCTTCATTGTTACAAATGACGTCTTAACATTTTGTTACACGTACAGAAGAAATCCCTTAACAAAAAACAGATTGTTATTATTATTGTGTTTTGTGATTTCCACTATATTTATAAAATACAACTATATTGTAATATTATAAACTCTCCAAACCAAGTGATTCCTTACAATTTTTTTAAGCAGAAAAAACGAAAATAAAATCCTCAAAAAACTGGTGTCGAAAAGGCTGGTGCCTAATAAAGGTACAAAGTGCATTCGCTACCCAAACTACATATGCACAAGACTATAAAACAATTATTTTAGACCAGTGGTTCATACCCAAGGGTACTATATGGACATTTTAGCAACAAGGGGTATGTGAATTTGAGTTCTTTCTCTCCAACGAATAATGTATACGTAAGAGAGATGACGATAGAGCTCTCAGCAGCAGGATCATAATAAGTTTTACTTCTCAACCAAAAAATGTGAATTATTATGAACTGAACCAGTATTGCACTGACTCGTTAAAACATCCAACCATTACTTTTTTAAATGAATAATAGACAAAACGCCTGTTTTGTTTTTTTACATTTTCAATGTCATTCTGTCAAATCAAGAAGGCATTCATTTACTTTGTTCCGGGCTGCAGTCTGCAGGGTGGAGGTTGCCCTGATGATGGCGAACCTCTGATAGGATAGACCACCAGAAGGTCGAGAAGGCAGAAGCTGCGACGATTTAATCTTTCGACATTTTCATCTTGCCCTACTTTCAGTTATTTTGTCAAAAATGTGATACATCTATGGTTTGCGGAGCAAGAAATGTTATGTTCCGATCGCCTATGGGCGCCTTTGACATCTTGGCCGCAATCTTGGATATTTCAGAATGCTTATTTGATATTGCCATCAGTGACATTTTGGGGTCTTAGGATCACAGGGGCCTATAGCTACAAAAACTGGTGTTTTGAGATAAGCTTGGTTTCGGTAATGCCATAATCATATTTATTAGTGACACGAAGCTCTGTCTCGTATATACAGCCGTTTAAGAGATATGGGGCATACAAGCATTCCAATCTTTATTTGCATTTATCTCAAAACTATGTTTTTGTAGATAGGATCCTAACCCTGTGATCCTAAACCCCCCGATTTGTTATATTCATTTTTGACACTGGTTACAAAAATGTTACTAGTTATTGCATGTTGAACATTGGGAGTGGAGAATTAATTAATTTTCACTTTTGATGTTCACTGCCGCCATCTTAGATTTTTCAGATTTAATTCTTTTGACTTCCTACTTTAAATTTTAATACCGTTATAACCACATATTAAAACCCGTTGCATGCAGACGTTACAGCAGTTAGGTTGCGGGCGGCTATGCAGCGTATGCTGTAGCACTTAGCATAATAGAGCTTAGAGTTAATAATAAATATTTTTGTTAATACCAAGGCCTGGTATCCTCACTATGTGCGAAATTCCTCGATCAAACTTAAGCAGGCTAAATCGACCGCTTAAGCCATAGTAAGCCGCAGAATAGTTCCCTTTTTAGACACCCGAGGCTCTACCAGTAACAAATATCAAATATGACATTTACGTGATTAATTACGTTCTTCCATCTCACCAAAATATATGTAAATTGCATAATTTTATCAGTATGGACCATTACTATTATATTCATCGAGCGATGGGGGATGTTGATGTTATTAATTGATAATCAATCTAAAATAGTCAGGAAGGGGATTTTTAAACATTCTCAGTGACAGAGTTTTCAGCAGTTTGTTCGTCATATTTTCATGAACAGTGCATTGACTCCAGTAAACATATACTATTTAAAATTCAATCAACTGTCCACATCCATGCTGATCGAAGTAGGGAACTTTATCAAAAAAAATTAACTCACAAATTAATCCCGCCTAAAACATTTGACATTTTAAAAGCTCTCGATCTCCCAATGACAGTATTGAGCACAGATGTACCACTCATGTACACGGTAATTTAGTTTTACATAGAAAAAATTAAGAACATTCCTCTATTAAAATCAATGTAATATTATTAATATCTAGGCTTCCGACCTATATACGGATTATGTTTCAAGCCGCGCTAAGCTCCACATTCTAACCAAGCCTACCTTTAAATCAATACTGGGCCTTAGTATGTTTTCCAAGTCGTGTCCTTTATTATTTCTTAAGACACATTCAGACGGGAGGAAAAAAGCAACCGAGCTTCTTTCTAGCTATTAAAAAGGCCACAAATCATTGTGAGGGTTGCATTTTTACTGCTGTCTAAATGTGGCTATGCTCATGAACAGTGGCGGTTTGTGACTTTTTGGTGTACTAGAGTGCTAATATTACAAAAAATGGCATTATTGATGTTGTTGTAACTGAAAACAATTTCGTTTTTTTTTAAGGAAAATTTTGAGGAACTTTCAGTTTTGCCGTGCGCGCTGCACGGATTTCCCTAAAATCCCCATAAAAAAATCGAATTTTGGAAATAAATAAAAAATCGTTTTCAGTTACAACTACATCAATAATTTCATTTTTTGTAATATTATCACTCTAGTACATCCAAAATCACGAGCCGCCACTGCTCATGACCAAAAAATATTTGATTGTCTCAGCAAAATAATTGGGAAACTTTTGTAATATTATTTGCCAGAAAATAATTGTTGTGGATTTATTGATTTTTATCAACCTTTCTACATTCCCATGATGAAACAAAATATGAAAAATATTTATTTTATATTATATCAACCGGCCATTTAAAATAATATCTTTAACAGTCAGTTAATTACAACAAAATACTTTACCAGCAATCAGGTTTCATTCACCAAACAGAAAATCACTAAAAGTGTGATCTATACCTACCGACTTACATAGCCAACCTCTAGACTCTGAGGCCGCAGATAGAATGTTGAAATTGACTATCTGTTAAAGGTTAAATCAATTCTAAGGAAAAATTGATTTTACTTCAGGTACACCAGGAATGCCTACAAAACAGTTATCTCGGTGATAATACCTTCAGTGAAGGGATCCCTCTAATTTCAAAATTGACCATTGTTTCAAAATTACTAGCAAGAAAGCTGAATAAAATTATTTTTATGTGAATACCGCACATGATTCCCAACTGCTCCCAACCGTCTAGAGCCAGTGAGACTATGACATCCCCAATTGGGGCATGTTGTGAGGCTGAAGGTATCGGGCAGAAGGAGATGGGGAACATAGTACCTGTAGTATGTAGATTGCGGGTGAAATACTTTGCATTATGTACTCCCACTAAGAAAACCAAATTGAGGGACAATATTTTTTTTTTCTTTTATCTTTCATGGTTCGTTTTTCTTAGGGTGTGCAGTTTTTCAGCATTTTTGGACTGCACGCCACTGGCCAGGTAGTTAGTTGAAGTCATCCTCTCAGCTTGCTTGCCTCTACTAGAATGCTGTGGTGCATAATAATAATACCTAATATTTGAACGATTTGTATAGTGCCGTTTTTGTGAAAAATCACCTCAAGGGTGTTATCAACTTTTTCCAAGGCTCTATCCTACTACTAACTATAAACTACTTATAACTTAATGCAAACAGATTGCATCCATCAGCTCATCAGTCAACAACATTAGAACTAAACTGGAAGGTTGTCATGATTGGACTACTTTGTATACTTATGGACTAGTATATGAATAAGTAACTTTGTATACTTATGGACTAGTATATGAATAAGTAACTTTGTATACTTATGGACTAGTATATGAATAAGTAACTTTGTATATGTATACTAATGTATTATATGTAATTCAAGTCTTATCCATTGGAGCGATGGGATATTATAAAAATAAAAGCCTTGAACGGTGAAGAATTCCGAGCATTTGGTTTTGGGTTCGGCTGCGCTCATTCAAAACAATCGTACCTCTGATAATCAATATGGAAACTGATTACTGTGGTTTAAGGCCAATGAATCCACCTATATTTCATTATTTATCGCAAATTTGTAGGTTTATAATTGAACTAATTGTAACCTAAATTTAGGCAGCTTTCGCTCAAGGCCTAGAGCGATGAGACCTAAACATGGGTAACCATCGTTCGACTGATTATAGAGTTCCCCTTCTTCTAAGATAAGTGGTTACTACCTGACTTCACCAGAGTTTCTCTTTTTCAGAACCTTCCAACAAGTAAATGGCTATTTCAAAGCTCCATAGCTCACTACGGAAATGAATGAGGAAATGTCAGCTGAGTAAAGTTTCCATCATCTGCACACAGTTTGCTAAATATGTATTATCTATTTTATGGATGAGATAATCTTTAAAACACAAAATTATCATCTTGGTAGGAAAGTTTATTTCATCACAATGATATATGTACATAATTAATAATATACAAAACAATACAGATATATTAAATTGGAATTAATATATTAAAATATCACTTTAACTAGAGTTAGGATGGGTTGTTTCACAGAATTTGAACAATTCATCAAATTTCATAGCTGATTTTAAAGTTCTGTGAAGGTTTTATTCAAGTTCTGTTATTATATCGTTACTGGACAGTTTTTTCTCAAAACTAAAATTAAAAACAGAACTTAAATACAACCTTCACAGAACTTGAAAATCAGCTTTGAAATTCGAAGAATTGATCAAATTTTGTGGAACAACCCGTCCTTGGTTGCGAACATCCAAGTCAAATATGAATATAATTCAAATTTTAGTCTAAAAACAACAGGCAGAAAAATGATACAAGTATTAGAATAGAAAGTGTACCTTATATATTTGTGTTGTTAGTCATTTTACATTTCTTAGGCTTGGAATACACGGATTGCTACAAGCAGCCAAAATCGACAGCTGCAAGCATTGACGGCATAGTTCTCATAGAAAAAAACGTAACAAAATGACACAGCAGTCCGTGCATTCCGAATGTGGACTGCTTGAAGCAGTCTGTGCGTTGCCTGCCTTAGAAATCAATAATTCCCCGTAGGTTTAAAGTAATAATTGATGGTAATAGTGTTTATATTAAAACTTTTAAATTTATCAAGATATTTTTTATGAGAAATTATTTCCATTTAGATGATGGCTTTACAGGAGAGCAAAAATATAACTTTTCCCATAGAATTTTTTAATTAGATTAAAATAGAAAAATCCCTACAATATGTGGACAACAGGTTAATCGAATTTTTGTATTAAAAACAAAGTAGATGTTCATGTAGTGTTATAATTTTAATGCAAATTGTTAGTGCTATACACCAGTACTTCTGTTGAGAGCATGTAGATATAAGCATGTTTCTTTGGAAAAAATATTTTTTTTTTTTTTTAAAAGAAAGACAAACATTCCCGGGTTACGAATAACCTGAGAATATTTGAAAATCTCCTACTACCACCACAGTAAGCTGAAAATGTTGCTTGTGTTGTGATGGAGGACTTAGCCAGCCCAGGAATTGAACACACTACGCCTGAGTGGGACCCAAGCGCGATGTCAACTCGGCCACCGACCGGTCAACTATATTGAACTAAAGGCATACGATTTTGCCATTGACAGCGCTGTTTTAATCTATCTCTTCGTCTTAAATGTACAATGTAACAATAGAATGAAGTTAAATCCTTCATCTCCTTATATTATAGCATATATTTCAAAAAGAGAAGTTGTAAGCTATTTTCCTGTCATACGCTCTGTAGAAGATATGTATGTTTATTTTTAGGTTACAACGGAGCTATCAGTGGTATGCCTGTTCACCAAGGTGTGCCAGTTTTTTTGACTCAAGAAATAAGGAAAAAAAATATTATTATATATTTGATAACTTATATAAACAATTGGCACCTTTTACATTCGTCTTTTCTTGGGGAAAAACCTCTGTGAAATGCACACCCCTTCTACAAGGGATGAAAATCAGATGCATTCAAACTACCCCTCAGAATGATTTGTGTACGTTTCCAGTTGAAATATTTGTATCTCATAGCTACATCATCTTATAATACACCCTAAATGAAATGTGATGTTATACCTGAAGGCTATAAAGGCATCTCCCTGCTCTCCTCCCACAATGTGTACGCCCCCCTCTGGGATGGACAGGCCCCGGAAGAAGTTCCGGATGTCCATCGCATTGGCAGACCACGGCAGGTTCTGCAGCCGGATTATGACACTCATACTGGCGGCTGATGATGCGTCTGCTCTTCTTCTTCAGTCCTACAAACGAAGGAAAATGTCTTTCGATATTGCGATTCGCACAGCATTCAATTTGAACAGTTGTTGACTCTTTAGGAGATCAAAAGGAATTGGGAGTCTTATGTATAAGGGATAAATTAAACTAGTTTGTTAATTATTTGGTGTTTTATTGTTTGATATTGTTACATAGCGTAAATAATATAAGTTCATTATATAAGAACATTTGCTTCATAATATCAAATGACGTTGCAATACATCTAGACTTCACACAAAATTAAAAGAAAATGTTTTCAGTAGTCTTAATTTAAACATTATTCATGTAAGACAAAGAATAAATGTGTAATAACGAAATAAACGATAGCGGGTAGTGTTTTCCTATCTAAGAGTTGCGCAGAGTACTACATTCTATATCACAGGCATGACGGAGATAACAAGATACACTTACTTGCTTACAATAAGACGAATACGGAATGCTGTATGAGACGACCTACTATCCTAAATTGTTCTTCTTATACTTATGTGTTGCTACGTTTGCTATCTATAATCATTAGCGAAACAGTCAAAGTATATGTATTTTTATAATAATAAATAATTTGTTTGTATTTACTAATGAAATGTTATTCCTTCTCCTATAGAAGTCGACAAAAATCAGTAAAAATATAAAATGATTTGTCTTTGGGTGTGACACTATAAAGTATAGAGATGTTCGCGTTTTGACACAAATATACAGGCTACATACTACTGCAAACATAACTTCCCTGTCCGTGGTGACGAATCATGTCACATCTCCTTTAAAACCACATCAATAGACTTGTCCGTGAAGGTGTTAATTATGTTT
Source organism: Hesperophylax magnus (assembly GCA_026573805.1). Classification (NCBI taxonomy): domain Eukaryota; kingdom Metazoa; phylum Arthropoda; class Insecta; order Trichoptera; family Limnephilidae; genus Hesperophylax; species Hesperophylax magnus. Next base: position 7,669,209 of record JAIUSX010000018.1, read on the forward strand.
AATGCACTTAATGTTAATAATATGTATTACAGTAAATCATGAGGTTTCGATAATTATCCCTGATTTGGATTAATCTAGGTCTTCTGTTGTTTTGCAGTAAATCTATAAATAGTAAAAAAATAAAGTCGTCTGTCTGTTTGCGCGCTTAGTTTTTCTAAACTAAGCAGCGGAGTTTGATAGGGTTTTCAATATCATTTAGAAAATTTCTTCCGAAAGGAAAGAAAATTAATATTTATAGAAAGTAGAGAGAAGTCAATGTTTATCCTGGAATTCACAACCTCAAAACTTAACTCCAAATCATTCACAATCTCGAGCAATGCTGGGTACAAGTCAGCTAGTTTTGCTATAAAATCTTTACTCTGTAAATACAAAACTTAACTCCAAATCATTCACAATCCCAAGCAATGCCGGGTACACATCAGCTAGTTTTGCTATAAAATCTTTACTCTGTAAATACAAAACTTAACTCCAAATCATTCACAATCCCAAGCAATGCCGGGTACACATCAGCTAGTTTTGCTATAAAATCTTTACTCTGTAAATACAAAACTTAACTCCAAATCATTCACAATCCCAAGCAATGCCGGGTACACATCAGCTAGTTTTGCTATAAAATCTTTACTCTGTAAATACAAAACTTAACTCCAAATCATTCACAATCCCAAGCAATGCCGGGTACACATCAGCTAGTTTTGCTATAAAATCTTTACTCTGTAAATACAAAACTTCAACTCCAAATCATTCACAATCCCAAGCAATGCAGGGTACACATCAGCTAGTTTTGCTATAAAATCTTTACTCTGTAAATACAAAACTTCAACTCCAAATCATTCACAATCCCAAGCAATGCCGGGTACACATCAGCTAGTTTTGCTATAAAATCTTTACTCTGTAAATACAAAACTTAACTCCAAATCATTCACAATCCCAAGCAATGCCGGGTACACGTCAGCTAGTTTTGCTATAAAATCTTTACTCTGTAGAATCAAAAAGATTTTGAACTGTTGCAAAAAAAAAAAAACCAGACAAAATAACAAACTTTCTGCATACGTCTTTTATGTTTACCGAAACATTTTTTTGTGTTTTAATGCATTTACACAAGTTTAATTTTTTTAAATCACACGATTGTGTGCTCATATCTCATATGCACGTAAAATTAATACTTAATGTTACTGCTTACAACTAATCAACTTAAATTTTTTAAATATATTTTATTCCACCTCACAAAATTTTTGTTTATTGTGTGATTTTTTCCCCGTTGGCACGCCTTAAAGCATTCCGCCTTCTAATTCAATTGCTTAGAGAAGTAGTTTTATGTTGTCTTAACTTAACTAATAAGGTAAAGTAAAGAAGAATATAGGATAAGGATAGGAGATGCTCCTGATTCATTCTACATTCATACATTAATTTGTAAAGGTTATTGTATGGGGTTCCACGATAACTCGAACATATATGTAAACATTTCTTTGAAATTTCATATCTTATTGTTTATTTCATGAAAACATACATATTATGTACATCACTACTTTTCCTGAAATTCTGCTGGATCAAATAACAAAGTAATTGGATTGCTCTGAATTGTTTCTTGAATGGCTTGTTTTTTTCCATTTAACATAATACAAGGTGTACTACAAGGATTAATTTCCATATAATAGAAATAAACTACTATCAATTTAATGCATCCTTTGACACCATTTAAATTTAGAGCATGCTGTGCCGAATACCGATATAAATTGGAATAGAATATACATTCTCATATCCATGTAATTTGATTGTGAGAAAAATAAGAAGTAAATTGTTAAAAAAAAAGTCAAGGTTTAAGAAATACCCAAGTCGTAAAAGAAACTACCAAAATCACCATATACTGTTTTATGTTATAATAAGGAAATACTGGATTTATGAATCTCATTTTTATCACCTTTGTGCATAGCTTTCAATTATGTCAAGAGGATTTGGTCTATTAACCTGTTAACCGAGCGGGACGTGTAAATACGTCTAACGTAAACAGAATCGGGTACAACATGACTACGTCCTTGAAATATGTTGCACCCTGAAACGGGCGGGACATATATTTCCGAGCATATCACACAGAAATTGAGTTTAGAATTTTTACGTATTTTAATTTTTTAAACTCAATGATTCTATTTTATTTGTGCACTTTTGTTTATTGTTCTGTAATTGTTACATTTTTAATATTTTTTGTAATCTTTATAATTGTTTGAAAAATTTCTAATTTTTTGATTCGATGTTTCCATTTTTACAATGCATAAACAAAAAAAATAATAATTTGAAATTACGTCCTCCGGGCGTGACGTACTAACACATCCTAGTGAAAGAGTTCGCGCCCGTTGTATGCTGCGTAATTCAAAATGGAATTGCCCGGTTAACAGGTTAAGGAATAACCTAACTTAAACATAGACTACACCAGAAAAATGGACTTTGGCATTTTTAGTACAAAGGCACAGAATTAATGAGACTTCACTTTTTAAAGCCTGTCACACATGGCGATTTCGTAGCTGCTATTTGAATAGTGGCGACAAAATCACTTCACATGACAAAGTCAATTATGTAGAAGCTTTTAAACATAGGGGCGATTCGATTAGAATATGTTCAGTACTAATGGAAATAATCGCACGATTTTTAGGTTCATATGACCTAGTTGCCGATCATGTGACCTCTTCGCTACTACACGGCGCTAATATAGCCTCTTCTGACATCTCAAATCGCAAGCTGTTGGAAGGTTTTTGGTTTGTTTTGTGAATTTTTCAGCGTGTAGAACATTTCACTCGCTACTTCCTTGACAGTTTCTGGCTACTAGCGAATATAACACGTGGTGATCACTCGCCAACTCGGCAACAAAACAGCAACGAAATCGCTCCATGTGATCCAGGCTCAAATTTGAAGTAATACATTATTATGTTCCAAAACCTGCTTTAAAATCATAATTATTTTTTTTCAGAGAATATCAGATTTTATCACAACTGGCATGCAATGGCAGCTCGTGACTTATGGATGTACTAGAGTGCTATTATTACAAAAAATACCATTATCGATATTGTTGTAGCCGAAAACGTTTTCTTTTTTTTTAGAAAATCAAATCCATGCGGCCGAACTGAAATTTCCTTAAAATATTCATACAGACTCGAATATTCGAAAAAAAAAATCATTTTGAATAAACATTAATGTGTCCAATTTTTCAAACTTAACACTCTATCTATCACACTCAAGTCACGAGTCGCCACTGCAGGCGGGTCTAAAACTGGCACTCGACAGGGCCGGCCCTGTACAGGCGCAATTAGAGCAGTCCGCTACGGGCGCCAACTTGCCAGGGCGCCAAGGAGCTAAGGCGCTGATAATACCTGTGATTTCCTGTAGTAGTTTGAGAGGTCACTCACAGATGGCACTAGATAATAGTTTAAGAGGTTTATAGTAGTTTTATAGATGGCATATACCTAATAAATACTGTTGCAACCTCAAGAGGAAGCTACAAGCCAAAAATGTGTTTATTCTTGGTATACCTTTTTAGTGTAGGCAATAGGCATTAAAATCGCTTGACAAATGGAGTCTAGAAACGTTCGATTTCAAGCACAAAACTGTTTTTTTATTTATTTTGTAAACAATTTTATAAGAAAGCAAAAAAGTTAATCAAGTGAAACTGTCACAGATAATCTTAGCTATAATACTGTATTTTTTGGTTGGTTCCTTTATGCGTTCATACATTTCTATTGAAAAAATATTTTTTTTAGTAGTTAACATTTATATTTTTTATTGAGTAATTTATTTTTTTATTTGTATTCTACTCAAGCGAAACGATAGGCAAACCTTCAATTTATCTAAATCATATTTTTTGGTATTCATAATGTACACAAATTCTTTATAAAGATTAATCAAAATAGTTATTTGGCATTAAGCTTCGCCTTAAGGTCGAGGTCCAGAATAATTCCTACCGCCAGCTAAAGAAGCCATCAAAGCTCATTGCATCTATCACAAAAAACCATTGACTGTTGATTGTTTCGTTGACCCTGGAGTTTTATTTAAAGAGTAGACAAACCCGTTGTTACAACAATACCTAGCACCTAATGCAGCGCTCTTGAGGTTGTTACTAGCGCCAGGCGCTATTTTGGGTCAGGGTTGGGTCAAATATTTAATGTTTCAAATACAAAACAGCCAACAAATAGACATTAATTTAGGACCTGTGTGGAATAACCCACAAAAAAAACGAGAATTTAGAATTGTTTTTAAGTTTTTCTAAATTGTTTTAAATATTTGTTAACCATCTCGTTTTCGAGAATATTCTACATTCAAGCGGTCTTGCTGTGATTTTTTTTTTGTTTTTCCATCTCTAGTCAAAAAATAATTATCTTTGCTAAAAAAAACCATGGGGTTAAATATAAAAGAAAAAAAAATTCACTGTGTTGAACGTCCTGAAAAAAAATCTTTTGCATGTTTTTTATTCAATAATGTTAATTTATCTAAATTTATGGAAAAACCTTGTTAGTAGAAACTGAACTATCATTTCGAAAGCAAAAAGTTGGCTGGCTGCAGGTTATTTCAGCAATTCAACTCAGCAATTTATTTATTATTTTTTTTGTCTTTAAAATGAGTTTTTGTTCCAAACGTATGTTTAGTGATTGTAATTTATTTTTACATATCTTTTGTGATTTTCGAGTTTGAATACACTTTAAAGTTGTTTGTTCACTGCGGTGAACATTATCAAATCTTTACAAAATAACCTTTCACACGATATGTTTCTCCGTGGTCAAAGTTGCCAAACTGGGTACATCGTAGTAGTTTATTTTTTTCCAACTGGATATTATAACACAAGGACGAGCCACAAAAATATTAACCCTCTATCAAGAGAACATACAATCCAAAACTAGGGATATTTCCTATACTGGCTATGCATGGACTTTGGCTAAATTTTCTTCTACTTCACAATCTCTTAACTATTTTATAGAACGTCTTTACCTACTCAGCGGTTCCAGCTCTGATGATGCTCCAGATGATCAAACTGAAGTTCAAGATGAGCCAAAAAATCGAGCCAAAGACGTTCCACTGACTATAATTTTATAGGAGATTTTCCCAACGCCATAACCCAATTATGATAATATTCCTACACTGTCATCTTAACCATGTCTTCCATCATTCTCTTCTCAGGATAAGATGTATGAGTTATAACATCAGCTAGGAAAACTAGGTTTACGATTGCTTTGACTGTTAAAAAATGGTTTGTTCTGAATTACAAATGGATAAGGGCTGAATTTTGTCACAATTTCTACTATTGAAGAAAATTCCATTGGCTTGCCTGATGATGATTCTACTCTTGAATATTTTTATAAGTATTTTTCTCCCAACAGAACAGATAAAAATTTTACTCTCAATTGAATTGATTGAACATGAGTTAACACAACACTTAATTTTCTAGCCATCCATATTATCGAGTATTGTCGAAATGTCTTTATACCTCGCCTACTGGAGTCGTAGATTTTGCTATGTGCAAAGAGAAAATATAATGCGGTTAAAGCCTAATTGACAAATTCTGAAATTTTTCCTCTTTGCCAATAATAATTTAGATGATTATGAAAAGATACAACAAAGTAAGATCAACCATAGGGAAAAATAGGAGGAATTGCCTGCAGCACGAGAACGGAAATAAATTTAGCATCGATGATCCTGTATAAATGAAGAAAACTATGAAGGATAACCCTAACAGGTGGGGGTTTACACATTTTGTAAGAGCTGCGATTTCTAGTATCATCTACAATTTTATTCGAAAAAACCGAGAATTGTCTTTTTACACTTTTATTCAAAATAAAAGATGATACATGCGCATTTTTGTAATTATTACTAATAAGTATGGATAACTACTTATTGTTTACAATTTTTCATTTATATCTAATTTGACCTCCTACATTTAGCATTGTTCACCGTAGTGAACATTTAAAGTTGATGCTCTATTATGTAACTTTGTAAGTGTTCACCGTGGTAAACAATGTTTTCCTGAAAATGGCAATTTTTCTATTTTTCCTCAAATGGTTTTGACCCAGAAACCCAATAAAAAGTCATAGCATTAAAATTTAATTTTTGACATCTTTGCCAAATTATGATGACCTGCAAGACCTTGTAAGACGAAAACAGATGGTAAGTAATAGCGGAAAAGGCGGCAACACGGATGCTTTTTATTACACTAATGGAATAAAAGCTGGGAATTAAAAAGAAAATACAAAAAGTATATTGAAAATGTCATTGTGAATTGGCAGATAAACTGCCCAATTGGACATTAGATTGATATTCTAGAATCCCTTTACGGAATCAGTAAAGGATGGAACGCAACATAACTCTGTCTTCGCACTCATGCATCGTCTCATACTCTTCTGCTATAGGAACAATTGAGATGGAGTAATTCGATTCACTTGATCTGTGAAACTCCCAAATTATTCAAAGCTGCGCATCATATCACTTACATTGGATCTCTGATTTGTAAATAACTCGTAGATGGTTTTACCTGCTTTGAACCTAAGGGACCATTATTATGAGGCAAGACTATTAACTGGGAAAATTAAATCTTGCACATTGATATCAAAATGCAGATACTTATTTGTAGTGAAAATTTCACATAAATACTTCTGTCGAAATCAAAATGCGGGTGCCTACTTACGCAATTTTTTTTTTTTAAAATACTTCTACAGAATTTGACCCAGGGCCCTATGAAATCATAGTTCATATTCACATCACATGTTTATCGGCCGGCCGCAAATATGAACCTTTTTGACGGCTCATACCTTTCGTACTATTTGGTATTGAACGAAAAATTATAAAAGTTCTGCTATCAGCATGCTCAAATTAATACAATAAATTTGTAAATAACAACAAATTTCGTTGCAGGAGACAACCTCATGGAGATTTCGCCATTTAGATAAAAAAAATTCCCAATATATTTTCCAAATATAAATTCCCGGTAATTTACACATCACTACTCTCAGCAATTCCACAACAGATTTTAGGCAAAGATTTGTAGTTGCTACTACTAGTAGACGTTCGGCTAATTTCAGCAAGGTTGAAGGCTGGAACCCCTTTCCACACCAAATGAAACACGGCTTCAACTCTTGTCTGTTTAGGCTGACTATTTCATAATCCCTCACATATCATCAAAAATCTAAAATTTTCAACATGGATCTTTCAATTTGTTATTATTATATGGAAATCGTTTTATTATTTTTATGGAACTTTATTTTTTATATATTTTTAAAGTTTATTGTGGTAAACTTGTGGTTCAGATTCCACCAATTTCATCTGTTAGTGATGCACCTGTACTGTTGTCATGCATGGTATATCTAAAGAGGTGGTAAAAAAAATATGGGCAATCAGTTGTTTGATTAAGAATTATCGCTGACTGTCACTCGGAGCGTGTAATATATCGTTGTTGTGCTTGCAAAAAAGGATATTTGCCAGATTTCAGCAAAACGTTTTTTACTCCAAAAATATCAAGGAATCTCAGCTGTGTGCATAAGTTTAACCGTTATCACACAATACTCATTCAAATGTCGTTCTTTGACACATTTGAATAGAAACTTTGCTTCCCTGTAAAATTTGGTAAAACTCTCATAGCCGGAAGTGCAAGCTCAACGACGATATGTAGATTTAACATTCCAAACCCTATCAAGTTTACAAAATTACAACAGATTTGAACAACAGCTTTTGTTATACCATGTATTAACTGGGCCTAAGCATAATTGAAACCAGGGAGGTCATTCACATACAAATAAATTTATCCTGATGCAGGAGGAAGAGGTTGTCTGCACTTCGGGGATTTTGAACATCTGAAAAACATTGACCTACTTTTACATGGAATATTTTTAGGTTGTCGCTTTTTTTTTCCAAATTCACTGATGATTCGTCTATTTTAACAGCATTCATATTAAATTATAAAATTCTGATTTACTAAACTTGTTTTTTTTTTCTTATTTTTTTGATAATAACTCTAAGCGGATTTGTGTTACTTAACAAATAAATTTAGGTAGTGCAGCCATTTCTTGTGACACTATTTGCAACTATTTTTTATTATTTCTTGTCACACTACTTGCAACAAAACTAAATACGTAGATGAATAAAAGAAAAGTAAGTGAAAATTGTCAATGGTGAACAGATAACCTAATGCTTAGGAGCCGAAAAACAATAAATATATCCAATTGGGTAACCCTGCTTGTGTCGTTCAATCTTTCTAGAATAATACAAGTGAAGAGAAAACACCTAGGATGGGTCGTTTCATAGAATTTGAAAAATTCATAAAATTTCAACATTAATTTGTGAGTTCTGTGAATGTCCTATTCAAGTTCTGTTATTATATCATTATAGGCAAGTTACTTGACAGAACTTGAAAATAAACATTGAAATTTCAAGAATTGTTCAAATTCTCTGAAACAACCTGTCCTAATTTCTGAATAATATTAAAAAATCATAAGGATCATTTCACTTAATAATCATGATTAGTAATATCATCCATATTGAGTCTGAGAGTAAATTCATGTGTTTTTTTTTATCTTAAGTGTAAAAATAACGTACATTATAATTTACGAATTCATAGATAGCGTTAATTTAGTCATGCTTTAATATATTAAGACAAATTATTGTTTGCGCCTGTACATAACTAATATGAACATGAAGAAGTAGTAGTTTTGTCAGTAAAAACAACTTAATTCTTTCAAGAAAGGCATACAAATAATCTAATGTTGGATTAAATCACGGATACAATATTGTATTTGTATGCCTTTTCTTTGAAGAATTCAGTTTTTATATGTACTAAACTATTTATTCATATTAATATTGTGTATGTACAGGAGCAAACAAATAATTCGTCTTAATATTGTACATCATAACTTACAAATAGTGTTTTTAAATAAAATAATTAAATTAACGCCATCTATGAACGCAGAGATAATAAGGAACTTTACGTTTAACCGTAAAGCATGAATTCTATATATTATTGTATTATATGAAGTTGTGGGGTGTGAGGTAATTTAATCACTGAAGAGATGAACTAATGTCTGTGTGTGCATGTTAGCTCAATTTTTCCTTACTTCTTACATCCATATTCTTTCTTGTAATTTCAATATAAAATTGACACCAGTTTTCTTTCAAATTGGTATATAACAAAATTCTAGGTATTATCTGTCCAGTGTTAGAAACAGTGCGAATTTGCTGACGTGCATACAAACTATTTGGTTGTATTTAGTTAAATACTGAAGTATGCTTCAAATGTGAGCTATATTTCGGTGACATAAGGCTTCTTGTAAACATGTTTTGCCAACGCAGGAAAAACATGAATACTCGTTAATACCTGCAAGTCATTGAAATTAACTTTACTAACAATGCCGGATATGCAAATTGCTTACTTTGCATTAGAGGTTTTCAAAAATATTTTCTACACGTTGAAAGTTTATCATCACAAATTCATTAATTTTTTTAAAGTATAAATAGTGTAGTCTTGATATTTCAAATAAACCCCCCATTACGTTGGCATTAGGTCTAAGTTACCAATTTGTACAGGCGACTTTGTTAATTAAGACAGTCAAAATAATTAACCGTATAATTTTATTTGTATTATTATAATGAATAAAATAAAATAATGTAAAGGAGAAAATATTAAAACAATAGATTCGATTCAGGAAAAATGCAATTCATAAAATGCATTAGTTTATTAGGTCAAACCTCTCTCTTTGATCACCCGACTGCAGTCATATCATCCAACAGCACGCAAAATGGTACAACATTTGGCCAAATAAAATTAGGTTAACTTCATGTCTACCACCATCTAGTAATTATTCAAAATTTTGAGTGACACGCTCAGATTTGTCAAACTTAACAATCAATAGTTGGTTTAGGTTAGGATAACTTTGTGTTAGATATGTCTATGTAGCTTTATGTTGGCTGCCTGCTCATTGACATTGAAACTCCAATCAATGTCCAGGGATTCAGGTAGGATTTAAATGAAATTGAAAAAATACATAGCTCATAGCCTACATTTTATAATCTAATAAAGTTTGTTGTCAGTGCATTCATCTTTGATGCTTAGAACAATGTAGGATTTGTGTCTTCCGATTCAATTCCAGAGAATCTTTATATGGGGATTATAGAAAGGAAGAATAATTATTATTATATTCATGGCATGAAATTCCTTAACTAAGCAATCTCAGTCGTAAATAAAACCGGTATGTTGTGAATATTCTGATATAGAGCATGATATGGCTTCATCAATCCCCAACGATTGTAGTACTGGTGACAAGTGGTTTAAAAAAAAAGCAATGTTTCGCAATTGAGGAAATTGTGCCTACTTTGCTATGCACTAAATTTTAAGACAGTTTTCACATACTTAGTTGTTTATCCAGTCTACAAACAAAATTACATATTGGTTGTTTTCTGGGGGCTAATCGATGCCACGATGACACCCAGTGCAGGGATATAAATATGCAGGAATCATTTTTTCAAGAATTTAATGTAGGCATACAAAGATAAAGAAATATGTCCTAGCTTTGAAACCAAGATTTATTTTTTAGCTAACGACTGCTTAATTTTTTTTTTCATTTATCTCGTATCAATGCGATGTAGTCCTAAGTTTATAAAATCTGCAAAAGTATTTCACACTTACTTCAAATACATAAATATCTTTTGCTGAATAATGTCTTTCGTTTTAGATTTTCACAGAAATTAAAATTCTCGCATTCATTGCAAAAATTTAATTGATATCTCGACGCAATAAAAAGATTTCTCCGACTTATAAGGCTGCATATAAACAGGACAAGATTTGAGCAAACCGAACTATGAATGGTGGGTAAGGAACGAAACAACCGCAAGCAGCGTTTTAAGTTTCTTTCCCGTAATTCGTGGTTCGGCTTGTGGAAATTTTGTCTTGTTTTATATGCACCCTAATGTCAAACATCAAAAAAAGGTATTTTTTTAATGGTTGGTGATTCCGAAATAAACCTCTATCGGAAACAGGGGCATCTCAGACTTGACCAAATAAATGATGCGTACATACAACAACACTTGCATCTAAAGTATTCCCAAAGAATTGGTAATGTCATTTTTCTAGTATATTGTCTTTTCATTTTAATACAAGACTTGCGAGAAGGAAGAGGATCATCGTCGATTATGTACTTATGACCTCTCTCTGGGAGTACTGTAGTTGGGTCCTTTGGTTTTCAAGCAATCACTGCAGTTAAAAGAGTGAGCGTCACACGCATGTGTACCTATTTTACATTTATTACAGTAAAATTATTTGTATATATATTTTTTTAGACAAAGACCGGGTTACGTTACATGAAAATATTTAAAATCTCCTACTATCAGTAAGTGGAAAATGTTGCTTGTGTCATGGAGGACTTTGCCAGCCGAGGAATTGAACTCACAACCTCTGCGTAGGAACCAGACGCTGTGCCAACTCAGCCACTACTGACCGGTCGAACATACAATGATCACATAGATCCATACACTTTTTGTAAATGTTACCTCCGTTCATGAACATTATCTTTTAAGGTGGATTTTCATTTATTACAACTGTCGAAACAAGCAGTTAATGTACACAATGGCAATCAACAGTTAATGTATACGGTGGCAATCAACAGTTAATGTACATGGTGACAATCTACCGTTAATGTACACGGCGGCAATCAAAATATAGAATAATAGGACCATGTCTAATTTTAGTAGAATATATATATATTTATTTTTTTTAAAGAAAGACAAACATTCCCAGGTTACGAATAACCTGACAGTATTTGAAAATTTACTACCACCACAGTAAGTGGAAAATGTGGCTTGTGTTGTGATGGAGGACTTAGCCAGAGCACACTACGCCTGGGTTGACCCAAACACAATGTCAACTCAGCCACCGACCAGTCACACATTTCCCACAAGATGTGATAAAAATGAAGAGGCTAGATTAGAATCTTTGTATACTAAGTTAGTTCATAACTCTTTTGACTGTTTTGAGTTTATTATAGAATTAACATTGTTCCACTTAATTCTGTTTTTGTACGGCGGATACACAAATACAGATTAACTCTTTAACGAGATGACCATACCGTACATCATTGTGGATCTGGAATTTAGTTAGTTAATTGATTTTAGCTTAATTTTTGTTTGTTTGAAATCTGTGTATCATATCATCGCCAACCAACCTACAATATGCATTATTGAGATACTGCAAAGTTGAAAGATAAAATATGTTACGTAAACTTTAAAATATGGAAGTATATGCAACAGAAATTTAAAAAAAAAATTCTGTCTTCATAATGGAACAAAAAAATTAAAGGCATTCAAATAACAAATCTCTAGCATCAAAATTTAGAGATCTCAAAACTTGTGCACAAGGATTGGTTACTTGCCTGAACGGCGATGATATTTTGATATTCCTCCTGATGTGATGACATAAATATATGCAGTCAGTAATTTCTTAAATAACACTTACGTAATGGGCGCGTATGTTATGGGGATCGAATCGAGATAGAATTTCAAGAGATAAAAGTGAATTTGCACCAAACAAGCGAAAACGGGAGCATTTATTTTCAGACATTTACCTATGAATACCGTACTGTCTTTTTTATAGATGGGATTAAATTTGTATTGAATTATTAAGAATTGAGCCCCACTATTTAGGTGCACCTAGTGATGTGCATCTAGGAATATTCCCTGACCTTATATAAATTCCCCAAAGTCATGATTTTTATTAAGAAAGTTCTGAATAAATTTGTCTTTTTTGATTAAAATGAATTAGATTTGAGTCAATAACGACAGTAAAATTAGTTTTTCGATATCTCCAAAAATGTCGAAGTTGTGAGCTTCAAAAAAGTGAAATCGGATATTACGTATACAATTGTGTCTAGTGACATCATAGAACAGTTCGTAATTCGAAAGGCAGTGCTACAGTACTGCTGAACAATACGAAATGGAATTTAAAACCTCATGGGGAATTAACCATTTAAATGAAAATTTCCACAATATACCCTGTTTAGGGAATATTTCCCAGGAATTTACCCATCACTGGGTGCAACTATCGTAAGATATCTACCCGTGCTTGTTCAAGCTCCATGGTTTAATGCACATTTCAACATGTCGCAATGCGTGTACCTTCTCGCTCGATCCTTTATTGTTCGACAGCAAACGGCTCAATGCAAAAAAGATTCAAGGACCGTAATTCTTGCTCGATGTTAGATAGAAATTTACAATTTGACTGAGCGTCTCGGTGGTATATCTATAGGGTCTTGTGTCGAGCGTGTGGAAGCAACGATGAGAATGGTTCCAAGTCAACATGTTCGATGAAGCCAAACTGTTGAGTATGAATTTATGTGGGTACATAGCTTACCCACACTTACTCGTCTTACTTGACTTATGCGTCGGGTTCAAAATTAAAACTTAACAAACTGATTCAATTACCTTATTGCTATGTCAGACTTCCAAAGATGTCTCCATCAACTTATATTGTCAGTACTAATCCATACCAATCTAAACTATGAGAGTAAAAGATATACTTGTTTAATTCTGCCTCAAGCTTAATATACAAAAAAATTTAAAATAGCACAAGGTTTCAACTTAACTACTATGGGAAACAACAACTATTTACGTCGGGGGAGATGATAAAAGATGAATTAAAATTCCATTTTTTCTCAACAACAGTTATGTTTGAAGGTTAGGAAATATGCATATATAAATTATTAAAATAACCCAAACCTATTTTATGCATGTATTACATCTCCCCCGACTTTAATAGTTGTTTAAAGTAGTAATTAAGTTGAAATCAAGTGTTATTTAAAAAATATGCGTGCAAGAGGCGGAATTCGATAACCCAGTAAAAACGACAATTTCGAAAACAAAATCTTTATCATAGAGAAGAAATAAACACGTAGGTATCATTCCATAATAATTATCACTTGATAAGGAATCTATGTTTGTAAAAATGAAGTTGTTTCATATCACTAAAAGGTAGAATTTGGTACACATACAAATCGAAGTGAGAATGACCTTCGAACTAAAACATACATATTATGAAATATGTACAGGTAAGTACGGCACATATTCAGTTATATTATGCTATAATATCAGTATGGTATGTGTATCAGTAGCACGACTTATTCCAAATTCAAAGCGCAGTCACGAAACATCGTAGAAAACAAACATTTTGACACCATTTATATAAGCTTCAATCGTATATTATCACATCGCAACATCTCACGTTGATAAATAAAAACATGGCAAATCAAAATAAAAATTTAAATTATAAATACAATTTCAACGTTGTGTTCCACAACTAAATGCGTATTTTTTGGTAAACAGTAAAAATTCATTGGAACGCGTCCATCGGAGCCGCCATTTTTAATTTACGTAGATGACAGAAAATTAAATCCGTCCCTGATAGTTCCAGGATAAATTAATTAGGTGAAAGAAAACTATATTATACATACTTGAAAGGGAAAAATAATTCCAACTACTTTCACAAACAATCGAAGCAATTCTCCAGGCAGCAAACGAATAATTCGCGAAGACAGCAATGCGGGAACCGAGGACGCCCGGGGCAGCATAAAAATTTTGTCCGGTAGGATTTCCTTTTGATAAACTCACCTTTCACAACTTTCTCATGGATCTGACGGTAGAATAAATCCTGATGTTTGTCTCCCCAGCAATCTTGTAATGTTTTAAATCTTTACGATTAAAATGTATTATTGAAAGAATACGCGTCACCAATCGACCAATACACATTCGGAAATGAAATAATACGGGAAACAAAATGGCTGGCGTTCTGCGTTTATCAGGCTGACCACAATGATAATGCGAGCGATCAGAGCAGCCAACTAGCAAACACAAAATTTCTCGAGTAGGTACTAATTGCTACTAATATTGTAAAATATGACACACATGCAACGACAAGAATAATAGATAAACTTTCAGAGTAGCTGAATACGAATATTTACTACGCACACGACTATATTTTTTTTAAGTAACTTTTCGGTTCAACTTAATTACTATAAAATACCACTATTTATATCGAGACAGTTTTAGGTATTTATTTTGCAAAAATAGTATAAAAACCAATACATTGCAAAAGCTGTAAAGAATTTTGCAAAAAAAAAGTTGGCGTAATAAATAAAAAGTTGCATGTGAGACAACAAAAGATTACATGTAGGTGGTACACACAGATAAAATTTAAATAATACTTTTGCTTAAATTCGATGTAGGACTTGTGGAAAATACTAACATTTCCCGTAAGGCAGAATGCGAAATCTCTCCTAGAACTGAGGCTGCATATTACCCAGCATTTCCGAGATAAATGCTGTTGGAAACAGCCATGGCCATTCGGATAAACACCAAACTCTCGTATCGTAAATTTTGGAGATGATAAAAGATGCACTAAAATTCCATTTTTGTAAATTAAAATTCCATGTGTTTTGACAGTTTCGGCCATGTTTTTTTCTTGTTTGCCCTCAACGTGACTAGCGATTATGAAATTTCTACGAATAATATCTTAGGCTTTTTTTCATGATATCTAGTTGTTTTAATTTAACTGCCGCTAAATATTCTGGATCGCAGGCCACGGTAAATAAGAAATAGTTTTTAATAAAACCTTTTGATTTACTTTAATTACTATAAAAGGAAACTGACTGCATTTGGGAATTTTTTTAATGTTACAATTTTTATTTTTAAGTACGTAAAATGAAATTCGCTTTTGTTATATGGGATGACAGCCAAAATAATATCTGTTGATCACATTTACTTATGTTGGTATTCCTGATGCGAGTGGCTAGAATTTTTGGTAGGTAGGTACTGTTTTGGCCGAACTCGAAAAATAAAATAAAGGTAATCAGGTTTGTTTTATAAATAAAGAAAAAAAGATTAAAGGGTTAGGTTATTATAGGTTAGGTTAGGATAGGATAGGATAGGTTATGTGAGGTTAGGTTGTGTTAGGTTAGATTAGGATAGGATATGTTAGGTTAGGTTAGATTAGTTTGGATTGGATGGGTTCGGTTAGGATAGGTTAGGTTAGGTTAGGTAAAGATAGGTTGGGTTAGGATAGGTTAGGTTAAGATAGGTTATGTTAGGTGAAATAAAAAATAATAATAATACCTAAATAAATAATTCATGCATTCAAATTATTTGAAATAGCTGTCATCTCATACAACGAAAGCGAATTTTCATTTTACGTAATTAAAAATGAAAATGGTAGAATTAAAATATTCCCAAATGCGGTCTGTTTCCTTGTATGGTAATTAAGGTGAATTAAAAGGTTTTAATTCAAAATATTTCGTATTAGCCGTGGCCAGCGATCCCGAATATTTACCTCATTTCCTGTTAATTAGCAAACATGAGTTAATTTGGTAAACTTATCGCATTCCGCTATATGCAAAGGCTCGATAAAAAAAAACACTTGATTTTAACTTAAATATCTAATGGCGATAACTATTTCATTGGGGATAGTAAACATGCACAATATAGGTTTTTGGGTTTAGTTTGGGTTATTTTAATAATTTATGGGTATTTCTTAACCTTCAAACTTAACTTCGATTAAGTTCAACCACATAAAATAGTTATGTCTTGTAGTAATTAAGTTGAAACCAAGTGCAATATATAGGGTTTTCCAATAAGAGGTGTTATTTTGAATAGCCCGCTATTTCGGTATATGTTACTTTTGAAGCTGTCATTTTTTGACATTTGACAAGTAGAAACTACGCCATTGATAAAAATGAAACGATACACGCTTCAACAACGCATTCAAATTATTAAAATTCACTTGAGTGAATCAAGTGCAAATCATATTGAGTGATGAGGCCCATTTCCACCTCTGTGGCTTCGTTAACAAGCAAAATCGTCGCATCTGGGGCTCGGAAAACCCAAAAGTTATTGTTGAAAAGCCTCTCTATTCTCAACGTGTGACTGTTTGGTGCGGTTTATGGTCCGGCAGAGTCATTGGACCTTACTTTTTTCGAAAATGAGGCTGGAGTAACAGTTACGGTGAATGGATTGCGCTATCGAGAGATGATTAATGATTTTTTTATGGCTGGAATTGGATGGTATTGATCTGGACAACGTTTGCTTTCAACAAGACGGCGCTACGCGCCACACAAGCAACGAAACCATTGATCTTTTACGATTGAATATCAAAATAACACCTCTTATTGGAAAATCCTGTATATATAATGTGTATATTTCTTTTTTGACAAGTTTATCATTTTTGGTTGTTATTATTATTGTGACACTGAGACCAAACGTGGTCGTAGATGATTATGACATCAAAAATCTACAGTTTTTGTGCCTTCACAATATTAATGGTAGAAAGGAGGTATTCCAAACTTCATTTGCAGTTGCCGTGTTCAATGAAAACAGCAAGTAATTGTCCTATAAAACCCATTTTAAACTGTCACATAATAATCCTCTAATTACGGATTCAAGTGCCCGCGGAAAGTGAAGATAACGATTGTCGATTACCCCGTGCGGTTTTACTGCAAGAAAGATGACACCGTATCATTATAGATAAACACTAAATGTGAATAATTATTAATTCTTCGACTCGCCTTCAAAGTGTGAGGCGCAATAATTAATGTATACTTTTGTGGGTAGCAGGGCTGCCACACTATACTTAGTGACCAATCCTGGATAGCTGGTTAGGTACTTCTCAATCTCACCTCACCCTCCCCCACTTCATTCGGTTAGTCATACAACAACACAACATACTCCCGCCTGGAATGGCATATATTTCGGAAGTTGGGACTCTTATGCTGATAGTACAAATAATAATACCCTTATTATTAGAAGAGAAAAGTTTCGCCGTAAACATGGAAAAATTTTCTTTGTATTTATTAAGTCTTGTCTCCAACGATCAAATGTTTTCAGAACATAAAACAAAATAAATGTGGTCCTGCCCCAATGTGTCACGTTTGTACAAACATTATTTGGTTCAATGTCTGTGGTAAAATGTCGCTGGAGATGCGGTTTTACACAAATATTTTCAGAATATGCAGAATATTAATAGTTTAATACCCTTCTAAAAAAAAATTCTAGGTGCTTTAATTTGCTAAGACAGCAACTGCAAGAATGCATAATTTTGCTGACTTTTCATATTATGTTTTTACGTATTTACACGCATGTGTTTTTTTGTCTACATCAGACCTGTATTACAACGTATCACAAATTTGTGATACCTGTATTACAACGTATCACAAATTTGTGATACGTTGTAATACAGGTCAACATGTTATAAAAATGGTAAATATACAGAAAATAGGGACATACTTAATACGCCCATTTTGTTTTAAACATACTTTCTAGTAATTAGAATATAATGAGAAGTATTTCAGTTTCTGGAAATTGAAAATAATGCATTTAGGTAATAGTTATTTCTTTAAAATGAATACCTATTTTTATTTGGCGGCCATTGTTGTTGATGTCAAAGTTTTGAGGTTAGTTTTTTTTTCTTCTCTTTTAAACCAAAATGTGAACCTACGTCCCTAAAATAGGTTCTTAGGTTGTCAGCTTGGGTTTAATTAACACACAAATAAATAAATAGGCTAAAAAACAATTTAATATTATTATTTCAAAACATGGCAGGAAGAAAGACGCTTTCTTATGAAATAGCTACTAAGATCCATTATTTTCATAAACTGAAAACTTACTTCTCATTGTTACCTAACATATACGGTGGTTTTTCCTATGTCCCTATTTTCCGTATATTATTTACCATGGAAAAAACAAAAAAAGATCAATCAATTATCATCAAAAATATTATTTTCGTTTTTGGGTCTGTCTGTGATTGTGATTCTGGTGCAATGAACTCTGATTAGTTTTGAGTTAGAGTTACGTTTTCGAAATTTCAATTGATTTGTCGCTCAGACGAACGATAAAGTTGTTTTCTACTCTGTATTTGGAATGTGTTTTTCTTTTGTTTAAAATTCTTAGAGTTAATCTTGACAAGTGTGCGTTTTTTGGCTAACACCATCAACCTTACAAAAATTATAATATTTCGTGATTTTTCACGGGTCTGCGCTAATCTCTATCTCTTCTCTAAATAGTATAAAATAAAGTCACCAGCTGTCTGTTTGTGCGCTTAGTTCTTCTGAATTTGGTTAGGGTTTTCACTATCATTTAGAGAATTTATTACTGAAGGTTTCTGTATATAATACGTGCATATTATATTTATCGGAAGTAGAGAAAAGTCGATGTTTTGTAATCAAGTCGTAAAAATATTATTTTCGGAAGCTTACATTTCTAACGCTGGTTAAATCTTATGAGATACATAAAAATAATGTATTACGGAATTGTATATCTTAAAAAGCCCTACAGAAAAATCTGCGCTGATATATGTCTATCTCCTAAGAAAAAAAACCCAGCAACGCCAGGTACAGTCAGCCAGTTTATTATAAAAGTTAAATTACATTAACGTACCTAATCATTATTTGTAAATGACTCATAGCATCGAAACCTCCGTGACTAGTACCTACGAATTTCTCTGACGATAGCTAACCTCCGATAGGAGATGATACCAGGAAATGAAAGTAATTAATCCATAACGACAACAACAATATTACATCGACTCGTTAATCAAGTATTTCGTACGTAATAATACGAGTATATTTTTCCAAGATTTCACCATAGAGTGAGCCCGGATTGTCTAACTGTTTATGTTTTATTTTAAAATGATGATAGTCAACCTCTGATAGGAGAAGCCACCAGAAAAGAAAAAGCTAAGTACTCATGTTCGCATTATTCCTTCAAAGATCAATTTTATTCCTTCAAAGATAAATTTTATTACCGAGCATTACAAAGGGCTTGATGGCTTGACAGTTTGAGAATCATTAAAACAATGAATCAATTATTTAATTGAACTATAAAGAGTTCGTTTTGCCAAAAAAACTATATCATCACATTAGTCTATTCTAGTCGCGACAGGGTAAGACAATAGCCTTATCCAGTCGAGTCGTCAGCCATTTTTCGTTTTTAGTTCGTCAATTTCCCCGCTGTTTTAAAAATGGCGCTAAACTCTGTGTTGTCAGCCGACAAAATTGCTCTAGCCCTACTTATCCAGTCGAGTTTTGTAAATTGCTGGTTTTTCAACAGTATTTATTCTACTAACAACAAGTTTTTGGGTGAGGGGGACGCGGAAGGAGTCTATCCGATTCCTTACGAAGCCCCAGAGGATAATGAAATCAATGAAGACAATCCACCGGAACCGCCCAGAGAGAGAATCATTATGACGTGGCCAGGTCAGTATATAATATATATTTTTTTTTATATATATAAATAGCTGACGTGTACCCGGCGTTGCTGGGGTTTATTTTTAGGAGATATACGATCAGAGATATACTATTTGAGACTTTTCTGTAGACCTGTTCAAGACATACAATTCCGTAATACATTATTTTGATCTATCTCATAAGGTTTAGGCAGCGTTGGCAATGTAAGCGCACGAACATATTTTTTTACGACTTGATTTCAAAACATCGACTTTTCTCTACTTTCTATGAACATAATTTACATGTTTTATATATATAAACCTTCCGGAAGAAATTCTCTAAATGGTAGAGAACACCCTATCAAAATCCGTTGCGTAGTGAAGAACTAAGCGCACAAACAGACTATTTATTTTATATTTAGAGATATAAATTTAAATAACAAAAAAAAAATGTATTCACCACTATTTAATCAAAAAACCGATTGTTTTTTTCCAAATGTTTCTGGCTTTCACTCTTCAAGGGTGTTCTAGGCAAACATTTTAAATTATTGAGTAATTTGTATATTAATTTGGTTTAAATTGGCAAATTTCTAAATCATATGGAAGATTGTAGTCTAATTCAGACTAAGAATAGCTGAGATGTTGAATGGATCGGAGGCAATTTTAGATAAGGCTTGATAGAAGATAGGATATTTGTTTAGAGAGGGACAGTAAAAAATGTGTGATCTAAAGTTACCACTTCTAGACCACAGAATGTACAATCTGAGCAGTCAAGCACATGAATTTTAACAAGGTGAGAAGGAACGGAATAATGTTCAATCTTCGTCAGGATAAACGTATATTATATACAATTTTTATTGGAATAATTTTTATTTATTTATTCAAACGCCATAAAATGGCTTTTACAATACAGTGATAATCGAATTACAAGCGTACAGTGGTAAATGGGATAATAATAGAAATAAATTAAAGAACAATTAATGTGTACACAAAAACACTATTGTAAGTGATGTAGTTTTTAATATAAGTGCAGTAAGACAATTCATAATTCAAAACAAATATATATCAGTGTAACAATAGTTGAACTAATTTATACTATGCTGTTTAAGACCTGTCATAGTCGAAGTATGAGGTTTCTATGATAATAGTCAGGTTTTGAAGGTTGTACCCATCAATTTAATATATCATTGAAGAAGATGTTAAACAGTTACCTTTTTATTTTTCTGTGTGTTGTTCTGTTTCATGTTTCGTTTAGAACTATTAGTATTATCTTATTTATATTTTTATATTTAATTTATCCTGACGAAGAAACCATTGGTTTTGAAACAAGTTGATCCTATTTTTTTAATTAAATAGTGGTGAATACAAAGTTATTTGAAATGACACCACAAAGGGATTTTGAAATTATTGAAGAAATTTGCAAAATATCATCGCCGATTGCCGGCAACCGGGCGTTTATTATTAATTTATTTTCTTAACATGAACAACCTTACTTATAATTGCTGTAGAAATATTACGCCGCGCACAAGGCCGGAATAGTGAACATTTATAGAATAAAGCAAAACACAAGTAATACGATGTGGGCGTTTTTCGTGATCCAAAAATCTGGCCTTAAATTTCTAATTCAAAACTGTTTTTCGTCATCATTATGAAATTCAAATGGGTAGACGATACACGATGTCGGGCAAGTATAAAAGAGACAGGAGAGACAGTGCGCGTGATAAATGGGCTCAAACCAAAAGGTATTAAGTCAGTGGCGAAATTAAAATCTACATTGAAGCATTTCTAGTATTATCTATTCAGTGTAATGCGCAGAGGGCGTTGGTACGTTAAATCGACATTACGGCCGGTTTAACTATACCAACTCTAAACCGGTGCGCAGATGGGAGATGGTAGGAGTCTACTACGACGTCAAATAGTATTTTAAAATTTAATTTAATAATTCATGACGAAAAGCGAAAACATAATAATTTTTATTAACATATAATTCCTTATTTACTAAAAGTTTAGTACGAAACCTATTACTTCATTCTTTAAGGGCCTGCAGTCCCGTTTTTAACCGGAATACGAATAATTGAAAGAGATTCTTAATAAATTAGCAATATTATATCAGTAAGTTTTCTCCGTGTGTCCATAGAATAAAGAAGTAAACTAGAAGTGCTTTCAATACAAATTTGAATACTACTCTCAACGTATTGTGTTCTGTAACTGTCATGTTCCTGAGCATAAGAAAGAGCAACGAACAAACAGCTGTTCATGTCAAATACATTAAGAACAGTAAGGACGGGTTGTTTCAGAGAATTTGAACAATTCTTCAAAATTCAAAAATCTGTGAAAGATTTTTTCAAGTTTTGTTATTATTTCAGTTCTCTCGAGCTCTCTCCTGCTCTCTCCTGCTCTCTCCTGTAATGATATCATAACAGAACTTGAATAGGACTTTCATAGAACCCGATGTGACCTGTTGTTCATTACTTTAGCGATCTGCAGTCGTGCTCTGGAACGATGACAAGTTATCGATATTTTTTTTGTCAATCGACCGTGCTGGTCGAGGTTTTTATTATTTGATGCGGTGATAATTTTTTGAATATTTTTATTCAGATATTTACAGTTTTACTGATGCTATAATATACACGGTGTCCGGAAACTAGTGGCACAGGTGGCAAACTGGTAAATATTCATCATATTTGGAGTAATAGACATGAGAAAGCATATTTCTATGTTTGGAGTCGATTTTGTGATTTGATTTAGGCTTTCGTTTTCGAGTATCTATATTATGTTCGAGAATAAATTGTTTTTTTTTACATTAAACCTAAACAGGAGGCCCTGAATAAAATAATTTTCCTAAGGGCCTGTGTCATCTTTTGGGATGCTGTGTGAAGTGTCTTTTTGAGGAAATGAAAGAGAGGAAGTTCTAGGAAGGTAAAAAGTAGAAGGGTTTGGTAGGAATGTGGGGATCAGTGTCTTCAGGAGTGACGCATCCTGAACACACCTCACCTGACGAACGCGGTTACCCCTGCTAAATCAGCAAACGTAGCGAACCAGTTTTTTTTTTTAAATTTTATTCTAGATAAAAGAAAATTACATTTTTCACTTATTTAACTAGAAATAACGAATACATTACACATAAATATATTACACAACGTTATTATTCACTTGCATTGTTTTGTTGATTGTGCATAAAACTGAACTTTTTTTTTTTAAAGTACCTACACTTTTTTCATTTTTAATTTCGTCTGGGAGGCAATTATATATGTTGCTCCCCTCGTAACCAATGGATTGCTTGCCATAATGAGTATGCATGGTGTTTAAATGTATTTTATCGTGTTGCCGTGTAAAGTGTGTGTGTACTTGGAACGTTTTAATGTGTTCTGTATTTGTATGTATGAGGTTATTATTTATTTTGTAAATAAGGAGACATATTATATTCATATAATTTTCTTAATTTTAATAGTTTTGTTTCCATATATATATTTTTTGTTGATGTTCTAGGTTTGAAATGAAATAGCTTTTTGATTACTTTGTTTTGTGTTACCTGTAGTTCATTTATATATGTTTCACATGCATTTCCCCAGATTTCAATCAAGTAGTTTAAATGTGAGTGTACGAGGCTATAATATAGACCTTTTTAATTTTATTTGGTAACAGATATGATATCCGACTAAATACGCTAGTTAAGGGGGTGATTTTATCTTTAATATCTTGAATATGCTGTTTAAAGGTTAGGTGTTTATCAATGCACAGCCCAAGATATTTCTCCTGTACCAGGATTTGCAGGTTGTTATATTCAATTTTAAAGGGAACATGAGGAGGAATTATTTTACGAGTTGAGCTTAAAATCATGTATCCTGTTTTTTTAACATTCATTGTTAGGATATTTGATTGGAGCCAACTGTTAATTTTGTCTTAGTCACTCTGTGCATTTTCTAGTAATATGATCTTTACCCCAGTGGAAAATTGCAGTATCATCTGCATATAAAAAAATATCACCGTTTAAAACTAATTGGGAGATATTATTTATATAAATTTGGAACAGAAGTGGTCCTAGTATGGATCCTTGCGGAACTCCGTAGTTTATTGGTAGGTGGTTGCTATTTTGATTATTGATGCTAACGAATTGCTTTCTGTTGCTAAGATATGATTCAATAGATTAAGAGCAGGACCAACTACACCAATTTTCTTACTTTATCGAAGGCTTTTTGAAGGTCAATTAGTATAAATAAAATATAATCCCCACCATCAATGCTGCTTCTAAGTTTACTGATTAAGTCATTTATTGCCGCAAGTGTGTTTGATTTTTTCCTAAAAACATATTGTTTTTTATATTAGAACGATTTTTTTGATAGAAAGTTGTTTAATCTATCGTAGATTACACGTTCAAAGATTTTAGATAAAATTGGTAAGATAGAAATGGGTCTGTAATTTGAGGTATTCGTTTTGGACCCACCTTTGTGAATTGGTATTACCTTAGCAATTTTGCAACTATCTGGAAAAGTTCCCTCTTTAAGACACTGATTAATTAACTTTGATAAAATAGGAACCAATTCTGTGGAGAGACTTAGAACTGTCTTACATTTGAGTGTATCATAACCAGCGCTTGCATTTAGTTTTAAGGATTTTATTATTTTACTTATTTCTAATTCCGTGGTAGGTTGAAGATATAATGATTCCATGCTATCATGCACTAATGTTATTTCATTGGCTAGATTGTGTGTGATTTTGTTGTGTATATTGTTAGCTAAGGAGGAGCCAATGTTACAAAAGAAATTGTTAAAGTGGTCGCATATCTCTACGTCGTTTTGTGATTATTTCGTTGTTAATGATTAATTTATTACAAAAAGTATTCGATTGGTTCTGTATGATGTTGTTTATTAACTTCCAGGTTTTTTTTACTGTTATTTTCGCATTTTTTAAAAAGATCACCGTAGTGTGTTTGTTTTAAGTTTCGTTTTTTCTTAGTAATATTATTTCTTACTACTAGGAATTCTGTTTTCAATAACGTGCTGTTTGGTTGTTTTTTTTTTGTTTCAGGTGTAATCTGTTTCTTTTGTTGATTATTTTTATAAGGTCTTCGGTTTTCCAGTCAGGGTTATTTACGTTTTTGTGTTAATTTTAGTGATGCTATTATAATTAATTTTATTTGTGAGGTAGTTTACAAGATTGTCATAGTTTAATACCGAGTCGTCATTCATATTAAGATGAAAGGGATTTTGGATGATATCATTCTTTAGATTATCAAAATCAATATGTGTATATTTTCGGGACGACTTTGTAGATGTGTTTTTAGTATATATGTGAATTACATCAAGGAGTAAAATATTGTGGTCGGATATTGAATTATCACAGTTCGTTAATGAGTATTCTAGTTTTATGTCGGTGAGTATATGATCAATGATTGTGTTTGTATTTTCTGTGATGCGTGTTGCGTGTTTTTTGTTTATTTTTTTCAAAATGGTATAATTATTTAAACTAATTGTATTTGTGTATTTACGAGTGTGTGTATTAGTTGGATCAAGCAGATTTATATTTCAGTCTCCAAATATAATACCTCTTTTATATGTTTCTAGCTGAGAGTAGGGTTGCCATCCGTCCGGGTTTCCCCGGATTTGTCCTAGTTTAGAAGGCGTCCGGGGAGCGTCCGGGCGGGGTTTCATTTGTAGTCCGGGTTTAGTAAGTCTAAACTTTAAAAAGGGTCAGTTGTGTTGCTTAAGATTTAAGAAGACTGAATTTAGTTTATATTATGTTAAGAGGTATTTTGTTGTGTAAATGGCTGCTGATACAAATTTAAAGAAGATAATTATTATTCAGTTAAAAGAGTTACCTCAAAAATTGTAAGACTGAGTACTAAAATGGTCTCAGTATTTTTAAGATTTTTGTTTAAAAATTTAATTACTATTAAAAATTTAATAGGTACATTTAAAATGATGATAAAAGATAACAAAATTCAATTTTAAGGTCTGAAAATAAATAAAAAGGTGATTTATGACATTTTCAACTGTTTTTATTACAATGGCTGTGTTTAAAAAAACTTGTTGACATGTCCGGGTTATGGGCTCTAAAATCCGGGGTTTTCACGCCTCTTGTCCGGGTTGCCAAATTTTAGAGATGGCAACCCTAGCTGAGAGGAAAGTGTCTCTAAGAAGTCTTTGAAAACGACCTATGTGTGACCTATGGCAGAGGTGTTAGTTATCTATTAAACGGTGATACCCAAACCCGCCTCCCAAATTGCTTACGTCATTTGTGAACGAAATCAGTGGGTACGGCGCTACTATCAGCTGTTTATTTAAAAAATGGTTCTCTATGCGATGAAGATTTACGGGTTTCCCGATTGTACCACTAGTTTCCAGACAGCGTGTATACACTAATAGGTATTCTGTATACATTATATGGATGTAGGCCTCTGCGAATCAACATAATAATCACATCAAATTCCTCTTCGTAGAGGTGTAAGCTAGTCAAAAAAAACTCGAAATAAATGAATTTTAAATACCTATTGAAATTCGCCGTTCGAATCTCCTAATGATTGGACTAGTTAATTCAGTGCCCAGTTTGTGTTCCTTCAAAATGTTGGTATTTCTTGGTCGTTTTAGTTATTCTGTGGTAGTTTTATACTTTATAAAGAATTCTCCATCATGGAATCCTGCACATATAACAAAAGGTAATTACTTCAAATATTTATTTATTTATGTACGCTCTTGTGGCTTTTACATAAAATAAGTCATGAAATTACATTTCTGCATTAAATATACCATAATAATAATAGTTCTATTCCCGGCTACATGAAAGTGATATGCAGTTCAATGTGTCTTATTGGCACTGTTGCAAATAATAGAATATAAAAAAATAATAATTTAGGAACAAAATAAATCAACGTAATAGGTCGTAGGTACAAAAAATACAAAGAAAAAATGTATTACTGTACCTGCCACTACTAAATAACCAAAATCAACATTAAAATAAAAGTTAGGCATTTGGTCATAGTAAACATTAAATAAAAAGTTAGGTATTTGGTCATAATAAAAATTAAAAGAAGCTTACAAATAATTATAATATTAACGAAACAAAATGTTACGAATTTCTGATTTAAATTTTAGTTAGGAAGAAATGAAAATATTGACCTATTTATATTATACGCACGTACGGGCTTTTACAAACATGTGATATATTTTAAGGGCCTCCGTGGTCAAGGGTTAAGGCTCTAGACTAGCAAGTCGAAGGTCTCGGGTTCAAATCAAAATTTTATTAGATTATTTTGTGTTATTTAACAATTTATTATAATAATAATATATAATATACTTGCGGTACGTTCCAGAGTGAAAGATGCTTTCAGTATCGCCCTGGTGTAATACCACCACACAGAATTGAAACGTTGCTTGAAGTGGCTTTGGACGTGTTCGGTGACCAGGTCTGAATATCCAGGTACTCCCTTACCTTCCTTTTCCCCATCTCCTCCCCCCCCCCACTACCTTCAACCTCACAACATACCCCAATTGGGTATGCCATAGTCTCACTGGCTCCAGACGGTTGGGATTAGTTGGAACTTTTGTGCGGTATTCACACAAAAATATATATGTATATTAATTTAGTGATACATTATTAAGAGAGATGGAAAGTCTAATAGAGATATTGAAATAAGGATAAATTCGGCAAACTCCATTTGGAGGACTGAACGCGGTTGGGGCTAGTAAAAAAAATGTCCAAAGAAGCGAAGCTAGCAGCCCACACTGGAGTGCTGGTACCTACCCTGAAGTGTGGCAGTGAGGCATGGAACTGGCAGAGGAAGGACGAACCATGTACACAAAGAACATGGACCGAATGCAAAGCTGATGTAAGCGTAAACAGTAAATTTAAGAAAGGGGCGCTTAGATGGTTTGGGTGGTGACCAGCTAACTCATCAAAATGACAATTCAACACATCTTTAAAAAGTGATGAAAAGTCATGAAAAGTGATGAAACAAAAACTAGGTTAAATAGGTTACGTAGGTTTACATGTTATGGCTTTTATTGACATTGTCATCGTGTTGAGCTATCATGGAACTACGTATGAATGTGAATAAGGCAAGGAGTGCGTGCCAATTCCGAGTTGTTGGCGGTCCATCCTCTCTGCCTACCCCTGCGGGGAGCCGGCGTGGTGGTTAGATAGTTAGTTAGTTATTGTAGCTTTCTTGTAACTAAATTCTGTGCGGTTGAACACATCTACTATTTATGAGAAAGTATTGCCAACTGCATGCAATCTTTATCTAGGTACATAGATTATGACTATATACGACTATCTAAATGACAATTAAAAATAATTTTCGGTCGAGCATTTCTAGTTGGTATATGGGCTATATGGGCTATAATTAGGCTAAACAAATCAGAGCTGTCTGTAGTAACAAAAACAATTTTTAAAATAAAATTCAACGGAACTGAATTTATTTCCAAGCCTATGAAGCATTTGGACTCAGGAATGAAATGGTTTGTTTTTGAAGAATCGCTGTGCGATCCATGATTATCTATGTGACGTTCGCCTGTGATATTTACCAACTATGTTAATGTGCAAATCAACAATCCGACTACTGACCCCCGCTAAATTGCGTTATAAACTTTGGGGCATTGACAGGAATCACAGGTATTCATAGGCAGAACGCATTAATTCTCTCTGACCTGTTGGGTGAGACGAGGTATTCGCGTTGTAACGGACGTACTGCTCCGATATCAGCCGACGTCACCCCATATTAAAATCTGCCATTTGCCTTAACTTTGCCTGTCCTTAAACTGAATAAACTGTCCTCTATGTATGTGAAATTGTTATGTATAATGAAAGAAATGTATAAAATGTATGTCTGAACCTCTATGTAAACAATAAATGAAACGTCGGAGCTTGGCTAGGGGACACGGGCAGAGAAGTATACTATGAGAGCTGGCAAAATCATATTCATATTTAATTCGGGCACGATTGTTAGAACCGTGCCAAAACGTAGTGGGAAGCCTTGCCGTGCGCCATGCGCCGGCATAGCGTCACAAATGACCACGGCCCGAAATTACCGGCCGAGGGGCGGTAGCCAACCCGGCGGCGGGCCGCGGGCACGTAACAAACACGGGCCTCGATTCCAGGAATCAAAGAGAAAGCGGGCCCGTGTGAACGTCGCTCGGTCAGCGAAGGCCGCCGGGGTCCTATAAAACGGGCAACAGCCCCTTGGAAAGACAGTTAGCCAGCAACCTCCACCAGCTCAACACCTCTCTCTCTGCTCTGCCCTCTACCTCGCTCCGACTTCTGCCTCTGCTCGCCTTCTTTCACTCTGACCCCCGCTTCACCCTGGACCACGGACTTGCCTACCCCTTCGGACCAGACTCGGAATCAGCTCAAGAACAAGCGACAAGCAATCGGACCAGCTCTACAGCGGCTTCAGAGACGGCCCCGTTCTACCCCTCCACGCCACTGAAGGACGACATCTTACGCCTCCACAGATTGGGATCACCGGCCCTTTTACAGTCTTGTGTGTCACTCGATTACGTCTGATACATAAGTGGTCCTTCGCCGCCGGATCTTTCTGTGGAAGAGATGTCACCTTCACTGCGCTCTGGGAAGAACAGCGCTGACGGGGATTCATCGCAGGGAAGCGATGATCCCACACCAACCGGGGCGGCCACAGCCGCGCCCCCCGGACTCCGGCCAACCGCCCCCCTGGCCCCCTCTGATCCCCGAGCGGACCTACTGCCTGGTCCCTCCGGCGCATCACCACCACAGACGCCCCCTGCCGCGGCCGACGTCTCGTCAAGAAGCGAGGCTTCTAGCGAGGACACGCTCCGGCAGGTGCAGCTCGAGCTAAGAGCTGAGAGGCGGCGCACCCAGAAGCTGCAGGACGACCACGCCCGACAGATGGCAGAACTGATCGCCACGCTGAAGGGCCTCACGCGGACCGCTTCACCTGCAGCCTGGCAACCGGACGGAGCCTATCCCGGAAGCCAGCCACCTAGCGGCCCCGGGCAAAGCTGGGGCTACGCACCCGAGGCGCACACCACTGGCCCACGGGTGGGCCTTCCACAGACTGCGGCGCCCCCGAGCGGCCCCAGTCATAGCCTTGCTTACACAGTGGGGGGAGATCCCACTGTTCCGCAAGCTACAGCTCCATGGGCGGAGTACCAACCGACGCCGACGCCGGCGCCCTCGGGCGTACCTACGCAGAGGTACGCAGCGGAGACGCACGCCACAGCTCCACGGGCGGAGTACCCACCGACGGCGGCGCCATCTAGCGGCTTTGGGCGGAACCTGGGCTACGCAGCGGAGACACACACCACTGCGCCGCGGCTGGGTTACCAACCGACGCCGACGCCAGCGCCCCCGGGCGTACCTAGTCAGGGGTACGCAGCGGAGGCGCAAACCACTGGCCCACGGATGGGCCTGCCACAGACTGCGGCGCCCTCTAGCGGCTCCAGTCACAGCCTTACGTACACAGTGGGGGGAGAGCCCACTGTGCCGCCAACTACAGCCCAGCCTAGCGATGTTTTTGGGAGCTCGCGCCGCGCCGAGAGGGCTCACACCGGGACGGAGAGAAACCATGCTGCGGATCCACTCACGGACGGCGCTTCCCCAGGCGCCGCGACGCTGCGAGGTGGACCAGAGCCGCAGTACGGCTATCCCGGTGTGACCCGCGGGCCCGCCCAGTTCCCAGCATTTGCCCCGAGCGGAAACTCGCCATCGCAGCCCCCCGCTGACGGATACGGGGCCTGCAACCGAACGGATGAGGCAGCGAGGCAGACACGAGACTGGGTGCATCAAGGGAGTGTCCCTCTCGCCCAGGTGACGGCCATGTTCGCCGACGCCCTCCGGCAGTCCCAGGCCGGTGGCACACCTCGCTACCATCCCGAAGATGAGCGGATGGCATCCCTCATCGCCCGGCAGTCCAGCGCAAAGGACTTGCCGCCCTACGCTGGCGACGCCATAGAGTGGCAAGCCTGGAAGGCGCAATTCCTCCAGTCGACGGCCACCTGCGGGATGACGGCGGCCGAGAACCTGATGCGGCTGCAGCGTGCCCTGAAGGGAAAGGCACGAGAAGCCGTCAGCCCTCTCCTCCTGGACCCGGCGCAGGTGCCGGAAATTATGGATGTCCTGGAGCACCGCTTTGGGGGCGCGCACTCTGTCGCGGCTGTCATATTCGACAGGATAAAGCGGCTGACCCGACTACAAGAGGAAGCATCGACCGAGGCTCTGGTAGAGTTCTCGGGCACGGTGCAGAACATCGTGGCTTCGCTGGGGAATCTGCGAGGTGATTACCTCTCCAACCCGGCCCTCCTCAGCGAAATCGCCTCGAAGATGCCGTTAGCCCTACGCCTCTTGTGGCTGGGTAAGGTGGCCGACCAGACGCACGCGGCCACCGTGCTGCAGCTTGCCGCGTTCCTGAAGCGGCTGACCAACGCGGTGCCGCGGTCGGGCCTCACCGACAATGGCCGAGCAGCGCGGCCGAGCAGCTCGGCCGAACATCAGCGGGCCGCCCGCCCGTATCGTGAAAACGTGTACGTGACCGACGAGCGCCCGGAACCCCGCAGTGAAGTTTGGTGCACACTGTGCAAAGACGATTCGCACAAACTCTACAAGTGTCCCCGATTCGCCGAAGAGACAATCAGTGCGCGTTGGGAGCTTGTAAAAAGTGCACGGTTGTGTTTTAAGTGTCTGGACGGTGTGCACCAGACGAAACGGTGCGAATACCGGACCAACTGCGGAGTGGGGACGTGCCGGGCCCCGCACCATCGCTTGCTGCACGATGACGCATACACTCGTGACCGCGAGACGCACACAGTCACGAACACGTGGGAAAGTGAGGGACAAGTGCTAATGAAAGTGATTCCCGTGACATTGTGCGGCCCCGGGGGCCATGCGACCGTTCACGCGCTGCTTGACGAGGGCTCTGCAATAACCCTAGTCGAGGCAGATGTTGCAGACATCATCGGAGCCGCGGGTCCGGTACGCGGCCTGCGAATTCGGGGCGCTAATGGGATGAGCTCATCCGATGCTACGTCCCGGCGGGTGAGACTGTCGGTGCGCGGCGACGGAGACGCGTTTACGGTGACGGCACACACCGTAACGGACCTAGACCTCCCGCGGCAAACAGTGGCCGGCCGCCGGCAAGTGAAACCACGGCTGCTGATCGGCCAAGATAACGGGCCGCTTATCGTGTCGCGGGAGGTGCGGAAGGAAGAGAGCGGCCAAATGACGTCCCGGACAGCCCTCGGTTGGATCACGCATGGGAGCATCCGGCGCGACGCCGACGCCGGGACAACGCTGAGGATGGCTGGTCCGAACACCGTCCTCGCCGCCGACGCCCTGGACCATGCCGCCGGGGACCATGCCGCCGGGGAACATGCCGCCGGGGACCATGCCGCCGGGGACCATGCCGCCGGGGACCATACCGCCGGGGACCATGCCACCGGCAACAATGCCGCCGGGGACCATGTCGCAGCACGCCGCTTGCGAAGAGTGTAGCCGAGCTCCACGGGGGGAGTGTAACGGACGTACTGCTCCGATATCAGCCGACGTCACCCCATATTAAAATCTGCCATTTGCCTTAACTTTGCCTGTCCTTAAACTGAATAAACTGTCCTCTATGTATGTGAAATTGTTATGTATAATGAAAGAAATGTATAAAATGTATGTCTGAACCTCTATGTAAACAATAAATGAAACGTCGGAGCTTGGCTAGGGGACACGGGCAGAGAAGTATACTATGAGAGCTGGCAAAATCATATTCATATTTAATTCGGGCACGATTGTTAGAACCGTGCCAAAACGTAGTGGGAAGCCTTGCCGTGCGCCATGCGCCGGCATAGCGTCACAAATGACCACGGCCCGAAATTACCGGCCGAGGGGCGGTAGCCAACCCGGCGGCGGGCCATTGAAGTTACCCACCGCTTTCCCACCCCGGTATAGGTGACTTATGGTCACCCCTTCGGAGTTCTCGCAAGAATCTAATTTTTTTGAATAAACGGCTCTACAATTTAAAGTGAAGCTAGACCTTCAATGTCCCGCATACGGTGTTAGGAAGCGGTAATGCGAGCGCTTACAGGTACTAGTCTAAGAACAACACAGAACAATAAGCATCAAACAATCAGGTAACAAGTGTCAGGCAAATAGTTGGTGGAGGGAACCCACACTCCAGTACCTGTAAACACAAAGAAGAAATAAGTGACATAATAGAGTGACGGGGGAGTTTCGCCGAACCACGACTGGCAGTCCTGTTGAGAGATTGGTGGTGGTTGGGGCGACTGGCGCAGGTCAGGACTTCCACACCCCTTAGCCGACCACCCGGTGGAGCCCTGAAGATAAGTATGGGAAAAAGAGGGATAAACCCTAAAGAACCTAGGGGAAAGAAGCGTCAGGAGGTCGGAGGCAGGGTGGAGGTTACCCCAACCTGCACAGTCACCCCTCTGACCACCAACGCTCCTCAGGGGTGGCGCAGGTGATTGGCGGAGTCCCCCGGTAAAAAAAAAAAAAAAAAAAAGGAAATAAAAGAAGCTCCAGCAAGGTATGCGGGGACGAGGCCCGTTGTCCAACCCCTATTGGGGAGAAGTAAACAATACAAGACAAACAACGGAGTTCAGTTCTAGCCTGTAAACTCGTTGCCGTTACTGAAAAAAGAAAAAAAAAAAAACCGAAAAAAAATACATATAAAAAAAGAGAAAAGAAAAGAGAAAAGGAAAACAATAAACAATCCAAAAGTGCCACTTAAGGACATCGGTAGATTAAGTAAAACAAAGTAGAAAGTGTAAAAATAAAATCTGCATAGTCTGTAAAGAGGACAGCATGTGAAGTATAATATAACAAAAAAGTAAAACATAAGAAAAGAAAACTGAAAATAAGAAGAAAAATAAGAGACAAGTTATTTAAAAGAAAAGTAAACGAAAGAAAATCATCTGCAGCAGCTGGTACAGAAAGGAAAGAAAAATAATAAAAATAAGAAGAACAGAATAGCATAAACAATAATCGGAGAATTGTAAAAGAATTAGTCATGGAGCAGGAGCAATACACCAGGGGTTCTCAGTTATCACGCTAGTCAGCGACTCTAAGCTCAGACCATCTCTCAACCCAGATCCTAGTAAACTTCCTCAGACATTCGAAATTGACTCTGTTAGAAACAAGATCGGTGTTCCACACCGGTCTAATGGGGACATTCAGACCGTCTATCATTTCGTCTCTGGCATCCTTCAAGATCTCACAGTGCCACAGAATGTGCTCGGCCGACTGGTAAGTATTGCCACAAGCGCAATTGGGATGGGAAGACAGGGCAAGGCTGTGAAGCCTCCCCCTGAATTCCCCATGTCCTGAGAGGAGCTGCGTCATGTGATGGTCCAGTTTGAGGAAGGCCCCTTCCATTCTGAGTTTAACTGATGGGAAGAAGGAAAAGGTCCATCTTCCCATGCTCGACCTATCCCAACGGACCTGCCACTCTTTAAGCGAAAGGTCCCTCATCGTCCGAAGCAGTCCAGGGAGAGTTCCCGGTCCACCTGGTGTCAGAACGACACCAAGATGGGTTGCCGGGGATCCTCTGGAAAGTCTCTGCTTGGTTAAGACTTCCCTAATCTCCAGATCGATTGGCAAAATGCCGGCCAAAACTGGCAAAGCGTCCGAAGCAACAGTACGGTATGCGCCAGATAGTGCCAGCAAAGAAGTTCGCTGGCCCCTAGTAAGAGCGAGGAGTATAAGGCAGTTATCCAGGCGGTGCTCCCAAACAGAGGCAGCATACGAAACTTGCGCAACGTATACGCCCCTGTACAGAGCACGTAGTGCCGGACTGCGTAGTCCCCATTCAGCGGTGGAGAGTCTCCTCAACTTTAGGAACAGCGCCTGAGCCTTGCTTGAAACATCTTTAACATGAGCCAGAAATGAGGACGATCGATCGAGTGTTACACCTAGGTACTTGACCGTGTCTGCAAATTTGATGTTGGTGTCTCCCATCCGGATGGTAGGGTTTCTTGTTCTACTGAGAGAGCCCTTCATCAGGAGACCCTTTGTCTTGTGGGGAGCGAAGGTCATCTTATTCCTCTCCCCCCATTTAAGGAGGGTGTTCAAACCATCACCAGCCTTTTCTTCAATTTCCTTTCTGCTGTTCCCCGAGACAAGATACATTTTATCATCCGCGTAGTCGATCATGATACATCCTTCAGGCAAGGGTAACCTAGAGGAGTCGTCAAAGTCAATATTCCAAAATTCAGGTCCCAGAACGGAGCCCTGAGGACAGCCCATATTTACTTCGCGTTCTATAGTAAAATCACCATGGGATATCGAGACAGTTCGTCCCGATAGGTAGTTGTCAACCGATTTAAACAGGCGTTTTGGACAATTCCTACTTTTAACCTTTGTGCGTATCATGTCCCACCACGCGAAGTCGAAGGCACCAGTTATATCTAAGAAGATTGCTACAACATACCTCTTTGTACAGACCTTCACCCAGTTAAGCGCAAACGAAATGGCGTGCACAGTGGATTTACCCGGGACGAAACCAAATTGAAGTTCACTGGGCGGTGATAGTGTACTGCGAAGACGCTGCCGAATAAGTAATTCCAGGATCTTACCGAGGACTGGGAGTAAGGTTATCGGGCGATAAGCCTTAACATCGGTGAGTGGTTTGCCGTTCCCTTTAGGTATAATCCTGAGCACGCCCCTCTTCCATTCAGAAGGGAAAATTCCTCTTCTCAGGCACGATTCCATCACTTGAAAGAGCTCCTCTTTAGCGTGGACCCAGACATGCTTCACTATTTCGCCGTTGAGTCTGTCATGCCCTGGTGCCTTCTTTGGACCCAAACCCTTAATTATAGCACCTATTTCAGCTCTAGTGACGGGAGTGATTCTATCCTCTTGGGCGGCGGCGGGCCGCGGGCACGTAACAAACACGGGCCTCGATTCCAGGAATCAAAGAGAAAGCGGGCCCGTGTGAACGTCGCTCGGTCAGCGAAGGCCGCCGGGGTCCTATAAAACGGGCAACAGCCCCTTGGAAAGACAGTTAGCCAGCAACCTCCACCAGCTCAACACCTCTCTCTCTGCTCTGCCCTCTACCTCGCTCCGACTTCTGCCTCTGCTCGCCTTCTTTCACTCTGACCCCCGCTTCACCCTGGACCACGGACTTGCCTACCCCTTCGGACCAGACTCGGAATCAGCTCAAGAACAAGCGACAAGCAATCGGACCAGCTCTACAGCGGCTTCAGAGACGGCCCCGTTCTACCCCTCCACGCCACTGAAGGACGACATCTTACGCCTCCACAGATTGGGATCACCGGCCCTTTTACAGTCTTGTGTGTCACTCGATTACGTCTGATACACGCGTCATCTTACAACATTAATTCTCTCTGACCTGTTGGGTGAGACGAGGTATTCGCGTCATCTTACAACATTAATTCTCTCTGACCTGTTGGGTGAGACGAAGTATTCGCTTCATCTTACAACATTAATTCTCTCTGACCTGTTGGGTGAAACGAGGTATTCGCGTCATCTTACAACATTAATTCTCTCTGACCTGTTGGGTGAGACGAGGTATTCGCGTCATCTTACAACATATTTAGCTATAATGTGTGTTTATGATTGTTTCAGGAACAAAGTGGTGTGGGCCTGGCAACATCGCCTTCAACTACCACGACCTGGGCATCTACAACCAGACGGACAAGTGCTGCCGGGCGCATGACCTCTGCAGCGACATCATACCTGCCGGACACACAGCACATGGACTCAACAATGAAGACTTCTACACCAAGTAACTAGCAAGCGTATGATATAAGATTCAGGATTAATTGTCCTGATGAATCAGGAGCCTCCGCTCCTCACGATTGCGATTTACGTGCGCAGCAATCGTTCAGGGTCCTGTGACACTAAACTTAATCACTAATCAGTGATCCGTGACCTTCTCCTGCCTTCATGTTTGTCAAGTTTTTAATTCGGCGATCGATGTGCCGAAATCATCTCAGGATAAGTTGTATACAGGCGGTTGAGGGCTAATGTTCTAATGCCTACCACTTGCAGAAAGGATAGGTTGGTAGCATCACATTTGGAGGGCGTCTACCCATTTTATCTTGTTGGCTCTAAGCTCTAAATGTCCTTGTTTTCATACTATATGTAAACGTGGGGTAATTCAGGGCCCTCCTTTTTGTCAAATTTTTAATTCGGCGAGCAATGTGTGTAAATTAACTCAGGATAAGTTGTACGCAAGCAGTTGACGACCTATTTGAATGCCTACCACTTCCAGAAAGGAAAGGTTGGTAGCATTACATTTGGAGGGCGTCTACCTATGTTATCTTGCTGGCTCTAAGCTCTAAATGTCCTTGTTTTCATATAGAAACATGGAGGAATTCAGCGCCCAGATCAGTCCCATATTAGTGTTCTTCGTTAAGCCATGTCACTACATATCTTTAGAATTATGTTCATGGCGTCTTTTGTCGTGAAATTCTTAGTTTCACATTTACTTAGAAGCCATCGCCATTTAAAAGCCGCTTCTAAGCCTTAGTTTTGTTTTTGGCTGGTCGATCAGTGGGCTTATATTAAGGCTTTCATCCACTACTTTAGCTAGGAGGTGTTTAATTTCTTCTTTAGAAGAGGCAATGAAGGTAGTTTATCGAAGATTTGCGATTATCTTGCCACCAATGTTTTTTCCCACCTTCCCAACCATAAAGGCCCTTACTTATTATGTTTTCATCACAGACATAGGAATTAATAGACGAGAAGATAAGGGCGAGGGGTAAAATCAACTGTTGAAGAACGAGGGGAGTAAGGCTGACTGTGATTCGTCAATAAATCAATCTGACAGTAAATAGGCATCTCGCATTATAATATCACCATTTACTTCTTAAAAGTAAAATCTGCGTTTGAATGAATAGACATTTTTACATGGGAGCGCAAATTACTCGCCACGTTATGAACTAATTTGCGAAGTCCAAATTCGGCAAAGTAAGGCAGCTTCTATTTCAGAGTCGTAGTTAGTTTCAGAGTATTTAGTTAAGACACTTTTACAAATGTCTCATAATTTACTTACCCCAGTAAACAACGATGAGCACACTTGAGAATCGCTACATTGTGATGTGATAGTATATGTTTCTAAAACTGATCCATATAATACGGTGTGAATAAGCTTAAAATAAAGTAAAATAATGCTTACTTATGGAATGTAATACGACAATTGGGTTTATTCTCTTTTTCACATCTATTTTTACAAGTTTTCATATCAAAAGTCAACATTTTGCCGTGTTATTTCGTAAAATGAACCGATGATGCCTCGACCATAGTTCGCACAAGAATGATGACGTCACGTTTTCAAATTTCACTTGAAGCCATATGCGAGCCCAGCCGGCTCAATGGAACCGGTATGGGGAGTGGGGATAATACGCTTTTAATCACTTAGGGCAGGTCTACTAATATTCATATGTCTATGGTTTTCATCATAGATTAAATGTAATCTAAAATAAAATAAAGGCTAATAAAACTAACCCTTTCGTTTTCCTAATTCCAAAAACTTTTTTTAGTTTTCTCATTTGCCTTATTGTTTCAGACTGAATTGCAAATGCGATGAAAAGTTTCACATGTGCCTGCACAAGTCCAAAGATGGTCTCGGAGACAATATTGGAGTTTTGTACTTCAACATTATAGGAACGCAATGCTTCCGTAAAGATTTTCCTATCGTCAAATGCATTAAAACGAGAGGGTAAGAGAGATAATTTTATTATAATGAGATATACACTAGTAAACTGTTCTGGAAAAGTTACATGTTTCAATGTTTTTGTGAGAATTTTTGCGATTCGTTTGAAGAACTGCAATATTTTTAAACAATTTCAGTTAAAACCAATTTTTTGAAATGAGGTATGCAGATTTGTTTCGTCTTGTTTGTTATGTTCGTTGTCTGAATATTGTCATGTTGATTGCTTTTATGAACAGGTAAAAGTTGGATAGGTAAAAAAATAACAGAGGGTTTACCTTTTTTTGTAAATTTAAAATTTTGAACTGGAGGAATTAGTTATTTATTTTTCTGTAACTATACGAACTTCCAATAAATTAGATTATTGATGTGTAACTTTATGAATATTAGATTATTGATCTGTCACTTTATGAACGTGGAACAAAATAGATTATTGATCTGTAACTTTATGAATATTAGATTATTGATCCGTCACTTTATGAACGTGGAACAAAATAAATTATTGATATGTAACTTTATGAACATGGAATAAATTAGATTATTGATCTTAACTCTGTGAACATGGAAAAATTAGATTATTGATCTGTAACTTTATGAACATGGAACAAATTAGATTATTGATCTGTAACTTTATGAGCATGGAATAAATTAGATTATTAAATTGTTATTTTTGAACGTGGAATAAAATAGATTATTGATTTGTAACTTTATGAACATGGAATAAATTAGATGATTGATACGTAACTTGGTGAACATGGAATAAATTAGATTATTGATCTGTAACTTTATGAACATGGAATAAATTAGATTATTGATCAGAAACTTTATGAACATGGAATAAATTAGATTATTGATCTTAACTTTGTGAACATGGAATAAATTAGAATATTGATCTGTAACTTTATGAACATGGAATAAATTAGATTATTGATTCGTAACTTTATGAACGAGCAATACATTATGGATGGGTGAAGTGCGTGTATATGTGTGTGTTTATCGCCGGCTTACCTTCAGCAATTACATTCATAGATTGTCTGACTCCATAAATTAAAACAATTATTGAAAAAATCGAACTTTTATTATTCATTTAAAGTTACAAGTTTTATCAGTAAATTTGTCAGAAATGTAGGGAAAATAAATAAATGTCAACTGTCAACCATAAATCAACTACTTATCTACTGTCAACTAGGCGCGCGAGATCTCGAATGAATTCAAAATGGTTTCGTTGAACAGCTGACGGCACGAGGTAGAGTTGCCAAATTTCAAAGGTTGCCAGCGGCCAAAAAGAATATCTCTACAACATTAAATTATTTATATTTGAGTTTATAATTTAGATTATTTTTCTGTTATATTGTGGAATAAAATAGTTTGTTTATCTATATCCAATTTTATTTTTGCAGATTATTGAGGCCAAAATGTGTGGAATATGAACTGGACCACAGTAAACCAAAGCTATACCAATGGTTTGATGTCCCCCCATTTAAATAAGCCTATATTTTAGTGACTATTTATCGAGCTTTAATTTAAATCTTCTTCTTTCGTGTGGTGGGGGGTCAGAGGGGGTCAGAGGTTTGAAAGTCTGGAGTCGCCGGGTGGACCCCACCAATCACACCGGGGAATGAATTTGAACTTAATTTAATTATTCACCAATATAACCAATAAAGTATTATTATATAAAAGATATTTTTTCACATTATCCCACACGGGAGGCCCTGAGGAGGGTCTTTCAAGGAAAGAAAGGAGGGGAAGTTCTGGGAGTGAAAAATGTATGAGAAGTGGGGAGGAATCTAGGGATCGATGTGTCCAGTAGTAACGGACGTATGAATATATCCTTCCCGCTACATGATGGGTCAAAAGACCAGTTGAAGAGGTCAAAGGGTCTCCCCAAACCAACCTCTCCCTATCTGACAGCTGGCAGGGAGGCACATCCTGAACACAACTCACCCGATGATCCCGGGCACCCCTGTTAAATCACAGTTAAAAATAATGACACCAGTAAAAAAAAAAATGATTTGAACCCGTTGTCATCAAACCTAAGGCCCTAGTATTGTAACTCCAGTTACATTTGATGTTATCACAAATCAACGTTCATTTTGATTTTTTGTCTTTTATTTTTATTTTTTTTATTTTTATTCCAGATCTCGGGGAGGGTGGTGCAATCCCACGAGCTCCATATTATACATAGAATATTTATATAGTAAATATTGTAAGATAATACATAGACAATAAACGAAAACAAAATACAATAATAATAATAATAACTTTTGAACTGTCACCGCATATTTTCAAATCAAAACTCACCGTTAAATCTTATGTTGGATTGTTTAAACCATGGAGCAATATTGATCAGTCATCGATTAAGGCACAGTTATTTCGCAAAAATTCATGTGTGACAAAGTCATCAAATGGCCATTGGCGCCATTTTTTTTTTGATATTTGAAATTCTATGTGCGTTTCAGCTTTCTATCAAATTTTAATAACAACCGGCTTAAAAACATGAGCAAAATGGCGCTGAATGACCATTTAATGACAAAGTTACGTTTGAATTTCTGTGAAACAACCTGTCTTAAGACATCAAGCGTAACGGCCGCACGTTGACGGGCCGAAAATCGGCGGATAATTGCCGATTTGGTGATGACGTCAAATGTGACAGGAATTTAAACAACTAGGCCTAAGTAATTTATTTTGCAGGTCTACGAACTTCATAGTACATTCACCTAGATTTAATTGGTTGATTACTTTGAGTTACCAATTATTTTCTGAAAATGATTTGCACTCCAAATCTAGATGATTTTAATTAGAATAATTACGTTTTTGGTCGTGACACATTATATAATAAATAAAACACAAAAAATACATTTCACGTTCCAAAAAACACAAAATAAAAAAATAAAACGTATTTCTTGTTTATTTGTATTTATATTGCGTGTTACATTATTACAACATAATGAAACGAATTTTAGAATTAACTTAAAACTAAGAAATATTTTATTACAACAAATTTTCTTTAACTTTTGAAGGTTATATCCATCAATGTAATATATCATTTAAGGCGATGCCATACGTAGTAATGCAAAATCATGTGTTTTTGGTTTGAAAATTTGGTCGCCTAGAAATGTTTCAGATGCTTTAATTAAATACTGCTAGTAGAATACATCTTGACCTTTGAAATAATCGAGTATTTTTTATATAAGTCTTTTTATAAGCCCAGAAAAAATAATGTAAAGGCCTATGAAAACTGCTTTAAAGTTCAAAATCTCCTACTTACGAACCCATTTTCGGTTATGATTATATTGTATAATGTGGCAAATTAAGTTATTTATAAAATGATCAAAAAAATAAAATATTTATGCCTGAACATCCACAAAATAAAATAAAAGGCACTTTTTGGCCATGTTTTTTTCTTGCATAAATCAAAACAGGCGGATGGTGTTAAGCGGGAATTTAAACCTTATCGCCATTTACGTAAGGGTTGTTATTGATAGCGGCTCAATTTAAAATATTACACGACGTAGTGCATCGCCTTAAGAAATAAAAACGATATTACGTTTTATTGTGTATGTAGGTACTTGAGATTATTCTTTAAAAAAACTGTAAAAGAATACCCAATAACATACTGGATCTTCCTCGAAATTCTAAAAATAAGTTCTTTGGGAGAATACATCAGAAATTTAATTTCTCCCAGACTCCGCGCAATACGACTAAGATAATACTATTTATTAAATGAACAAAAAACACCTTTGTAATACACCACTTTTACTGTACTAATTAATAACAGCTAACCAGATGTCTTGTTAATATAAAAACCCTGATGAAGCTTTAAATAAGCGAAACCTGGTTGGGTGTCATTTATTAATGCTTTAGACATATTACGCTTTATTATGCGCGCATAATTTGGGCGTGGTATATACGTTTTATATGTCGGGGTGACACACTACGTTAAAACTTCCCAGGAAAGGGGGTGAGATCTATTGGGGAACTGCCGCGGAATATCATTTTTTTGTGTGGGATCTGTTACTTAATATAGCCTGACTAGCAGACCACGGCGCATGGTCTGTATGGGCGCAGGTCTGTATGGGATTGTATGGCGAGTAATATGAAGTTATATAAATCGCTTTGAACTTATACGTTATCTGTCACCCCCTAAATTTAGTAAATGTGGTGAATTATAAAGTGTGTTTTTTCATTTAATACACAATGACACCCTAAAGTTATTGCTTCCTACGAAAAAAAGTACTATTTCATTGCGTTTGGCTATATCAACGCACTGTGTGTAATTCGTGACATAAAACTTCAACTACATTATCTAAAGAATATAATAATACTGTAAATTATAGTAATATCCTCAGATATTTCACACTGCTCTATTACATAATATTCTAATCTAAAATAGTTCGCCGTTGGGAATAGAGTTCATGGCTTGGAATTACAATTCGATGGCAGCGGCTTTGTAGACGAATTAATAATAATCTAATAATGTTGATTTCCTTCATCATTTACTGTCGTTGAGAAGTGATAGTATTGGATCGTTTTCTCTGTCAAGTCCTGAGTAATATGAAACGGTGAGAGGATCTGAAAATAAAAGAAAAATCACATTAGATAATCGGTTACAGTATAGCTTCCAATTACTTCCAATTCATTCCCTTAGTCACAAAGAGAGTTTCAAACATAGACAAATTAATATTTTAAAAAGTACAATCATAAGTACCCGTCAGTAAGCCATATTTGCAAGCACGGTCAGAATATTATTCCGACGGTCGGTAGACAAAAGCCGCCACTTTTAGCGCGCTGTCAATATGCAAAACTTTTTGGATAATATCGTTCATTATGCAAAATAACTGGCTTATTAATGAATGGATGTGTACTAACTAAGCTCTTAGAACTGAAAGAAATCGTATACACGACCCTTAGACCTCATTAATCAATCTAAGACGATCAATTGAATCCGTTTCAGCTTTGAAAAACAAAAGTTATTACTGTTATTAGTTATGAGTTATGCCCAGTGGTGGCTCGTGACTTTTGAGAGTGATAGAGTACTTTGTTTGTAAATTTTGACATAATTGATGTTGTTTAGTCCAATTTTCAAAAAAATTTAAGTTTGGCTGTGGGTGCACAGATTTCCTGAAAATCTTCATTTAAAAAAATTTCTAAAATAAGAAACACGTTTTCGGCTACAACAATATCAATAATGCCATTTTTTTGTAG
Organism: Hesperophylax magnus; assembly: GCA_026573805.1. NCBI lineage: Eukaryota > Metazoa > Arthropoda > Insecta > Trichoptera > Limnephilidae > Hesperophylax > Hesperophylax magnus. Next base: position 7,713,272 of record JAIUSX010000018.1, read on the forward strand.
TATTAGCGCTCTAACGCAACCAAAAGTCACGAGCCGCCACTGGTTATGACTAATGACCTCATTTAAATTTATTTATTTCATCAAAAAAATTACAGAATAATATAATATATCATTAGTAAGTAAAATACCTTTATGTAAGTAATTAACAATGACATTGTTGAAAAACTAATGTTACAATAATAGAACAGTTTCTAATAGAAGAAAAAGTAAATATGTATATAAGAGTGTTATATAGATATGGCATAATATACTCATATTATGAACTTATTAACTACATTTTTAGTGTCAAAAAGTACATGCGTACTTCCAATGAATATTAAATTTAATATTTCAATTCGACATTGTCAATTTATTGGTATTGTTAACGTTTAGGAATGTTAATTCATAGAGAGGTGCACCAAGCCGGCGAATATCGAATTCTGATTTATTGCATTATCAACATTGGTCTGGGTATCAACAGCGCGACCGTGCTAGGGAAATCGGTAGTTACGCCAATCAATTCGATAGTGTAAAGTCATCGATTTCACTGTGCTAGATAGGCCAATAAAATTGATTACCAGTTCAATAAAAAATTTCGACTTTGAGAACGTTTATTAAATTATTTTGCATAACGAAGGTAATATTTGTCTAAGGCTCGATATGTTTGGCGATAGAAGAAAACCCCTGGTAACTTGATCTGTTGTACTGTGGCAAAAAGCATGCCCAACACGTTTGAAATATTTGCTACACTATAACGGAATAGAGATAGGAGTACTGCGAAAATTGATTATGCACGAGAGAATGGAAAAAGCAGTAATTAAGTGAGATAATTGTGTGAGAGTTAAAATGAACGGATTTGATATCTTACCAGCGCATAGACCACCATAAGGACAACTATTATATCCTTTAGTATACATCCTCGCTCCGGGATACAGTCCAGTTGGTCCATAATTGCAAACGTAATACTCAAACTCCTTCCCTGAAACTACCGTGTGGTCTGGTTGGAACGAATATCCTTTCTGGATGTAAGGATTTAACTTCTTGGTTCTTGCAATCTTGTCCTTTAACCTCTGATCGTGGTACAAAACTCTGGAATGGATGTTTGACAAGATCTCGTGCTTTTGTTCAAGCTCTTTGAATAATTTGTATTTATTTTCGTAACTAAGGTAGGGAGAATCCAATTGTTTCATTTGGTCCAAGTAGTTTTTGTAAAACTTCAATTGTTTCTTGTGGATATCAGAGGTTTGTTGAACAGGCTTTGGTGTCTGTGGTTCTTCTGAATAGTAGTATTGTTGGTTATTTGTTGTCGTAGGTTGTTGTGTGTAGTAGTTTTGTTGATATTGGTCACTGTTTTGGTAGCCTTTATCTTGTCCGAATTGGTTTCTGCTGTTTGATTGGTAGTTGCCGATTCTTCTGGCTTGTCTAATATTTTCTTCTTGGGCCTCTCGGAAGTGCTCGTCCAACTGCGGGGTGGATTCTTCAGCGTGGCTGGTGTCTCTTTTGTAATAGCGTTTTGGTCTTTGGGGGTAAGTTCTTTTGCCACAGCCGATACGACGAGTGTTTCCCCAAACCATTTGAGCGTAGTGTCCAGTCACTTCATCAAAACTAGAAGTAAAACAATAACGCATTTAAAACAACCACGAAAAAAAAGATCTGTTCAAAATATAAGGTTTGCAGACAAGAAAAATGATATGTTTGGTTTTAACAACTATAGCTAGTTAACATAGAATTATAACCTGCCGTTCAAAAGTCTGATGAACTTTTCTAGGGAACAATTTATTTTTCGCAGAAATAGATGATTTTATATTAATCAATAATTTCATGAAAATTATAAAACTATTCAGCCGCTCTCAAAGTTAAGCTGTCAAAATGACAAAATTTGATACTTACATAAAGTTGTCGACATTAGCAGCATCCATAAACTCTACCTCGCTGTACCAGGAGAGAAGGGCTTGTTCCCAGGGAACTCCTCCCTCAGACAGGAACACGTTCTGGCCAACTGAGAAGCGAGCTACAACGGGAAATAAAAGATGTTAATACTCAGCAAGTTCTACTAAGTAAGTAAAAAGAGTTTTGTGTTGGTGTGCTTACGATCCAATCTGCAGGCATCGTGGCCAAAGTCACATTGGTCTGCCCAGGCCTGTGCTGTGCGGGCTAGCTCATCGTCCCATGTCTGCAACACAATAAATATATACATAATGGATTAAAAAAACTACTAAAACGGTATTGGATGAAAATGTATACATTTGGAACGATTTCTCCAAACTCCTCAAAAAACGGTCTATCTAGCCAAACCTACTGAAACGCTCAGATTTTATATTCGATCTATATAATATTTAGCTCGAATATATAATCAAATAGACTCCATCTAGGTAGATTTTAAAATGGATCAAATCATATGTCGCAAACAGAAGTAAAGCAGTTAGAGCTAAAGGTTTCTCATCACGTTTCTATAATACACCATCAGGAATTCCACAAGGATCCTATCTCGGACTTTGATTATTTTGTATATATCAGATGTTTTAAAAACTCTAAGGACGGGTTGTTTCGGAGAATTTGAACAATTCTTCATATTTCAAAGTTAATTTTCAGGTTCTGTAAAAGATTTTTTAAAGTTCTGTTTTTATTTCAGTTCTGTCAAGCAACTACCCTATGCTGATATAATAACAGAACTTGAATAGGACTTTCACAGAACCCGGAAATCAACATTGAAATTTGATGAATTGTTCAAATCCTCCGAAACAACCCGTCCTAAATCGTACTGCATCAAGGTTATCGAAATGATTGTAGGTACGACAATAAATTAGAGAATTCAAGAGTGCATAATTGTACCAGATTACAGTCATTGTTCAATAATACAGGGTGTATGTATGACCATATAACAGAAGTGTATTCAACTTACCAAGTACTGCATGTCAGTAGCGGCGGGCTGGGGGCCCGGATAGCCTCTGGTCTCGCCCCCAAGGGCCACCAGAGCCCGGAGGCTGTTGTGCGTATCCAGGATCACCTGCTTCTCGGCCTCCGACAAGGAACCCCCCACTGAGGTGTATCCGCACTTGCTGCCGAGACCCTGAACAAGAAAAACACGATATATTTAAAATCCATTTGATCATCAATACTTCAAACACATACAGAAGTACAGGGTTTTCCAATAAGAGGTGTTATTTTGAATAGCCCGCTATTTCGGTAGATGTTACTTTTGAAACTGTCATTATTTGACATTTGACAAGTGGAAACTACGCCATTAATAAAAATGGAACGATACACGCTTCAACAACGCATTGAAAGTATTAAAATTCACTTGAGTGAATCAAATGCAAATCATCTTGAGTGATGAGGCCCATTTCCACCTCGGTGGTTTCGTCAACAAGGAAAATTGTCGCATCTGGGGCTCAAAAAACTCAAGAGTTATTGTTGAAAAGCCTCTTTATCCTCAACGTGTGACTGTTTGGTGCGGTTTATGGTCCGGCGGAGTCATTGGACCTTACTTTTTTGAAAATGAGGATGGAGCAACAGTTACGGTGAATGGATTGCGCTATCGAGAGATGATTAATGATTTTTTATGGCCGGAATTGGATGGTATTGATCTGGACAACGTTTAATTTCAACAAGACGGCGTTACGTGCCACACAAGTAACGAAACCATTGATCTTTTACGATTGAATATCAAAATAACACCTCTTATTGGAAAACCCTGTATTATGTTGATTAATTAAGCCGTGTTGTGATTTCTTCTCCTTTTTGAGCCAACGTTCGTTGCTTGAAATGACTTTAACCTTTTAGGTGATCAAATCTGAAAAGCACGGTACCTCCCCACCTTCCTATTTCCCATCTCCTTTCTCTCCCCTCTCCCCTCAGCCACACAACTTACCCCAATAATTGCCAGCAGAAGGTTGGGAGCATTCGGGACTCTTTATTTATTTATTTTAAGGAACATAAACAGTCTTGATATTAATTTAATTTGCAGCAGAGAATGGAAAAGAAACATACCAATTATAAATGTTCACAGATAGTTCAATTGGTAATATACAACCAACCATTTAGTGAATGTAGACTAAAATATAAAAAGCAGAATTAAGTAATAAATTTAAAAGCCGAACTAAGTAACAAGTATAAAATAAATGGAAGTAGAACAAATGTAATAAACCTATATAATGAATTATTCAAAAATATATGTGTTTATAAGTACACAGGATGTATAGAGTAGGAAACAGATTTTGGCGTTGGAACAGGATGGAGGATGAAATGGATGAGGGAATGTTGCCTGTTGAATATTTTTAGAAATAAAAAATTAATAAATGAGCAATTTAAAGATAAAATAAGGTACAATTAATTTAATCATCATGATTTTGTGCTATTCATACCTAAAATGTGATACAATGAACTTCTGTAACGACAGTAACTAGCAGTGAATATTGACATATAGATAAGCTGACGCTTGTATGTCTATATTTGTAAGTTTTTTGTTGTACCAATTGCAGGTTCTGTTCATAAATAACTTTTGTACGATATTAACAAAAAACTTTATTCGTTGACGGATTAGTCAAAGTGTTAAAACTTCATCAAGATAGATTTTAGTCCAACATCGTTCCGAAAGACATTTTTTTAAATAGTAGTCTTTTTACTTTTGACCAATATTTAACCTTTCTTGAACTAACCATCAATTCATTACAAACTGATAATATGCAAATATTTATTAATTCCTACATCGTCTACAATATTCATTTTGAGGAAAAAAAGGTTTCCATTCATGTTGTCGTGTTGAATAGAGATAATTAAATAATAATCTTGTAACATAAGTGCTGAATTTAATGAAACGAGAAATAAATAGGTACCTATGTTAACAGACAAGTCATATGTTCATATGTTATCTGGTACCAATTTTTGGCTACCGCCAAGATTGAAAATCAGAAAGAAGCATTAAAATTTAATCAAGGATTGATTCACCGATACAATATTCTATTTGTATGCCTTTCTTGAAAGAATTGAGTATTTTTTCAGACAAAACTATTTTTACATATTTATATTACTGTGTAAGGGCGCAAAAAAATAATTCTTCTTATTATTTTAAAACATTACTTGCACAAACTGTATTTTAATAAAATAATTAAATTAACTCTACCTTAAGGCTAAGCTCGACGCTCGTTATATTCTACGTGTTCATAGATGGCGTTAATTAATTTATTTTATTAAAATACGCTTTTTGCAAGGTATTGCTTTACAATATTAAGATAAATTATTTGTTTGCGCCCGTACATACGCAATATCAATATGAATAAATAGTTTGTTCGTTTAAAAACTCAATTCTTTCGAGAAAGGCATATAAATATAATATTGTACCCATGATTCAATCCAATATTGTATTTTTATATACTTAAGGTTAAACATTGCAAAATGTATTATAATAAAAATAAATCAATTAGCGCCATCTATGAATACGTAGAATATAACTAGCGTCGTGTTTGTGAAATCACTATATAGATCAATCGGTTTTACATTATGAATAAAAAAAAAGTACAATTAACACAAAAGCATTAATTACTTTATAATATAAGCGTTAACTTCTAAAAAATGTATTTAATTTAAGCATATAAACAACTTGGTTAAGATTATCTGTTACAGTTTCCTCTAACTAACTTTTTTCTTTCTTAAAAAATTATTTACATAATCATTTAAAACTGCTTTTGTGCTTGAAATCGAGCGTTTCTAGGTTTTTGCCAAGCGGTTTTTATGAGTATTGTTCACGCAATATATATATAAAAGAATTGGTGGATATGAAATCTTAAATCCTGCAATGTCACCATGACCGGTCGCTGTAGCAAGATGCCAATAAACGTGACAATATGCTCAGTGAAGCTCAGTCGAGCTCAGTGCTCGGATGGTGTGAATTGACACCTCGGACTGATGTTTAAATTACTGCAGACCGCGGAATATTAAATATGTGGTGAATTGACACCTCGGACGGAAAGAACGGATGTTTGAATTACGGGAGACCCTAGGATTATTATATATGGTGTAAATTAACACCTCGGACGGAACGGATGGATGTTTCAATTACTGGAGACCGCGGATTATTAAATATACGGGGTTTTCCAATAAGAGGTGTTATTTTGATATTCAATCGTAAAAGATCAATGGTTTCATTGCTTGTGTGACACGTAGCGCCATCTTGTTGAAAGTAAACGTTGTCCAGATCAATACCATTAATTCCGGCCATAAAAAATCATTAATCATCTCTCGATAGCGCAATCCATTCACCGTAACTGTTGCTCCAGCCTCATTTTCGAAAAAGTAAGGTCCAATGACTCCGCTGGATCATAAACCGCACCAAACAGTCACACGTTGAGAATAGAGAGGCTTTTCAACAATAACTCATGGGTTTTCCGAGCCCCAGATGCGACAATTTTGCTTGTTGACCAAGCCACCGAGGTGGAAATGGGCCTCATAACTCAAGATGATTTGCATTTGATTCACTAGAGTGAATTTTAATAATTTTAATGCGTTGTTGAAGCGTGTATCGTTTCATTTTTATTAATGACGTAGTTTCTACTTGTCAAATGTCAAAAAATTAAAAGCTTCAAAGTAACATCTACCGAAATAGCGGGCTATTCAAAATAACACCTCTTATTGGAAAACCCCATAGTATAAAATAGTACCTCAAACAGGGAGGATTGACGTATAACATAACCACAACCTTAGAATAAATTATTTTTTGGAGGATCGTGATTATCGCCAATTTTAATGGGTTGTTGGCTAAATGATTCTGTGGTTTTCCAATCCGCAGAATCCAAGGTTGTGTGATTACTCTCGGTGTGTAAAAATAAGAATTCGAATATTTTCAGTTTAGTTTTTATTTTAACAAAACTCACGTTACAATAGTTTTATGAACAAAACAGATCGCGTACGTTAGAGGAGATTTTGGACTAATCCGGGGGCTTGACCACTGGAGAGAGAATGAAATGGTTTCAGTGTGAGCCATCTCGCGGGAGGTTGTAATGTTACCAGTCGCACGTAAATGTGGGGAACTGTACATATTATTGTTATTTTCTGGAGATGTGAACTCTCTATAAGTAACCCTACAATTGTGAGTATAATTTAATATTCATATTTCGAGTGTATCCAGAATTTGGCAAACTGGCCCCAACTGCGACAGGTGAGTTATTTTTTATCCAATAATCCAATCTGGGCTTTTCTTATGTTCCAGAAGCCCAGGTTTAAGCATTGAGGAATACTGTCTGTCAAGTTTAGCGAATGCATTAAAAATAAATTGTCCCATATAACACTGCAATTAACATAATTCTGGGACTGGCCCTTCGGGCGTGTTGCCTAGGGCTTATTCCAGCAAAACACCAACTAATAGAGTGGAGTCGCAGTTTCACAACACCACGTATTACTTATATTAGTGGCGATATATGGCACACTAAGAATTACATTTTTGCCCTGTGGCTTCCTCTTAATTATATACATACTCATACAGGACCCCACCGAGAGACAGTCTGGGTTCTCATTGCCTCGCAAAACATGGTCCACCATCAATAGGTTAAGGTGCTCCCATAGCCGCTGTGCCCACATGATGCACAGATGGGGCCTTAAAGAGTGTGTGAATGTGGTGCGATGTGTGAATGTGGTACGGTGCAGACCACCTAACATGTAGTCAACGCTCCATTCATTCCCCGGCGGGATTGATGAGGTCCACATGGCGACGCCTGAGGCCCTAGAATGGCTCGCAGACCTAGATGTCCCCCTCTGACCCCCCTACCATACGAAAGAAGAAGAATTATATAATGTGGATCAAAATCCCCGTGCACTTAACTGAATCTTTCTAAAATATAATTTGAATGACCCTGAAAACTCTACATGGTAACAGCAAAAGCGTTAATCTGGGTTGTTTTTACTATTCAGGCGTGAATTTACGAGTTTTCCCAACCTACTTTGCACACCTGACACGAAAGTTGATATTCGACTCTTGGTCTAGTTTATTTATTTCATTTAAGTGAATGGTGGGCAACATTTACATAATGTAAAGGTCCTCTGTTCGGATAAAAAAGAACTCGTAAATTATGTCGTTTAAACATCGAACAACAATATTAAATATATCGACGGTTTCAACCCATAAAGATAAAATTTGTTTTACGTCCTTTTGAGCAAATTCTGGTTATTTATATTTACATTGCAAAATTCTATCAAAATATTATATAATTTACTTAAACACCTTTTAAGTTATTAAAAATGATGGAGATTATCTTTGCCGATTTAAAAAGTTATTATATGAAATTCATGAATGCTCCGAAAATTATGAAAACCACATTTGGTTCTGTGAAACATGTTATATGTATGAAAAAAATTACAGTGTTTCTTTAAATGCCATTTAAGACATTGACTTTGTTGAAAGCAGTTAACTTATATGTGCCTGACATGTGTAATCGTGGGAGATATCACGCATTTTTTTATACTCCGAAAGCGAGGACTTCTGCCTATCAGAACTAGGCAATCAACAGAACGACTCAATTGCTTACCGATTCCGCATTGACCGTCGACATTATCAACGTCACTTACAGACAGACAGTTCAGCAACTATCTTTTAATTTTCAACTTAAAACTTTACTCCAAAACATTCATTACCCCTCCGTAAATGACTAGCAATCCGTAGGTCGCAGGTTCAAATAATGGTGTGCACAGTTAAAACTTTATTTGATCAATTTGCGATATATCATAATTTATTCATTTAAAATAATATAACTTGCGGCACGTTCCAGTTTAGACTGTACAGTTTAGGATTGTTGTTAACGGAAGTGGCGCCCTCTGTTATTTTAAAAAGGAACCGTTGAAGTTTTCTAGAACATTTTTAAAAGAAAATATACAATTCTTAGAATTTCTCAATTTCAAAAATATTTATACAATTTCCCGACCCGTTTTCCGACAAATTTTTCTTTTAGCAAGACTCTGCTATCAGAGAAATTTACACAATTGGGCGAGGGCCATTGTTAGGAGCATTCGTGGCCTATTAGCAAAAAATCCCCATTTTTTATCGCGCCCATCGGGTTATTATGGGAATAGAATTACCATCTAATTAGCGAAGGATTCATTTGAAATTCGTGTCGGCATTCGCAAACCTAATCAGAAATCAGTAAAGCCGTACCATAATGTTGACAAACTTGATTTGCACTTAAAACTTTAATAAAAAATACTGGTTGGGTGAAAAAGTCATTGACATATTTTTTAACACTTTTACGATTTTCTTCGAAGCCGAAGCTTTGAAAGAATCTATTGTTTATTTGTGTGAACTTCAGACATGCGTTGCGGTGTTTAGAAACTTTAATGAAAGAAAGGAGTCGAGCTTGGTCTTTCATAGACCATTTTAGGGATGAAACACAGGAGCTGGCATATCATACAACAGTCGAGCGTAACAGTGAGCTAATCAAAAACAAATCGTAAAAACGACTTGTTCTCGCATTATGCTTAAAAGCGTAATCATTGACGCTAGTTCCTCGCACCTTCAAATGAAATACCGGTTGAATTAAGAAAATATGTGATTGATTTATCCGAAAAAAATATATATAATACATGTTTCTAGGATTTTATCGGGATTTAAAACATCACAAATCAAATAAATAAAAAATTATCACAAACAAATATTGTCATTAATTAATTATTAATTGTTTTTGTGTATAAATTGTGAAACTCCATTATTTATTTTTTTTTTATTTAATGTAAATCAAATTTAATAATGCTAAGTCTTTACTTATTATTGTGATAGCTGTTTCGGCGTGCAAGGCCATTTTCAAACTGTGGTTAGGCCACGTTGAGACCACTTATTTATATGATTCTATTTACCCCCGTCCAATTTTAATTTTTATAATGTCTAAAATGATTTATTACCGGTTAAACCGATAAAAAAAAACAGAAAAAAATAAAACAAATATTATCAATTGTCTTTATAACGAAATATGTAATTATATTTTTTGTTAACAAATAATAGAGATCCGAATTCCTTTTCGAATAAGGAACTTTATTAAACTTTAAAAATTATTAGTGTTTCTGGTGTAGATCTCTCAATTTTTGGATTATTTATTTTCGCGCTCAAATACCCACTACGTTTTCGAGATAATTCATTTTTTTCCCTTTTACGCGGGAACCGAAGATATTTGTATTGTCATATCTGAACTTCCACTTTCCTAGTTCCGTTGCCTGTTACACCTTTATTTTTTTCCGTTCATTTTAAACTACACTTCAAAGAAAAAGTTGAGGTTTAGTAAGTTTTACTCACTTGAAAACTTACCGATATAAAATATTGCTAATTTATTAAGAATCTCTTCAAACTCTTCGGCATTTAATAAATGAATTGTGGTTTCCTTTTTTCTTTTTCCTTTTTTTCCTTTTTTTTTCCTTTTTTTTTCTTTGGTTTCCTTCAGTTAAACACGAATGTGTCATCGCGTCTTCGGATTCGCATTTCGTCATTTAATTATATAATATCAGGACAAACGCAGGTGCAGGTGTTTATTAGGAAACGGCCTGCAGTCCCGTTTTTTACAGGAATTTAATAAATCAGCCATACTCATTTTTCTCCGTGTATGATCTTACGGATGCCATATACCCTCTGGATTCAGGTAGTTGTCACTCTTGTGTGGTAGTAAAAAAAAAACAATTAATTCCAACAAACTGCCCTAAATTATTAAAAAAAATTATAATTAATAATTTATTATGCATATTTTCTTGGCCCACCGTAGATTTACATCATCAGCACATTACATAATGTATGTAAATGTTAGAATAATAATTCCTCGTGTATACATAACACGGCAATACTATAATTGAACACTATCTTAAACTTAATACATATTATGTTGATCTCTCAAGTAAATGATTATCCAGTTCTATTAAAGGTCAGGTCTTTTTCACCAAAACTGAAAATTTGCGGTCAATGACTCGATGATTTTGGATTTCCAGAGTTCATCAATCAATCCGTTTTATCACGAATTTAATAATATGAACTGAGTTTTTTATTACGAAATTCGTGTAGTCTGAATCACGAGTCCGTTTTTTTATTTATACTTAACAAGCTGTATTTATAAATGTGTACTTACCTATTGATTTACCTATCCGGACTCCTTAATTAATTTGGAAATCTGAACCCTTATCGAATTTCATACAATTTTGAAGACAAAAATCATATAAAAAAATTTTTTATCGTTTTAATTATTTAAGTATACTGGACACCGGACTGGAAAGGGTTAAGCTCGTTACCGATTCTCGAAAATATGAAATGTCCACTTAATATTATTTTAATTTTTAAAAGTAGAATTTATGAAAAAAATAATTTATTCACAAAGGTAGATTCGTTCAACGGCGCTCTGGTGAGGGTCTTGCTTGAAATTCAAGAAGTTTAGTGACGAAATTTGAATAGCCTGGTACTTCTTGATCATCCTCTTTCCATTATCCTTGCCAACTTTCTTTAGCATCATATATTAAATTGGGATGCCATAATCATGGATACCGGATAACTTAAAAAAATGACAATTCAACACACTTTTAAAAATCGATATAAAAAATCATGAAAAGTGATGAAACCGAAACTTGGTTAAATAGGTAACGTATTTTTGCACACTTTGTCGGAGAAGGGTTTTTCTACCTTTTACGACGGTCCTGCTTGAATGGCGGAAAAGGCATTGTTAGCCGATAATTACAAATATTTTTTTATACCAATCTATTTGTGCGGGTTCCAACTTCCAACTATATGTACATGTATTTTAAAATGTGAACCAAGTCTTCCCATATCTTTAAATCCTTATCTTTTGTATGGAAGAATATTTCAAAAGTAAACAACGAGATATTTAAACCCGTAGAACGGGTAATACTAATATTCCACTTATTGCACCGGAAATACGAAAGTCTTTTGTTTTTTTGTAATGATTAAAAAAAACTTTTTTTAACGAAATACGTATTTTTTTTTACAAATAAAACTTCACTAAATGGCCCAACACTGACTTCAACTTCAGATTATGGAGTCGTATTACAAAATTAGGCTTAATTTCAGACAACAATTTCATAGTTGGGTTGTGGTGAGTACTATGTAAAAAAAATCATCAAAATATATGTATTACTTTCAAAGATATAGCTGTTTAAAAACTAAATCCATTTTCTCGAACAGGACCCTTTCGCCCGAATAAAGTGTGTTATGTTAACACGATATTTTTTTCGTCGATTTTAATTAATTTATACCAGTTTTTAATAAAGGTTATCATGGAACCCATAAATTCACCAACCAAGTCATGTTACACGACGAAATTACACATAAGTGAGTAACAATGGGCGAAATTAAAAATGGAGAGAATTATCCTATAAAAATTACACCTACTGGAATTACACACATCAAATAACAACTAACATATCTTTCGTTTTTTTTTTCAAATTCGAAATTTAATTAGCTCACTTACACTCTAAAATTCAAAAACATTGTTAAGAAATCTAAGATTCAATCGAGAATCAAAGCTATAAGTGAATCAAATAAGAAGTATTTTTATTGAAATCGATTTGACGCATTCCGGGTGTTATGTACGAATGCATTTTTTTTAGTATGTGATCGGTGAGTTCCAAGAACGGTTAATTTTTTAAATACATTGACTGCAAAGGCTCAGTATGAGTTGCCCGGGGGCCCGACAATTCTCGCTACAACACTGATTATTCTCGAATATCGATTAGGAAACGGTAATATTTATCGGCCCTACCATTCTTGTTTCTTCAAATATTTAAATAAAAACTGTTACGCTCTATCTCTAAAAATAAAGCAGATAATATGCTTGTTAGATGAATCAGATAACACGCTTAAATTATGAGCTCAGGCGTAATGAAATTTACACAGCTTTTACATTCTGGAATTTCTAGGTCAGTGCAACTACAGGGTTTTCCAATAAGAGGTGTTATTTTGAATAGCCCGCTATTTCAGTATATGTTACTTTTGAAGCTGTCATTTTTTGACATATGACAAGCAGATACTACGCCATTAATAAATATGGAACAATACTCGCTTCAACAACGCATTGAAATTATTAAAATTCACTTGAGTGAATCAAATGCAAATCATCTTGAGTGATGAGGCCCATTTCCACCTTGGTGGCTTCGTCAACAAACAAAATTGTCGCATCTGGGGCTCGGAAAACCCAAAAGTTATTGTTGAAAGGCCTCTTTATCTTCAACGTTTGACTGTTTGGTGCAGTTTATGGTCCGGCGGAGTCATTGGACCTTACTTTTTCGAAAATGAGGCTGGAGCAACAGTTACGGTGAATGGATCGCTATCGAGAGATGATTAATGATTTTTTATGGCCGTAATTGGATGGTATTGATCTGGACAACGTTTACTTTCAACAAGACGGCGCTACGTGTCACACAAGCAACGAAATCATTGATCTTTTACGATTGAATATCAAAATAACACCTATTATTGGAAAACCCTGTATTTTCGATTCACAAGATCATTTTCATCATGAGATTGGAGTTTTGAAAATGATCTTGTGAAATCTTTATTTTGAATTTGAGGTCAAATAGTCAAAAAAACCAAAGATATTTTTATATCAAAAGGTATAGCAAATTACAGATGTCAGCTATTTTATTTATTTATGTTTTAAATTATAAAACATAAGCTTTTTAAAAACGCGATTCTTCATGATTTTAGAGGCAAATTTCTACAATAACCTACGTACTATATAAATATATTCAAATCTATCTTAATAAAAATGTAAATGTTCGTGTGTTCCAGATCTTAAATCTTCGAAAGTTCTTCATCGATTGCTTTGAAATTTTGACACAACGTTGCATTCGAATGCGTGTGTGTTTTTAAACACCTATATTATATAGATATCACCTGAACACTTAAAACGTGGTTTTAAAAAAAAAACCGCGTAATCAGTTGGACAAACATGCATTTTTTTTAAAACCAGCAGCATTTAATATGTTGGCCGTAAAAGTAACACGCGATATTGTTTTCTATATGTACAGACACACTGAGCCACAGCTAGGCTTGGCAGGGTATAGCTAGTATAAAAAGAAAAGGATTGAAAAAAAAATCATTTTGTTGGGGTTAAATTTAAATTACAAACGACTAACAAAAAACGCCTATTTAACAATATAATTTTTTTATTTCATATTTTATTATATCATGGTAGGAAAGAAGACTGTTTTTCAACGATTACCATTGACAAAAAAAATTCCCTAAGTTGCGTCTAACATGTCATGACGAAATCGAATTCTTTGACGGCAGTATATTTTATAACTTAAAACACATTTGAAAAAAATAGCTCATATCCATACTAAATATTTGCTATACTTTACTAAGAACTTTACTTAAGAAGAAATTATATAACAAATAATTATAAGCAATAATTAGTCATCCGAAATACGAATACAAATTGAAAATATCTCCCGTGTCCGGTCAGGTGCTCTGTATCCACTGAGCTATGTCGGCTTATTTCCAACCCGCCAAATGATTCAATATGTACTAGTACCTCAATAAACAATTACTGCTTATTATATTTTTGCACCTGTAAACAACCAACTTTATTTTTGTAGGAAAGGCTTTGTTAGTGCTAAATTTCTCACTAGATGGCGTCGAGACATATAATATCTTCATTTGTTGGTGAAATATTTTTTGACTTGTAAAATATTATTATTTGCCTGAATTGTAATGATATTTCAGGCGACTAATTATTGCTTATAATTATTTGTTATCCTTTATGCTATGCATAAAACCTTGTCTTATAAACGTTAGTTTATCATTAAAAAATAAGAAATTCTTTAGTTCGGTTTATTATTTTGGCCTGATATCCAAAGTTAAGTTTTGGTGAATATTTTCAATGAATCATTGAACCAAGATACTTCAAATACCTGCATTGCAGAGCGGTAAGCTCCTTGAAAATATATAATTCGACACCATTTTGTTTGTTTTATTTTTCTTTTAAAAAATTTGTAGGAAAAATATTTTGAAAAAACCGAGTTGAAGCCATTGCGTTATATTTAAAACCCTACTAACGGATGAAAGGTATTGATTTAACAATATTTTTTAGAACGACTTGTACAATATCTCAGCGTGCATGTCGGAATTTTGACGTTATCGCCGTAGACCTGTGCCCGGCGAGGGCTTGTAACCAATTGATATTTCACATCGGTCAATGATCCGATATGCATGGCCCATACTTCGAACGCCAAAGCTGACTCTATCTATATACCTCATTGGTTGAAGCATGGTGTACAGAAATAACATAATCGATATTTTTTTTAAAACTATAATAAAAACACAATCCAATAAGACACCGACAATAAAATGACAACGATCCCAACTGCGACTCGAACCCAGAACCTCTAGTCTTAGCCCGCCTGTGCAGTAGGATGTATCGATTTTTAACTTTTTTTTTTTTTCAAATTCCAAGTTGAAAAAAAGTTGCTACTAGGTACCACAACTTACCACAAAAAGTTTTTGATTTTTAAAAAAATTTTTAGGTCTCCCGCACAAGGCCTAAAGTTTTTTTTTCAAAAAATATAAAAAAAATTTAAAATTAAAAAAAATAAAATCGTAACTTTTGTGTTTATTCCAAGTTAAAAAAACAGTAATATTAGGGCATAAAAATAAGTAAGAAACGATTTTTTTTAGAAAAAAATGGATTTTAGGTCTCCCGCGCAAGCCCTAAAGATTGTTAATTTTGATGATTTTTGAAAACAAAAAAAAAAGTTAAAAATCGATACACCCTACTGTGCAGGTCCTTGCAGCACTAAGGATATATAAGAGTAGTAAAGCTATAAAGGAATATATAGGGTTTAAAACCGAGTGCTTACGTAAAAAAAGTATAAATAATAATAAATACAGTTTTTCTCACATTACAATAAGTTGTATAGTCGATAAACCTTCCTATCCTAGCATTATATTTACCAAAAACACCAATAATGTCAAAATATATCTACTTTAGACTTAATAAACGAGGGAAGTTATAAATTTAGTAATAAAAACCGTGGTATTTAAAATACTGCTGTCTAAAAGCGTCAATTATTCATAGATGATGTAAAAGACATTTGCTGTAAATATATAGAAATAAAATAATACAAATAATAGTTTTTTGCTGAAAACGAACTTAATTAGTCTACTTTTTTCAAATCCTTCTTTATTTAAATTGACTTTTTTCATCGAAATATAAATGTTGCCAGTTGATATTCTTTTTAATACGAGTAGGTACTGGTCACACAACATTCTCAAAGATTATAAAACCGAACAATCTGAGCATCGAAAGCTTTATTAAGAGGAAGCTACAAGCCAAAAATGTGCATATTCTTGGTACACCTTATATCGTAGGTAATACGCATTAAAATCGCTTGACAAACGGAGTTTAGAAACGTTCGATTTCAAGCAAAAAACTGGTTTTTATTTATTTTGTAAATAATTTTATAAGAAAGAAAAAAAGTTAATCAAGTGAAACTATCAAAGATAATCTTATCTATAATACTGTGTTTTTTAAAACTTGTTTCCTTTATGCGTTCATATTTATATTTCTATTGAAAAAATATTTTTTTTAGTAGTTTGCATTTATATTTTTTATTACGGGAGAAGCGATAGGAAAATTCAATTTATCTAAAGCATATTTTTTGGTATTCATAATGTACACCTATTCGTTATAAAGATTAATCAAAATAGTGATTTGGCACTAAGCTTCGCCTTAATTAGGGTTAAAAGGTGCCCAATAAGTTAAATCTAATAACTGAAGATGTACGAGTATTAATAGGAATACAAAAGCCAAAAATGTGTATATTCTTAATGTGCCTTATGTCACCACGAATACGGGTAATATGCATAAAAAATCACTTGGCAAAAGGATGAACAATAATGGTTTTTATTTATTTTGTGAATAATTTCATTAGAAAGAAGATGGTGAAGAAGGGAAGCTGTCAAATCTCAGCCCTAAAATAGTATTTTTTAAATGATTTACTTATTTATTTTTTTAAGTAACGCATATATTTTACATAAAGTTATTAACAATTTTATTTTAATTCTACTCAAGGGAAACGATAGGAAAAGTTTCATTTTACACACAGCATATTATTTGGTAATCATGATTTAAACGTATTCGTAGTAAAGATTAATCAAAAATAGAGACTACACATTAGATTTTTTTCTGCGCATCAAAATCTTTGTGACAAATTTAGACCAGTGCAATTCCTCAGCGTTGCTCCGGGCTGCATCCTGCAGGCTTAAGATTATAGCCGTAATAAAATAGCCAACCTCCGATAGGAGACTGCACCAGAAGAAGTAATGCTGCAACGTTTGGTTTGCATTATGAATTCATAAAAAGAGACCTGAAAGTCACGTTTGCGATAAATTTTGGCATTTTCATGCGAAATTCGCATTTTCCCCGTGTTTTAAGAAAGTATTATTAGACATTCGAAAAATTTATTTGTTTATAGCTTGAGTAGACATAAACGGGACGCAGCTCACTTCACGTCAGAAACTATATGTTCATTTTTCCATATAAAAAAACAAACAAAAAACGGTGCATGTACATTGCACTATTTTGCTGTGAAATACCAAAAAGTACAAATCAATTTGTGTGTTGCAAAATATCACCACTTTTCCCAAAGCTAACGCGAATTTGGCTTAAAATATTTCTGGCTCGAATTAAGACGATAGATAACGCGTACTTATTAGGTTTTTAGCGTAAGACACTGTGACAAAAATTCCATTACTGGAGCCAGTGAGACTAAGGCATCCCCTATTTCCTATTATTTGGGCGTTCTGTGAGAACGAAGAAAGTGATTAGGTGAAGAAGAAAGAAAGATGACGGTTGGGAAGTACCTGGTTACTCAGATTTTAACTCAGCAACTGTAGTCTCTCACCAAGGCGACACTAATAGAGTAACCTACCTCTGATTATTTATTTATTTACAGTGAAAGTTTCTTTAAATACAGTATAAAACATTTTTTACAAAAATGCTTACAAAACAATTGTGCAGTGTAAAAGTACTTACATAATTAAATGTTAAATAAAATTTGACATATTTCGGTATAATAAAAAAGTGAACTTACTCTGTAAATGCATCTTGTATGGTTGCTACACAATGCGCAGTAATCTGTGTACTGAGAAATAACTTGTCCCCATAGATACACTGCCAAAACAAATAATATTTTTATATTCTTCATACTTGACACCTGGCCGAATAATCCATGCCCGCAAATATCGCCTCTACACATTTTAAAAATAATTTAAAAGTTCTTATTTATCTATGAAATTAAATTATTAAAAAAAGATGAAAGCATGAAACTCCAGTCTTTTTTATATTTTATCTGCGTATTCCAATTTTGAATTTGGAAAAGGGCGCGCGCTCGTGTCGGCCTTCTGTCAAAACTTTCCGAGGAAGTTCTCTACAGAATCGAATGGCGGGACATCTACTCGCGGCAAAAACTTTTGAGCGAATAACTTGAAATTCACAATGACTACGACTTTTATAAAACTTGTTAGGCATCACCCATTAGTCACCATTGTGTATATTGACTACATTGTGCCGAACAGACTATAATGAACAGCTGAACAAAATATTATTCATATTCCTGACTTTTTTATGTTTATTTATCATGCATCTTCGCGACGGTTGATTAAATATTTATTTATTGAGATGCTTGGAGTGTCTCAGACCGACTTAAGTATTGGCAATTATTTGACGTTTGAGTAAATCTGGCTTCCGAAAGCAAAATATCGATTTTAATTTAATTTATTATCTTAAAAACAAAACCAATTAAAGGTTCTGTTTAAGTATTGTGATTATATGCAAATAGTAGTATCTGCGGCGGCGTGACTTTGTTATTTGTACAAATCTGCAGTTTTATTCAGAGATTGGTGAAATTTTGCGCACTTGACCATCAAAATAAGAGGAAGCTGTTTACATGAGATAAATTCAGAATTTTTTATACTTCTTCGTGAAATTTTGTATACTTGATGTTTAAAATTACATGAAAATTAGTGTTTATATCTGATTTCAAAAACTTTCTGCAAGCCCGTGCAACACCGGATACTTTTTTTTTTTTTTTATTATTATTTTTTTTTTAAATTAACGGACATCGTCCAAATTACAAAATAATAACACGAAAACAATAAAATGAAAAAATACAGGATTAGACAAAGGTACATGAAAGCAAAGACATAAGGCAGATATAATATAAGAAAATAAAGTGACAAGTCGAATCAAGTCAAGACTACGCCGTGGGTCAGGACCACGGGATACTTATAATATTCCGTCACTTGTTTAGCGACCGGCAAAAATCATTCAGACTTATTCCAAAGAAGTTAAGGTTTTGACTTGAGTTGACCAGTCTACACATTCTGGACAATGGTGAATAATATCCAAAATTTGTCGAATGATGGTTGATGAAGAGCAGTTCATTATTTCTGAGTCTGTGCGAGGGGATATTGAAGGGAATGAGTTGCAGTAGAGTAGGTGAATCAATAATACCATTTATAATTTTGAAGAAGCAAATAAGGTCATTTCTTTCCCGACGGACTTCCAAAGGAGAGAGGTTTAGAGTTAGTTCAATTTCATCATATGAGTATTTGCCTTTTTCTAATCCTAGCCTCCTAGCAATCCCTCTTAAGAACCGATGTTGAACAGATTCAATGCGTCGAATGTGGACAGCATAAAAAGGAGACCAGATTACACAAGCATATTCAAGATGGGGGCGAACCACAGAGCAGTAAAGAGTTCTAAGGGTATTTACGTTTTTGAAGTCCGAAGTGATTCTAGTGATGAAACCAAGTAGTTTGAGGGATTTATTAACGATTGCATTTATGTGATCATGAAAAGAAAGCTTGCTATCAAGAGAGACACCAAGGTCTTTAATAGATGTAACAGTTGCTAAGGAAATATTATTAAGTTTGTATTCGAAGACAATCGGTTTTTTTGATCTATAGAAGGACATAATTTTGCATTTATCGACATTTAGTTTTAAACAATTAATTTTACACCAATCATAGAAAGAGTCGATATCCGATTGGAAAAGAAGGCAGTCATCGTGATTTTTTATTATTTTTAGAATCTTATTGTCGTCCGCAAAAAGCCAAAAGCTTGTATGAGAGAAAATACTTATAATGTCGTTTATAAATAAGTTAAAAAGAAGCGGCGCTAGATGTGCTCCTTGAGGTACGCCGGACGTTACTTCAATAATACTAGACACAAGGTTGTTTAATTTAACTCGTTGTTTTCTATTGCTTAAGTAAGAATTAAAGAAGGATAGCAAGGGGTTTCTAATACCGATAGCATATAGTTTGGCCATAAGGATTGAGTGGTTTACTTTGTCAAAAGCTTTAGAAAAGTCGGTATATAGAACATCTATTTGTGGGTTATCTTCTAGGCCATTGACGATGGAATTGGTAAAGGATAGTAAATTAGTAGTAGTAGATTTAGCAGATCTAAATCCATGCTGTTCCTCGATCAGTACGTTTTTAAAGATAGGTGTGATTTTCTTCGTGATTATTGACTCAAATATTTTAGGAATATGGGATAATATCGATATGGGTCTATAGTTTTCTACGTTCGACTTATTGCCGGATTTGAAAATAGGTCTGATAAGAAACTTTCCAGGAGTCCGGAAAAGTGGCAGATGATATTGACAAGTTATATAACAAACAAATCGGCTTAGATATAGTAAATTTACATTCCTTCAGTAATATTTCTGGAATATCATCAGGACCAGTGTTTGTTTTGCTGGGGAGATTTTTTAAGGAGTTAAAGACATCTATGAGTGTGATTTGGCAATTATTTAAATCAATAGTATTAGTATAGTTGAGTGGAGGGATGGTGCACGAGGTATCAGAGTAGACGGAGGAGAAGTGTTCAGCGAAAAGGTTAGCAATTTCGAGACCGTTGGTAGCATGTTTTTCATTAAAGAACATACTTGGAGGGAGATCATTATCATCAGTACGTTTTTGTTTAACAAATTTCCAGAATTGTTTAGGGTTAAGCTCTAATTGTGTCTCGGTGAGTTCGATGTAGGATTTGTAGCACCTAACAGATTCGATTTTGGATTGTTCTCTTAGCTGAGAAAAATTTTGATAATATGCTAAGTTGTTCGTACATTTGAATAATTTTTGTATTTTCTTTTTCTCGATTATCAACTTCTTTAGTTTCA
Organism: Hesperophylax magnus; assembly: GCA_026573805.1. Lineage (NCBI taxonomy): Eukaryota > Metazoa > Arthropoda > Insecta > Trichoptera > Limnephilidae > Hesperophylax > Hesperophylax magnus. Next base: position 7,734,401 of record JAIUSX010000018.1, read on the forward strand.
TGCTGAACCAAATGGGAAACTTAGGATGGGAATAAGTTCCCTTAGGTACAAATAAGTCTATGGCATGAGTTATACATTCGTTGAATTTAAATGTAGCATCGTTAATATTGATGTTCGATTCAAGAAATGTCCAGTCAGTTTGGGCGAGATATCTGTTCATGCTAGTATAGTCACCTTTGTTAAATTTGTAGTGGTATGTAACCGTTGATTTTAAGGTAACATTTTTGAAAGGATTAGTGAAGTTGATATCGAGTGGTGGGTGATATTTATCTATTGGTAGTAATGAGTCAGAAGCTTCACTAACACAAACGCTAGGCATGTTAGTAAAGATCAGGTCAAGACAGTAACCTTGACAGTTATGGATCGAGTTTAGTTGGAACATGTTCAAGTAGGCAAATAGATTCATTATTATGGAAGCTTGAAGAGAAATATTACTAGGAGTTTTCACACCATGATTGTCATTAAGCCATATTACCTTCGGTAGATTGTAATCACCGCAAATAATTAATGAATCGGCATTTATGGAAATACGTTCAACAGCTTCAGTATGTGACTTGTAGATATCTGTTGAAGAGGATGGGGGAATGTAGACACAACCAATGACAAGTTTCTTGGAGCCAAGAAGAACACAAACAAATAGTTCTTCAGATACAACATTACGAGAATCAAGAATGTGGCAAGAGTATTTTTTTTAACACATATCATGACCCCGCCACCTCTAGACTTGTTTGAAGAAGAAGAGCGGTCACAGCGAAAAATATTATAACTATGCAGTCCAAGTTCGGTTGAAGCAATATTGTCTGATAACAATGTTTCAGTGAAAAATAAGAAATCATAAGGACTTATGTTTACGGAACATCTGAAGGCATTTAGTTTAGTATTGAGACGGCGAATATTTTGATAATAGGAATAAAAAATTGTATTACTGGGATAACTATTCCGGTTCAGCCTAAAAAATTTACACGAGATAGTTCCCGTCTCTCAGCGGCTTGGCGGGCTGGACAATCAGGGGAGCCAGTGTTGTGTGTGGCCGGTTTCCTGAAGAACTTGCAGGTGGCGCATGATGGTGGCTTGTCGGGCGTCGGGCAAGTATCACGATTGTGTCCAGGTTTTCCACAGTGGGAACAGGTTGGCGTGTCTGCGCTACACTTTGTCGCAGTATGTCCATAGAGTTGGCAATGTCCACATTTAAGATTGTCGATCCAGTCCCTTACAGAATGTACCTGCCAGTCCATAGCTAGTTTGGAGAAGCAAATGAGGGAGTGGCGAACAGAGGGAGGAACTCGAAAGACGTGGATACAACGTCCAGTGCGAGGTCCAACTTTATGTGAGAACTGCAACTTATCTTTTAAATCATTTAGTTGTAGACCAGTTTCTTCATGAGTTTGTTGATGTATAGCCAAGGTGATGTTCTCGAGGGGTACAATTTGAGGTAAGCCATGGATAGCTATCCGAGGAAGTTTATGGGAAGCAACGGCCGCTTTCAGACCGGCGTTGGATAGGGTCGGTGCATTGGCCAGTTTAATGGCCTCGGCATCAGTACTGGGATGCACGACTACACCTCCATTCCTAATTTCTCGTACTCCCGTGATTGTAATTCCCAATGATGATGGGTTAGTGGACGTCTTCAGTGTTTCAAGGGTATTATTAGAGGTAAGTTCCGTGTCGTCTTTAGGGTAGATAAGTACTGCGGGTCTTGCAGGGAGAATAGGTAGATTATTTCTGGTGTTAGGAGGATAATTTTTAGGGTAGGTTTGGTTGGAGACAATCGAGCTCCACGTGCTGTTGGGATTATCGGGCGATTGGTTTGATGATTGATGTTTGTATGTCATAATTTTGCCTTCGAGGATGCCTAGTTTGATACCCATTTGACCGATATTTCCTAACAGATCTGTGAAATTAGGGGTAAGCTTGGAAATCTGATCCTTTGTGAATTTATTAGAAGAATCCAGTATTATTATGTTTAAATTATTTAATACAGAAGTTGCCTTCGCCAGGAATTGCTGCGCAGTATTTTCTTGGTCCATTGTATATTCAGAGTTGACTGTGGTTATTAGTAAGTTATTATTTGGATAACTGATGTTTGGCCTTGTCGTAGTGATCTATCTGACCCAGAAACAGTATCTATGAGTTTTTCAATAGAGATGTTATGAACTTGACGTATTGAACAATCTGAACCAAAAACGGTATCTATGAATTGTTTTCTATGGAAATCTTTAACTTTATCCAATTGTCTATGGTAAACTTCTTGGTTCAATGACTTGTCACTTTGCTTTTAAAAGATTGATTTTATCACTAGTATTAGACTTTTCGTATGCTATAACACTATTCACCACTGGTTTAATCACTGTTTAATATGTGGGACAAATAATCATAGGATTTGGTGACTTTTTCGATATATATTTTAACAATAAACGCGGAGCGAACCGTGGAGTGTATACCGTTTTATTGTTTTACTTCAGCTAGTTGTGGTTATAAATAGAATAGCGTACAAATAGAGATGTTGGAGTAGAAATAAGAGATGGCGAGGGAATCAAATGAATCTATATAGGCAATAGAAATCTAATTATTGTAGGTATTAAAAGTTTTTTTTATTATTTATTTATTTGAATAACGCATACGATTACCGACTGCGCAGAGCCGGTGGGACTATGGCATCCGCAATTTGAGTATGTTCTAAGGCTAAAGGATTAAAGGGAAAAGAGATGGGTTAGAGGAAGATCGGTAATGTATTAGTTAATCTACCTGTTAGGTGCTTAGTTGAAGAAGCTTTTACAAATGCATCTTACAGTGACATATTGTTCACAGAATTTTTTTATGAAGATTTTTAGCAACTCCTGAAAATCCGTGTAGAAAAAAAATTGTTCAATCAAAAATCACGAGCCGCCTCTGAATACAGAGACGGTACGCACTTAGCTCTTTTGAGGTGTCACATAAAAATAAAATATAAGGAAACCTCTAAGAAAATAACATTGGAAAACGAAATAGGGTGCTAAATATTTTCTTTGTTCAATGTTCAAAGGAACTAATTAGAACTACCATTATAACAGTATTATGTTAAGGAAAATGAAAAGGTTTGTTGATTACCATGCGTTGATGTATTTTCGTAAGAAAAATACATTTTTGTTTATTTGTTAATTCTTTGAATTTTCTTTTGTTTTATTTTTGTTATTTATTTAGTACAGGAAATGCATATTGTTCATTTTTTAAGTGTTTTGACTTTACAACTAGGAGGAATTATTGTTATTAAACTTAAAATAGATCCACTTCCAAAATATTCAAGATATAAATCAGAGAATTGTTTGAGGTAAAATGAGGACTACGTGATGATATGGAAGTGAATGGTAGAATAAGTTGGGGATGATGTAAATACGTCAGTGTGATAGAATGAAGCGCACCTCTTGAATGAAGAAAGGATAATGTATGACGTGGAAGGTGATGGTAAAATTAGGCGTATGTGATGAAAGAAGTGATCGGTGTACAGATAATGTATGACGTGGAAGAGAATGGTAAAATTAGGCGTATGTGATGAAAGAAGAGAGCGGTGTACAGATAATGTATGACGTGGAAGGTGATGGTACAATTAGGCGTATGTGATGAAAGAAGAGAGCGGTGTACAGATAATGTATGACGTGGAAGGTGATGGTAAAATTAGGCGTATGTGATGAAAGAAGAGATCGGTGTACAGATAATGTATGACGTGGAAGAGAATGGTAGAAGTAGGTAGTCGAGGATGTCTGAAGAAGACATGGCAGATCAAGTGCAACAAAACCATACGTTTTTCAATTTTAGAAAGGAAAGACTTTTTTGGGGAATAATATGGGAATTTTCTTCAAGACGTATCTTTGAGTCTAGAATTATATTTATATATTTATATTATATTTAAACTTTTCCACGGTCTAATAGTACGAGAGCCCACGACCAAAACCATGTCTCATAGCAATACGGCAAAAACCCTATAAAATCGTTAGATTGTATGATTCTGAATCCGACTAGGTGTGTAGTAACGGTCGAAAGTGTAGCAACTGCGTGGGAGGCCATTTCTGCTGTGTCAAAAAAAAAGACAGTCGGTATTATAGCAATACGTCTGATAGTGAAAATGTACATAGATTTTATAATTGTATTACGAAAAAGTTTGTTTTCAGACATTTTGCGCGTAGCATATAGCCTGAGCGCATTTTTGAAAATGTCAACAAATTTAGCCGACCTGTATCATAGCAATACGGATAATTTTTTTTTTCAACTTTTCGTATTGCTGCCATGATTACCAAAAACCTGTTTTCAGACACTTTAAGTGTAGCATATACTCCCAAAAACGAAAATAACGTTTCGGAGTCGCCTGGCCGACGCCTCTGTTAAATGTTTTTTTTAAATTTACAGCCTTCATAGATATTCAAGAATCTCCCTTGTCTATTATATGTACTTTGACAGATGACAGATGTCATTACTTATTTCTTTTGTAAAAGTTACTCAAGTGTGCTTTAAATAAAACCAAAACTATCAAATCAATCAGTATTTAATTTCAACAGCCTCAGCGCTTGTTACGCTCCTGCCCCTTTCTTACTATTATACAGCTCACTCGCCAGCTGCTCCAAACGTATCGAAAAGTTGTCTGATAGAGAAGGTGCTACACTTAATTTGTCTGATATAAATTTTTTGCACATGTGGACAACTTATTTTATCATGTCCAACAATTTTCAGACATATTGCTATGATACCGATCGGTAAAATTTGTTAACATTTTCAAAACGGTCTCAAAATTTAATGCGTTCACATTTCCGTCTGAAAATTGTTTTGTTCGCATCAAATAACCAAAATTTACTAATAAAAAAGATTTTCAGACGTATTGCTATGAGACATTTTTTTTGTCTCATTTTAAATATTTTTAAGTGATTTAACGGGTTTGCGCTACACCACTAACGTCTGAAAAATATGTTTCCGGTATCTCAGAACTATCATTCAACTACAGTCTGCAAATCAGACATATTGCTATGATGCAGTTCGGTCAAATTCTTTGACAATTTTCAAAATTCGGTCAGATCAAACGCTACGCGGAAAATGTCTGATATTGGTATTTTCGAGTTCAGGATAATCGTATCTATCGATTTGATGCGGTTTTGGCCGTATTGCTATGAGACAAAAATTTTGGTCGTGGGCTCTCGTACTATAACGTCAATCGTTATTTCGGTTACCAATGATTTTCTTTCACATACTCGATTTCTTTGTTGTCGTTGTAGAATCATTTTCATCTGCCCACAAATATAGATGCTTTGTTTGCCTGCCCGTAATATTACGACGTGAAATTGAAATGAAATGATCATTCCGACAAATAAATATTTTATTGATTTACATAATTACCTACGTATTAATAACTACCTACCCGGTTGTTGTTTTAAATGGAAACTTCTGTTCTTTTCAGTAATTCATTAGCATTTTTTGTGATATTATTAAAGATAAAATCAAAAAACCGTCAACAAAATAAGAAAATTAATTTTTATATTTTCGAAAATTCGAAATTTTCTCTCATTGGAAATTCTAACATCACTCTACGACGCTTTAGTACAATCAAATCTCCAATACGCTGTAATCAGCTGGGGAGGTGCTTACAAAACAAACCTACTCCCTGTTGAAATGGTACAACGTATAATTACAAAAATAATATTGAAAAAACCAAGAGATTATCCAACACACCACATTTTTGAAGAATTTAAAGAATTCAAATATTATGATCTTGTCCAAAAAAATATAATAACTCAAATAATAAAAGAAAAACAAAATCACAGTTTTTTACATGAAAGTCGTACTCGTCAAAAACATATATTTCCAACACAAAAATGTAACACCACTTTTGCTCAACATCATTACATATATCTAGGGAAAAAATACTTCAACAACCTACCCGAAAACATTAGAATAATAGAAAACGATAAACACCTACTAAAAGCAATTAAAGAAATGTTCAATGTAAAAATACCAAAATTATTTAACTATCTTTTTAATTGATTATTATTTTTTATATTCATAATTACAAATACAAAATATTCTTAATCTTGATGCTTACCACTCTTCTAGACACAAGCGCCAGCTTCTATAGGAGAGGAACATTAAAAAATCAATAGCAGTGAAAACTAATTGAATGAATTATTTTAGTTAACATTATTGATTATACTCTGTAATACTATTATACTGTAAATTGAATAATGATTGATATATATATATATATATATATATATATACGGAAGTAGGGCTTTTACATAACATATTTCTCGATAAATTAAATAAGTGCGTTAAAATTTACATAATATTATTAATAGTTTAATTCGCAGTTAAACAAATGGGATATGCAATTCAATGAATCCATATTGGCACTATAGTAAACAGTACTATACTATACACTATACTCTATACACATACTAAAACAACATACAAGTACAAAAAATAGAAAGAAGAGAGGAGAGAAAAAATGTATGATACCTGCCTACAACTAATAATCAAAATCAAGATTAAAAGAAAATCGTCAGCAGTGTGATGAAAATAAATTTACGGAAAGGTAAAAGGGCGTAAGCGACAATTTTGGGAAAATTTATGTAATTATCAAAAGTATCTATATTTTTAAATCATTTTTGACTAAATTGCCGCATACGCCTTTTTGCCTTTTCTATGAACTTTTGGACTGGCGAACGAATGAATTAATTAAATTTGTTTTCGACGAATAAACAAAGAACAACTCTGGAAGACTTGTGTACGTTTTGTTACTTTATTAGCTTTTTGAGTCAGGTATAGTAATTTTGTTATTATTTACATTGTTAATGTGTAAAATATTGCAACAAAATAGAAAAAAGGAGTAAGGTCTAATAATATTTAACGCGACATCTAAAAATCAAAATATTTGTACAAATTAGTACGTCAACTCAAATGGTATTTTCAATTTAAAAATCAATGTTAACACAAAAATTCTTGTAATTTTTTATGTTGAAAAATAATCCTATGTAAATATTTTTGTTTGAATTATAAATGCGCAATATGTTTGTAGAACATAAAAATCCATTGAAAATAAGGTCAAAATTTCATCGACCTCAGTCAATATTTTTAACGCAAGAAATATAATTTATTATAGTCAGGATCGGATTTGAGATCTCTAAATGGTTAAGTACCTTCATAGTTCTTTTTATTTAATCCGACAATAAGGCGTAGAAAAAAATGGGCAGACAATAATAAATTATGATAGATGCATCTTAGGCAGGAGTATTCGAATTGATATTTAAATTCAGTGATTCACAACCCGCGGCCTGCGGGCTGCAATATGTCCACATAAATATCGGTCCTGTTCACTAAATATACAAATGAGAGATTATTGATTTCACAATAAGGGCCTTTCTAATAAACGTGTTTTAAATTTTAAACAACTGATAAAAAACCATTAATGTATCGTAAATGATTGTTATCAGTTGTGTAAAATTTAAAATACGTTTATTTGCAAGGATGTTAAGTCAGTATTATTTATTAATGTTGATAAAGGGACTATAGATCGCAGGGACTGGAAGTCAAATCGCTATCGAATAGAATCGACTTTTTTTGTATATTACCTGTTTTAAAGTCATCTAATTTCAGATAAATGCATATATGTCCGCGTGTGTATGCGTGATTGCCACCAACAGTTAATAGAATGCATTGTCACCGAAAACAAGTCTACCTGCTGAGTTTCAGTTCGATCGGATGTCGGGAAGTGGATTAATTTCCACTTTCGAGATACGCATTCGTTCACTCACGAAAAAAATTATTTTAATTCAAATAGATATATTTAAAAATGTTAATTTATAATTACTTATACGTTATCAGTAATTCAAATATGTTTACATTAATTAAATATTTCCCCAAATATCGAATTTTAACTCTTTTGCCATTGTCACTAACAGTTAACTCAGTTTTGATCGAAGAAGTGGCCGATAATCATCTAATTTGTTGAAACTCGAAATAGCTCTTTCGCCTCTGTTTTCACCTGAGTAGCTAAAATTTCCAATATTAACTTATACAAATGAAACAGTGAAAGATGTTGACGAATTTAGTTTGAAGTGTTTGTTAGTTTTCTAGAAGCACTTTAAAAAATAAATTATATTTGTGTTTTTAAATGATTGCCTCTAATGTATTTAAATATTATTATAAGTGTTTGCCTCTACTTTTTCTATTGACGTCATCAGTGTTCGTACCTCGGCTATTTTAGTAGGTAGAGAGGTAGTGTATATTAATATACATGTCACTCCAATCTTTGTCCTTTCACTCTGTGTGTCCAAAACCACCAAAGTGTTCACGAGCTGTTAATAGCCAAGAAACCAACAAACAATATATGTACGATTGTTACTCCAAATAAGCTTAGGAATAACTGAAGTCTTTTGGGTAATATATTTATTCAGTTTCGGTGCCGATAAATCGGCTTTTATTAACCCTTTGGAGACGATGAGTATACTACATGTTTTGTTAGTTTGATCGTAATATTTTTTCACAACCTAAAACCTTAAGGCCCAGCAGCAAGTTTTCAAAGATTTTTTGAAAGAGATATATGCAAATACGAATGTTCTAGCTAATATTAAGAAAATTATATAATAATTAAGCGAAAATGGTGAAAATATTTAATACAACGTGACTCGTTTGAAGTAGAGCAAAAATCTCTCTACAAATGCTTTAGTTGTACTTAATGATACACTGCGATTTTTTTCATGCCTATAAAATATTAAATAACAGAACAAAACGTGTTTTTAATAATTTTCAGAGCGTATTTTGCGATTTTTTTCTATCCAGTGAATTTGATATAATTAACGTTTCGGCACAACAAATGTATAGATATTAGCTTCAAAAATAACTTAAAAACAAGAGTTATAATTATATTATTATTATATAACGAGAAACATGTTATAAATCGGTAGAAATTGGGTATGCGAGGGCTTAAATTAACACACGCTTACTTACGCATCTGCTGTAATATTTTTTTGTTCACCGTGTAGCGTCGAGAATAATCTATTGAATAATTAATAATAAACCGCTCGACCTACTTAGGTACGTACTTGCTAATTGCTACTTAGGTACGTATTTGCAGCCGAAATCAAAACAAAGCAACCTACCTGTTTCAAGTATCTACTCGCGACAATAATACTGCAGTCCGTCTGGGATACTACGAGAACTCGCCAGAAGGTTCGAGTCTACGGCCTATGCATAATCGCCGCAATGTCGAAGGTTCCCGAAACACACAGTCCGAGCGAGTGGCCTCGATTTAATTGCAATTTACTACCTACTGTCGCCATCGGCCGTGTAGTATAAATAAGCCCGACGCAGTCAGTCAGTCAGTCATCAATCTGCCGCCAGTGGATAAATCTCACGAGTGATAATTCGCGCTCCTTTTACTAGCGCAAAGGACAATATTCCCGGCTTCGCCCGTACCATCATGGACTCCATCGGGACACCATCATAGCGCCTCGGCCACGTCTATGGCCAGCGCTACTCGGATTACAAGCGCCCTGGTTCCAGTGTCTCTGACCAGCGCTTCTTCCACGCTACCATGACCACCACGAGGACACGCAGCATCCTCACTGGTCTACATCGTTCCCGTTCAACCGCCTACAAGGTCCGCCGCACCTTCGGCCGTCTCGTCAGCACTGGAGTGCCTGAAGACCTACGTTCTTCGCCAGTGCCTGACCTTCATCGAGTCCCAGTCACCAGCGCCCGGCGTCGACTCACTGACCCGCGCTTGACCTGCCAACACATCACAGCAGCAACCGGAGTATTCAACTTTTGTCCTACACCATCTCCTCGTCACGGCTACTGACTCACCAATAAACACATGTGACCTTCAACACTTTCTTTCATTTCGTGCCTCACCATTGATCCCAAAAACCGTGTGAACAATATACGTTCAAGCTTTTGGGGTGACCGCATTATTATTTGAAAGTACCGATAGTCCGAGGGCACGAACTTCGGGAGGTGATTCTTCATGATAGTACATTTTCCGAAAAAGTCTTGTTTACTTCTACCACAGACATAGGAATTAATAGACGAGAAGATAATGGCGAGGGGTAAAATCAACTGTTGAAGAACGAAGGGGGTAAAGCTGACTGTGATTCGTCAATAAATCAATCTGACAGTAAATAGGCATCTCGCATTATAATATCACCATTTAGTTCTTAAAAGTAAAATCTGCTTTTGAATGAATAGACATTTTTACATGGGAGCGCAAATTACTCGCCACGTTATGAACAAATTTGCGAAGTCCAAATTCGGCAAAAAATTTCTTCTATTTTCAGAGTCGAATATTTCGTTTAAGTATTTAGTTAAGACACTTTTATAAATGTTCATAATTTACTTCCCAGCAACCAACCAGCTTTGTATTTCGCGTCCAGACGTTTCTCGATGTGATAGTGTATGTTTCTACAACTAATCCATATTATACGATGTGAATATGCTTAAAATAAAGTAAAATAATGCTTATATATGGAATGTAATACGACAATTGGGTTTATTCTCTTTTTCACATCTATTTTTATAAGTTTTCATAGCACAAGTCAACATTTTGCCGTGTTATTTCGTAAAATGAACCGATGATGCCTCGACCATAGTTCGCAAAAGAATGATGACGTCACGTTTTCAAATTTCACTTGAGGCCATACGCGAGCACAGCCGGCTCCAATGGAACCGGTATGGGGAGTGGGGAATAATACGCTTTTAATCACTTAGGGCAGGTCTACTAATATTCATATGTCTATGACTTCTACCATCGTGTAGAATCATCTCCCGAAATTAATAGGCTTTACCCCCGGACGGTTCCATGATAACTCAACACAGTGACAATTCAACATACTTTTAAAAAGTGATATAAAGTCATTAGAAACGATGAAAAAAAATTTTTTTTTCACCTAACTTAACCTAACCTACATAACCCAGCAAATTTTTTGTTTCATCACTTTCCATGACTTTATATAATTTTTAAAGATGTGATGAATTATCATTGTGATGATTTATCCGGTCACCCCCCGGTCACATGTATATTAAAATATAATGATTTTTTTCTGCAATCAGTGTACATGTGATAACCTTCTGGTATTGTTTCCACCCAGTTGTCATGTAGTGGCATTATAATCTTGAGAGGCAAATTACAAATTTGGTCGTGACAAAGCGTCCGATGTTAATTTTCCATAATTAATATATGTACATATCCACAATCAAAATAAGCCAAAATTTGTCAATATTTGTACAATATTTGTCTCAAGATGTATGCAGGACGGTCACTTGTATACTAATTCCTCGAGCAGGTAGATAAACGTACCGGGTCGAACGCCAAGTACAGACTGGTTAGGTAACTCTCTTACGAGTGAGCAACAACAAAATATGAGATTCAAATAATATTAGGAAAATATATATTTTCGAGTCATTAAAATAGGGTGATTTTCATTTCCAAGGATTTTGCATTCCGGGAATAATCATAATTAAAGGGAGAACTTACTCTTGATTTCACAAAAAATGTGTTCAAACAAGCTGACGATACTGTATACGACCATTCTGGCTAAATATGGATCGTCCGGAAAGGGTTAAAATATTAGGTATTTCGTTAGGTTCTAAGGTATTTACTGGGTGTGTAATATGTTCCCAGGTATTTACTTTGACATTTAATTTTCCTTACTGGGTGTGTAATTTGTTCTGAGGTATTTACTTTGACATTTAAATTTCCTTACTGGGTGTGTAATCTGTTCTCTGGTATTTCATTGACATTTAATTTTCCTTACTGGGTGTGTAATCTGTTCTCTGGTATTTCCTTGACATTTAATTTTCCTTACTGGATATGGAATCTGTTCTGAGGTATTTACTTTGACATTTATTTTTTCTTTCTGGATGTGGAATCTGTTCTGAGGTATTTACTTTGACATTTAATTTTCCTTACTGGGTGTGTAATGTGTTCTTCTTTGACATTTAATTTTTCTTACTGGATGTGAAATCTGTTCTGAGGTATTTACTTTGACATTTAATTTTCCTTACTGGGTGTGTAATGTGTTCTTCTTTGACATTTAATTTTTCTTACTGGATGTGGAATCTGTTCTGAGGTATTTACTTTGACATTTAATTTTCCTTACTGGGTGTGTAATGTGTTCGTCTTTGACATTTAATTTTTCTTACTGGATGTGGAATCTGTTCTGAGGTATTTACTTTGACATTTAATTTTCCTTACTGGGTGTGTAATGTGTTCTTCTTTGATATTTAATTTTTCTTACTAGTTGTGTAATCTGTTCTGAGGTATTTACTTTGACATTTAATTTTCCTTACTGGGTGTGTAATGTGTTCTGAAGTATTTACTTTGGCATTTAATTTTCCTTACTGGATGTGGAATCTGTTCTGAGGTATTTACTTTGACATTTAATTTTCCTTACTGGGTGTGTAATGTGTTCTTCTTTGATATTTAATTTTTCTTACTAGTTGTGTAATCTGTTCTGAGGTATTTACTTTGACATTTAATTTTCCTTACTGGTTGTGTAATGTGTTCCGAGTTATTTTATTTTGACTTTTTTTTACATTTTATAATATTTCCCTACTTGCTATGCTAGCTTTTGTCGCGTTGTAGCAAGTAGTCCACGACTTCATTTTGAGTACGATGAAAAAAAAAATTAAACATGCATATTATTATAATAATGAAAACACTACAAGAATATTGTTGAATAAATCAAAACAATAGAGGTATATAAAATATAAGACAGGTAAAAATTTGATTTACGCGTTATTTATTTATGTAACGCCCAGAGGGCTTTTACATTGTTGGTAGTATAATTTTAATTTGACCGATGCTATATTATATCTTGTGATTTTAAATGATTAAATTGCTAACTATATTATTAATTCGAGTAAAATTAGAAAAAAATTGGGATTAAAAAAAAAGTTTAGTAATATACTGAAAAGAACGAATTAATTAAATTGACTTGCATGATATTTTCAGCCGCCGAGAAATCACTAATCATAACGTGTTTCTTAAATCTAATATTTAATACCTTTCGTAAACAAGAAGTTTTTATTTGGGGTTTACCTTATTGTGTATAAAAGGACACTTTGAAAGAATATATTGTTTACTAGTGTTTTTATTTGATAGTTTGATAATAAGTTTCCAGTTTGAAGCCTTCGAAAGGCGAAAAATCTATCACGCGTGATAATAATTACACAGCTGAACTTGTTTATAAGTAAACCTTTTTTATATATAAACTGAAATTTGTCTCATCTCAATTCATCTTCGAATACCTTGCATAAAATGGGTTTAATTTTAACAATAGCTAGCCCAAAGTATAAAAATAATACCCCAAAAATAAATCACGATAATTATGATTAATGTTTTTAGATTTTGTTGACGGTCTCCGTGATCGAAGGGTAACGGTAGACTAGCAATCCGAGGGTCGCGGGTTCAAATCACAGAGTGCGCAAGTATTTTTAATTTTTTTTTTATTATTGCGTTCAATTCAATTCAAAAGACGAAGATATTTTCAGTATCACCCTAGTGAAAGACCACACATTCAGAATTAAAACGTAGCTTGAATTGGCTTTAGCCATGTTTGGTGACCGGATTTTTTCCCAACTTCCTCTTACCCATATCCTTCCCTTCCCCAATATATTAAGCCGTACAACTTAACCCATGTATTTATTTATTTTTTAAATCAACACTTTGTAATATTTTACAAAGTATTGTAAATAATTAAATGTATGATATTTGAATCTGTATTATGTTTTAACTGATGTTATTTGGGGATGCCATAGTCTCACAGAGCAATTGTGAAGCTTGTGCGGTATTAGCATTAAAAAATTAACTATATTTTATCTCACCGTAGTCAGAACCTTTTTCACAACCCGTGACACAAAGCCTCTTCACAATCTAAATATAATGACTGAGTATTTTTAAAGTAACATTTTATTTGCTTTTTGTATCGAGTTCATTTAAATTCACCTCATGCATGTTTGGGAGCAAAATATTTCAATAACAAAGATTAAATTCCTTTTAATGTCATAATAAATCTCAACTGAACCTTTTAAAGTTTCTTCTGATAATGTTGGGCATTGTCCTTTTTTTCTGTTGAGAGAATTGATATATAATAACAATAGATTAACCCTCTCATTTCTAATTTCAATCTGAACATAACACCACCTAAGAGTAATTTTATAATAAGTCTTGTTGTTTTTTTTTATTTGTGTTTTCAAGTTCGTGAACAAGAAGTAAGATATCTTCATATTGTTTACTCAATGTTGCTATTGTGGTGAGGATTTGAGTGTTTTGTTCTAGTATTTGGTTTTGTTTAGTCAATAGCTCGCTGTCTAATGATGAACTATCAACAATACTAGGATTACCCGTAGGTACAACATTTAAAAATTTCTTGCATTTAAATTGTGCACGCTTCTCCTTGCTAAGGAGTCGGTATGTACTTTCAACCACTCCCCCGCAGTGAAGATGAAAAGTTCCTTTGCACAGATTCGGCGGAAAATGTAGGTTCCTGGCAGTCGATGCAGTTTGTCATGTTGATTAGTTATTATTTACTATTGAAATGGGAACGTGTATAGTAATGCAGAGCGCTGCTCACACTGAAGTGAATTCACTTTTATATTTATTGGTATATTTATTATTATGATATTTTGAAAATAAAAGTAGAAATAAATAGTCATTGCACTTGTATTTTTGTGTATTTAACACAGGTACGAACTACAGGTACAAATAGTTGGGTTAACTTGACGATTTCAATCACTGTCAGTTCACAGATCTCTTATTACGAGTATCTTATAAATCACTGTAAGAAGGCCGTTTAGGTTCAGCCAAATAGTATAGTTCACTTGAGTAATGTAAAGGTAAACATCAACCGACGGATTGAACGATTTTTATGATTTATCAACTGTGTAATAAGATTAGTTTTGAGGAGGGATTTTTTTGCGTGCGCACTATTGTATGTAGGTAGGTTTCCCCTTGTTTTACAAGTTTCTAAAAACTTAAGCGAAACCAACAAAGATCGTTCATTTTGTGGCAAAAGTGTTGTCGTAACGTAGACGTGACGAGTCGTGCGTGACGTAGTTGTTTTTAAATTTAATATGACACTTTTACAAATGTGTTATCATTACCCAACTCACTCAATTTTAGATACGCAGGATCTGGATGCGTAGCAAAGTGTCACTTTTCTGCGCAGGATCTGATTATTTCAAGGTATTATTTCGGTACGTAGATTGATATTGTAGTTTATGCAAAGCGTTCTCGACCCCTATTGGTGCCAAAAATATGGCCACGTGGTTTGTCTCCAGCTCGTCGAAATGATACCCAGATTTCATGTTAGGGTAAGTCTATTAATGTTGATGTCTAATATGTACATGGTGCAGACCAACACAACAAAAGGTAAAAACTGATACTTATTTCGATATTTCGACAGCGAGTGTACTTTCGTTTTTATACGGGTTTTCTAAAACTAATAAGTTTGGTTTCGGTGTTAAATTTAAAGTTCATATACTCTGTCTAGACAATACTTGGTCGATAGTCGACAGTCTGGTTCTTAATGTGTAGTGATTGGATTGATGTTTTAACGTTTGATGGTCGTCGGAACATTTTACAAGTAAGGCCCAATTATATTTTTTTTATTAAGAAGGTTAGTCTCAATAATGTTTCATTTCTTGATGAAAATGTATTATATTTGAAAAGTTAATAACAGTAAAAATTGTCTTTCAATATCTCGAAGAACGACAAAGTTATGAGCTTTCAAAGTTACTTTGGAAAAAAATATACAATCGTGACTCGTATATTAATACGTCACACGAGACAAACCAAGGGAGGACTAAGGAGAAGGACATGGGGAAGAGAAAGATGAGGGAGTACCTGGCTAATCAGATCTGGTCACCAAACACAGACAAAGCAACGTTTCAATTCTGAATGTGGTCTTACACCAGAGCGATACTGAGAGTATCTTCCACTCTGTAACGTGCTACAAATATACTATTCATTATTTTATATGAGTAAATTGAAGTAATACAAATTAATAATTTTATTTAAAATGAAACACCACTTTTATGTTTTATACTTAAGGCGACCGGATTTCGCTACAATCGTAGCTTCTTCAGGGCTATATGATACTGGTCTGCATTATACAGCCCCAGTGACTTTCATCTAAGATTTATTTACTTATTGTGCTTTCACTATAAGATTACAAATTAAATTAAAAACAACTGTAACTTAAACAAAGGGAAGTTAAAAATAACAACAATATAAGATTTTAAAAAAAGATATAGCAGGAAATACAATATAGTTGAGTTAATAAGATATTATCAATAATTAATCATATGTTGACATTTACTAAAAAGTGATCAATTAATTTGGTTCTAAATGTAACGAAAATTTCACCTACATCTATGAATTAATTTGCAAGTCTGTGAATCTTTTCCATGGCAGAAATCAACACAAAGTTATTGTTGTGAAATAATATGTTCCATCTAGTATGCTTAGTTATATCTAGTGACTTTCAACTAAGGCTTATAATCAGTGGAGGCTCTTGACTTTTGGGTGTTCTAGAGTGCTAATATTACAAAAAATGGCATTATTGATGTTGCGTGTCATTATTGATGTAGCAGAAAACAATTTTTTTTTCTAAAATTCGCTTTTTTGTATGAGAATATCAGTAAATTTCAGTTTGGCAGTGAAATAGTGATTTCCTGAAAATAGTCATACAATAAATCGAATTTTTGAAAAAAATAAAAAATCGTTTTCAGCTGCAACAACATCAGTAATGCCATTTTTTGTAACTCTAGAAGACCCAAAAGTCACGAGCCGCTACTGCTTATAAAATACTGGCTTACATCTCAGGCTTACTACTGACATAAAATATTCATATTCGAGATCGATGTGTGGATTTAAAAATCAGGATTATTAATGTCAGCTTTATTAAAACCGAAAAAATCCAATTTAGGTTGATTTATAAAAATAAAAAATAATCGTTGGTTAAATTAAAAGGGTTTCTTTGGCTTTCTAAATTAGGATATAAAGGACGATTATTGGGTCCCTTTTGGAATTAGGATAGGTGACACGTGATCAAATTTATCTGCACAGCAGTGGGGGTCGTTGACCTTTTGCAGAAAAGAGATGATGGACGATAATTAGTTGTATACCATGGAAGTAAGATGGTGTATACAAACTATCAAATATACAGACTAGTGGCTAGCCCACGGACAATATGCAATTACTGACAAAAATATTATATCAATTTAGCTTATTTTTAGAAGAGTCCCAATTGCTCCCAAGCATTTGGAGCCAGTGAGACTATGGAATCCCCAATTGGGGTATGTTATTATAATTTATTTGTTTATTACACGCCCTAGTGGGCTTTTCTTTAAAAAAAATACAAGCATTTTGTATCAGAGTAAACACTTAAAAATTAATACAATAAAAAAGAATGTAAACATAATGGCAAAAATGAATCCTCACGCATATAATTGAGTTTAAAAGATTCAACAAAACAAAATAGTAGAAGCGGAGAAGTTATATGGGTACATAGGTCTATTTATGTCTAGAAGAATAAAAGTGATAGAATATACAACATTTATACTGATTAGTTTTCAAATGAAATACATAAAAAATGAGGTTGAATGTAGTAGGAAAAGAAAGGAGACGGAGAAGAGGAAGGTGGGGAAGTTCCTGGCTATTCAGATGTGGTCACCAAACACGGCTAAAACCATTTCACTTCTGAACGGTGGTCTTACACCAGGGCGATACTGAGAGTATCTCCCACTCAGGAACGTGCCGCAAGTATACTTTATATTATTTTTAATAAAAAAAATTGTGAAATAACACAAATTAATCATCTTTAAGGCGATGCACTACGTCGTGTAATATTTTAAATTGAGCCGCCATCAATAACAACCCTTATGTAGATGGCGGTAAGGTTTAAATTCCCGCTTAACACTATCTGTCTGTTTTGATTTATGCAAGTAAAAAACATGGCCAAAAAGTGCCTTTTATTTTATTTTGTGGATGTTCAGGCATAAATATTTAAATTTTTTTCGATCATTTTATAAATAACTTAATTTGCCACATTATACAATAAAATCATAACCGAAAATGGGTTCGTAAGTAGGAGATTTTGAACTTTAAAGCAGTTTTCATAGGCCTTATACATTATTTTTTTCTGGGATTATAAAAAGACTTATCTAAAAAATACTCGATTATTTCAAAGGCCAAGATGTATTCTACTCGCATTATTTAATTAAAGCATCTGAAACATTTCTAGGCCACCAAATTTTCAAACCAAAAACACATGATTTTGCATTACTACGTATGGCATCGCCTTAAATCCTTTGCGCTTAATCCGTAAGAATTAAAGTAGTTTTTTGTACGTTAGATGCTGTTGTCAAATACGTATAAAACCCAGGCAAGCGGATTTTTGCACTCACATTAATTATGATGGGTCCGAGTTCTGGGAATTTTTTTCGCTACGCCACTGAACCTGCCCATGCTAAAATATACTACCAATAAAATTCACGTTGTAACCTGGCCCTTCAGGGAATTATTTATGCAAAAAAGATTTTTTTATATGCAAGTGTGATACCGTGTATTACCGACTGTAAATCCTCCAGCCCACATTACATGGGGCGTTATTTTGAGTGCGGAGGAGTGTATGCGACCTTTAGTTACTAACAGGGATTTGGGAATATTATCAGTTACATTACATCTTTCTCCTAAATTCAAGGTTTTATTAGCATTCCAAAGAGAAGATGGGATCCCATATGCAGATATTTATTTAAATATGGGATTATCAAATGTATTTGTTAATAATAATGTTATGTGAAATATGTATTGCTGTCGTCATTTTTAAGCTCTGCTCTTTTTTTCTTGCTACAAAACATTTCCCGATGAGTGATAAAAAGAATTTTCTTTTTATAATCATTTTTAAGCGTGTGAGCTGTTTGGCTTTCGACTAAATTATATGCATTTCATTATAAATGGTTCTAATGAAATGATAATGATAACCGCTGGAAAAGTTCACCGCCCGTAATTCACCGCGGGGAAAGTTCACAGAACGAAAATCACTGCGGGAAAAGTTCACCGCCTGCAATTTACCGCGGGAATACCATCGATTATTGACTTTTTAAATGTGTGTTGAGTTATCATAGAACCATTTGCATAACAATAATTTGTATGAATAATAATATCACAAATCTTAATAGTATACATATGAACTTATGAAGTAGCATTGCTATGAACCCACGGAGTTTGTCACACTTACGTGTGGTGGACTACGTTTAAATACTCACATAAGACTAACTTTTTTATTGCGTTCTTGAGACATCGTGCTATTTTATACAACGCAAAACTAGGAAACAAGCGCCATTAATTAAGCAGGTGGCATCCAATATATACGTTGCAGAGGTACATGTTACCTACATCACGATGTCAGAACTTGTATTGTGTGTTATTTAACCTGTGACCTCACGCCATATTCCAAACTACAGATCCTGAAGAGACTGTTTAAAAATCAACGCTAAATCATAATAAAGTTTCAATTTATTAGGATTAACTTATTGACGCCTAAGAACCTCATTGTAATAGTTAATCTTTGAAGATGGTAATATCGACAATTCAATAAAATGTGAAAAAGACAAATACAAAAAGTTAAGAGTCGCAACATTGAATATATGTAAAACATATTATCATGTACCAACATCGCCATGTTTCATCTTCAGAAAAACGGCTGCGTGGACTTTTACATAGAAAGCTTCTATTTGGATTTGTGGTCAAAATAACTAAACAAATTTGAAAAATTATTTTTTTAATCAAAAGATATAAAATAATAATAGAACCCACATGACAATATTCATGTACAAACTAAAAAGAAAAATAAAAAAAATTGTTACGTTTTCTTAAGGTTTAAAATGGGTATTCCAGCAATTGAATGGTTCCATGATAACTCAACACAGTGACAATTCAACACACTTTTAAAAAGTGATATAAAGTCATTAGAAACGATGAAAAAAAAAAAAATTTTAACCTAACCTAACCTACATAACCCAGATAATAAAGTTTTTGTTTCATCACTTTCCATGACTTTATATAACTTTTTAAAGATGTGATGAATTATCATTGTGATGATTTATCCGGTTACCCAATTGAACTACAATACTCCTTTAAATTAAATTAATATGCTTAAATTGTATGACAGAATGATTTTCACTGACTTAGGACGGGTTGTTTCATCAATTTTCAATTTCTGTGAAGGTTACATTCAAGTTCTGTTATTATTTCAGTTTTGTTAAACAATTGGTCAGTAATGATAGAATAACAGAACTTGAATAGAACCTTCACTGATCTATAAAATAAACATTGAAATTTTGATGAATTGTTCAGATTTTTTTAAACAACCCATCCATAGTAGGTATTTCTATATAAAGTTCTAAATGATGCATTTGATAGTCCAGAATTGTTTGCTTTGATCTTTCGGTAATAGTTACGATTAGAAGTCGGGATTTAATTCAGTGCAGAAATTCTGGTACTAACTACCATATGTATTCCTCACTGCCCAGAATACTTATGGAGGGAAATAATAATACCGAGTCAGCGGACACCTTTAATTTATCACTTACCAAATACAAAAGATTGTTACTGAGGTAATTTTGTTATACATAATAAATATGTACTGTATTTATATATGGTTTTTACTATTCATATGTAAAACATACATGTACATTAGATCTACACATGGGGCCTGAGAGAAATTTCCTCAGAGCCAATGTCGTCTTTGGGGATGCTGTGTGAACCGTATTTTTAGGGAAAGGAAGGAGAGAATGTTCTGGGACGAACAAAAAGTACGAGAGTTGAAAATCTGGGGGTCAATGTGCCCGTGACGTACGTACGAATGCATCCCTCCCACGGCGGCGCAAGGCGATGGACCAAGAGCTCATATTCTAATATCTTTGGTCAAGAGACTCCGGCTGGAGAAGTCAAAAGGTCTCCCTCAACGTGTTCTAGATCTTCAAGATCCTAGTAAGGATATCATTCCATCTATTTGTTACAAAAAAGAAGATAATTAAACATTTATAACTATTATTATTATTATTAATAACCAGTCTCTCAAAACATTGACAAATCTCACTGCATGAACCCGCGCTCCCCTGCTAAGTCACCAAACGTAGCAAACCGCTTGGGGTGACCTATGGGGCGTCGGTACCCATACCCCCTCCCAAATTGTAAATAAATCTAGTACCTAGTATTTGTATAAATTAAAGAATATATGTAGGTCATTAAACAATTCAATTTAATAACAAAATTTCTAGAGAAAGTATCTCGATACAAATTGTCCGGAGATTAAAAAAACGAACCTTTTTTAAATGCTTATGTAATGTAAATGAGGAAAACTAAAGTTTAATGTTTGCGTCTCATAGTTCTTAGTCGAAGTATGATACAGTTAAATATCACCGAAGGAAGTAAGGTCGGATTAGCTCAGTGGCAGAGCAGCGTCCCGGCAAGCCTAAAGTCCTGGGTTCAATCTTTTTTGTATCTTTTTCCGATTTTTCTGTTTCAAATTTCGTTTGAGAATCGCTAATATTCATATTTGATGGTTAAATATTAAAATTTGAGGTTTTACTCATTAAGTTATTCCAAAAATATATATAATCTCAATAATGATTTATATTTCGTTGCTCTAAAAAAAAACTTTAAAAAATATATTAATAATTGAACAAAATAGCACATAGTTATGATGAAAATATAAATAGCATATAGTTAAGACGTTAAAAAACTATATTATAACATTATAGTCAGTAAGCAAGTATTGTAATAAAATGCTAAACAGCTTTTTCATCAGTCTACATTTTTTATATCTGTCCAAAATACTGGATATTCTATTTTTCTTATGGAGATTCATGTGACTACTAACTTATTTGTCAAAGCTTCATAAATACTTATTAATAAAATAAAACAGAGGGAAAGATTTTTTCTTCGTTAGATAAACAGATAACGCATATTTTTCCTCAACTTTTTTTCATTGTTTACGATCTGAAAAATATTTTGTAAAATAAACAATATATACACATAATTAATACAAAATATTTTTTGTTCATATATATATATTTATAATTATAATTTTCCTTTGAATAGAGTTAAAACATCGAACATTATAGTCGTTCCAGCTTCAAAAGAAAGTTACCTCTTTATATTAGACATAAATCTTGGTTTATACTTTATATTTTTAACAAACGCTTTCTTGAAATCGGAAAAGCGCAGACCTTTAAAAAATCAAGAAATTTGACATTAATTGTCAAGATTATTGCTAAAAAATTTAAACAAAAGAAATACGCATTTAAAATAAAGAATTAAAATAATTTTCTGGAAAATAAAATTATGTTATTTGTAGGTATTTTTTTCATCATATGATGAAAAAAAAAAAAAATTATAAATATTTTTTTTAATGTTAACTCTACACAGGAGATCTTGAGGAAAATAAATTCCCTCGAGGCTTATGTTATATTTGGGGATTCTGTGTAAAAGGTTTTTTTGAGAAAATGGTTATTTTTGCTCCATATTGCCAAGATCTCGTAATAAAAGGGCTCGTTATAACCATTTTTTATTTATTTTGCCCGAAACCTTTCCATTTTTAATTATTTCTTTATAAATTTTTAGAAAATCAACGGTTAAATATTATAATTTTTTTAAGGTTTTATCTATGGAAGACCACGTTGTGATGGGATATGTTTAACCTTTTTTTTAATTATTTAACACCGAAAACACCGTAGCCGTCATTTTGACGGCTGCCTGATGTAATGTGTAACGATGTAATAATTTTGTTTAAAGTTTTTTGTATTCATTTGATAT
This sequence comes from Hesperophylax magnus, assembly GCA_026573805.1. Taxonomy (NCBI): domain Eukaryota; kingdom Metazoa; phylum Arthropoda; class Insecta; order Trichoptera; family Limnephilidae; genus Hesperophylax; species Hesperophylax magnus. The sequence continues at coordinate 7,757,238 of JAIUSX010000018.1, forward strand.
GTTTTACTTTTCATGATTCTTGATTTAACAACTATGATTAAAAAATAAACAGGTACGTATCTAATTTACTTTTTGAAATATAATAATTAAAACCTACAAAGACCGCCGCCATCAATGTGGCGTTTAGTTTAAACTGAGTTTGTTTACAACATTTTTCCTCCAAGTTTACAATATACCCATTTCCCCTCTCAAAATGATTTAATGAATGAAGTACTTATATGTCTGTCTCTTTCTTTCGGTATCGCATATTGGTAACTCTCTTTTGGTGTTACTTGTTACGTTATTGGTATTCTATCTCACGTTGATCTCTACGCATGTATTTCAAGCTCCGAATAATCATTTCGTTTGTGTTTTTGTATATTATATTCTACGAAATGTGTACATAATTAAATAAAGTAAGCAATTACATCAATTATTAATTTATTTATTTTATATTATACCAAAAATTACACTCACATGTGATCAGCCGTCAATATGACGGTCGCAGTCTTAATAGGTATGGAGCAGTACCCGGTCATTCTTGTGTTAAAAGAATTGGAAAAAATAGAAACATTGATATTTATTTTTCTATCTATTGGCCCTTCCACATTATGCTAAACATCTACCGTGTAATAAATGATGATAAATCTAATAAAAGTTGAGATATTCAATCGTGAGATAAATCAAAGAGAAAATGCCATTTTTTCATCTCTTTTTTTCTACTGAATACTTGGTTCTCCTATTTCAATGTCTTCATTATTTGAACCTATAAACCTGAACAAAAGTTCATCGGAGCTGAAATATTTTTTCTATGTTGGTTTGACCGAAGTGCTTTACAGATGAATATAAGAATATAAGACCGCTCAGTGGCTGAGTTGGCATCGCGTCTGGTTCCCACCCAGACATGGTGAGTTCAATCCCTCAGCTGGATGAGTCCTCTATGATGGTAGTAGAATATTAAAAAAAATGTCAGGTTATTTGTAACCTGGGAATGTTTGTCATTATTTTTAAAGCTATAAAAACACCAGAACCCGACTCCGCCCGAGTTTGCACTTTTAAATTCTCCAATAAAATACATTGATGAAAATATATACAATTAATTAATACTAACCCAAGTTTTTGTATGTGTTTTGATGAGTTTGTTGATTTTTAGAATTTTCCTCTCTAAAAAAATTTCATACAAATAAATTTTTGCACTCAAAATTACGTTTATTTTTCCCAGCATTACATTTCTTTAAATGAAAAGTTATATTTATCTTTGAATAGAGTCAAAATATCAAACATTATAGTCGTTCCAGCTTCAAAAGAAAGTTACCTCTATTTATATTAGACACAAATATTGGTTTTTACTTTATATTTTTAACAAACGCTTTCTTGAAAACGGAAAAGCGCAGACTTTTAAAAATCAAGAAAAATGACAATAGGTACTTGCAAGATTATCGCTAAAAAATTTAAAGGAAATACGCATTTAAAATAATTTTCTGGTAAATAATATTATGTTATTTGTAGGTACTTTATCGCTTTTCTGAATTCTTGACACATCAGTTCCAATTTTTAAAATGAATAACACATAAACGAAATGAGTAGTTTTTTCATAATTTTTCATATCTTTTTTGTAAAAACTAGCGCAGGCACGTGATAAATCACGGGATAGTCTAAATTCTTGACATATCAGTTCCAATTTTGAAAATCACGTTATAAAAATAATTTTCTGTTAAAAATATTATTATGTAGGTAGGTACTTAAATTAGCCATTTCAAGCTCTGGTTCAGAATGATGGCGTTCTCCCCTGGGGATACTGTCAGCATCTTCCATTGTGGATATTAAATCAAGAAGTCACATTTTTATAAATAATACCACTACTTTTTACAATTTTTTTATACTAAGAAATGATACCGATTACAGTTCAATAAAATATGGCAGTACCTACAAACAATAAATCTTCGTTGCCTTGTTATTTTTTTCCTTACCAACTCGTATCAGTTAGTTTATACGATTTTTAAATGTTATTAATTATTTCGCCATTCTTATTTTATTCTCATTTAGTACTTGGCCTTGAAAACAGCTGCTAATTTTATCCGGTGTAGAATTTGATGAATTGAAATATTATTGATATAATTTTTCAATCAATTCGTGATGATTGCGTCTGGAAATATGCATTACCAGCTGACGGTACCCGGCGTTGCGGGGGTTATCTTACGAGATAGACATATACCATCATGTATTTTTTCTGTAGGCCTTTTCAAGATATACGATTCCTTAGTACATTATTTTGATATATCTCATAAGGTGTAGCCAGCATTAGCAATGCAAGCGCCCGAAAATATTATATTTACGACTTGATTACGAAACATCGCCTTTTCTCTGCTTTCTATAAATAATATGTATGTTTTAAATACATAAACCTTTTGGAAAAAATTTTAGAACTATGCTCACACAGACAAGGGATACTAGCTTTTACCAGAGGCTTCTCTCGTGTTAGGGAGAAATTACTGGACAAAGAATTTTTCCACGGGAACTAAGTGTTTTTCCTATGTCACTTCTCAGTCCTCCAACTATCCTTCTGCAAAAAGTCACGTCGATCGGTCGCTCCGTTGCGACGTCAAAGAAGGACAAACAAACAAACAAACACACTTTCGCACTTATAATATTACTTGGGATTGTTGCAGTTAAAGTCGGCGACGCACGCGAAATATATAATAATAAATGTTTTATTATCTTCGTTTTTTGTAACAAATAGTTGTAGTTGGCGCTAACAAAAAATTGTCCAAAGAAACAAAGCTAGTAGTCCACAATGGTAGCAGAAGTCGGGGACGTAGGAGGAAGACATGGCATGATCAAATGAATCAGATACTCGAGTCGGGCCATGTCAAGAGTCAGAATAATAGAAGAGTATGTATGAGACGATGTGTGAATGTGAATGAGGCAAGGAGTGTGTGCCAAGACCGAGTTGTTGAAACGGCGTGATGGTCAGTTAGTTAGTTAGAGATAATGGTATCCTCAATGGGATCTCCCATGCTGAGGATTCATTTACATTTTATTTAAAAAAGTTAGTATGGATAAAAGAAGTAATTATTATTAAAATTATTTTAAAAGAAAGACAAACATTCCCGGGTTACGAATAACCTGACAATATTTTAAAATCTCCTACTACCACCACAGTAAGCGGAAAATGTTGCTTGTGTTGTGATGAAGGACTTAGCCAGGAATTGAACACACTAGGCCTGGGTGGGACCCAAACGCTATGTCAACTCGGCCATCGACCGATTATAAATATATTATGTAATGTTTATTTCTGAAAAAATTATGAATATATTACTTGGTATTTTTAGTGCAGTTGAGTGGTTTTGGTTTCAGTCTGTTTTTGGTGTTAGTATATTTTCTACTTCTGATCTTCCTGTGTTATGTATTTAGCTTTTTATTTGAGATTTAAATGTCACACTATTGTTGTGAGTTTTGAATGAGAGTGGGATTCTGTTGCACAGTTTAGTACTATAGTAAAAAGCTTCTTACAAAGTAAGAAGCTTTTTTGCCCATATGTTGTACTTGTAGTTGCTTGTTCGATATGTTTTTGACACTGAGATCTAGTATTTCTAATACGTGTGTTAATTGTTATTTCTTGTGTTTTGTATTTATGAATGTAAAGGAGTATTGTTTTAGAATATAGTTGTTTAAGTGACATGTTGTTAATTTTTTTGAATATTTCGTCCGTGTTTTGTTACAGGGACTTTCAGAATAATTTTCATCGTGGCTTTTTGGGTTTTTTGTCCTTTGCGCTTCCCCCTCTGATAATACCGTATTCTAAAAGTGATTGGTAAAGAGCCATGTCGATCTTAATTAGCCATGTAAGTCTTTTTTTACTGAGGATGTTAATCGAGTGAATTAGATGTCATGATAAGTTAAATCAAATACTTGTGTCAGACTTATTTGGCAGTCTATCCTACGTGCCTCCGAAATGTTGTGAGAGTTTTTTTTTACAATAACTCCACACCCTGTGTCACCTTTGGAGATGCTTTGTGGGGGGTATTTTTAAGTAAAGGAAAGAGAGGAAGTTCTGGGAAGGGTATGAGGATCAATGTATCATAAAAATCTCCCCAAATTATTGGTAATCCGATCAAAAACGAGATTGCAGGCCTGTTTCCTGACACACTATTAGTAAATTCCTAACAGATGATCATGGATCTGAATTTGCCTTGATAATATACAATGTCGAAATACTGAAATATTAGGATTTTATGAACACGTGTTCCAACATCGTGTAAAATTTTACTAGGAAACCTATTTCCTATTACCTAATTATTACCTAAACCTATTACTAAACCTATTGTACCAGAATATTTTTCTACGTTACTTATTTTCTATTTTTAAAAGTAAAAATGAAAAGAGAAAATTATGCACAAATAACCACTAAACAGAAATACTAACCGATTTTTTTAAAGGTTTGTCAACAGTAATTCTTACCAAAACTCTCTCAAATACAATTACATTTAACATGGTTGATACTATTACTAATTACAGACGAACACAACATTGATGACATAATCACAGTATATTACACCCAACAAGAACACCGTAATTATAGAATAATGTACATGTATGCACCTACATGCACACATGTATACACACGTACAAGCGCACATACATAAATACACACATGACATACATACACACACTCACATATGTATTACATTCATATATACACTTACATATACATTACACGACAGTAATAAGTTTTTAGAACAACACTATAGGGAGCTTTAAGTCTTGTTAAGGCCAAGCTTATTGCTAAATCACTATTTTGATTAATTTTTATAACGAATTGGTGTACATTATGAATACCAAAAAATATGAAGCAGATAAATTGAAGGCTTTCCTATCGTTTCGCCTGAGTAGAATATAAATTTAAAAAATAATTTACTCAATAAAAAATATAAATGCAAACTACTTAAAATAGTATTTTTTCAATAGAAATTTATAAACGCGTAAAGAAAACGACTTTTAAAAAATACAGTATTATAGCTAAGATTATCTGTGACAGTTACACTTGATTTTTTTTTTTTTTGCTGTCTTATAAAGTATTTACAAAATAAATAAAAACCGAACAAATAAGAACGTTTCTAGACTCCGTTTGTCAAGCGATTTTAATGCCTATTACCTACAATATAAGGTATACCAAGAATATACACATTTTTGGCTTGAAGCTTCCTCTTAACAGATGATTCCAACGGACATTGTCAAATCAATGGAATGACTTTTATACGTCTCGTTAACCGTTTTACTATAAAACTGTTGACCTTTCGTCTACTAGTTCCCTAAAAAATCAATAAAATTCAAGAGAGAATTTATACACTTAAAAAAATATATCTACGTCACTTAGAGTAAGAAAAGATTGACCTTACTTCGGGTACACCCAAAGATATTAGAAGAACGAGATGTGCTATGAGCAGTTCATACTGTGTGGAATTGTTTTGCCGAGTGTCGCCGGTTTTGTTAACCAATACTACTGCACACCTTCGCTTACGCTAAGGTATCCGCACTAATACATAGAACAGATTTCTGTGCGTACACGTCCCGATACCGTTCAAAGTACCCTAATTAGGTAGTACTCCGGCTACGGTCCGGCGGCCAACATAGCATATCTCGTTCTTCTAATATCTTTGGGTACACCGACTTGACGCACCTACATCAGACGTACATCAGTTCCTCTTCGTGCGTAAAACGACATTATGCCATTGCAACTTTATTGATTATTTATCATTGACATTTCTGCCATTTTTCTGTTCGCTAATTGATGAGTTGTCCTTGCGTTATCGTGTTTTATTCATAAAGTTATCAATTTATATTTATAGCTAGATATAATATTGTGATAGGTGTCAGATATTACTGTTAATTCCGGCATCGATGGCAATGATTTGTTGCTAATTAATATTCTTCCTTGATTAAACAATTTCTTTTGTATTGTAAGAAGTGTGAGTAATCGTTGAGGGAGTGCAGAATATATTTATTATCAGAATTAAGCAATATACTCTAAGGCCTCATTCATAATAGACTTTTATTGTGATGAAACTTGCTTTAAATTATCGTAAGAATCTGTGGGTAAAATACAAGGGTAATTTGAAAGGTTTCCGGCGTCATATGATAGATTTCGTTGACATATGTAAACCGTAAAAATTTCAAGTCATTCTGATAATTTCTTTGTCTATGGCACTCTTCCAAAATTATCAGCTGATATTGTCTGTCAACAATGGAGAAAATTGGGTATCGCGTAGTGATAAAATTTCTTCATTTGAACCGAAACGTACCGTACGGTGAAACCTTATCTTTATTTACAATGGTCAACCATTGGGTGACCGAGTATGTGAAGAGAAGGTTTCACCGTATACAGATCAGTTCGACTCTGTATACGGTAAAACTTTCTCTTTATTTACAACGGTCAAACATTGGGTGACCGAGTATGTGAAGAGAAGGTTTCACCGTATACAGACCAGTTCGACTCTGTATACGGTAAAACTTTCTCTTTATTTACAACGGTCAAACATTGGGTGACCGAGTACATAAAGAGGAGGTTTCACCGTATACAGATCAGTTCGACTCTGTATACGGTGAAACCTTCTCTTTATTTGCAACGGTCAAACATTGGGTGGCCGAGTACAAACGTGGTCGTATGAGAATTTTAGACGAAGAACCGCTACAACTGACGAAATGGTCGATTTAGTGCATCAAACTGTGATGGAAGATCATCGATTGATATTGATATATGTCAAATATGTCAAAGCCATCTATCGGACGGCGATAGAAATTTTTGGTAGAGTTACTTTATGTCGATGGGGCCGGAAAATTCTTAATCCTTCGTACATTCTGCTATGCGCTGGTCACATATAATAATGAAGACCACGAGATATGCCTGGTGGATGTGATTCGTGATCCTAACATTTGGCCAATCGGGCCTAAAATTACCAATACAAAATTTTGTTCTCCACTATTATGATGTTCAAATGGGATGGAGATGGTCAGGCAAGTGTAAAAGCGACAGAGCGCGTGCTAAATGGTATAGAACCAAAAGGTTCTAAATCAGTGGCGACATTCGTTCCCATTCAAATTTGTATCTTAGGCTCTTCCAGTTTCTTCTTTATTATGACTGGCTTTCTGCCTATATAAAATACATATAATAAATAAAAATAAATGAATTAATCTTAATCATTCATCAGTCTTGCACTCTGTCCAGATCCGTCATTTTCAACACAGTCAGTCTACTTTTATCCCACCTCTGCCAGTTCTATACCTCACTGCCATTCATCAGGGTCAGTATCGGCACTCCATTGTGGACTGATTCGCTTATTTGGACATCATTTTAAAATTAATGGTTACCGCGTTCAGACCTCTTATAGTTTCCTGAATGTACCCTTCTTATATATCATTATATATAGACTAACTACGTGGAAGAAGATTGGAGCAGGATGTGAGGACTTTGGGGGGTTGTTGAAACACCAGAGACGCCAGAAGTTATATTTTGTGGAGGAGGCAATATTTCACCCTGGTAAGTAACGCAGTAAAAGACTCGTCGCCGAAAACGTTCCCCCCTTGTGAATGCGGCTTAAAATGTATTATTAAAAATTAAGCGATACCAAAGAAATATTTGAAAGAACTTTTTCCTTAACTTCGTGGATTGACTTATGACTTGTGATTTCCATAATATATATTTTACGTCGATTTGGACAGGTAATAAAATTGTGAATAAAAACCCCAAGAGTTATTATCCACAAGATTGGTAAACAACAAAAGGTGTAAAAATACTTCCACGGAAAGACAAAAAAAGACATATTGACATCGATATTGTTAGACGTGCGTGTTAACTATAAAGAAGAAATTCTGCTTTCTGTGGCGACAATCCTCTATGCCGAGCTCTGTCATTTACAGCATGAGATAATATTTAACAATAGCTTTTAATTACATAAATGGTAAAAAAATCTATTTTAAAACTTCTGTTTTTCTGAGGTTTATACCTTCCTTCCCGGGGACAGAAGTCAACCTCGCCAAATGCCGATCGGATAGGACCGACATTTATTTCGTATATCAATTGTTGTAACATCCGATTTCCGAGAAATGTGTATATGCCGCCGCGTGGACAACAAGCCTTTTTGTCGAATTTCAGCTCTATCAGATGTCGGAAGATTTATTTACTGAACCTACATGTCATGTAAAATATAAGTAGATACATTAGTTAGTTGAACATTAAAAAATAATAACAGAATTTAAAAAATACATACCTATATTAGATACATTCCGAACTATGTGGTTTTGCTTTTATGCAGGACGGAGAGTTTTGAATTGGCTGTGCGATGAAGACGCACTAATAGTGATTACATATATAATGTTTGTTTGGTCAAATGAGAATATACTTGGTTCCTACCGGAAATTCATTTTATACAGTTCCTACCTTTCCCCAACCATCACCTTGCTTGAAAACGATTTGAAATTTGGAACAATTTTAAGAAAATAGTTCGAGTGTTATCGTTTTGAAAATAGAAGAAGATTATTTTTGCTTTTACACAGGACGGAGAGGTTTAGTGCGATAAAGACGCCCGCTAATGGTGATTATTTAATATGTGTTTGGTCTTGAAATGAGAATGGTTCCTACCAGAAATTCATTTTATACAGTTCCTACCTTTCCCCAACCATCACCTTGCTTGAAAACGATTTGAAATTTGGAACAATTTTATGAAAATAGTTCGAGTGTTATCGTTTTGAAAATAGAAGAAGATTATTTTTGCTTTTACACAGGACGGAGAGGTTTAGTGCGATAAAGACGCCCGCTGGTTCACCTTGTTCAACACCATTTCATTTTGTTCAAAACATTTACAGCCCATTTTTAAGTTTCAAGTTCATCTGAAGTTCGGTAATTCGTATGCAGTTTCAGATGCAACAATTGACTCTGTGCAGAAACGGGCTGTCCGTTTAAAAGATTCCCCTATCTTAACAAACGGATTGCAATCCTTAGTATGCTGTCCCTATTCTACCGGTATGACAGTAGAAGATGCTTCGAGGAACTAGCGTCATTGATCCCTTCGGCACTAGTCGGGAAACACGCCAAACGCGTGCCCAACACATATACACGGTTGACATTTGTCACATGCGAACTGATCGCCTCTACGACTCGTTCTTAAGTTCAACAGCTCAGCTGTGGAATGATTTGCCGGCTTCTATATTTCTTCCCTCCTACAACATGGGTTTCATATTCTCTCTTATTGACTCTCAATAAGAGAGAATATGAATAATTCGTGCTGTAGTTGTCTGTGGAAAAGATGTGGAGCCAAGAGGAGATCTAGCGGGGACACGGATAATTTTAAAGCACTTACCATTTGAGAGCGGTCTATGAATATTTGTTTTAAAAGCCAAGATTTACAAAATAGTGCGGAAAAACTCGGGCGAAGCCGGGTAGTCGCCTAAATTAGAGTAAAGTAAAATATAGTTAGGCATTTGGATGATGTGTGAACAGCTTTAAAAATATATATACATATTTGTGCTAATGTCTCATTAATGAAACAATGATGTCTGTCGGCTATAAAGACAAATATCCAGACACGGTATGGTAGTTCATATTCATTTTTAATACATTTTACTTTGGCATTGTCACGAAAAAACGGTATTCGAATTACGACTCTTGTAAATAATAATAACGACTATATTTAAGTATATTAATTATCAAAATAATAATAAATAACTAATTGATCACCGCTCTATTACACAGGTACTATTGCCTATTCTTAAATTTGTTAATTTTAATTATACGTTTATCGTGACGTTTATCGTGATGTTTATGGTTTTGAAACATGTCGATCGTTTTGTTGAAATAGTTGTATACACAAAATTATTTATTTTATTTAAAATCATTATTAAAATCATGGATAGATAATTACGTTTTTGAAAAAATGTTTTTAATTAAAAAATATTATGCAAGATAATATTTTTATAATTATTATTTTTTAAATATTTATAATATTTTCCAGGTTTAAATGGTTTTTCCAGCAATAAGATAACAATCAATAATAAGCATACATTCATTAAATGTATTTTTATAATAATGTTGATTAAATTATCATATCAATGAACTTAACTTAAATTAATAATTAAAGATGTCAAAATTATATATAACTTGCGCATTAGCTTATTTTTTCACGTATTTTCATCCTGTTATACCAATCGTTTATCTGAAAAATCACCTGTCTAACTTTTATTTGATCCCATACTACAATACAATACAATATTTTCCGTGCTATCAAAATATACTGCTTGAAGTTCGCAAAACTCCATCAAGATAAAGTTACTTTTAAGTGAGGTAATAAATTTTGGAATTATTTATTAAGGCGATCCTAGACATAATCGACCACACCTCATCTTGTCCTTGACGTTGGAGATTAATTAATGTAAGGACATTTAGGTAATAATTCACTGTTTGATTTAGTGATTCCTTCCACTTTAGTAACTGAGATAAAATGAAGAGGAGAAAATTGATAGTGCCAAAATCAGTTGTACAAGAACTATGCAAATGCGGAGGTTGGTCGTGTTTTACACAGTGGTTGTACAGGGTGCGGTAAAACAGACAGTGCAAAAACAGACTGTGCAGTTATGAAGGGCTATTAAAAAAACGGCGAAACTTACAGAAATAGGGGTTTATTTTTTTTTTCGATACATCATGCCGTCTTATGAATAAAGTGCTGAAGATGATATCAGATACGTGATGGCCCCCAGCAGCGACACATTGATGAAGGCGATTTCTGTAGTTTTCGGCCGCATTTTGGCACACCTCGATGGGTATAGCGGCAATTTCCTCCCGAATTCGATCCTTGAGTTCTCCCAAAGTGTGAGACCGATGTTTAAAAACATTTTCCTTCCGGTAGCCCCACAGAAAGAAGTTGCAAATTGTAGCCGGAAGGCCCGCTGGGTGGCGACGAATAAGCGGTTTCAAGAAACATGCGGACGGTGAAGCCCCGGTGTTGTCCGGACCAAACCATGGTAACGACTGAAAACGGCACGACCCTCCCGACACAATGAGACCACTCCCAGGCTCCTATCCTCACCACACGGGATGTAGGTACCAGCCCTTGCACAAACTGCACTGTCGGTTTTGCTGCACCTGTATAATGATTGAATGTTGAATAAAAAAATCCACGCAAATTTCTAATTTCTTTTTCCGGGGAGATTTTTCTATTTCAAAAACAGATTTTCCGCTTTATGGTTACAATAATCACTTGTAATTTTGTAAGGATCCAGTCTTATAACTCAATATCTTGCTAAATAATGTTTATTATAATGTGATAACTATAAAGACCACTCCTTTATTCTTCATTAGTCACCAACATTAAAAAGTGTTCCCACCCATACAATTAATTGTTTAGTTTTTAATAAAACATTTTTTTCAGTTAGATTTAGAATTATTCCTTTTTTATTAAATGCGGATTCGAATACAAAAAAAAATCGTCACGATTTATAGATATCTTTCTACGTACATTATTAAGAAGGTAGTTATTAAAAAAAATAAATTCGTCACGATATACAGATATAATACGTTATTAAATTTTTCCTTACGACTTTGGACAAAGATGTGATTTTTGATTGAAACAACATCTATTATATTTTTACCTACGCAGTTTGGTTCTTAGATTTTAATAATGTATTGACTGTAACAGTTTTCGGATGTTCAAGGACAAAATATTTTTTTTATGTAATGATTGTAAAACATTATTTATTTTTAATTAGCTAATTTATTAGCCAGTTACGTAGAGCTACAATTAGTGGCGCTACTGCGTACTAATATCTTGTCGATACTTGTTCCACTATTAGAATGAGATAAGCGGTACGCGTTGTCCGGATTCGGTAGTTTTAGTTGGAGAGCCGGAAGAAATTCTCTAGATGATAATGACAATCCTATCAAAATCCGTTGCGTAGTTTAGATTGTTTAGAAGAACAAACAGACAGACGCGGAAAACGACTTTGTTTTAGTATAATAAAGAAGATAGAGAAGAGAAGAAGAAGATTAACATTTACATTTACAAAATCGTAAACAGTCTTGTTGATTCACATATCTGCTAGAAAAGATAGCATTTCGTTGCCCTGAACACAACACCAGATCGAACGACTTATTCAGAACACCACACTGTAAAGCATAAATGAACCACTCACTAGATCAATATCTTCGGGTTTTTAGTACTGAGCCCATAAATATACCATGGGTCCTAATGTTTGCCATAGATAAAAGTCTGTAACTGAAAAATATACGTCACTACTACACATACTCACCATCGACTAGGATAGAAACTATAAAAAGGCGTAACCATAGACAATATAATTCTCATTCGAAGCCAATCCCATTCACTAGCCTAAAATTTTGTTCTGAGATGAACAATCAACCTGTCGTAAAAATAAACTAAAATGACTTAAAATCCTTTCAATAAAGGAAGAACATTTATAAGATTATCAAATATGAAATGTTTTTGTACGACAGTAACGAATTTTGATATTTCTCTGCTTTTAACAGAAAAATGAAAAACACAGAAGATTTTTGTATTTCGTAATAAATTCTAATCTATCAATCCGTATTGACCATTTGCGAAAAAGACTAGGGTACTCCTTAAAACTCGGAAACCGATGTCGAATCGATGTATTGTCCGTACATCCTTTCACATCGCACATAACATTTTTTGACATTTTCATGTTTTGACAGCGGCCTATAAACATGCATGAAGTTCGCACTGGTTTGTGGAAAATATACGTCACAGATACACAGCCATAGAGATTTACCGTGTCTTTTTTTCTGACCCACTTTTTTCTCGGAGTTATACCCCCCTGCTGTAAAGCCAAATATGTGCAAAACTCTTTAATAGGCCGATCTGTAAAACTCACAATGCCTCTAGAGATGTACACATTTTCAACTGTAACTTAAAAACATATAAAATGCAACTTACTAAACTGATAACTTAATTTTTTATTTTCTTCCTTTATCCTATCATCTTTGTTTATTTTATTGTTTTTTATTATAATCAAGCGAAAACTGTATTTTTACTAACTGTCTTTAATTGTTTTTATAACATTTTGTAATTCTTATTCTTTATATTTATTTGGAATTTATAAATATATTGTAAAGGTGCAAATATTGAATCAACGACTAGAATGTAACATTATTGGTCTAATATTTTAAATAATTGCTGTTTATGCTAAATATATAAATGACTGTTTGTTTCCTAAACAAAATAAAATAAAATATAAAAATGTTATGTTTGTAAAAGCCCTTCAATAAATGAATAAATAGACACTGCGTAAACTTCATTACATTTAAACTGAAACACTTGTGTGGTCACTTCATTGCACAATCATATAGAATACAACTTTATGATCCGAAGTCGGTATCGAAGGCATAATAAGTACAATTATGTGGTCACTTCATTGCAAAATATAATACAATTATTGTATACCACCATTGTGTAAAGTTAACATTGCGTATTCCTTCCGCATTATTATATTATAACAAATCGTGTCATTAAATTAATTTCTAAATAGTATAAAACAAAGTCGCTATCGGCGTCTTTCTGTTTGTGCGCTTAGTTCTTCTAAATTAGGCAACGGATTTTGATAGGGTTTCACTATCATTTAGATAATTTCTTCCAGAATACATGCATATTATATTTATAGAAAGGAGAGAAACCGTTGTTTGACAGTATCTACCAGTCATTTAACATTGTATTATGGTTAACAAAAGCTAATAATATAATCGGTCAATGGCATTTTCCGCGAGACAGAAACACAGAAACCTCTCTAAATAAAGACTTTTACAAAATTATGGGACAATAAATACCGATTTTAATTAGAATGGTTTTCTTAATCTGTAGCATAAAATATTGTAATTAACTTTTTTATATCGAATCATTATAAATTCGGTAGGTGCTTCCATTTTTCAATTCTCGGACATTAACGAACCAACGCGAGATACGATGAGTTCATTTTATGAACACGTGCATTCCCGCGTAAAATACTGTCAAACTCATCTCGTGAAAATATTTTCCACGATTTTTATTAATTTAATCTAAGCTTTTTAATTGTTATATTATTACTTATTCTTATTAGTTATGGGTTATACGTGTTATTACCACCGATATATAATACTTTGTTGATGGTTATTACTTATTACTATAGAAATTACTCTGTTTTCGTTCATCGCTTAAGAAAAATCATATTTTATATATTTATTCAAAAAAAAATTTGATATAGTAAAATCATAAACCGCTCATATCACTAAGGCATTCCTTTGTCGAGATGTGCAGCTTCACAATGATTATAGAAATAAAAAGATTACCATATGAACTTTACATAAACGCAACAAATAAAAATTAGTAAAAGGTTGTACCTAGCATTTTATTTAAGGCGATGCACTACGTCGTGTAGCCTTTTATTTTATTTTGTGGATGTTCAGGCACAAATATTTAAATGTTTTTCGACCATTTTATAAATAACTTAATTTTCCATTTTATACAATAAAACCATAACCGAAAATGGGTTCGTAAGTAGGAGATTTTGAAAAGAATAAAGCAGTTTTCATAGGCCTTATACATTATTTTTTTCTGGGCTTGTAAAAAGATTTATCTAAAAAATACTCGATTATTTCTAAGGCCAAGATGTATTCTACTCGCAGTATTTAATTAAAGCATCTGAAACATTTCTAGGCGACCAAATTTTCAAACCAAAAACAGACGATTTTAAATTACTACGTAGTGCATCGCCTTAATATAGGTAATTATATACTTACCAACTCTTGGATTCTTTTGTTCAGTTAAATTTTAGTAACAGCATCGTCCGTTTCTCAATTGAAGTAGTACCTACCTAGAAAGAGGTAGCCTAACACGTCATAATACCCCAAAAATAAATCACTGTAAAATATACTACCTACATATTTAAATTATACCGATATGATTTAAGCCCCCGCATAACCAATTTCTGTCGATATAACAAGTTTCTCGTTAACTCTAGTTTTTAAGTTTAGAAAAAGTTATTTTTGAAGAAAATATCTAAACATTTGTTATGCCGAAACGTTAATTACATGAAATTCCCTCGCTAGAAAAAAATTACAAAGTAAGCTCCGAAAATTATTAAAAACACGTTTTTTAATTTTATTTAATATGTTAAAGCATGAAAAAATTCACAGTGTATCTTTAAATGCAACTAAAGCATCTGTCGAGAGATTTTTGCTATATTTAAAACGAGTAGTATTTTATTAAATATTTTCACCATTTCCGCTTAGTTATTATCGTTTTTTTTAATATTAACGCGCTCCCTTTAATATTCATATTTACACACCTCCCTTTCAAACCATCTCTGAACGCTTACTACGGGGCCTTAAGTGAACCAACTAGATACAAGAGCATGATCTCCGGAATGGTATACCTACTCCCTGCATCGTCCTGGTTAAAGACCGCCATTCTGAAAAGAAACGTTCATTGGTTTGGTGGCCAGAGCTGACATAGTCCCAACTACGGACTCCGGTCAGTTCTGATTTCCATTTATGCACAAGTTGTGACGATTCAGATATTTTTCCAGATAGCAAAACTTACTTTGAACTTTGCTTTATTATTAAAAAACTGTAAACAAACAAACGATGATGTGTTTGGTTTAACTTTACGTGGGTACGTGTGACATCCGTCAATGCGGTTACTACGAACACCTATTTATTGTTTATCTACCGAAATGAACTCATAAATAATAGGAAATTGACAATAGAAATACATCATTCATAACCAGCTTGTGGTTCATCTGTGTACATTAGAGGAGAGGCGTATTTATCGCACACAGTAAAAATACCGGGTATTTTCATGCGGTACTTTGTACTTGTGATAAATCTGCAAAATACCTGGTTCCTAAGTATTTTTAAATATCACAGATCTTAAAGTACTTCGTACTTTAAAATACTAAACGTACTTTAAAAATAAGTATTTTTGTCAACGGTATTTCTTTATCAGAGTGGAATGGAAGTATTTTGACACTCAAATTTACTCTTCACCGCAAAGTAAATGCACCAGAGGACACGAAAAAAAATGTGGGGAATTTTTCGACAGGGAAATTTCTAGCTACTCACCCCTCCCATGGATTTGAAAAACACTGTGGGGAATCATATCCTGGAAATTTTTGTGTGGAATCATCTTTCACAGAAATTCTCTAACAACCCCCTCCCCCATGGATTCGAAAAATGATTGTGGGGAACTACTTGTCATAGTAATAAATACTCTCCGTCCGCAGTCCCCAGATATTATAATCCCCAGGTAGGTATAAAATACATGTGGGTATTTTGTAACCGGTATTTTTAACAGGTATTTTCTTGTACCTATACTCACTGTACCCAGTAACGAAAAGTAATCACAGGACCCACCTCTACTGTACACATGTCTTCACTATCTTTCTGTTTAGTTTGTAGATAAGTGGTTTTGGAACTTTTTTTTATTTTCCTACCTATTACGTGGATGTCTCAAACTATTATATTGTATATGACTACTTTAATTTATTTATATATTAATTATCTTTGTGTCTTTGAACTCCATATAATTTTTATTTAAATTTAATATAAATCAATTATAATAATGTTTTTTATTAAGTTTTGCAAGTATTTTAGTTTTTATTATTATGACAAACCATTTTCAAACTGTCAGTTTTCAACAGTTTGAAAATTGCCTTAAACTTCGAAACAGCTGTCATAATAATAAAAACTAAAATACTTACAAAACTTAATAAAAACATTACTATAATTGATTCACATTATATTTTTATTAAAAATAAATACGATTTTTTATTTTAAATAGAGGGGTGAAATTCTTCTAAAATTGTTTCAGGACTATACAGGGTAGGTATTGTATATTTAGTATTTGTTCTGATATCTGATACTAAATAGTAGATAGGTACCAAAGATTTTATATATTATCTTTGGTAGGTACGGATACATTTTATAGTCACTTGGGCTCTCGACAACTGCAGAAATTATTTATTTATTTTGAAAAATATTTTTTTAAGTATGTTTGTAGTTTTAGTTTTGAGTCTATAGGGTGGAAAAACAATTCATTTTATCTATATAGATAATGCTGTTCTGTTAATTACTCTATTTTCAATAATTCTATAATTGGCTGTATAATATCTGGTAAACCTAATGTAAAAAAATGTTTAAGCTCTGCTGTTGATTTACCAAAGATTAATAAATAAATAAATACTTTGTACGCTTTAACACCAAGCAAAATGTATCACAGAATAATCAAAAGATAAGAAACTATTAATACTTACGATAAATAGCTTCACTTGTTTAATTATGCATTCGTGCTCAATTTACTATGTTTTAACCATACACCGAGAGTTTAATTTTTACGTTGTTTCAAGTTTTTCTTATGTTCTTTCTTTTTTAGTTCGATTCTCTCACCACCGTTTTGGACCATTGACGAAAAGCTGGAATTAATTTTATTGCATTCCTTCCCTTTTTGAGGAAATAAACCCAAAAAATTCAAAATGTACAGGTACATTGTGTTCTCGCCCACAGCATTGATCTTGGAACTGATTTGCGATATAGATCTAAGGATGTGCGGCGTAGGAAGAAACGGCCCATAAGATAATTGAACTTTGTGAACATAGGTGCCAAGGTCTGGTATCTCTGAGAGGATATTGTGTCAGGTCTTTATTAGCAGCAGACACATACCTGGAAGGATGACGAACCTCGTGCTGGCACTGTTGGCGGACGCGGTGGACCCTTTCGCTGCAGCAGCTGGAACAGTTCCTTCACCACCTAGGATTCTTGCTGCAGAGTCTCCATCTTCTATCTTCGTGTCACCTGTTCCTGTACTTCATTTTACTTTACTTTATTTTTGTAATATTTATTTTTTTAGTAATACCTGCATCAACTGTAAAGCGCCCCTGAGGTGATATCTCACAAAAGCGGCGCTATACAAATTGTTCAATAAATAAATAAATATGTTTTTTAAGCCATAATTATTTTTCACTCAAGTTCCTTATTGGAAGAAGTTAAACTCTCGCGCGATATTCACATAACAAAGGACAAATTAAAGACACAAAAATACCAAATAAAAAATACAATATTACTTAAGGCAATGCACTACGTCGTGTAATATTTTAAATTGAGCCGCTATCAATAACAACCCTTACGTAGATGGCGATAAGGTTTAAATTCCCGCTTAACACCATCCGCCTGTTTTGATTTATGCAAGAAAAAAACATGGTCAAAAAGTGCCTTTTATTTTATTTTGTGGATGTTCAGGCATAAATATTTATTTTTTTTTCGATCATTTTATAAATAACTTAATTTTTCACTTTATACAATAAAATTATAACCGAAAATGGGTTCGTAAGTAGGAGATTTTGAACTTTAAAGCAGTTTTCATAGGCCTTATATATTATTTTTTCTGAGCTTATAAAAAGACTTATCTAAAAAATACTCGATTATTTCAAAGGCCAGGATGTATTCTACTCGCAGTATTTAATTAAAGCATCTGAAACATTTCTAGGCGACCAAATTTTCAAATCAAAAACACATTATTTTGCATTACTACGTATGGTATCGCTTTAATGTTTATAACCATAAAAATAAGATTATTATTTTCCAATCAAGAAAATACAGCTTCTGCATTGTAAGTTACGAATGCAATTTTAACGCTGCACTCAAAATTTCTCTTTCGTATCGTTCATTGAAGCACATTAAATACAGGTACGTAACATAAAAAAAGTAATTTTTTAAACATTTTTGCCAATAAACCCGATTTCGAATGGGTGTAAATCTGTTAAAACGTGACACTATAATAAAAACTTGATTTACGTCGACTACATTAAAGGTTCCTTGGCCTCAAAAAGGTTCAGCAAAATTGAGTGCACTAAAAATATGTGCGCTAAATATATTTTTTATTAGGGTTCATGAAATTAAACACACGGAGCTTAAGTCGAAAACGAGTTCAAATCAATGTGTAAGGGAAAGGTGGCGTTATAAAAACGTTCGGAGTAAGTTAAACTTGTAAAGTTTCATGATTTCATCTTGCTTATAGTTAGACTATCTGATGTGTACCCGGCGTTGCTGGGGTATACCGTCTCATATTTTCTGTAGGCCTTTATAAGATATACAATTCCGTAGTACATTATTTTGATGCAACTCATAAGGTTTAGCTAGCGTTAGCAATGTAAGCAGCCAAAAATTATTTGATTACAAAACATCAACTTTTCTCTACTTTCTATAAATATAAAAT
The DNA here is from genome assembly GCA_026573805.1 of Hesperophylax magnus. Taxonomy (NCBI): domain Eukaryota; kingdom Metazoa; phylum Arthropoda; class Insecta; order Trichoptera; family Limnephilidae; genus Hesperophylax; species Hesperophylax magnus. Next base: position 7,776,485 of record JAIUSX010000018.1, read on the forward strand.
CCATGTATTATATATACAAACCTTCCGGAAGAAATTTTCTAAATGATATTGAAAACCTTATCAAAATCCGTTTCATTTCCTGCTGACAAACTGCTTGAGCAGTTTAGCGGGTATAAATAATAAATAAAAAAATAAATAAATAAATAAATAAAAAATTAAAAAAATAAAAAATTTAAAAAAATTTAAAAAAAAATTGTTTCGAAGAACTAAGCGCAGAAACAGACAGACGCGGATAGTGACTTTATTTTGTACTATTTTAGATGAGCGCTTTGACTTTGAATTGGGAGGTTGCGGGAATGATTCTTGGATGTAGCGCAAAAATATATTACTAAATAATAATGCACAGGGTGTATGTATTTGAATGTTACTTTTGTTTTCGTGAATGAATCCTAATCTTTGAAGTGGAAATTAACCCACTTCTCTACATCCGATCGAGATGAAACTAAGCAGATAGACTGATTGTCGATGACAATGCATTCTATCATCTTTTGGTGGCAATCAGGCATCCACAAGCGGACTCATACGCATTTCTCTGAAATTGGATGATATAACAACAGTTAAATACGAAATTAATGTCGGCCTTACCCATTGGGATTTGACACAGTTAGCGCAGTTGACTGCAGTTCCTGGGGAGGACGGTTCAATCCTCAGTCTAATCATTTCTCTTCAAAGATATTTTAAAAGTTCACAGCAGTTTAAGAGCCAGTCCCTAGGGAGAAAGGTTAATCTTCAGTTTAAAAAAATCATCTTTGAAACTTGCTACTAGTTGACCTAAGAAACGGCGCATTAAATCGAAAATTAAAAATAGATTTATTATGGAAAAAAACGGTTTTTTACTGGTTTTTTTTTTTTTTTTTTTTTACAGTAATACCGCACAAGAGTCCCAACTGCTCCCGTCTGGAGCCAGTGAGACTATGGCATCCCCAATTGGGGTATGTTGTGAGGCTGAGGGTATTGGGGAGGGGAGGGAGATGGGGAAGAGGAAGGTGGGGAAGTACCTGGCTATTCAGATCTGGTCACCAAACACGGCTAAAGCCATTTCAAGCAACGTTTCAATTCTGAATGGTGGTCTTACACCAGGGCGATACTGAGAGTATCTTCCACTCTGGAACGTGCCGCAAATATACTATATATTATACTATATATTATTTAAATTAATTATTTGTGAAATAACACAAATTAATCAAATAAAATTTATTTGCGCACGCCGGGTCTCGAACCCGCGACCTTCGGATCTGTAGTCAAAAGCGTATACCACTAGACCACGCCGGCCGTTAACAACGCTTTGAATTAACGCCGGTTCGCTGATTTTGTGTCTTCTGGAATTTGTTCCCTGGAATCAGTGCCAACCACTACTTTTCCTATCTGAATGTCGTATATTTTGTAAACATAAAAATAATATGATATGCTCATTCATTCTTATCGAAATTATACCTACTTGATTGGACAAAATTTCGCACTTACTCAGCAAAACGGTGTTTTCACGTCATATACCTATTTGCATCCTCTTCGAAATTAAAGTGTAGAATGACGAATACAAAAATGTTGAAAATCATCAATTAGCAAGCACTTTATATTATGAAAGAAGCAAAACAACAAATTATAAAAAAAACATGTAAAATAATAAATAAATCATTATTAGAAGTCCCGGCGACGCAATTTCTCTACAGTTTTCTTAACAGTTTATTTATAATTTGCCTTTAACCCTTAGTACCCCTTGGGGGAAGTAAGGTCCCCTACGAAGCACGTTTTCTGAAATATTTCAACATGACGCGGTTGATTCTCCGTATATTCTCGTTACTGTCTGACGGGTGGACGTGCGCTGGGCTGCTGCTTATACCGCCCCGATAATTAAAAACACAGTGTCTTCATTGAGACTCTCCAAGAAGTCACTGTGTTTTTATTTAGAACGGCGCACAGTGGGCTGAAAATCGCCTTTCATAGACATAGAGACTTGATTTTTTTTGGCTAGAAATGGATTCTGCTGATCATTACTATGCTATAAAATTTCGTGTGAAGCATGTCAAAAAATACAAATAAATAGTAGTATATCTGTGTGTAAGGATATAATGGGTAACCTTATGATTCCAGAGATAACCTCATTTTTAATGTCAGTGCCATACAAATTTTTCTTAAAAAAATGATAACTCCTTCATTTGTGCACGCAATTGCTTCATACGAAATTTTATAGCATAGTAATGATCAGCAGAATCCATTTTTAGCCAAAAAAATAACCCTTGAAAATTCGAGTCTCTATGTCTATGAAAGGCGATTTTCAGCCCACTGTGCGGCAGTATAGTTAACAAGGTATGAGCCGCTACGAGATTTAGGTTTCGCACGACTGTAGTTACGTAATAAATATATTTTAAATTATTTTTCATTTGATTTTTTAGTTGAGTAAAAAATCAAATGTCAGGAAAATGTTAAACTTTGAATATGAAACTAATTAGAAGTATAATGATAAATACTGAAATAATGTTCCTTCAAAATGGTGATTATTTGAAAAGTGAACAAAAATGTATGCCTTTTATTTTTTATATTTCAGATTGTAAGACCAACGTGAAAAAGACTTTGTTTTTAGCTTGTATATTCATATTTGGCCTTTGAACTGGCACTAAAAATTTAGTAAATTCAATGAACGGTTTTATCATTTAACGCTATAAATGTAACTTTTAAAATTCTAATTTTTAAAATCAAGGTTTAAATTCTTATAAAACTATTTTGTTATATTTATGATATGTCTTTGATTTATTTCATGAAAACTTATCTTAAACTTTACACACTTAGGTACTAAAATACATGCAACGGGGGGACCTAGGTCCCCCCAGAGGGTACTCGTGTAGGCTGGAAATAGACAGTTACGTTAAGGTATAAGTACAGAAAAGGCTTTAATTGCGTTACTGGTCATTGTATAACATTATTTTTCTGTAGTTGATGACTATTGTATTACTTCGGGTACGTTTAAAAACATGTCGCAATACGTTGTAATAATAAATGTATTTGTAATGAGAATTTACATATGAATGAACGTGTGCATGAACAATCATAATGTTTGTTTTCAATATTTGCTTTGTTCAACTTTATTGTATTTCCATTACTTCCAAGGTCTGAAAATCTCTGCATAACACAATTGAGTAATTTTCGTATCGTCAACAGTAATTTTATTATGAGATAATGTGTTAATTTACATCTCTGATGTAAATAGTAAAAAAATCATCAAAAAATCAAACATTCCGAGAGACAGGCTTAGACGAATTAAAAAGGGATGATAGGTTACTGAGACAACACGCGTGGTTTCACTGACTAGGTCCAGTGGACGTACTTGAGATTTACATAAGTTAGTTGGTCAGACAAGCTGTCAGTAGATGCCACAAACACGCTTGTCTGCCGCTATAGGCCTTGTGAAAAAAAAGCCTTCCTGTGCTTTTGAGAGGTGCACAAATCATTCTCGAGCTGAAACCAAATCTTATTGAGTTTGTTTCCATTCGTATGTACTCAAAAATCACTTATTATTTCCATAAATACAATTAATAACGAGGCTCTCTACTACATGCTCACCCGTCCGTAGGCCGCCGCAAGTCGAAACGACGGGCATTCATAATAATGAAACTGTCTTTGAATGGCTATCCCTTTCTGATGCGTTCCGTTCCATGCTTTTATATATATAGTTATCAATCTATTCACACATAGTTATTGGCTACTCTTTTTTAGAAACTGTAAAGTGCTATATTTTCTAGAAACTGTTTTTTTTTTTTTTTTTTTTTTTTTTTTTTAATATTTGTATGTTTTTTACAATAAATATACAATTATACATATTATACAGTGTTATCAAGGTAAATAATAATAGCTTTTCCTCACCATAAAGAGACGAGGCTCTTGTGTTTGGTGAGTGAATCCTAGCTCAATTATATGGAATCATGTAAGTAAGTAAATAATATATTTGCAAAACCAAAGGGATAAGTAAGAAATAGGCAAGATTTATCAATAATACAGTTTCAAGATTTGAAGGAAATAATAATAAGAGTAAGATATGGACTTTTATAGTAGTTTTAGGTAATTTTTTAATTTTATTTTAAATTCCTGAATATCTTCAATATTTTTTAGATATAATGGAAGGATGTTAAAATATGTTATACCTAGATAGAGATAGGTATTTTGTGTGTGCTTTGTATTAAGTTTTGGGATTTTGATAGTTTTTTGATATCTTGCTGATGAATTAAATTGTAAGTTATTTAACTGTATTTCTTTATAAATTTGTAGAATTGAATATTTTTTATATATATTGTCTATTGTGGGTACATTGAATATTGAAAAGAGAATCTCAGTAGAAAATTTGGATGGTTTTTTCAATATTACTTTAATTATCAATCTTTAAACTATTTTAAGTGGATTTAATATATTGTTATAAGTTCCTCCCCAGCCAATAATACCATATTGTAATATAGATTGTACAATTGCATAGTACACTCTTTTTAGGTTTTCTAGTCTAAGAATATTTCTAAGTCTTATAAATATATAAATACATTTTCTAATTCTTTTGACAAGTTCACAAATTTGTTTTTTCCATTTAAAATGTTGATCTATATATATACCAAGATATTTAATTTCAGAAGTTAGACTAAGTATAGAACATTCTTGATTGCAATTAGTTCTGTTACATTTAAGTTGATGTATTATAATTTTTAATTCTGGTATTGATTTAAATTTGTTGATAGAGAATGGGATACATTTTGTTTTTTCAGTATTTAATGAGAGGAGGTTTTTATCGAACCAATTTTTCAGTATATTAATATCAGTATTTGCTAAGTTATTAACATTATTCCAATCAGTACCTTCAATTATTATGACAGTGTCATCAGCATAAGATATTATTTTTCCATTTAATCTTTGATTGAATATGTCATTTACATAAATGATAAACAGTAACGGTCCCAGGACTGTACCTTGAGGTATGCCGAAGTGACTTGTTTTTTGTTGACTAAGTACATCGTTGATTTTTACGACTTGAGGGCGTTTGAAAAGGTAGCTTTTTATCCATTCTATAGCTGTACCACTTAATCCAATGTTTCTTAATTTACTTATAAGTTTATCGTGTGATATGCTATCAAAAGCTTTTTTAAGATCTATGAAAATTCCAATGCATTTGAATGATTTATCTAATGAATTATGAACAAGACTAGTTAATTTTGCAATTGCATCCTGAGTGCTTCTACCTTCCATAAATCCGAACTGATTTTCATTAAGTAAAGTAAAGTGTAAAGTGCTATATTTTCTGCTCGATTAGTATGAACATAACGCGTCTTTGTATTTATGTCAATGGAAACAGCTAAAAAAATAACGTAACAACGCAGTTGGAAAACATTAAAATTTTGCCATTAATTAATTTTTAATTTCCAAAATACGTTTTAATAGATAGTTGAGTTTCAATATCGATAGACCAAATCTACACGTGTTTGATTTTATCAAACTTTTTTTTCTTATTTAGCTGAATTTCCTCTACTTCAAAATTAAATAATGATACATAAAGATCAACGGGTATAATTTAATCATTGCAGATTTTAGATTCGGTTTCAACCTTTTATTTTTATAATCGTGTCCACCTTTGAACACCAAATATATTTTAGAGAAAATTAATAGGTTCTACTTTTAATTTAAACTATTTCTATACTGGGCGACATCCAGTCTTGTGAATATTGGTATGGGACGGTTATTCCGTTCAAGTTTATTGAAAGAAATATAATTATTTCGTGGGCGTGAAGATAAAAGAGGGAACTTCAGAATAAATTGTCATTGATGATAACGGGACACAGAAGAGACTCTATGATAGATCCTTGGGGTATACAAAAAAAAACTGAAGACACAGTTAAGCGAAATATTCCGCATTTTAATTGTTTTCTTTAAACTCCCAAATTTTTATTATTATTATTAATTACCTTCTAACTTAAATAACAGTATTTTTTTTATTTTATTTTTACAAATATGTTGATTTCATGGTATATATTTTTCAAAGTCCGCCAAAACGATCGAAATCTGACGGGGTGCCTCGGTTTCAAATAGTAAGGTCAATCCCACAGGGATCGGTATTTTTTTTTATTTATTACAAAATAATAAGTTATAATGTATTATTCCCAGTGAGTTTACAAAAATCATTTCGGGAAAGACAACATTATATTAAAGACAAGACAACATAGATACATTAAAATAAATAAACGCAGAAGTTATTTTAGAGTTCCAAAGAAAGAATGTGTCAGTCATTAATAAAACTGTTGAGGAAATAGCTTTTAAGAGCTTTTGCCAATGTTTTTTTGTTCGTTGCTGGAAGTTTTAGATATCTAGGTAATGCGTTATATTGATTATGTGCAATATAACGCATGGTGTATGTGCAGGTTTGAAAACAAAAATCCCAATTTAAATATTTATAATAAAAATAATATCAAAAAAACGAAAAATTTTAAACCACCGAAGTAACCATTCAATTAAGCCGTGATACGGTTTACCGGGAGTCGGATGAATACGGTTCATCAAAAAGAGTTAACTCAATTGTGCGACTCATTCGTGATCGACTCATCGCTAATCCAAAGGGTTGGGAGCAGTTGTGCTGTATTCACCTTAAAATATATATATTATTTATCATTTCTAAACTTCGATTAATGTGCTGTATCAACGAATTGTCACCATGAACTTGACCGTCTATTCGGAAAGAATTAATTCACGACCAGGTGATAACGTAACATTATCAGAAACCGGTTCCGAAAAACCAGTCACCGGTTCTGCGGCTTTTCCTGCCTAGTAATAGGTACCTGATACACAACGTTAAATGAGCCCACTTGGAACCAGCAACACTATTCGCATAATAATTTATTTGAATCTATTAACGTGAATTGGGCGGCGTTTTCAAGGAAAACTGATGGATTAAATAATAACAGTTGGAAGAAGTAAAATGATACGAATATACCGTAACACGGGGCGACTTTGATCATCGTGGATATCTGCTTGATTCTCTCTACCACTCAAATATTACTGGCTTTTTTCAAATACGTCTTTTTGAATTTCAATTCTGTTTTATTGAATGAATTTAATGAAATGGAATCTTGGAAGTGGAAACTAACCCGACATCCGATCGAGCTGAAACTCGGCAGATATACTCGTTGTGGATAACAATTCATTCTGACAACGCACTCGCGCATTTATTCATTTGTACGAAATAAATTTCGGTACCATCCAGTTAAGATTTGCAATGTTCACTCATTTTAGTCAATCCCTGAGAAGGAATGTTCAATCCTAATTATATATATGTATTTTTTTTTTTTTTTTTTTTGATATTATTATGGTAAAAAAAATATTATATAATTTTTTTTAAATAATATTATAGAAAGAAAAAAATTTTTTCGGGATTATTTTTTTTTGGACTACGCCGGGTACAGTGGCGCTTCGAAAATAGGTGTCAAGTTTCTAGTTATAATAAAACATATTGACGGTTGAATTGTGAAGTTTATCATCAGTGTCTACCGATGTAATACTAGGTACAGGTACTACTTGGTTTTACCGATACTCGTGAAAATTATAATATTAAAATTATATGAAAATTATATAATACTATTTGAAAATTCGATCTCGAATTTTTTTTTTGTTTTCAAGTTTGTCTACTTCGTTTTGTTTTTTAAAAAAGTCACATTTTTGGAAAATTCTGTTCTTTTAAATAGCGCCCATTATTATTTTACACAGGTTCCTATTTTTATAACTTTGTAATTACCTATTATTACCAGCCTGTACTGTTTTTTTTTAAAGTATGTTTATGTTGTGTTGTGTTGTGTTGTGTTGTGTTGTGTTGTGTTGTGTTGTGTTGTGTTGTGTTGTGTTGTGTTGTGTTGTGTTGTGTTGTGTTGTGTTGTGTTGTGTTGTGTTGTGTTGTGTTGTGTTGTGTTGTGTTATGTTGTGTTGTGTTGTGTTGTGTTGTGTTGTGTTGTGTTGTGTTGTGTTGTGTTGTGTTGTGTTGTGTTGTGTTGTGTTGTTGTGTTGTGTTGTGTTGTGTTGTGTTGTGTTGTGTTGTGTTGTGTTGTGTTGTGTTGTGTTGTGTTGTGTTGTGTTTGTGTTTGTGTTGTGTTTGTTGTGCTTTTTATTTCCATTATTGTGGTATAATAATGTTTTTTTTTTCATTATTTCTGGTTTTTACCCTTCAAGGGTGTTCTTGGCCATCATTTTAAATTATGGAGAAATGAAAGGTGAATTTAGATATTAATTTTATTTAAACAGGAAAATTTCAAATTTATAATGAAAATTGGCGTCGAGTTCAGACTTAGAAGAGGTGAGATGTTGAATGGGTAGGCAATTTTAGATAAGGCTTGAAAGAAGAGAGGATATATGTTTAGAGAGGAACAACCAAAAATTATGTGATCTAAAATAAATTCTCATTTCTAGACCACAGAATGTACAATCTGGGGAGTCGACGACGTGAATTTTAAAAAGGTGGGAAGGAACGGAACAATGTCCGATCCTCATTCGAATGAGTGAAGAAATTTCTTTTTTGGAAAAATGGGGATGAATAATGGTTGAAAGGCAAAATCTATCTATATTAATAAAAATGTAAACGTTCGTTTGTTCAAATCTCCCAAAGTTCATCACCGATTGCTTTGAAATTTTGACCCATTTCGAATACGCGTACTTTTATATTACGCGGACGTAAAAGCAACTCGCGCTATTACGTTCGCGTAATATAAAAGCAACTCGCGCTATTGTTTCTCTGTCTGCTCAGTGTGACTGAGTCACAGCAACGCGTCACAGGGTACAGCTAGTATTTTTTTGGCATATCCTAGAAATAAACTTATAAAAAATGGTAACTCAAGACACTTCTGGGTTCCATGGCAACTCAGGACACTGGTAATTCAACACACTTTTGAAAAGTGATATAAAATCATTACATGTGATGAGAAAAAAGCTCATAAACCTAACCAAACGTAAGATTTTTCTCATCACATTTCATGACTTTATATCACATTTCAAAAGTGTGTTGCTTTGCCACTGTCGTGAGTTGCTCGGTTTCCAAAACATGTTACTTATGTGAAAGTAGTCCCACTCCGAACGGTGACATTGTTCACCATGTATTGTGTTTTAGACTTGCCAAACTACATACCTGCCTGTACAACATGTTTACATATATTTTGATAGTTTAAACACGTCTAATAATATGCCGAAAAAATTTGAAAAATGATATTTAAAAGTGATTTAGTTTCAAAGTAAAATAATGATCAAAGTCACCCCATTCTACGGTACCATACTCCAGTTTTACTGAGAGCAAGTGACCACTTTATTGTAACCCCATTAATGGGATAAAGGTATAAAGTGGTGGTGTCTGAGAAGAAATTGGGAGAGTTTTAATAAGTTCCAATGACACAGGCGTCCCGACTACCCGAAGCTAGTTAAACTACGGCCCTTCCGTTTGGGATATTTTGTGAGGCTGTTGGAAGGGGAAAAGTAAAGAGATTGGAAAGGAGAAGGTGGGGAAGTAGATACCTGGGTTTTCAAGTCTGGTTCATAAAATTTCAAGCAACGTTTCGATTTTGAACGACTGTTTTTCACCAGGGTGATACTGTGAGCGCATCACTTTGGAACGTTTAATCAGATCATCGGACATGAGTAACGAGAAAGTAACACTCTTAATTTGCATTTCTGCATGTACATTATGTAGGGACGGTCGGGTATTTTGTTATCTTATTACTCCGCGCGTAAATATAAAATTCCTTCGTAAAATTTGTACTTGGAAAAGTGCTCGTAAACTTGTCCGCATAAATATTAATTTATTATCGCGCAACCCCAATCTGCATACTAATTAATTTACCTAGTTATATAGCTCCTAGCGCCAATCAAATCAATTACTTATTTAGTCATTTGAAATTACCATTAATTAATAATTAATTATTGAAATATTACTTACGAAGTAAAATAATTTACCTACGAATCTCTTTTCTCTTACGTGATAATTTCATGAAATCACCTGCCAATTAGCCACATGTTTTACAAAAGAACGACTCGATCAACAATTAATACCTCATTTACCTCTTAATTTTATCAATTAATTAATTAATTATGGTGATTTGTTTATTTTGATGGGTATGGGTATGGGGATGTAAAAAAGTATTTTTTTTAAATTTATTTACTTCACACAAGAGACCCTGATCGTTTCCATCAGGGCCTTTATTATCTTTGGGGATGCTGCGTGGAGGGGTTTGTGAGGAAAGGAAGCAATGAACCTCAGTGTTGAAGAGACTCCGTATTGTAAGATAGAGGAAAAGTATGACCGGTCTTTGCTTAAATTTCAAATACAGGTCTGGGTTTCATCATCTTTATAAAAATTTCATTCAGATCAAATGGGATGATGATGCACGATGTCAGGCAAGTGTAAGGGAGATAGAGCGTGTGCCAATAGGCTAGAACCACTGAATAGGTAATACACACTAGAAATGCCTTCCATGTTTATTTGAATGTCGGAAATGACTTAATATCTTTTGATTATGGCCCATTTAGCACGCGCTCTGTCTCTCTTGAATCGCATATAGCTATTTGAACTTTATTACGATAGTGAAATACAGTTTTGTGTTGAAAATTTAGGCCCGATTTGCCAGAATTTTGGATCGAAAAACACACCCACGTAATTTTTCTGTTTTCTTCTTTATTCTATAGATAATTTCAAAGGGGCCCTTGGGCTTATGCCCCGCATGCATTTAGGGTAATTACGGAACTGGCGACACTGGTTTCCATTCAAAGCTACATTAAAAGCATTTCTAGTGTGTATAAGGTATTTATTCAGTGGCAGCTGCAAAAATATTGTTTGAAATGAATTGATATTTTGAGGAATGTTTGACACTATACTCAAAACTTATGGGACAATAACACAGAATGGGTAAACCTAGAAGTGTGTTGTTAGCGTGTCCGTGTGTCCGTTTCAATTCTGAACAGAGATCTTTTAGGGCGTTTCTGAGAGTATCTACTACTCTTTAATTACTCCAAAATAAGCTCAAGAATTTGCCGGTTAAATTCTGTCGAGTACGTCCTGATACACCCTGTATATTTATACTAACAGGTAACGAATTTTATTCGTCAAACTCGTTTGCAGAGTAGTGGCAAGAAAAATAGACTAAGAAATGTCCCGAAAGCGTGGAGTCAGGTGTTCGGTGATAATTTATTCATTTACCTACCTGACCCTCACACTGTTGAGCGAATTCTTGTAAAATTATTAAGAATACCAAGATAATATCGAAGATCTGATATTACATAAATACTAGCTTTACATAAATACATTTTTACAATCAATTATTATTTACGTATTTTAATTTCTAATTTATATCAGTTTTTGCGTGAATACCGCACAAACGTTCCAACCACCAGTAACTGGAGTCAGTAAGGCTATAGCGCTATAGCATCCTGAATTGGGGTATACTGTGAGGTAGAATTCGAGCGGAGGGGAATCAAATTCGAATGAAAATGTTGGAATATTCCTTGCTATTCATATCTAAAACACGGCAATACTTAGGTCCAGTTGTTTCACAGAAATTAACGTGTGACAAAGTCATCAAATAATCATTCAGCGTCATTTTGTTTGTTTTTTTTTTAAATTTGAAAGATTCCCGTTAAAAGCCGATTCTAAGTCCGTTTCAGCCTTTGAACAAGTTATGATCAGCAGAAGAGGACACCTATTATGTTGTTAAGCTTGTCAGCTTATTACAATTTGAAATAACTAATCTTTATAGGCCGCATTCACTATACATTCCAGTTGTGCGTTTTGCTTGGCAGACAGCAAACCGAGCCGCGATTTTTGGTGCACGTCAACTCCACATACTACACATTTTGGCTAAGCTAAACGCACAGCCGGGATGTATAGTGAATAGGGAAATAGAATATACTATTAGAATCGGCATTTAACGAAACCTTAACTTAACTGTCAAAAAACTAAATGGCGCTAAATGGCTATTTGATGACTTTGTCACACGTGATTTCTGCGAAACAACTGGGCCTTAGAATCTACCGCTCCGTTATTATATTATTTTGTATTAATCGTGTTATGTTATATACCACATATTTTTACATTTACTTCCAACAGGTATTTCTTAACAGGTGTCCTCAGGGAGACAGGTATTTCTTAACAGGTATCCTCAGGGAGACAGGTATTTCTTAACAGGTGTCCTCAGGGAGACAGGTATTTCTTAACAGGTGTCCTTAGGGAGACGGGTATTTCTTAACAGGTATCCTCAGGGAGACAGGTATTTCTTAACAGGTATCCTCTGGGAGACAGGTATTTCTTAACAGGTGTCCTTAGGGAGACGGGTATTTCTTAACAGGTATCCTCAGGGAGACAGGTATTTCTTAACAGGTGTCCTCTGGGAGACAGGTATTTCTTAACAGGTGTCCTTAGGGAGACGGGTATTTCTTAACAGGTATCCTCAGGGAGACATGTATTTCTTAACAGGTGTCCTTAGGGAGACGGGTATTTCTTAACAGGTATCCTCAGGGAGACAGGTATTTCTTAACAGGTGTCCTTAGGGAGACGGGTATTTCTTAACAGGTATCCTCAGGGAGACATGTATTTCTTAACAGGTGTCCTCTGGGAGACAGATATTTCTCAACCTTCGTCTCCCTCTCCCCACTTTCTTCAACCTCACATATTTCCCCATATTGGAAATGTCATAGTCCCCCTGGCTCCGAACTCACAACATACTGCCCTCAAAGACATGTAGGTACTCCCTGTGAAATGGTTTAGCGACTGAAAATGAACTACAAGGTCATCCCACCCTTTCCCTTCAACGCCCCAAGAAATAAATGCACAAAAGACCAAGTAATGGTTCTAGCAATTTGACCTATGGTGCGGTGAACATGTTAAAATTATTTATTTCATAAATAAAAATGTGCAAAATAACATTTATGAATGATTTTAAATTACAGATTTATAAAAAAGGCTAAACATCCTTGGAGACAAATATTCCTCAAAGTCAAAAACATCAAAATTATAATATAATTATAGGCACATTCTGACATCCGTGATTGGCATCAACGTTTCAAATGCCAGTGGAGTGGCGATCAATTACCCGACTCCAGGGTAAACTTTTTAACCAATGAAGATTTTTTAATAACGTAATGCATAAAACCTCAAATTGTAATATTTGATTATTGAAGATAATACTAGCGATTCCCAAACGAAAATTTGAAACAGAAAAATATACGGTCGCATATAGGACTTCAACCCAGGACCTTCACCTTGCCTGAGCTAATCCGACTCTATTTCCTTCGGTCACAATTTAACTGTATCTTACTTCGAATAAGAACTGCCAGCGTTATCTTCATTTTCTTAACGCATATTTTATTGGCTGCTGTCTTTAGGTATGATCGGAAGATTTATCTCGAACTATGTGTCTTAAATAAATATATCCTATTTTTATTTTCATGTATGACATATGTTTACTTTTATTAGCAATATGGCTAATATTATCTTCAATAATTAAATAAAGATTTCGTCGCAGGCGGAAATTTTGCATTTCGCGTGTCTAATATTATTTTCTAAGGAAACATGAACTGTCACAACTGCAGTGAAAATAAATTGAAGGGGTATAATAAAATTGATGATGATCAATTTTATATAATACAGAGATGACAATATTTTTTATTTAGAAAAATATAACGGTAGATTTTTCAATATAATATTTAATAATATTTGGCTAATTCACCTGAAGGGCGCTCTATATACCGAGTGTAATATACCGAGGAATGTCTATTATTTCAATGCTTGGCCCCGTACGGCTGCCCCGTCTGCCAAAGCAATTGGCACCGCCATGCCCCATTGAAATTATGCATTTTATTTTTATACGAGAATGCAATTTCAGGTGATACTTACAGTCATTTGTAGTATAATTTTACAATACGTGAACTCTTAGATGCAGTTTTTCCTACATTCTGGAAATATGCAAATGCATGGGGAATGTTTCATAATAACTTATACCCCTTACTTATAAACTTGTTTTAATTTTTACCCGACTGAACAACCATTTACCACACATTTTTTTTTTTATAAAAAGAAAGACAAACATTCCCGGGTTACGAATAACCTGACAATATTTGAAAATCTCCTACTACCACCACAGTAATCTGAAAATGTTGCTTGTGATGTGATGGAGGACTTAGCCAGACGAGGAATTGTACACACTACGCCTGGGTGGGACCCAAACGCGATGTCAACTCGGCCACCGACCGGTCAATTGATCTTTAATGGTTATTGATCAGTTGTGTAAAATATAAAACACAAATATGTTTATTTAACTAGCTGTACCCCGCCACGCGTTGCTGCGGTCTGTCTGTCTGTCAGATAGAGAAATAGCACTGTTGCTTTCATAACTTTTATGTGTCCACTTTATTGTGGGTGTGAATTTTGAAATGGCGCCTCAATTCTTCTTCTCAGGCGCCAACATGGCTCGTCCCAGCCCTTGTACTCGTAGATCCATTTGACGTCTGACTGACATGCAGAAAGTTAATGTAACCGGGTATCTCATCAAAATGACAGTTCAACACACCTACAAAAAGTTATATAAAGTCATGAAAAGTGATAAACAAAATAGGTTACATAAGTAAGATGTACGACTGAAATATTGCAGTATTTATATCAGCTGATGGGAGGCAAACAGGAAAGAGATCGAGTACTTATTAGGAGTTCAGCAAGCCCAGATAACGAGATGCAGCTTTGATTAGCTGGACGGATTTCCGACGTTAGTAAACAGCAAAAAGCAGCTTAAACAGCAAAAACAGCTAAAGGCAGCTTAAATTTTTTATAGAGGTTATAGGGAAGAAACAAGGAAGTTGTCAGAATGAACTAGAAATGTTTACATACAAGCTAACGTATAACCGGCGTTGCTAGGGGTTACGAACAGGACCGTTTTAAGCCGTGAAGGCATATTGAGTTTGCGGGCCCTTTGTAATTTTTTTTTTAACTTGCAGGAAAACAACAAACCATTTTGTTCGATTTTAATTTTTCGGAGAGTATACTTAGCAAAATATTTTTGTTAAACGGAAATATTTTTGTATTATTTAAAACGGAAATCTTTAAAACATAGATGTTTAACCAGCTGGTAGCCGGGTGGACAAATGCGTCAGATTCCCACCCAGATGTCGCGAGCAAAGCAAAGATCAAAGCAAAGATGATATGTTATGCCTTAAGGGAGTGTTCCTTTGTGTAGTTAATGTCGAAAATAATTTTAAAATCGGTCCCTAGGCCGAGGCCTCTCGGGCCCAGGCGGAGATCCGGCCCTGGCCGAGACGATGCGTTAAGTCTGTATCTGGGTCTGAACTCAAAATTGAAACTTTGCTTGAAATGGCTTTAACCGTGTTTGGTGACCAGATCTGAATAGCCAGGTATCTCCCTACCTTTATTTTCCCGATCTACCTTCTACTTTCAGCCTTAGAACATACCTTAATCGAGGATGCCATAGTCTCACTGGCTCCAGACGGTTGGTAGCAGTCGAGACCAGTGGCGGCTCGTGACTTTTGGGTGTACTAGAGTGCTAATATTATAAAAAATGGCATTTCTGATGTTATAGTTGAAAACGATTTTTTATATTTTTTTCAAAAAATTAATTTTTGTATGAAGATTTTCGGGAAATTTCAGTTTGACCATGCGTCGCACAGATTTACTGAAAATCTTAATATAATAATAATAATATCATAATTCCGTGTGGAAGTTCTGTTTCGATACAATCCTTATTTACTTACTGCGCATGTACTTATTTACTTCTAAAATAACTTTTTTTTTTGCTTCCGATTTTTTTGTCCGGGTTAAATCTTCCCCATAGGAAAAACTAAACCCTTCCACTCACTTTTCCACAAATGATCATCTAGTCAACCAACACTATGCAAGTGCATTATATAAGCAAAATAAATACAAAACAATACAAGAACAACACGTCAACTCACCAGAGATCAAATGGGAAAATAATTCACCGACTCCAGATATTTTCATATCAGAGGGTTCGGCTTGGTAGAACTCCTAACAGGGCCTATAAATCCTACTGATCCCTCAACATAAATATTTAAAAAATCTTTCGTTATCCTACATGTATTCAAAATGACCGACTTTTGCATCTTTATATATAAATTTTTTGATAGATCTAATACGCCTAAATTTTTAATGAGAGAGCTAGGTATAATGCCAGTAGCCGAAATAACGAATGGTAATATTTTTATAGTCTGAGAATGCCAAATTCTTTTTATTTCATTTCCTAAATCTGTGTATTTTCTTATTTTTTCATTAGCAGATTTTTGAATATTACATGAATTTGGAATAGCGACATCAATGATATAATTATATAACTTAATAATACTTTAATTATTATAATTTATTTACTTACTTACTATTTATAATTATTATTTACTTACCTATCGGTAATTATTTACCTATTTTTATTTAGTTATTTTATTTTTTCTTGTAATTTATTATTCATACTATCTATGTTGTAATTGTTAGTATGGTTACCCTATGCTTGTGTCCGATAAGCCAGCACAGGTACCTTGTTCTTTAGTTAAAAGAAGAATATTATTGTTGCCAACTTACCAACTTACTGCCCAATGCTTCTTTTGTTGACATTTTTGTTTTATTTTTCGTACATTTGTTACTAAAATTTTGTTTATTTTTGTAACAAATGTCTTTTGTCTACCGGTCTCGAAACAACCGTGTCATTAACTTTTCTTTTTTGGGTTTACATTTAATGTTATTATTATATTAAGTTTACATATATGTATTTTTTTGTTTAAATGATGTAATTGTAAAGCTGCACATTTTAATACAGGAATGCCCTAGTGAGATGTGCAGAGCATGTTTTTTATATGAAAAACTGTTTTTTGAATAATTAAAAAATCGATTTTTCGAAAAAAAAATAGTAAATACTTTTTAAGCTACAACATCAATAATGCCATTTTTTGTAATATTAGCGCTCTAGTAACCCAATAGTCACGAGCCGCCACTGGTCGGGATCTTGTGCGGTATTCACATTTAAAAAAAATTAACTTGTCATATTTATTATAACAGATTTGTAGTTTTGGTGCCAGTTATAAACCTCTAATTAAATATTTCTAGTTTATTCTGACTACTTGCTTGTTCCTTCTCTGTAAGCTCTATAAAAAAATTAAGCTGCCCTCTGCCCGCCCCTGAATCACACGCTTGCAAATTGTAATCTGAAGGAGGACTACAAACATAACCTAACCTAGTTTAATAAGATACTACTAGATAATTATAAATCTGGACAGACGAGTCTTGCTCTCAATTTTGCATAATAAGACAGGAAGTTATTAAGACCAAACTGACCATTCTGAGCAATAATTAATTTATGATAAAAATTTACATACCTACTCACACACTTTTACCCGATATTCTTCAATGTTATTGTATATTCGAGGTTAGAGAAATTTCTTGCCCACACTTTCGTTACTGCAGGATATACAGGGGGCGGCAAAACAGACAGTGCTGTTTTTAAGGGCTATTAAAAACGGCGTAACTTACAGAAATGGTATTTATTTTATTTTATTCGGTACATAACGCCGCTTTATGCATCAAGTCCTAAAGATGACATCAGGTGTGAGGCCGGTGTTTTAAGACATTTTACCTTCAGGTAGCCCCACAGGAAGAAGTCACAAATTGCAGCCGGAAAACCCGCTGGGTGGCGACAAAAGAACGGCCATTTTCAAGAAACGTGCCGACGGCGAAGCCCCGGTATTTTCCGTGCGGACACTGCGGACGGCGAAACCCCGGTATTGTTCGTGCGGACACTGCGGACGGCGAAACCCCGGTATTGTCCGTGCGGACACTGCGGACGGCGAAACCCTGGTATTGTCCGTGCGGACACTGCGGACGGCGAAACCCCGGTATTGTCCGTGCGGACACTGCGGACGGCGAAACCCCGGTATTGTCCGTGCGGACACTGCGGACGGCGAAGCCCCGTTATTGTCCGTGCGGACACTGCGGACGGCGAAACCCCGGTATTGTCCGAGCGGACACTGCGGACGGCGAAGCCCCGTTATTGTCCGTGCGGACACTGCGGACGGCGAAACCCCGGTATTGTCCGTGCGGACATTGCGGACGGCGAAGCCCCGGTATTGTCCGTGCGGACGACAAAGCCCCGGTTCTAAAAATTTGGTCTTTCAGCCTTGAAAAGTAGGCAAAAATGGAAATATGTAATATTTATACCTTGTGATAAATAAAAACTGCAACGATACTCAGTAAAGATAGATGATTATTTGATCGATTTTGCTGAAAATTTCATAATTTATTATTTTTAGTGTCAGGAGTATTAAGAGAGTAGTTTGAATGGTAAAAGAAGTCGGGGACGCCCGATGAATACTTAAAGGAATATCTCTGCACTGTAATGAGATACAGAGTCGCATTAAAGTCGATGTAATGTAGTTTTATAAGAGTAACATTGTGGTATATAGTAGTGACTGTGGAAGAAGTCAGAGGCGCCCCTAGAAAGACATTAGCAATAGTGAAGCATTGTGGTAGAAAAAGCTGTATGAGAAATGGCAACAGGAAAAGCCACAGAACATGACTCAATAGCTCTTGAGCGTATTAAGTATGCTGGGCCAGCGATTCATATTATCCTAGAAACATTTCAACATGCCGAATGAAATGACGAAGATGGTAATTATCCCATAATTAAATCAACAAAACTTGATCCATTCGTGATCAACAACCACCGACCAATTTCTTTCTCGACCGCCGTGGTAAGATTATTTGAAAAAAAAATTATCGACGGTCGTAACAGACCATCTAAAGACAGAGGATAACCAGTTCGGATTTAAACCTGCACTGTCAACATCCATGGCATTATATTCCTTAAAACTTCTCATATGCCGGGACCGCACATGTGAGGCCCATACAACTTTCAAAAACAAAAAAAAAAAAAAAAAAAATTTGTGCGATTTTGACCCTTATGTACAAAGAATTTGTATGGAGAACAAGGTCTCAATCGCTTGGGCTATTCTCGTTTTTTAAGCATCATATTCTGGAAAGACTTCTAGCTCCTTCGAGATCTTAATTTTAAATTTTCTGTGAGACGCGACACAAAAAATTTTAACAGTCAAAGTGTCACATCGCGGTTGTATTTTAAAGTGCCAAAACGAAGTAATTCATCAATAAAACGTAAGTAATGTTTTTTTTATACATAGTTTATCGTTCACGGCATGTGTTTCGGCAAATTTAAAATACGAAAACTCAAAATAACCGACAAAATATTACGTCAAAGTATACGCCATGTTTTCGTGATAAAAAATTTCGTTTTATTTCTAGCTATGTCTCGTCATATATTGTGTGATTTGCTTTGTTTCGTATCTCATTTTGCAGATAAATCAATTGAGAACACATACCACAGCCTTCGGTTTGTCCATATTTAGTTAATATTTTACAAAAAATAAGATTTCAATGTCCCCCGCGCTAAAAAACTGTCCGAGAAATAATTTGACGTTTCTCCATCGATATTCACGTAAATATTGTCCAATCTCGTAAGGATTGTACATCATTATGTAAGGAAAACTATTGAGATTGTGTATAAAAGCCCTAGTTTCGTCAATATTTAGTTAATATTTTTTAATTAAATAAATACGAGACATCGGAAACCTGCACAAATACACGTGAACTGTTTATATGTATGTGTGAGAGGCCATCTTGAAATAATATCCGCGCCTGCGTAAAACGCACGTCGATCTGCGCGCGCAGATATCAACGTTTTTTACAAATTCAAATTTTGTATGGGAGATACAGGGTTCTTACAAAATACATTATTTATTAGATATATTTATTTCTAATAATATTTATTAGAAATATTATTTTTTATTTATAAAAATGGTAATAAATATCACAAAATTAGATCAGTTATATAGGGTGTGCAAAAAAGTACTAACAAACTTTTTTTTTGTTTAGCTATAAAATATTTATACGCGTATTGATGATTATATTATGATACATGATTGTTTCTATTGTTATAGAATGGAGATTCCAAGACCGTTGACGGAGGAAGACACAACAGAAGAAAGATTTTCAGTAATTGCGACGGTATGTTGTGTATTAGTAGTAGTTCTATAGTGGTTGTACGCTTCATCCTTTCCAAAATTGAAAGACATTCGTGTAACAATTAATGTTTACAGTTTCAGATTCCGGTATGGCAGGCTGACCCGAGACCATCAACATCCTCTACGCATCGGGCTCCAAATACTCAGGTAATTATAATAACACTTGGCTAACTTTTACAGCGCCATTTTTGTCTTGTATTACCTCAAGGACGCTTTACATAGCTGTATATATATATTTTTTCTTTTCTTTCTGTCTATAGGAAACCGACCACGTCGTTGCGGAGTTCTACGGATTCACTGATAGCGAGGATGAATCCCTCGCCGGTGATGGTGAACTTCCGTCAATGGTGGATATGGATGTTCCTGAGGATGAGTTGGAGCCTTTGGAGGAGGGGGAGGAGGAAAATCCAGAGGAGCAGACCTTCACCTGGTCCGAGGATTTCTCCACCTTCACATTTATAATTTTTTTTTCAAATCGTTTTTTTCCATTTAGATTCTTTTTTTTATACAAAATTTTAAAAATTGCCATGAAGAGGAAATTCATCATACCTAATAGTGGCAGTCCCATAATTACAGTTCAGGAATTGTGTCGCTATTTCTTGCATTAGTGTTGTTGTTTGTTATAATGTTATTGTTTGTTATAATGTTATTGTTTGTTATAATGTTATTGTTTGTTATAATGTTATTGTTCTTTGAATGTTGGTTGCGGTTGTTATTTGTTACTTATGTTTGGTTATTTGTTGAATGTGTGTTATCATTTGTTACTTGGATTTTGTTATCTGTGATTGTAATTTGGTACTGGTTGTTGTTATTTATGGTTTTAATTATTTATTGAATGGGTGTATTTGTGCATTATTTGAATAAAAATGTTTACTGAAACAAGTGCATTGTGCATCTTTGCATTGTTTGAATTTTCGTTTCCATTCATTGTATCTTCCACTTTTGAGGAGGACAGAAACAGTGTCTAAAAATTTGAATATTATAATAATAAATTTATGTATGTGAAAAAAGATTTTTTTCGCAGTCTCTCGACCAAAGATTAAAAAAACCTGTTCTAAAACTGAAAAAAATATGATGAAATTTTTTTCTTATTTATTTTTGAACCACACAGTATCTGAATTTAAAAAAACGTATTTAATAAATAAATAAATATTAATAAAAAAATATTAGCAAATTTTATTTTTATTCCCCGAATCATGATTTTTTTGTCACCCTGTTCTTTCAAACACATCTGTACACGCGGTCGGCGGCCGTGCCAAGGACAACAGTGCAAAAACATCGCGAATTCTTGTAAGGTAATCCTCTTACTTCTTTCATTATTTTTGATATAAATTGATTGTGGAAATAATAGATTTGAGGTATCATCAGAAAGATAGTTTTATCTACATTATTTTGATGTAATTTTTATAATATTTCACCCAAGAAAAGTGATGAAAATTAACTTCGTGAGAAATGTCAAAATTTTTACGTCATAATGAATAATTATATTTTTAGCATTATTTATTTACAGGTTTCTTGTACAAAATAATATTATTAGTAACAACAGTTGTATAAACTACCGAAATCTGGAAGAATTGTTATCATATACTTATAAAATACGACACAAAAAAATTTTAAGTGGACACTTGACGTTTGATTTTTTTTTTGAATAAATGAAAATATTTTACATTTTCAAAGAAGTGTCAATGGCATTACTTCTTCGAAAAAACCTTTGGATTATTTTTTTTCACGAGGAGTGTCTATTCAGGTTTGTGTAGAAATAAAAAAATCAGTTAATTTTCATATGAATATATTTTTTTTACATTTGTTTGCCGAATGGGAAAATTTTTACACATTTTTTTTGTTAAAGTTAGCTATTCTGGGAAAACTTGTAACAATATTATCATGTAATATATATGAATAATAAGATACATTATCTGATAAACAGAAAACAATCGCAAAATAAACAATTTCTTTGTTTTTAAACGGATGTTTGACCAAAAGGCAGGAGAGTAATTTGCGCGCGGTTTTTTTTCAAAAAAGCTTGGAATTTCCAGGCATACGACAGGAAAAGAAACTATCAGCTTTTTTTCAAAGTTCCTTAAAAGAAACTATCAGCTATTATAAACTAAGGAAAACGCCAATCTATACCTGCTTTCTAGATCTAAGCAAAACGCTTGATCGTATTTGTCACAATAAACTCTGGGAAAACTTAGGAAAAGAGCAGTTACTGAAAATATAATACCGATTCTTTCAATTTGATACACGCAGCAAGAAAATGTGGTGAAATGGTCCGGCGAGTTTTCCAATCCATTTTTTTTTTAAATTCCGTAAAGCAAGGAGGAAGCATGTCTCCAGCACTCTTCAATACACTGATGAACTAATTCAAAGACTTAATAACACAAAAATTGTTTGCCATGTTAAAGGAGTATGTTTAAATAATATTAATTACGCAGATGATATGATTCTTCTAGTACCGTCACTTAGCGCACTAATGAAACTACTCCAAATATGTGAAGATTTTTCAAAAAATCATAACCTTGTAAATACGTACAAATCAATCGTTATGATTTTCAAATGTAAAAACGAAATAATGCGAACACCTTCATTATGGCTAGACGGATGGAAAATGGACGTTAGTCGTAGCGTCAAATAACTGGGACATATTATCACAGGCGACCTAAAAGACATCGAGGATATGGAAAGACAAAGAAGGGCGATATCCGTTAGAGTAGGCATGCCTATCAAGGCGTTTTCACTTTTGCAGTACAAACGTCAGAAGGATACTATTCAACACATTCTGCACTTCGCTATACAAGTCGAAACTGTGGGTAGATTTTACTCCATCCAAACGGCATAAGCTAAAAGTCGCTTACAGTAATGCGTAACGCGAACTATTCCGCCTTCCGAGATACTGCAGCGCTACGTAAATGTTCCTGAAGGGACTTGTGCACTCTTTCAGAGCGCTTCTCCGTTACCACATGGGAAGCTTACGGCACAGACCAATCAAATAACACTATCATCACTGTAATGGTTGCCTGGATGGAGTCCCCCTGATGGCCCTCTGAAGACGGGAGATGCTCAAATATCCTTCACAAAGGGCTGCTTGCACACATTTTCACTATCTGTGTATTCTTATTATTATTTTTGCCCTACTCCTGCATACATTATGAAATAAACTCTTGTAATTATTGATCCACTATTCTAAATAAATTAATTCATTTCTTCAAAACTCTGTCAGAAGTCCGGGCATCACCGGGGCCTTGCTAGTGTTAAATTTATAAAATGGAGACCAAACAACTAATGCAAACTCCAGATGACTCCGTACGTAGGCAAAGTAAAGTTGTTTAATAATATAATGCTATTTAAAAATTAAAGGTTTGCCAAATAAGCGCCTGTCAAATGAAATTTCCGCAATCTGCTTAGCTTTAGAGTTGTGAGGTTTGCAGATTCTCGTTTCAGCAGGCGCAAAAGTACGCCTTAAAATAAGAATGTAGGTAGCCTTGAAGTTGTGTAGTTTGCGGACACTCTTCTTGGCAGGCGCCAAACAAGCGCCTTACAGATGAGATTTCCGCAATCTGCCTAGCTTTAGAGTTGTGAGGTTTGCAGATTCTCGTTTCAGCAGGCGCAAAAGTACTCCTTAAAATAAGAATATACGTAGCCTTGAAGTTGTGTAGTTTGCGGACACTCTTCTTGGCAGGCGCCAAACAAGCGCCTTACAGATGAGATTTCCGAAATCTGCCTAGGTGTAATGTAAAGATGTCTATGGTGTAAGTGTCTCAAGTGTAATTAATTTTTGTGATTAATAATATTTGAAGTGTCTTTGTTTCGAAAATTTATTATTTAATAATGTGATGACATGAGTGATGGTTTTATCGACTGAAGAAAATGTTTAATTGTTCAGGTGAGTGAAAAAAATATCAAAAGTTTTATTGTGAGTGTGGTCTTGTACCAGGGTATTCCTGAATGAAAGCTGTGGAAGCAGTTGGAGGGAACCTATTTGTGAGTTATTTATTTATTCAGTGATTAATGGCTTACATGGGCACCTTATTTGTTAGGTTAGTTTGCTGAACGGTTTTCTGCGGTAATGGCGCAATTCAGTGAGTCACAGGTTATGAAATAGGGTACTGCAGTAGTTGGATGAATCTAAGATATGGCCAAAAGTAGCTGTACAGATAATACAAAATACTAGATAGTAAATGCTACCTAAGGTTTAGTTGGGCGAGCCGAACTGCCGAACTGCCGAACTGAACCTCAACTTATGGCAAAGAAACGAAGCAACCACATATGGCGCGGAACGCCGCTTGCAGTTGTGTCGTTCCGTTCCCGTAATTCGTGGTACGGTTCGCAAATGTATACGTACCCTTAGAGAGTATGGAAGGGGTTCTAGAAGTGTTAGATGTGGCAAAAGGGGATTCAGATAACTGTTGTATTATAAATCAAGAATACTAGGTCACACAAAACGCTCTTTACGCCACTTCTGAAATGTAATATAAATCAAATTAAATGGAGAATTAGCAAACTTAACCTTTACGACGCTGTCCTTTTCGCAATCTATTCCATCAGGCGGCACGTTTTCACAAAGTGTGTGTGTTTTAGTGAACTATTATTGTTTTTCAATCATGGATCTCGTATGATCGCAGATGGATCACATATACATGACAGCCTTGTAGATCAGGTTAACTCGTAGGAGCCGGCAAGAATATACATAAATAAAGGCCAACATGAAGACAATACCATACTTGATAAAGTGACATTTTGATTTTTGTGTTTTAACAAACCCAGTAAAAGTAATATTCAAAGGCAAAAAGAATGTATAAGGTTGACACTTCGATTGCAGTGCTTCGTGACCTGCGGGGGCACAATTATCCAACAACTCCGGTTCCTTTGTATGGTAAATTGAGGAACAGCAGTTCAGGTCAGGAGAGAGAGGAGGGAAGAGAGAGTATTATGTAGAATAAAAACAGGGCTTCAATTTATGACAGTGTTTATTTTATCATTTGTATGATATTTTCGATAAGACGGACTCGGCGCTCCATAGATACTCGTGGTTATCGTCAGCCTAGTAGTTAAAGTGTCAAGAAATCACAATTCAGTTAATCATAATAATAATATTGTTGGAAATCATTCGGGCAGCTTTATACAGTTCTGGGATGGGGATAGGCGATACTTGGAAACAAACAAATAAACAAACAACTCTCGTTCCATCCAATCTGAGGTAAATTATTTCAAATATCTAAATGCGTTTTATCAAGTACCCAGTCAAGTCTATAATATTATTTACAAGTGCGACGAGCGCCTCCCGGGCTCACCGCTCACCGCTCACATCACTCACTCACCACACACACACACTCAACTCACCACGGGCCAGGCCGGTCACAGGGCCAGTCACTAAGATAAAAGTAGGTTGGCTTATAAAAAAATAACAATAAGATACGTTGCCGGGAGAGCTCGCCGCTCTGCGGGAGACGCAGGCCCTTCATATTATAATAGCAAAAACAAAATTGATTAAAAACTTATGAATGCTTAATCTAATCAATAATAAAAAAAATTTCATCATAATATATAAACAAATAAGGAAAAAATCCCATCACAATGATCTTAACACTAGTAGACTACAGCTAAACGGTCAACAATTACCCAATCTCTCGTTTGGCGACTAAACGTTACGTAAACCTTGTAAATACGTACAAATCAATCGTTATGATTTTCAAATGTAAAAACGAAATAATGCGAACACCTTCATTATGGCTAGACGGAAGGAAAATGGACGTTAGTCGTAGCGTCAAATAACTGGGACATATTATCACAGGCGACCTAAAAGACATCGAGGATATGGAAAGACAAAGAAGGGCGATATCCGTTAGAGTAGGCATGCCTATCAAGGCGTTTTCACTTTTGCAGTACAAACGTCAGAAGGATACTATTCAACACATTCTGCACTTCGCTATACAAGTCGAAACTGTGGGTAGATTTTACTCCATCCAAACGGCATAAGCTAAAAGTCGCTTACAGTAATGCGTAACGCGAACTATTCCGCCTTCCGAGATACTGCAGCGCTACGTAAATGTTCCTGAAGGGACTTGTGCACTCTTTCAGAGCGCTTCTCCGTTACCACATGGGAAGCTTACGGCACAGACCAATCAAATAACACTATCATCACTGTAATGGTTGCCTGGATGGAGTCCCCCTGATGGCCCTCTGAAGACGGGAGATGCTCAAATATCCTTCACAAAGGGCTGCTTGCACACATTTTCACTATCTGTGTATTCTTATTATTATTTTTGCCCTACTCCTGCATACATTATGAAATAAACTCTTGTAATTATTGATCCACTATTCTAAATAAATTAATTCATTTCTTCAAAACTCTGTCAGAAGTCCGGGCATCACCGGGGCCTTGCTAGTGTTAAATTTATAAAATGGAGACCAAACAACTAATGCAAACTCCAGATGACTCCGTACGTAGGCAAAGTAAAGTTGTTTAATAATATAATGCTATTTAAAAATTAAAGGTTTGCCAAATAAGCGCCTGTCAAATGAAATTTCCGCAATCTGCTTAGCTTTAGAGTTGTGAGGTTTGCAGATTCTCGTTTCAGCAGGCGCAAAAGTACGCCTTAAAATAAGAATGTAGGTAGCCTTGAAGTTGTGTAGTTTGCGGACACTCTTCTTGGCAGGCGCCAAACAAGCGCCTTACAGATGAGATTTCCGCAATCTGCCTAGCTTTAGAGTTGTGAGGTTTGCAGATTCTCGTTTCAGCAGGCGCAAAAGTACTCCTTAAAATAAGAATATACGTAGCCTTGAAGTTGTGTAGTTTGCGGACACTCTTCTTGGCAGGCGCCAAACAAGCGCCTTACAGATGAGATTTCCGAAATCTGCCTAGGTGTAATGTAAAGATGTCTATGGTGTAAGTGTCTCAAGTGTAATTAATTTTTGTGATTAATAATATTTGAAGTGTCTTTGTTTCGAAAATTTATTATTTAATAATGTGATGACATGAGTGATGGTTTTATCGACTGAAGAAAATGTTTAATTGTTCAGGTGAGTGAAAAAAATATCAAAAGTTTTATTGTGAGTGTGGTCTTGTACCAGGGTATTCCTGAATGAAAGCTGTGGAAGCAGTTGGAGGGAACCTATTTGTGAGTTATTTATTTATTCAGTGATTAATGGCTTACATGGGCACCTTATTTGTTAGGTTAGTTTGCTGAACGGTTTTCTGCGGTAATGGCGCAATTCAGTGAGTCACAGGTTATGAAATAGGGTACTGCAGTAGTTGGATGAATCTAAGATATGGCCAAAAGTAGCTGTACAGATAATACAAAATACTAGATAGTAAATGCTACCTAAGGTTTAGTTGGGCGAGCCGAACTGCCGAACTGCCGAACTGAACCTCAACTTATGGCAAAGAAACGAAGCAACCACATATGGCGCGGAACGCCGCTTGCAGTTGTGTCGTTCCGTTCCCGTAATTCGTGGTACGGTTCGCAAATGTATACGTACCCTTAGAGAGTATGGAAGGGGTTCTAGAAGTGTTAGATGTGGCAAAAGGGGATTCAGATAACTGTTGTATTATAAATCAAGAATACTAGGTCACACAAAACGCTCTTTACGCCACTTCTGAAATGTAATATAAATCAAATTAAATGGAGAATTAGCAAACTTAACCTTTACGACGCTGTCCTTTTCGCAATCTATTCCATCAGGCGGCACGTTTTCACAAAGTGTGTGTGTTTTAGTGAACTATTATTGTTTTTCAATCATGGATCTCGTATGATCGCAGATGGATCACATATACATGACAGCCTTGTAGATCAGGTTAACTCGTAGGAGCCGGCAAGAATATACATAAATAAAGGCCAACATGAAGACAATACCATACTTGATAAAGTGACATTTTGATTTTTGTGTTTTAACAAACCCAGTAAAAGTAATATTCAAAGGCAAAAAGAATGTATAAGGTTGACACTTCGATTGCAGTGCTTCGTGACCTGCGGGGGCACAATTATCCAACAACTCCGGTTCCTTTGTATGGTAAATTGAGGAACAGCAGTTCAGGTCAGGAGAGAGAGGAGGGAAGAGAGAGTATTATGTAGAATAAAAACAGGGCTTCAATTTATGACAGTGTTTATTTTATCATTTGTATGATATTTTCGATAAGACGGACTCGGCGCTCCATAGATACTCGTGGTTATCGTCAGCCTAGTAGTTAAAGTGTCAAGAAATCACAATTCAGTTAATCATAATAATAATATTGTTGGAAATCATTCGGGCAGCTTTATACAGTTCTGGGATGGGGATAGGCGATACTTGGAAACAAACAAATAAACAAACAACTCTCGTTCCATCCAATCTGAGGTAAATTATTTCAAATATCTAAATGCGTTTTATCAAGTACCCAGTCAAGTCTATAATATTATTTACAAGTGCGACGAGCGCCTCCCGGGCTCACCGCTCACCGCTCACATCACTCACTCACCACACACACACACTCAACTCACCACGGGCCAGGCCGGTCACAGGGCCAGTCACTAAGATAAAAGTAGGTTGGCTTATAAAAAAATAACAATAAGATACGTTGCCGGGAGAGCTCGCCGCTCTGCGGGAGACGCAGGCCCTTCATATTATAATAGCAAAAACAAAATTGATTAAAAACTTATGAATGCTTAATCTAATCAATAATAAAAAAAATTTCATCATAATATATAAACAAATAAGGAAAAAATCCCATCACAATGATCTTAACACTAGTAGACTACAGCTAAACGGTCAACAATTACCCAATCTCTCGTTTGGCGACTAAACGTTACGTAAACCTTGTAAATACGTACAAATCAATCGTTATGATTTTCAAATGTAAAAACGAAATAATGCGAACACCTTCATTATGGCTAGACGGAAGGAAAATGGACGTTAGTCGTAGCGTCAAATAACTGGGACATATTATCACAGGCGACCTAAAAGACATCGAGGATATGGAAAGACAAAGAAGGGCGATATCCGTTAGAGTAGGCATGCCTATCAAGGCGTTTTCACTTTTGCAGTACAAACGTCAGAAGGATACTATTCAACACATTCTGCACTTCGCTATACAAGTCGAAACTGTGGGTAGATTTTACTCCATCCAAACGGCATAAGCTAAAAGTCGCTTACAGTAATGCGTAACGCGAACTATTCCGCCTTCCGAGATACTGCAGCGCTACGTAAATGTTCCTGAAGGGACTTGTGCACTCTTTCAGAGCGCTTCTCCGTTACCACATGGGAAGCTTACGGCACAGACCAATCAAATAACACTATCATCACTGTAATGGTTGCCTGGATGGAGTCCCCCTGATGGCCCTCTGAAGACGGGAGATGCTCAAATATCCTTCACAAAGGGCTGCTTGCACACATTTTCACTATCTGTGTATTCTTATTATTATTTTTGCCCTACTCCTGCATACATTATGAAATAAACTCTTGTAATTATTGATCCACTATTCTAAATAAATTAATTCATTTCTTCAAAACTCTGTCAGAAGTCCGGGCATCACCGGGGCCTTGCTAGTGTTAAATTTATAAAATGGAGACCAAACAACTAATGCAAACTCCAGATGACTCCGTACGTAGGCAAAGTAAAGTTGTTTAATAATATAATGCTATTTAAAAATTAAAGGTTTGCCAAATAAGCGCCTGTCAAATGAAATTTCCGCAATCTGCTTAGCTTTAGAGTTGTGAGGTTTGCAGATTCTCGTTTCAGCAGGCGCAAAAGTACGCCTTAAAATAAGAATGTAGGTAGCCTTGAAGTTGTGTAGTTTGCGGACACTCTTCTTGGCAGGCGCCAAACAAGCGCCTTACAGATGAGATTTCCGCAATCTGCCTAGCTTTAGAGTTGTGAGGTTTGCAGATTCTCGTTTCAGCAGGCGCAAAAGTACTCCTTAAAATAAGAATATACGTAGCCTTGAAGTTGTGTAGTTTGCGGACACTCTTCTTGGCAGGCGCCAAACAAGCGCCTTACAGATGAGATTTCCGAAATCTGCCTAGGTGTAATGTAAAGATGTCTATGGTGTAAGTGTCTCAAGTGTAATTAATTTTTGTGATTAATAATATTTGAAGTGTCTTTGTTTCGAAAATTTATTATTTAATAATGTGATGACATGAGTGATGGTTTTATCGACTGAAGAAAATGTTTAATTGTTCAGGTGAGTGAAAAAAATATCAAAAGTTTTATTGTGAGTGTGGTCTTGTACCAGGGTATTCCTGAATGAAAGCTGTGGAAGCAGTTGGAGGGAACCTATTTGTGAGTTATTTATTTATTCAGTGATTAATGGCTTACATGGGCACCTTATTTGTTAGGTTAGTTTGCTGAACGGTTTTCTGCGGTAATGGCGCAATTCAGTGAGTCACAGGTTATGAAATAGGGTACTGCAGTAGTTGGATGAATCTAAGATATGGCCAAAAGTAGCTGTACAGATAATACAAAATACTAGATAGTAAATGCTACCTAAGGTTTAGTTGGGCGAGCCGAACTGCCGAACTGCCGAACTGAACCTCAACTTATGGCAAAGAAACGAAGCAACCACATATGGCGCGGAACGCCGCTTGCAGTTGTGTCGTTCCGTTCCCGTAATTCGTGGTACGGTTCGCAAATGTATACGTACCCTTAGAGAGTATGGAAGGGGTTCTAGAAGTGTTAGATGTGGCAAAAGGGGATTCAGATAACTGTTGTATTATAAATCAAGAATACTAGGTCACACAAAACGCTCTTTACGCCACTTCTGAAATGTAATATAAATCAAATTAAATGGAGAATTAGCAAACTTAACCTTTACGACGCTGTCCTTTTCGCAATCTATTCCATCAGGCGGCACGTTTTCACAAAGTGTGTGTGTTTTAGTGAACTATTATTGTTTTTCAATCATGGATCTCGTATGATCGCAGATGGATCACATATACATGACAGCCTTGTAGATCAGGTTAACTCGTAGGAGCCGGCAAGAATATACATAAATAAAGGCCAACATGAAGACAATACCATACTTGATAAAGTGACATTTTGATTTTTGTGTTTTAACAAACCCAGTAAAAGTAATATTCAAAGGCAAAAAGAATGTATAAGGTTGACACTTCGATTGCAGTGCTTCGTGACCTGCGGGGGCACAATTATCCAACAACTCCGGTTCCTTTGTATGGTAAATTGAGGAACAGCAGTTCAGGTCAGGAGAGAGAGGAGGGAAGAGAGAGTATTATGTAGAATAAAAACAGGGCTTCAATTTATGACAGTGTTTATTTTATCATTTGTATGATATTTTCGATAAGACGGACTCGGCGCTCCATAGATACTCGTGGTTATCGTCAGCCTAGTAGTTAAAGTGTCAAGAAATCACAATTCAGTTAATCATAATAATAATATTGTTGGAAATCATTCGGGCAGCTTTATACAGTTCTGGGATGGGGATAGGCGATACTTGGAAACAAACAAATAAACAAACAACTCTCGTTCCATCCAATCTGAGGTAAATTATTTCAAATATCTAAATGCGTTTTATCAAGTACCCAGTCAAGTCTATAATATTATTTACAAGTGCGACGAGCGCCTCCCGGGCTCACCGCTCACCGCTCACATCACTCACTCACCACACACACACACTCAACTCACCACGGGCCAGGCCGGTCACAGGGCCAGTCACTAAGATAAAAGTAGGTTGGCTTATAAAAAAATAACAATAAGATACGTTGCCGGGAGAGCTCGCCGCTCTGCGGGAGACGCAGGCCCTTCATATTATAATAGCAAAAACAAAATTGATTAAAAACTTATGAATGCTTAATCTAATCAATAATAAAAAAAATTTCATCATAATATATAAACAAATAAGGAAAAAATCCCATCACAATGATCTTAACACTAGTAGACTACAGCTAAACGGTCAACAATTACCCAATCTCTCGTTTGGCGACTAAACGTTACGTAAACCTTGTAAATACGTACAAATCAATCGTTATGATTTTCAAATGTAAAAACGAAATAATGCGAACACCTTCATTATGGCTAGACGGAAGGAAAATGGACGTTAGTCGTAGCGTCAAATAACTGGGACATATTATCACAGGCGACCTAAAAGACATCGAGGATATGGAAAGACAAAGAAGGGCGATATCCGTTAGAGTAGGCATGCCTATCAAGGCGTTTTCACTTTTGCAGTACAAACGTCAGAAGGATACTATTCAACACATTCTGCACTTCGCTATACAAGTCGAAACTGTGGGTAGATTTTACTCCATCCAAACGGCATAAGCTAAAAGTCGCTTACAGTAATGCGTAACGCGAACTATTCCGCCTTCCGAGATACTGCAGCGCTACGTAAATGTTCCTGAAGGGACTTGTGCACTCTTTCAGAGCGCTTCTCCGTTACCACATGGGAAGCTTACGGCACAGACCAATCAAATAACACTATCATCACTGTAATGGTTGCCTGGATGGAGTCCCCCTGATGGCCCTCTGAAGACGGGAGATGCTCAAATATCCTTCACAAAGGGCTGCTTGCACACATTTTCACTATCTGTGTATTCTTATTATTATTTTTGCCCTACTCCTGCATACATTATGAAATAAACTCTTGTAATTATTGATCCACTATTCTAAATAAATTAATTCATTTCTTCAAAACTCTGTCAGAAGTCCGGGCATCACCGGGGCCTTGCTAGTGTTAAATTTATAAAATGGAGACCAAACAACTAATGCAAACTCCAGATGACTCCGTACGTAGGCAAAGTAAAGTTGTTTAATAATATAATGCTATTTAAAAATTAAAGGTTTGCCAAATAAGCGCCTGTCAAATGAAATTTCCGCAATCTGCTTAGCTTTAGAGTTGTGAGGTTTGCAGATTCTCGTTTCAGCAGGCGCAAAAGTACGCCTTAAAATAAGAATGTAGGTAGCCTTGAAGTTGTGTAGTTTGCGGACACTCTTCTTGGCAGGCGCCAAACAAGCGCCTTACAGATGAGATTTCCGCAATCTGCCTAGCTTTAGAGTTGTGAGGTTTGCAGATTCTCGTTTCAGCAGGCGCAAAAGTACTCCTTAAAATAAGAATATACGTAGCCTTGAAGTTGTGTAGTTTGCGGACACTCTTCTTGGCAGGCGCCAAACAAGCGCCTTACAGATGAGATTTCCGAAATCTGCCTAGGTGTAATGTAAAGATGTCTATGGTGTAAGTGTCTCAAGTGTAATTAATTTTTGTGATTAATAATATTTGAAGTGTCTTTGTTTCGAAAATTTATTATTTAATAATGTGATGACATGAGTGATGGTTTTATCGACTGAAGAAAATGTTTAATTGTTCAGGTGAGTGAAAAAAATATCAAAAGTTTTATTGTGAGTGTGGTCTTGTACCAGGGTATTCCTGAATGAAAGCTGTGGAAGCAGTTGGAGGGAACCTATTTGTGAGTTATTTATTTATTCAGTGATTAATGGCTTACATGGGCACCTTATTTGTTAGGTTAGTTTGCTGAACGGTTTTCTGCGGTAATGGCGCAATTCAGTGAGTCACAGGTTATGAAATAGGGTACTGCAGTAGTTGGATGAATCTAAGATATGGCCAAAAGTAGCTGTACAGATAATACAAAATACTAGATAGTAAATGCTACCTAAGGTTTAGTTGGGCGAGCCGAACTGCCGAACTGCCGAACTGAACCTCAACTTATGGCAAAGAAACGAAGCAACCACATATGGCGCGGAACGCCGCTTGCAGTTGTGTCGTTCCGTTCCCGTAATTCGTGGTACGGTTCGCAAATGTATACGTACCCTTAGAGAGTATGGAAGGGGTTCTAGAAGTGTTAGATGTGGCAAAAGGGGATTCAGATAACTGTTGTATTATAAATCAAGAATACTAGGTCACACAAAACGCTCTTTACGCCACTTCTGAAATGTAATATAAATCAAATTAAATGGAGAATTAGCAAACTTAACCTTTACGACGCTGTCCTTTTCGCAATCTATTCCATCAGGCGGCACGTTTTCACAAAGTGTGTGTGTTTTAGTGAACTATTATTGTTTTTCAATCATGGATCTCGTATGATCGCAGATGGATCACATATACATGACAGCCTTGTAGATCAGGTTAACTCGTAGGAGCCGGCAAGAATATACATAAATAAAGGCCAACATGAAGACAATACCATACTTGATAAAGTGACATTTTGATTTTTGTGTTTTAACAAACCCAGTAAAAGTAATATTCAAAGGCAAAAAGAATGTATAAGGTTGACACTTCGATTGCAGTGCTTCGTGACCTGCGGGGGCACAATTATCCAACAACTCCGGTTCCTTTGTATGGTAAATTGAGGAACAGCAGTTCAGGTCAGGAGAGAGAGGAGGGAAGAGAGAGTATTATGTAGAATAAAAACAGGGCTTCAATTTATGACAGTGTTTATTTTATCATTTGTATGATATTTTCGATAAGACGGACTCGGCGCTCCATAGATACTCGTGGTTATCGTCAGCCTAGTAGTTAAAGTGTCAAGAAATCACAATTCAGTTAATCATAATAATAATATTGTTGGAAATCATTCGGGCAGCTTTATACAGTTCTGGGATGGGGATAGGCGATACTTGGAAACAAACAAATAAACAAACAACTCTCGTTCCATCCAATCTGAGGTAAATTATTTCAAATATCTAAATGCGTTTTATCAAGTACCCAGTCAAGTCTATAATATTATTTACAAGTGCGACGAGCGCCTCCCGGGCTCACCGCTCACCGCTCACATCACTCACTCACCACACACACACACTCAACTCACCACGGGCCAGGCCGGTCACAGGGCCAGTCACTAAGATAAAAGTAGGTTGGCTTATAAAAAAATAACAATAAGATACGTTGCCGGGAGAGCTCGCCGCTCTGCGGGAGACGCAGGCCCTTCATATTATAATAGCAAAAACAAAATTGATTAAAAACTTATGAATGCTTAATCTAATCAATAATAAAAAAAATTTCATCATAATATATAAACAAATAAGGAAAAAATCCCATCACAATGATCTTAACACTAGTAGACTACAGCTAAACGGTCAACAATTACCCAATCTCTCGTTTGGCGACTAAACGTTACGTAAACAGCCGCGGCCTGATCCCTCCTACTTACTTACGGCTAGTATGTTCAATATGTATAAAGTAGTATGTATATGTCTTAGCGCTAACTTAAACCAAAGCTCTATGTACACCACAATTAGAAATTCACTATTCAAAGAATGGTGCTAGTTGGAAATGTCCACCAGCACCCTCGGTGTTTGTTCTTGAATTAAATTAAAACTACAAAAGACTAATAAATCATCACCAATACAAGTACACCAGTCGTTCCATTGAGAATCCATTACTTGTTGATTTGGGCTCCAATGGATTGATTATACTTTAACCCAATGGGGTAAGTATATTTTATTTTTCTTTGTTTCTCCTTACATAACACCACACCACAATTTCTCTCTATCAAACTCAAATTCAATCCATAAAGCAAACTGATTCGAGTTTTTTTTATAAATAAACAAAAATAATCCACAAACCACATGATGAGAAATTAGAGAACATACATGATATCAAAACCTTACACGACATTTAGAGTAATCGAAGCTATCAAACTTTTATTCCAAATTGATTCAAATTTATGACAACGATTTTAAAAGATGTGGATGTTTTAAAAATGACTTATTTGTTTGAAAGTTATTCCAACAATTTAGAAAAATTATCATAGAAAAATTCAAAAAAGAATTTGGGCAGTCGCAGTGTAACCGCTTTAACTAATCTTTATCCAAGGTATCTTTTAATTATTTAATATATAAAATAGATCATTTTTATTTATTCATAGTGACTGTAATATTTAAATAATTGCAAATACAACAAAACTAATACTCATCATAATGTGAATATGTAGAAAAATGATTGTGAAAAATTACAAAGGAAAGTTCTCAGATTAAAAAACAAGAATAACAATTTTATAATTTTACATCATGGATAGAAAAATTCACCATTCTTAAAAGTAATGTGGAAATGTGTCAAATAATAAACAATATTCTTGTATGCAATATGAACCTGAGTAGACAGACGTCTGGGAGACAACATCTGGAGATTTGGGAACATCCATGCAAACACATGCAGTAAATGGAACTAAAGTCATTGTAGAAAAAGAAAGTAAAATAATTAAACTTAACGATAACAGATTCCGACAAGAAAATGTTGAAAATAATAATTGATATAAAATAGAAAACAATGTAATTATTTAAAAGTCGCACAGTCGCAGACAGAAATTAATTCTGCCACATGCAATAATGCATGATTAAAAAAAAAATACAACATGAAACTGCATTTGTTACATCAATCAAATTTGTCAAGTCAATGTGGGTTAATCAAAAACCCTTCGTCAAGTCGAGACAGGGAATCAATCTGGTAGACCAAAGAATTGATTCATTTCTCGTCATTCGGTGCGTTTCTCCTCGTCGATACGCGATTGTATCGAGATAACGCTTTTATCTCTTGCGATGATCTACAAAGATCGTGCCGCATATTGCGGTGGTCAACTGAGCCTTCCACCTTTTTGAATGTTAATCCTCGTCACTGAGGGGTTCGTACTGCGAGGACATGAGGGGTTTGGGTTCCTGGGGCGGCAGCAGCGGAGGCGGTCTGGAAGGTTCCGAGATAGCCGCGTCCGAGGGCTGGGTTGTTGCGCCGGACCCTGCCACTAATCCCGCTACGTTCAATGCGGAGAAGGGATAGGTGTAGGTGGCGAGGGGAGGTGGCGGGGTGCCTGCAGCGGCGGATGGTGCGTCAGAGTTGTTGGGTCGCTTGCCCTCGTCCTCCGTGCGCATGACCTCCACGATGCGGTGCGTGACGTATTCGAAGGCGCTGAGGTGTTGCGGCTGGTGATGCAAGGGTGGCAGGGGGGCCGGAGGGGGGCCCCCGGCGGAGGGTGGGGGAGGGGGTACCGGGGGAACAACCGTGCGCCGAGGTACTCCTCGGTACTCTTGTTGGTTCATTCTGAAACAAGGAAAGGAATATATCACAAACTGCATCATGAAGAGAGGCAGGATGTGTCATGGAATACAATGGACACAAAGGATTAGGGGAACAAATTACACTCTGCCTATATGTATTTCATTAAGGTCACAAATACACAAATAGACCATCAGCATCATTTTAAATTCTTTCACATTTTAATGGTCCACTGTTCATTCTCGGCAGGGTTGCTTTGTGGAGTTGATTGATCTGCTGATGACTGATCTGTCAAGCATAACAGTCTACGAAAATATACAATCGCAACAGGCTATTGGGACCCATCCAACGCTCATCGTCGATCTGTCACGATCAGGCGTATCACACAATCACGTATTAAATGTTTCATGTTTCACTGAGAACCAATC
Organism: Hesperophylax magnus; assembly: GCA_026573805.1. Taxonomy (NCBI): domain Eukaryota; kingdom Metazoa; phylum Arthropoda; class Insecta; order Trichoptera; family Limnephilidae; genus Hesperophylax; species Hesperophylax magnus. Next base: position 7,813,932 of record JAIUSX010000018.1, read on the forward strand.
AAAAACATAATGTATTGTACCTACATGCAATCACACAAGAGGTCAAGGGTATTCAATTACATAACATCAAAATAGCGATAACAGAATAATTCTAACCTATAATAATATCTTTTTACTTTGCGTGTATGAAGTTTACAAATGAGAAACGCACCCAAAAGATCAATAAATACAAGGGAAAAAAATATTTAAAAATTACAGAGGTAAAATAGTTTCACCAAATACACTACACGCAAAATAATAATGTATGAGATATTAGCTGATGCATGGTTGCATTTTGCAAGGGAAATATTACTCATCAAGCCCTTTTTCCAGAATGGTTTGAATGATTCTGACGCTGTTATTACTATCCCACAGTTGCCTCCATTTTTTCAGTAATTTTATCACTATAATGGTTTGGCTGTTGGCTGGACTTCATACAAAATGACACAATCCAGTGGAATCTAGCTCAGGTATAGCTCTTGCGCGGGAAGCTGCACTTACGAATTTTCTTATTTTGATAGATAATTAATTTCATTTTTAACTAAATGTCTAATTTAGATGTATTTATGACATTTATTTTAAAATGTCTTAAAATTATGGTTTGACTGAGGATTAAACCTTTTTATTTAGGAACTGGAGTGAACAACTCTAACAACCTCGCCGAATGCCGATCGGGTAGGACTGACATTTATTTTGTATATTAACGGCTGGAATGTCATCTGATTTCAGAGAAATACGTAAATGTCTGTGTTCGTGGTTGCCACCAAAAGTTGCATTGTCATCGACAACGAGTCAGTCTATCTGCCGAGTTTCAGCTCGGTCGGAAGTCACGAAATTTCCGCTTCCAAGATTTGCATTCATTCATTACTGACACCAAAAGTGAAATTCAAATAGATGAATTTAACAACGCGCCCTTGAGGTGATTTTTCACAAAAACGGCGCTCTACAAATTATCCAATTATTATTATTATTATTATATTATTATTATTATTATTATTATTATTATTATTATTATTATTATTATTATTATTACGGTGTACAATATTACAATGAGGTGTAAAATGTTGTTAAATTTTGTTGACGGTTCGGTGCACGAGTGAAAGTTAGGACGAGCCGCACCTGTTCACGAAGTTGATTGTGATAGGTTTAACAACTGGCCCTAAATATAGAAAGACATGTCGGGTAGCCATGGTGAGTATAGACATGCTAATAAAGCGTCCAACCAAAACCCCCGAGGTCACAAGGCCGGGACACGGAATCTAATCAGCCTCCAAAAAGGGTATTTTTTTAATTAACTAAAACATTTTAAAATGTTTTAATAAATAATAATAATGTGTCCTGGCCTTATTATACAGGATGTTTTGGTCCAACTCACGGGGGTATCAAGTACCATAAGACATGAGAGAAGAGGGGGTGTTTGTTTACCTGGTGATGTGGTGCATTGGCTCCGGGGGCTCGCTCTGCTTGGGAGGCCCCTGGCGGATGATGTGGCGCTCCTCAGGCAGATTGCGGCGCTTCCACTCCGCGTCCGCCGCCGCCCCCGGCCCCACAGACCCGCTCATATTATACGGGTTCGGATTGAATCTGGTAACAAACACAAAAGATTAATACGCTCCTCTAATAATGTCAACATCAACAAGTTAAGAGAGAGACTAATAATGAAGAAATAAAGGGTAAAAGTGTATTCTGGGCATGCCAAGAAAATTTAATTTTTCATTACTTCTGATGTGCAATATGGTTGTGAATGATGAATACTTGGAGCAGGTGGATTAGTTTTGTGTATTTGGGAAGAATGTTTACAAGAGATGGGAATGATGGGCTGATAGAGATGGAGGACTAAACGGAGATGTGGCTGGCGCTAACAACAAATGGTACAAAGAAGCGAAGCTAGTGCTGGTACCTACCCCGTGAGGCGTAGAACTGGCAGAGGAAGGAGTGCATATACTGATTGAGGTAAGGCTGAATTGGGGAGGGGAAGGGGATGGAAAATAATAAGGTTATTCAGAATGCGACTAAAATCATTTTAAATAACACTTGGATTTACCGATATATTACACCACTTCAGTTGGTAAGTTAGTGAGAAGTGTGTATACCTGGGAGTGTAGAGGCCGGGAGAGCTAAAGTCCTTGGCAATGATAGAGTCGGTGAGCTCCCCGAGCGTGATGGACTTGGTCTGCTGCGAACTGTCGCTCTCCACGATACTGATGACGGCGGGGGAGAGGGCCTTCCTCTGAGCTTGCATCTGGTCGCGGAGCGCCTGCTGCTGCTGTGCTTGCTGGATTATCTGCGCCTGTTGTTGCAGAGACTGCTGTTGCGCCTGGACAAACAACAACACATATAATTATGATGTAGTACTTGTACATGAAACTCACACCAGTGACATTGACCCTAAAAATCGGAAAGGATTTGCAGTGGACTGTACCAAAAACATTGGATTACATTACATTTTTAACATTAGCTTCACATAGGAGTATCATCTTTGGAGACGCTGTGTGGAGGGTATTTTTAAGGAAAGGAAGGAGAGGAAGTTTTGGGAAGGAAAAAGGTATGAGGAGTGAGTGATGGACGTATGAACCCATCCCTTCCACTACGGAAAGCGATGGGTCGTGAGTCCTGCTGGAGAGTTCAAAAGGTGTCCCTCAACCAGTCTCCCAATCTGGCCTGCCACCCAGTGGGCAGACGCATGCGCCGTCAACACCTAGACATACCTCATCCTATGAACCCGGGCACCCCTGCTAGTCACCAAACCTAATGAGCCACTTGAGGTGATCTGTGGCAGAGGTGTTGGTTATCCACTAAATGGTTCCCGCCCACACCCGCCTACAAATATTAATTGCATAAGGCATTTGGGTGTAAACTAGCATTGAAAGACTCCTGGGCACATGCACGGTGATAAACAAAGGGCCTTATCAGAAATGTGTCATAAAACTATGCAACTCAAAAACATAAAAATCATTAAATAATTGGCTTATAACAAAAGTTCCTGCTCTTTGATACAATGGTTTCATGACATGGACATTGAAGAAATTTCTTGAGAAACCAATAGTAAACCTAACCCAATCTGACCTATTGTTTTATCCAATTATGTACCACAATTATAATAATAATAATATAACATTTCGTATAGTGCAGTTTTGTGTTATTTCATTTCAAGTGTGCTTTGCATTAGCTGCATAATTGTCAGGAACTGGCAGACACCTGTGCATGAAGAACAAAAGGGTTTTCCAGTTACACAAAAAACTCCTTATAAACCGGGTCTACAATGGGAAATGTTTATAGATACGGTTTTGTCATGTTTCTACGAAAAAACATTTCAAATGGTATATATTATGGCAAAAGAACACAGCTGATATCACTACTTACATGCCATGTGAAAAACACAACAAATCTCATATGCAAAAAGAATTCAGTGCAAATCAGGGCACAACCTGAAAAGTCGGTGATAACCACACAAGAAAAGAATTTTAGTTAGATTTTAAAATAAAGTGTAAAGAAGAATTTTAAATTACCTGAGAACCCTTCTCTATAATCTGCTGATGCTGCTGCTGTTGTAACTGTTGCTGCTGCAGCACCCTCACTTGTACATCCCT